>OV121096.1:21339728-23739728 GCA_921293015.1 Phorcus lineatus | reverse complement strand
TGCAGAGGATATAATTCTGACTCTGAGTGCTGACTTTGCAATTAAATGACGAATGGAATTTGTCATGGATCTCTTTCATAAAATCTCCAAAAATATATATAACCTATTGAAATTGATAATTACTGAAAAAAAATGTCACAAAAATAAGTGACAAAGGACAAAAGCAGAATGTGTCCTTCAGAAAATTCGAAAATTGCTGAGTAAGGTCTTTGGCACGTTCAGTTTCTGTGAATCAGCAGCAAAGGTCAGCTTGTCTCTGTCTGAAATAATCAATAAGCCAATGACCGAACCTTTCTCTGTACTGTCTAACAGTCTCCAAGACATACATTTAATCCAAATCTACTGTGAACCCTTATCTAGAATTAGAACCACAGATATGGGAGATGAAGTATATTGGAGGAGAGCCAGAAAAACATTATGTTTTTTAACTGTAGTGAATCCTGAATTAGTCGGTTAAATTTCCTAAACACTTCATGAAATATTGCTGCAATTGAGATAAGGTGATAAAAGATTAAATGCCACTTTCAAGAGTATTTCACTTCTAACGTGGCTGCTAGTATCATTGCAGAGAGAAATCCTGCAATACTATTGTGGCTATGCTGCGCTGAAATTCAGTGTAGCATTGCACCCAAACTTTACTACATGTACAACACTTCTCTACTGCAGACAAGAAATAGCATGAGATCTGCATTGAAATATTTGGGAGAAAACAAACATTGCTGAAGTGACTATATCATTCATATTTCTATCGTTAACTAGTCCCGGAGGAAAGCACACAACACTTTGTCATTACCTTAGAGCAAGAACCTTCAGGGATATAACCAGAAAATCAACTGTACTGTGATGAAATTATAGGGAAAGGCGCAAATACTTTTACATGAGGTATCATCAAATAAAAGCCTGAGCAAGTCTATAAGAAAACTCGAAAGCTTCTTTTTTTTAAAAGAGAAAGATCAGATACTCTTTTTTATCATATGAGTTTTCCCCCAAATATTAGATACATTTATTTTTTTAAATTTAGTCAAGCTCAAGGGATAAATCATAAAGCATGAAAGTAAGAAGAAATGTTTTAGGAGCCAGTGAGACAGTGTAGCTGGTCGTGTGAGGCTGCAATGGAATACCAAGACTTACAATTTGTTCTGGGGAGTGTAGTATCTGACAAGAATTGGCAACGCTTGTAACTCGAGTCCATATTTATGGAGATAATTCAAATCGGTGTGTCTGCTTATCATTTATTTATTAGCTCACCTCTATGAAACTGCCAACTGTGGTTTGGATCATAATCAAATGAATTTTGATGATATTTTATCTTGTGGTTCTCTAGCTGGTTTTGGTCAATTTCCAAAATGGTTTTTAAATCTAATTTTAGTTTAAGGAACATACACTCAATAGCCAAAGGTATATATATACATATGTATGTGATATTAAATGGTATAAAAGAAGAATATTAATCTGAAATGGTACTTGAGTTCAAATTGAATCAGGATTTTCATATTCTACGAGTACCTGTGTTCTGAATTTACAATATTTGATTTTGTTTATCATTTTCCATGTAAACTTAGCTCATTCTTTTGCACAAGATTTAAAATTGTGTTCGTTTATTGGATTTCAATCAACCTAATTGACATTGAATTTTGGATACATATGAAGCATGCAAAGGAAAAAGTAAAAAAATCATATATATTTCAATTTCTTATCAAAGGTGAAATTATCAAAAGAACTGAATAAACACCATCCACCATACTAAAGATCATTTCCTGTTCATTATGATCCATCACAAATAGATCAACAACAATTTCTGACTGCCACACTTCCTGGATTGGGTCAATGATTATCAAACTCTAAGGTCAAAGTTCAAATGGTATCGCACATCAAAACAGAGATAAAACCTGGGTTTGTTACCCCCCTGGCATAATGAAGTACTGGACTACTTTAAAAAAATCATCACCTCAGAATTTATAAGTATGCATTTGCAGATTCCTTAAGAAAATCAAATATTGCTATATCAAAGTGTTGTTAGTCGTGTTCTCAACATATAAGTTAATGATCACCCCAGTATTCAATTCATTACAGAGAGAGAGTTTTATTTCCTGTATTGAAGGCCGCATGGCCCAGAGTACAAAATTTGTGTACAATGAACATTTCCATAAAGTGACATTTCGCATTTACAAAATAGACATGAAAACAGGTATGCGAAGCAATTATCTATACATGTTTCTTTTTAAGTATAAAGCAAGTGATCTTAAAATACTTTTTGATTTGCATGATAACAATTGTATAAATTTCTGCTGCGTTGGATATTGAGAATAGTAATCAGGTATAAGTTGTTTTCTACTATCTTTAAAGTAAGGACATACAAGGAGAAAATGAAATTCATCACCCAAAGCATCTAAATTACACTTATCACAGTTCAAACAAGATGATTGTACATTAGCATCATAACGTTTCAATTGTATTTTAAGATTGTGAGCTAAACATCTAAATCTAGCAAGAGCCTGAATTAGGTCAGAATCGAGTGCTATATTCAAATATAACTCTTGTTCGAATACAGTCTTAAACGATGCATATGGTTTTAAAAAAGTTGACTCATTTACTTTCTGATACCAAGCTTGTATATTTAAATCAATACAACTTTGTTTAAACTTTGACATAAAAGTGTGTACATTTCCACAGTCTTGAAAAATCCAAGCATACGCATAACCAGTTTGGAAAAGAAGATTTCTTACATGAGTTACCCAATTGACACTACCATTTTCATCTTGTATTTTTTGCATCTTATAGCAGGCATGGGGATGTCTTTTGGTATTCATTTGAATTAAACGACACCAATATCGTATACATCGGCAAAAGTACGTTACAGATAGATGATAACGCCCCATTTCTCCCATTACTGCGTTAGAAGATGTTTTCTTATTGAGTCGTAAATAGCGCTTAAAGTAGTTACTTTGTACCTTCTCAATACTTTCTCGGAAGGTAAATCCCCATATTTCACTGCCATAACATGCAATGGGTACTATTTTACTATTAAATATTGAAATGAAGACTTTAAGGGTAAGATGTGGGTAAAATTTCATAAGTTGATATATCGGAAAACAAGCTTTCGATGCTTGAACAGCTAATGTTTCACATGCTTTCGACCAACACAACCTTGAGGAAAAAACAATTCCTAAATATTTGTAATATGTAACTGTCATCATTCGTTTCCCTCTGTAAAACCATTTCTCAACACTTTTTAGTATTCCGCCGTTACGGAAAACAATGATATTAGATTTGTCTAGATTTACCTCAAGTCCCCACTTCTTACAAAATAATTCTAACACATTCAGCTTTCTTTGCAAATCATTTACGGAGTCTGAAACTAAGACAATATCATCTGCAAACAATAGCAATTTTATAGCTTCAATATATTCATCAACAAATATCCCTCTTGATGAGTCAGTTTCCATTTCTATAACCAGTTGATTTATGAAAAATATGAACAGCAAGGGACTCAACATGCACCCTTGTCGCACTCCGCTAGAAGTAGTAAATATATCAGTGATATTTTGTCCTTTTTTAACACAAGCACAAACATTTCTATACATATTTTCAATAACGTTATAGATTTTACCATGAATTCCATTCTGCAATAGAATATAGAGTAACTTATTCCTATCAACTGAATCAAATGCTTTTTTAAAATCTATAAAGGCGGCATAAAAACGGTGTTTCATTACATCATATAGATAATTCTTTGAAATATAAAATAATGTAACATAAAAATCTGGGTGGTCCTTAACTTATTTAGATGAGTATATGTCAAAGCCATTGAAAATCTTGTAGTTCATAAAACATTGTTGATCACGCACAGATTAATGTTTTGGCAATCTACACCTGATCATTTTTACCACAAGATATTTTACTCAAATTATCTGCCCTTGATTTCACGGTACCTTGGGGTTGTGGAAAATGCCAACTCAGAACTCTAAAGACATTCTATTCATACAATCAAAATAAGAATTTGTCATACATACACACTATTTGTACTCGTATATCAAAGTAGACAATGGCATGTACATTTCTCTCTACGTGATTTGCATACACCTACACCGCTATGTGCGACATATTTGTCTCTCACGATTCCGACACCTGTCACTCATACAAGAAACAAATGTGTCAAAGCGAACCAACTGCAACCTGCCTACAAATGTTGATCCAACTCATTACCTTTGTTTGCTCTACAAACTCAACATGTTTAAAGACAAACACATTTTGTTGGCTTGACAAATTCAAAATTTATTTGATTTGTTTCTGTGGTGACTTGATTGGGGTAGCAGAGAGATGTTTTCTCATGAATTAAAATTAATTTTGAGGAAAGATATAGAAAAATGGATACAAGTAAGTATATACTTATGAAATAACGTTTGTGTGTTACTGTAAAAGATCTTTCAAAAAAAAAAATTTCAGGATGCAAGAATATTGCAATTTCCTAACAATCATAATATGATCATAGCAAAGATATAGCAAAATGGACACAAGTATATACTAATAAAATAACGTTTGTGTGTTACTGTAAAAGATCTTTAAAAAAAATTTTTAAGGATGCAGTCAAAGAATATTGCAATTTCCTAACAATCTTAAAATGATTAACTGTCAAATTTTGCCACATTTTGGATCACATCCTCATGTAGAAACATTCTGGGGGTTTTTTCAATTGGAAAGAAAAAGGCTATCTTACTTTAATCCAATTACTTTAAATACATCACAGCAGTCAAAATGCATCAACTGTCATCTGTTTCTGTTAAATATCATGTGGAACTGCAATATCTTAGCGGAAATATATCCAGTATTTTATCGTATGTGATTACATCACCCTAAGACACTCAGATCGGAAGTAAGTTGCCTAAGTCACGTGAAATAAGCTTCGTTTAACACATTAGAGGTTCCTAGGTCTGGCCTAGACTTTCTAAGTCCCCTTGATAATTTTGTAAAAAAATTACATTTGAACTTCTACTCCATATACTTAAAACACACTTTTAAGAAGAATATACTTTTAAGAATAAATTTTCATATTTTTTTCAGATTCAGTTGATCAAAGTTTCAAAGCAGCCATATCAAAGGTATCTCATGTCAAACTCAGCCTTGAAAGGATGAGGAAGGGATAAAAGTATCTCAAGTCTTTAAAAAAATTTGAGTGCTTTTAGCGAGCGAACAAACAATGATCATCCATGATGAACAATTACTCAATTTAAAAATTTATTTTCTAAACAATACTTATAAAACAAGTTTTTCATGTGTGTCCTGATTAGAGCTGTGATGATATATCGCAGCATCGAGAGTCATGATACTTAATCTGATTGTGATACGTACTGTTGACTTTAGAATTGTTTATATTGCCTGAAAATCAAGGTGCTAATCAAAAGTTAATCTTTCTTTTTTTTAAAAGTCCCTGAAAATAGTGTATGGTGACTGTAACGTATCTTAATGAAATATCGTGATACATATATCATATCATGAAATGCTTTTCTCTAACTTATATTCAATTTTAGGTCACAAAGACATTTAGAAACAAATCTAAGTTCAGATAAAAGGACAAGATGCTGTCTTGCGATGAGGACAACCTGATGGTCCTTATAAGTATCATATACCTTTCTCACAATTCTGTATAGCAACATCTTAACAGATACACATCTTCTCTACAGCTACTGTATGTGCAGTAGGTCGTGCTACTTGGCTTGTAGTAACAGAAGCAATTAGTTGTAAATGAGCTGGAATAAACACCTAGTTAAGGGGCTTAGGTGAAAAGCCAACACCTGGCCGTGATTAACCAATATCTCTGAGGTAGGGAAAACTAAACGAGAGAAATCAGGAATGGGCATATGTAGACACACTTGGAATCTATCTTTGATCTATTATTTAAGAATTGACTTCAACATTTATTAGGTTCATGGAGGTATAAACTTAAAAACTGATGTGCAAACTGTGTGAATCCGCGTAGCGGATTTACGCCGAGTTTGCACATCGGTTTTTAAGTTTATACCTCCATGAACTTAATAAATGTTGAAGTCAATTCTTATAAATAAATATATACATACTAGTTGTTTTTAAAACATTTTATTGCTCTAAATATACATATTTGCACCAGATAGAGCTGCACTATATACGCGAATGAATCCAACGCTCAACAGCATGAAAGAGATAAAATGTCAATCAAAACGTCATCGGATCTCTAGCCCCGTCTACAAAACGTTCATCAGCCAATGAAAATCTACAACGCACGTGGCCATGAACTTATCAGACGTCCGTCACACGTGGCCTTGACATTGCTAGTTCTCACAGTTGTAAACACAAATCGCGAACGTAGAACTCGGAGAGGAAACCAGCCGAATTTACCCTCGTAGATGCCATATACTGGTTGTGTTATGATCTCGATCTAACGGAATCTGATTAAACAGCACACAGTTCTTAAACTTATTGAGGAGCCAAGCTTGACTCTGTTCATGAACTTAACGACATTACTTTGCCAAAATCCCTGCGACGGCCGCGAGAGCACAAAGTGTTGCTATTTTTAGAAAAACGTAACTTGTTTACAAATAGTTCCGTCAATGGGCGTGGCTTAAAATGATGTGACGTCACGAAATTAAGTTTATGGAGGTATGAACTGAACTTCTATTACCGTGTTCAGCGAATCAGATTGACGCAAAGCAATTGCTATTTATTTATAATGAACATAAAAACATTTTGAGGAGCATGAATTAGTTACTTGGTTATCAAATGTTCTCACATGACTTGAAGAGGATAGTGACATGTCCAAATATGCTTAAATGTACCATGGGAACACAGAGGGAGTTTGTAGAGTAAGTGCAATGATCATGTTGTTTTTATTGGTAATCATAGAGAGTGGTTGAAATTCATCATTTACAGACTTAGCTTAAGCACTCTCAAATGATTTAAAAGTTTGTGATCTACTCCAAATGGTCTGACTTACCAACTATCTCCATACTTATAATATCCAAGCGATCTTCCCCAAAGTTTTCAACCTCAAACCCAATTAAAATATTGAATCATACTCATGATTGAATATTGTGTCATCTTTAAAATAATTCTAAGATCTTCATTAGTTAAAAGTTTTCTCTTGATTACTAAGGGCCTGATGATTCAACTAATGTAAAACAACTTCCAACGTCAGTAACTGATACAAAACAATCTGCTGAAAGGACACAGCGTAGCTAGAAACATTAATATCTTTTAACTCACCTTTATAGTCAATAAACTCCAGTTTTAACTCTTTATAATGATGTGCACATGCCTACAGGCACACAAGGCTACGTGATTGAAAACATTTCACTGCTATTAAACTTTCATTTCACAACATTCCATAGGGCTGGTTTACTCTGTTAGTGTCTTTGTGATTGCTAAGGGAAATAGAGGGTTTGATTTTTAACGAGAAAATGTGTAAAACTTTAAAACAGGCTTATTGACAATAAGTATAAGTACTACTTATCTTGTTATCTTAGATGTTCATGAACTTTTTATTGAGAAAGGTAGATATTTAAATATACGGAAGGAACATAGATTCTGCCAATTATGATCATAGATTGATATCTGCAAGCATCAACCCAAAATAACAGAACCATGGTCTTGCATTCACTCCCTTACTGTCTTGAGAAGTGCATTGTGTATTGAGAATTTTTCACCAATGCCATAGTAATTCATTGACTCGTAATCATGCTAGAGTCATGTAGAGGCCGGACTATGAGTTAGAATGAGCAGTAATCTCCACTTGATCTCAATCCTATAGAACATTTACTAATCAGTCTAAACTTACTTAGCACTGAAATGGTCATAAGTGTTACTTCTTATCTTTGCCCGACGTCTTCTCAGTACTACGAGGCCACTAAACTGTCAGCTATGATTAGTTGAGGTAGACTTTTTCTAGATTCAAACTAGAAGATACAGTTACAAGATGATGTAAATTTCATTTATTTCTTTATTAGTACTATGACATAAGGTGTTTGGAACATTACCCAAGTCATACTTAAGCTGTCATCTACATATTCATTGAATATCTGTACTTGAACCATGTAAATGAGGCATGATACTGAGATGCTGTAACAATGGATAGACTAGTGCTACTGTTGAATGATGGGTATTCACCTTAACCCGAGAATGCAGAGCTAATTTCTCAAGTGTTGAAGGAGTTGAGGGATCTTTACATCTCTACCTATTCAACTACATTATGGCTGTTGCTCTCTGCAACCATGATTCTTTCAGTTTATTATAGAAACATGTAAGTAATAGGTTGGGAGATAATTTTTCAAGAGGGAGAAAGTCTACGACAACATTGTAACTCATGAAGCAGTAAAACTGGTCAACTTGCAAACCAAACTGATACTGATTTTAATTCCCACAAAGCATGATTATAAACTGAAACTGTTCCTATAGGAATATTTCCCTGTAAATTTCACTATCAATTTCCTAGAAAGCAAGTGAAGAGACTAAATTTTGAAGTTTGGCAACTGACACTGTCTTAAGTACCAATTGTTGACATATTTCCTTGCCAGAGGAAGGAGGTTGATGAAGTAGCCCTATATTGAATTATTTGAAAATCAAAGAAATTATAACAAATTGAAAGTTTTGAGAAAATTACCGTCTGTCTGCTTGAGATGGCTAAGGTGCTCGAGGAGGGTTTTTATTGGCATATTGGATTGGTTAACTATTCAAGGAGCTGTTGAAATGCCATCATCCAATATACCTATCCAGTGTGGGAGGGAGTGGGGTTTTTAAAACTAAAGGTCCTCAGCCAAAATACATGCTTCTCGGAAGTGTTTGCATGTTTGCATGAGAGTAAAAGGTCATTCGGTTCTTTAGTCATGGTAAGGTGTTTGAGTCTGAGATGTTCGAGATGAAAAATTGGTTAGTCAATTTCTTACTCTGAAATATATCATAGCTCTTTAGACAGTTAAGCTGTCAAATCATTATTGTTAAGCCATTCTCAGTGATCAATTTACAGGAATTCACAACTCATCAGATTGAATAATCTTGGATTGGAATTAGTTGCTCGTCGACCCAAAAATTCTCTAAAAAACTTGCAAGATTTGATTAAATGAAAAATGAAAAGATTTTTGCAGTCCCACAATTTTTTATTGTCTTCGGTTCTAATTCTTCATTATGGAACTTTAAAAATGAAATAATCATACTATTTTAATTTCTTTAAAGAATTGATAAGATGGGAACAAAATATGACTCCACTTTATTGTTGTGACAATAAAAGTTGAGATTTCTTGAATTAAATAAAAATAGTTTATTAAAGTCATTTCCTGAATACAGCACAATGATGGTGATATATAAAATCTCCTAAAGCAAGATAATTCATGTTATCATGATCAGTGAACATGGCATGACTAATATTTTGGACCCCGCCCAGGAAAGTAGCAGTGTTTGTAACTCATAAAGATCAAACCAAGCTACCACTGTTTATATACCCTTCATACTATCAGAGTAAGACATCACAACATCTTAGAAACCCTTAGAGTGCTGTCAGATCATGAGAGATTGCTCCACAAACAAGATGTTTTCTTGTCTGAAAGAATATTTCATCATCAAAATTAAATTAATTAAAGCTAAGTGAAAATTTTGCAAAATTAAAAAAAAAAAAGAAACTGTATGAAAAGAAGATCTTAAATATAGCAATTTTTCAGAAATGACGTCCATTAGTCTTTTGACAGACATGCAAAAGGTCTTCTTTCAAGGTCTGGAAGACACATTATCCAAAATAGGTCACACCCTTGAAAACAGATACCCTCTTGTTTCAGTCTTCTTGTGTGTGCATGTCTACATTCACAACGACTATTGAAGGATGGTGAAATAACCCTCATCCATTCAAGAGACAAAGAGACAATCTACAGACAGACCATCCAGTCTGACATATCGGGCCTGACCTGCACTCAATGACATCAATATCTGCAACATTAACTTCCTCGTGTCAGTCCAAATGCATCTGGTTTCGCAGTTGCTCGGGTTCATTTTATTGTTCAATAAAACACATTCAGTCTGTCTGTTTTGTGATTTACCTCCAATGTTAACCTTTGACCTTGATGATGTCATGATTTCCTTCAAAAATACCAAATGGTGCAGTATTTCAAAAGCTACCACAAGAAAGTAAGTAATGCTTTATTTCATGTTTCTTCTCTCAAATATACACCCTGAAGCCTTCTGTTCTAAAAACACTTCACAAAATTTGTCATTAATAAATTCTTTCATTTCTTCTTTTTTAATTTTTTTACTATGAGATGACATTGAGCAGAGACTGTGTAAGTTCATGAGATTTATCTATTTTTATTCTAAACTGATATTATGATTCATCACTGAAATTTAAGCAATGTCTTAGCATACACAATGCAAGAAGCCTCCAGGATATCTGGGGAAAAAACCATTGCACAAGAAACTCTAAAATCTAATGAAAATATTTCATTGACAGGATATATATGAGTTAGATAAATCATTTCATTTTTCAAGAAAAAAGAAGGTATCTATTATACTTTTCTTTCAATGAGAATATACAAAAACCTACTCTTTGAACTTAAACAACCTTGAAATGTAAAAGAAATTTAAAATTCTCATATGCATTCACACGTTTTTATATGAAATATACAGCAGTCGGTGTCAATCAAGTCAAATATCCGACTGGCATGATGGATTACATCACAGCTTATATATATAGCTCGTTGTGAACATGTCAATCAACCTGTACTTAATGCCAGCTTCAATTCAAGATATTTCTGTCGACAGTCATGCCATTCTAAGGTATTTTATACATTTATCCCAGTATCATAAATATTTTATTACATATCTTAACAGGTTTTCTACTGATGTATATGTCACGCTTTATGCTTTATGATCGAGGTAAGATTTATTGCTGCGTGAAATAAAATATGTTTCCTAGTTTTGATTTTTCTTTGTCTTGCCAAAGAAATTTTTGATAAAAAGTTTATATAGCTGTCATAAATATTTCTTCAAAGGAATGTTCACATCAAAACATTACATTATAACATAATGATAAACAGTATTTCCCCCAAATACAAAGAAATCTTTTTTAGTAATTTGAAAAGGGAATCAAAATTATGTAATACTCTTCTTGTAACTAGAGATTCATATAAGCTGCATACTTAACAAAATAAAATTACAAGAATAAAATATGAAAAACAATCTTTATAAATTTTTTCTTTGCTTCCAGCTTTTTATGAAAGGTCAATTACATTAACAAAGCATAGGAAAAGAATACGTGAAAACGAAAGTTTTTTCTCTCAAAGCTTTTATTGCGGTCCCGTTTTTCTGTGATAAGAACAGATCCAAGTTTGTGGCTAAAGCCCACTCCCCACCTTGCTGGCATTATGGTGAACATGTGATGCCACGACTCCCCGGGAATCCCAGGTATTCCTTGTGAACATCAACAAGTTGTTCTCTTGTCCTTCACAACCCCCATTCTAATTTCATAACACTAACCCCAAGCCATTCCCTTCCAACAGTGAATGAAATACTATTAGTCCTAATAATGGCACCAGGGCTTATGGTTTATAAAATGTTCTAGCTCTTCAAACACACTAAATGGTCCTATAATATTATACTGGTTAATCCTAAATCCTACAAGCCAGAACTCCATCCTAAACTGACCATTATTTGAATGACGGGTAGGTATCTATTTCAAACAATGCATATAGGTTTCCAGGGATTCATTGTGAGGGCAACTGATGTAGAAATAAGAACCAATGGCTACAGAGGCTACATGAGATGAGAATAACCTGATTGGGGTAGAGAATGGCCCCCCACAGAATGGTATTGTTTTTGCATTTAATCCAATCATGTCTTTCTTCTCCCTGCTCCAGGTCTTTACCTTTGGTTAATGATTTTCTGATTTATTAAGCATAAGATTAGAATAACCACTGAAAAGAATGGCCTCAAATGGGCATTTTTTCAACAACCCTTAACCATGTCTTTATTTTCTTCTAAAATGATAAATCAATTCCCTTCCTCTTTCTCTCCTGTCATTCCATTTCACCTTGGCATTAAACACCATCTTCAAAATACTTCTTATCTAACCAACACAATAGCCATAACAGAGCATTTTCCTTTTTTCCTAACTTTCCCTTTGTTTTTCCTTAACTGCTGTTGAAATTTGTCTTCCTCCCCCTTTAAAATACCAGCCTCTTCGTTTTAATAGCATTTCCTTCACTTCAATACAAGAGAGTTCTCAAGGGCAGAGAATTTTGGGTTGCACTGAGGCGTTGTATTATTCCTTACAAACATGCATGGCTGAGTTTCGGTCTTGCAAAAGAGGTGTTGTGGCATAGAAAGAACATAGAAGAATTTGTTCTCATGCACTTCATGTCTGACGAGTGTTTCCTTTGGGTCAACTCCACATAAATTTTCTGAAACCATGTAAACATACATTTGACTTTTAAACTGCAAGAAGAAGACTTTTTGAATAGGGAATCAAAGATCTTCATAAACATTCTAAAAATAAATCATAATGAAACTTATTCGCCTAAAAACAATGCTCATTTTTTCCAAGATAATCTTTTAATCTCTATCAAGTTGTCTTGTAAGTTTTTTTGTGAGAGGAAACTTTCCTAGAACATATAAGGAAAGACTTGATATATATATAGGTACACCCAAACTCCTTGATCTAAGTAACAACCTTATTCTATGTACCCTTGACAAACACTACTTTCTACAACCTTCAGTGTTGCTTCTAGGATTTTCAAAAAGGGGGCCCAAGGCCCCATAGAATTTCAAAATAGGGGCCCTCCACTATTTAACAGGGGGTACTAAATCAAAACAGAACAAAACGAATTTTTAAAGATTACCTTTTACTTGTAGTCAACAATGATGGGTTCATAATGATACTGTTTTAACTTTTAATGATTGTACAGCCGCCTGTCCTTTTTCCCTTTCCACTTCTGGACAGCACTTGTGAAGTCATATTGATGGACAGGGCCCCCCTCACATTTTATGGTCATCAAAGTGTTCAGATGTTTTGCCAACATTCTGTTTCTTTTGGCTGTTTTTATCGCATTTTGGCAGCTGAAGCCCCTCTCACAGTCAGCTGTCTGGTATGGCATGATGAGACAGAGTTTTGCCAGAACTATCAAATTTGGCAATACATCCTTGTGGAAGTTGTAAATCAATTTCCAAAGCTGCTTCATGTTATCCCTTGGATAGAGTTGATCCAGGACAAGTTTTTTGGCAAGCTGCCATTCTTCAAGACACTTCACACCATCTATCAAAGGTGGACTTACACAATCTGCAGACCTGGCCTCATTCCCATAATGACTTATGAGAATTTCAATTTCTTGTTTTCCATAGATATCTTTGTCAGGAACAAATGACAGTGGTCTCATCCCCAAAATGTGGAATGCTGAGGCAACTGTCACTGCTTCACTTGGGAACCTGTCTGATATGTTCTTGTTCAAATTGTCACAAAATGTTGTTCTTACTTCCTCAACTTCCTTCGAAGTTTTCTTGAAACTCTCCTTGAAATGCAGAGAATGCCCCTTGAATGTAGCAGTGATCTTGTCACCATCCTTACTCTTACTCATTTTGGTCTGCAGTTCATCCTGATAATGAGATCTAGCTTTTTTGGCCCATTTGATCCTGTCCTTGACACCATCGAGTGCAGGCTTGACAGCAGCTATGTCCACGTCCTGTTTCTGAAGGACCATGGACATCTGAGCAAGGGATGGAAGTATGTCCATGAGAATGTGAAGAACTGAAACAAACTTCAGATCTGTCAACTTTTCTTTGAATGACTTTGCCGTCTTGTCTTTGTCATGCTTCTTGAAGTAGGTCACAAGAGAGTTCCAAGATCTATAAACAGCATTGACTGCTTCATAAAAAGCAATCCATCTGATCTCATGACATTCTTTGATCTTAACACAAGGATCATCAAGAATTTTCTGAATTGCTTCTAACTCACATTTCCTATTTCCAGATTTGCTGCCTCCAAAATAATAGTAAAGGTCACTGAGAGTCTTTTCAAAGTCCTTCATGTAAGGAATGTTCTTGCTTGCCTGTGATGTAGCAAGGTTAAACCTGTGTGCCATACAGTGTATCCCGATGCAGTGTGGACTCTCGTCTTTCACTCTTCTTGCTACACCATGGTGTTTGCCAACCATCACAGATGCTCCATCAGAGCCAAAACCTTTACATTTAGCCATATCAAGACCCTCATCCTCAAGACATTTCTTCAGATTACAAAATAGCACAGAAGCATCAGATTTCGGATCATCAATTGTAATGTTCTGAAGAAAATAGGTGTGTGGAGTAAATGATTCATCAACAATCCTTACATAAACCACCATTTGCTTGCACACAGCAATGTCTGTGCTCTCATCCACCAGAACAGAAAACATCTCAGAACTTTTTATTTTTGCCACAACATTTTCGTGAATCACATCTGACACACACTCTTGAAATTCTTCACCAGCTGATCTTGACATGTAGGTAGCATTTTGTCCAGCAGATAGGTTCTTTAGGGCCTCACAACCTTGTTGTATTTGAAGATCCAATATACTGCTGTACTTCTTGATTGGGATATCCTCCTTAGCCATCCAAAAGACAGTCCTCATTGCTGCTATTGCTTTTGTATCTGCACAGCTCCTTCTTACTGCCTCTTGCTGTGCCTGAATAAAATCAATCAGTGATTTAGAATGACAATGTATAGCTTGTTATCATATTTAATACAACAACAATCATTTTTGTTTATTGCAATGTTTAAAAAAATAAAATGATTCATATTCCATATTGATAATTTATTGTTCAACTAACCTACAAAAAGTTCAATTTAATTATTTGTTATTGTTAATCATGGTATTTATAAAAAGCTTTTTATAATTTTTCATCATATTTTTTTTTTATATTGAATAAACATTTTTCTTTATTTCTACTGTTAAATTATTCTTATCATAAATTGCAGAAAAATCATTGTTAATGAATCAACCTTGAGAGATTTATAAATAAAAAAATTAAAA
This sequence comes from Phorcus lineatus, assembly GCA_921293015.1. Lineage (NCBI taxonomy): Eukaryota > Metazoa > Mollusca > Gastropoda > Trochida > Trochidae > Phorcus > Phorcus lineatus. The sequence continues at coordinate 23,724,720 of OV121096.1, read as the reverse complement.
ATAAATAATTTGGCATTTAATAATTAATTAATGAAAGCTTCAAATATGTATAATTCCATTCATATATGTTGAAATGGAATGAATTTAAAATTACAATTATTTGTTTTCAGTGCTAGCCTTTAACACTGTAACATGAAACTTAAAATTAAAGTTTGATTACTTGTTTAGATTTCATTCAGTTGACTTGCTATCTCAATTTTCTCTCAATACAACATTACAAAAGCAACTTCTAACAAAATTTTAACTATATTTCTTGATTTTTACTCTAATCTAAATATTGTTTCATTGTGCTATATTTCCTAAATGATTAAAATCCCTTTCACAAAACAAACGTATTACCTCTATCAGCTGTCAAACTTCACCATGGTTACAATGCTATTTATAGATTGCCACGCTTAGTGCTTAGCTATGTGACTTGACTAATAGGGGTGTTAGGTCTACTGTATTTGTGTTTTCGTTCTTATTGGCATTGATTTGTTTAAATATAATCCATAATGAGGACGATCATGTTCAACAATAAAATCCCTTACTTTTATCAATTTCTTTACCTTCATTTTGCAAAACTGTAGCAAGTAAAACTTTGATTATAAAGAAGCTATCACCCCCATGTAAATTAATAGATCAATCCAGCATTATAGTCATGCCATCATTACTGAATTAGGTCAAACTGACAGCAAGGAAAAGACAATTCTAAAAATAGATCTTTGGAGAAAGCAGTATGTAAATCACGGTCGTTTTGAAAACAGACTAGATATTGATTTTTGATATGCTATTTATACTCATTTGGATTATTTTAAAAGCAGATATAACTAACTGATTGCAAAGTTAAATTGAAAAATTATATATCAATTACAAATTATTTAACTGTTTAAAAATACTCGTAGTATTAATTTTATAAATTAAACAAACCTGTGCATAATCTTTCTGTAAACTCTCCGCACGGACCGCTTCCACGTGGTCAGACGACTTTACATGACGTTTCAATGTGCTTGTCCTGTAATTAGTGCAACCCTCAGTGAAAGTGTTGTTCTTCTTGTGTTTACTGCATATCGTACAAATCATTCCCTTGTCTCCCTTTTCTACCCAAAACCATGTGCTTGTCCATGATGACTGAAATAATTTAGGTTTTTTCTTCCTTGCTTCTGCAGATGCATTGTGGGACGATTCATTATCACTCGCGCTGTCTGAGTGATTTCCATCGTCTGCTTGCCCTTCCCGATCATCCGTTACATCCATGGAATTGTTAACATTTGTTGACGGCGTATTACATGGATTAGGTAATCCATTTGATGTTGCGCTTTTAGCTGCGTTTTTTGCGAAGCTAAACTCAAACAAAGTTCTTGTACGCTTCATAATTCTCGGTTGTCAAACTTTTGTTCAGCAGACGAGAAAATGCACGAAGTTATGATGTTACGAGGCCTGTGATTGGTTTAAATCAGTCAAATTACAGCTCCGCAGACCAATGTTTTAAACGGCTAGCTGTGATTGGTCTAAAATGTTACTTTTCATGAATCAGGTTATTGACATTACCGGAACGTCATTCACGATATCCTAAACTGTGAGAAAGTTTCAAGTTACGTTTTGCCTTATCTACTATGATTTTTACAACAGATACCGCGGACATAGGGGTATTTTGCGGCCTTTATATATGTTTTGCGGCCTTTGGGGCGCACTGAATTTTAAACTGGGGGCATTCATAAAAAATATGCGGGATTCCCGCAAGGCCGCGCTCTAGAAGCAACACTGAACCTTTATTCCCAATGTTGACCAACAGAAATCAGTTTGTATAGACAACTGCTCAGTAAACTCTCCAGTCCTCTAGGCCTTGTAAGTACAGAGTTGACATATAGCAGGCAGAAAAACATCTTCATTATTAGAATCAATGTACACCAAGATCTGTTGGTGAGGTTTAAAGCTTCCACAATTGACATTCATCATATTTAACTCAGTCAAGATTGGCTTGTCATATCTACCAAGGATGCTCTAACAATTTGCTAATTGAATAAAAAAATAATGAAAAACCTTTCTCAATTTTATGAATTTTGCTGAGAACATTGCTAAACAACTAGCACTTGATTATGGTGGGATGTGATCTTTAGTTTGATGATCCACTAAAGGATACCAGGGTGGGTAAGCTGGAACTAAAGAAAGACAACAAACTTGGACATTAGTTCCATGCAACAAATTCAAATGTGCATATTATTTCAGCATTTCCAAACCTTCGTAATGATTGTGGGGAAGTTTGAATTCGTGGGTATTTCATATTTTGGTTTCATATCAAAATCTAAGACAAAATATCAACACTTCCAACTCATTCTGCCAGGGGAAATATGACACTAAAACACTCAGGCATTTACAAATCAGTGTCAAACAAACAGGGATTGCCTACTAATGCAATTGCACGAGATTATATCTCCATTACAGAGTCATGACTGGACGAGCTGGGAATACCTTGTACACAGATGGAGCTAGAACATGCACTGGCAGTCCGTGATTCATCAATCAATGGTGGGAGGTCTTGCATCAAGGTACCGTGTCCAGGCTACCGATGAAGTTAAAACTTTAATCAATTGATTTAAGATATGGAGCATGCAGTTTATCCATGTTTTACACAAACAAATGAAGCGATTTCTCTTTTTCATGGCTGAAAGTGATTGGAAAATGGATACCAGAAATCTCATGAGTAATGTCCAATCGATATCTGAGGTGATTGCTGAAAGATATCAGCCAATGGTTATACCAGCATTTAAATGTCAACACAACTTCACGATGCAAGCAATTCTTTTATCAATCTGCGACATGCAGAAGTTTATCCTTATTTTACACAAAGTCATAACTTTATCATGCCTGAAATTGACTACAGATACTGGAATCTCATATGAACAATGGCCATAAGATATTTCAGGAAGTTGCAGTTGTGATATCATTTCATGGTTATGGCAATCATTCCATGTCAAACTAACCACGCAGCTCCAAAAAATATCATAATAATACCAAAGATATCGACTAAACCTTTTCCCTGCACCTACGGCACATTCAACATGACTAACAGGGTTCAGTATTATCCATAATCAATATGCTGTTGCCATTGGTCGAGGAGAGTCAGTTCATGTTCGAAACAGATTATGCTTGAGATAAGAGAACAAGAATGGTAGAGTGGTTCTCAGACCAAACGTCAAGCAATAGAACTGGAATCATTTCAAATTGAACATGATCAACTGAAATCGTAACCAGGATCAATATCTAGAGAGTCTCAGACCCAAGCTTTCAAATATCGGTGCTTGGCTCGTGGACTTGTAATCATTGGCAAGAAGTGAAAGGATAGAATGCTTATCTCAGACTAAATGTAAATTATTGAAATTAAACTGATAAACCTTGTGATTTAGGCAATCACCCAAAACCTTCATTCAGTTTGAATAGATGCAATAGTCTTGGAATTCTAAATAGTTGTGAGATGACATGGATTCAAAGTCTAATTCAGGAACTCATATTATAATTTTGTAATTATTCAACTGGCTAGGCAGTGTTTACATTTACTAGTGAATAGTCCAGAACAATTAAAACCTACACAAAGTTTACCGGGCATATTACCATTACCAAATAAAATATATAATCATAAGACCAAGTTAAGATACCATATTTATGATCACCCCTAAAACATAGTTAAACAAAATTCAAATGGTATTGAAAGTTGTAATTCGTATCTTGGTACATCCTCCCTTTGAACATTACGCTTTATAACAGATATATTTAGTTACCAGATCATTATCACAGTCAACAAGAACCATACCAAGTCTAGTTAGTCTATGTCGTATTCAACATAACATAAACCATAAATGTTTTGTTGTTTGAAGTTGTAGTAACATATCCTATCCTATCTTGGTATATCAACCCTCAGGAAATATCAGTTTATAAAAGAACTTGAGGGGTTATCAGATCATTATCATTTTCACAGCTCCACAGAGAGCAATAATGTGAGATGGAATCTCTCTCTGTACTTTACAGCTATGTTTATAAGCAAGGGAGGTACACCTTCTTCCCAAATAAACATACATAGTGTGCTGATCACAGAATATACACAGATACTTGCTCTACCACATGCAAAGCAAATTGCCTTAGAAAGAGTACCATGTCTTCAAATTACCATACTTTCTTCCGAGTGCTGGTTTCTGATTACTTGGTTATGCTTTTACTTCATAGTATACTAATTAACTAACTTTTGCCCTCCAACCCATAAATGTAATGCATAATGATATATACTCAGGAATAAAATGAACAATTGATTCATATAATATTTTCTGTAAATAAAGAAATTTGCGAAAGATATATACAACTCAACTAACATAATAAGTAAAACGTTTTAACCCTCTTGCATAGTCCTCATGCTAAATCAGTATCTGCAATATATACATAAATCAATAATCTAATTTAAAAGTCCATTGAGGAAATCTTATAACCATGTATTAACCCTCTAAATGCCAAAGTTGGAATCAGCTGCAATGTTTACAATTCAAATAAGCCTGCAAAGACCGATACAAGACCTTTGCAGGTGAACCACCTTCCTTCTTTGGTGTGAGAAAACACAGGTCTCCCACACTACCAGTCTCTTCACATTACTGTGTATTATCATTTTCTAACAGGTCTGGTAAACATTAAAGAGACCCATTCAAAATCCCACAGGAGCATTTGGTGAAGCTATCACATGCTGAATCTGCCCTGGCAACTTTTGCTGTTTATACAAGGAAAAGGCATGGAGATATACAGCAACCCTGTGATACCCCATAATACAACAGGGACCACACTCCATTGTAATGGTTTTATGCTGTGTTGACCCTTTCCTGTATCTGGTTATTCATATCAAATGTAGACTTTTATCTAGTTTTGATAATGTACTGCTAATAATTTCTCCAGGCGAAACAATCTGTTAACTCTCAAAGAAATGTATCAGATATTCTAGCAGTATTAACTAGATTTGATCATGTTTATTTTAAGCATAAACTTTTTTATAAGAAAAACTTAGATTGAAATAAACTTTTTAGAATGTACTTTTTTTTTAAAACAACCAAGTCGCCTTTCATATACAAACAAAAAGCCAGTATATTTTCAAAAGAAATGAACATAGATCTTCAAAGGCTTAGATGCTATCAAGTTCCAATTCAAAAATTCTGTATCTATAACTACTTTTCACATGAAAGATGCATGGTTATACGCTACCACTTCACAGCACCCTACTGTGAAAATAAGACATCATGGTCAACTACACACAGAGTGCTTTCTCCCATGTCAAGCAGTTCCCGATGGCAATAGTAGTGAAATTGACCCCTACACCTCAGACAGTACCATTGGCCAGCATGGGGGTGGGAACTTCTATCCAATCCTTGGGGGGACCAGATGCATTTAATTATTGGTGAGATCATCGTCAATACTAATTGAATATTGAGTCTTTCCCTAATTGCTTCGCAAAGTCCATTAGTGACACAATGATGAACCTAGTTTCCTTGATTTTCAATGTATCAAAATGGTCTGAATTGTAAATTAAATTTTGTCAGTACCTTTTGGGTTCATTAAAACCATTTATAAAATATAAAATAAAAAAACATTTATAACTATCCAAAGAAGAAATCAATTCAACACTACTTTCAATCATCACATAATTCAGAAGTGAAAAATATCCTTCATAGATTACATACCAAACATAAAGCTGTCACTCTAAGAAACTTCTACATTGAAAATGCACTGTTCTCATTTTCCCATTGTTGAAAGAATGAAGCAAATGGTTGAGAAAGTGCAAACCAGCTATAAATCTACACATAGACAGCAATAAGCAACAATGAATACCTCATTAACAAATGAAACATGGCCCAGAAGATGCCAGGATGACATGGCATGACCACTATCATCTGCTATGTGCAAGGCTATCATGCAATGTAAACAAGGAACACAATGCTTCCATGTCAGCTATGGCCCGTTGAAGAGGGAGCTGATAGCATGCTATGTCTTTCATCACCAAATCTAATGCAACAATCAAAATAAATTCTTAGTTGATCGTTTGGTAACATTATCTGTCATGGATGTAATGTTGCTTAAAGAAAATCCATATTGCAGGGAAATATTCTATTCTATGCATTGCAGTGATACAGCAAGAAAATAGTTAAAATGTGACATATTGCATTAGGCTAAATCAATAACTAATCCTTACTAGTAGTTTTAACCACTCTCTACAGAGGGTATACATACTGTATCTGGAAGGTTTCAAACCTTTATTTAAAACCATTCATTTTGGTTTGAATCAGAACGGCTTTAACAACTGAACTATCTCACCCCAATTGTCACTGGTGCCATGGCTGTGATAACCTACAATTCACTGCCTATCATCCAATGTAAACAGTGGCAGGAACAGAACCCTAAATGTTGCCAAAGGCATCTGGGGGAGTGTTTCCACACCATACATCAAAGGAGGAAGCAGATTCCTGGAGAAGCAACTGTCATCAGCATGTCACAGATTCAGCTAACATGGATGACGCAGGCCTTAACACAGAATAAGGTTTAAACTTCATTAAGGTGGCTTGTGACACCAGAGATACATTCAGTGGATTTTCATTTCAAAATGGTTTCAATGTGAAATTTGAAATTGATATATATGATTGAAATTTGTGATAAAGTTTTTCTTAACAAGTGCATATGCCTTCAGTGATCCTTTGCAAATGATTAAAGTAACAAACAATGAATAATAGCCAACACATTTATTGTTTCAATTATTAAGTACTGCCTGAGGTGTATTTATGTAACCCCAGCTAAACCTTCTTTGAAACTAAGACACTGACAGATATTTTTGTTTTTAGGAGCACCCTCAATAAAGGAAGGTCAAATGTCCCAATCGACAAGTAGTTGATATTCGTCTAAGTATACCATTGAAGTGTATGTATTGTTGCTGTCTGGGTTATTTCCTACAATTCTTCATTCATTGGCTTGAAGTAACTTCTCGTTCTTAAATTGTATCATGTATATATTTCTTTAACCTACTGTCTTGGAGTGAGTTTATCTATTCAAAATAAAAATAACTATATTAATGGGAAAGAGCCGAAAAGAGAGATTTTATTTCAGATATCTCATCTCTGCCTCAGATTAGGATGAATTTCTGATGTAGGACTTTCTTTTTCCTTTTTGTTCCTGAAAGACTTGACTTCAGGATATTGAGGATTTCTTTGGAATTAATAATAATGTTACACCATGTTTTGTAATCAACACTCAAGCCTCAGAATTAATATGGAACAGTTCTGAATGGTCAATTTACAGTAATCACAACTGTTTACAAAGGATTTGTAACTAGCTGAGAAAATAATATCCCGGAATATAACCCAAAAATTAAGATTATACTTAAAAAAGAAATGGAATGAAGTAGAGCCATAATGACAGCCCAACAATTATTCTCAGAGCCAGCAGACTCTCTTTTGGCTCTGAAGTAGAGCCATAATGACGGCCCAACAATTATTCTCAGAGCCAAAAGCAAGTCTGCTGGCCCTCCACACACAGAGTCTGCCCAGTATTCCCCATCCAGGGCTGTTTAACACAGCTAATGACTAGAGACCACATGCCAGGGGGTTTGTTTGATGTGAAGGTTCCCCTGGGTGGGGCTCAGACAGATAGCCTTGTAGTAATCTGTGTCTGGGGAGGGACAGACATTGAGAGGGTGGTGGGAATAATCTGTGGGTGAAGCAGGGTTTTGGAGAGAGCTAGACAGGGGAAGTGTTTAAGGTTGATCAGTGCTACTTGGGCCAGGAATTGGGAAATGCTGGGGCCATGGGCCATTTTGCACATAAATTTTACCATTGCTACAAGGGGGAATAATGGCCCATTCAAATTTCTAAAAAAAATTACTAAAATCCCTAAAAATTGCCCATCTCAAAGGTGTCTTTCCCAATTCCTGTTGGGCTCAGGAAAGTATTTAAAAAAATAGATTAATTAATCAAATATAGGAAAGGAATCCCTATGATCGTGGATTTTCACCATAGTACAATTTGTTTTTAGATTTGCTTTTCACAAGGGATGGGGGGAAAGTGGAGACAGGGGAGATAATCTGATGTAGGAAATGCGAATCGAAAGAATGAGGTTTGGTTAAAGTGTCTACCATATATCAATAGTTCATGTAATAGGTGTTGAGGAACGTTTACACTGCATTTGGTTTGAGATTCAAATACAGGCGGGAGGATTATAAAGTTTCAAATTCAGTGTATACAGTGTGCCCTGATTTTAATGTCCCCAGTTATAATGCAACCTTGGATATATATATGTAAGAGTTCAGACTGAAGTTGAAATTGAATGAATGTTGGCATTTGCTCCATTGCACCTGGAAAAGCTCAAAAAAATGACTAATTACTTAAAACAGATAAATCTGAGCACACTCCAGAGGATTGGAATAGGGACAATTTCAGGATCAGTTATCTTGTGTCAGGTGAAGGCATTATCAGTTTAGAAACATCACAGAATGACTGGCCTGAGAAACCTGTTGAGTTGATTCTGGTATACTACTGGGATTTGAGGGAGTATATTTCAACAGACTTGCGAGACATGGGAAGAGGATTTCCACTTGGTGGCTGGTCGCTATGTCTTTGATGTATCCAGGTTGGAATGTGCTCAAAATGCTACAGGAAACAAACTTTGAAATATGATGATTGAGGTCATAAATGATATCTGTTGAAGTTGAGGCAGTGATTCCAACACAGATGGAGGCATTGGTGTTTATTTGGGTCGTAAATGGTATCTGGAGTTGTACATGATATATCAGAGATACGATGAATCTTACCTGCTGACTTGTATCATAAATACCATAGTTCCTTTAGTAAATCCAAATTGTTTCAATAAGGGCCAATCTCCAATCACTAATGCTAACAGTGTTCGTGTTAACGCATAAACCTGCGTTTTTCACGCATAAAAATCATATATACACGCAAAATATATTGTAAATGCGTGTTTTGCACGCACATATAATTTTACACTTAAGTTTATATTTTTCCATGATGTTAAAAAAAAATCGTTCTAAGCTTATTGTCTGATTACGATGTCCTGACGAAAATAAATCGAAACCTGGAAATCCCATTGCTAAAAGCCGTCATTGGTTATATATATGCTATATCGATGGAATTCCCCCGGAAGTCGTTCATTTCATCCAATCAGAGTGATGTTTACAAGTGATTATTATCAAGTCTCATGCTGTATAATATTACGAAGTTCGGAACGGCAGCTAGTTACTTACACAGGCATGTGGCTGCATGTGTTTCATCATCAAAACTGAACCGTATATGGTAGGTTAAACTTGTCTAAATTTGATGACAATTTATTACCTTTACTAGTAATTATTCTATTGAAATAAAAACTCCATTAACAAAAACGCAAATATTTGAATTGAAAATTTATTATTTCATTTCTGCACGCACTGTACAAAAACCTACAGTGAACACTGGCTAAGACAGTATAAGTACCATAAATTACTAATAGCATATTGCTTTATCATAGCACCAAAAGATTTTTGAACATTCAGTAATGAACTGGCTAGATAAATGAGCACTTTTGCATTTATTTGAGGAAGTCTGGTATACTGCTTCCAGTCAGTGGTCTGTGATGTACAGAGATTTATGATTAATTCGATATCTGGTTTAAGTTTATTCAGTGATGGTCTCTCTCCTACATGAAAGCTTTGGGTCATAATTCTTTGATTATTGATTAACTACAGACAGGGGTTGGTTGTCTGAAAGTAGTGAAATTTTATGATAATTCAGTAAGTTTGTGGTGGATCCAATAAAATCTGTATCAAAATTGACATGGAAATGAAATTGCCTGCATCATAAAGATAACTCCTTTGATAGTGTCAGAGCATCTAGATTTGATGTCTGGTAAAATAGGATGATTCCAAATGTTAGAATCCACTTGGAAGCTTTAAATTTTGTAAAAATTAATTCTTCATTTGGAATTTAAACAGTTTTGATTCAAGAATAGTGATAGGAAAAATCAATAAAGAGAAAAGAGGATGTATACTTACTGTACACTAATCATTACACGAAATTGATAGCTGCTGTTCCTTCTTAAAAGCTTCATATGGAAAATTTTAGACTTTGCTTAGAATATTTCTTCATCAGAAAAACATTAAAGATTTAAGTAAATGTACCCTAACAAAATCTACCTGTACAGTGTTTCATGATGTCAAATGAACAATCCGTCAAAGGGTTCTTTGAATGTAGCAGAATAGAGTGTGTCCGGTATAGTAAAGGAAAGCTGGCTTCTAGCAGAAAAGAAAGCCTCATTATCCAGGTGTTGACAGGTGCCCTGGCTGCTGTATACATCTACACTCAATCAACAGGTAACTTGACCACCATGTGAACACCATCTCCCATACACTGGAAACTCTATCTACCATGGCATAATTCTAAGTTGCCTTTCACTTCACTAAGGTTAACCTGAACTTGAACGACTTTCCATTGCTAACTTTTCACTAAGGTTTTCCTTAGTGACTGAAGTAACCACAGCATGAAAACATACATCGACCACAGGAGAAGGTCTGAATCCAAGGTGTTTAAAAGAAGATTTTTGAATCCTCAAATAATACCATTGCAGATAAAATCTTAATCACTACTCACCAATGGGGACATGCATATCCAAATTAAAAGAAAAACATGTGACTCACCTGCAAAAGAAAGAAATCAAAATAAGTTCATATCAAAACATATTGCATATGAATTCTAATATCATATTTATGGAATCATGCAACATGTATATACATCAATTTTCTTTTCTGAATGGAAATTAATATTTCATTTTACCAAGCAAAGTTACTCTCTACTTTAGCATAGTAAGCTCATCACAATTTGGTAGAATGTAACATTTTCTTCATTCAAGGAAATCTAATTAGACCAAATCAAGAGTAATCTCAAAGTAAGCAATTATTCAGTTCTTGATACACACACCTGACAGGTGGAACAATGTTAAGCCCATGTACCTGAGATTTAGCAGGTGCCCTTCCACCAAATCCCCCTATACAAACATATGCTGTGCCTTCCCCTTATCACCTGTCCCATGTCCAGTGGATTTACAGAGTGTCCCCTGGATTAACACTACCTTTATTTACACCTGTGCTTATATGCCACCTTTGGGCGGAGCTGGTCAGAATTATGTGGCAGGTTTACTAGATTTGTCAGTCTTCCTTTCATGCACAATCTCCCACTAAAAATTTCATGTGAAGACAGTACATCACTTCTAGCACTTTAATCTTTAATGACAGGGTTACTAACAGCACTTAGTCTTTAATGCGCAGGGACTGGGAAAGGTAAGAGCCACAGGTCATTTTGCACATTGGATGAAATAATGTCCCATTGAAATAAGAAATTTTAACATTGCTAACATAGAAAATGGCCCATAAAAATTCCATTAATGATCAAAAGTTTTTAAAATGGCCCATTGTCAAGGATGCCTTTCCCAATCTCTTGGTTGAAATTTTCTTTAATGGTCATCAAACAGTTTATCATAAAAATCATTGTCTTCATGAATTCTTTCTCTACGATAGGGTGAGGTGAGGTGAGGTGAGTTGGTGTTTAACGCCGCTTTCAAGATTATTTCACTTATATCGCGGCTGCTAGTATTATGGCAGGGAGAAAGCCCGCAACACTATTGTGGCTATGCATTGCGGTGAAACCTGCGAGCATCGGCTGGAACTAGCGAACCATGGGTGGTACTGCGCTGAATTTCAGTGTAGCATTGCACCCTAACCTGACTGCGTGTAGAACAGTTCTCTACTGCAGACAAAGTTGCCGAGCCCCTGGCGGGATTCGAACCACGGACCTCCTGATCCAAAGCCGAACGCGCTAACCACTGCGCTATCCCGCCCCCTACGATAGGGTAATACATAAGGAAGGTGAAATTTCTTACTGCCGTAAGAAAATAAGTCGTTTCACTTGACTAGAACGTAGTTACATCAAATGGGTACTTTAATCAGTAGCTTCATGCTATCTCATATTATTTACTTACTTACTAAGTTTCAACACCAGGTATTGTTGGCACCAATAGTGTCAGTGACTTGAAATGTATTCTTTAAACTACCTTCCATGTTTCAAACATGTCATACCTCACTTCATAACAAGGAACTATATACCCCTCCCAGATGGTATTGTACCTGCAAATGTACTTTGTTTGGCATAATTATTAAATTATTGTCCTACAGTGAGTCTAGACCATGGCAGACAAGACAACAACAAAAACCAACATTATAAACAGCTAATTACAATAACTTGGAAACTATTTTTTCTTGCCAGATTATTGCAATTTTAAGAACAATGTTTTGCATTATTTGTGCCTTGATAATTCAATCATATCTGCACAGCCCTACACATCATATAACTGCATGCACTGTCTGTTTTAAAAGTATTTTTCTATGACCATGAAACAAGTACATGTAAACCAGTATGTCCCAATTGCCTCCAACCCACACTGCAACTAACTTGGTCATGGCTATCTTTTCCAATGTGTAAACTATATTCGTAACTCACAGCTGGATATAGCAGTAAACATCAACTTTCAATCATCATCATTCACTTCATTAACTAATAGGAGTAATTATCAACATTTTATTTTCATATCAACTGCTATTGGAATGACATAACACGGAAGTAGCAGGTTTGCAAAGAAATATGTACCAGTTGCTTCCCATCTTCACTGCAACACATTATCTTTTACAATGTGTTTATAGCAGTAATCATCAATGTTTAGTTTCATCTAATAAACTTATTCTACACCTTACATTGAAAGTTCCAACAATGCCAACAGAATGACTAAACACGGAAGTAGCATGCTGGCCAAGAACCATGTTCCAGTTACCTCCCACCTATTCAGCAGCAGATTGAGTCACAGTTACCATGTGCAGTGTATACTGTATGCATTACTCAGAGCAGAGCTAAGTTCTTCAACAGATCTGGGCGGGAGCCAATGTTGATGCAAGGTCTCCTCAAACAGTAATTCAGATGTTTTATATCCTTGCACTTGGTACCTTTGTTGCCCAGGTTGTAATGACATTGTATGTTTATCAAACATTGTTGCCTACTTGGGAAGAATACAAATTTGTGTTTAGAAAAACAAGACTTTTAGAAGCAACCTCTTTACCGTGTACAGGACATATTGCTTTAGAGTATATGATCATTCTTTAGCAGTATGATGAATATTTGTATTATTTTATGATATTCTTCCTGCTTCATACATAAAGCAGAAACATTCCAAATAGAAGGTCAAGGTCATTGAGTAGGCACATTTGAGTATTATAAAGGCTCAATCATTGCAAACTTACTAAAATGTGACAAGAACACTGTCAATTTGCCTTTGAACTTTTGTTTCAAAAGCATATATGTAAACAGGTTTCACTATAATAAAGCATTTCAATGGTATATAATGGTTTCACTGGTATAGAGTACATTCCCTCCACAAGTAATGTTTCTACATGAGCAACAATGTAACTAACAGTGACACCAGTCACACCACACAGTGACACTGTGATCGGTTATCAAGTGCACTAGCTGGCATTGCCAAAATGATGTCAGTAAGTGTTTATGCTGCTCAAGAATCTGGCACTGTGATCTGATGTGGTGCCAAGTTAAGAGACGTATCCAACTTCAGGTCCACATTGTGCCCGACTATTTCCTTGTTGTTGTTTTGGCACTTATTTGCTTTTTCTGAACAAGCTTCAGGCGTAAATACAGGACATGTATCTTCAGAAAACAATGAATTCATTCTGAAAGACTTTGGTTGCAACTGCACTGTAAGACTGAACAAGTTGCTCAAGGCCAAGAGTTAGTCATGCTTATAAAGAAAATGAAAACATTGCATCCTTTTCTGCCTGAAGGCAGCGCCTTGATTCTTCAGCTTAAGATTTTGAACACAAACTGACACAACAGCTGGATGGAGTGGAGGATTGTGTAAATTGATCCTGGACATAATCACACTATCATTTCATGTGTGGCAACTTCTTGTTGATGCTTGCCTCAAGCATCAAACAGATGTGCTTGAACTTGACTAAGTCATGATCTTGAACACTGAAAACTTCTTTTCATAATATCTTTTGAATTACATATCCAAATTCAAGAGGATGATAATCTTCAGATTTACAAAAAAGATGTGGAAAATTCATCATCAAATATGTACAATCAACTTAACTTTTGAGGTGTCTACAAAATCTTTGAACTGTCTACAAATCTTTCATGAAAAAATTATATCTATGTTTTAAAAACTTTCCATTGTTTCTATTTTTATTGCCAGAGTTTCACAGTTGATTACATCAGCACAAATATCTACTTGGGCAATATTGAGTTCAGGATGAGATTTGAAGAGGTATATGTCTCCGTCATATTCCTGAAAGTAGCAAACATACATTACACCTCCAGCTTTAACTCACCTACATCTACAAGTCAGTTTCTGAGACCCATTAGTTCTCATCAACCAATGGTCAAGAATAGACAAGCAACGGTCATCATCAGTTACAAGTACTAGTCTAGACATCTATGTTTTGACAGGTGCTTGTTGAGATCCCTTCCACGAACGTCTAAGAACTCTCACCCCAAATTAGGCACCCCTCCCCTCATGAGGCTACAATACTCCTTCATAGAGAAATCCTCCCTCCCCTAACAGTTCAATCAGCAGGTTAACTCTCTGGATCTCTTCAGTCTGATGAGCAGGTGTTCAAGTGTCCAGTCTATGGACCAGATAGTATCAGAGGTAGATAGGTATCTCAGGTAATGATAAGACTTATAGGTGATGATAAGTATCAAAAGGCACCTGCTGTTGCTACACACACCTACAGGCATAATACAGAACACCTATGGAGCTAATGTTAAAAATACCTAATTATCATCGCCCTAATATAAATTTTGAAAATTAGTATGAGTGAATTTCATCAACATGGCAAGTCAATCATATTGATAACACTTTGCTACTAATACTTTTTTTTCCATTTAAGTACAAGTTAACTCAGCACATTAATTCAGCATAAAGACTTAAAATTAAAAAATTAGAATCATTCTTCCAATGTTATGAATTCCTTCCATAAAAATAATAGAATAGAAATTCTATCCGATACAATGATATCCTGGGTATCTCATTGGCCAAACCAATCTATTTAACTACACGTTACTCTTCTTTTAATCAAGGTCCTCAAAAAGATTTGACAATTGTCAATTCAGCAAGTAAAGGGTTAAGAGATAAATTTGAATATCTTATATGTACTAAAAGCTGCTTCCGTGTTTCCACAAGTAACATACTCCATTGAGCACCATGTAGGAGTGACTCATCTGACTTGAGATAAACTATCACTATCTACTGTCATGTTACATGGAGGGTTTCCTCTTGCATCCTGTATTAGTCAGTACCTAATTGACTAGTTACGACTAACTCTTCAAAAGATCACTCAACAAGTTTTGAATAACTACATGGTAAAGCAGGATGGAGGTTTGCTCATAGCAGATATCTAGAAATTCATGGTTGAAAGCTTATGAATTCATCTGTTGCAAGGATGGTGGCAGTTTGGATAGGTGTGCAACAAATGTTTTGAAGTCTTTGACATCACTTGGTTGCACCTTCATGTATAGAAAAATACAGTTTTGAAAGCTTTCAAAGGCAAATAATTAACCATGATATGAATATGTCTGAAACTATGACTCTGTTTCATGAACATGTACTCAGTGTCAATGGGTCATCATAGCACATATCACTTCCGCAGATTAGTCAGAATGTGCTGGCTGCAACTTGATACTGATTTGCTTTGTGAGCATGGTGTCAGTCTCAATGGGTCATCCCTCCTTATATCACTTCCATAGATTACTCAGACGAGAAATCTATATTCTTTGACTCACAACATGCAGTGAGTTCAAGAACATGATCATATCCAATTATTTCTAACAAGGACTTCAGTACAATATTGAACATTTACTTATGTCAAAGGAAAACAGACTCAGTCTACAAGAATGTGACAACAAGACGTTATTGTAGGGAAGTACTATTTGACAAATGGTTGCAAAAATACCACATCCACATAGCTTTACACTTCCATCAAAGTGTATAATATTGTTAAAGTCTAGACTTGCTGAATGAAGTATTTCACTCCAATTTTAAACACAGCCATGGAGCAGGACTATCAAGAACAGCAAACCCTATCCACAAGAACTCTGACAACAGTAAGAAGAGTAATTAATAGACAATGGTTGTCACAGACATCACATCCATCACAATTAACAAGAAAGCTGAAACCGGTGTCATCATCAACATAGCTACCAAGAACAATGACACATTTTCTTGTAACACTGAACTTGATACACTATGAAGTGAGTCATACAGTATTAAAGACTCTTCCTGAGAAATCTATACAGGAATACTGTCTATAACAAACCTACAGTTATACCAGGATACAATCTTGAGTTAGTTCTTCTGTTTACATCACCTTGCTAGTGCCTAGTACTGCCTACCACCATAATTGACTGCCTTACTTAGACATGTCCCATGGAAATTCTGTTTAACATGTGTTTTTGAACTTACAATAGCCAGTTCCACAGCTTTGATCAATAATAAGTCGCGAAGCAGACACTAATATGCAAATGTCCACCACTTTATCAGATAACACATAATTGATTTTTTTGAAAGACATCATATTTTACAAATGAGGAGAGACTGACAATAATTCTTCTGGTTCTGGAGTCCAGATGAGACGTGTAGCTTGGTTATTCATGTATGGAGCATCTTACATACCAGAATGTATAGTTTTATACTTCATAGACAGGCTGAAGGTTCCACTATAAGTTCTTAATTGGGTCAAATATATGATGCACTAACATGAACTCCCATTTTGATGCTTTACAGTTGGTCAACCTTGAAAATCTCCACACAGCTAATATTTTAGTTGGAATGATGAAGAAAAGATTATAAATAAATGATGATATTTTTCTCAAGTGACTCACAACCTAACAAATGCTTTGACATTTTATTCCATTGTATAAAACCAGTCACCAAACTCACTTCATCCATAATAAATTACCAAACACAGAAGGTTTATAGCTAATCGTAAAAACAAACCGTGACAGACACATGTGCCCGTTTTTAAATCAATGAGTTTTTTTTATTGTCTTTGTGTCGAGGTGAATGGAATCTAACTATCCTTTTAATGCATCGATAACTTCTAAGCTACTGATAGTGCAAGGCATGCCTGTTACAAAACCTGTAATCAAAGTTGCTAAACTTGGTATTAGGTAGAATAGAGGCAGTACATAATGCTAGAGGTTATTCAGAGACATGGCCTCATAGTTAATAGTCTATAATAGATCTCTTTAGTCTGCTCATGACCATGAAAGTATGGCACGGGTGACTTTATGTAAATCACATTGAACCGCTTAGTAACAGTCATAAAATAAGGCATAGCATTCATCATCATATATTACATTTGATTAAATGAAGTGACACCATTGTCGTATGAATGGAAAAGATAAGCCATGTGCCATTTAATAACTAAACCTATAAATATACCTAAAGCCTGCCAGGTGTATATCCTCAAACAGGCCTGAATAGATGTATTATTGAAAATGTATAGATAAATGAAGTGTCATATATGGAAAAATATTGTCGGTAATGGCTGTTGTCATCTATAATCATATATTTTAATTCTGCACTTTCAATGTATTGATTCAAGATGTTAAATATAAGTGAAAGTTGAGAAACATTATATGACTAAATTTCCTGACTGCAGTATAGATATAAGTAGATTACTAATGCAACATGTCCTTTGCTATTTGCTTATATTCATGAAAAGAGGAAAATAAACACAGTTTGTCAAAGAAAACCTTTTGTGGCTTTTCCATAACAGCTATTGTCAAGTTTAATGGCGACTCAACTTGCTTGTAATTTGTAATAGATCAAGTTAGATTATGACTCATGAGTCATGAAACTGATAAAGGTAAATCTACATCCATGAAGTTTATTGATTTGTCTTCAAGAACAAAAACAGTTTAAATCAAAACTAAAATTTTCTTTATATTGATGATTCAGCAATAAATAAGATTTTCCAAAACAAATCCGTCTGGCATTTAATATTCAAAAGATGAATGCATAGGCAACGACATCCTCATTTTGTATTCACGACATAGAGGAAATTGACTCTGCTGATGCATCAATGTCATTGTTGATTCACTGCGGATCTGCATTCAGACATGTTGAACAATGCATCTTTTGTGATCAAATTGTTTTTTGATAAATTGTTTACTTCATTGGGAAAGTTCTCAAAACTCAGAGATATGATCTATGAGGGTTGTCTTAGTAAATATTTAAAATAAAAAAAAAAGATTTTGATAAAAGTTACAATTTTAGCCAGATTTATCAAGCGTTCCTTTGAGCAATTTTCATCACAAACTATTCAGTTTCTTGTGAATAGATAACAGTGTTGCATTGACTAATATTTCATTGTTGTTGGAATGATAGTGGTTTATTCATAAATCAATGAGTTAATATGACCAGGCTTTTCTTTCATAACATTTACCAACATTACCATTTTTAAGCCAAACATTTTGAACTTGAACCAAGACTGTTGACTTATCTTATTTATGATTCAAAATGTCAAAATAAACATCTGTAAATATATTTTGAACCGTTAGCACTTATGATATCTCCTTCCAACATGACATAAAAAGACACAGGCGTACCTTAATGAAAAGCTTATCACTTAGACAGGATGCACTGAAATTTATGGGCTTCAGAAGAAAAGATCTGCTGTGAAAAACCTTCAAAGATGTTCTTATTTCTTATGTGCCCATCTCCTCATGAATAACATTTTATTCAAAGCAATACACAGAGACCCTTGTAATAAAGCTGTAGAACATGATTCTGAATGTAATTGGAAGGACTTTTTCTAATGGAAGACATTAGCAATGATACGTTTCAAAAAGACATTAAAAAAACCCACAAAAATATTGTTTTCTTTTCATTATCTATTAAATGGTTTGTATATTGTCTAAACTTCCATTCATAGATTAAAAGAACTTTTATTCCTTGCAACCTGTAGGAGTCTTATTTCAATCTGAGTTTATCCTATACCAATTTAAACCACATGGTTTATATAAAAATATTGATCTCATTTCTCACTTACATTAAAGTAAATTCATAATGTTGAAATACAAATTGTTCAGAACTTACTGGTACACAACTTGCAACCAGGAATGGATATATCCATATTTACAGAACAGAGGGCTCTTTATTCTGTATGAAATTAAATAGATCTAGAAAAACCTTTATTGTTCATAACATTTTAAAAATGTTAAATTATTCCAGAAGACATGTTATCTTTAGTAATTTTGAAAATATCATCAATGGCGTCTGCCACCATATTCTCAAGAAAGGGCTCTTTATTCCAAGAGAGAGCCACAAACCTGATACCATCCCACTTCATGTAGAGGAGATAAGACTGTCTGAAGAAGATATGTGCTAATTACTGTTAATTAATGTTAATTGGCTTCAGTCACTTGAGCTAAACAGCTGAAGAAATGTACCACAGCAGGTGAACTTATTCATTAGATATTTACAAGAAATTTTTAGAGTAATATGAAAAAATATGTAAGAAGAGATAAATGTCAAGGTACAAAAGCATAACCTTGCTCCATCCATGATACTTATGTATATATTTCAATACTGTATCCTATTCAAATAATGAGAACATTATAAGGTAACCAGTCACTGCTGAAGTGGCAGAGCAAAATCTATTCAATAATATTTTTCATTTCAATGAGGGCTAAGCTATTACCATTTTGTCAAATCAATTTCCTGTGATTTCAAATGACCAGAAGTGGGACTGCACTATTATGACAGGTGCATGCACAATTTAAGTAAGTTTTCTATCAGTCATATATTCTGTGAATGATATAAAGATAGCATCATCAATACAGATGACTTTTTTCTCCTCCTATAACATTACACCAGGTTGACCTTTATTAACAGGAAATCATTATGTGCAGCTGTGGACACCATTTTTATCAGAAATAAATCTAACAAGGAAAAAAGTCCTAATTTTTATCAATTCAAAAGTTTCAAGCAGTAAGAAAAAATAGCCTTTGGGTATAACAGTTTGATCCTTAAAAGCTACATCGACACATGTTTTTGTTAAAGTAAGATAAATTGAACATTTATTGAGACCTTGAAATCCATGTGCTCAAAACTTGAATTTAAATCAAGGTTTTCAGATCTTAATTACTTATCTCGGAAGATCTTGAAGCTTAATTCTAAGTATGTCCCACTTCTAATCATCATTCCTCAAGGTCAGTTCAGGGAAAGTTTTAAAAGATTTCCCTCTCAAAGAAAGTAGTTTACACCTACATATAAGGCAACTTATCTCACCTTGGGCTGACACAGGTTAACACTGGTGCTCAATCAAGCCTTTGTCACGTAGACCGTGTACAGGGTCTACTTCTTTGGATTTTCTCTAAACCTGCTTTGCAAGTAGCCAAAAGTTCTTTTAAGTCTCTGTTGAGATTTCAGAAAAACATGAAAATATGGATGGCATTCTCTCATAAGCAGTGTTTCCATTATCCAATAAATTCCAGTCATAGTCCAGTGAAAAATATGACTGTTTGGTTTTTGAATCAAGTTTTCAACTTTAATAATTTAACCAAATTGATCTAATGAGTGATCTAAAATATAACAATCCAGTGATAATCTGTACAGTTAGGAAAAACCTCTGTTTACTTAAAATAGACTGAAGTGCACAAGATATAATGATTCAGATACTTTATTGTTCTCTGTGCCATTGGTTATGTTGTCTTTTTACGGAATTTCATGCTATTTTCTGATCAATTCTGATTGCAAACACGTTTCAAATTTCAATAGAAATAAAGAAGATAAATCTTTAGACCTATTATTAATTACATTTAATGTACCTTGGAAATATGTACAAAAGAAACAATACAGCATAATGTAGGACCAGTAGATCTTTTTCCAATGTTCTGGAATTTGAGAGTTAGTAAACAAATTAGTTTGAAATAAAGTCATTATTGAGATTTAGATGGCTGCCTTATAGTAAATATGGCTTCTGACATTTTCTCACAAGAACAAAACAAAAGATGTTTATCAGTTTGACATGCACATATTAAACCTATCAAAAACAGCATACAAACAGGAAATACCTTCACTACCTATTTGCAGATGTTTGAAATTTCCTGTCATATTTGGATGGCCGTGAATGCTGTGAAACACTGCACCCGTATCCCTCACTTTAATATTTTGTCTATTATATTTGTACTGATCCAGTTCAGTACTTTCTGGTAGAATATCTCAATGACAAGGAAATAATCTCTCTTTATGCAGGCAATCTTTGACACATCTACAATATCACTGCATAAGAAATTGTAAATTTGAGGAAGTGTACCTGAAATTCCTAATTTATCTCAAATTTAAAAGGAATTTAAAACAAACACAATTTAATCATGTTTCAAGTAAAAGAAATATTTCAAATAACGACACTTAAATATGCATAAAAATCATCTAAATACCTTCTAGAATCATTAGAGCCTAATCTTTTTAAAGAGGAATTTCCAAGCCCATTAGACGAAGTGTTTGAACTATAACAGTCCAATGCTCCAGTAACTCAAGGTAGCAGTCTGGCTTTAAACCAGGAACAACTGCTGGATTTCTAGCCATGAATCAGAGGCTAAGCGCACACTCTCTGGCCATAAACAAGTGCTGCAGTATGTGTAGGGCTCAAAGCATCCAGCCCATTAAACATACATCCTTCTGTCCAGACCCCCATTACAGTCACATCCTTCCAGCACAGCCATATGATAGTGCAGACATCTACATTGCAAGAGGGGGGTAATATCCCTATGTCCTATGTTAACCAAATGATGCTTTGGACATCTTTCACAAAGCAACCTTCTGTGGGGAAGTGCAGACATATCCCCATTACATGAGAGTGGGAATTGTCCATCTTGGAGGTCCTGGATATCCTAATGAAGCTTTGCCTTATCACAAAGGAGTGAGGTGAGGTGAGGTGATATGGGGTCTAATGCCGCTTTCATTAATATTTCACTTATATCGCAGCTGCTAGTATTATGGAAGGGAGTAAGCCTGCATCACCATTGTAATTATGCATTGCTGTGAAACCTGTGAGCAGCAGCTGCAACTAGCGAACAATGGGTGGTACTGCACTGAAAATCCGTGTAGCATTGCACCCAAACCTGACTGCGTGTAGAACAGTTCTCTACTGCAGACAAAGTTGTTGAGCCCCTGGCAGGATTCGAACCACGGACCTCTTGATCCAAAGCTGACCGCGCTGACCGCGCTAACCACTGGGCTATCCTGCCCCCTATCACATAGGAACCTTTATAAAGAAGTAAAGACATCAACATTGTAAGGGGTAGTGTACATCCAATACAGGTCTTTGCTATTCTAATGATACAATGCAAAGGCACCTTTCATTGAACAACCTTCATAAGCAAGTGCAAACATCTTCACCATTTCAGGTGTAGTGTACATCCTTGAGGTCTTGGCAACCCTTATGATACTTTAGGCACCTTTCATGAAACAACCTTCATGTGGAAGGTCAGACCTATCCACATTACAAGAGGGGCTTGTCTTCATCCTCAAATTCTTATCCTGCTATTCTAATGATACCCTGGGACCTTTCACAAGAAAACTTTACTAAGTTAACCATAACTATGGTTACTAAGGTTAACCATGATTATGATTCATTACAATAACATAAGATCTGATTTAAATGAAGCATCAGCTGTCACATTAATGCATGTGGAAGAGATTTCTAAACATCTTGATAATAATGTTAGCAAACATCGTTTACACTCAAAAGAAAGTTGTATATATACTAGCATTAAAGACAGTATTTACAAAAACATTAAAATTGATGATAACAAAAACTCAGTTGACAGGAGTTCATGTTCTTGAAAATATGTACCATATATACTTTGGACTAACAGAGACCACAGATATGGAGTAGAAGATAAAAAAAAATATTTTGACAAAGCCCAGGACTCCATCCCCTTCCCTGCTGAATTCATATCCGCTCATGCGAAGCAAGAATCGTATTGCCATGTTCTGGAAAGATTGTAATTTAATACGTTCTTTCAGAGATGTATTGAAAAGATGAACAGAGAGGTCACATCCTGGCACGACAAAACCGTATTCACAGCATGATGTGCCTTTTTCTTTGTATTCAATGTCAACAGAGGGAATTATGGCCCAGAATTTACGGTATCTTCTTGCATCTTGCCTTTCAAACTCTACATAACCAAGTCGAGGGATGTGATAAATTGTGTTATGCCTACTCCTTGATGCTTATATATAGTGTTTAGAGAACTGTCAGCACATAAAAACATGACAACATTGTGTCTCTATGGTAATGAATAAATAGTGTATTCCCCGCATATTTTCATATCATATTTCTGAATACATCTCTATTGGACAGGGATAGAATTTGTCCCCTCCTTCGGATGCAATCTTTTCAGATATTTGAGGAATGTCATTCAAAGCATTTATATGAATTTTTTTTAAAACTTCATATTCAGGGATCTTAAAAATCTTTTCCTTTTTAGAAAAAGATATTTGATCTTTGTCTGAAGTATACATGTACTATTACTTACAGACATGTAATTCCTTTGAATTTTGTAGATCAAAGTTGAAACAATTTGCCATAAATAGACGTTTAATTTTTTGGTTTCACTTCATCAAATACACAATCAAAACAGAACTCCTAAATAAATCTTTAAAAATTTATGGAACCTTCCGAAATCTATAATTCCATGATATATCTGAATCCACAATACCATTTAATAAATATCCCATTTATTCCAGCCTGTTCAAATAATCAAATTCAATACAGCATAATTTATAGCTCAAGAACTTAATATATATCATAATCCTATAATGAAAACATTCAAAATCCAGGGAATAATTCATGATATAGCCTATAAACTCAATTGGCTTGTTAACATAGCCTGTTCAAGTGGTCACAACTGCTACAGGGTAGCCAGATGGCTTATTCAATGACTATCTGACGTACATAGCTCCAACACAGGTCACAGATGTCATTATTGAATGGGCAGTTGATAATGTACAATATCACATGCTGCATAAATATAATGACTGTGGGTGAACACATGTTTACATTGATATTGAACGAGTTCAGAATGTTGCCAACCACGAGGTTATGGCACTGACAGCAAATCTCAACCTTGGCAGGGACATGGTTAACCATTGCAACACAACATGCTAAAATATATAGTGTCAAACAGTTTTGGAGTTGTCGATTTTAGAAATCATAATCATCATAATATATGGATGTATCCTTGAACTAGAGACATTATCTAGTAGTCCAGCACCCTTATTCTGTAGAATGATTATAAGGAACCTTGCACACAGCCAATATTGAAATAAGCAAGTGATAAAAGATACTTGAATACATATTGGATACTGGATGACTTCAGAATGTTGCCAACCATGTGATGTGAACAAATGACAACAAAAATCAACAGTGGCAGGGACATAGTTAACCATTGTGAAATTTCTTTGTAGTCAGTAATATCAATCACAAGTGTTAATGAAGCAACTAGTATCCAGGGGAGGTCATCCAGTAGTCCTGAAACCTAACTCTGAATAAATTTATGGAACCTTGAATAGTCTATATTTCTTTGAGCAGGTCAAAATGAATACATATTTGAAGATTTTATTTGTGAGGTTAAGTGTGACCTAGTGTTGGCAGATGTCAGTGTTTTTACATTCACAACTAACATCCACATCAAAGAGTAACTATGTTATGAGACAGATAATCATGCAAATAAGATTTATTCTTTACAACAGGAGATACCTTTACCATTATCTTTTGAAATATCATTTAAATAATATTCACTGTTTCAGCCTTGCCTGATATTGCAAAGAACCCAATTAAGTCATTAAGTATTAATTTTAAATTTTCATCAAGTATATTTTTTTAATCCTTACACCAACAACAGCTACAGCATCCTTAATGCTGGCAGATTGAGGGACACAATTTGCTGACTCAGCAGAAATTCAGTTTTTGATTAGAAGGACAAACAGTTCACTGAAATGACTATTTGTGTGCCGAATTGGTCTGGACTTGGTCTGGACTTAGATAGTGAGACGGACATGTTTGGTTATTGGATCACCTTGCCACGAGTCACTGCAGGAATGTCACGTTCTTATCCGTCTAACGGTGGACACTTTCAGACACAGTTTGACAAACATGGAGACAAATATACCAATTTTGACCCTCTGTGGAGGTTGTGTGTCAAAATGACTTCTTATGTGTCAAATTTGAACCGATTTGAAGCATATAGCACACTCCTGTTGAAAGAAGGAGATGAAGATGTTTTTTTCCTTTTGCTTAAATTATCTATATGTGTAAAATCTACAGCATACTTACGTGATTTGATAACCTTGCAAAAGCTTTGTGAAAATAGTGACTTATTTGATATTGACCCAGAAGGTTCCTTTGAATATCAAAAGGACTTATTATGCTTTTATCTGAATAGAACATATGATATTTTTTGCACAAATGTTATAATATGAATTATGAAAAAAAAAAAAATGTAATTAAAGTGACCCCAACTTTTTTTAATATTGATATCAAAAACAGATTATATACACAAAAGCCATAATTTCAATGATATGAATTACATACCTTATTAAACAACTTCAAATGAGTTGGTAAAACTTCTAAAACTTTGCAAAATAATCAAGTTAAGATCACCTCTAGCTTAAAAGACGCTATTTAAAAAACTTGTTTGAACCACTGTGCAAGTTAAGACACAAAGACGAGAAGATAACCTTTAACCTTACTATCAGGGTTGGAAGATGGGCTCAAAATGGAAAGAATGCACCCAAACATTTCGAGATTGGATTGGGTAAACAAAAGGAGATGAGTGTTTAGAGAATAATCTTGGTCAAATTTCTCTTCTATTGCTTTAAGCGTTTTCTCTTGAAGACAGTCATCCAAGATGTTCAGGAAATCATCTCAAATCTCTCATTGTGGTTCCTCTGTCGGGCCTTTTTTGTGGCTTGGATTCTTGACATGAAGATGCTTTGTTTATTTTGATTTTATTTACTTTTTAAGAAATTAAGCTGCAAATGGAATGATATGCTCTTTGTATATTTCAAGCTTATTAGCAGTGTATGAAATAGTTACCAGCCAAAAAATTATTTAGTTAATGTTGTCTTATTTCATACATTGCAGTAATCACTCAGAATATCATGAATGAAACAAATCATCAATCAAATGCTGGAATAACACTTTGGAACAAGTTAGTTTTATCTGTAATGAGATCATAGGTAATTATTAACATTTCAAGGCTTTGATTAAGCACTGTCAGTAATAAGGCCCATCAAATAGCTTGGAACGTTGGGAATTTTCGTCCAGGTGGGTAACTTTTCGAGGTTAAATTTTTCCATTAAATTTAAAACAAAAAACTTAAAACTTTCAAACTAGCTCCTTTTCAAATTTATTTCATACACTGCTTTAAGAGAACAAACATTTCAACACAATGATCAAAATTTAGCTTTCAGGTTTTTTACCATACGCATTTAAAACCAAGATTCATCTCTCCATGTCATGAATCAAACTGCATGTATTTCCTTAAATCCATTCATCATTCTGACATTGCAAGAACACGAAACAGGATAAACATGTAACAAAGTTGTTTTGGATAATCTATTTACTTCTTAAAGATGCGTGGGCACTTGTCAAAAACTCCCACCAACCCCGTATGTGGGATACATCAATAAATCAAGTCTTTCCAAAGAATAACACGACAATCAAGAATGTATTTTTCTAGTCCAGGTTTTTCAAATCTTGGACACATGAAAAATGTTTACTCTCTCCTCCAGAATAGAAGCAAGACCCAAATACTCTGTGTGACTCTGTGTGACAGCTTCTGATTCCTGCAAATAAACACTGCATTACCAGGTCAAACTTGTCCTTAGATTTTAAGGAGGAAATGCTGGATAGTTTCCAGTATCATATAATCAGCTTATATTCCAATTTGAGAAACAAAACCAATGTCATATTTTTCATAGGTGCACATATAAATTTTACCAACCATTGTCCTTGCTTGAATCAAGGTGTTGGGATAACCTGGCCTCTTATGGAACAAATGGGGTTGTAATAGAACAAAAACTCTTGGGTTATACATGAGAAAATACAGAAATTCTTTCTGAAACTTGCATTGGAGGTCCAATACTGAATAAGTCTATGTTATCATTGATAACCTTGCAGTAGGTTATAAATTTTATTGTGTATTGTGGATGACATTTTTTTAATAGATATATCATGAAATATACGCAGGAGGATTTAAATGGTCCACTTTCAAATGCACAAAAAATATTTAAAATCTTATCTGCATGTCACACTTTTTGCTTTCAACAAGTACAGATATCTCTCTACTTGAATTCTTATGTAAACACATACAGGAGGAAATATTTGAGTATATTTGAATACAAAACACACCAAACCTATTCCATGTCTTATCAAACCACTTGTCACCTGAAAACAAACCAATCGAAACGACATTAACAACTAAACCGGTCTCTTTTTTTAATCCCCAACACTGCAATAGCCGTTTCTCTTTCATAAAGAAAGTGCTGACGGGACAATAATCCCCAAATTAATTCCACCCCAAACACTTCAAAGGACACCCTTCAATTGCGAAGAGGAGATTATGGGAAACAAATTCCTTGAAGATTACCAGGGTACAAGCTGTGGTCAACTGGATCAAGTAGTTTGTGCACTTTAATGTCCTACCTGAACTATTTGATGCCTATTAAGCATGAAGTTTTGACTTTTGTTAATGGATTGAGACGTCCAGTGTTTATAAAAAGTGTTACTTGTTTTGCAAGTGAGTTGGTAGCATTTAATACATATCCGACAGAAAAAAAAAAAGAATTCCAAGGGTTCGAGTTTGCGCCTACTATTGAATGGAAAAAAGTGTAATTTAACAAAATGATTTAATTTTTTGGGTTTAAATTCAATTTTAATTTCTGTTAAGTTCATGTTTCAGTTTCAAAAAGTACTTTAACATTTACATTATCACATTACGTGATAAACATATGCACAAATTTAAACATTCTTTTCAATTAAGCCAAAACTAATCAAATATCTTTTTGATAAGATTTCTGAAACATGTAGTTTATAAATCGGCAATGATGGAAAGGAATAACAATTAAGTACTAAATAGCTCTTTCAGGTGATCTCAGCCATGCCTCCAATTATTCACGTAATAGATCAGGCTATCATACAGTAGTTTACCTTCCATAGCAAGAGGTTTACATGCAACATCCCCATCAAGTTCGTTTTTATTGAGAAAGCTTTTACTAATCTGTTATGGGAGATCAAACAACCAACTATAAACATAATGCCAGCAGTTATGCTGTTAATGATTTTCCACATATTATGAGGTAATTATTCAACACATATTAAAGTTCTGAAAAGAAATAATGTTGGCAGCAACTTTAGCTTTCATTCTTTGATAATGTTAGGTTAAGTTGGAAACAATTCCTTGTAAATAAACTGCTACAAAATAGCATTGCCTGCAAAATTGAAAACAAAACACAGAATAATTTCAATGAATAGTCTCATAACCTATACAGCGAAACTTATGTCTCTGTGACAATTTTAAGTCGGTATTCATTTTTTTACCTTAAATTCAAAGCCTTTTTTTCTATTTAATTCCCTAAACAATATTGTTATTTCACCAAGAAGATTACAGAGTAAGTCTATGGCGGCCCACATTACCATACAAATTGACAAACATCATGTCTCGGATAATTGCATGGAAATCTAAACCCAATAATTAAGATGATTAACCACGTCAGTTGACTCACCCGTTGCCCTAATGAGCATTTGCATCAATTAAGCTAATGACACTCAATGAATATTTGAAGGACTAACTGCTTCTTATGCCTTATAATTGCATTCCATATTGCCTTCATCCCTTGGGTCCATCGACTAAACTGGTACCTCAACAGGGTTAGAAATATAGCATGAACCTTATGTAGTTCTCAATGAATCATTATTCCCTATCCCTTGCACCTAAACAGTTATTATTCTCAGCAATAACAAAAAAACGGCATACCACCTTGGTATCAGCTAAAGGGTTTAAAACAAACAATAATTTTTCGAAAGGTTTCTGAAAATTTTTAGATTCTGAAAAGTATTGAAATTTGCAGTTTTGTATGCTTGAGGTAACCTAAGGAATCTTACGCTTAAAAATCTTAATTATATGAAAATTGTATTTCAGGTACCAATGGTTTGTGCATTCTTCGTCTTGCATCAGAAAGTCTCTACACAACCTTAATCCTTGCTTCCCAAATACACTGGGTTATTTAAGGACCCTTTGTGTTAAAATCATCCAATAGTTGGCACCTGTGGTTCCGATAAAATCACCAGCCTTTAAAACAGGGTAATGTTGATGAATAGGATAACCCAGGCCTTCATGTTTTATCTATGTACAGGCCAGTAGAGAAGTCACTCAACCTGATTGATAAAGGGAGATTTCAAATTCATATCTTTCAGAATCATTCATTAATGAAATGGACATTAGATGAATCATTAAATCAGGTCTGTACTTTCAATTTAAATAACTGAACAATAAATTACTAATTTAATTCCTATCAAATACCATTTTCATCAAAGTCATGAATAGCATTGATATGTATTGCAGGGATTGGGAAAGGTAGGGGCCTTCAGCCATTTTGCAGATTGGATGAACAAAAATGGCCCATTAAAATTAGACATTTACCTTTACAAAGAGGATTGGCCCATTTAACATTTTTTAAATGACTAAAAACTCCATATATGGCCAACCGTCAAAGGTGTCTTTGTGAATACCTGGTATTGTAAAACATTTTTGAGCACAACAATCCACACTTTTCCACAAATAGTACATACAAAATGTCATTTAGGTTTCTATTGCATACAAAACCAGTTGGTCACTCGTCAAAGCCTTAGACAATTTAGGAAAATTCAAAATTATAAGTCATGCCACAAACACCATTGATCATAGTTCAACACTGCTCTTTAGAGACTTGCTGAGAGGGTCCATTAGTCTTTTGTCATTGTCAAACACATCACCATTCTTACAACAAAGAGTAATAAAGTATGAACTAAAGTCATTCTGGTTGAAGCAGCTTCCTGGAAGCATGTATGACACTGTTAAGTCTGGAGGCATACGGCAACGCCTCTGTGCTGTGATTTAGGTCTGCTGATATAGACAAACACATGCAACACATGTCTGCTTGAATTAGAACCGTGGGACAACCACAGTAGCTGCCACAGGCAGTGGCATAGACTGTGTACAAGTCAAGAGTTAGGAACGAAAGAACCACTGACAACATTTATAAAGCGAACATGTTGAAACAACTGTAAACAATTAAAAACATAAGAATTTGGAAATTAGACTCAAGACTTCCTTAAAATCTTTTTTCCAGATTTGACAACTGCTATCTAAAGGTGCATTGGGTCATTTAGTGATCACTGGCAGATATGGCACTGAAAGATGGAGATTCGGACATCAACAGGGAGGATAATGGAACAGCCAAATATCTGAGAAGACACAATCTTGACAAGAAAAGCGAAATTATACACATTGTATGGAAGAAAATACTAAGTGCTTGCTTCCATGATGTTTGGAGGTAAATACGTACTAGATAGGAAATGTCTGGAATTATTCAGAAAAAATAGGAGTCAATTATATGACATGACATGGGGAGTTAAACGGAACAGCCAGATAGGAACCATATTGAACAACCACTACATGCCAGTATCTGAATATGGGACAAGGTCATTTCCATGACAACATAAATGTCAGGGACTAACAACTATGCACCAAGTTGGTTGTAAACTAGGTGGGATGAAAAGGTTTGCACAGGAGATAAATCTAAATATGGTTTACCCTTTTGGAAGACAGGATATATTTGTTAGAAGGTATAGACTCATTAGATTGTATAATGTACATATAATATCAGTGTCCATGTGACCATCTGTGAACTCTCTCTTTGATGTGAAATTGGTCACTTCCTGAATTTAGGATGAAGCCCCCTGGTCAGAGAGTTGTTAAACTCTACTGGTGATTTACTGTGCAATTTACCACTCTCTGAGCTTTGAGAGCACTAAAAATATACATCCCAAAATCACCTTTTAAAAAATTATGCAGGGTTATTAACTGAGTTTATCATAGACATCCATAAATTAATCTCAGTCAAAAGATGTTATAAAAAGACAATGTTATTTATGACAGACATGTTAATTTTTATTAAATGTGTTAACAAGTAAGTGGTTAATATATGCAGATGTACAACAAAAGATAAATGAAAAATCAATTTTCCAAAGGACATCTGCTCAACATCGATATGTTTTGCGATGTCATGACAACCTCGAATATTGGCAGCTCTTCACCAGTGAACAAAAGAGTTTTCTAAAAAGAAGGCTCAATAAATTCAATACTCCCAGTGAATCGAGAAACACACTATTGTCTTGAGCTTTGCGTGACCAACTATACTGAGTGCATTATAAACAGCTTTGACTAAAAACAAAGTGTTGCAAAAAATCAATTTTCATGTGGCTCAAAAATTGTCTTTATGATATCCTGAATGTGAAATTTTTTGTATTGGCAATTAACCATCTAAAAGATCTGTATCTGTGAATCCTGTCCTTATGATACCATTAGCTCAAATAGTTGATGCTACTATGTCTATCAGTAACCCTGAATATTGTTAATGTAAGGAGTCCTAGGGAACTACCTTTTTTTATTATCGTCCCTCAACTTAAAACCTGAACTATTGTAAAGGGTCCCATCTTTTCAGAATTGGTCAAAATGACCATTTAATCTGATCACCCAAGAACCACAGGTAACACCTTTGACAGTGTGGGTGGCACTAACTTTTTGCATGATTATCAATGTTTGTTCATGGTTCTTCAGGAACAACTTGAGTAAACCTGTCCAACCAGTTTAATTTTTGAGCATGATATCATCAATGCAAGATCAGAACTGTCTCAAAATATCTGATTCATTGACAGATTTCAAACTAGGATGGGCATGTTTGAAATGTAGTTAATATTTGTGCACACTTCACAAGGTGGTAACCTAAGTGATGTTACAATGTATGCATCCTTGTCAAATTTATCAGTTTGTGGAACAGTACCCTGGCCCTAATTTTTTTTTTAAATTTAAAAAGACAAAACCTAAAGCTAACAGCACCTTAGTTAACCCACAGTTACAACATAGAGATAAGATCATTTCAGCAAAAGGGTGCTTTATGGCTAATGAGCAGTTGTTGGTTGTGCAAAACAACCTTAACACTAAGGTTAACCTTGGTGCCATTTTTTTACATTGCACTTACACTACCCCAGTGACCTAAGGTCACTTAAGCGTTTTGCGCACATGGGCCTAGGACCCTTGATAAGAGGTAGTCTTAGGAATTCAGTACTTTCAACTCATCCCTCATATCTTCAACAAAATGTTAATGCAATCTTGACCAAATATAGATGAAGTACTTATTTTAGAAATAAGATACAAACAATTTTGCAAAGGAGAATGAGATCACTATTGCATCATAACACAGAGGTCCTATGTGGATTTTGGTGGTGCTCTCTTCTAAATATTTAGATAAGAAATCCTCTCTGATTATTGGGTTTGAGATAAGGGCTGATGGTGTAACACTGAGTCAAGCACAGAGCATCTTCAACAGAGAAGATGTGATAAAACACGGCTCTCAGCTTATCAACAATGCATTCCTCTGCTTAAGCAAACCCCTTGCATCTCAGGCCGGTGCATGTCGACTGCTCCAGCTTATTTTAGATCATAACAGTAGCTTACACCCCAAGGTACACTTTAGTCTTCTGAGGAGTCCTTATTGCTTACAATGTAGAGATGCTCTTTTAACTCTTTCTCTGCCATATTCTTTAGATGTTTCTCTGAGGAAGTTTGCCCCTAGCATCCCAGGCCGGTGCATGTACATGTAGCATCATAACAGTAGCTTACACCCCAAGGTACACTTTAGTCTTCTGAGGAGTCCTTATTGCTTACAATGTAGAGATGCTCTTTTAACCCTTTCTCTGCCAAATTCTCTGGATGTTTCTCTGAGGAAGTTTGCCCCTTGCATCCAAAACTAGTGCATGCAGATTGTTCTAGCTTATTTAAGATCATAACAGTAGCTTCCACTCTTAGATACACTTTGGTCTGCTGAGAATTCCCTTTCGCTTCCACTGTTGAATGGCTCTTTTAACCCTTTACCTCAAGATGTGATATTCTCTTTGAATGTTCTCCTGCTAAAGCACAGCCATTGCATCCCAGGCCGGTGCATGTCTACTGCCCAGCTTATTTCAGATCATAACTAAAGCCTATAAACTAAGGTACACTTTTGTTTTCTGAGGAGTTCCTGTTGCTTACAATGTTCAGGTGCTCTTTTTAACCCTCCAACTGCTATGATACTCTCTTTGATTGTTCCTCTGTGAAAGCTTCCTTACCCCTTCCATTAAAGATTGGTACCTGTCACTTGCTGGAGGTTACAGCAGCAAAGGCTCTCAATTCTACTTCAGCAAATACTAAAATGTTTAATGATTATGTCATCATAATTTCCAATTTGGAAAAAATTAGAAGGCCTACAGTTAAACATAAGTCAATAATTTGTTTAATGAAGGTCAACTAAAAAGGAATCAAGGTTGTTTTTAATGCTTCAAATGGTCAATCTGAACATATATTCAATACTCTCTTCAGAATGTTTAGTTAATTTAGCATCTATGGGTTAGTCTACACATTCAAGCTTAGGGAATGTACACAATTGCTGTAGGCAACCAATTACCTTAAATTGTTTGTGAAATATGATAGGTCTATTTCCATAATTATGTTAAAGCATGCTCAATTACCCATTAGGAATTTCTATAGACATAAATGACTTACTGTTGATAAAGATTAATGAAGAGCTGCCAGTAACACCCTATTTTCATAATTAATGGGAAAATAATTATATGAATGTCAGATTCTAGATACATATGTCAATATACATCATATTTGATGTCTGAATGGGATTGTAGCCTTTAACTTTTTAAAAGTGCATGAGAACTTTCTCAAGTTTTTATCTTGTTAATTTCATTATCGCTTGCAATCCACATAATCAGCTTTGTTGGTTCAATGTGTTAAAATCAATAACATGGTCATGTTGTCTTGTCAAAATGCAGAAAACCCCAATAGGGGCCTAGGCATTTTTTGAGTAAAAGGATATTCTGAAGACAGCCCTCACTGGAAGTGGGTCTCGCTGGGTGTGAAATAGCAATTTGATACCAGTGTTTGAATTAACAACTGACCCAAATTTTTACAACTCTCTTATTTCACTCACTACATACAACTTGTCACCGTGTTATGATTTATATGATTTATATTTCGTATTCATAATCATAACAATAATCTAGCTGTTAGTGTTTGAGTCTGGTCAAACTGAAAAACATTACGATAAGTATGATTTATAAAAAAAGAAACATTGTTTGTGTTTGAATAAGCTAAAACCCACATTCAGGTCACAATGAACCATTACGTTCAGACTAACCGTTATGCTTGAGTAATTAATGTTTATTCGATTCCTTATTATCATGGCCACGTCTCGCCGGCCTATATTCAACATCACCTAATCATAATAAATCACAAGTGTGTATTGAAAAGCCAGCATTGAACGAACGATAGTAACCTACAAACTGATATGTTCACAATGAAATGATTGCCGTTTCGCAAATCGAAAGACACTTATTAGAAAGACCTACCTGTAAATGGATGGGAACCTTTTTCACTGGCGTACGTCCGTGACTCATTTTGGTATCAAATAAACACAATCTTCATATGGTTAAAAAGAATCTGTTATTGCACGTGGCCACCCGTACAAAATCCAAACTCGATGAGCACAATGTCACAAACAATAATTCCAGAGCGTGAGAGGATAGAATGATCCGTCATACAACGACGCTCGACGAATATGAAATCCAAAAGCACTTGCAGACAACCCGCGATTATGCCAGTGTCACGAAAGAGTTTTGAGGTAGAAATTGGCTTTCTTGTCCAAGTAGCAAGCTCTCATTCAATTATATACACATAAACTTTCCTCAAGGCAGCAAAGAGCCGCTCCGCAATGCCGAGTGCAGGAATGAAGATTTGGCGGTTAGTTTTCAATGCAAATTGCCTTCCACTAGAAAATGGGCTACAATCGATGCGTTCCACATCCGTGGCCCCTGAACGTGTATAGCTTATATCAGAAACCGGAAGAGCTAAAAATAGACACCGGCGGATTTTCATAATAAATGCACGTGGTCTGCCGCCGGTTTTTACTGTGCGTTACTGCTATTGTCTGACCTAATATTGAATTACTGATTTGCATTCACCTGTAATGTTTGTTTCAGACACACGATAATTACTTTTGACAACGAAAATAATTTGCCGACAACGTTTCGCACCAAAAAGTAATCTCACGGTGCTTGTAAATATACAAGCACAGTGTAAAATGAATACATGATAAATGATTATGATTTTATCTTTTTCTTTGTATTTTTAAGCATTAAATCAGAACAATGTGAAGTTTATTTGTCTTTTTTCAAATATCAACAATGTGAATTTTTGTTATTTTTGATTTATTTAATATCAACACAAATGAGGGGAAAGTTAGGACATTCTAATTTACTCTCATGTCAAAAGACATATTAATCAACAAAATCGTGACAATTAAATTGTCTTTGTTCATTTCAATATCATATCAAGTTTAAGCTCTATCCAAGTATCACAAGAAGTTGCTAAGCAACTGTTTGATAAGGTTTCCAAATAGAACATCTGTTCTTGTTTGAATAATTTATTTGGACAATGCTTTTAGCTGCCCCAGGCAACAGGCACTAAATGGTTAAATGACATAACGAATTGAAGGGAATTGAATGCAAAGACATCTTCTAAAACCAATAACCTGAAATGTATTGTTGTAGGTAACAATGGCTTCAAGCCACATTCTATTCTAGATCTATTGTGAAGAAAGAAAATTGGAAAATAAACAGCTATGGTCAAGAGCCCTAAAGGTATTGGGACTTGTAGGTGATATCTAGTGTAAATTTTTCAGATGAATTGTCTTAAAAATAATTGAATTTGATGGTAAATTATACAACATTGATGTTTTAAAGATATTTGTATCGAATTGTAAATATAATCAATTTCTATTTTTTTCATCTCTTTAATTGTCAAGTTTATTCAGTAAAAATTAATCAATCTTCAGAATTTTTAAATACAAATCAAAATGAGTAATAAAATTATTAAATTTGATCTCAAAATATGGATCATTACAGGAAAATTAATACTTGATGTAAGTTCTAAAAGATTTTCTCAATGATTATATAATTGTTTTATCTGATAAAGAAGTAAGATGCTACTCTTTATAAAAAGGTAATAACAATAAATAAGATGGTACTCTGAAGCATAGAGTTATTAACAGAAATAAGTTCCCATTAACAAATCTCACTATTCCTATGATGGATACTTGTAAAGAAGAAGATTGTGCTAGTATATATAATTTACACTTGCATATAATCTGCTTTTATTTTGTAATGGGTCATTGAAATCGTTAATATTTATTGTGTCATCATTCATTTCACGTTTTGAATTTATCATAGGATAATGAGAGATGAATATGTTTATTTCTTATTAGTTCTTTCCATTGCTTACTACCTTATACCTTCAAAAACATTTAAAAGATTCATAGAAATTTCAAAGCATAGCATAGCCATAACGTTGTACAGTGTTAGAGATGATATTATCATAGTTTT
Organism: Phorcus lineatus; assembly: GCA_921293015.1. Classification (NCBI taxonomy): domain Eukaryota; kingdom Metazoa; phylum Mollusca; class Gastropoda; order Trochida; family Trochidae; genus Phorcus; species Phorcus lineatus. Next base: position 23,687,864 of record OV121096.1, on the reverse strand, counting down.
TAGCAAGGTGTTATTGTTATGACAGGTGTAATCTAAAATCTTGTTTATTTATAAAGCAACATCTGTCTTCAATATTTACATTCATTTTAATTAAGGAAAGATGAAAGTAAAAACAACCAAGCCCATCTTCTTCTCATTAAAGTGTTATATATTCTAAAGAGTTCCAAAAATAAAGATAAAGTTTATATTGTATTAATTATTATTATATTGAAGTTTTTAAGTTAGAACTCCATGAATCCAAACCCTTCCCCTTTCTCCAACCCCCTCACAACCCCCCCCCCCCCCCCCCCCCCCCCCTCGGGGCCCGATATCTGTCACTGGTTGTTGGGATTTTTTGTTGCACCCTTCAATCAGAATAGTTTGATAATACAAAAAGCAAAAACATTTTTATAATTTATTTTCGTCAAATTTAAACGAATCTAACAAATTTATTCCACTGAAGTTAACTAACTTATGTATTATGTAGTGACATGACAGAACTAATATTTTAAGGTTTTCAACAAACAAACAACAACAAGAAATTCAGCGACTCATCAAGTTGAAGCCTACCACTCGTATGTTACATTCATAACCTAATTATGCATAACTAGCCTTATGGCGAATACCTCTTACTGCCGTTAATTATATGGTCCGCGAAAACTGTAGACAAGTTTCCACAAAGAAGTTACGCAGTCTGTCATTAAAGAAAATACCGGGAGAGTGAACGTACGTACCGCTGTAATGTCATTTACAAGATATGAAAGAAAAGACTCCGCCCTTATGTGTGTACATTGTCTGTTAAAATAATTGTCGGAAATTTTTTACGTTATCTGTTAAATTCATGCATGAAGGAAATGCTTTGCTTCTTGAAATAGACAGCTTGATAATATGACACCCGTGATGTTACGCTGAGAAATATTTAGTTACTTCAGTGCGTTTCCCTATGAAATATGTATTTCTTTCATGTATGCTACGTTTTCTCTCATTACCAAACCATTTACCTCATTTTGAAATTGAATATGAAACATCCTGGTTTTCAACTTCCACACATCTGTTTTTATATGCTACTCACTCAGTTATAATCAGCAAGAAATGATGAAAGAATATTGATTAAAACTGGGTTTTTGATGATCTTATACTTGATATTAAATTAATTCATATTCAATTCATAGTTGTTATTATGCTGGGGTTTTCATCATTGGTACATGTATTATCTTTTAATATTATTTTGAAATATACCATAATTAATGTTATATATCATATTGAAACATTTTAATATATATTATTGTAAGCTCTAATAGTTTGAAAAAAAAATATTTTGAACAATGAACAATTATTATCTTCATGTTTTTAGTTTTTTTGATATATTCTCATAATTGTTTTGTAATTGTCTGATAATCTGAAATACAATGAAATAAACTGCAGGTATATTACCACTGAGCCAGCAAATATGAAGATTTTAAGGAACTTCATTTACATATTGAAAGTCCCAGGATCTTTCCTGTTTCATGAACATGCCCATGAAGGTTTTTTTTCAACCCAAGACTGGCACTGAAGGTGTGTATATATATATATATATAAATATATATTAACACAAAAAAACTTCTTCATAGTTCAAGTAATAAATAGATAAAAAACAAAAGTCTGGAAATGATTTAAATCCCCGACCGGTTTCACACTATTCAGTGATCATCATGGGGTCTTTATGACGTTGCCATGCTATGACGTCACAGAACAAGGGGCGCATAACTCTTGACAATCGATGCGTACCCACAGATTGGTGACGTCATTACTTTACATCAATCACATATAATAATACTAACAGCAGTTTTTAGATATGGACAAAGTTAGGTGACATTAATTGCATTTAATTGTGGCTTGAAAAGTTTAATGAAATAATGTTCTTTCATCTTTCTCTTTTCATCACTGTTCGACATGACTTTGTAGAAGGGGAATATTTTAAAATTATTCCCGGCGCATCTTTCTATATGTTCACTCAGTGGAATGTAGCGGTAGGACGGGTCCCTGATTTGCTGCCTATGGACCCTCACTCTTGATCTAAGTGTGTCCCCCGTTTGTCCTATGTAATCTTCGCCACAACCACCGCATTTGATAACATATATCAAATTTTGTGATGCGCATGTCATGTTTTCCCGTACGCGGAATATGTGGCCATATATATAAATATATATATATATTTTAATATGAAAATTAAATGGGTACTTGTAACTATTTGTTTGATGTTAAAAGTTAAGAGCTTTGTTGACTCGATGAATCCCAATTGTATTAGTTGTAATGTTTTAATTTATGAATTAATCAACATTTCTAATCATTAGCTTTTTTTGTTAAGAATTGAAAAGAAAACAATTGATGATTCATTGCTATATACAAATCTATCTAAATCTAAATTGATTTTTATTTTGTTAATTTCATTGTTTAGTTCACTTTCTTCAGTCACAAGGATAAGATATTTACTTTGTTTCATATGTACTTAATATTTTTATATTCAGAAATTTTTTTTCTCTCCAGAGACCTGTATTCTGACGGCTGTATTTACTGTGTATGAATGACCCAGGTCACATGACTCACAAAGACATATGGACTGTTTCATAGTCTTCAGAACATATTTATTCCTTAATTTCTTTTTAACAACTAAATTGTCATCAACACAATTTTGTTTATTTAGAATTCAGTGCAGCATCAATTAAAATACCTCTATGGAGATTAGGCCAGAGTAAAACCAATCTTAAGTACCTGGCATTCAGAAATAGTTGACTATGGGTTAAGAGCAAGTTGGTGGAGGGCCTGAAATAATAATAAACCTGCATTTAAAGGGTTAAAATAAAGATTTATTTCCACCAAGGCAAAGCGAGTTAAAGTAAAATTATTAAATTTGGCAATCTGTTGAAAATGTTTTCTTCTTAAATACCTACCTCACTTAAAATTTAATCTGGGAAGGGGGACACTTAGATTTATTTTATTCTTGAATGGATGAACGTTTCCAATAGCAGAATAAAGAAATCTTTAAGAGCCTGTGGGAAAGTCTAGAGCCTTGGGTAAGCTCTGATGCAACATGTATTGATCAAGTCCTGGAAAGTATTCTATATATTCAACAAAAGCACTTGTCTCAGGTTTCCACGGAAACCGGTTATGAAAACACAGAATATTGCTCGTAGCCTGGTAGCCTCTTTTATTCTTACTTTTAAAAAAATACAAGTTACAAATCACTCCAGAAAAGCATAGAGAAGAGCTTTGCATTTCATGAAAAAAGGAAAATGCTTCACGGATTACATTTTTTAAATGTGGTCAAGTTATTTCTTCTATTTAGTTAAAAACTTTTGACATGCACCATTAGATTTTGTTGTCAAGAATGATAAGTTGGTTAATTTTGAAACTACCGGTATGTATTTGTGCAACTGAAATTAATTTATGTGCCATGACATATTCCTTTTTTGAATTTGTACAAACAACATTTCTTAAAAATGTTCTTTGTTTATCATCTGGAGACAAAATTTAACTTCCAAGTTAAGCTATTTCCTGTAAAATCAGAAACTATTATGTTCAAGAGGAAACCATTAGCCATTAGAACTTCTCACTGCTTAAAAGGTATTTAGTTTCCTTCTATTTTTTTAAACTTTGGCATCTCAATCCTGGCTAAATATTCAACTTCAACTTCAATAGAAATGTTTATTTTTATTTTCATTAAAAGCATCAGCTTAGTTAAACATAAATTTTTTGATCCATGAAAAAATTAAAAGAAACTTCTTAATTAAGTATAGAAAATTTTTACAAGTTTAGATTTCCTCAGCTACTGTTACATATGAAAAACCAGGATGAAAAAAAAGTATACAAAATTGAGATACCCATGTCATCATAAACTTTTAACATTTCATATGAATCTTTTGGTTAACGGTATTTTACCATATGGAAAGAATGAGTTGAGACTGAGATATAATATTGAACAATGTATATTCTTTAATAATTTTCAAGTTTTAAAACTGAAATTTATTCCAAATGGCTTATGTATCATTCTTTATTGAAAGATGACTGAATTATTACTGTCTTAGCTTGCTTGATAATTGATATTGTTTTGGTGTGAAAGGTGTGAGAATGTTGTTGTTTTTTTTGTTTGTAAACAAATCCTTATAACCCTGTATGAATTCCTTTTTCAATATTTTCACGATTAGTATAACTCCATATTTCTGCAGCAAAAAGCAGAATTGGGGCAATTTTACAATTTGTTACATTTGTTACAATTGTTACATTTAAAGATAAGTTCTGGTACTTGGGAGAATATGGGAAAGAAAGCCTTTCTAGATTGTAAAGGTACCGTCTTCCATGCTTTGGACCAGTTTAATTTGGATGAAAATAATACCAGATATTTATAGTGGGAAAATACAATCATGGAAGTACCATTTTTCTAATTTTCTAAGATGACCACCATTCTTAAAGACAACAAGTTTATTTCAGGACCCAATTTGAGGCAAAATGTTTGTAGTACATTAAGTTTCATCTGTAAACCTATTACCATATGATCTAAAAAGAGTTACATTGTCTGCAAAAAAACAGTAGAATTATGTCATCAACACAGTTGTTTACCAATATTTCTTGTAGACCACATGTTTGCATCTCATCTACAAATTCATTGATGAAGAAAATGAAAAGAACTGGACATAGCATGCAGCCTTAGCAGAGTCCAGATGTGGTTGAGAATATTTCTGTGCGAACATTATTCACTTCACTCAAGCAGATACTTTGTCATACATTTTGTTTAGGATTAGTCAGTTTTCCATGTACACCTTTGGAAATTGAAGCATTTAAAGGCTTATTTCTGTCAATAAAATCTATAAATATTCAAAAGTCTGAAAAGCTACATAAAACCTATGTTTTGGTTTTTTCAAATATTTTTGACATAAGAACATATATGATCAGCTGTTGAGTAGTCTGGTCAGAACCCCACTTGACATTCATGTAATATTTCATTAAAATCCAACCAGATACCTATTCTACCTTCAATGATAGAAGTAAATAATTTCCTCATCAAATTCAATAAGGAGTTTCCACAATAGTTGGATAACCGTGTACATTACCCTTTTTGAAGATTGGAATGATTGTTTTCAGAAATATATGAAAGGAGCCTCAGAGAATTGGCAGTTACAGAGACATGTTTTATCCAAATCTAGACTTACTTTTCAAGAGGTATGTTTCTAGCTATTGTAAAAAGAAGCTTAAAATAATATGAACAGAGACTGTAAGTTAGACTACTGTGTGTATGGTTTGTTACTTTATCAGGCATGAGCCTCCTAAACAAAGATATGCCAGAACTGTAATTTATGATGTTCCTTTTTATCTTTTCAATCTTTAACGGTTTGTCAATTTGAATTCGTGCTTGAATATCTTAGCAACATGTGGCACCTCAATTAGAAATTGTGAAAAATGCATTTCTTTCTGTTTCTGACTTGTACACTGCCTCATTTCACATGTGAAATGTTAGTTTTTTGCGACATTTGATTGTTTTGGGGAATGTGTTATTATCTTAGTATTTAGAAAGTTTATCAACCGAATGGATATAAATAGTTGGTTGGCTAGTGATTTTGCACTTATTAAATCATCTAAATGTTTGGTTTTTACTACACATTTCTAACAAATGTTAACTTTTATGTGTAATTATTAAGGAAATTTTTGGCAGCTTAACATAAACAAATTATGGGATGGTGCATCAATTAAGGTGTTTGATTAGGAATCAAAGGGTTGGGGTTGGAATCCCTCCAGACTCTTTCATCTGCTTTAAAAAGTAAACAAATTGTATTAGTAAACAAAGATACAAAATACAAAAGTGCTGAAGCCCTTTTCCTGCAACTATACTAGCTGCTCTGATGAAAGTGGAATATTCTTGAGAACAGCATTTTGTAATCCATCATATAAGATCTGGTTGGATCATCAGACAGGAGAGCAAGACATGTTACTTCTTAAACCTGAAACTGCGGGTAATTTGTCATGACATAATTTTAAAACATGTCATGTCATGTCATGTCATGTCATGCGAGTAAGCGGGTAATGAGCTTTAACATGCCTTCTGTCATTCAACACATGTCATTGTAGTTTTCCCTGCATTGTAGTTAACACTTTATGTGTTAGATTTAAGGATTCAACAATTCTGAAAGACTCATTTACAGGAGTAAAAAAGGCTTATCCTTTGCCAGTGGGAGTACCAGTACGTATCTTCAACCAGGTGTCAATCCTGTATTTTTCCTCTCGTTTATGATTCTTTTCAGTGATTCCTTTAAGGGTGTCACTCAGATTGGTTTGGCAATAATTTATTCAACGGGTGAAAGTGTTAATGAAAAACCAATTCTTTTTTTTTTCAAAAGTACCAAAGCAAGATTGTATTTCCAGATTATTCTTTTTGTAATGTTTGTTAATATATCTTCATAATAAATAATCTAATGATTTGTTTTATTATATTCATGATGATTCTTTCTTCCTATATGCCAAGGTGTCAGGAGTTACTTCCCTTTTACTTATAATAGCATCATGATAATTAATATTGATCTATATTTTACAAGTTAAAGGTTAGAAATAACAAATATATTCTAGAAGATTTCATTGGGAAAAACAAAAATTGCTTCAATCAACTTAAATTAAGCAATTCTTAACAAAAAGAGGTTTTCAAACTTCAAATTTTTCGAGGTATCTATTTCATAGAAAATTGTGAATGTTAATTATTAATTGACTTTTTTGGCATAAGTGATGTCAATTACATGGGGAGAGAACTCCCAATATTTCATCACTTATCTCTCAGTCTCTGACTTGAAGACTAAGTGCAAACAGGTGCAGTAAAACAAACTATTTCTTCTCCTGCACCTGGCCAAATAGACTTGCTGAGTCTCAGGGAAACATGTGTTAAGGCAAATTTTGACAGAGGTGATTTTTAAGCTATTTTGAGAATAGACCCCTAGTTAGAATTAAAAACTAGCATCTTCATTAGGATCTCAAGTGGTAATTAAATAGATCATGGGAATTTAATGATCTAGGATCAAATTCCTCAAGTACCTCAAGAAAGATTGAGCCAGGGAAATCAAGAAGGATTTGATCTTTGAACATTTGGAACTTGAACAAATTTCAAATGATTACTTGAGCCTTTGACCTCAAGCAAAAATAAATAGAGGATACTAAACGACCATCCATTTGATACTATTTTTATTATACGAGTTAATGATTAAGTATAAAATGAGCGAAAGCGAGTTTGATACACAATCATTAACGAGTTTGATAAAAATAGTATTAAATTGAAGGAAGTTTAGTATTCTGTTTATTACTTGACCTCTGTAATCAAGTATGACTGCTGAAAGAGTACTGAACAAAACATTTGCGACCTGGCGGCCACACAATATTATGACGTCATACGTGCAGCAATATTACACCAGTTTAATATCGCCGTAAAAATATTACACGCGCAAGAAATAAGATTATTTATTATCCATATGGTTAGTAGTAAGCGAGTTAATAATTTCGATATGAGTACATGTGCACATATCACTTTTGGTGTTGATGATTGGTTGAAATATGACCTTGACATCTAAGACTGAGACGAGGGAAGTCCTACTTTCTCCATTCATAATTTGTTTTGTCTTGCTCAGGTAATACAACATTTGACACTCGATTGGTATATATCATATGACACACTTGGTCGTGTAATAATAACTATGTATTCACTAGAACAACATTATCTTATCGTCCTTCATAGATTTAGTAGTAGTTTCGCTGTTGTCTAATACCGTATTCGACTTAATAACCGCCCACTCCCCTATAAGCGCCCACCCACCACGTTTTTGACTGAACAATATGAGTCCTGATTTAGCGCCCACCTCTCAACATTGCTTACCTTGCATGCTGATTCATTGAGTGAGGTTTTTCAGTCTTGCAATAAGTCTTTTACTTCCACTAAAGTGAAGAATACAGGGTATTTCAAGACCCCCAGCCACAATCAAAATGATAAAAGTTATAAAACCATATTTCAAAGACTTATGTATCATAAGAAACCACTGTCAAGACTAAACTTGAGGACAATTTTTATCGTTTTAATTAGCGCCCCCTTTTACCAATTTTTTAAGCGCCCCGGGTGCTTATCACGTCGAATACGGTATGTTTAAGTGAATTAATCACACTTTACTCTCAAGGTTAATTACATCATCTCATGCTTCAGGTTCATTCACCCACACCTGGGAAATCAATCTTAGTAGTTCTTCTAATTAACATTTGTAATTAATCACACAAATTAATTGATATCCCTCAACTTTTCTCACAGGGTGGTTGCTTGGTTTGAAAATGATCCGCTGAATATGTGTCACTTTCATATCGGCTAACTGTTTACAAACTACATTACAAAATATTTATGATTCATACATTCTGTCAGCGTGCAAAAATTTTATCCCCATAACACATTCATCTTTCATTTCAGTTTTTAATGAGTAAATATTCCAATCATGTTTTAATCTACATCTCTTTTAATCATTGATCTAATTTATTCTGCCACCTTTAAGTATAATATATTACCATTTCTAAGAGCTTTAGATAATATGAAAAATTGTTGGATTGGCCTTATTCCATAAACTGACTTTGTGCTTTTATCTGTTTTCAAGGGCATGCAGCAGAAGCAAGAGTTATCTCCCCTTTGAAAGAGGATACATTCCCAACTAAACTGATATCTATCTCTTTGTAATGCACGTTGAGCTTGCATCCCACATACTCACTCAATCGTTGGCTTTATCTTCTAGAAGGTGTGGAAGGCAATTGTCCTCGCCAGCCATTAACATTTTTCTGTCAGTTGTATATGCATAGAATGAACAATTAAATGCATGATTTGCCGTTCTTTGCTATTTGTTTGTTTCTCAAGAATTTTCTTCATGGTGTGATTCTTATTTTGTCTAAAATTCTTTGTTAAACTTTACGCTATCAGTTATTTAAAGAAATTTCCTTTTAGAAGATTATTATTTGATATTTATTTTGTTGATTATGATACAACAAAAGTTATATATAAAATCTATTTATTTATCATATAATGGATTGTGTTATTGGTGCAATACAGCTATCAGATAAATTTGGTATCCAAATCTGAGAAACATACAAATTAGGTCAAAAGAAGAATCATTTTATGCTCAATACATTATATATGTGAATACTAAATCAGTTATCCATCATTCGTAAGGTCATCACAAGTTTACAGGGTGTTTTAAAGTGAATATGATGGACATGATTGTTTTCGTTACCTTATTTCTAAATTGTCAGAGCTACTGGGCCTCCACCTCAGCCATTAAAGCTTAACCTGTGTAATGAGGTCTGTGACTCGCTGAATGATGCTCGGTGTTGTGTATTGTTGTACAGAGTCGGCTGTTCAGTTTTTATGCTTTGGAACAGCACCTTGACTATTGTGGATCATTAAATCATGTTAGATTCTGAAGAGGCATTTAGAATTTGGTGTTTGATAAGAAAATAAAACTAATATATAAATAATAATAATGAAAATATGCTAAATTTTGTATAGCGCCCTATAAAAGAGAAATGTTGTGGATGTCAAATCCTTCCTGCACTTTGTTTCTCGACTATTTGTTACCCCTTTCTCTGCATATCTGATAAAGAGGCAAGAAACAGCCAGGAAATGATATGTCAACATCAATAGTTGAAAAAAGGTGATATCCAGAAGAATTGTCTTTTACATAATATTAGTAATATAGACGCTTGGATAAAGTCCTCAAATGTTAATATTTGACAAGTTAGTCTTCATTCTAAAGAACAGCAATATTTTGGGTAACAAATTCTTTATTGGGATTCTTATAAAGGCCACTTCTCAAAGACTTCATCCTAAAGATATAAAAATCAAAGCAATGTCCGCATGAAAAGCTACAGAGTCCATGGTTTTTATACTTTTATAATGTATTTGACGTTCCATTTGGCCATAATTGTAATTATTTCTTCTGCAACAAGATAAAAGGAGAAAGAATGCTGTTGTTTGGTCCCTGAATACACTTGGTACATTATCAAGAAATGTGCAAAGGTGTGTCCTATTTTCCCATGGAATTGCTTACATTGAAGTGAATCATTCCTTTGTTTCCATTATTTAAAAGTGTATTTAATTTTCTAAAAGAAATTTCCTCTCTGTTTTTCATATAAAAGTTTAATTTAATTTTTTTTAAAACAATGAATCATCTAGACTTTAATAATTCTACTTACTTTTAAATAATTTGTAGTCTTTCCAAATTTCAAGATTTAAGATATTATAATATATCTAACAGAGCAATTAGTCTATTAGACTTTCCATTCGGCTTTCAGGCATGCATAATTTGATAGACTTGCTTTGGGAACGAGGGGAGGTGATTTGAGAATATTTCATTTGTGGCAGTATTATAGCATGGCAGATAGTATTATTGCAGGGAGAAAGCCTGCAACACTGTTGTGGCTTTGCATCACGCTGAAACCTGCGAGCATGGGCTGGAACTAGTGAACCATGGGTGGTACTGCGCGACTTGCTTTGGCTTATTTGTAAAATAATTTTTATTTCAAATTGCCAGTAAAAAGAGTGATTCCCCCATTTTCAATAGAAGAATCCCACCTTCAAATTTCTGGATCTGCTGAAGAAAGTCTAGACTACAGACTTAATCCAGTCCTTCAGCTCTTCCATTAGGACAGGAAGTCTAGCAGCTGGTATTCACACTAGAGTTATAACTCCAATCATCTGATATGCCAGGTAACTTCGTTATCTCAGGTAGGTCAGCAAGACCTGCTTGTTTCTGCATCCTGCTCGTAGCATACCTGTGTTTGAGATCTGTCTGTTAAACGATAGTCTCTTTTGACAACTGTCAGCAATCTGCCCCGGTGGTCCCATCATATGCTAAATGGCTCGTTCAGAAGATGACATGAAAAACAAAATTTTCTTTAACATCTGACTCCCAATTCCAAGCACAACATCTTAAGATAAATTGTGGGATGAGCGTGAACACATAGGAAAACCACACCCCATCCAAACCCAAACTTACAAATTTCCTTGATTCGCCCATTGTGTATATATTATATTCACATTTCCAAGATGCTTGTCAGAGATGGTGTGAATGTTGATAGAAGCATATCTTTTTTACTAATTTGAAATAATAAGAAGAAAAGATTTCAAAATTCAATCTGTCTGAACACCCTCCTATCTGAAGTATCTATATGATGAGTGGCAAGACATAGCTTACCGTGACCCCACTTGACCTCAGCTCTTCCCACAATGTTATGATAACAGACACCATATGCTCTAAAAACTGTTTACATACACCAACACTCCCGTCAAAACATTAAGACTTTGAAAAACATCTCTCCTTAAGACAGTTCACATAAAAATTATTTTTTACATTTGTCACTATCAGCAAATGTTTCTGATAAATACAAACCGTCAATTTTTCTCGCTGACGGCCATATCATTTTGAAGTAAACATAAAGGGTTTTTATTAATGAGTTATCATGTTTTTCAGCCTCTCTTGATAAAGTATAATGTCCTAATAAACAGTTGATATCATGTTCCTGCTCCTCAAACCATAGACTAAACAGACTGACAGCTCTAGAAGGATATTAGAAGGGGAGTATACACCTGGTGGGCTTGTTTGAAAATATTTGTCTATATCAACAACAATGTGTAAATACTGCGGTGAATAAGAGTTTCCTTGTTTGGATTTACCAAGAAGACATGTTCTTTTGTGTTTTTGGTCTTCTTGGCTTTTAAAAAAAATTTTTTTTGCCAAAGACATGTTTGAATAAAAATCAACTCTTTAGTTTTGAGAGATGCATTTTATAATCCAAAGGAGCCCCTAATTAGTATAACAAGCAATAAAATGAGTTTTATTCACATTGATGTAATATGACCATAAACTCTTTTACTTTTTAAATGTTGTGAAAGATAAATATCTTTGCAGGTATCGAACCAGCTACCATTAGAGCCTTTACCTTTCAACTGTTCTACTGTGGCCGGACTTACTTTAAAATATTTGTTGCAATCAATTATAGTGCAGGAACCAACTGTAAGTGTTTTAAGAAAAGGCAGTCCCAAATTAATAATCAATTCTGACTGATTAATTAACATACACTTTCTGTATGATAGAAATCTTGCTAAACGAGACACCATCAGATCCCTTGCCCTTGAGGGTGGACTAACTATCAAACATAGGTTACAACAGTCATAGTATTTGAATCAATGGTAAATGTTTCAAGAATGGCAGCCAGATAGGTTATATATAAACGTCACAATGATAAAAATCCACTTCCTGCATATTATGAGAGCATTCAAGCTAAATCAGATACCATCACAACCCACACCTTTCTATTCTATAAGGAACTATATCTTATGGACTTACTTTCAAACATAGGTTCCATACAATTATAGTGTTAGAATCAATGGTTTTCATAAACAACACACACAAAGATCCTATAAGAGCATCCCTTTGACAATAACAAAGTTGCTCTGTCTTCACATCATAAGTCCAATCTTGCCATCAGATAGCATCAGAGACATACCTGTTCTACTAGGGTTGACTACTATCAAATACCGGTTACAATCAGTAATAGTGCTAGAACCAATGGTAAATGTTTCAGGATTGGCACCCACAAATAAAAGAGTCTATATGAGCATCAATCTGACAATGATAAACCCTTCTTTCTGCATGTTGTGAAGTTCTAGCCAAATCAGATATCATCAGAGACAGTCGACTGTTTTACTAGGGTTGACTACTATCAAATACCGGTTACAATCAGTAATAGTGCTAGAATCATCGGTAAGTGTTTCAGGATTGGCACCCACAAATAAAAGAGTCTATATGAGCATCAATCTGACAATGATAAACCCTTCTTTCTGCATGTTGTGAAGTTCTAGCCAAATCAGATATCATCAGAGACAGTCGACTGTTTTACTAGGGTTGACTACTATCAAATACCGGTTACAATCAGTAATAGTGCTAGAATCATCGGTAAGTGTTTCAGGATTGGCACCCACAAATAAAAGAGTCTATATGAGCATCAATCTGACAATGATAAACCCTTCTTTCTGCATGTTGTGAAGTTCTAGCCAAATCAGATATCATCAGAGACAGTCGACTGTTTTACTAGGGTTGACTACTATCAAATACCGGTTACAATCAGTAATAGTGCTAGAACCAATGGTAAGTGTTTCAGGATTGGCACCCACAAATTGAAGAGTCTATATGAGCATCAATCTGACAATGATAAACCCTTCTTTCTGCATGTTGTGAAGTTCTAGCCAAATCAGATATCATCAGAGACAGTCGACTGTTTTACTAGGGTTGACTACTATCAAATACAGGTTACAATCAGTAATAGTGCTAGAACCAATGGTAAGTGTTTCAGGATTGGCACCCACAAATAAAAGAGTCTATATGAGCATCAATCTGACAATGATAAACCCTTCTTTCTGCATGTTGTGAAGTTCTAGCCAAATCAGATATCATCAGAGACAGTCGACTGTTTTACTAGGGTGGAGTAACTATCAAACATACGTTACAACTATAGTGTTGAAATTAATGTTAAATGTTTTCAGAAAACATGCAGATACCACCAGAGCCATTAAACTGTTCTATTAGGGTGGGCTTACTATCAAAGTCTAAGTCAAAAGACTAACTAAATCAGTTATAATGCTGGAATCAATGGTAAGTGCTCTCAGAAAACAAAGCAGACACCATCAGAGCCCTTACCCGTTAACTGTTCTACTAGGGTGGACTAACTATGGCATAATCAGTTTTAGTGCTGGAATCAATGGTAAGTTTTTCAGGAACGGCATCCACAAATGGTCTATATAAGCCTCAGTCTGACAATGACAAACATCCTCTTCCTGCATATTGTGGCAGCATTCATGCTAATTCAGATAACATCACTTCCCTGTCTTTCATGTACGATCTTGCATTGGGTGTATCAACTAACATCTGTTTTACAAATTATTGTCTGTCAGAGAATATTCTGGAACTGCGGAAATGACATAGCCCATATGCCATAATATTTTGTTCCTAATGCATTGTGAGGCTGAAAGGTTGTTCCTGAAATGTAAATATTAGGAGAAATATGTATGGCATTTATTTGTCATAGGAGCCAACTTTATTTCTGGAAAAACTGTACAACACCATTGAGAAAATGCTTTGCACTAAAAACTGTGAGTTCAAAACAATGGTAAATGCTGCAGAGAACTTTCAATGCTCAATTTCAATTTGTAGGAGTCAAACCCCAGACCACTTTTAACCCAAACAAACTCTTTATAGCGAAGATTTCATTGCCCTTTATAAAATGGATGTTTATATCATAAGATTTTGCATCTGGATATCTCTAGTCCTGGAAAATGGAAAAACGAACTCGGAAAAAATGTTACTGGATCATGCCAAAAGTTATCTTCAAATGAGATCTGAGGATTTTGCCATACAGCGGTACGGGTCACCTTTTGAAACTCAGACTCAGACAAATCTCATCACATCAAATAATAATCTGAACTTAAACATTTTCTCACTCCTTGACTTTCACATCTCCTGGGGAGAAAAGGGACTTCATGGAAATCTTAGTTTTGAAGATTCAAAATCTAATCACCTCTAAAGAAATCCTGAAAAAAACTTTGTTCTCTAGGTCTGGATGTCATATTACCAGCAGTAAAGTTAGTCGCTTGGATCCTTAATCAAATCCAATCAAATGAAAACAGTTTTGTCTATGGTTGACTTTTTTCAATTGATACTATTTTTTTCAAAAGATTTTGCACTCGCAATACCAACCGTTACAGGTGTTATATGATCTTATAAAATATGCTTAAAAATGTTACCTCCCTTACACTTGACATTATATCCAGGGAAACTGGAATTAGGGGTCTTTCTAGTTAACCTTTTGCATGATGAATATCATTTCATCAATAGCCTTGCACATCTCATCTCAAAACCTGAATCAATGCCAAACAAGATGAATGATAAATTATACAAAAAGTTTCAAATATGTTTGTGAAAACATGCATGGCAGCTTATCAACCATGTTTGATAAACTCTTCAGCAGTGCCTTGCAAGACAAACTCCACACAGACTCTTTTATGGATGTTGCTCGTTGGCGCTATCGACTTGTGATTACCCAACCTATTAACATCTACTTCTTGTAGATATCAACAAATATTGGTTACAGTTCCTTAATTTCAGGCCCAGTGGATATCAAAACCATGAAACTCCATTACAAAAACATATTTAGAACTTGATACAAAACTTTGAAAAATATTAGATATTCAAAGAGGATAACCTTCATTTTAGTTAATACCTGATAACTGTATTGCATTAAATTTGGAACAAAAAGAAACTTTTGCTGCTGTCATGATTTTCTATACCTGCCAACGATTATTGAATACACCATTTTGAAGTAATTATGTTGAAAAAGAAAACTATAGAATACTAAAACAACAAGTGTTTGTTAAAAATTAACTCTGTCCCATGGCCACTTTAGGGATGGGATTTCAAACCATTATGCAATGTTTTCAATTTAAGAAATAAATAACTTTTATAACATTAGCATTAGTGATATAGAGAGCTATGCAGTGTCTGTGCATTCGTTGTGTTTATGAAATATTGGTGTGCACTAGTGTGTTTAATCATGGTAACTAGTAAGTAATTAACAGATGTAGTATGTACATAAATAGTTTAGGTTGTGCTCTGCTTGACGCAAGGCTATTTTATTCAATTTCACAAGGCCCAAAACAAGCACTAGTGAATCCTGAATCGAAAATTTCCATTGAGAAATGGCAGACACTTGTTGATATTGGCAATGTTGTAATAAGCACATGCAGAACCAGAAATATTGCTGAGTCAATCTGAACAGCGATTCTCAGAAAAGAAATTGCAACATATAATAGAAAAATTACTTCATAGCCATTTTCAATTGATGCAGAACACTGCATAAAACAGAGACTTGTGTTTGAGTTTGAATAATAGACCATCATATATATAAGTAATTACTCAATTTGATAATGTGGGGAAGTAAATCAACGGAGTGTCTGTATCAATATTCAAGGCTCTGCTCCTAGAATAATCAAATTAATGTCACGTTATCGTATTGCTGTCAGTAGCAATGACATGTATTCGTACAATAAAACTACATGTACATTCATATGCACATCTGTCACCCAGGGTTGGAATATCCTGTATATCTTCATCAATATATGACTAATATGGACACATACACACTCTCTGTGTCAACAACAATTTACCCGCTCTGTATGTAGACTTATAGAGGATTGAAATCGAAAAAATATTTACAATTGAAATATTTAGTCTTTGATTTATATAAAATATTAATCAACACATGCACTCATACCAACAGTATTAAGGTTTTGAAAAAGGAAATTGACAAAAGGGATTCAGAAATTTTGTATGAAGTCCGTCAACATTTGTTAAGAAGATATTGACATAAGGAAATATTGCCTGTATTCCCCTTTTAGATGAAAAAGTTAATCATCTACGATGTAAAAGCTGAGAAGATCAGATTAAGAGTATAGCTTTGGCTAGTGGGGTATCCCTTTGGCTGAATCAGTTGAGAATCTATAACCTGTCTTTGTCAACCCAGAGGTACCAGGTTCGAGTCCTACTGAATGATAAAATTACCTCTTTTGCTTTACTTACAATTTTGCATTAGCATAATCATTGAGAAGTTAGAAGAAGAGTGGGTAAGTCAACCAAACTGCAACAGACTCAGATGTGAAATGTAAAAGATATGAATAATATATCTGATGATGTTATTATAAACATTCATCACCTTGCATGGAAAACCAGTAAAATGTTTATAAAAATATCTCAATTTTCATGAAAATTTTATAATAATCATAACTGATTTTAGGTTTAATTCTATAAATAAATATATGTGTCATTAATACGTCAATTTAATTTCAATGTTTATAATTATTAAAAGCTTAAGATAAATATGAATATCAGTATTAAGTTAGTTATATACGTTAGTTAACATAGATAGATAATGTAAATATGTTTTTTTTTATATAGAAAATATACAAATCTTTTTATGTTGTCAAAGGCTGACATATTTTGTAAAGTCAAAGTGAATTTAAAAAAAAAATGTTATGTGTTAATGTCAAAGCTGAAGTTGACCTCAATGATTAACGATAAACAAATGTTTCACAACATTACACAAACTTTTTATTTTTTTGTCAGAAAGAAGGCATTAACAAGACATTTTGTAATTTATAGTCTTTATACACCCATATGTACAACATAAGTATATGAAGTGTAAGCAATATACACACATACTGATAACAGCATCTTCAACAGCTGAGTAAACCATGAACAAAACAAATCCACAAAAAAATCACCAAATATATTAAACTCACGTGTAGAACTTTCTCCTGAATGGGAGGCATGACGATGATGATATAGACAATTAGTCGATGTTTTGGTCACCTACGAAGTAAGAACAACCTTGGCAGATGTAGAAACATACAAGTAGGTCACTGGTCTATAGACGTAAATGCCAACTCACAAAGGGCTTGCCATATCACACACATGTGCATCTGTGTCACTATATGCAGGAAATGTACGCTCGTCAATTTCATCTATTGATTTTTATATCATTATCATTCAACTTTTACTTATTCTTTCCTCAATTGAAATGAAGTAAAATAATAATTGATTTGGAATACCGATAATTTCACTTGGTAATATACTGATATATATATATATATATAATCATTTATGTATTATCGGTGATGTTACAGGAAACTATGTGGGAGGGGTTATGTTCACCTGTTGCCAATTGCAAGATTAAACTTAAAATTTGCATAACATGCTTATGCTTTAACTTCTTGTACCCTACCAGTTTGCCTTTTTGAAAATTTGAAATCCAATTATTAAATTTCTTAATGTTAAAGTGATTATGATCATACACATACTTACAACTTTGATGAAGTATACATGTATAAATTGTGATACATTTTCACGACATATAGTTCTATTAACTATAAATTGTGAATACCAAGATAATAATATAGGCATAGGACGACTTCTAAAGATGGGGGGGAAGGGTTGTAACAACAAGTTGGGGAAGAGCAAGATATCTCATTTGTTAAGAAACACCCCAGATGGGTGCCAAGAGGACAAAAGAAAGCCTGGATTAATACTTTTAATTCGCATCAGTAAACATGTTTTAATGTAGTACTAAATGGGTTACATAGAAAACATGATAGTAATGATAATCATGGCAAGAGCTTAGTGATAATAAGAAAAGTCCGAGGTAGTGACGTCTTCTGCATTTGAAAGAATTGAACTTCCTGGCAACCAAAATAATTATGCGTAAAAATTCGCTTGTAACATTTTTTTAAATTCAGCAACATTAGGTGACAGCAAACTTGACTCACCCTAAATTATTTGCTTGGTAACAAGTTTAAATTCCTGTACATCAGCCACAAAGAATGGTGTGACTTATTGATTCAGCCATTGAATTGCTCAGAAAATTTTAAGAAAATAGTTTATGTAACGTTTCTATCCTGAACACAGCAAAGCAATTAACTTTTCCATTAGCAGCCCAATCAAGATGGTTGCCCAACCGAGGCAGGCTAGAAAACTGGTTTAAGGCTGGTGCATATGGGTTTCCTCCCATACAGTTTCCTTCCAATTTCTAATACTTCGGAGACAAATGTCTCTAAGAGTTGGAATAAATTTGGGGGGTATTTGCATTAGTCAGCATCTGACAGTAACTTTCTGTTTTTCTCATCTCTGGACTTCTTCCTTCAGACAAAACGAAGAAGTTTTAAAAAATGTTCCATCAATACTGTTTGTAAAGTATAAATTATGTCAATAATGAAAAGCAAGATTTTTTAAAAATTTTTTTTTAAATATAGCAATAGATGCGACTTCAAAGTATTAGAACTAGTTTAATGTATCAAAGGTACAATTATTTTTTAAAAACTATTTCAAATAATTTTCCATTTCAGCACCCATTAAGGCCAGGGATAATATGGTAACTGTATTTTCCAAAGTGGTAACCTTATTTTAATGCCAGTGCTCAGTTCAGTGACATCACATGTTAGTCTTAGTGATGTCACAGACATATGGTATAGAGGTTATGGGATTTGTTTGCACAGTAGTCTTGCAATATTCTAATGATTTTACATCACATTAAATATAAATTGCTGGTGAAGAAAACAAAAATATTATCTAATTTCTAATCTTAAACCAGTATCAATCCCTCTAACCAATGACCAATAAAAAAAAATTCCATTGCCTACAAAATGTCAATTCATGTCAATTAGCCAATCAAAATGATTTTGGATAAAATAATTGAAGTGATTTCAGTAACGACATACCATCCATACAACACAATCACATACCCATATAGGTAGGATTAAAATTATAATGACATTTGACAACTACATTTTCTGTTCTTTACAAAACTGTTATTCCATCATGGGAAAGTGAAATATCTTAAAAGCTAGGGCATAATGTACAAGAGCAAGCATTAGATGAGGCTCCAGATGTGTTCTCTCCAAGACAAGTGCTGTTTCCTCCTCATTTCTAGAATTACAAGAGAAGGATGATGATTTCTCGAGTTGCCAAACAGGGGTGAGGAAGATAGATTATAGTTTGGGAAATTATGTAGACTTCGGCAAGGGTGATAGATGATTTCTAAAATTAGAAAAGAGATGCAGGAATGACAAAAAGAAATTTTGAGTTTCAATTATCACCCAGGTTTTTTCTTCAAGATTTTGAAGCTATCAACATCTTGGGGGATAGGTTTACTTCTTTTAATTATTCATCAATTATTATGGTAAACATATAACAAATATCAGTTATTGAAGTTAGATCTCTGATTTTCTTATTGTGCAATCAAGATTTACTAAAATTGGATAGACTTGCTTTGTCTTGTTTGTTAAGAAATTGTGCAGTCCAAGCAGAATTAGTCTCACAATCAATCTTTGCCACTGCCTGACAGTTGAGCACTTGTTATAGCTCGATAGTTAAGTAATCTGTTACAGAAGTGAAAACCAAAGTAAATGCACCAGGAATATTGACTGTCTGAAAGTCTTGAATCTCTCATTTACCTTTTGCCTTTACGCTTGAGTAAATATAACCTTATAAACAACTACATTATGACTGCTATGCTTTGCAAGTTTTGAATCTCAGGAAGAGGACAATGCCGCCATCAACTCACAGAGATAATGACAACTCCAGTCTATAATGTTAAAGTTTTGAATTATGATATTACCTTTCTGTAAATATCCCGAATAATCCCAAGATTTTGGCTGTCTGTAAGTATTGAGTCACAACATTAACGTACCAGCCCGTAGATTTTCTAAACTCCCTTTTTGGTAAGATAGTCATAAGCCAATGTTAACGTTTGGTACTTACAACTTTCTTAGTGCCAAGAGAGCTGCAATTTTCTAGGCCCAGGATTAATGTAAATGTATGCAAGTATTGAATCTCAAGTGTACCTTTTCTTTACCGTGTGTGTAAATATAGCACTATACACCACTACTTTGACTATCACCATCTACAAGTATTGAGTCACAACATTATCACTCCGCCAACATTCCAGTGTTATTTCACCACTATGAGCCATTGTATTGGCACCGTTCCTGATAAACCTGAAGACCTGATCACCTGGCATAAATCCAGACTGCATAATTCACTGCATTCCATTATAGACTAACAATGGTTTAAAATCATAGTCACATATTCATTTCCTAGGGAGAAAAGTTTCTGATATGGCTAAGTTCTTTGAACATCTTTTAAATTGCCCTTTTTGAAAGAAAGATTTTACGAATAATATATTCATAATTTTGAGCATACACAACATTTCAGAGTATATTGCACTGTTTGTTTTACTTTCTTTGTATGAGCCACCAGAACCACAATAATAATCATATAAATACTCCAATACTTCCAGGAATTTGACAAGCACTTCTCAACGTAGTTATACAGGCATTTTGATCCCTATTTCAACTGGTACCAATGGCAGCACAAGGAATTTCAAAGGAGAGGTAACCCAGCTAAAACGGGGTGGGGGGCAACTTACCATTTTGCAATTTTCTTTAAGAAGTTTTCAAAAGGGCGATTGAACAGACATTATGTGACATTGTAAGCCAAATTCTATCTACAGATTGATCATAGCTATGAATTTCATCTCTTCCACCTTTAAAAGCGTTCAAACAGTGTCATTCTTTTATAAAAATGCTAATGCACATTTAAAGATGTGAAACGGAAATCTCCCATAAGGTCTTGTCTGATTTCATTATGAAGCACTGCAAACAACTGTCAAACATAGGTATATCAGCAATGCTTTTTAAGTGCTTATAGTGTAGACAAGAGCAAAGAATTATATCTGAAAAGTCATTAATAACGATAGAATGTTCAAAATGCTATAATGTTTTTTAAAAGTGTCACTTTTCATTGGAAGATGTGGAAAGGAAATAGACCATAAAGGTCGGATTGCCTTACCAAGCATTGCTAATGACTGTCAAACATTTGCATGTGCATTGCATGTTTATATCAATATAGAAACCAGTCGCATGTACATTGCATGTTTATGTCAGTCATAAAAAAAGAGAAGTATGCGCACTGCATGTTAGTTTCAAGCCCCATACCAGATGCATGTGCATTGCATGTGCATTGCATGTTTATGTCAATCATGAAACAGAAACATGTCCATTGCATGTTTGTATCACTCATGTGCACGCCACATGTGTCTACAGACAGGTCAGATGCTAGTACTTAGCATGCCTATTGCTTCCTAATGATGATGAATAGTGGCATAATGTTTTGATGAAAAGAAAAACATTTAACCTTCGTCTCTTTCCATAATAAATAATTTCATCTAAATAATGACAGGAACAATAGAAAGCATTCACATTGCATGTCCATACATTTTTCAAGAAAGTCTGTCTTTCGCAATTGGCCATTGTTTCTTATGTTGACAGGATGAGTTTAATTCAACTGGACAAATAGAATGATTTAACTTTAATTGATTTAGCAATAATTCATCTTAATTTTCAAAATTAATCAAAACTAAAATATTTTTAAAATTCCATGTTTAAATGGGTCCATATGTAAACCCAATGGTCGTAAATTAAAGATGACAGATAATCTAATATTCAGTATCTGAAAAAACAATTATAAAAAACTATTATTTCATTAGATACAAAAAAACTGCCTCAGAGAAATCAAATCTATATTTGATTTCCAAGAGGATATGTGTGTTCATAAAAGTATTTACCATAGTCTGGGTGTTAGACTTCATGAAAGTATTTCATTTCACTTACCCCTTTAGACATAGTGAAAAGAGTTACACCAAGGGTCCAGAAAACCACAGATCAGTTGAAGTATTGTCAACGATGTCTACCTTTAGCAGGTAATTCAGGCAGGTAGATTAACACAATTTTCTACACTGGAAACAGTCAGGTATCTTGAAATATTACAACGTCTGGCAATGTAGACAAGAATTAAAAGAAATAAGGAATCCTCTCATGAATCCGTTTAGTATCTTCTAGTGAAATCTTATGATGTCCACAAAGTTGATAGGTGCAAGACAGTGTAAATGTTTTCTATACATGAAATGAGATGAGCGCCACAGAAGAAGAGAGTTTATAAATCCACAGATTCTTCTTTGAAAACATTGCCTGTAAAGATGTCAAAAACTACTCAAAAGGTTAAATGGGTACAAAATCTTCCTTTAGAAAAATCTCAGGCAACTGTTATGATGTTCAAAGATGTGTTCAGAATTTCTTCTTGGAAGTACTCTCAGATACTCATAAAAAGTGAAATAGACAATATCCACAAAGTTGATGAAGATTGATGGAAAGGAGGGTATATGACAACCGTACATGACCTGCATTAGAGGATGATGATTACCTCGTAGGTACATGGGGGGTTACGGTTCAGCGACCTCTGGGTCACTCAACCAAACCCGAGTCCATTTACCTTCCAATAACCCTGGTCATACCTCTATACCCTTGTCTACCCTTAGTCCAATGTCTACCTTAAAAGCATTACTTTAAAGGGACACTCTGTAAAGTGTTGGAGTCACATATCCCAAACTGTATCAATGGTTATGCGATTGAGAAAAACAGATTGTTGCATAAAATTATGATTTCCAAGCTAAAGATAATCATAATGTTTGTGTATTCAAATATATATATACCTTGATAATTGTTGTTGGTTTTGTCAGTTATGTTTTAGAATATGCTTTAGTCCTGAATGTGCATTTAATCTCCCAAATATTAAACACTTTCATGGCGATAGCTGTCAACTATTGAAAATCAGAATTCATGCTTAGAGTAAAAAATCATTTCCTGACAAACAAACACCAAAGCTTTTGAAGGAATTTGTATCAAATCACTCTTAACAGCAACTGCAACGGATCTAAGTCAAGAGATTAACCCTAGTGTTGCCACTGGCTAAAGATTAACTATTACAGAAAAGTCTGGAACCTAGCTCTTATAGGTTCTCAACTTCTCACACTTGATATGTTTTAATAATTCTTTTATCATCAACTACTTACAGTTGATGTTTTTTTCCTTATTCTTCATAAGACTTTATTACCCCTCAATATACTCAATTTCAATGCTCCTTTTGGCTTTTCACCCCTTTTCAAAATTTCTTGTACTGTAACGCAGTTATGTTCAGCGCAATACGACCAATGGTTTGCTAGTTCCAGCCGATGCTTGTAAGTTTCACCGCAATGCATAGCTACAGTGATGTTGCAGGCTTTCTTCCTGCAATAATACTAGCAGCCGTGATATAAGTGACATTCTCTTGAAAGCGGTGTTAAACCCTTAATCACCTTGAACCATAACATTCTGACAAAAAATTAAATCTACAAAATCTTTTTTTTGTTCAATAAAAGCCTTACCACCTATCATTATTCATCTCCACATGTTAAAGTGGGACAACTTTATCTTTATCAAACTTCTTTACTGCATGAGAGGCAAGGTCTCATAGATTCTTATCCAATCATTAAGCATGTGTCATGAAGGTAAGCATAAAGAAGAACCACTACCTAAAGAATTCACAGTGTTTAGTGAGAGCCAATCAAGGACTTTATCCTAATTGTCATATTGGACCAAGTTTGGATTAAAACTCAGACTTTCACAAAACGGAACATACCACTTCACCACATGTTCCTTTAATATCCTATCAATGCATAAAGTCCAAAATCATGAATATTTCACAAACATGCCTGCATGCATCCAACAAAGGCCGAGCTAAAACAATGCCTGTTTGAAACCACTTGTACTCAATAATTTCACCACTAAACAGTTCCAAACATTCAAACATCAAGTTTCATCTCTCTGTTCCCAATTTCTTAAACTTCATCTAACTTGAAGCACATGAGTCATGCTCACCAACAATGGATGATATTTGATATTTCAGTGTCATGGAACAAAAATCAGTTCTGTCTTAGTCTAACCCAAATAATTTAGTTCAAAATATTTAAACCTGAATTTGACCTGGTCTTATACTGAACCTTTTTGCTACATTTAGATAAACAACGTATCTTCTTACCTATATGATACAAAAACATTTTCTACGATTCAGTTTTTTAGACCAAGTGTAAGTAAATTTCTTTGAGAATATCTATTTCAGAACAATTTGTTTACATGCAATAATGTCAGAACATTTGCACATGACAATTTTAAAAAATCAATCCAGTCCAGCCAAAACTCAAAGATCAATGAACAATATTTCTTTATCATTCTTCACCAATTGTTCATGATAGGATTGATTGTAAGAAAGAATAAACAATACTTTTCTAACATCTCAGAACAAATAAGTTAAGTTTTGACAATTTCTTTAAGATATAATGGTCACGATGACCTGAGTATGTCATGCCAACTTAGCTTTTGGTTTTCATGTTACTTTTCCTAAGGAATGAAAGACGATTCATTGTCCAACTCAACTTCAAAATCAGCATCATAAAGAGACAAGCCAGAAATGTTTGAGTGAAATATCCCAATGGTATCATTTTATCAATAAGAACTGACTCTTGCCTAAAATGTCTTTTCGAAAACTTAAAGAGCCACTCAGTGAGTTGTTGGAGTCATAAATGCAAAACTTAATCAATGGTGTCATTTGATCGCTAAGTATCGACTGTTACCAAAAAGACACATTTAAAAGATTATTGTTTTTTTTTACAGTGACAATATGAAGGTAGAACGTATCAATTCTGATCGAAAACCGGACAGTGGTGCACGTCAAATAGTCAAACGTAATTTTGGAGACTTATCTAAAACAGCCAGGAGGGCAATTACGAGTTGATAGTGATTGTTAGGTTATATAACTAGTATCCATGTATATTGGATGTGATATCTACACCTCTGTGCATTTATAAGGCTGTTTTTTAGATTTTCATGGAAAACAAGTATTTGTCATATATATGTCTTTTGGACATGAAAAGTTAAGATGTTTTGATTTTATATCACCACATATGACATTAAGGTTCGTATCAAAGGTAAATAATATGTTATGAAAATCACGGAGTGCCTCTTTAATTCATGACTGAGACGACTAGACTTGCCAACATTTTCTAGACTTAAGAAGGCTCCTTTACTTTTTTGCCCTGGGCTGTGGATGACAGACTGTATAGTATTGTTGAAGACTCATTTTATATGATTTCATACCACATATTGAAAAATAAAATGATAGTCACAAATCTTTTTTTCAGGGACTATTTGTTTGTTTTCTAATTGTAAAGCAACTTTACATCACTAGGCAGCATCTGCAGCTACACCATTGCCCAATCAACGACATTAATCCACCAAATTAAACGTTGCCATGGGATCACAAGGACAGACATCAAAGAACATCTTAACTTAGTGTGCTTGAGACACATACACACAAATAAATCTAATCCTAAAACCTCTGTGAATAATTTGCAGGAAACATTGGTCAATGATCGCTGCACAGATTATGCAACCAATGTCAGGTAAAAATCTTCTGTCGCCATAGCGATGCACATGCTTTTCTCAATCAATCAGGTCAATAATGATTAATGGAATTAAATTTAGCATCACATATAAAAATTACACAAAATGCAAAATCTGAATTTACCATATTTGTTGAAGAAATTCCAGCACTCAACGTGAAAAGATCTGCAGCGTGTCGATGCAATCTGAACGAGAGGTCAAGGGTCACCAGACTGAGTCACACGTGTGACAGGTCGTGTAGTGACGACCACGTGAACCGACATCGTTCTGCAGATGCTAATCAAGCGCCGGTGCCGAGTTCATAGAAGAATCATATTCTGGACAGCATTACAATACCTTTCAGTTCAGGCTGGGTTTGAAATTATTGATCGTCTGGAATTGTCACAACTCAGCAGTAAATGCAGGAGACACTCCGGACTGTCCTTTATGTGGATAAAGAAGGAATGTACCAATTCTTTTCCTTCAAAAGGTTCTATCTTAATTATGACTCACTTGCATCCTCTAACAAATTAAAAGTAATTTTGTTAGCTCCATTGGCTATATAGCTCATCAAGCTATCTATAACTAATGCTATAAAAGGTCACAGGGTCACCATTTGAGTTGCTACTAACATTTTGGGTTTGGGATTTAGGGTGTGGCTTCTGTGGCCCTTCAGGGGTCACAGGGTCAACAAATCCATAAACTAAAACCCCATATGAGTACATGAGCCATTCAATTCTGTAATATTTATAGAAGTTAATCATATTTTTTAATCATATGGAACCAAGGAATCATGTCGTAATCAAAACCGTGGACTGCCCATGTGTTCCTCTCATTTCATTACATCTTCTCCACCTAAATTTGGCAAATCCCTGCAAGGAATTATTCTTGCTGGCCTCAACCAATGGCTTATTCAAGCCTTGCTGCAGTTCACTCAATATCACAGTGTGATTGCTCTTTAGTGCACTGCACCTGAACTTTACAATCCATTAAAATCGCTGCATAAAAACCATGAATTTTGATGCAATTCAGCTTGGGGGGGGGGGAAATATCTGTTCGCTTACAGTCAACTATTGAGAGTTAAAAAAACTAAATGCAAATACATACAAAAAAAGAAGATGTTTTACCCATTTTGCAGCTTGAGGATCTTACCATGTTTTGGCACTATCGGTAAATTGGATAGACTTGCAACAACATGAAACTGTTATTGAAATATCCATCTATGATATTTGAAGATACCCTCATCTAAATATGTTGCTTTGGATCAATGACCTTCAACTGTGGACAGATAGTAGCTGTAACACGATTGATAAAAACTTTATCGTTCTTGTCTCAGGTATGATATGAGCTTTATATGCTGACTATGTCAACACACTCATCTAAATCACTAAAATGTGTTGCATCCAATCAATAACCTCTGACCCTAGACTGATAGTAACATGATTGATTGAATATTTATTGTTCTTGTTTCAAGTTGAGGAATCCTAGGTCAGTAAAAGCATTGCAGATCTAGGAAATTTCAAAATCAGCAACTCACTTTTTGTTAAGAGTGCCAGTGGGGGATTGTTGTTTTATGCAATATTCATACCATCTTATTACTTCCGATCAAATATTGTCCATTTTTTCTGACCCTGACAGAAGTGATAGTCAGCCACGTTTAAGTCAAGTTGAAATGATGTACTAAAACATTACACTCACCAATACTCAATAAAAGTTAGGTAAGGATGGGTATCGCTCCTCATTTCCGTATCACAATATATTGCAATACAGAACAGCGTATTGTAATACGTTTTACAATATATTGTAACTTTTCGTATTTTATTTTAACATGCTATATGAAATTTGCAGGTTAATGCTTTGTTTACAACTTTCAGTAAAATTGTTTTTTTTTATGTTAAGTCATTTTCTTCACTTCTACACTGAGTTTGCAAATTAAAAAACCTTCGATATGTTGGACATTTTCAGAAAAGTGTACCGGTATGTATCATGTTGTTTCTGTATTGCTATATATACCAATTACCGATATTACAGAGCACCCTTAATGTAAGGTATGTGGGATAAAATGAAATCCGTGAGTGGGCGATGAGGAACACATCACATTTCTTCTATGACAGTGTTCCTAAGAATTTTTGAAAGTAGATCATGTTGACTGATTGTTTCTTCAAGTTTTTTGTTTGGATAGTACATTTAATTTTTATTAGGATAGATTACACCAATTTATCTAAGAATGAGACAATTGTTCCAAGACAAATATTAAGTCATAATGCATATACATGCCATTCATCTGTTTATATATCGCCATATTTCCAAGGTTTTGCCTCGACAACAGCTAACAGATAATGTCTGTAACCTCCAGTTATCTTCTCATAACAGGACACTTAATTAACATCAGTCAGTACCACTCTATAGAAGAAAGTCATTTACCACGTAGCTACTTCATGTATACACAATTCATTTAGCTGATCGCCTCTCTCTTCTAAGGTTTTGCTTACTCTGAAATTAAATATATAGGATAAACCATGTTTCATCCTATTAATTTACCCCTCTTGATCAGACATATTGTCAATTAGAGTTTGTAGCATCGAGAATCGTGATTCTTAATCTGACGATATACATATCGTGATAGGTTCTCTGCATCATGATAGTATTTTTTACCTTTGACTTGTTAATTTTTCCTTAAATGAAAGGTTTTTTTCTAAAGTTTATGAATTTTTATACTTAAAAAATCAGTCAGTACCAGTCTATGGAAGACATTAATCATCTACAGTAGTAACCCATTCGTACACCGTTCATGTATTTACCTAATTGCTTCTCGCCGAGGGTTTTGCTTCAACCACAACAAACATATTGATACTTTCAGTTATCTCCCCTTGATTGTAAATTCAACCCATATCTGTCAATGTCAAGCTACAAGTATCAAAGACATTCTTCCACAACAGATGTTATATAATTGTAGAGATGATATCTACAACTCATTGTGTACCTGATGACCTCACTCCTACTATTTTATCTCTACCACAACATACGAGAAAGATGAATGTTATTTCTGTCATCTGCCTTTGAAAGGACATTATACAAATGACATTCAGAACCAATCTATCCAAGACATTTAAACTACAGTATTCTTCACCATCCACATATTAGCCTTATTACCTCTGCATGGGTTTTCTTGAACCTAAAATTACATTCTTAATCCTCTCATCCTTACAGGCGTGAAATCATGCTCGTTATTAATGTCTTGTATTTTAGAGGTGAAAGGGTTACAGTCTTGATTTTTTCCAGTAGACAGGACATTTAATCAATATCAATAATTTAAACCCATCCAAAACATTCATCAACTGGATTTAATGCATATATATATCATTCATTTAAAAGCCAGACTGCCACACTCTCAAGGGTTTTCTTCTGTCATGGAGGAGGGAATGTTTGTCTAATTCATATAATTTTGACATGACAATTAATCACTATCAGTCAATACAAATCTGTCAAGGACATTTCACACTGCAGGTGTAATACACGAGTACCATTCACATTTACCTGACCACTTCCCTCGAAATGTTTTACTTAAACCACAACATAAGATACTTATGCCATGTTACTCCCAGTTATCTGCCCTTGACAGGACATTTGATCAGTATCAGTCAGTACCAATCTATGGAAGACACTAGAGTTGTAATGCATGTCTACCATTCCTAATTACCTGATTTTCTCATGGTTTGGCTGCAACCACAACTTGATATACTTAAAGCAATACTTCCTTTAGTCAACGCCTCTTGTTGCGGCACATCATCATTGACAGTCTACACCAATCAATGGAAGACATTTATTCACCACTGTTGTAATACAGGCGTATTCATAATAACCTGATCATCTCACTCAAAATATTTTAGCTTCAACCATAAGATATCATACATAAAGCCATGTTACTTCCAGTTATCTCTCCTTGACAGGACATTTAATCAATATCAGTCAGTAGTTCAGTACCAATCAAGGGAGGACATTCATTCACTAGAGTAGTAATACAGTAGTTTTACCATTCATAATTACCTGATCACCTCTCTCCCACGGTTTGGCTTCAACCACAACGTAGTGCTGAGGAGGAGCAATGGTTTCTTCTACAGGCATTTCTTCTTCCTTCTTTTCTTCCTCCTCTTCTTTCTCTTCTTCCTTTGGTTCGTCCTTCTTCGACCCTCGTCTGTGATCACCAGTGAATTCTATTGATTTGCTTGAGAAAGCGTCTGGTACGACATCAAAGAAGGAATTCTTAACTCGTGGTTTGGGATTTGGATGTGGTTTGAAAAAATCAGGTTCCTCCTCTGCCATTATTTACCTGGCTAAAAGTGACCAATGAGAGCCGGTGACACTGAATTGATGACCAATGACAGTCCTTGATAGTAAAATAGTCACCAATGACAGTCCTTGATAGTAAATTAGTCACCAATGAAAGTCCTCGATACTAATAACAGTTGGTGACAATAGCCTTTGAGGATAATGACAATGGTTGGGTTGATTGATCCCTGTCACACCTGAGGAGAATTCAAAAGAGAATTGAATTCCAATACTAGATGAAGGCAGTCAACAGATGTAGAAGGCATGAGGAGCACATGGGACTAAAGTCACTACACACATGGATACATTGCAACAAGTAAAGCGGGGAAACACCTCACGGTTTAAATAGGCAGGAATTATCAATGAGCTCAGACAGAGAGAAAGTGAGACAGAGAATTCTTTTAAGCTTAGACTTAGAAAACCAATGACTTTTAAGAATCAGGTATGAGATTTTGGATTCGTTCCACATGCATGCACCAACCTGGCGACTTGGCACGAAGATGCAGTGAAGTTAAATCAAAGAGTTTGGGCTCTAGAGTACTAGGAGAGTGAGAGATGGTGAGATCCCACTGAAAGACTCAACCATAGTAAATGCCTCTAGCAGCATCTAGCCAGTTAGCAGCTGGTTCAGTGCTCAAGCTCTATCCTGGTTCAGGGCCCCATGCATATATAAGCAGTTGATGCGTCTGCTTCTTCCATTCCTGTCCTCTCTACTAGTCCTGTCGTCTGCTGCTTTCAGTCAATGATGTGAGCTCTGTTGTTTGGTTATACTTCACTGAATTTGGTTCTTTGACCAGATAGGCTGGTTTTGTTCTAATGGGAGCATAAATTATGAATATAGTATTGATGTTTCTGGTCTGATAAGAAACGAGCTTTGTCATCAGATGACAAATACCATGAGCTAGACATGTTGTGGGATATTTCCCTAGTAACCATGAATCAGACGTTTAATGGTCAGAACTAATTAATATTCAACCTCGGTGGAAGTTGATCACAGGATCGTATCAATATAATTGATATCTTTGATTGAGAAAACGGTATATTTCCACATATTTAACTTTAGAACAAAAATCAATGAATAAATACTGATTAAGTTCATAATAAAAAAATTTACATTGTGAGGAGTTATGTTGACCTCAATACCATATTATGCAGAGATAGATGGTTTTAATGAGATCAAGTTTTGACAAGGATTAAGGGGATGCAGTAACAGGTTTGACTCAAACTATATTAAATATATTTAATAAAACAACATGTGAGAGGATATAGCATTATTTGTGTTTAAGAACGTAAAAATTATGATTTAATTGATTGGATAAAATAGGTTACCACACCAGTTATCCAAATAACAAATATGTAAGTTGACGGAGCATAATTTCTGCATGAACACAGGGGATTGTGACGGTTGTATCGATGAGGTAGATTAACACTGCTGCCATTGTCCCAGCACAAGGCCAGATAATTCTATTTTCATGGTATTAGTACCAATCCAATGTCCATAAATTAGATTCTTATCCTGCTAGTGCACAGCAGGAAATCAATAATGGCAGGAGTTTTGTAAATGATATACACTGGAACCTCAAAACTCAAAGTTCAGCAACAACTGGTATGGCTCATTAATGGATGGGTGACCTATTTCATTTTACAATCTGATGACCTGTTGCAAATGTCATGTATTTAGTGCATTGGCCCTGTGTTCAATCGGTTATTACAATTCAGCAACAATGGTTATAGTTCATTAATGGATCGGTGGCCAACTTTATTGTTTGGTTTTTTTGTGTAATGGATGGCCTCATGCAAATGTCTTACATAAAATTCGCATTTGCCTTGTGGTAAAAATATATTTCAAAATTCAGCAACTACAGTTACAGCACACTACTGGGTGGATGAACAAACATGAATTGACTGGGAGATGTTTTGAAGTTTGCAAAAATTTTTTACCTTATATCATAGTCACTTGTATTTTACTTTTTACAGGAAAGCCTGCCTCACCCATGAGGTTATGTATTGCAATAAAACCTTGAAAAAGAGAACGATAGGTTCATTGCATAGTATAAAGTTTTCTAACACACAACTATGGAACTCAAAACCAAAAAATATACTATCAATATGAACTTGTAAACCAAACAAACTTGAATGAAGAAATAAGTAAAACCCCAAATCAAAATAAGTAAGACAAATATTTCACACAAAAACATAAATGAATATAAATTTGACTCAAGCAAAATGAAAGGGGCCGTAGCACAATTTTTTTACATAAATAAAGTGATCTCATAAAAACAAAAATAATTGTTGCCAATTGCAAGACAACATGTTTTAATTAAACAAAGCAATAAAAAACAAACCTACCATTATCAGTTAAGCTATTGGAATCAATTTCCCAGGCTAGATAATGAATATTTTAACCTCTGAAGATAATACATTTGGCATTAACTAATGTTCATTTGGGAAAATTTGAAGAAATAAAATTTAAAAAAACATGATTCTGCCCCTTTAAAAGAGAAAAGTCAAAACCTTGAACTTGATTTGGAAAGAAAAATAAGACTACATTTTATCTGAAAGCAGGGCTATAGGGAAGCTTTTGGTTATAGTCCAGATTCTATTCACATACACACAACAGTTCTCTTTAAATGCTTAAACTAATTGTTCAGACATAATTACATCATTATCATGTGTGCTGGCGTCACAGGAATCAGAGACTTGCTAAACAGATGTTACGGGTTGATTACATACACAGAAATGTGGGAATTTGGGTCAACTTTGGCAACATCCCATATGATGAAACTGTAAGACTGTTTTTTTCGAGGACTACGATTGACAACTAAAAAATTCCTTTATACAGATGGCAAAGTCTGATAAAAAGCTTCTCTTCTTGTTTAAACAAACGTTAGTCAAATTTTAGAGATGTTATCCTCCATGGAAAAGCAAATCTAAATTTTGGATGAAAAGACATGAAATTTCCTCTAATATACAATAACTTAATACTTTCTGTCCATAGGTTCTTCAGAAATAAAGTGTCAGTCTAAAGAAGGATGATAATGATTTAAAAGACAAAATTAAAAATAAATTATTAGAACAGTAAACATAATTTGTAATTTATTTCTTTATAAATTAAAGTAAAAGTAAAAAGGCTTTTTTTAAACGGGATAAAAACATAAGATCACACAAACATAAGACAAACATAAGACAAACATAAGATAAAAAAATGAAGAATTAAAATGAAAAAGTACTGAAATAAAACTTTTTGAGAAAAGTGGAATGGATATCCGTTCATGTCAAACCATCATAATTTTTCATAATTCCTAATACAAGAAGAGATAACTATCCTTTAATGACCACATCATCAATGAAATCAACAAATAATTAATGACACTAACACGTATCACTCCTAAATACTCTTATATAAAAAAAATGTAATTATTGACCTAGATAATGACATGACAATTATTTTAAAACAGTGTCATGTCAAATTGAATTACCATAAAAGGAATAACTGTGAAAATGTCACTAATTCATAATAAAAAATCCTTGTGATGTAATCATCTAACCCTTGTCAACAGTTTCACTCTGCAGCGTAATATACCAAGTGTTATATACCCCATGTCATATTAATCTTTTTGCACACATGAAAAAATAAACCAGTTGAAACAATGTGACAAGCAAATTTGTATCGTAATCAACTAACTTGGAAAGTTTCATACCAAAATCCATCATTTGTCATAATGCTCCATGTCATATTAAATCTTTTGTATACATGTATAAAATATACTTGCTCCAGAAACGTCACAAAACAGATGGTTCCATTACACTATTTCCCTTTTCTTTGAGGCTCCATGCCAAAATTTAGTAAACTAATCCTAGTTAACTAGAGTGAATTTTTAAGAGACAGTCTGAGTAGAGTCTACTGCAAACATTATCAACTGATTATAGAGCAATGTCAAGATGTGCAGTGTCAACAAAACTGACAAAGTGTCAAACAAAACCTACTAGGTGTCAAACCAAACTTACTAGATGTCAAACCAAACCTACTAGATGTCAAACCAAACCTACTAGGTGTCAAACCAAACCTACTAGGTGTCAAACCAAACTTACTAGGTGTCAAACCAAACCTACTAGGTGTCAAAACAAACATACTAGGTGTCAAACCAAACCAACTAGACGTCAAACCAAACCTACTAGGTGTCAAACCAAACCTACTAGGTGTCAAACCAAACTTACTAGGTGTCAAACCAAACCTACTTGGTGTCAAACCAAACATACTAGGTGTCAAACCAAACCTACTAGGTGTCAAACCAAACCTACTAGGTGTCAAACCAAACCTACTAGGTGTCAAACCAAACCTACTAGGTGTCAAACCAAACCTACTAGGTGTCAAACCAAACTTACTAGGTGTCAAACCAAACTTACTAGGTGTCAAACCAAACATACTAGGTGTCAAACCAAACATACTAGGTGTCAAACCAAACCTGCTAGTTGTCAAACCAAACCTACTAGTTGTCAAACTGAATATACTAGGTGTCGAACCGAACCTACTAGGTGTCGAACCACACCTATACAATGTTAAACTTCATGTCTTATCAAATAATTTTTACCCGTTGAGTCAAAGTTGGCCACAAAAGCAGGTAATGTCACTGTCAACTGATAATAACAATGTCGAACTATACAATGTCATACCAAACCAGCCCAGGTTCAAAACACCACACCAAGTGTCACTCCAAGCTGACCCAATGTCATATACTTCATGTCATATTAAATCATTTTTAACCATGTCGAGTCAAGATAAACCAGCCACAACAATGTCACAAAAACGGGTAATGTCAAAGTCAACTGATATTAAGAATGTCGAGCTAAACAGTGTCATGACAAACCGACCTAATGTCAAACCACCCCACCAAGTGTCAAACCATATCGACCCAATGTCATGATATTCCATGTCATATCAAACCGACCCAGTGTCATATTACTCCATGTCGTAAGAAACTAAGTCAACTGACCCTAGTGGCGACACACAATATCCAATTTGTCAAGCCAGAGTGAACTAACAGTTACACAACACCTCTCGCTAGCCTTGAGTCAAGGTGTACCGACCTAAAACATCGCCATGGATTTAATTATACTTGGACCGATCCATTTTATTGATAAACAGCCTCTCCTTGAAATATGAACTCTTCCTTCATATAAACATATCTCTTTTCTTAGACATACTTGGTCTTTTAAATGTTTTTAAGAAAAATTCAAAGTCTAAAGATAAAAAATTAGCAACCTTTTAGATATAATAATAATGTGTTTTTTATACATACTTTGCCTCTGATTTCTCATAAAGAAAGGTTTCGACAAAAAGTTCAGTCTTTATTAACTAGTCTTGATCAGAGTCCCTCAAAATATATTTTGGAACAATATATGATTTTTGAGATTTTGAATTGAAATATAGATTTAAAAAGCACTGAAAAAGTTTTAAGTTCCTTGAGCGAAAATATTTCTAGACTTGGCTAGGCGACTGGAAATATTTCCTGTTTAAAATCTTTTAAGATGAATTACATAAAACACAACACTGCTGAAAAAGAGAGCTTATCAAAGAATTTCTACAAATTAGTTCACAAATATTTGTTCCCACTTACCCCTCTAAATATAGTTTGACCTTAAATTTACTATATCACTGCAATTAAATATCATAATCACTACAGTATAACTATCAACCTTTTTCTAATAAACTCACACATTACAAAATAATGATGTCTAATGTCTTTTATCAGCAATATAACTGTGAAATATGAGACGTGTGACATTTCATTGCGTTGTTTAGTCTAACCGATAGAGTGTACTTGAAAGATATTTTAACTCCAATCTTACCCTCCCTTTTAACATAATGTTTAGAAAAGCAAGTCTAGATTTGGGTGTGATATTCCCTTTCTGAAACTCCCCTCAAAAATGATTTTTAGTAGTAGTAGTAGTGATAGTAGTAGTAGTAGTAGTACTAGTAGTAGCAGCAGCAGCAGTAGCAGTAGTAGTAGTAGCAGTAGAAGTAGTAACAGTAGTAGCAGCAGCAGTAGTAGTAGTAGTAGTAGTAGTAGTGATAGTAATAGTAATAGTAGCAGTAGTAGTAGCATCAGCAGCAGCAGCAGTAATGGCAGTAGTAGCAGTAGTGATAGTAGCAGAAGTAATTGTAGTAGCAGTAGTAGTAGTAGCAGTAGCAGTAGCGATAGAAGTAGAAGTAGTAGTAGTAGCAGTAGCAGTAGTAGTATTAGCAGTAGCAGCAGTAGTGATAGAAGCAGAAGTAGTAGTAGTAGTAGTAGTAGTAGCAGTAGCAGTAGTAGTAGCAGTAGCAGTAGTAGTAGCAGTAGCAGTAATTGTAGTAGCAGCAGTAGTGGTAGTAGTAGCAGCAGTAGTAGTAAGGATATTAATTAAATCAAGTATCCCTTTAGCATTCATAAAGATTTTTCAGAGTACTAAAATGTGTTCACCAAACTTGTTTTGATCACTCCTTTGTTATGCCATATGGTCACCATAAGGTCAAGGCAGACTGACCTGTGCAATATGACTAAACTTCCAAACATCCAATCAACTAACAGCTTAATCAGGCTATTACTCAAGCATGCTGGTTAATAAATAACAAATGGTTGCTAAGCCTCCAGGCTTCCTGACACAATGGCGGGAGATTGTTTTGGGCGTTTTCTGTTAATTAACGGCTTTAATGCACCTTCAAGAGTAATATAACCGGCAAATTATGTTTTAAGGGGTTTCCCATTTTAAGCTTGATAAATGCGCAAAATATTGGTTTGAAAAAGGAGAAGGATATTGTTCACGGACATGTGCAAATGCTTTGTAAAGTTTTCGGGAAAACGAGAATTTTACAAAGCATGTGGGGAAAACATTGTTGAAATCTGAAAGAAACTGCATATAAAATTTAAGAATGAAAATTGTTATTTTATATTATGTATTGTTGGGAAACAATAAAAAAGGACCAGTTCTTCACCAAGGTTAAAATGAAAGAAACCTACCTGATCAAATAAAATTTAATTCATGACTAGATAACAATATTTGAAAAATTCAACCTATTCATAAATGGACACTCCTTCAAGATTTTGATTTCTAAAATAAATGATAATCAAACCATTATCAATGGCTTTTTTTCTTCAGAAATTATAAAAAAGACATTCAAACCGGCAATTTACCAAATTATTTTTTCCAAATTACAGAAGAAGAAATTGGGAACAATTCAAACCTTTACAAATATTATCTATATTTCCATTTAGATAAATAAATAAATTGACATTAAATATTGAAAATAAGAAGTCAAACCTTTATAAATGGCATCTCTCCTCTTCAGAAAGTGTCAAATTATTCCAACCAGCAATTTACCAACACAGATTTCCTACAAGTTTCAAATTAAGAAATTGGGAATTATATGAACTTGAACAAACCTGCTGCAATGAAAGAATCTAAGAGCTCGACTTTTATCAATGAATTGTTTACCTAGCTCAGATAGATTTGTTTATACTGTTAAGCAACTTGCAAGCATCAAAAGTGATAAACAATGAAATCAAACAATACTATCTACAAGCTAACATTAATCTCTGACCATAGCTATTATTGAACTCCATTGTTGAAACTTTAGCTTACTTACATTTCATCTGACACAAGCCTTTCTTTAAATAAGTTTGAAGAATATAAAAATGAATTTCTTCAAATTTAAGTGTGAAGAATTTAAACATGCCTTTTCAATTCTTATCACTTTAAGACAATTTAATC
Organism: Phorcus lineatus; assembly: GCA_921293015.1. Taxonomy (NCBI): domain Eukaryota; kingdom Metazoa; phylum Mollusca; class Gastropoda; order Trochida; family Trochidae; genus Phorcus; species Phorcus lineatus. Next base: position 23,649,856 of record OV121096.1, on the reverse strand, counting down.
AAAGGATTTTCCATGTTTTGTTTAGTTTCGGAATAGTGATTTGTACCAAGTATGTTTGTCCTTGTTCGAACAGCAATTTACGATATTGAAAAGGTTTTTCAGATTCTTTGAAATTAGAGAAAGTTTTCTTTGGTACTGTTGTGATTTGTAGTGCTTTACAACAGTTTCAAGAAATATCAAACATTCAAAAAAATTTATACAGCAGGTAAAATTTGGCCTATAAATGATATATACAAAAAAAATTTTTTTTGGAAATGCTACAACAAATTTAAAGTTCTTTATTCACATCTTCTAGAAGACTTTCATTTGTTTCTGGTTCAATCTTTTAATCTTCAGAATAACAAAAATTGCCAACAAGAATTTCTTGACAGCATAAAAGAGGAAGGGAGAGCACTCTTCCAAGACAGCTAAATAGTTTTCTCTTCTTTGAATATGAAATGTTTGAGATGTAAAGATGCATTGAAAAACAACATTAACTTGTTTGATATATCAGTTATAACTCGTACAATTATGCATTAAGTAACAAATGAAGAAGAGGTGTAATGTATCATTTTTGTAAATGTCCCTTTAGTTTCCTGCTTATTTTATATTTTTGGGTCAAACACTTATAATTTACTTATGATTTACTTATAAGAGTCACAATTTCATTCATTATGAATCTAATGTTTTTTGATAAACGTAGTATGGCAAGTCACCATATTATCATCACAAATTTATTGTAATCTCCAATGTTGACTAGGACTATTCCTATTTGCAAAACACATGATTTTCACATATTTGCAATTACAACTATAATAAACAAGATTCAGCAGCATCCAAAAAAGTTACATTTTTCAATAAATTAGTTATATTTTCACACTTATCCGTAATTTGAAATCTTTCACTGTTATTTATATTTTGAAAATTTAATGGAAGTGCCTCAATGAAAAGACTGTTTTCCTTAAATACTTTCTGTTTGGTGTTTACTTTGGTTTGTGAATAATTGGATAATTGACAGTGACAAAAAAAATTAATCATGTTGAATGTAATCTAACTTTTACTGCAAATACCAACATTTTTTTCAAACCTAAGGGTATATATAAGAAGGATATTGAAAGATCTAAAATAGATTATGAAAATTTCTTTTCATTACATTGAAAAAAAATAGTTGAAAACACTGTTCACATAATTCCATCAACCCCCACATAGCTTTAAATGGCACCGGTCTTGATCACTATCACTATCTTATACAAACCTTGCTTCCAACCCGTCAAAAATATTTTTTCAAGTGTTGTGTCGAAAATACATTATTACAATGACATTTCTTTCGCTAGATTTGCACTTGTTATAATTCAAAATAAATCATAAATCTATGAGGATTTTGCTTATTCCCCGAAAGCAATTCTGTTCTAATATATTGCAATTCTGTTCTAATGTATTGCACACGGCAATTCATTTTCTTTTATAATAAAAAAAATTATTTTCCACAAACATGACTTGAGTTTTACAATCTACTTATTTCAAAGGATATTCTTTTAAACAACAAATTTCTAGATTGTACTTGATTTGAAGGAAATGTACATGATAAAGATCTAAGTCAAAGGAAAATAATGATTTGTTAGGCCTATATGAAGGAGGTTCTTATTATCATGGGTCTTATCATTTTACATGTATATTTTCATCTAAATTAGTATTATCTAGAAGTTGTTGATTTTTGTTTTTAGATAACTGCACAATTATCCTCAAAAATATGTGAAACTTATATATTCTACCAGGTGAGAATACTTTGACATAAAATTACAATTCATTGTCTATGTAATGTTTTAATAAGTATCCCTATTATAGGGGTGATTAGATTTTAATTAATTAATGAATTAATCTCTATGAGCAAACTCAACAAAGTAAAATCATCATAGAGAAATTAAATTTTATTTTTGTTGTATAAGGATTTTATATTAAGTATTTGCAAAACTAGAAAATTAAATTTTCTGATACAAAGGTGCCTTGCCGCAGTTTCACCGGTCAGCTATTTTGAACAGGTAAGTTCAGACAAAATGTCAAACAAATTGGTATTTTTGTACAATAAAGGTTTCGATAACATTCAAATAGTGTTATTTCTGAATAATGTCAACATTGTACTCAACTATGTTTTATTGATAAAATGAAACAAGATTTGTACAAATTTGTTGTCAAACTTTTAATATACTCTGTTCACAAACAAAAGTACAAGCCAAACATCCAATATTTTGAGAATAAAGATTGATTTTAAAAAACTAGGCACATACAATATTTCCTAAATAAAAATAACATAGAAGACTTAAAATCAGTGTACATGTAAGAATATTTTAGAAATTCAACGTTTTTGGATGTCTTTACATTTGGTTTGTTAATTCATATTGCCTTTTACAAATTTACAAATACTCTTGGTTCAACATTGGAGACTGAAATAATTCTGCCTCGATAACAGGGTGACTGGTCATATTTGTTATCATAAAAACTGAATCTAAAAATATGTTGCTGGATAATTTCCATTATGAATTGTTAAGTGGAAATTAATTTATCACCGTGACACCAATTTAAATGTTAAAACCTCTAGTTAATAAATTTTGAAATTCCCCGCTTTGCCACGTTGAAATCATTTGGAACGGCTTTAAAGGCTTAGCGTTACCTTGGACGGAAGCTGTTTTCCGAATGCACATTACATGCTACATTCGCCATGACTAATTTCATATGCAAAGGCTCAATATGACCTTCTATTGAATCTAAAGAAAAAAGTAGGCATTGACTCGTCAGTTGGTTGTCTACTCTAACAGATAAATACATAGATGTTATGCACAACGTAAGAAAATACGTTATATCGCAATGTTGGATTGTATGAAATAGGAACTAAAATAGGACGAAGACTTTGACAGGTTATATACTTTTTTGTTTGAAAGAAATAATGTTGTAAAAAGAATAAATGATGTTATTGGGATATATTGTCTCTTATATGGCGATGCATCGATGTATCATGGAGCCTCGCGATATAAATATCCTGATATATTGTCTGAATGTGTTTTGTATCGATGAAATCGTATCGCACAGTAGATGCAAACATCGATACTATCGAATCGTTACAGGACCAATATGGTGATCACATGTAAAGAAAACAGTCAATAATAAATTTAGATCGACACTTCACCCTTATGTTAGGACCTAGTAATTAAAAAAAAAAAAGTTTATTTAAATCATTTTAGACTGATATAACAGTAAGGTTTCAGATCCGATGTATTAATTCGTTTACGACATATATATATACTGAATAAAATATCACCTCTTATAAACCACGAGGTATTAAAATGTTGGTAAGATTTAAATTTCGGGGAAACAATTTCATTTAATGTTTTCAAGACCACGTTATGGCGAAACGTAAGGAAATATTTTATCATCTCTCGTCTCTTACTGAAAAATGATCCTACCTCGGTTGTACATGCGTAAAGCAATATGACGTTATAACAGGTACAATAGGATAACTACGTGGATCAATATAACAACCAAAGTGGTTACAAACAGCCCAAACGAACTTGAAAATTTGTTTGAGAGATTAAATTTTACTTGTGAAAAGTTTACGAAACTTAACATACTTGCCCAGGACAAATAATCTTCTTGATACAATGACCTACGTAGATCTACAAAGTAGTGACATTTAAATACATAATGAAATTCATCTCCAATCAAATGTGAATCACATAAATTACACAATCTATGTTTTCTTGTTGGGATATTTTGCCATCTCTCAGTTTCTATAGGAAGTTTGTGATTTAAAGTTATAATTTTTAGGATTGGTTTAGAGATCTCTTTTAATAAGAGTAGGTATTGTTCAATTTGTGGAGAGCATTTAAGAATTTTCAGAATTTGTCGAACAGTGGTCTATATTCATGATTGCTCATCCATGATTGAAAATATGATCTTTTAAAATATGATATACGTTAGAAATTATCCATCTGTTTTAATACTGATGAAGATTATCAAAAACATCCGTAGTACCACACTTGAATGTGTTAAATATGATTTATTGATTAACGTAGTTCAGAATATAAATGCAAACTCAACGATTACTTTAGAAATCTATAAGAAAAGTTAACACATGAAATCTGTTTAAAATGATCTGGTTTTATCCAAAAGCATGGTATGGATATTTTGATTAAAATAACAATGTATATTTACTTAACATTGTAATGATATTGATAATCTATTATGAATTGCAAATTTTTTAAAAGTTCGCTACCGGTAGAGTTCTTTTACAATTGAATTCAACGTTTACTAGCCGTAAGGGAACTACTACCTCATTTGTCTCGTAAAATCTCGCTGACTCTCGTTCGGTCTTTTTACAGGAAGTGCCCTTAGGTGCCCGTGGTACGAAATCTTGATCTCACAATCCGACCAATCTATTAATTATTCTAAAGGAACGAAACAATTGTTTCCATAAATTTAGTTCTACGATAATAAATTCGCATTTTCAAACATATATTTTATTCGTAACCATCGTGTATATATGTAAATAAATTAACTTGCGCTGTCGGTAGGTGTATGGTCTAGTCCACTGAATTGTGAAGTCGCCTAAAACTATATATATTTTGGTGTATCCCCATATTATTTCTTAAATGGATAAAGTCGGTTAAAAAAAGAATATGTATGTTTCACAACTGTCGTGTGAACATTACGAAAACTTCGCTATTTATCGCGATTGCCTTGAGATCATAGTGTTCAAAATTGTGTAAGTTTGGCCAATTCTCTAGTTTAATTCATTTATCCTACATATATTTTTGTATCGCTGAGGAAAGTGTTTGATTTTCTTTTGAGGAAAGTGTTTGATTTTCATTTGAGGAGAGTGTTTGATTTTCTTTTGAATGATTCTCCAGTTACAACTTAGAATTACTGTCAAATTTTTGTTATGGAAATGGTGTTAATTGTATGAGCTGATTGGAATTATTTAATTTCATTATATGTCCATACGGAACTCTTATTCTGTTATTCTTGGGTTCAAATATAACTTTTTTGTACTTACAATACACTTTTTCACTTCAGACAGGTAAGACATCATGGGGGCGTACAAGTATATGCAGGAGATGTACCGCAAGAAGCAGAGCGATGTGCTTCGTTTCTTGCTTCGCGTGAGATGCTGGCACTACCGTCAGCTGACCGCAATCCATCGCGCACCCCGCCCCACTCGCCCAGACAAGGCTAGGAGGCTGGGATACAGGGCAAAGCAGGGTATGTACGGATTACAAGATCAGTTGCAGGTGACCAATAACATTATAGAGAAAACAACTTCTTAAAAAATTACCCAAAATTAAACTAACATCACTACTAGAGAATATGGCTTATCTTTTTCTTTGACTTCAGTCTATTGATCTTACGTGCCATTAAGTTTATGTATGAATCAAATAATCAAAATCATTTAATAGCCTCGGTCTGGTACAAGAGTCATTACTAGAAATATGTCACTCCTGAACCGTTGTGAAATTTGAGTTGGAACTTATTTTTGCTACAGGTTACGTAATCTACAGAGTGAGAGTCCGCCGTGGTGGGCGTAAGCGACCTGTCCCCAAGGGTTGCACATATGGCAAGCCAGTGACCCATGGTGTCAACCAGCTCAAGTTTGCCCGATCTCTCAGGAGTGTGGCTGAGGTAAGAAAACGAATAAGTCTTTGTATAAATTTGGTTATCCTGATGGGAAACTTCTCTTGAGTGATTGATAAACATTGACTTTTGAATTGTTGATTTTCACTATGAGATTGCAGTAATTAAACGAGAAAAACTGCTTTGTGACAAGAACACTTGAGTTTTGTTTGGTGTATGTTATGAAATGATTATAAATACTTTATTTTCTTATCTATGTAATATTGATCAGGTTTGAATTCATGAACTACAAGTGAAGAAATCTCTCGGTACTGAAAAAGAATCAATACACTCCCAACTTGAAGTATAAAAGTTTAAATATGTTTTGACATATCAAGTAGTACATGCATGTGAGAATATTTGGATTACCTCCCTTGTATGACATTTTTGGGAACAACCTGTGCAACCAGTTTTGGATACCTCCCTTGACTAGTTTGTTTTGCAGAAAACTTGCCTAAAATGTGAATCGATGAAAATATATTTTTGGCTTATTGTTTATCACTCAAAAATAAATCAAACCTTCCTTCACAGGAGCGTGTTGGACGCAAGTGTGGAGGTCTGCGTGTGTTGAACTCTTACTGGGTTGCCGAGGACTCAACCTACAAGTTCTTTGAGGTGATCATGATCGACATCGCCAACAAGACCATCCGTAGAGACCCCAAGATCAACTGGCTGTGCAAGGCCGTTCACAAGCATCGCGAGCTCCGTGGTCTCACATCTGCTGGAAAGTCTTCTCGCGGCCTTGGAAAGGGTCACAAGTTCACCAAATCAAATGGTGGATCGAAAACAGCATACATGAAGAAACACAACAGTCTCAGTCTCCGCAGAAAACGTTAATCTTATTTTTGTTTTCTGTAAAATACCAAGATTTGGTATTAAAAGAAATAAGCCTGCTCTCTTGTTTTTCATAATTTTTTTGCCATTGATTAAATATTTGTTCAATTTGTTCTCAAAATGGGATATAAGGCATTGAGTTAGTAATATCGGTGTCATTTGTTTGTTTTTAATGCAACTTATTTAGTCTAACTGAGAAGTCAGCATTTTTTATCAATTGACAGACACTCGAGCTATGAATTTTGGTTACATGTTAAGTTCACCTAGCCTACGTTCCACAAAATGTCCTAAAAAAACAGATTTGAAATCGTGCAAAAATTTATTCTGATTAAGATCAAGATATTTGCTAAAACTAAGTACCTTGATCTGACAGTGTTCTCTCAAAACTATGCTCACAAGTTTCATCACAATGCACAGTCACAATGTTGGTGTAGACATTTCTCCCCCCCTAATGTATTACTTGCAGCAGTGTAAGGTGAAATAATGGCAATTTAACCACTTTGTGTGGTGCTTACAATTTTGGGCTTAAAGCAATGTTCAAAGGTGGATTACTGAGGCATACATTCACATGTAGGCCCTGGATGCATATCTTGACAAATTTTGCTTATATATTGTCAATGACAACCATACGAAGACCTCATTAGATTTTAGAATTTTATGCTTCACTATTTAAATCTCTTACATTGTCAAGTTAGTTTTGTGCAGTTGATATAACAAAAACAGTTAAATTAAAACAGTTAAATTAGCACATCTCGGCACTTTTAAACAACACTCAAGACTTGAATGGAAATTATTTGATTAAGTCCAAATTCGTTCTAAAAAAATAAGACGTAATTCTCCTCCAAAGGTTGTTCTCAAAGTTTCAGCTTCTTTGTTATTCACATACAATGTATTTCACAAATAATTTTAAGGGCTCAACATTGCCACATTAGTTGTTCTCAGGTTCATTTACCCCACATGCATAGTTTTATGGTATATGCATAGATCAGAGTGAAAGAACAGTACTTGCTTGACCACATGTTTGCAACAGTTGAATTTAGATAACAAATATCATTTAGAAATGATTGTTTAGTAAGGATTACTGCCAGGTAAGTCTGATTAAAATTGACAGAGTTCCGAGGAATAAGTTTTTTAATATTGACTCTAGCGTGGTGCGAATGTACTCTATCAGGGCTTTCCCCTCCATTATAGTCTGAAAGCACCCTCCTTGCTCGCACGTTCTTACATCAGTTTAGCATAGAAAAAAACCTAGTTATAAGCGAACCGATCACATCATTGCGTTTTAAATAATGATAGCGGCGATCAAGGTTTACTAATAGTAAGCGGGAGTTACTTGCCCCAAGATACTGATACTGAAGGCTTGCCGGAGTCATTGTGAAGGCTAGTTGAGATCACAGAACGTGTGAGCTAAGAGGGTGCTTTCAGACCATTGAGGAGAGGAAACCCTAATAGAGAACGTTTGGACCCCGCTAGAGTCAATATTTAAAAACCTGTATTTCTAGGAACAGTCGATTTTAATCAGATAGTCCCAGGTAACTGCATCTGTCCTAACATAACATAATAAAGATTTTGAAAGTTTCTAAAAATCCTAAGGATTTAATCCGCCTCAATATAATTTAATGATATGATTGCTGTTTTTAAAACTTAAAATAAAAATCATCAATGTTAATATAAATTAGGTCTGGTCTCAAATCTGCCATAACATTTTAGTTCATCTGGCCTGAAAGCCCTGGGTTTATGGCATGGTGTGTTTGTCCACCCATTTGTTTATAAGCTTTTCACTGTCTCCAGAACCATTGGCTCGGGAAAATATTGAATTGGTAACCCCTAATAAGGGCCACAGGGACCACACTCTGAAAACTATTTAGATCAAATTTAGTCTGATTTAGCTCACATTTGGTATCGAGATAAAATTGTTTTATTATTTTATTGTCATGATCAATAATGAAAATATTTTAATGATATTTTGACTTTTTTGGCGAAAAATAGGGACTGTTAGAAAACTGTTTAAAATCCTATCAGTTCGTAACTTGTGAACTAATCATCAACTTTTGATCAAATTTGGTAGTGGGATACGTAAGTACATGAAGGTGTGTAGTGTTGATTAGGAAAGTAATTTTGTTTGCGTTTTATGATAAGTGGGGACTGTTAGAAATAAGTTTAGAGTCATCCCTGGCTTATTACTTTTAACTTTCCTGATTTTTAGCTCATCTGTCCTGAAAGGGCTGATGGACTAATGGCATGGCGTCCGTCTCTGTAAACTTTTCACTATTTCATCTTCTCCAGAACCATTTGCTCAGGAAATCTTAAATCTTATGTACACCTTGTTTAATAAGGTTTTATTATTTATAGAATTTGTGACCCTGTGACCCCTAAGAAGGGCCACACTGACAGGGACCAAGCCCCAAACACTTATTTTCATCTTATAGATAGCCTGATGAGCTACAGAGCCAATAGCTCTATTTTTATTCATTTAAATGGAAACAAGTTGAATGGAACTAATGTTGTGTTAATAGTGGCTACACCAAATGAATGACTTCTTGTTTTTGTATATTTAGTAATTTGAATCAATAATTTGACAATAACAGTTAACATCAACTTCAAGAGAAAATTTTTGGGCTATAAAAGTGGTTGACTTTCTATTATGATAATCTTGGTAGTAACAAAATAAATTGCTGGTTTTCCTATCATTAGACAAACAGATGTGCAATTTTTTTTTAGTACGAACAACACGCCGCTAATGGCTGAAATATTGCGCAAGCGGCGTTAAACAATAAGTCACTTACTAGTACGAACGAAAATAAATGTGAATGAATTTAAAGAACTTTTTGCCAGTTTGATCTGAGTAGACAGATCACTGAAACTTCAGTTACCATCAGGATGGGAACGGATATCTCTACCAAAAAACATTATTTAGTCACATGATGTACATATTGAGAGTATGTAATCAATATTATTTTTCATTTATTACTGAAAGCATTAAATTTACCTTTGCATTGGTATTGGGGGGGGGGGGGAAGAATAATTATTATAATGATATGTATATAATTATATTATGTTTTTAATACAGACTATCGTACAAATGTTTTTGAAATGTTGAATTTTTATAAGCATTTTGGGTTAATTTTCATGGCTGTATCAGTTGGAGAAAGAAAAAAAATTGTTGCGAAAGTTTTGTAGAGAGAATGTATATATTAGTTATTCATCGTCGAAAACATTAGAATATAGATGTCAAAAGGCGAGGTCCCACCGAGATTTGAACTCGGATCGCTGGATTCAAAGTCCAGAGTGCTAACCATTACACCATGGGACCGCTACGAAATGGCGGGAGATTGTTTACTCTCAGTATCGTGACGTCGCAAGCAGGTGCCCGTTGCTAATAATATGAACCAATGAGATTGAAGGGATTGTTTATTTATATCCGTATGTTCACATAACAGCTGCCTCTGTCAAGACTTCTGATGCCGACAAATTTGGGCATAATTTGAAAGAAATGTTATGATGTTCATACATAGATGGTCCAAACGAAGAGCAAGATTTCGCATACACTGGGTAGGTAAATTTATTATCAGAGCAGAAATGGCCTCCAAACGTCCAAAACGAAGATCGAATTTCAGAGAGCACGTTTTACACGCGATGTTCGGATTTCACAGGCAGAAATCGATTTACACAAATAGCTACTGATAAAACATATATACCTTTAGTACAATCCGCTTAGAAGTTATTTGTTGATTGAATATGAAGATACTAATCGAAAAAATCGTTTAGAAGTTGAGAGGGGCTTCTCCAAAAATGGACTCGTCCAAATGTAGGCTAATGGGGATGCGATTTGAGATGTACCAAGATGATGATGCCTTGGTTACCATGGATGGCTTGACGATTGTTACGAAACAACCGTTTGAAGGATGATATTTATTATCACTAACATTAATACAATTTGGCAGTGAGTTATTTAATGAATTACAAATGAGCAAGTTGATTTAATTTACATTATAAATTTATTTATAAATGCTTTTCGAAAATACTAAATGGAAATAACTTATTGAAGTCCTGATACATGAAAATATGAACAATTTCAAACAGTTTCATTAAAGAAATTCACATTCATTGTGAAAATCATCCATGTTTTAATAGTAAAATTTTCAAATGTATTTTTTTTTTATCAAATGAAATAAAGCTATATATGTAAATATGAAAAAAAAGAATTTTTAGTTATTTCAGAAGTATTACTATTAATTTGTGAGATACATCTCATTATTGTCAAAATTGTATAATCCTTAAAAAAATCCACACATTTTTTTCATGCTTATTTCTGTTCAACAATACTTCGAAAGATAACTAACAATTTAAAAGTTTTCGATCAATACTCATGTCACGATTTAATTAATATATCACAACAGCTGAGTGTCACTGAGAGCAGCACCAGCTGTCTGAATTCTAGCTGAAACTTGCCATGTACTTGCAGCATGGTCAACATTTACCTGATATATCATTATGCATTATAACATATTGATAGTGAGAACAGTGGACCAAATTCTTCTGTTTCTCTTTGTCTATGTTTCAATATGAACATTATTTTATATGATATACCAAAATTTGTCACCCTCAGCCAAGGCCTTGAATGTAACCAATACATATTCCAATACAAGGTCTACTTTGTGTCAGTCTCAAAGACTAACTAATTTGTTGGGTGGGATTAGCGCATCGGCTAGCACGTTTGCATTTGGGGTTCGAATCCAACTTTGCTGTAGAGAACTGTTCTACAAAGGGTTCGGGTGCAATGCTAAACTGACTTACAGCGCAATATCACCCATGGTTTGCTAGTTCCAACCGATTCTTGCAGGTTTCATCGCAATGCATAGCCCCAACAGTGATGCAGGTTTTCTCCCTGCAATAATGCTAGCAGTCTTGATATAAGTGAAATAGTCTTGAAAGCAGCGTTAAACCCCAAATCACCTCGTTGCATCAGAATTTGTTATTTGCAACACTCTCATTTAGCTTACAAGACAATTGGCCTCTCAAGTTCAGGTGCAGTTGGCTGAAGAGCTGACTTGAATTTGCCAGTAAGTTAGATTGGTGCAAGAAATGCCCTGTTGGGAAGCTAGAGGGAAGGTGCGTTTAGAGACATATAAACAATGATGTCCAAACTTATAGAATCTAACCTAATAATAATTGTTGAAGAAGAATTGAAAACTAGGAATTCTGAAGGAAATGGAGCCTCGTGGTTGTGTAAGAGGAATACAGCAGTAAATCAAAAGGAATCTATCGTGGAGATACTACTGTTGAGAAACGCAATATTGATATGACGTGGCCTAAGTGTGGATGATATTGTTAACATATATATTGATTTGAAAGTGCACATGGCACACCTGTGGTTTACTTCAGTGTTGGTTGTCGTTAGGTAGGTTTGGTTTAGGCCCAAGATGGAGAAAAATTATTTCTGGGACACTGGAGGTAACTATTTGCTCTTTATTTCAATTTTACAATTTGTGTCATCTTTTGATTCATCCTGCTACATCAGGGTATTATACCTGAAAAGCTCCTTGGATACCCTTGTACCCATCAGACTCAAATGCCTCGTATAGTGCACGGTTGGTTAATCATGGTCTCGCTAGTATGTAATTTGGGGCATTTGGCCTAATAATATATGGGTGTTGAACGAGCTATGTTGATTCAAATACGCTGATGTAAAATGATGCTTTTGATGACAGTTATTTGAATTTTTTTTCGACATGTAAGTTTATATTAACATGTTTAGTTTTTAGGAAGATAACGTGAAACACAGTATTGTAGTCACCTAATGGAGTTTGCTTAACAAGAACATGTAATTTTTAAAATTAATTTTCAGTGACAGATACTTTGGGTAGAAGGTATAGGATGTTCAAACCCTCCCTAACAAAATTCCATAATTTGCCATCTATTCTTTTTGTGGCTCCCAAATGGTAATAAATATAATACATAACCCGGGTTTGATGAAGATGATGGATAGTCCTTTCTTTGCAATTGATTTTCAGGTCAATAAATATTTATTATGCTTAATATTTTTCACACAATGCCCAAGGAAAAAATATCCCTTTTTCAATGTAAAGTCACTCCATGAACAATGTTTCAAATTTACAATGACAAGCCCTCTTGTACGCTGACTATGGTCACCCGCAGGTGCTTGGAAGCCTTGGATGTTGTTTGTCTTTGATTATGCGACTTTGTTAATTAACAGAACATTATAATAGGCACAAGACATAATGTAATTCCTACGTACCAGTATTTTCCTTGCTCTCGCTCAGAATATTCTAAATTTAGGCACTCATATTGTAAATATTGTTGGTTATTGACACTCATATAATATCCTCTTTTTGTTTCTCGTAAACAGTGTCATATACTTCATATGTGCACCATCCCTTTTGCCTGCCAAGTTAACCAACAGTTGTTTCGATTCAGTATTTCTTAGATTGTGATGTCATGTTACAATGATTGTCCTATGTATGGATATTTTTATACTTTATTGTTATTTTTTCTGATATCTAAGCCCACATAGGGTATCAGTGTCATAATTATTGCCCACCTCAAATAACAGAACACCCTGGACACTTACTGGGTTAACTCTGGTATAAAGAGTGCATTCTTTTATAAACTGCACCCACAGCTTGCAGCTGTCTTGCTCAATACATATGATTCAATTAATCAGACTTATCATTGATTGAGTAGTTTATTTGCAAAACAAACCAATTAATCTCAAATTGATCTCTAAGCCATTGAATGTCAACAACAAGATTGATAGGTGTACATCAAATACGTCATTGGGCTAAATATTCTATTGTTCCAAATGCAAAACTTGTTTCAAAGAAAATATTGGAATAACATTACCGTATTTTACAGTGTATAAGGCGAGTTTTTTTTATAATAAGGTAATAAAAAAGCATAGATATTTATGTAATACATGTTACTTGTATTGAGTGGCTTATTTACCAAACAAATCAATTTATCTCAATTTGATCTTTAAACGGGCAGTAGCATGTTTTTTGTACATTTTATTTTATATTTTCCTCAATTATAATTAGTTTATGACAAATTCATCATCTTTGGGGTCAAAACATCACATTACTCAACTCAATCATCCGTTATCATACTCGCAGCTAATGGCTAAAATATTGCCCAAGCAGCGTTAAACAAAAACTCACTCACTCACTCTGTTATAGAGAAAATGATTATGTATCAAGCAAAAACCACTGGCGTCCATTTTTGTGTGAACACCTTTTAATTATTTTAATCTGGGTAATGGATTCACATAGCTTAACCGATCATGGTATGTTTGTTTTCTGTTGATTGAAAAACATTGTCTTTCTATTGGAAACATTTATTTTACTTTTCTTGAGACCTTTTTTTTATCTAAAAAACTTGCTACTACCCCTCTAAGTCATTGAATGTTGATGATATTGTTGATACAAGTGCAACAAACAAATCATTTGACATATAGTTTTTTAAAAAGAAATTTCTCCAACCATCAAAATTGTACTAAAAGTGGTTTTTTTAAAAATAATTATCAATAAGCAAGCATATATGTTGAGGTAAGAAACTCTAGTTCTTTGACAGTTGATACTTATGATTAAATGTCAATTTTTATACAGCATGTTATTAAACAAGCATGGATATTTAGGTAATACATGTTAATTGTATTACAGTTGATATACTTCACCGGTCCATCCAACATTTAGCTTGCCTGTGTCAAACATGAGGTCACGTGATGATGATGTAGCTAGGTTGTATTGATGTCGTCCATTTTATCAGCAGAGTATTAATACAATTTGTAAACATTCTAAGTGTACGGTACACCAGTTTGAATATAGAAGAGTGTTAATGGTAGTGAATAAATTGATTGGATTTCAAAGAAGTGTTGTTTTTGTGTTACTCTCTTGAGTCAATATCTAAACTTGGTTGGCACTGATGTTATCTCAAATTGTCTTTGAAATATCTGTTTTTCTATATGTTAATTTCTTGGTTTTGATGTTCAAATGTGTTATTTGTAAGATTTAGTCGCATTAAAAAGGAGTTTATTTTCTAATAAAGGCCCTTGTTTTGCTGTATTTAATTTCAGAAGACTCAGGTGGGTTTGTCTATTTACCATATTTACACTGTAACTTATGAGTGAGTGAGTGAGTTTGGGTTTAACGCCGCTTTCAAGATTATTTCAGTTATATCGCGGCTGCTAGTATTGTTGCAGGGAGAAAACCCGCAACACCATTGTGGCTATGCATTGCGGTGAAACCTGCGAGCATCGGCTGGAACTAGTGAACCATGGTTGGTACTGCGCTGAAATTCAGTGCAGCATTGCACCAAAACCTGACTGATGTAGAACTGTTCTCTACTGCAGACAAAGTTGCCGAGCCCCTGGCGGGATTCGAACCACAGACCTCTTGATCCGAAGCCGAACACGCTAACCACTGTGCTATCCCACCCCTTTGTAACTTCTGAACTAATTTGTTTGAAGAAAATTCTGATTGACCAATATACAGGACTTATATTATCTGAGCTAAGACTTTTGTTAATGATAAGCCTTTTGAGGGATTTCATAACATTAACACATGAAATCTAATATTTCTGAATTTGCTTGTAATTGGTAATATTTAAGCATTTGCTTGTTGGACTCAAACAAGATGATGTGATTTGTGTTTTTTAGTTGATTTTGACTTTCAAGAGTATTTCACTTATGTCACAGCTGCTAGTATTATTGCAGGGAGAAAGCCAGCAACACCATTGTGGCTATAAATTGGGGTGAAACCATTGGCTGGAACTAGTGAGCCTTGGGTGCTGTTGCGCTGAAATACAATGTAGCAATGCACCTGAACCTTTTGCATCTAGAACAGTTCTCCGCAGCAGACAAAGTTGCCGGGATTCGAACCCCAGACCTCTGGATCTTAAGTTGAATGCGATAACCATTGCTTTATCCCGCCCCTGAACTCTAAGAAACACCTGTCACAGTTTCCTTATTGTCATAGGGGATCTGGTATAGATTTTTCTTATAGTCTGTGACATCAACCATGACTTTATTGACCTGTAAGTGACCTAGACCTTGTAACATCAGGTGTAAGGAAACTGCAATCATTATGTAGATGGAAGATAGGGTCCAAAAGTTTCCATTAGTTTGGCACAAGGGACTCGTCCACGGCCAAGGAAGAGCCCAAGTGCCAAACTTATTGAGACTTTGAGGAACATGATCAAATTCATTCAAAAATTGCTTTAGTTTGCTTACAATATTACTGTTGGTTTTTACTTATACAATTTTTTTATTACAAAACATTGGCAGCTCTTGAATAAACTATTGGAGGTTGGACATTATTTGAAAACTATTGGAGGATATCCATTATTTATTAAAACTATTGCAGAGGCAAGATGGAACTAATGTTTACATTGCTTTGTTTTAAAACGCTTATTCCAGTTTTATGTTAAAGTTTATGGTAGTGTAAGATGAATTTTTTTGACATGTTTTTTATCCCAAATTACTCATTTTGTTCAATAAATATCCCAACTATATATGAATTATTTAAATAATATGCTAAATTTTACTTAACTCTTTTCCTGCACGAAAAAAATAAAGTTTGCTGAAAATGTCAACAACAACATCCTGGCTTTCATTCTGTATTTGAGGAGAGTTAAAACATCCCTAACTCGTCGTAAGACACATTCTGTGTATTTGTTTTGTACCTATTTTTCTCCTCTTTTCAATGTCTTTACTTCCAACATGTCTTGACAAATAACGTTCCGAGACGTTTTGCAAAATCTCTTCAAATGTTGACTTTTGAAATGTTAACATGCTAATGAGCAGTCTTTAAATAATGAAAGTGGCTGCCTAACACCTCGTGAACTTCTTTAACTATAATATCTGCTTGAACACACGTACACATGAGATATGCTGTATAAATAGGAAGTGGTCTCACCGTCTGTGTTTAGATCACTTGTGTAAGTTATATGGCTTCTGAAGATTGGTGTTTTCCTTGTTGACAGTTGTTGTTGGTCGTTGTTTTGAGTTTTGCTTTCGAAAACAGTGAGTGAGTACTGGCATATTTGATATTATTTTGATTTCTATATCATTTTGAGGTTAACTTCAGTGTTTGGATCACTGTGTAAGTGATGTGGCTCGTCAAGAATAATGTTTTCCTTGTTGAAAGTTATTAATGATCATTGTTTTGAGTTTCGCTTTTTGAAATCAGTAAGTGAGTATATTTGATAATGTTTTCTTATATCAATGCTGTCTTGAGTGCAAATTTATATTCAGAATTGTAGTTTATGAAGAAATTACCTTCTGCATTTTGTTTATTGTCTTGTCTACTTAATTGACGATTTGAAAAGTCTTGATGGCAAAGTGTTGATCCTAAAATAAAAACTTGTAGGAAATTAACTTATAGAAAATTTTTGATTCTACAAAAGTTGGTATATATGAAAATCACAAGTGTTGAAAATCTGAATATCTTCTAACGTGGAAGATCCAAAAAAATATTTGAATATTGGAAAAATAAATTCCTTTCTTTGTTGTGAAATGTTAACACATAGATATCAAAGACCTAAGCTAACTAGCCACACCTTTTTGCGTGAAATGCAGTTATCACCTGATGGTGTTATGTAAGGTGATAATTACTGCATCTGGTGGCATAGGAAGATGTGTCATAAGTGATGGTCAATGGGTTACAATCAGTAATAATGTACATTCCTTCCTCCGGGGTGTATCATTGCATTATTCTTTGACCTTTTTGAATTATCATTTGATATTTGTCAAGTTTTTTTTGTTTTTTTTGTTTTTCATTTTTATTTCCCACAGTTTCAAGTTGCTTACATACAAGTCATACACCTAGGTAAATTATCCTCTTAAACATTTGCATATTTGTCAAGTTGATGGTATGCAAAGTTTTATTTTCAATTTTGTGCCTGCTCCAGAAATTTTGAAAGTAACCTGTTAAAAGGGGGAGATCTTGTGGCCATGAGGAATTATTTGATATTACCGGTAATTAACTTTTTAAAAATATACTTAGTGCTATGTAAAATTATGTGTCAAGGGTTTCTTTGAACATCATATTTTCCTTGCATAAAACATAGAACCACACTCATTCAGAAAAGAGAGAAGTTAGATGTCACCAAAAAATATATTGCTTCCTACAATACAATCTTGATACAAAAGAAAAGTGAAAAAGTTTGAATAATTCCAAGCAGAAACTTTTATTAGATGCAAGCATATTTTGAATCTAGTTATTACCATTTAAATTGCTATTGAATTAAGTAGTGGTAAATTTTCATTAATCACAAAAACAAAGGGAATGGAAAAAAATTGACCTCTCCTTAGATGAGAGTCCTGTCGAGGTACTTTTAAAAAAAACAAAATTCGATGAGACATTAATTTATGCAATTATTTTTACATTAATTATATTACCGGTATTTTACAATTTGTTTGAAGCATGTTGACGAGGGTAATAGTTTTGTTGCTAAGGTATCTGCAAATTTGAGAAAGTTTACTTTGAATCACTCAAAAATAAAAAGATTGAAAAATGAAATCAGATAACAGCACTACGAGGTTGGAATGCCTTGTTGCGTAAATTTAAAGCATGAAAAGACGTTGCTGATAAGTCTTCTTATTTATTATTTGGTAATCTGTGTATTCAGGTACTGCAAAAAAGACAAAATGGCGGGCCAAAAGGAAACACTACTGTCTCTTTAAACATGAAATTATAAGCCAATGGCAGATCAAAGATTTTAATGGAGGAGGGATTTACATTTCTAATTTCAATTTTATCTATTTTTTCAAAACTGGTATTTTAAACCTCTAGAACCCTATGGATTGAACGCCCAACTCTCAGACTTACCAAGAATATTCTGGGACTCTGACAGGCCTGTTACATAATTATGAAGGGTAAATTAAAGCTTTTTTAACAACCACTCAATAAGAAATAATAATAAGTTATTCAGAGATAGACCATTATCCAAAAAGATATCATCTTATGATCATAGCTGTCTATAAGAAGGTGGGCATTTTCTAAATCAACATTTGTACACTCAATAAGAGCTATTGTTGATCCTGATACAAATCCTTATCCACAACAAAAAGGATCAAGTTCAAGAATTTATTCACATAAGCTAACCCAAGTTCCTTATTCCCATGATGCTCCAGGCAAATAGCCTGTCAGTTCTTGACTTGCTGATTGACTGATCAGATGCCAATGAAATGGAGGCTGTACATTCCATTTACACATGTCCAGAGCAAAGCTTTTATCTCTGAGGTGAACTCTGGTAAATTTCACTTTAGTGTTCCTGCTTCCTTGTGTTTATTCAGTATCAAAAACAAATAGTCAAGTTTCAAAAGTGTTTCTGTTTGTTCGAAACTCTGTTCATGTTCGTTGTCAAAATTTGATATACCGTTAAAGGGGAATAGTGTTTTGAGATCTGTATTAATCTTTTACCTGCTGCTCTGATAATATTCAAGGATATCCTTGGTCAGTGGCCAGTCTATGATATTTTCCATTAATATCAAGTAGTGTTTCATGTAAGTTGGCCACTCTGCATGGATGGCACTCTTAAATTCAGCAGGCTCATTGAAAAAGATTTTGTAAAATTCCTATTTGATAAAATAAAGAAATGGGAATTGTGAGATTTAAAATCAATTACCGGGTATAAATTTCCTTCTCCTTATCCCTTGACTTCTATTTAAAGTAGCTATCTTTTGCTGTTGATGTTGGTGTGTTTCTGATATCAGTAGAGAGCTTCCGGCTATTGTTTTCATTTGCTTTGAATTAGATCTGTTTCCCAGTTGGTAGAACCTAAGCTGTTATGACGTAGAATAGCCTCTGCTATACTCTTTCATGTTGTTCAGATCTAAAAAGTACTTAGTTTGAACCTGAAACTTGAAATGATGTTAACAATGAATAATGTTATCTGAAACTCTGTATTTCAAGATCTTGAGGATTTGCTACACCTTTCTGACCTCTTTTTTACCTACTACTGAGTAGTGTCTCTGATTAAAAACAGAAGACTCACCAATGATTACTCACCAGTGATTCAGGTTGACAGGAAAGGACAAATGTTACCATTTTTGTGTACAGGGGTACTGTCTGGATAATAATGTGCAGCTTAAGAGAGGTATCTTGCGCTGAACAATCGGCTAAAATATTGGCATTATCATGATCATTATGATAACGCTAATAACATCTATGCAAATGCTTAAAGGTCTATAATGCTCTAGATTCTAATCAGTAAAAAATAAATGCCTTTTCAGTTAAATGTTTTAAAAAATATCTGAATTTGAGAAATAAAAAAATTAAAATTGAACAGCTGCCATTGTCCTTTTCAAGATTATTAAATTGTTCCTTGTTCCAAAAGTACATGTATGAAGATCGGGAAACTTTACTTATTGTAGTGCTTCGGGCAATTTAGACTGTGTTGGGATAATCCAGCTTGGATGTTGTCAATACCCATCTGTGTAAATAAAGAATTCTCCCACTTCCAAGTGTGATCTCTAAGTGGCCAGTGGGTATGACCAGTAATGACCTTTGGCTATTGATAATTCTTGCAGATGTACAGTCTTTATTCACTTGAGGTCAAGAGGTTTTGCTGAAGTTTAGTCTTTGAAAGTCTTCAGAAACTTCAACATTGTGTATGGTCAGTTGGGATGACCAGTACTGCCCTGTGGTTATTGATAATGTTCTGGCAGATGTTGTGTTGGTTGTAAGATCAAGAGGTTTTGCTGAAATTTAGTCGTTGGAAGTCTTCAGAAACTTTCAACATTGTGTGTCGCCATTTGGGATGACCAGCGCAGCCCTTTGGCTAATGATATTGTCCTGGCAGATACTGTGTTGTTTTCAGTTAGATCAAGAGGTGTTGCTGAAACTTTGGAAGTCCTTGAAACTTTCACATTGTGTAAGCGACTTTGAGAGTAAAGTCCTATTGGTCGAGTTGATTAGTTGGTATAGTGAGTGTATGTGATTGTTGATTGACTCTGACTCTGAGGATGTTGGATGGAATCCTGAGGGGACTTGACCCTTAAAGAACAAGGACTGCAATTACTGATGGTGTGATCCCAAAAATATCACAACCACATCATGATTCTTTTGTAGTACTACTAAAGTCATAGACTTGTTAGCGAAATGCTATAAATGTCAGTCTGACCAGAAGACTTGTAAGGTGAGCAGAATATTGTTACTGGGTAAGAGAGAAGGGGGGGAGATGGACCTGCTTCCGTCTTGTGATCTATTTGCTCTTCCACAACAGAAACATGTTTGAAGATTCAGTCAACTTGACTATTGGTTTGAGTAGCTAGCTATTCATGAAATCAGTGTAGACCTTTATCACATACTCACCCACAATATCAAAGAGCAATCACTTGGATAGAATATTTTACCTTTGGTGTTGATTTTTTCAGTGACAGATTCTAGTACCATACATTTGCTAGGTCCGGCTGACTGGTTTACTGTGATATCAATCCCTGATTTGGTTGCAGGCATTCTGTCAACAATAATCCTGATTGCAGTGGTGAAAGTCACATGTTATGAGTGAGACCCTAAAAGGCCTCAAGTCACTAGTGAATGTCACAACATTGACTCTATTCCTTCCACAAGTGATGCTTGTTGCAAGGGTGTTAGTCAAATGTTCCGAAATGTTCCTCAGTCACCTGGCATTAAAGGCTAAGCCAGGACGTCACAACATTTCTCTGCGTTTCTTTTTTAAACCGTTTGCTAGTTGCAAAGGTATTAGTCCAAAGTTTGGAACACAACCCTAGGTCACCTCAAGTCACCAGGCATTATAGACAAAGTCAAACATTTCCCCAGCTTCTTCCAAAAATGTTGCCAGTTGCAAAGGCGTTAGTCAGACCTTCTGAGAGCGACTTGATATCTCATTAGGTTACCTGTTATCGAAAATAAAAGTCAGGACGTCACAACATTTCCCTATCATTCTTCCAAAAGTAATGCTAGTGGCAAAGATATAAGTCAAATGCTTTGAAAACAACCCCAGGTCACCTCATGCATCTGTAATCAAAATCAAAGTCAGGACGTCACAACATTTCTCTGCATTTCTTTAAAACTTTTCCTAGTTGCAGAGGTATTGGTCTGAAGTTCTGAAAACAACCCTAGGTCACCTCAAGTCACCTGCCATTAAAGTTAAGTTAGGACGTCACAACATCTCTCCAGCTGTTTTCGCAATAATACTCATATCTTTATCCAATGATTTTGTTTTGACTGTCATGGCTTCGTCACTCAGTCATGTTTGTCAAACTTCCAGGTCACTTTCTTTTTGACCTTCGATTTGACCTGACCTTTGTGACCTGGAAGCGAGACACGCGTACATTTGCACGTATGCTTCTGTTGGCGCATTGCACCATGGGATGTTTAACTTCAGCTTCACAGTAAACACGTAACGGTCCTTACTGTTTTAACAGCAGTATTTTCAAGGGATTTTTATACCACTTTCGATTTTTATGAATTTTTGCAGGCGGGTTTTGTTTTTCTTTCTAAAAGATTTTGTTTCTTGGCTTTTACTTAATCCTACATATCAGGTATTAAATATATTTTTAATAGGGATCGTGATAATGACGTTTGCCGTATTAACCCATTACTTGCTAGATTAATTAGTGCAAATCAATATGACACATGCAAAATAATGTTAAATGTGCCATTTTGTTTAAAGTATGTCTACAGAAAGAATTCTCTTTGGAAATTATTGAATAAAAATTTTCAAAGAGCGTTCTGTCGAAAAATAATTTTTTCATGGAGTCATCTTACTTTTCTTTTGTTTGGTATATTTACATTTTCGCTGTAATTCGACTTTCCTCATGGGTGACATACTTTTTAGTTTACTCAGTGTTTTGTATTGACTGAGTTTCATGTTGTCGTTTGTCAGACGTGCTTTGAATCTATTTTTGAGGAGTATGGAGGTCGATGGAGGTCAAAGTTCAATGTCATAATCTTGAACTTTTGCATCTCCATTCATATCCTGCATTAAATTTCTTTAGCAAGTTATTATGAAATGGAAAAGTAAAGGATAGCAGCATGTATTCATACACAGAATATGTGACTTGTGATTTTGTGAAACATCTTTCAGCGGATGAAAAATTATAGCTAAATTTGCTAAGGATGACTCAGTGTTTTCCAATATGAATTATTTTTAAAATTCTATGATAAAGGATGACTTTTGTTATGAAAATTGTAATTTACAATTAAGAAATTTATACCATAGAGTTAAAAATTCAATTGCATAATGACAAGTGTTTTTCAAAATAGAATAGTATTTACATAAATTACATAAATATCATTATGATTAAAAAACTGAAGATCGGATTAAAGGATTTTTTTTAACAAATTGTGAAAATGGTATGTCATATAAAAAATTATTGTTAACGTTAATATAAAAATAAAATTAAAAAATTATGATTTCTTTAGGAAGTTATCAAGGACATGCTATTAGCTAAATTGATATACATTGGTATGTCTGGTGGGATGATATTTTGATACAGAAGACAAATATGATTTATT
Organism: Phorcus lineatus; assembly: GCA_921293015.1. NCBI lineage: Eukaryota > Metazoa > Mollusca > Gastropoda > Trochida > Trochidae > Phorcus > Phorcus lineatus. Next base: position 23,626,880 of record OV121096.1, on the reverse strand, counting down.
GAATTTGATCGAAAAACAAACAAAAAGGTGAAAGCTAAAAATATACAAAGTAACATTTCAGAGTATTTTTCCTCATGATTTATGCTGTTATGCATGAAAATTAAAGATGAAGTATATATATTATCCATGTTTACCTGTTAAGTACAGGTAAAATGCAAAGATAAAAGTTCTAGTTCTGACAATATGACTCATACACACGCGTTCACCTAGTGCAGTCATATCTTATTCACAGCAGTAAAAAACATGTTGCAATATTTGTGACAGCTTTGATAATAAATTCTACTTTCTTTTTATTCTTAAAAATATAGCTTAAGGAAGAGATTAGCTAATCTGTAAAAGAAATAAAACAGTCTCGATGTAGACAAAGGGATTACAGAATGTGGCGTCAAATTAATTAGCTTCTTCTGCCTAAGCTAAACAATTACTGTCACCCTCTTTCTTTAAAAGAGAAAGGCCATTTTGTAAGTACCTTTAATATATAGGTATTTGTTTTGAATTGTGTGGCGAAAGTGCCATTGGTTTTCTTCTAATTTCTAATTTCTAGATTAATTTGTACATTAAAAGGATAAGGATAATGCCTATCAAAGAGGTTGTACATTAAAAGATAAGTCAGTTTTGGTACATTAGATTATTTTAATTTTGAAATTTATTTGTTGTTTATTTTGATAATAAGATGTTGCTTATGTTGCTAATAATTGATCTGGTAATTGCAAGATTAATTTTTTATCTTTGTAAAAACCTAACTTATTCAACCAAATACATCTAATCTGTTAGCAAGAATTTTATGATATAAGTATCATCTTTCTTTTCACGATACACTTCTAAATTGATTTCTGTCCGCTTATTTTAGTAGGCTTTTTACAACAAAATAGAAACAAAATTAATTTATTACTAGATAATGATAATGTATCCCAGAAATTTACTGTTTTAGCTAAAGTGTTATTCCATTTTATAAAAGTATTCATGTTTTTTCTTGATGAATTATGAATGTCACAATGTAGCAGGTATAACTTTATATAAATCTGCAAAACAGTTAGGTAATTATTTATTCATCATTTAGAATTATTTCTGATGTATGTCATCTGTTTTCATTTCATGAATTTATTTCGATTTATTGTAGATTAACTAGTAAATGGTTTCTTTCAGCTAAACAGTGACATCCAATCTTATCTGAACACCATTCCTTTTACATCATGCAAGTCCATTCTGCTATTACATATCATTGAATCATATCTCTCACACCCTTTTGTTACCATTCAAACTTTGAACACCTCTTCAGTTGTAAGCACAGCTTCTTTGTTAAGTTGGTGACGGTTTCTTTTCCTCTCCACAGGCCGGCCGGCTGCCTCACCCCTCTGAGAAGAATGGACTGTCCCGACTTGAAGCCGGGAGTGTGATGATCAATACACTAGTTTGGTAGAAGGTTCGTTCCAAAATGGAGTTCTGTGGTTGGGATCACAGTCAGAGGATGGACAAAGGGACATTATCGGTCGTCCCTCCGGTTGTGGATACTATATCAGAAATATACAAACACGTTGTCAAGTTTGTCAGTCATTTTCCCTACAAAAAACGCCTGGTTTTGTATTTTGTGTTTCGAGGAACAAGCGTGAAAGTTGACCTGGGAGATGGTAAGTAGATGTACATGTATATCTGACTCAGTTTTTTCATGCCTGTTTTTCATTCTATCCGACCTCTCTCGTTAATTTGGGGCACTATGGTTGTTCATGCAAACCTTCATCATGGTTAGGATGCATCATGAATAATGCCTCATTAATAATGGAATAATGTTGTTGTGCCGGTGAAGAATATATCATGTGCAAGGTTATGCAGGATATATGTGAGATTGACAAGTTCAATCATCAAATTATTATTATTGTCAGTAATCTGATGTTCATTATGATTATTCAACCAATGTCACTACTGATGTTGTATAAGCCAGGTCATCTCATGATGTTATGATTGTTATAGTATAGGATGCCTAGATGACCTTTGGTTCATTGTTTTAATATCATATGACAATTTAAGTAGAAAATGTTTGCATTTTCTTGCCCAGATACATTATACAAAATTGTTTTGGTATGTTATGTAATGTAAACATTGAGGAATGGACGATGCTTCATTGCTAGAGCGGATGCCTGGAATTTGTGCTATTTTTAGTAACACCTCGCAGACTAGTTCCAATGACATTTTGTCTTTGATGGTGGTTTATTTGGAATTAAATGCCTCAAATTCAACAAAATTCTTTGAATATTGCAAGGTCATCACTTAAGATTTGATAGATGTACCGTTTCAGACAGATGCTATTCAATTCTTGTATATTCTAATTTGACCTTTTTCAATGTTAAATGTTTACAACAGTGTCAGCGTGTTTGTTCAACACCTTAACACTTTCATTATTTTTTATAGGTAGTGACACACCTAGAATAATCAATGTCCTGAGGTCTGAAATTCTTCTAAGATAATACTGCCATTATTTACACAAAAGCCTTGACCTTTTGTAAACAGAAAGCAAACTGAATAATGGATAGTTTCTGCCAAACTAGTCAAGTACCATGACATTGTATAAGTATGAATGCATTTATTTAAGAATTTTAAAGTGAATATATATTTCATAGTGTAGGTGTTTGTCATTTGACTAACTCAAATACCAACTACATGATCATTTAGTGATTATCTCTGTAATTAATTAGGAATTTTAATTTCATCTGAGCGCAGTATCGACCATGGTTCGCTAGTTCCAGATGATGCTTGCAGGTTTCACTGCATTGCATATAGTCACAATGCTGTTGCAGGCTTTCTCCCTGCAATGATACTGCAATGAAAGCGGCGTTAAACCCCAAAACACCTTACCTTGATTTAATTTCAAGTGTTTTAAATGCAGTGTAAGGATATATTTTAATCTTATCAATAACATAACAACCTGCATTTTCAACAGTACCCTTTCAATCTTTCATCTTTTTACAATAGTGAATACTTTTCAGAATTCTTATATAAATGTATGATGCCCTTACATGAGTATTTTATCCTCAACTGATTGAAGATGAGCATACCTAAAACGCTGTTTGTGGTAGTAATGTAGATTGGATTTTAATATTCATAGATATACCTATATAATTTAGTTTATATATTGTGTGATAAATAATTGTTAAGCTTGTTAATTATAATACAAATAATACTTAAATGTTTTCATTGTAACTAAAGTTAATTCAATCTATTGTTAAATTATTAAGCTTGAGTATCAAGTACAAATTTCTATCAAAGAAATAAGCACCAGGTCTCCAATGATGGCTGCGCATCTATATCGGGCTCGGGGTCAAATTAAGGGTGCTGAAAAACTTATAGCCCTGTTGCTTATTAGAAGAAATACCATACTTGAATTACAAGACGATAATAATTTGACATGAGTGTTGTAGGCTGAATCCTTACTCTTCCTGTAGGCCGAGTCGTGCTTTCAACTTCCTGTGTAACTGTAGTATAATGATAATGAACGAAGACTAAACCTTCACATACAGGCTGAAGGGCTCAGACTTGTAACTTATTCTCCTATTATGATAAGTTGTACAAGTGAACCAGGACAAAGATCAAAGAATCTTTAGGAAAGAATTTCCATTAAAAAATTGGAAAAAAAAGTTTGTAAAGAGTGACATATGTTCACTTACTCAAATTAAAGCATAGATCAAAGATATGGATTGATAGACGTCTCATGTGAAACTCTTTGAACTAAATTTGATTTTGGCAAAAAAATCTCATCACCTGACTCTGAGCAAAAGTACCCCCCAAAATAGCTATTCAAAGTCAAATGTTTACTTCTTTCCAAAACAATGTAAGGTTTATTATCAATTTCAAGTCAACTCTAAAAAAAGCACTCCGGCTTGGACAAATTTATTCCTACGTAAATAACCATGATTTCTAGTATCAGCTTACAGTGTTTTAGAAATTTATGGCCTCGATATTCTTGCCAAAACATGACAAAAAAGGGTCACTGCTTAAAATAAGATACCTACGGACACAGCTTTTATGTATAGTGCTTAGTTCTTAGACAGAAAAGTAATAGACTGAATTAAAAACATCTCTGAACATAATTTGATCGAATCAGAGAGAATAATCATTGTTGGTCAGGTAATGTTCTTTCTTCATTATGCTCCAAAGGCACTGTAGTTTTTAAGATGTTATTTCTCCAATCTTTCCCCATCCGATATTAGTATATTCCAAAAATATATTCTTTAAAGGATAAAAAATCTATTTACTCAACCAGATTTAATGTAATCAAAGAAAAACATGCTGCATAGCAAACAAAACTGCATGCAGCCATTTTAGTGTGAACGCCTTTAAATCATTCGAGGAAGGGAAAGGGATTTGCATAGCTTAACCAAATTTGGTATGTTCATTTAAGACACTCTTGTATTTATTAAAAAAGATTGCCTTGCAATATAACATTTATTTCCGTTTCGTGTGATCACTTTTTTTCTCTAAGAAACTGTTCTACAGTGACTTTAAGACCAATACATGGACTTCAGTGATCCTGTCAGTGTTGGACCCTATGTGAACTGAGGAACACTGTCCTGGTTCATGTGCAAATAACTCAAATTGCTATCATAGCTCTAAATTACTAAAAATGTCAATGTTTTTTATTTGTCACTTAACCTACTGTCGCTGGTTTATGTTCTAAATTACCTTAGGGCTCTGAATCTTAACAGCCTTCCTTAAGCCAGTGGCCAATCATAACATATCTTTTATCAAAAGAGTTATTTTCCTGTAAATTGGCAACTCAGATCGGTTTAATGTACGTTATCAATGTACATTAATACTCTGAACGAATTGTACTTTAGATGCACCTACCATATTGAACTTTACACCCCATATAGAGTATTATTAAACATTGTCTTTAACAGGTGTGTAACTGAATATTCAATAGCTATATACTTCCTCCAGTAAATGTATGATGTCCTAGATTTAACTTGCCCAAAGCAATCTTCAGTATAACCCAGTAACACCCTATGTTTGTTTCCACATCAGTAAGGTCAATTCCTCCATAAATCTGTCATCAAAATGAGCTTGCTGATTGTTTTGTGTTTGTCTGTCATTGTATGTAAGTGGAAGACAGCCATTTAAGTTTTAGACTGTCTTTCAGTCTCTTCATCATTCAACCTGGCATAATATGAGGAATGGAAAATGGGTTGGGGAATTGAATAGTGACAATCCACCACATCAATTGTATTGAAAATATTTTTTAGTAAAATAAAACAATGTCAAATGTTTTTAAACTTTATATACACCTCAACCAAAAGCTAAAAAGTTGCCTTTTGATATTTACAGATTTTATTGAATTCTTCCCCAAATGGGTTGAGTTTTTTTTTAAATATTCCAAAATGTGAGATTTCAAAACCTCAACATAGTGAGTGTGGAGTGGGATGAATACTCATATTTTTTTTATGGAGACTCAATACCATTGAATCTGAATTATACAACCTTTTCCAGTGATTTGGTCAATTTAAGATATTTGAAATTTGAATACAGTCTAAACTTAAATCAGTACGTCACAGTTATACTATTTCAGTTTGCTGTTTTGCAAAGGCATGCTTCTGAATATATATGTACCTTAAAGTTTATGTCAAGTTTATGTAAGAGAGAGAACTATAGCTATGCGTTAGTAATGGTTATAAAATTATGCAGTATAAGAAACACTAAAGTTAGAAATAATATTATAAAATATGCATAGGTGTTCAATTTGTTATGAAATAAAGAGCCAATGTTCGAAAGATGAATTAAATGAGTCCACAAGGTGTTGAATAAAGTATTTTATGAAGGGATGGGGAGAGGGAGAGAGGTTTTTATAGGAGAGTAACAGTAATTTTTGCATGTATGATGGTTTAGAAGAATGTGATTGATGTGTCTGTAGGGTGAGAAACATAAAAGTTGTAATTATTGAAGTAACGTATTTTATTGCAAAGATAATATTATAACTGTTCAAAAGACATATGAATATGAGTGCAAATTATTAACAAAGAGGTCGATCAAGCCACTTTAAGTGTTTTAGCAATTATATTCAGGGTAAATTTCAGTGGAGTGGAGTTCGAATAGAATAGATGAAGAATTGGTAAATCAAAGAACAAAGTTCTATTATAAATGAAACAAATAATATCAAAGATTTTCACATCAAAGTAGAACTTTGTTCATAGAACAGAAAATAATGAGCTTTTATGACCCCAAACCACCCCAATTGTCATAACTCTCGATTTTATTGACACTGTATCGATCAAAAAGACTTTTCCAGTTTCGGCCATCTTGTAACTGCCTGTTTGTTGACATGGTTAGACCATATTGCTCCATTTACATTCAGATATTATATAGGCCATTCTATCAGCAATCTTCTCTGACGCACAGCTTTTACAACTGGAATCGATTTTTTCCCACTGAATTACCAATTAATCATTTATGCTGATTATCTAATGAGGTAAATGGTTAGTTTCCAAATAGAAAAAGGGAATTATTGAAATAGATGACACTTCTATTAAAGATGACGGATGTATGATAAAACCTAATCTAAATATTAAATGCGTTTTTTTCTTGAATTCTTAATCCTTGGTTTATTACAGAAACAGATCGATTAGAAAGATGGTATCATCATTGCAATGGTGGGGTTGAAATTATTTAAGTGTTTTCAGGCCCCCCTGAGTAATTAAAGGAAATGCATAAAATTTGAAGGAAAACAGTGCATAATAGAAGGGAAAGCTTCCCAAATGGTAGGAAACGCAGCTTAATCACGAAACAAACACGTCAATATCGGTGAAACGCGGTAATATCAGAGATTTTCCGTCCATATCGGAAGCAACCCGATCCCACTTTCGAAGGAACCCGATCCCACCTTCGAAGGACCATCGGTAGACTTCGGAAGGAACACGGTAATTTCCGTGAATTCTCGGTCGACAGCGGAAGCAAACGCATCTTAAAATGGCTACGAATCTGCAGTCTCCAGTTTCGGTGAGTGTTGTTTATATGTTTTACTGTGTGATTTTTAGATGTATTTTGTTCTACATGCTTGCATTGAAAGCGCATTTGAACAAGGAAACGATGGAGTTGTAGAGTTTTGTAATGAAATTGAGTAGTTACGGTGTTACTCGCATAGAGTCCGGGTTTGTTTACATCAGTCAGATGAAGCCGTATCGCTAACGCTATCATCGACCCGCGTCTGTGATTGCGTTTACCTGCATCAGACTTTCCGGGTTATATTTTTGATAAGTTTTGGAAATATGTATGTGAATTTTGTGACCTCATAACCTGGAATGTAAATATATAAGATACTCGCCAATAATTTTCTATTTTGTAGGTCAAACGCAGGTCTCAAGAATCTAAATTCCCGAAGTCGATCGATACGACAAAGGGAAGTAACTCTGTTCTAGTTGAATTAGGCAAACTGCCGCTAACTCGTGAAATAATCAACAAGTGGTTGCAAAGCGATTTCGAGATAATTCCAAACACGGTCCCTAATATATGGGATATTTAAATGGTCAAACGAAACAAGGTCAAAGAAGTGCGGCATATGGAGCGGCACGTTAACAAATCATGAAAACTTACAAGTTTTTCGATAAAGCTTAATTGTACAAAAACGAAAGTTAGATTTAAACGTGATACATAACATACTCACAAAATTCACATACATATTTCCAAAACTACTTTCCGCAACCCTAATACGATACGGCTTCATCTGACTGATGTAAACAAACCCGGATTCTATGCGAGTAACGCCGTAACTACTCAATTTCATTACAAAACTTTACAACTCTATCGTTTCCTTGTTCAATTGCGCTTTCAATGCAAGCATGTAGAACAAAATACATCTAAGAATTACACTGTAAAACATATAAACAACACTCACCGAAACTGGAGACTGCAGATTCGTAGCCATTTTGAGATGCGTTTGCTTCCGCTGTCGACCGAGAATTCACGGAAATTACCGTGTTCCTTCCGAAGTCTACCGATGGTCCTTCGAAGGTGGGATCGGGTTCCTTCGAAAGTGGGATCGGGTTGCTTCCGATATGGACGGAAAATCTCTGATATTACCGCGTTTCACCGATATTGACCTGTTTGTTTCACGATTAAGCTGCGTTTCCTACCATTTGGGAAGCTTTCCCTTCTATTATGCACTGTTTTCCTTCAAATTTGATGCATTTCCTTCAATTACTCAGGGGGGCCTGGTTTTGTTTCAATAAGAAATACAGGCCTTTATTGAACAGATGGTCATTTTATTTAGATAATCTATTTGATTAATTTTATGGTAGGGTTCAAGTTTTTTTTTTATAGAACACCTTGTTATTTCATTCGAGATATGTATCTTCCGACATTTGATGATCAGCAAATAGACAACTACTCCAGTTCTTGAAGAATGTTGTTGATAAATTTCGACCTTTAATGTTAAGATCATTCAGTGACAGCTGGTTTGCTGGTTTCAAAGTAATACAGGACCACAATGGTGTTGCAGGCTTTCTCCCTGCAATAATACTAGCAGCCGTGATATAAATTAAATACTCTTGAAAGCGGTGCTAAACCCTAAATAACCTCACCTTACCTTGTTCTGTTTACATATTTCCAACCGACATTTCCTTTTGGCTGTGATTGATTGGAAAGCAAGATAATCAGTTGAGTCAGCAAGAATATTATGCTAAGCATCTTCTGTCTTTTACTGGGACATGTGAACCCAATGACCTTCTCTCTGAATTGATCCAAATCGGGTTTAGATATCACAGCTAAAAGAGGCTTGTAATGATGAGTTTTTCAAAGGCGTCCTGTGATATAAATGTCAAGCATCATTGTCCAGTAGAGACCTGTCTGTAAGGTGCTGAGCAGGACTACATTGAGAGGTTTCATTTAGGTTCTGTCTTTCCGATAGTTTGTATACCAGAAAGGACATTCTTGTGTTTCTGAAATTTGTTTGATTTTCTTAAAAGTCTCTCCCCCCACCTCTAATCTCTTTTTGTCAAGAAGATTCTGTTTAAAATGACAAATCTCCCTTTTTTCTAAATTTTTTTCCAATGGTCAGTCATTGTATTGGCATAACTAAACAGTAATTATATTCTTTTAGATAAATATTTGGGTAGAAAACAAGATTAAGTATAAATTCTAAACATGTATTTATTCAGTATCTTTTTTTTCCATTGACGTGAAGACTAAAATGTATCAATTATCATTAAAGAATACTCACCCACCATGTACAGGTTATGTTTTATGCTGTTGTTTTGTTTTGGTTGCAAAATTTTCATTTAAGCCCTCTCACTTTCAAAACCACTCCTACGCCCCTGATATGTCTCGTGATATGAAAAGAGATAACCTTTATTCTCTGTACATCAGCCAGACTTTATGGATTTTGTCATTCTGCAGTGTGCAGTGTTAATTCAAATCACAAATCCTTTAAAATTCTATAATGACATTCAACACAAAAGAAGAAAATAGCAGTAGAAATAAGATGGTAGAATCACGACATCAATACATATTGTTGACATGTTTCCTAATCTTAAGAAATTTGTAATTCCCTATAAAGGCATAAGAAGGTCCTTATAATGTCTTAGCTTTTGCAAATTGACCAAGAAAAAATAACAAATTTATTCAAACAACTCAATATCTTATTTACCAAAACCAATGCCTGTAGAAATGGCATAGTTCTGAGAGAGTCTAAAATCTAGCCCTATGAACAAACTAATAGGTTTATTTTTAAATGGTAAATCAAAGCTATGGCAAGCTGTTGGACAGCAGACAGAAAATCGTCTTGGACTGGTCAAATCTGACAAAGAGAAAGAAGAGCTGAGAGATAATGACTTCCCAGGTTTAGTGCAAAAATGGTGAAGATTTATCCAACCTCAACTGATAGGCATTGATCGATGCAGATACTGTTTTTGTTACAAAAGACTTATAATGAAAACTGGCATGACTCTTTTTGTCTTGTCCAACATATAATAATATAAAATTGCATTTATGGTGTGCACAAGCTGGGAGATGTTTTATATGAGGACATCGTTAATGATATATAAGACATATTTATGCCTTTCTTAGATATTTCACTGGCAGACTCTCATTTGAATGCTGGGATAGAAATGTCAATGCATCAATGAAAAGAAGGGCAGCACAACCTGAAAGATACCTTCTTATCTGATATGCTATGTAAATTCCTAACCAAGGCAGGAGCAGATAAGTCAAAACACTTTCCAAGGGTACAGTATCCTCCGGTAATGAGTGGATTGATGACGTTCAATACTAGGATCTATTGTCTAATGGTGCCAGATTCACATAAAGACCTATTTGTCCGATGGCGCTATCATTCCTGTTAGTCTTAGATTTACCATTATTGATTTGTTCTGGGACATTTCAGTACCTGGAATGAGGTTATCAAAGCCTAGGGAAAGGATAGAGAATGCAATAATGAATAGGAGTTAACCCTCATCATTCTGGTTTAAATAATTCCTTCTATTTTTATTTTCTACCATTAGAGTAACTGTTCAGTAACATGCTCTCAGTCCTTATGCAGGTAATGAACCTGAAAATATCAATGTATTTATCAATATTAGCCAGCTTAGCAGCATTGATTATAAGCAGTATAGACATATTGGTGTAAGTAAGCAGTTTGTGTGATGATATGCTGCACACAAAAATACCTTTAACACTGTTTTTACTTCTTTAAAGGGCATTTCAGAAGCTGGATTGATGAAGAAGAACAAGTTCCGAAGAATAGTCAACTTCTTTATTGCAGGAAATGTGACATTTCGGTGTATCATCACTTACTTGATAAGGGTGTTCGTATCAACGCCGCAATTGTGAAATAAAGAAGTTGACCATCCATAAAAACTAAGTTTTCTGCAAAACAGAATTTTGCAGAAAAATATTGGAATGACATTATCCTCCAAATTAAATTGCATTGTTCAAGGATGATAGTTGGCAGTGGATCAATGTCGTCCTCTTACTTTCTTACCTTAAATAACACCATAGCAGAGATAAATCTAGGCCGCGCAATTGCGGGATACACGCAATTAAAATTACGTTCCCGCACTTCTAAAACATTTGAGGGGGAGTGATCACGCAAAATAATTACATGTCCCGCTAATTAGTGTATTATGTGCGCAATAAAAAAATATTATTTACATGAAATGATATTAAAAAGTCAAATTCTCTTTACTGAAAATCGTAACACGTATCGATATAACGTTTCACTGTAAACTGTAAACATCCGGTCATTAATAATGTAACGATAGCGGCAACAGCCAATGGAAAGAAGGTTCTTTTACTTAGTTACATCGTTTCCCAATCATATTTCTTGTTTCAAAATTGTTTCTGCCGATGTCATTCGTTTTACTTCATTTTCTCACGGAAATAAATTATGTTAAACATGGGCACAAGCGTGGTGTTTACTTTCTGTCTGACTTCCGACTACCGAACGTTAGCAGACGACCCATGTGGTTTGATTTGTCAATATCCTGTCGTGTCGAATTGCGGTCAATTCAAAGTTTCAATGGCGCAAAAGAGAAGAATTACTGACTTTTTTGTGCGTGGCATTCAAGTTGACAATAATGAGGAAGAAATTGTAGTTGAAACAAACGATGATTCGCAGGTTGCTAATGAACATGACATCGACAATGGCAAAAAGAGATCGGCGTCTTTATAAGAAATGAAGTAAGTAAGTTATAGTTAAGTATTAAGAGTTGAACACTCCCCCCTTTTTCTAGTTGAGATTTTTAACCCTTCCGTTGCTGAATATTATTTTGACCAGTTTTGCCCCCGTGGCTGAATTTTCCAGCACTCGCCTCGCTACGGTAGTAACGCAATTAGCCCCTGTGGCCGAATTTTCCAGCGCCGCCAGATGCGACCGTTTTAACAACATATGGCGTGTTTACATGGCGGAATACGGACGTTATCGTCGTTTTATACAAAGCTAGTCGGCGAATCCCGTGTTATAAATGGATGATACTTACTTGACACTTTGAATGAAATTTCTATCACCCCTGGAACGGTTTCTACAACCGAAGTAAACTTGTTTTCAATTCGGGCGCCATAACTCAATAAATTCCAAGAGCGCATGCGCGAAATCAAAACGAAACTAAAGATGAATTGTTCCTTTTCACATCGATATAAAAATTATTTTTATAATATGTCTGGAACGAATTTTACTAAATTTTAAAAATTGTCTTCATTTCAAACATTATAAAATCATTTAATCACTGAGTGCACACATGCAAATTATATACGGAATTGAAGCTAATTTCTTGCTCTATATTTCACGATAAATTTTATTACGATACGCCATCCTAAACGAAAGATATAAATAACGAAAGCAGGGTAGTGATAAATCCCGATAACGTTCTGACCCCCACAGTAATATTACTAAGCTAGTAGCCCCGGGCAAACGCACGCGCTCAGCGCGTGCAGGCGGGGTATCCCCGCTGAAAAATACACTCACACTTAACAGAAATTGTCTTTATTTCCAATTTTATAATTCAAGTTATTCGCTTTGTATGCATGCAAATTATATATGGAATTGAAGGCAATTTATTCTTCTTTACGAAAAAATAAATCATAACGATCTTTTGCACTGTAATTAGAAGTTATTACCAACGTAACGTGGGTATAGCTAGTGAATAAAGTCTTTGATAATCGCCTTACCGCGACATTTGTCGCATAATTTCCACACGTTTTATTTTGATGCAAATATGGGCAAATTACACATGAAAATGAAGGTATTTATTTCCTCTTTACGTTGATATGAAAATGATAAATATGTACCGCTTGGTTTGGAATATATATAGTTTGCAAAGAGTGTACCCTCAGGTATTTGAAAACAGATTTTGATAATTGCGACATCACTTACCGCTCCTTTATTGTTTCATTGTAATTTGCAAATTTTACATAGAATTGAAGACGATCCTTTTCTCTTTATTGTGATATAAAAATGTTGATAATGCGCTCTGCCGTTAAATGGATAGGAAGTGTAAAAAGCAGTTGAAAAAATCGCTTCTCGGTTAACAAGATATGAATAGAGAAATTGCCTGTTTGCGCAGTGCTCGTCGGGTCTTTACTGATTTTCGTTTACATACAAATTTTATATGGAAATAAAGATCATCCTTTTCTCTATATTTTGATATATGAAATTTCAAAATGTCCCGAGAACTTTATGTGATATAAAGTGCGAGAAAATGGTAAAAACACAAAGAATAAATAAAAGTCGCAATTTTGCGGCACTTGCTGTATCTTTATTTTATATACTGCATATAACTTTTTTACATCAAATCGAAGACAATTATTTCCTCTTTATCACGAGGTAATCAATTTCAAAATACGCCTAGCTGTTGAGAAGATATAAACGAAATAAAGGCACATGTCAAAATCGCCGTTCAGTTTACATGATTTGAATAGAGAAATTAGCTTTTTGTGCGGCGCTTGCTGTGTCTTTATTTATTTTTGCGCATGTAAAAATTTTACATGGAATGAAAGACAATCTTTCTCTCTATCTTATAATATAAAAATTGTCAAAATAAGTTGACCACATCATGTGAAGATTGGTGTGACAAAATGGTGTAAAACTAAAAATATGTAAAAATCACCTTTTTTGCGGCACATGCTGTATCTTCATTTCAGGTGGCGTAGTTATGTATTTTATATTGAATTGAAGACAATTTTCTGCTCTTTCAAAAGATCCAACCGGTACTGTAATACGCCCAAGGGTTCAGAACATAGGGCGTGCGATAGGAAGGCGTGCATAGGGTCAAAATGCACGCGTCTCAGTAAACGATAGCACGCGCGGGTCGGTAAGCTCGTGCGAGAGGCTAGAAAGTGCCCACAGGCTATTAGCACGTGCGGCGGGGAGTGGGGGAAAATTGAGTGATTTTAACGCTTATTTTCGGTACGATAAACATTATCAATATTCTCATAACTTTCGGAGCATGTTCGCGCATTATTTAGACCACCAACGAAACAAAACACGGTAGCTTAGCGGCAGCCGGAACGAAAATACAAGTGTTGAACTGAGACTACTGCTAGGCAATAAATTTCCGGGACCCGCTACCGAGACCCGCGGTCATAATTAGTTAGCGTGAGAAAAATAGAGTGTGCTACTCGCATCCCGCTAAGAGAACTTGCGGGCAAAGCTAATTTCATCCCGGAATATTCCGGGACCTGCATCTTAAGGGTTAATACTCCCCCCTTTTCCCAGTTGACCTGGGGGAGTTTCCCCCCTCTGCATAAATCCTAGATTTACCTCTGCATAGATACTTCATTTCCATTGAACATAACAAAATGTATCTCTAATGTTCATACTCTGTAAGCTACCCACTACGATATTAGGTTCACCTACGTTTCTGATCATTCTTGAATGCAAGACTGATACTGGTTTTGCAGATTAGGATTCATTTCAATGAAGTGGCAAGAGTTTCTTCCCATCTCTGTATTTAAATCTTGAACGGCCAATATCTTATTACTGGAAAATTGCAAATGAATTCAAATTCTTCCTCAAACTTACTTTCTAGAAATTGTCAGAATTGGCAGAAGGTTTACTTGCCTCCCTGTGTATATATAAGTCTGATATGGTCTTCATCTCCAGACTAGACGATAGCGTGCTAGGGACCCTGGAGACAGAGCATTACCAGTAATTGTGAGCCGCAGTGTTAGCTGCAGGAGACTCGTCAAACAATAGCGGAAATATCTTGTAATTACTATCAGTGGTGTATGCTGTTGTTCTAGCTTTACTCATTAGTGAGTCTGTCATTGTTTATACAGTTGTGAAACAGAACGTCATATTTGCTCCAGTTTTCATTTCTTTCAATATTCAACTAAGGAAGGCTGAAGAGCCTGAAGGGCTTATTAAATGCTTCCATCCTTCCAACCATCCGTCCGTAAACTTTTTGCATTTTCAAAATCTTTTACAGAAGCGCTGACAAGATATCTTGTATTCTCGCATTTTTGGCAGTTAATGGGCAACAGGGGGCACAACCTTATTGAATTGTTTCATCTTTATTAGAAACAAAAGTCAGTTTTGTGGGGTTTTTTCCTTTTGTGATATATCATATAAAGCCTGATGAGCTACAATGCAAGGGACTCATTACTGTCACTTCAAATTAACTTCAGAAAAAAATGACCTACGGTAAGGAAATGGTTTGGAGGACGTGTCCTCTCTCACCCCGATGTGTTATTGTCAGAGTGTCATCAGGACTGATCGTTATAAACTTCCTGTCTTGGTCAGTGGCAAAGGTCAAACTCGTAGGAAAGAAACATTCGTCAGAGCATTCCAGCATATGAATAGCTTTACAGTGATATCTTGAGGAACAGTTGGATTGTGAAACGTATTGAGTTGATATAAACGTGGCTTTAAATATGCTATTACTATTAACAAAGAAATCAATAGAACATTGTTAATTTCAAAACATATTTCAAATGGAGTTTTGTATGATAAACATTAAAGCATACATTTTTTTATCACCTCATTTTCTGTCTGTATGTAACTATCAAGTTATTCATAAGCTGTTATGCATGCCCAGAGTAACAATTTGGTTTGAATATGTTTCAAAGAGATTTGTCCAAATATAAGTTCATGATCTGGGTATTTTATCTTTATTGTCTGTTTTCATCTTCAATGGACATACAATTTCTGATGGGCATAATTATTTTTAGATACAGGTATATATTAACTAAAAGAAATCTTAAATGTTATGAGGATGAACGAGTTTTAAAAATCTGCAAACTTTTGAATGAACATTCAATTGTAAAGACAGCAGTTGAACTTTCTTTTGAATTTAAATTTTCTTAGATGACATTTATTACTATTAATGTATGGCTGTAAATGTTAATTTCTATTTCATTCACATCTGTGTTAATGTCAATAATTAATAAGAGAAGGCAATTTTAAAATTTTACTTTTTTTTGGACAAATAATTATATTTTAACCTTTTAAAAAACATAGTTCAAAGATCATCCAATCGACAAAAAAAACAACGTTAAGGAAAGTATTTGCTATGTACTTCAGTATATCAATCTGTATGCTAGGACATTTACTTTTGAATTTTGATTTATTCATGAGTTTTAAGATATAAAGGATGATGTTATTTTTAGAAGAATAAACCTGTCAAACTATTTTGAGCATTAACATGAGGTATTTTGAAGTTTATGACGTTAACAATTGTCTGATTTGTCATTCAGTACCCTGAATAATTTATCCTTTTTCAGCAAATACAAAATTCCAAACAAATGCTGAAAAACATTTCTCTTCTTCGAAATATTATAGAATATGATTTTCATGAATATGCAATGATGTTGACTAAGTACCATTTGTAATTTATTCTTGACAACCTAGGGTGTTGAACTGCATCAGGAATTTGGGACGAAAACTGTACTGCTCATCAGTCTTAAAACATTTTATTCATATGTGACAATGATCTAGTAATTTCAAGGCATCTGCATGTTTAGACATCGATTGTTCTTTACCTAGCTCATTTTGTCACAAATGTTTGTACTACAGTATTTCATTAGTTTCGATTACAGCATTTCCTATAAGCTTATTTCAAGCTGTTGCTGTTAAGAGAGTGTGTGGGTGTATCGACCTGAGAGCTAGTTCTTCATTGATCGCTAGTCAACCATACAAGGAAATAGACAAGGATTCGTCATTCCTCCACTCCTATTACAGTTACAGCAATGTTACAGTTAACAGCAGAGTCCAGTTGCACAAAAGCTACTACTATGCATGGAAAGTGGCCAAAAAAAATATTTTCAATGACCAGATCCTACTTTTACAAAAAAACAAACCTGATTGCAATGATTAAGAATTGGAGATAATGATAATCTTAGTAAAGGTTGCTTAGTGAAAGGGGCCTCTAAGACAAATCTTTAAAACTCAAGCTTCTACACAAATTATTCCTGTTATCTGGTGGTGTTTTTTTTTATAAAAAGGAAATTGTCAGTATTTTCAAAGGAATCAAAGGAAATTTGTATTAAGTCAAAGACAGAACCAACAATCAGTCTAAAAAAAAAATTAATTCTTAAAAATTCAATATGGAATTTAATATAGAACAGAAGCCTCAGAAATACTTGACAAGATTAGACTTGCTTTTCTAAAAGCCATGACACTGGCTAGGTTTAACCCATAAACAATTTATCCTGAACTACTATCTGTTGGTTAGACATGGAAGGGTTAATCTCGTAGTACTGAAACTAGGTCATGCAGTATTGGCTACACACTTCACCCAAAGCATGCTAAGGGTTAATCTTTGTAAAAACGAAAGTACTAACCATATCTTCACGCTCTGTGATTTCATTCATTTTACAGGGATATCCTCAAAAGCGAAACAGAAAATGGTGGACTTACTGTGTTGAGGTTTCTGTTTGTAAACATGGTCTTACTATTATATTTGACTAGAGTCATGAGTAGTTAGATAGCAGAAATATTATTTGCTATGACCAATAGTGGTCTTATTATGAGACGATAGTCTGAAAGAAGGAAATCAATTACAAGTTATGTTTTTGCTGCAACATATATGGATTGATGGTGAGAGTCAAAATAACCATTATAGTGCTCTAAGTAGTTTACAAATTAATTCATGATTTCCATTTTGCTATAATTATTTACAACTTTGAATTCAATCATATTCCATTGCTTGTCAACTCTTTATAATTGACTATAGTATTTATGTTTATTGGGATACAAATTGTGAATTTATGTAAAATTATGATAAGATAAACAGTATTTTTGTATTGAATCTTTTTGTAACATGTAAACATGAAGGAAAATTTTAAAAGAAAACAAAATATGTATATTTGAATAACATTAAATCTAATACCTGAATAATTTGTGACAATGTATTAAATCATACGCATAAAAAATATTGATTGATTAATAAAATGTTTCATTATTGCTATGATGATTCTCCTACATTATTGTTCATTTTTGTAAATCTCACAAAACTATGATATTTATATATCCAAAAATAAAAAGATAAATCATTGGCCAGGTACATACAATCCTGACTGTCATGCGAAGATAAGTAAGATTTATCTATTGTGCCAAGTTGGATGTTGCATTATTGAATATCAATATTACACAAATCTTATATACAGCTATCTATATATCTATCTATCTATCTAAAAAAGACATTAGACTAGGGTTTCCCGACACTATGGCACATAGAAAGGGTGTAGACCGCTGTATTTTTATAGGGTAGGAAGCCTAGTTGGTAAGATGTCTGCACATCACCTTGACGGTCGTGTTCAATACCAGCCTTGTCATACCAAAAGTTTTCTACAAGATGGGAGTTGTTGTTTCCTTGCTCAACATTAAAAGTATAAAACAACACAGTGACTGGAACTGCACTGTAGCTGCCAGGGGCCTGAAGAGAAGACAATAAGAGATTTTTTATCATTTTCAACTTTCAAATTCTCAAGTTCAACCAGTCGCGTGTACTTGACTAAAATAGTTAGGGATATATGAAACTAACTTACATTTTTTGCAGCATATGAATCATGCCCATTGCTTTTGATAAATGTTTGTGAATACTGGGTACTTTTAGTGTCTGAGGATCTTTCATTAAGTACCCCTATTGATTGTTCATAATATTAACCTATCACAGCATTTGTGACTGTCCAAATGTATGGCAAAACCACTTTCTTGTATAATTATTAGTTGATAGTATGCAGATTTTGTGCTCTTGTACATAATCAACAAGCTAATAAAAACAATGGAGCCAGTGTATTAGACATTCGATTATACTTTTCCATTTGACCTTCAAAACTCACGTTTTAAAGTTATTAAATGTAAACCTCATAGTCTGATTAAAACAAAGGAGCCATTGTGTAAACTTTGCTGACATTGTATTATGCCTCTTTCAGCCAAGGCCGCTGGTGTAGTGTGTGTGCTTGGTATCGGCGTGGGTCTGGGTTCGCTCCTCGTCTACAGACTATACTACAATTATATCCGTCCCATCTTCAGTCGACCAAGTCAGGAAACAGACACAAACGCTGATATATATACCGATGATGACTGCTGCTATTATTCAGTAAGTATAATACTTATATCTACCTATGTCAATCTACCATTTACCTGGCAGATGAATTATTGTCTTACCATTCTTATTTGGATGAAAGTTATGAACCATGAATTATTAGCAGCACTGACTAAGTTGATTGAAGTAGATTAGAGTTAGTGAAAACATGAAATTTTCACACAAAATTTGTATTCCTTGTATTTTCTGCAAATCCTCTCATTTGCCTACCTTTTACTCTCATACATCTACACTTGAAGAATTTAATTATATAAAACCAACCATAACATGACAGGGTTGCTTGTAAACTTTCAAAACATCACAGCTGCTAACAGGAGGAACTAAATTTAGAGTGATCTCCCTTGAGTGCAAATGTCAGTAGGCTGTTTTCTGTTACATCATAATTATTCATGTTACGTGAAGGGCACCTCTACTGTATGGAAATCTCGTCATGTTGTTCATATCCATCCGACATATATTTCCTGTCTGCATAAAGGTGACCATACATAAGTTTTCTCAACATTGCTGAGTGAGGAAATAGCCAATACAGCATTGGACACCAGTAATGACCTTTTGAGATCCTAAGAAAGATTTGGAACTGTATCCCAGTCGCTGAATTTTCTTTAGTTTCACCAAAGCTTTAACAGGATCCAATATCTATAAGCAAGTCTAGATCTATCTCCATTGCAGCTTTGTCTTGATTATGAGCAAACGGCTTCTTTACGACAATATCAGATTCAAATCATGTTTCATACTTACTTGAAAATGCAAGTAATATATTAAGAAATTAAGCTTGTTTTGTAGCCTTTTGGCAAGATTATTCCACATGAAAACTTACTTTGATCATCTGCTATGCATGAAGAAATAATTCATAATGAGAAAAAAAAGATTCATAAAACTTTAACTACCTAAGACTTCAAATTGTTTCGAAATTTAAAAGATAAAAAAAATAAAACAGAAATATTATGCACACATGCACAATATTTTCTTCCTTTTTCAAGATCCTGTTTATGGTAAAAATGTTCTTTGAGTCAGAGCCATCTGTTGTAAGAATTCAGACAGTGCTTGATCATCAGCGAGAGATGCTGCACGTAAAAATAGAACTCTTGAGCACCGAAGGTAGAGAAATCTAGTCACTAGGTGTGCTAACCTTTCGGGGTGTTTATAATGGCTTGTATATCCCTGATTCATCAAGATAGCTTTATTCATAGGGCGTGAAATTTGTGTCATGGAAAAACTTCTTCAGGGCATTTGAATGTTATCAAGATTGTTTTTGACGTCACAGTTCTAAGACTCTTTGCTGTACATCAAGAAGTGGATAAAGTAATATTTACTAACTTTTTTTGCAATGAAAGAGAATTGTTTTATTCATATAGAGCATCTTCCTTTTACTCTTGAAGGTAAAAACATAAGATTCATCTAAGGTTGTTTAGCATTGGTTAAACGATACGAAGTATTTAAGAAAAGACATTCCTTATAAAGGATAGGGTATATGATGAATAAAATACTTAAAGACATGAATTTTTTTTAAAATAAAGATTAAGATGCCTACAAAAGCAATCATTGAGCAGTTTAGGTTTGTTTGGATGCATAGTTGTTTAGAATGTTCTGTAACTGGAGATATTATTCTGTTGTTTAGTTTACCTTCCTGTGACCTGTTTTATTCTCCTTTGCGTGTTGGCTGTCTATTTACCTAGATATATAGCCTCAGTTTCATTCTCTATGCCTCATTGGGAAAGAAGGGAAAACTTTCAGATAGACTTTCACACAGTTCTCTATGATGTTTTATTTAGTTCACCAAATGATAGATACAGATATATTTGATGGCTAACTTTATTAATTTACAAAAATTAGCAGATAGATTTTAAATTTGACTACATTTTGAAAAGCTAGAAATGGATTTTTTAGACATGGATAGAGAAAAGTATTGAACTTAGTTAACAAGAAAATCATGGGTTAAGGGTTGGTGACAACAATAACTCAGAAAGCTACAAGTAGCTTATGAAGTAAGCCTAAAGACTAACAAGCTCTTCTATCTGATTTTATCAATTTTAATCAAAGAAAATCTTCAAAAGCTTCCAGCCCTAAGCAAAACTGACAAGGATACAGGTGTTCATTGATTCATTTATAATATACTGCTAGACATAGACCTATTTTGTGTATTTGAATATAATTTATATATCAAGTGTTTATGGAATGTTAGTTAATAAACTGTAACCAGAGACCCACAGCAAGTCTTTTTGGCACCTGTATGTCAAAATTCCTATTACCATGGATAAATAGCCCAAGAGCCTACTAAAACATACAATATGGCCGAGAGATATCAATAAATGTCCAACGTTTTACTGATATATTTGTAGGGAAAAGATCCCTTATAGTTTCTAATTACTTATTTGTACAATAATTTCTGTTTGAAAAGAGAATATATTTAATTATTGGTATTATTTGATATTCAGATAATACACAATGCATACAAACAAAATCTAATGTGAAACTTACTTTCAAATTTGAAAGAGAATATCAGAGATAAGAAATTGGTTTTTTAAAATGTTTTTATCAATTATTTCCCTGTTTAACCTGTTATCATTTGAATGAACAAAATAATTTCATTTGGAAAGATGATTATAATCATTTAAATCTTAGATATGATAATAAGAGATCAGTGTCTTCGAGATATTGTCTTTTGTATCATAATCTATACATCTAAGAAATACCAATTGAAAAAAAGTTGAGATATACCTTTGTTTATATCACATCCATAGGGTAAAGATATAAATTTATATACTCAGGTTAACTTTTTTACAAAAATGATATTGTGGGATTGTTGAATGAAAGCTTATTTTGTTATAAGCATGCAGTGAAAGAACTAGACAAGTCATACAAGTCTAAATCTGAATGAACATAACAAATTGTTTTCAATTTGTGCAAGAATAATTCACATAGTCTTTATGAATAACCAATTTTGTTTTCAAGAAAAATAGACTGAAAATTCCAAAGTATTCCCTGAAGATTATTTTCTTTTCATCATTTAGTTACAAAGTCTGCTTATTGTCCAGCATTAAAGATATTTTTCAGTTCAGATCCATTGCTTTATAAGCAAACGATGATCTCCTTGTTCATAAATTGCCATTTTGAGTTTGAGATAGATTTGAAATCAGCAACATAGCAACTTGAAACAATTTTAACAAGAAGAATATTTCCAAAACAAAGGACAACTGCATCGTATATTTTCTAGAATTTCTCTTGTAAAATTATTCTGGACTTAAAAACTTGAGATATGCTTATTCAGAAATTTGTGTTGAGTGATATAATGACTTAAGCTTGCTTACACATGATGGTTATAGTGAATAGTTTTAGGTATGTAAATCTGTATTTTATTCAGATTTGTTAGATTCAGTGAATACCATTTACTATCTGATGATAGGTTTATTTTTCAAGATGAAAATATATGTTGTGAATTCACATATATTCTTACACTGCATTATTAAACTGGCAGATAATGTTCCACGGCAATCGTTTTCTACTTAGTCAGTGTTTCATTGAATGGACTCTGTTATTGTGCCACTTGCTGTTTAATAGTTATCATGAGCCTTTTTAATGTTCATAAAATTGATAGATTTTATAAGAATTGCTGAATTGTTGTAACACATTTCTCATTCGATATGATAAATCAGGGACAACTCATAAATATGAAAGATTTAACAGTTGTAAGGGAAATGATATGCAATAAGAGAATCGTGATGAAGGTCAACCGAGGATACATAGCGACTAGACTACCAGATGTGATAACAGCACACTTGGGATATGTGGAACCTAACACCCCTACACCAAAGTGGACCCTTCCCACTCTGTTGGAACTCTCCTGTCTGCAGAGATAGAATGTCAATTGATGCTTTTTATCTACATCCCATCTACATAAGGCCCATTTCCAATTTGTTTTGATTTGGCAGGACTTTTTTGTGATATGTAGATTTGTCTTCCATTTAAACAAAATGCAAAAAAGAATCAGATGTTGTAAGAAACTTATGAAACAATATTTTGAAAATAAGATCTATGTTTATTACCCATGGGTGAAATTTAGTAGTAACATATTTTCAATATGAGGACATGTGCATATTTCAATTTTACCTAACAATGTTTCAGTGCGATTTCGAAAATAATATCTAAGTTTATGCATAGGTATGAAAAATAAATTAAATTGTCAAGGATGAGACCAACCTGATATCCCTTCAAGTTTCTGAATGTTTTGAATGCTAAAAGATAGCCCATTGGAAATGTCAGCGAAAGTAACCTTTCTTGGGCTGATGTTTCCAGGAATATAGGCAACCTAACATCCCTATAGTCATGTGAACTCTCCCAGCTGTTCAAATGGGTATTGCTTTAAAAGTCATGGTATGATCCTGTATAGGGGTGGGCAGAGATCAGCATGTGTTACAGGATGGGTGTGGAACCAATGTGTAC
Source organism: Phorcus lineatus (assembly GCA_921293015.1). NCBI lineage: Eukaryota > Metazoa > Mollusca > Gastropoda > Trochida > Trochidae > Phorcus > Phorcus lineatus. The sequence goes on along the minus strand of OV121096.1, from coordinate 23,603,421 downwards.
CTCTATCTCTTTGTTTTGGCAATTTATCAGAACTTCCTGGAATGTTAAATGATAGTTTATCTTTACAACTTGATTCTTTTTCTTGTAGACAAAGTTTATTGAAATTTATTTTTTGCTAATCATCATTTGCAAGATGTTTTCATTTTTCAGTGTGAGAAATACTTTGTAAGTAAATAATTATAATAATAATGAGGGCATTATATATTGCTCTTGCCTCCATACCATAAGGGCCCGGCACGTTTAAAGCGCCACACATGCCAAATAGTTGGAAGTGTAAGTTTGAAAAAGTAAATGGCCAGATAAGGTCTACAAACTTCAATACATAAGTTTTAGAATGCAGGCTGGTCATTTCTTTTTGACAAGTTGGAAGGAGATTTTACTGAGATGACAACTGAAACATGTGATGGACCAAAGTTAATGTTTAGGGTTTCAAAGGGAGTGAGGGGGTTCAGAGATTTAGGTGGTTTGTGAAGATATGCAAAAAGATGATCGACCACTGAACACGTTTTATATGTTATTGTAACCAAAACTTTCAGTAATCTTTTCTTTTTTTTTAAAAATCACATGGATTAACACAAAAATCTTATAGCACCTATCATATCAAAACAAAGGCTTTGTTAAAAGTTTGTCAGATTGAGAGTTTCTATGAGTCAGTGACTGAGTCATTGTACGTCAACAGCCGGTTTGAATGGACACATCTGACTGATTGTCACTCGCATGAATAACAAACTGATATTGATTGCAACAAGAAAATTAAACAATGAGACAAAGTCCTTAACTATCTCCCTGCTATAATCAACCGCAGCTGCCAAAACACTTGCAAATTTAAATAAAAAATCCCTTCAGCTGAACCCTGTAAGAAGATCATGATCTTGTGAAGTTAAGACTGGAACTTGATGATAAACAATGAGACAGCTTGAACAGCAATATTGTCAACCATAATGATAAGCAAAGTCAAGACCTTATCATAAGAAATTGAAATGTTGCGTGTTGTTTTATCATGTAACTTTACCTCATGCTTCGATTTTAGCTCATCAGGTCTGAAAGACCCGATGGGCTTATGGCATGGCAAGGCGTCCGGCGTCCGTCCATCCGTCCATCCGTCCGTCCGTCCATCCGTAAACTTTTCACTTTTTCGACTTCTTCTCCAGAACCAATGACTCTAGAGAGCTGAAATTTTATGTGCATACTCCTTGGCAAATGGGGATTCTAAATTGTAGATTTCGTGACCCCATGACCCCAAATGGGGTCACAAGGGTCAAAAACTTAAAAATCTATTTTAATCTTCTTCTCCAGTTCCAAAAGGTCCAGAGAGCTGAAAAGTTGTGTGTAGACTCCTTGGGAACTGGAGATTCTAAATTGTAAATTTTGTGACCCCATGACCTCAAATGAGGTCACAGGGGTCAAAACATGAAAAACCTATTTTCATCTTCTTCTCCAGTTCCAAAAGGTCCAGAGAGCTGAATAGTTGTGTGTAGATTTCTTGGGCACTGGAGATTCTAAATTGTAGGTTTGGTGACCCCATGACCCCAAATGGGGTCACAGGGGTCAAAACCTGAAAAACCTAATTTCATCTTCTTCTCCAGTTCCAAAAGGTCTAGAGAGCTGAAAAGGTGTGTGTAGACTCCTTGGCCAACGGGGATTCTAAATTGTAGGTTTGGTGACCCCATGACCCCAAATGGGGTCACAGGGGTCAAAACCTAAAAAACCTAATTTAATCTTTTTCCCTAGTTCCAAAAGGTCCAGAGAGCTGAATAGTTGTGTGTAGACTCCTTGGGCACTGGAGATTCTAAATTGTAGGTTTGGTGACCCCATAACCCCAAATGGGGTCACAGGGGTCAAAACCTAAAAAACCTAATTTAATCTTTTTCCCTAGTTCCAAAAGGTCCAGAGAGCTGAATAGTTGTGTGTAGACTCCTTGGGCACTGGAGATTCTAAATTGTAGGTTTGGTGACCCCATGACCCCAAATGGGGTCACAGGGGTCAAAACCTAAAAAACCTAATTTCATCTTCTTCTCCAGTTCCAAAAGGTCTAGAGAGCTGAAAAGGTGTGTGTAGACTCCTTGGCCAACGGGGATTCTAAATTGTAGGTTTGGTGACCCCATGACCCCAAATGGGGTCACAGGGGTCAAAACCTAAAAAACCTAATTTAATCTTTTTCCCTAGTTCCAAAAGGTCTAGAGAGCTGAAAAATTGTGTGAAGACTCCTTGGACACTGGGGATTCTAAATTGTAGGTTTGGTGACCACTTGACCCCAAATGGGGTCACAGGGGTCAAAACCTTAAAATCCTACTTTCATCTTTTTCTCCAGTTCCAAAAGGTCTTGATAGCTTAATAGTTGTGTGTAGACTCCTTGAACAATGGGGATTCTGAATTGTAGGTTCGGTGACCCCTTGACCCCAAATGGGCAATGGGCCTTTTTTATTTGATTGTGAATAACTCGGACGTTGGGACAGGCTATCTTTCCTACACTGCCCATGACCCCATGGTCTAAACCACAACACCTATTTCTATCAAAAGTCTGATGAGCTACAGAGCCCATGGCTCTATTTTTTAAATATTATTTTATCTGTAGCTTATGAAGTATCAACTCGCCCTACCCTCACCACCCTAGATTGCATATTTAAAGATTTTTCTTCTTTTCTACCATATTGGTTGAAAAAGTTATATTTGCAGGTAGACTACTTTATAAACTTCTTTGTATAAATGTTAGCATTTTTATTTGTTAAGTTTCTCATAAGTAATAGTAAGCTGAACTTAAGTTACAGGCAATACCTTTGTGTAATACAAATCTAAAGGCAGGGTTTGGTAAAGACACCTTCGACAATGGGCCATTTTTAGAGATTTAAGTCATTTTAATAATTTTGAGTGTTCCATTCCCCTTTGTGACAGTGGTAATATTTCTAATTCCAATGGGCCGGGTTTTTTTCAATGAGCAAAATAATTTTGAGTGTTCCATTCCCCTTTGTGACAGTGGTAATATTTCTAATTCCAATGGGCCGGGTTTTTTTCAATGAGCAAAATGGCCCATGGCCCCTACCTTTCCCAATTCCTTCCAAATTTTAGCTGACTTTGAATGAAAAATAATTTAGTCTATATTGATTAGGGTTGTTGTAATAATAACATGTGAATATTGAATACATTCATCATTATCGAATGAACATTCTAGTAATACATGGTGTTAATTTCTTACTTACTATTCTTAAAGTGAGGACAGATAGCGATGACAAAATCAGGACATTCTGATCTTCTATACAGTTGTATTTTAAAACCAGGGATACCAGAACTGTATACGTCATAGCTCGTCACATGTAAAGCGATGGCAACACTCGCAAACACGTTTCAGTGATTTCAAATGTTGAATATGTGTTAAGTATTTGGATATGTTAAGATGTTCTGATGACAGTCATAATAAGTGGCTGACCACTCTTGACAAGAAATGTCTTTACATCTTTATTTGAACATAGTCATGAAATTATTTTTTTTATGACCTACATCCTGGTTCAACCAAGCCTAAGACTAGTCATGCTGGAATAATAACTTTCATCTGTCGCACTGAAGAAGTCCAATTAACATCACCAGAATCATTTATAATAATGAATTGCGGCAATCGGGCTGGGCTGTCTGAGCAAAAATATCCAATAAAAGGCATTTTATGATTTATCCTACCTCATGTAAGAATGCTGATCACTGATTGGTCCACGTGACCCTAAACAAATATCCATATACACCATCACCGAGGGATGATAAATCCCTATACCCTGCTACATGAGTAAAGCATGCTTCCACGTCAATCAATCAAAGTCAAGTGATCAGGGTCTCGTTGCACAAAACACTAAGGTTACCTTAAGTCACTAAGGTAGCCTTAGTGTAATGTTAAAAGATGGCACTAAGGTTAACCTTAGTGTTAAGTTGCTTTGTGCAACGACCCCCAGGTCATAGGTGTTGTTCATTTCTGCATGTCTTTTCTGTATGTCATTAAGACAGTCGGTAAGATAAATTTGTTATAACATTCCGTCAAGGGTGAAATAGGGATATATTATTCCCGCAAAAGATTTTATGCAACTCATGTTCCGCTTGTTGCATAAAACCTTTTCGCAGGAATAATATATCCTTATGTCACCCTTGACAGAATGTTATAACTTATAATACAAAAGGAATAAGGAAGACAAAGTATGAAGAGTTTTTTTTGTTAAATTAGTATTTCAAGTAGGTGTTTTGTGTTTCCTTGCAATAATAAACCTATCTTCACTTATATGATGATAAATAATGATTATACTTATCTGCTACATACATATATATTTATATGTAAAACCTCTATATCTCCTTTTTTATCAGCCTATCAGATGAGATAAGAGATCAGCTAGGTAATGAACAATATACCCTGTTCAGCTATTACTTGGATTTATATATAGAGGTGAGGAAAGGCCTAGGATAACGATATGATATGACTAGAGTCCAGAAGGCGTAGGATTTCACACAATTGTACCACATTCCTTTGAAATAATGTGGCAGTATATGACTTGTGTACGTTTAGAACTCTGCCTGAGATTGAAATGGTGTCAAGATCTTTTATTGGTATGTTTTTATTTTTTAATTAGTAAAAATAACAAAACATTTTTTTGGAGATATATGGACATGAATTCAGTCTGTATAATACTTTTTAATGCATCTTAACTCAAACCTTTTCCGATTTCCTTCATTATATTTTTTATTTTGTGATTTTTTTGTTTTAGATATAGCTTTACTTGTACATTATTGTGGTGATTTGTAAATTTATTATTCAATATCTATCTCCATGTGAAAACATTTAAACTTGAATGTAGCTTTCTCGATTATATTTTAGTTAATAATTGTTTCTAGACAATAGACGATACTTCTAAGTAGAATAACAACATCAATAACTTTTGAAAACATGCTTTTTGTCAATTTCAACAACATCAACATAACGACTCCACGTCACGCTCTATGTCATTTAAAGACCAACGACCATTACTCTACATTTTTACACTAACAATTTTTTATGTCACTGTCTAAATGTCTAAATTTATAGGGAGAGAGAACTTTATGTGTGGAAAGCATTAACCTATCTCATTTTTGTAAAAAGCTTAAGGTCACTGTAAACTGCTTATGAAATGTTTGCGCTATTAGTTATTTAATCGCTATTATACGTACACTGTTGTCAAAATGAAATATTTCAAAACAATTAACATGAAAAGATTTGAATGAATGCAAAGCAAATGGTACTGAAATGGAACTGGAAAAGAATCATTGCTTATCCAGGTTTTTTAACCATCCAGTGAGTTTACTGTACTGATAAAATATCAAATTTAAAATTTCCAATATATAGGTTCTTTTGACCTGTCTTTTTTAAATCAACACTTTGGCAACAAAAACTGAATCATTGTTTAGCTAAATCAGGAGGTATTATATAAATATTGTAAGCAGGATGTTTGAAATAGTTTACTACTGTTTATGTATATACATCACACATTTGAAACACAACTCTCTTCCTGGATAAATCTGTCAGACTATTGTAGTTCAAGTTCCTCGGTATATTAAATCTTCCTTTATGACAGCTATCAGGAACAGGTCTTTTATTGTTTGTTTCATGGTATTAAAGCTGGCAGCTAGACCATGACACTTGTATAAATTCACGGAAGACATGGATTGCTGTAGTGTTTGAAGATGTTAGTCGTTGAAAGAATTATTAGGCTGTTTCGAAAGGTTTGAAATCATTTTTTTTATTCAGATGAATTGAAATTGGCATTTAGAGCTATTGCTATTTATTCCATTCTATTTTAGATTAGGATTTTTGGCAAGCGGCCATAACTTTGTCTGCAGTAGTGTCCTGTTCTACATGCAGTAAGGTTTGGGTGCAATGCTACACTGAATTTCAGCGCAGTACCAATAGTTCATTTCCAGCTGATAATGCATAGCTCAAATAATGGTGTGGTCTTTCTGCAATAATACTAGCAGCAATGATACAAGTGCAAAAATCTTGACAGCAATGACGCTAAAGAAATTAAAATAAGTTTTTATCTTTTCAGGGATCCTCTGACAGTGCTGCCAACACAGATGTTGGAAATGTTGATGTTGGAAGAGTGTGTCCACCCCGAGTGGAAGATGACTACCAATATGGCGTTGCTTATGCTAAAAGCCACAAGCAGGAAAAACATGCCAAAATCATCCATGACCCGGAACCAGTCCGCTTCAGGAAGAAGGGTCGTCGGAAATCCTCCCCAAACTCCGACAAAGATTCGGCCATTGGCGGTGCGTCCGAGCTTGGCCAGTCTTTCTACAGTGACGGGGGATTCAACCGTGATTCTTTCTATTCCACCTGCACCGCTGAAAGTGGCTTTGAAAATATGCCAGACAATTTTGAGGACGAGTGTAGTGGAGGGGAAGGCTTTGCTTTGTCTAGATATCCCTCCCTGAGTCAGTCGCTAGCTGTCAACTTCAGTCCGAAATCTCTCAATAATAAGAACGCTGCACAGTCAGGAGATAATTCCTTAAATTCTGACGACAAATCACGTCTGACAGTGGAAACTTGTGGCAACTTTGAACACACAAGTATCATGTTTACACCTCCTTCTGATGACATGTCGTCGCACCAATCGGGCAGTGACAAGGAAAGGGAGGTAACTGGACAATTGACAGTTGACAAATCAGACAATAGTAGGTCCCTTAGTGCAGATTATGATGCATCTTTAGAGATATCCGAGTCCCTACAGAGTTACAGTGGTGGGACTGGAAGCCTGGCAGACTGGAGTTGTGATGATGAGGATCGGGATGCAATGTCTCCACTACCAAACATTTCCGGATCTCTCTCCGAACATCAATTCAAACAATCATTGCTTCAGCGACTTCGCGAGTGGTCCAGCTTTTCATATGATGAAAATTCACGATCGCCAACTCCTGACCATTTTACAATGTCAAGGTCGATTCGGAGGAGTCGTAGTTTAGACAGACATATATCTGGAGTGTGCACCCCTGATAGTGATTTATTTGAAAATGAAGTGATAGACTTTAGCGGACACACCACAAAGAACCTAGAACACATAGAAGGTGAGCTTCAAGACATTCAGGATGAGTTTTCAATGATAACATCCCAGCTATCAGATTTGATACATCGTGGTGACGAGGAGAAACCAAAGGGCCGTGAGCAGAGCCCTATGGCTAGACGAGCTTGCAGATTGGTTCATCGAGCAAAAACACGCTGGGAAAGATCTCCGAGCCTCTCATATTCTGACTCTGAGAGATCATCACGTGAAGGGAGTGTGGAACTCTGTTGGGATCTTGGAGACATCGGTGATGATGAACTACCACGAACAATCAGAAACCGAAGGAAGTTCCGTCGGAAACGAGTGTTACCTGAGGAACGTTTAAGAAGGAAGTCGGAACCAAACCTGTCATCTTCTGATGGATCCCCTGCAAAGCATGTGCTCAGTGAAACCTTTGATTCAAAGGGAGATAACTTGCAAGAAAACAGCACAGCTGAGCCAGGGTTATGTCCCCCTAAAGGTAATTTTGAATTGAAAGTCACAAGTTTTGTAATTGATAAGATTTGCATCTGTGTCATGAAAATTGATGTCAAGAGGTGAATTTGGCTAAAGAATTTATTCCTTTTGCTTAAGTCTTTTATTAGAGCTTACAACTCATAGATTTACCAAACCTAATTGTTTAAATCACTTCTCTGAAATACATTTTTTGAAAATTGTTAGAGTAGACAGTAACCTGTGTATGTTTCTCTATTGAAAGAAGGTCGGTCTACGTCTGTTAGTAGAATGCAATTAGAGGGAAAGCAGATAAACAAGACAAATTCATATTTCTCATTTACTTAGATAAACCTCCGGGCAGGTTGAAAAACATCGGTGAGAGTGTCAATATACAGGACTATGCACAGCGAGAGTGGAAGGGAGATACGCCAAAAGCCAACACAATCAGAGAGGTGTGTACCTGTGTACTATTACTATACACACATCTACTCCAACTCTTACACCTAGCTGTAATTCATGGATATTGCTAACAGACATTACAATTCTCTTCATATATCTGCATATATCTATATATCATCTACCTATATTAATGTATTTTGCTTTGGGTCTTCACACTCTGCATAGGAACCTCTTTCTTGACCTTATTTTGGGTTACAGCTCCCTCCTCCCGAACCACCCATCCAACCTCAATGTCAGGTCGCTTTAACTTCTAGAACCCCTAGGGTAGTTGCCCTGCCGTCAGATGAGGAAATTGTTAGCATGATTAAATAAAACAGTAGTTAGTGTCATTAATTACCTCAAACCATATGTTTTATTTGCATACAAATAAATCGGTTTGAGAGTATGTTTGAAATGTTAGGCATACAGATATAAGAGAAGTTGGTGTAATTTGCTTGAAATGTACTTTTTTTATGAGATAGGTGACAGTTGAATGACAAAAAGATACATATAAAGAATTCAAGGGAAACTTCTGAAATTCTGAAAACTCGCTGAAATATTTGTTTGCAATACTCTTTTCTCAAGTTGTTGCATTGTGAATCCTACGAGTTGTATTAGGCGTGCAACAATCATTGGTTGCCAACGGTTTTAGAGCTTTTACAAGTATATTTATGACATCAGAGAGCCGTTATTCGCTCTCTAAAGTTTGGGCAACTCAACCTTCTCCCTATTTTGCACTCTCCTAGGGATGGACGTTATGGATGCTATTCCATGCAGAATTTCAAAAGCGTCCATTTTGTGAAAAGATTGCTTAAAACTTGTTTATTTTTTACATTTAAGTGCAAGTGCACAAGAACATAAATCTTCTCTCCATGGCTGCTTTCCATGCCTATGTAGTATACTATTTGTATGACAGTATATGTTAACTGATTCCATTCAGAATGATAAACACAGAATAGTTTTCAACCGGCATGAATGCAATTGTTAAACTTTTTCAGGCATACACTGCAATCCCCAACAAGATGAACTGCAAACACCTCAAGCAAATAAGGGGAGACAACTACTGTGCAGTTAGGGGCTGCTTATACCAAGTGCTGAGTCAGGGCTTGCATGTAACTAAAGGCCGGGCAGGGATCGTGGATACTATCAACAAGCTCCATCAACTGTATCAGGAACCAGGCTCAGGGCTCCAACACTGGACCTTTGCAGATCGTCTTCCCTCTACAGATGAAAATCGTCTAGCTCGCATGTGTGAATGTGTTCTCTCCCTGTACTCAACAGTAGGTGTTCCATTTTAAATCTCATTTAAAACAGCTTTTAAATTGATTGTCACAATTTATTTTACAGGAATTCATTAAGCTCTATCAAGGGGAGGCAATCCCCTGATTATTGTATCAGGATTTGCCTCTTTGCATGTGAAGAACCAACAAATGAAATGAATTGACAACAAGCAATATTGGCAGTGCTTGGATAAGAGTAACATACGAGTAACCGATGATAGCAATGCAAGGCAAATGCTGAGAAGAGAATCAGGGGAATGACAATTGTATCCTTGTCAATGAGGATAATCAAGGATTGACCAATGGCTGTTTATGTGGGTTATCCTGGTAATTTCAGTGATGGATTATGGTTTGTGCTAATAAATTCATTGAAGGTTCTCGTTAGGTTTTAATTATCATAACAATTGAAAGCTCAAACTTTATCCCAAAATAGTTATTAAAGCTGAATGATTATCTTGAACTATTTTTTACCCTTTAATCAACCAGCATTCTATTTGTTTTAAAAAAAGGGAAATTTTAGCAAGGAAATATTCTAAGTTCTCTTAATCTAAAATAAAATTGTAATTATTGTTTTCATTCTCTACAGATTGATGACATATGCAAAATACCATCATATGAAGAGAGGGCCCAATACACATCTGACCTGCTGAACTCTGACCCTACTACTGACCTTGAACTGATGGAAGGGGTCAAGCTGTTGATGGCCTTGACCTCTATTGAACTCCGTCATGCGAGTGAACAGGGCGAGGATGTTCCAATATTTGTGTGGCTCATGTTCGCAAGAGACTCTTGTCAAACTGTTGAGGATTTCATTAAAAACCATCTCAATGGTGTCGGAAATACTGCAGGGTTGGAGCAGGTATGTTGATGTGAAATTTAAGTTATTATTTGTTAGCAATTTTGTAATTTTGGTTCAGTAGTAAGGCATGACTAGTGTCAGTATTTGTCACTGCCTCATTTAAGCCTTCCTGTAAAGCCTGATCCTGAAATTATAAATGCTCGGGTTAGAACAGGTTTGTAGATTCCAATGTCAAATGTCAAAGGAGATTACCCAACTTCAGATGCAGAGAAGAGATTACAAAATGTCACTCAAATTATTGAGACTGACTAGCCTTATGTTGGAAGAAGGAATAAGTAATGGTCAGCTCTTGTCAAAGGATTCAAGTTCTTCAAGCTGTTTATTTGATTTTAGATTTAAGCTGTGAAATTGATGGTTGAAGGACCATTCTTTGTGTCCAAGTTACATGATTCACACATTGTTAACAAGGAGAATTTGGTCACTTCGTAAAGATAGACTATCCTGGAGTTATCCTGAGTTCTTGAACAGGCCAATGGTAACCAATTTGAGGGATCCACCAACTGTACACTTTACACTCTTATGGTATTCTGTATGTATTCTAATTCTTGATTAACTTTCCTGTTTCAGGTTGAGATGTGCCTGCTCAGCTACACCCTACAGACAGTCATACAGGTCGGGAGACTCCAGAACTTCTCACACGAGGACTTCCTCTGTCAGTTCATCGACGACGCACCCGACACCTGGCCCATGATAAATCTGCTTGCCGAGGACGACCGTCACTATAATGTGCCTATCCCATGATGCACTGGGACCAAATCATGGAGCCCATCTTTAGTTTCTGTATAGCTGTATCCTGCCTGACAGCCTGCCCTAGTTAAGAATCCCTCGGAGATCGGTGTTTGTTCTCAGTGTCAGAACTCAGTGATTCCTTGTTGTAGATAATATGAAATCATAATTAGTGATTAACATTGAATCAAGGCTATACCCTGGATATCTGTGCTCGGATATTTATATACCATAAAACATGAGACTCTTTGATTTGTTATGTCTCTGATTTGTCTGTTTTAAATGAGAATTATGGTTTCTTCAAGAATCAACTGCCAAGACCATGTGTTCTTAGTTCTTAGTATAAATTAGAATCCCTTATATCAGAACTTTGAGACTTCTTAATGTGTACATGTCCTTGAAATCTTCTGTTATTATTAACATAAACAGCAATTCAACAGATCTTTAAGTGGTAACCTTCATACAAATTAAAATCCCTTTGAAACTGCATCTGTTGTTTCAACATGAAATCAGGGATGTGTCGAGGATTATTAGAAGAGAAAATTTCAGACTGTGAGACTAGCGATCAACATTCAGTGAACAAGATGAATTATGTCTTTCAGCGAATGGTAATGGCAAGAATTGCTCTGTGGTCCAAATCTTACATAGCCATTGTCTTGAAGATGAGATACAGATTATCTTCCCTTCTTTGAATAACATTTACTATAATTATTTAAAAAATTTCAATCTCATATCCGTGTGTCGTATGTATGAAATCTTTTGTATAAGGTTGTTCGGTTTGCATTCAAAAGTGAAATTTCATGTCAAATGATAATTTCATGTGATTAAATTGAGCATTATATTCAGGAAAGTTTTTGTCAAGGATACAGGGTTTTGACACTGAGAAAAAAAATTTTTTGAGGAGAAAATTGCAAATACAATGACTGTGATGTGTAAAAATTGATGAAACCTTTCATGTTTGCCAAATTTATCAGATTTTGTTGTTTTCTTGCATTACGTGCATCATCTTTTAAGAATTTCTTAAAAACCTATCTGTTGTTGTTTTTTTAAGTTATTTGATTTCCATATGAGTCGAAAGATAATCCTTTTTCATAAAGACAATGCTTAGGTACATATGGTCATTAGATGGTAAAGGATGGGAGTGAGGAGGAAGAGGGGAAGTATTGTTTATTTTGTCCTTCATTTCATAGGTGATAATGACAGTAATCAACACACAATACCAATTTGGTTGGAAATCTCTTGCAATGGAATTTAATTGTAAAAGGATAATTTAGCAGAGATTTTCATTTATGAGTCTGAATTATTAACATTTTTATCAGAGACATGCAATTAAAAATGCAGTATTCTTTCAAAACTTATTTATGGAACACTTCATTGTGTGATATTATTAGAGTTTAGAGAATGAGAATTTAATGAACTTTGTTTATGAAATACGACTGTTTTGACGACGGCAAGAATTTTATTTATACATGTAGATTAGTCTGACTAAATGTTGGTGTTGGGTCGCAAAGATAAACAATTGTTTGCTTTGTATTGTGTACAGTGTTGATTAATGTTTTGTTCAGACTTTTCATAATTTCGTATTCTGCCTTTTAATGTTGTTGTAGTCGATATTTTTAGATTGTTTAAATACATACATTTGTAGACCAGCTTTAACAGACAAGTTTTAACTAAAACATTGTATGTACTCCATAATATTTTAAAATGTAAATCAAATATCCACATTCAAAAATCAAATTAGCTCTCACTGATTATTAAATTGATTAATTTATAGTTATTTATTAGTCTAGGTAGATTTTAGAGAGAGATAAAATTGTACAGAAAAATAATAATTGTGACATACATGAAATTTGTGTAGAAAGCAATAAATTTAAAATTAATTAAATTTCCTATTGAAATAAATCTAGACCAAAAAATAGTTTAGATAGTAGAAGGCACATAGCATTGACTCTTGCAACCTTTTTGAATGACAACTTTATGTATAAGATGTCAAAACTAGACCTTTGTTTTTGATGATTCGTCAAAAAGAAGCGAGGTTCATTTTCGTGGCCCTCGGGCAACTTTCGAGGCAAGAGAAACACATGGAGAGTCTAGTCAACGTCTGACATTTTCACTTATATCGCACTCGCCTATCATCAAATCAAATATGTTGAAAATAAGTTTTTATTTCCATCGTGTAGTATGTGATAAGACCTTTTGGGTTTTCTTCTCACTGCTTCTTAATCCAGAATTCATACTAACCGTAGGATTTTATAATTCTGTTGTGTTGGGAAAATTGTTTTACCCTAATTTTAGTTGTTGAACTTTAAACATAAGTGGGAAAGAAAGAGTTTCATCCTATACAAAATTTTACTTTTATAGCCTAAATGAGGTTTCCCTATTATACAAACTTTACAGAAAGATTTCTCTCAAAAGGTATTTAATTTCATCAGGTTTTGGGAACCATTAGTTGTTTTTTTTCAATACTAAATTTAGTTTGTTGATTATTCTGAACTTTAAACATAAGAGGGAAAGAAAGAATTTCATCCAATACATAATTTGACTTTAAAAGCAAAAATAATTGTAAAAAGTATGACAGTACAAGAATTCAAATTGACACAGATAAATCAATCACTTATCAAACTGACCAATAATGTTTATATTTGAATATTTTAATTTTTTTATCATCTTTTTTTTTCATATGCTGAATTCAGTATTTTTAATTTGATACAAATTGTACACTTTACCGCCAGGTAAATACCTATCATAGCATGTCTTTCAGGGTAGTATTCACATTTGATTGATAATGAAATATTTTGAGGCCATCAATGTAACGTTTCCCTATCATACAAACTCTACAGAAAGACTTTCGTCAAAAGATTGGACATTTAAACAGGTTTTGGAAACCATTATTTATCTTGTTTAATACTAAATTTAGGTCTTGAACTGATATCTCATATGGAAGCAGTGCTAATAAATGTGTTTTATCTTCGCTATAAACTTTTTATGTAAAAAATATTTTAAATTTACAAGGATTAACGTTGGCCAAGGATTATAAACATATCAGTTATGAGGATGGATCAGTATTATAGCCTTAATAGAATATCAAAGAAATTATGAATTTTAGTTATAATAGTTATCTAGACTAAATTCAAATTATTATTCTGCTTTATGGAAAGCTTACTTTGAAGCCCTTCTTACTGCATATTTATGCCATCTAATAACTTGCATTACACATAATTATAATATTTTGACTCAGAGGCAGTTTCGAAACAGATTTTAATCCCAGTTTTTACCCAGATTTTATGCAAATTATTACTTTGTTTTCTGGTAAATTGTTAAAGTTTCCATTTTGAAAACCAGTTTTAGATAAAAAGTTATCTTTAGTCCATAATACAAATGTTCTACATTGGCGAACTACTTAATCTAATGAAAGTAATTTTCACATCTTTTTTAAAGGCCAACTATCATTGATCTATGCTGAATGTTAATTATTAATCATAAATATACTTTTCAGAGATTAAGAAAATGTAATATAGGCATTTGTATGTAATGTCATTTTTTAAACAAAGATACAAAAACTTTATCATTCAACCATAATATTCAATCTATACAGTTTGATATGGTAGGCCTTTTATCATTTTTACAGAGCATATTTCAATTTACAATCTGGATTTTGATAAAATGGCAGTATAGCCTTTTTTCATGTTCCTTCATTACATCCATTGTAAATATTAATAAGATATCTGCATAAGAAACTATAAAAGAGAAACTGCTTATTAAATGTAAATTTTGTTATATATCATGAAAGGTTTTGGTATTGACGAGGGGCAGGTTGCTTTATTTAGAACAGGTGCTTTTTTTATTTAACACCTAGTGCTTCCCCTGAGTTGATTCGATACCTCGTATGATCATGTCATGTTCTTTTGTGTTGTCTTTGGTATCTAGTCAGCAGTTGACGATCGAATGCAAGTTTTTCACTAAAACGAGAATTTATATTCTTTGTACTTGTATTTGCATGTGTAAAGGGTGTGATCATAATTAATTTTGAATTTTATGAATTTTAATTTTTGTCTTTTGTGAAAATTTATTTTGTTTTAAGAACGGTACATTTGATGATTACACCCAAAAACGAGAGCTTTGACATGATATATCTCTCTCCGCTATATTTGTTAAAATATAAAATCAATCTTGTTATGTTTTCAGAACACACTGGTGAAAACAAACATAAAATAATCATTTTTAATTAATATGTTTCATATTCTTATTTCTGAATAATTATGATCATGCACTTGTTAGAGTCTTTTAGCTGAAAGAATTGATTTTCATAGAAACTTGGAAAGTTTTGATGTATATAGTGTAAATAGATATGTAAAGCTATTCATTTTAGACTTCATAGATTTTGAGGTCCTGTGTTTTTCAAATGTGTCAAAATGTTATTGTAAGAAAATGAGAACATAATTTCAATGATTTATTATACATGTTTGTTACTGATTTTAATTTTGGAAGAGTGTTTTTATGAAAATTGTTATAAATGAATTTTCTATGAAGTCGTAGCATGAAAGCTACTTAATGTGTATGCTAGCTTTTATTTATAAGAGTAGTAAGATATTATTTCTTATTGTAGTTGTATAAATGTAAAGTAAATATCTCACTGATGAAAGTAAGGAACACAAATATTAATAATTGAAGATTGTGATAAAAAATGAAGTTGAAGTCCTTGGCGTCCAGGATTTGTGTCAAGCATTTTAATGGGAGTACAAAACAATTACAAACATTTTAAATCAAACCTTTAATTCAAAGTGTTTTTCCTGTTAACACTCATTCTCTCCCCGAGAGGTTACTCTAAAACATTCTTCCCTCCTGTGCCAGCAAAAGAAAATCCTGATTTGGTGACTTTATTACTGTAATGTTTTAAACAATGTAGTGATAATTGGTAAAAGGGTTTTTCTCAAATATCATTGAATTACCACATTTTGTTTGACACGATCCTGGAGGTAAGTTAGACGACCTCAAGAAGCAAGTTTGACCTGTGTTAGACGTGTTGCGACTGAAGTGCCTGTGTGACAGCTTGTTAGACAGATGGAGAGACGGACAGACGGACAGACAGAGGTCTGACTGGCAGTCTGTAGATAGTCTCTCTCTCACTCTCACTGATAGTGGGATACTCGGGAATGGGAATAAAATCTCATTTTAACCTGATCACTGTTTTTGTTGTCATTCTGGTGAAGGCTATTCCATCCTTGACTTTGAATAGTTACTATAACATTCTTGATATGCAATGTTTGTCGCCTGAACAAACAAAAATAATTTCAAAGTTAGAACAACCTGCTCATAGCTTTTACCAAGGAGAAGCTTTGTGTAGGATATGAAGATGAATAAGTAATGTCAGTGTCTCACTGTGACCTTTACATGAAGGTCAAGGTCGCACAACTCTTTAGGAATCTTTCCTCAGTGAACAGTTCTTGAGATTGTTGGAAGGACGCTGCCCAACACTATAACCCCATGGTTTGCACTGAAAGTGTGACGAAGGATAAATAATGACAAGTCTCGATGCTAAGTTGTGCCACACCCATCTGGCTGATGATCACTTGACATTGTTTTATTAAACGCAATCATCTTGATTTACAAAATCTGTTAAAATAGTTGCTGGATGTACACAATGTGGCCAATCTGGTCATATTTTGTTGTTGGCATATATTTCTGAGGGCTCAGATGGCCACAAATACAAGTCTTATTTTTAGTCGCTATTACAAATCCACTTTCCCAAGAAATAGATACTGAAATGCTGTATTCGACTTACATAGAGTTGTTGATCTAAATTTATTTAGATTTCTCTCGGGGTGAGAAATTTTACCAACAAAAATTTACAAAAGCCCCATAATTCTAAAACAAGCAAAAGTGAATTTGCAAATTTAATTGTTAAACAACAAAGAAATGCCTTTAAGTATTGTATGGTGTTCTCTGATTTGTTCTTTATAGTTCTGATGATTCTGAATACTTTGAACTCGATTCTTGTTCTTGTGAAATAAATAATTTTGGCAATTTTTGTCAAAGATTTTTACATTCGAACTTATATGAATCTGATTACACCATGAGAGCATAAAATTATGGATTTACATTCAGTGGTTAAACTGTGACAGTAAAATCAATTGAGTGTTAAATAAGTCACATTATAACTTGATTGGAGGGCAGTTAGGAGTTGATGGCGTTTGTTAGGTTATATTTATAACTAGTATCCTAGTATATTGGATGGTATATCTACACCTCTGTGCATTAATAAGGCTGTTTTTAGATTTTCGTGGAAAACCAGTATTTGTCATATATATGTCTTTTGGACATGAAAAGTTTAATAAGATGTTTTAATTTTATATCACCACATAAGATATTTATGTTCGTATCAAAGGTAAATAATATGTTATGAAATTCACGGAGTGGCTCTTTAAGTATCTACAAATGTATTGGTAAGACACAAGCAATCTATACTTAAAATGTTTCCAGTTCATAATTGGTGATTGATAAGTAGTGAGCCTTAATTTGGAAATCAGAAAACACTCATTCAAATCATTTCTAAAATTTGCTCCTTTTTTGTTTTATCCTCAATATTGCACTTTTATAATCTCAGATATTCAGCTTGAAACTGATGTCCATGTAACTTGTTTCGTGGATACGAACAAAAATCACACAGTACAACATAAAAGGTCAGCTTTTAAGACACAATGGTCAGAATACACTCGGGTGCATAGTGATCTATTTGAATCGTTTGAGATTTCTTCTCCTGGGACATGCAACTCTGTTGGGTCTCGTAAGATCTACCTTTCGCAA
This sequence comes from Phorcus lineatus, assembly GCA_921293015.1. Classification (NCBI taxonomy): domain Eukaryota; kingdom Metazoa; phylum Mollusca; class Gastropoda; order Trochida; family Trochidae; genus Phorcus; species Phorcus lineatus. The sequence continues at coordinate 23,585,815 of OV121096.1, read as the reverse complement.
TCCACCAATGATGTAAAGTAGAACATCTTAAGTTGTGTTGAACCACAGACTTGTTGACTAAACATTTTGCAATCACAACAATTAGTCACACTCACAATAATTATATGATAGTGAATGGCTGGTTACGAAGTCATATCTGGACTATTGGGCATTAGCCAGGAGTAGGTTCATTCTATTATCATTAAAACTTAGAAATCAACAATGGTTTCAGCATGAAAGCCCGAAATTTTTACACCTGATCAAAATTGTTAATGATCGACATATGATACATGTCAAAAGAGAATCTAGCTTTTTTTAAAGCCATTCCTGACACTTTGCTAAAATGAATTATATGATTGATGAAACTTTGGTCTACTACTTTAAGTTAAAAACAGAAGGACAGTTGAAGCAGTCGAAGCATGTGACGTCACCAACTCCAATGAAAGGCGAAGAATGTTCCAGCAGCCGGAAAGGAAAAAGCCTCAGTTTTATCAGATTGTGAGAGTGTTGTCATGTTGGACTTACCCACAAAAGGGTAAAACTAATGAAAGTGCATACAATGATAAGGCTATTAAATCAAGAAATTAAGAGATGGGATAACTAATCAAAGATGTTATTTTCCACCAGGACAATGCATGAGTTCACACAGCTTTCGCAACGTCAACAATCCATGACTATTGGATTTCAACATCTTCAGCATCCACCATACTTGCCTGATTTAGCTCCCTCAGACATATCTATTTCCTGTTTGTTTTAAAGTTGTAGACTCACTTTTGCAAGGCACATTTGAATAACTTTGGGTGCATTCTAGCCCTCAATATTTAAATTCAAAGCACCCTACCCCTCCCAATGGTCATATGGTAAGGCTTAAAATGTCATTGGCAAAAAGCTGTGATATGTCCAGCCTTGGAACACATGAAATTTCTCAGCTGATAATGCATGGAAAATGCTTGCCTTCTTCAAACACAGAAAGAACATAAAAAGGCGATAAACTAAATGAGAAATAAGTCTTTCATAAGTATTGGTGATGTAATTACTACATTTTTTTATTACGCTATCGCATTGAGACCCTATTGGGGTGCACTTGATTTGTTGTCAGCCAAGCTGAATCTGCAGGTGCTGATAAACAGCATCACTTAAAATGAAAATGGGCATATGAATTGATATTATTGCATACATGACAGGAAAGATTGGTGTAGGTGATCACTGTTTTGCCTGGCAATAAGAATTAGTTCAGCTTAGTTGCTTTGCAAAATTGAATATATGTCTTTAAGTGGAAGGCATGCCGTCTGACAATGATGTAATTGCCAATGTGGATCAGGTTCTGCACACCAATAATAAGGACTTCTACAGGACTGGAATATAGGCTCTGAAACGGTGATGGGAGAAGTGTAACACAATGATGGACTATGTTGAAATATAAATGCATCTGATTCTTATTCCTTCTTTCTTTGTGTGCTAAGATTACTACTTATCAATCACACCATAGCTGAATTGAAATGGGCCATTGGTTTCTGGGTTATAGTGACAATATATGTCTTGTTTTGGTCACATGTCAAAGGTTCTCATTGATGTTTTTTTTTCAAAAAAACACCAAGCATTGCTGAAAATTATCAGTCAGACTGACTGTTCAATGTAGTGATAATATAAAGGTAAAAAAGACTTGATACTGCGTGTACTGCGGCTGGCATGTGCAAAATAAATTGTTTAATGTCATCTATTTAAAAGCAGAAAGAATGACATGGTTGATAGTATTTGGTACCTTATATAACTTATATATATAATAATGACATTTGTGATATTGTTTCTGCAACATATACAACACTTTTTTCATAATTTTTGTTTATTATCATCATTTACTTTGCATTTGGGATCAATATACATGACAATATTAAATTCATCCAGCATATAAAGTATTTTGCCATTTATCAATTAAAATTAACACAGCAAAGGTAGATGAAATGTCTTTACACAACACCTCGAGTCCCTTAAATTGATACAAAAACATATTTCCGTCCCTATAATTGACTTTTTGACATTTGAGTATGAAAAGCAATAGTCAATATTAATTTTGGGGGATTTTATGACACTTCTAAACTAGCAAAACTATATTTGCATTAAAAAGTCAACTCATTTTAATTTTATGATAAAAAAACATATGTGTAATATTAAATGACACTTAACTCACAAATATAATTGCTTAAAAAACACTCATATATACATTATATTGAAATATTATGTCTGACACTGAGCATATTAATCTTATTACCTAGAGTCTTATCTTTAACGTATCACCCTAATCTATATAATATAAATAGGGTTAAAAAGTTTTTATATTAGAAAATAAAGTAACAAGATAATGAAGTATCGACAATCTAAACTGATTTACATTTATATCACCATACTGCATGCTTACACTGTTAATATGTTAATTAATTTCTTATAAACGAATCACATTCTTTCTATTTTAGATCTTCATATGGCTTGTTTTCCTCCATTCCGAGGGAACCCGTTGTAATATCCTAAACCTACCAATTAAAAAAATCATTTCTGAGGTTAATTCAGTATCTTTGCTTCCATATGTTGAGTAATAAATTCCCATGTAATCAAAACTACAATTATCCGTAGATTTGAGAAACAATATAGAAGTATTACTTAAACTTTTTTTTTATATCTTTGTGTCATTGAAATAAATATTATGAAACAAAATGGCTATGATGTTATTTACATTAGCATAAAATTCTTGTTCCTTGTCTCATTATGACCTAATTTTCAGACAAACTGAAAGATCGTTAACGTGAAATCCTGCCACATCAGTGTATTTGTCTCCGCCAAGCTCCATCATATACCCTGATATCATTTAGCCTAAAACGCTCGTATCGCTAAATATAGCAAGCCAATGAAATGACTTGCATTCAGCGAAAGCGGCACCACCCGGATGAGAATTCAAACAAATGTCAATGTAGGCTATAAATAGTAACCAACCGTAAGCGATACGAGCGTACAAAAGTTCAATCAACTTTCTTTTTTGTTTATTACAAAAATAATACAAATAATTAAGTACATTTGTATTGATGTTGTTTTATTATCAATTTCACAGTCATAAGCAAAAAACAAAACATTCTTTTTCGCCAAAACATAGTACCGTACATGGGAATTCATCCAAAAAGTTCAGTCAACTTATAGTAGGAATCACTAAAACATTTTAACCCCACAAAAAATTTAGATAAATTTCATTTTCTTTTTTATTCAAATACGGATCCTGTTATATGCACATGCAGTACAATTTATGGACATGATTTAAGATATTTGTACTCCAAAACAGATAAGCTAATCATCATTTTCTGTTGATTTTTTTTGCTTCATACACATTGTAAAAATAAGAATAAAGAATACAATTACAAAAGTTTGTAATTTTTTGATCAGATTAGAACACACAAGGCTCCTCAAAGATTAAGGTCAGTTTATGCGAAAAAAGTAAACACTCGATTACCTCCCTTGAAGTGCACAGATATCTAGTGGCGCTTTGCAATTTTTGCGTTACACGCATTGTGGTGACGTTTGGACGTATTTTGGGGAACACTGACCCCTCTATTCATCTGTCAAATTCGATCACCTAAACAATCATTGTGGAGACCACGGTGGGTCAACGTATACCATAATATTATTCCATTCTTCATCTTTCAGAAACAGCCTGAAAACACTGGATAATGTTCGCGAAAATGCGACAAAATCTATGACAAGTGTTCGACTCTGCCGCCATCTTCTTCGCAATGTTTTCGTTCAGCTGTAATGTGTGATGATCGTGTTTACACCATCAAACTTGACATCAACTCCGATGTGTTTGACAGATTTTCTGCTTTATGCAGTTCATCTTATATATTTACAACCTTTGATATATTTTTTAAAAACAAAGGTAACATTGTTTGTGTACGAGTAGAACAAATGCACATCTCTGGTAAATTTTCACATGACTCATCTGATGTTGATTTTATTCTTGCAAAACATCGTTCTATTCAAACTTTATGTTTATTTCGCTTTTCTCTTATCAACTCCTGGTAGAACAACCCAATGGTAATGTGATACACAGCACGAGAGACGTAGATAAGCAGTCTTATCACACTGGCTTAGCTCGGTCAAGGTCATCACAGTCCTGTTGTCCCATCTTCCAGTTTAGTAGTGGTTGGTAACAAGACCAGTTATAACAAGAATGCTATGGATCACATGTTTTGAATCACTGAAATGAATTCAGGAAGACTTTTGTTGTAATTATTTGTTTAAAATTTGTATTCATATTGTTCATATTAATGAAATTGATAGGAGGAAGGATGATATTGACACTCCCCTAACCTTAATAACCTCTCGGAAGACAAGCGATTCAAAACTTGCCACAATGATTCATTGTAATTATCAATATATCTTCCATGATTCATATAGTGTTTTAAGTTATGAAAAGTTGTTTCTGTGTAAAGGGAACAGTGCATTTGGGTTTTCCCATTCAATATTGGTTTTTAAATGGGTAAACTATTATTCGGTGATGAAATTTTTTTTATCCATTTCGTCATTGACTTACAGACATTTTAGGTAATATGTCAACATAGGTCTACATGAAAGTCGAACCAATTTTATGTTGAATTATTTGAGTATGAAATTATCTGAAATTCAAATTTACATGGAACTCTCCCAAATGCGATTGCATTGGATATCCTTCCATTGAATAATCAAATGTTTTATAGCATATATCCTTTCAATCTTTCAATACCAAACACAGGCTTTTGTTTACCAATATGATGATGTTATTTATACAGAATAACAATGATTCACTTACGACTTATTTATTGTCCTGATGGAAGCAATTGAATGAAAATTTTTTACTTAATACTTTTTAAGGGATAACATTAGTGGAACAAATGTTTAGATATGATACTGGCTTTTGAGAAATACAAGACCCTATACGAGTTGCACTTAACAGTGATTGACAAGTTAAACAGGGAAGACGGGTCAAAGGTCATGTATTGTAACCAGGTGCAAGTTGCATAAATGAGATATGCATAAGATTAAGATTACTTTATCATAATCTGCTAAACTAGTAGAAAAAATTCAGAATTACATGCAGTGGTTCAAAATTAGCACTAGCCGATAGCCAGTGGACTGTGGAAAAGAAAATGGGCTAGTAAAGTGTAATAACTGGTAGTCCAATGAATTGAACATTTAGATGCATTTGGCTAGTTGGAAAAAGTCCAGACTAGTTCTTTTAGAAATAAACTAGTCAGAATGGCTAGTGAAATGATATGGTTAATTTTGACCACTTCGATGCAGTAATTGGTCAAAATGATTTAGTCTTGCTGTATGACTGTATAAAGTAGATCGAAGCCTTGAATAAAGTCTAGGTCCTCATTCAGCAAGTCTAGACTTGAGCAATACAAATTGTAAGAAATTGCAAAACCATGAAAAAAAATGTAATGCATTAATTTGGAAAATAATATTTTAAAGACTAAATCTTAGTCTATTCAGTGCCAACAAGGCCCCAGAGCTGCGTATTTGCGTATTTTACTCAGAAGAAAAGTCAAAATACGCAAGAAAATTAGATTGTCTGCGTAATGAAAATCACTAAAAATCTACGTTTACGCTTCTCAAAAATTAGCAATGCGTATTTACCCAATACATAAAAATGATAATGCGTATCGTGTCATTAACAAAAATCAAAATAGTTACGTGAAAATCTCAACTTTAGTCAACTGGTAATATGCAAAAGTCTTTTCACATCGTAAACATCTACTCCGAGTAATGCTTTGTGCAAAGCGGCTTCTCTTACTACTCCTAACACCATTTAGAACTCGCTCCAATTCATATAACTGATCTGATAATTCCCAGTTTTGTGAGGAGTTTAACACCGTTTGTTATATGCAAGATTGGGGCCTGCTGACTTTGAATGTGCACACGAAACTAGCATGAATACTTTATTTTCCCAACGGCGTTTCGTCAGTGTTGGCTTGTGCAGATTTAGGGCTCGAAAAAGGTTTAGTTAGGACCAGCACATAGAAATAGTCATTTGACATATTTTTTTTTATTGAGAACGTATTTTCAATATATATGTGGTATAGTTGTAGAATGTAATGATGGTATTTTTTATGAAGATGATGCAAGAAAAAATAACGAATGTTGCTGGTAAAAAAGAAATAAATCCGGTCAGGGATATTCGCAAGCGTGTTTAGATTAATTTATTATTGATAACAATTACATATCAATGCCGACTCAGTTAATACATACTCTGACGTTTTGCCGTACAAGTGTTCAATCAGTAGCCTTTGAAGAGACATTTCATCATTTTGCACACGTCTAATATGTTCTGTTATTACTGATCATTTACAAACAGAAAATAGGCTTTTCCCATATCTCTTTAAAGAAAATGTTTAACGGAGGTTGATGAATTTGGTTATGGAAATAAGGTTAACACGTGAATATAACTTGTCTTTGCTTTATTTTTGATTAGAATTGAATAACATGTTTAATTTTTTTACGTATGAAATGAATACTCAGATTTAAAAAAAATGGTGGGTATCAAAAAGGATGAATACCCATTTGATATTTGAAACACCCACTCAGTTCTAAACATCTGGGTATCATACCCACATAGCCAAAAGCTTATCTGGAGCTCTGAGGCCCTGTTTTGGATTCTGACTGCACTGTCTGTCTCTTGTTCTTGACAAATCATCTTAATCCCTGCACTCCTTTTTTGTTTATAATGTCTTTACATCTGTCAATTACTTCCTGGTACCTATATCACTATGTCAAAGTACTGTTGATTGCAATTACCTATGCCTGAAGGCGTTTTGTACGTAGTTAGATTCATTGCCTATTGTTAATATTTATGATTAAGTAGATTTTAGAGTACTTTACAGGGATTGGGAAAGACACCTTTGATAACTTTTGGTCATTTTCAGAATTTTGAATGGGCCATTCCCCTTAGTAGCAATGGTAAAATTTCAAATTTGAATGGACCATTTTTTCATCCAATGTGCAAAATGGCCCATGGCCCCTGCCTTTCCCAATCCCTGACTTTAGAAATGAAGCCTCATTGTTAGTGACAAAAAAAATTTTTTTATGTTGGCCCAAAGTTTTTTAAAATCATTTACATATTCTTAAACATCATCGTCGAGAACATTGTATTATTATATATATACAGGTTTGAAAATATTATCCTGAATGCTTATTAAAGAGTGACAGATTCTTTATTCTTATTATATATCACTTAAGAATTTTGGTTTTGTAATTTAAGTGGACTTTGTACACAATTTAAAACATAACAATTAAACAAAAAATCTCCGATCTGTCTGGACAGATGGTACAAACTCTTTCATGACATGCAATATGAAGGTTTGAGTTCAACGTTTTGTTCCTACAGGCGGTCCTAAGTAAATGTGTCCACCTCTCTGGCTTGGTGTCCCTTAGATTTAGAGAAGTAGGATAAATTTACCTCGAGTGTCCCCATGTTCAGAACTGGCCCTAATTGTCACTGTAGCTGATCACTTAGGAACAACACTGCCCTCCTAAGTTTCTCCAAATTTCATGGCAGTATTAGTGATTGGTGAAGAATGGGGTTGAAGTGGGTTTCAGTATTTAAACCAAGGCTTAGTATAGTAATAACTGACTACCGGCAGTAAGGACCTAATATGTCTGAATGTTGTAATCCTGTAGACCTGTACAGTGATAAAATGCTTCTCGTTGGATTTTAAAGTTTGTTGGGGGGGAGGGTGAGGAGTAGATTTCGGTGTTATTATCTACTGGCAGTGAGGGCTTTTGTCTTCTTATTTAAATCCTGTACAGTATTAAAATGCTTTTGTATTTTGTGTTTCAGGTTGAGAGCGTGATGATGAGCAGGCAGCCTGCGTCCGGTGGTAAGGGACGTGGTCTAGCCCCGCCATGTAAGTACAACATCTCATGAGGGACATCCTTTACTATAGATATGACAGAAATAACCATCAAAACCAGTCTTATCAATCATGTTTCAATTGCTTTGGCAATATTACATCTTAAGCGTGTCATTACAACTGAGATTGTGAACAGTTGTTACTGATAACAGTTTATTTTCGTTGATAGATACTGCTCTATCACCCCCAGTCATATAAGAAGAAAATATTTGTGTTGTCACATGATCCCTTTTTTTGGATCTTATCCATGAATTGAAAAGTTACGGATCTGCACAAAAAAGTACCTGTTTTGTACCCTATACAAATTGAAGTATTCTGTAGTGAATAGCATATCCTATTTTGGAACACAACCTTCTTGGTTATTCAAAATAATATTGCAATCATGAATCTTACTAAAATGATTCCCATAATTTCCGAATAATGATGAGTTCGGTCATTTTTTTATTTACGTTAAATCACACAGAGACAGCTGAAAATAAGGTTACAATGACCTTTTGTTTCACGCATTCTAGTGTAGAAGTTGGTTATCAGTTGAAGTTTCCTCTCTGTACGATAGACTGTAATTAGTGTTAATGTGCTTATACAGCCTGACTTGGACTTCCTTGTAGGAAGTTGATCATCTTGTGACCATGTAGTGAAATGAAGGATTAGACAATTTAAATAACTTGCACAGATTGTTAGATTTGATCCAGGTGCTTTTGTTGTAATTAACAAATGGAAACTGAAGATGAATTGCTCACTGAAATTGATTGTAAGTATTGGATTTCGTAGTATCTAATTTAGTCAAGTCAAATGATTTCTTTGGAGGAAGAATTTAATGAGCAGTGCAAATTTGAAAGAGTGATGTCATCTTATGAAATAGTTTGTATCATTGTAAAGTTTGTTTGATGATTATGTGTTAAAATAATGACCTTCATTACGAGTTGATTGTTACAAACTTTTTAGTGGTTTTGAGCAAGAGTGCTAATTTAAATGTCTTTTGACAGTTGAATACAGAGTTAAGGTACTGAAAGTAAAGAAAGCCCAACTTGTTTTTTTCCAAGGTTTTGATGGCTAATTGGTTAAGCTTTTGGGACAGTCAGTGCTTTCAGTTTGTGCCTGACTTGGAAAATGGGACTTCTAATTGTGCAGGGATCTGTCCCCATTAAAGAAATGCAATATTTTAGATTGTCTAATCCCATTTATGATAATGATAATGTTTCACCTGATCAATAATTATCTCTGCTAATTATACCACAAGTGTTATTTAAAGTTCAGATACACACCCTTTATTAGTATAAAAACCAGTCAGTCTGAATATTTCAACAATATTCATAAAAGAAATAAATAATGAATTTGTTTTAGACACAGCTGAAAATAGCACAAAGATTTCTAAAGTGAAGCAAAGACGATAAGATGAATAAATCTTTTCTTTCAGTAGTACCCAACTCAAGCAATAATGACCTTGCCAGCTACTTCGAGTGCCCGGTGTGCTTCGACTATGCCCTTCCTCCAATCATGCAATGCCAGAGCGGCCATATTGTCTGCCAAACATGTCGACAGAAACTGGCGTCTTGTCCCACATGCAGGGGTCCCCTAGGTAAGTCAGGAAATTAACACTCGTCTGGGAGCCAATAGCTGGTAAATCATTAAAGCAAATTTTTTCTCCTGTAATAAGTCTTAATCTTTAGACAAATTTCTACATTGTTTATAAATTAAAATTTTGAAAAATCATTTTGTTAAACATGATTAATTCATTGACTTCCAATATTGATTGGTAGCACTTGTTTGCATTGGTATTCATTGTTTACTTATATGAGTTGCCTTGCAATTCAAGTCATAATAGTGAAGTGCGCTTTCTTTTTTTGCAATAATCTCTAGATACAGAAAGTCAAAATAAAGCTGAAGTCAAATCAACAAACCATTATTATATATTAATATATAATTGTTATTCAATCAACAGGAAACATTCGGAATCTAGCGATGGAGAAGGTAGCGTCCACTGTTAGTTTTCCCTGCAAATACTCCAACAATGGCTGTCCAGTCACGTTGGTTCACACAGAGAAAACAGACCACGAGGAAACTTGTGAACACAGGTGAGTGTAGAGATTTAGATTAAATTTTCGAAGCTGTCTTAGTGCTAAGATAGTCGTAAGGCACTGTTAATATATGGTACTTACGACAATTTTAGCACTAAGAGAGCTTTGAAAATCTAGGCCCTGGTTTTAGAAACATGAAACCCAGTATCATTGACTTAATAAATGTTTGACATATTATTGCCTAAGAATCACAAAAAGGTCAATGACTTTACTCTCTGACTTCCTGTTAATAGGTAATAGTTACTGCCATAGTTTCTTACTTGTATCTTGGAAGTACCACGGACACTTTGTCAGAGATGCCTGTCCGAGGCTTGATGTTTCCCGAAGCCACTAAGAAACTACAGTAGTAATTGACTTACATCTCACTTGGTCCATGTAAAATTAACCACAAAATTAAAAGCTATTGAACGATGTGCATTTCTTTAAATCTTCTTGGGCCTCATCACTAATTTTTGAATAACGTGTAGTATCATAAGGTGTTTAGTGCCACGTTTCTTTCGTGTAAATGAGTGAGAGACAAAGTAAATGTTCTGAACTCGTAAAGTTCATGTAGTTTATGAACATCAGGCTACTTTGTGACAAATGTTCATTTTGGAGTTTGGAGGACTAGGGCAACCATTGTTGCACATATGAAGATGAACCTCGAAAGTGGTTTCTAAATACGAACAGTTTTTCTAAGATTTCTGTTATTGAGGTTACTTAAACATTTGTATGATAAGCTTTCTCAATTTTGCAGTTTTCCTCTAAAAAGTGAATTATGTATCAAAATGTTGTTTGTTATTTTCTAAAGTTATATTTCTAACATTCTGAAAACCGTAGTACAATGTTGATAATTAAATATGATTATTTATTGATTCTTTCTCTTGATTTTGCTCAGCGCCTTTGAGGTCAGATCAGCCCAAAAACAGTAATTGCATTGTAGTGCCAGTTGCACCTTATGTAATTTTTTCCAAAATATTCAGTAACAAACTGTTTTAAGTATATTTACTTGATTTTAGTTTCAAATGTAGACAGGGTTGAAAATTAGCCCTAGTCTCCTAGCAAAATCTTGTTAACTCATTAACGCCGAGACAGCTTCACGGCTCAAAGCCTAGGCCACTGACCACAGACGCTGCTCGCTGTAGCGAGACCAATTAGGTCAAAGCACCGGTCTTTTCGCGGGGGCCTTTGTGGGCCATAGTTGAACGGATACTGTCTAGCCTTGTGCCATAAAGTCTTGATTGTTTTATAGTTTCGTGAAGATAGATGCAGGTGCTGGATATTGATACTTTACAGGAATTTAACATGTGATATTTCACCATTGAGTTGACATTTTGCGGTTTGTCCGATTTCAATTCATAAACATACTCAAAGAGAGGGAATGAAATTGTTTTCATTGTCTCACCAAATAACATTGACAAATAAACTGCATTTGATATCGCACCCTTTATATTGGTCAAAATGTTATGAGAGACAATTTCTTTTACCTATACCTAAACAACAATACTTAAAGAACAGCAAATAATAAACACAGACACACACTTACATATTATAATATGTAAAGTATGTACATAACCAAATATTACTTATAAGCATTTGTCAATCTTCATGTTAGATTGCCTTTCTCAATCTACCAAAACAGTGATTTGATGGCGGCATATTGTTCACTCCATTGCAAGTACTAACGCATAAACACGTACCGTAACTCATATTTTCACATACGTTGATTTATATGCATTTTCATTTGTAAATACAAATACTGCATATCTACACATCATGTTGAGTAGATACGGTGTGTCGGTATTTCAACTATCTGAATAATAATTAAGGATTTATAGAGATGATATTCCGATTTAAGAGAAAGCACGTAACATTAACTAATATAATGATTATTAATATTGACCAAGTGATTTATTCTGTTGGGACGTTGTCAACTCTAATTGAAATTTAACATGTGCATGTATCCATTCAATGGCAGACAGGGTCGTGGATCTATGAAGGATATTGAAAAAGTTATAAAAAAACCATGTACATCCAAAAACTATTATTGTTACAGGACAGCTACTGACCGTGCTTGATATAGGATGCGCTCAGCTAGTTCAGTAAAGTAATATTCGAACAAACTGTCATATTAATAATAGTATTCAAAGTAGAACAACACTGGCGTTCAAAATATTAATTACATGCAATTATCAAATTGATAATTCATGATATGCCATCCCAAAGTGATGCATTCAAGAAGTAAAGTTAAAATCAAAGTGTAACTTTCAATAGCCTCAAATTCTTATCAAATGATTTATGAATACATGTACATAAATGTTTATAATAACGCTTCCTCTCGTTTCGTCTTAGATATATGAATTCAATGCGTTTAACAAATAAGATGTATCTAACAATGTTTCAAAATTGGTAACTTCACAAAGACTACAATCGTTTCGTCTGATTTAATAAACCTTCTTTTTAAAGTGTTTATTTTCCCTTCCAAGACCAACATATGCAGAATGTTTTCATTTACCAAACGTAGCATATTTGTGCACAAAGAGCAACGATTTTCATTTCTTATTGCTTTCCTGAGGATATCATCTTATTTACGAAACTGTTATCTACACCAATGTCTGCTAAACTGATTTTAAGATAAGTTCATTGTTATACTATACGACGGACGCACATACGCGGCTCTCGCTGAATAAGAGGTGATTTCTAATTACGCACATAAGCGTCTCTTGCTGTGAGAAACTGCTAATTGACGGACGCTTATATGCGGCTCTCGCTGTGAGGAACTCATTATTTTGACGCATATACGCGGCTCTCGGCGTTAATGAGTTAAGGAGAATCTTGATGAAGATTAGTACCTGGTGGTCAGAAGACGTTGTTAATATTTAATATTTATGATTGTCCAGATACATCTGGCTAGGTTGAATTTCTCTGAAATAGAACTTTCAGAAATGCCAAGTTTGAATTGATCTATAAGCATTCTGACAACCCTTTGAATGGGAACAAAAAGTCTGGGCAAGGGAAGCCAGTGTGTTCTGCCATATGTTAAACTCTAACCCTTGTTTCAGACCATACACCTGTCCATGTCCGGGCGCGTCCTGCAAGTGGCAGGGAAACCTGGACAATGTGATGCCCCACCTCATGCAGTCTCACAAGAGTATAACCACATTACAGGGTACACTACACTATATATCTCTCGCCCTCAGCTTTTATCTCCTTTCTAACCCTGCTGCTAATGGCTGACGTACTGGCCAAGCAATAACTTGCTATCTTCTATCATTGATTTAAGTTATTTTCAATTTGTAAAGCTTTTGATGTAATAAATGTTCTTGGAATTTATTAATTTATCTGAGGCAGCATTGTCCCCTTTCAGGAAAAATGTAGGTGGCGTTTTTTGTTAATAATTAGCTTTTATTTTAGAGAACCTATGAGAGACCCAATCTGACTAGGATCAATTTAGGAAAGATTGCATTTGAATGCCCTGCTTTTGTTTATAATTGTGGTTATGTTGGGTTGATTTGATAAAAATACTATTGGTGTTGATGATGATGATGATGATGATGATGATGAGGAGGATATTAGGGGCAATATTGATTACCGTATTCGACTTAATAACCGCCCACTCCCCTATAAGCGCCCACCCACCACGTTTGTGACTGAACAATATGCGTCCTGATTTAGCGCCCACCTCTCAACATTGCTTACCTTGCATGCTGATTCATTGAGGAAGGTTTTTCAGTCTTGCAATAAGTCTTTTACTTCCACTAAAGTGAAGAATACAGGGTATTTCAAGAGTCCCAGCCACCATCAAAATGATAAAAGTTATAAAACCATATTTCAAAGACATGTGTATCGTAAGAAAACACTTTCAAGACTAAACTTGAGGAAATTTTTTATCGTTTTAATTAGCGCCCCCTTTTACCAATTTTTTAAGCGCCCCGGGCGCTTATCACGTCGAATACGGTATGTTATTAGTTGTAATGATCAGTTTTAATATTGATACTATATTAGTAATAAAACTAACGATGACGACTGTTTGCAGGTGAAGATATTGTGTTCTTGGCGACAGACATTAACCTCCCCGGTGCCGTGGACTGGGTTATGATGCAGTCATGTTTTGGGCAGAACTTCATGCTTGTCCTGGAGAAACAGGAGAAGATTGATGGCCTTCAGATGTTCTACGCCATTGTGCAGTTGATAGGCACACGGCAGAGAGCAGAGAACTTTGCTTACAGGTTAGTCTTGAGGTGATAAGGCCAGGAGCCAAGCACTCTCATGATCTATGATAGTGGGGAAATGCTCTCTTGTATGCCTCAGGATTTACCTCTTAGGCATAACTCAACCAGTCTATCAAGGGCTTCTTTAGGCCTTACTGCTTTTCCTCAACTTATAAGTGACAGGTCATCAGCGTAGTGGGGGCGGGATAGCGCAGTGGTTAGCGCGTTCGGCTGCGGATTGGGAGGTCTGTGGTTCGAATCCCGCCAGGGGCTCAGCAACTTTGTCTGCAGTAAAGAACTGTTCTACACGCAGTCAGGTTTGGGTGTAATGCTACACTAAAATTCAGCGCAGTACCACCCATGGTTCGCTAGTTCCAGCCGAAGCTCGCAGGTTTCAAGATTATTTCACTTATATCGCGGCTGCTAGTATTATGGCAGGGAGAAAGCCCGCAACACTATCATGGCTATGTATTACGGTGAAACCTGCGTCACTGAAGCTTGAGTCCTGCCACGTGACGTGATAGTAGTCACCCCTATAACCATATAAGCAAATCTCACTCTTTTAACAACTGTTTAAACATAATGTCATCCAAACAACTCCAATCTTCGATAAATTGATATTTAATATATCTTTAGTTATTTGTATTGTTCCAAGCGAAAGACAGTGTTTTAATATGATTCTACACACACTATCCCATAGCGTGTGTACATCAATTACGACGTCTGCCCAATTTTGTCACAACAATCAGACTGGGTTAAGAACTCTCAATTTTATGACAAGCAGGTGCCCATTATGTTATACAATTGCATTAAAATTAAATTCTTAATTTAATGGTCTCTAATTAGACAGTCATCCAAAACAGGGGTATAAAAGGTCTTCTTGTAGTCGAATTAATGCATATATTTTCTCATTTTTTGGCTCTATTGATTCTTATAAGTGATACGAATACAGAAAATAATTTGTAATAATCAAAATTATGCGTTACGTCTCCTCTTTAAAAAGTTTGCACCTAAACCTAAGGAACTCATGCAGCCTCTCTTTCACCATTCATTAATATGAACTTTTCAATTCACAGGTTAGAGTTGAATGGTCACCGAAGACGGTTGACATGGGAGGCAACTCCACGAAGCATCCACGACGGAATTCAGTCGGCAATCATGAGCAGTGACTGCTTAGTTTTCGACACAAATATTGCACAGCTTTTCGCCGACCACGGAAATCTGGGCATTAATGTGACAATATCGGTGTGTGAGAGGTAGACTGACAAGTGATTGACATGTGTAAATAGCCGTGTATGACAGAATTGTACATTTCAAATAGACGTCCGAGAGCTGGCCAAGTGATTACATCAAGATTTGGTGAACATACTCTGTATTCTCATCATGAAGACTTCGGATGTTGATGATACTGTTGTGATGAACTCGGTTATTTTATAAGAAATTTTGATTTATTTCATGGTTTGATTACAGACACAGAAACTGTACTGAAGAAGAGTATGAAATAATCTTGAAATGTACCAAACCTAGAAGCACTGCATTGGCGATTTGATTGATAAACCAAAACCTTAAAAGACATGGAGTCTGAAGTTAAAAAAAAGTGTACCGGTCAGATGAGCATTTTGTCATACCTGATAAAGAACTGTGAATATTGATGAAAATTCTTGCTCTAACGGATCCAGTTTTCAGCTTGAAAGTATTGAAGAAAGGATCGAAAAGCAAAGTGTATCATTGTTCAAGCGAATTTTTACTATTTTTTGGATGCCACATTCTATTTATATGAATTGAGTGGAACATTGGAATGGCATTTGATTATTGAAGTTTTTTGTCCAAATAATGTTCAATAAGTTCAATTCCTATTTGAAATTTTAAGAAATTGTTTGGTTAATGATTTCAACTTGATTACAAATAGGTTTTACAGGATAATAACTTAAGAAAACTAGGATTTCTGGATGGCAAATCTTGCTTTTCTTGTGTGTTCGTTGAAATGGCTCTTAGAAAACTTGAGCTAACAATTTTCATCGTTTGATGAAGGTAATAATCGAAAGAAATATCTGATATTAATGTTAATTTGTTACAGAATTTTGCAAAAGGGTAATTGTTAAACAAAATATCTTTGATATTAATGGTCCTAAGAAATATGAAATATACTCAACATAAAAAGTTATAGACCAACCAATATCCTATTTTTAAGCATCATATTGATTTTAATATGAACACTTGAATGTCACCAAATTTTAAAATTGAGGTGGTCCATAAGTTTTTATGTTGATTATATCTTATATTATCGGTCCGACTTAACATGAATATTTGATATTAAAGGGACTGTGTGATGTAAAGAACTCAACAGAGACTATGCAGTACTGGCTGATTGTTAAGACTATAGACCAAACTGGGTCTGGGTCTGTGTGGTGTTTGTCAACATGGTGGTCTGTCAAGACCATACTTTCATATCCAGGATTGTTAACATATGTATATGTTGTGCACACAGCGACATTGGTTTTATTCTGTTCATTTCAGAATAATGACAGATTCATTCATGCAATGTTTTCATATCAAAGGATCAAAATAAAAGAAATGAAATTCAGAAAAACTTGTGTTTACGTACCTTAGGTCAGCTTGTAAAAATAGAAAGAATTCTTTTTTGCCAAATAATTAGATGTTATTTATATAATTGCACATATAAAGCCACAATGCGTCTCTTCAACACTCTGCTGTGAATAACAGGAAATATTCAATGAGATACAAATTTCTGATTTTTACGGTGGGCAGAGTCTCTTGAAGGGAAATACCTAGGGAATTCCCCTGCTCCCTGAGCTGCATGTCAAACTGATGCAGATACAAGTGAATATGTTCTGTTTAATTCATTAATTTCATTTTTATAAATATTTCTTTCATCTGCTCAATGAAGAGCAACATTTTGAAAACACCTAATTATTTGCAGTTTCCAATTTTCCAAGAAGGATTATAAATTTTCCAGTTTGATTAAATCTTTTTTAACATGAGGTTTGTCAATGAAAAGATCTTTTTTGATATAGACTTATGATTGATTAGTTTTCTATCAAAATGATGGGTGGTACACTTTCTGTATTATTAATTGCCTGTTTTTGTGCAGGTATACTACAGGGCTGCAGAAATCTGACAAGAAATTAATGCCACAAATTATTTCTGTCATTAACATAATGAATTTGAGGGCTGGTTATAGATGATAGGTTACTTTTGAGATACTGCAGTTCTTAAATAAAGCTAGTTCAATTCTCAAGTTTATAGGTAAGAAGCGTTTAATTACAAAGTTATAAATTATATTTCAATAATTTTAGAGTATGGAGTGTCCTTGCAGAAAACATGGAAGTCGTTTAAGTTTCAAGATTGGTTCGCAAAGTTTTGATTTTGATGTGAATTTAATGTGGCATTAATTATTATAAGATTCTCAATTCGATTCTGTGATCGAAAAATGAATAAATATCCTTTGAAGTTATTGATTTTCAAGGTTGTTTCATTTCATGAGAGAAGTGGAACTAATGAAACAAATTACTGGATTGTGATATCTTATGTTTAAGGATTTGATAGTTGTATTTTCACTGGTGTTTATTTTCTTGTAAGATGATTTGTCATCCGTCAAGACGTTGTAATGTGAAGATTTGATTTTGGTCTCAAGGTACATATTATTGTCATGATGGTGATGCGTTCGATGCCAAATGAAATTATACAGCTGTTATGACTTGTGTATATGTACAAGTTGATTTTTCATTGAACTTATGATTGTTTTTTTTGTCTCACAAAATATGTGTATCTCTTAGTTATATACCAGTTTGTCATCTGTTAGTACTTGTCAACTTCAATTTAGAACTGATTCGTCAGAACAATTGCTCCTGCAAGATAATATGTCACTCCAATTTCAAAACCATATTGGTTTCATGTTTTATAAATTTTGATATCAATAGACACTGATGACTAAAGCAATACTTATACACAACAAGATTTTAATTTTTTTTGTTTTGGCAAATGTTAAAATTAAGTTGAATTAAATTTCAACACAGGCAGGGTATGAAAATAATACTGTTTAAAGTAAAAGATTAAATTTCATAACGTGCAGCGATTTTGTTTTGCATATTTACAATGGCCCAATGACCATATCCTAGATGTGAGCTGAATATATGGTGTATATTTATTTGGAAGAGATTTGTCCACATAAGATATCAACTCAATTGTCATCAGAACATGCTAATATTAGGTCCTTCATATGGAACTTCATCAATTGTTATTTGTATAATCGGGTTTGAACAGGTATTAATTACATGTCAAATCATTCAGACCACGTGCCCTTTTAAAATGAAAAACCCAATAATGAGGTTTTAGCTTTATATTAGAAGAAAGCCAAGAACCAAATTGGTAATATCATTATTTTCATATCATTATGTTCAGTTTGATGGCTTGCATCTGATTTGAATATAACACTAGATTTAATACTGCTTGGGCTTCTTTCAAATATGGGTTTTGCAAAATAGTATTGTTTATTGTAAACTTACTTTATGTAATAATCGCTTGCAATACGTTAGTTTTGGTTGCATGGTTTGCTTGAAAAAGTTCACTTGCATTGATGAGTATGTTTGTTTCTGATTGACTTTCTAGCTCATCAGTCCTATAAGGCAAGATGAATTTGAGGCATAGGTCACCATTCAGTATACATTCACTTTATGAATTTTCAACTTCTTTATAAGAATAACTGCAATCCCACATTTGGAATTTTGTTCGAAGGTATTTTGTGCCGAGAGGATAAACTATGAATTGATAAACCATGTCAAACCTGATGAACTACAAAGCCAACCATTCTATTTTGTTGAAGTAGAATCTGCATTTTCGTTAATGTTTGCTGTTCTTGATAATTTGTATCTGGCTTCAATCTTTCGTTGTTTATATCTGAAGTAACGTGGAATTTTGTTGCAAATGTAATAACTTAAGTCCAGGTCAAATTCTTGTGATGATGTCACTTGTTTCTGTGCACATGTTTTGATTACACCCTTAGTGTTAATCTTTCCATGTATTTTTCAGTTCTTTGCTGTGTAGAATCAAGCATGGTACAGGGAAAGATACCTCATCTGTGTTTTTATTACATTTCTATCTTTTCAAGATTTATAATGATGACTTTGCAGGAAAAAGTAACTATATTTTAAAGATCCATTTTCAACTTTGCATTCGTAATAACTCCGTTTTCATATATCACACATCCGACTATACAGTTCTGTAGAAAAATCTTTCAACAATTTTTTGAGACCATAAAAAGAATTTATAATCAACGAGAAAGTATTTAATTTTAATTTCAAAGTATACCACCCTCCAAAACTTGCCGTAGCCATAAACGAACCCACAATCCGTGACGTCACAGTTTTATGTGTAGGATTTACCATACTTCCTGTTTATCGTGATCTTATTGTTATGGCTTCCGATCACGATGATGGATATTTATTTATTATTTATTCGAGCAGATAAACGTATATTCAATACATGGAAAAACGTTTCCTTACCTCCAAACTTTCTAAGAGTTTTCGACCCGGTCTCCGCGAACGTCTTGATTCGGCCATCTTTGTTTACATCCTCTGTTTACGTCCCACAATCCTTTGCGCGATCTTGCAAATAATACGCCCCTTCTATTTATAGTACCAAGTCGATTCGGGAATGCCCTTTCGTTTAATTGTAATTATTTTAATGAATTTTGGTCCGATTGTCGTTTTGTTTGAATTAAATGTTTTCTAATTTTGCAATGAATACGTTAAAAGTACTTAGAAAATTATGCAAAGATGAAAATGGATCTTTAAGTAAGTCAGTTTTTAATTTCGAGTTCTTGTATTCCAACTATTGATTGTTATATGATGAACAATTCATTACTTCACTGAAGCTATTTGACTACTTGAAAAAAGGGAGCTTGAATAGTGTAATTTGATGTTCAATCATCTTTTTACTTATCAAAATGAGTAATAATGGGCATAGCATGTGGCATTTAAAAGAGGATAAGGATTTTCTTGTAGGTTGATTTTATAAGGTTAGTTAACATTGATGTTTTGCAGATTTTCATTGTCAAATATTAACATGTATGTTGAGTTTACATCATTTTCAAAACTGAAGATGTTAACTACAGATTTTGAGATGATATCAATAATAATAGAAACCATTCAATTTGAGAAATACCAAAATAGAATTATCCAAAATATTTCTGTAGTTGCCAAAAATTAAATTTTATGATGACAGGATTTCAACAAAATCATTCTTATCTTAATATCATCACAGTTAAAGATTTTGTTTTCATTTGGTTATCATTGAATTGTTTTTAATTGCATTTCGAATGTGCAAATTGTATATTTGTGACTTCAGTGTATATTCAAGCAGTTTTAGTTTGATGTAGGTCAAAATACGGATATTGTAAGTCTAAAGTGAGCAAGAGTACTAGTATATAAGAAAAGAATGAATGTTGTGTGTCATTGTCTCTATGCAAGTGACAAAGAGGAATATGAATCAGCTGAAACCTAATGATTCATTAAAAGAAATATGAAGCTAACCTTTATACACCATCCTACTCCATCAGTGTTTTTAAAACCACAGAGCTCCTTCCAATACCCTGATCTCCTTCAGGCCAAATGCCTCATGAAGCTAGGTATATGACCAGCCAATATGAATTTTTGCATCCAGCAATAGCAGAATATTGAGTTCGAGATATTAGCTTCAAGTTCGTTGATCAACATCATATTATTGGCTGAAAAGTCACAGACTTTCCCTAATCGTAAAGAACCAGCCACAGTGATTAGAGGCATTTTGCCTAGAAGGATATCATGGTGTTGTAAAGAGCTTTGAAGATTCAAATACACTGAAGAGCAGGATGTTTATACACACGAGATGAAGTTATTCTGGGACGTAGCCATCCTAGAAATGTCTTTTTTTTGTAATTTGGAAGTGTGTTCTTCAAGAACATTGGTAACAAAAACATTCATATTTAATAACTTTTGTTAAAGGAAGCATCCCAGAATGAATGTTAACCTTCTATTGATAACAGTGGTTAAGGCTTACTTCCTACGGTTTGGTAATAATTAAGGGAAAAGTTTGTTATTTTCAGAAAAATTAGTCTTTGGATTGCCAAGTTTTCTTTAATGGGTCAGAATCTGTAACCTAACCATAGTGTAATTAAGGATAGTAGTGATCCATGGATGGGAATTCCTCATAGTGAAAGGGTAACAGAGCCATGGGAGACCACCCTACATCACACTTCAGTCAAACAATTAATTAGGAAAAGATATTGCAAAATTTATTTGTATAACTAAAATCCTTAAGAAAATTGTATCTAGAATCGATGACCTTCTTTTGAGAGAAAGGAAAAGTGAATGTTGAGTGTGAGTGTCTTTGCATTGTAAAGAGTGGGTGGGACAGAGAACCTCTCTTTGCCCTTCACTGTATCATTGTCATCTGTAATGTAACTATGTACAGCCGATATTTTGTCAAAGACAAACATAAATGAGTAAATTATTCTGTTTCCATTATGGAATGAGAAGCATTTATGTGTAGATAGAGATTGAAATATGCTTAGCTGTACATATGTTAGCTATGCAATAAATGATATAAAACTACCCACTGACTTCAGTTTTGTGAATTCTTGTGTGTTTTCACCTAGCTTTCTGTGAATTCTTTTGATGTCACACATTCTAATCTTTGTAAATTGTTGCACACTTAGAAGCTGCTAAAATAACTTGTGTCAAGCTAATTTGTTTGGCAGGAGCCGACGTATTCTTGGTATGGGCACCCATGCCGGACAGGTCCATGGGTAGAAGCCAGACCAAATTTGTGTCACTCTGGAACCTGGTGTCCTTCCCATATTATTGCTTTCTTTCCGTCTTTTCCCTCGTCCTTTCAATCCCTTTTCTTTTTCTTCCCTTTTGGTCCGTCCATTCTCTTTTGGATGATTTTCATCCAGGTGTTTAATAACTAAACAACTGTTGAAAACATGGTAAACTCACTCACTCATAACACATTAACAAACAGATTCATCCAGGAGTAAATAAAGACCAGACACTCCTCAAATTTTATTGAACATACATGTATGAGGTTGTGGTCATGTTGGTCAATGTAAGAAATCTTTCTTTGAAGAATCACCAATAATTGGCCAGTTTTAATCCAAAGCTCATTGGTTCCACAGCATTGCTCAACCAGAAAAGTATTAGGACCTTCTCATTGCTAACAGGGCGAAAATGAGGTAACCTCGTTGGACTTTATCTAGAAAGTAATGTAGTCACTGAATAATATTGACTTTGTTATAGTAAATTTGTTAACTCCCAAAGTGCTCCTTGTTTTGTTTAAATTGACACAGATTATGTTTAATAACTTGTTGTGTGGCTTTAGTAGGAGCCAAAATACCGTATGACCTTAGTTCAGTTAAACCCCCTCCCCCCTTAACTTGCATCTTTATCTGTTAAATGCCAAATAATTGCATTTCTTGTTTTCACTTATAATCGGAGAACGGTCCTATAAATGTTAAAGAGCCGCTCCGTGATTTTCATAACATATTATTTACCTTTGATACGAACCTAAATGTCGTTTGTGGTGATATAAAATCAAAATCTTAACTTTTCATGTCCGAAAGACAATTATATACATGACAAATACTGGTTTTCCATGAAAATCTAAAAACAGCCTTATAAATGCACAGAGGTGTAGATATCACGTCCAATATACATGGATATTAGTTGTATAACCTAACAAACATTATCAACTCCTAACTGCCCTTCTGCCTGTTATAGATAAGTCTCCAAAATTACGTTTGACTATTTGACGCGCGCCACTGTCCGGTTTTCGATCATATTTGCGACGTTCTACCTTCATATTGCAGGGGCGTAGGAACAGGGGGGCTTGGGGGGGGCTTAGCTTTTTTTTTTTTCAAAATGACTATTTTCCCCTTTCTACTACATATTTCCCAATAACTGGTCTAGTATTGTTACAAAACAGTCACTATGCACTACTCTGAGGGTAGAACTAAAACATCCAATCAAACAAGGAATTAAACTGACTTCAGTATTATGTCCTAATTGATGATAAGATGGGATAAGCAGCCAGCAAGTTTCCTTTTTTTCTTTTAAATACAAAAAGCTTTAAAATGTGTCTTTTTGGTAACAGTCGATACTTCGCGATCAAATAACACCATTGTTTGGCATATATGACTCCAACAACTCACGGAGTGACTCTTTAAGAATTCGAAATTATGTTTCCAGTTAACGTGTATATTACTTAAATGACCTACTTAACACTATCGTCCAATATTTGTTTCCGAACTTACGTTTGAATCATTGGCGCGCGCCACTGTCCGGTTTTCGATCACCAAACACGACACTAACCCGTTTTTTGTCACTATACTGAACTGATAAGCATTAGGATTTTGATTTTCTGAAGCAACCACTTCTCGATAAAATAACACCATTTTTTAATTTTGACATATTTGACACAACAACATACTCTTTAAGAGGAGTTCAGTCTCTTCCTAATTTCCGAAACAAACCAATCACTGAGAGTGGTACATATGGATCATCATCGAAAATGAACGATAACTAATGACATAAAAGAAAAGAAAAAAGAAGTAAGTAGTGAGATAAGGGGTTAATTGAATAGAATGTGTTCCAAATTCTTCATTTGAAATCTATGTAAAATTCTCTCCAAATTATGCCTCTCTCTGTTAAAACACTCGCCGAATATATTTTCCATTTTCAAACAATCATCTGTGACAAAAGCATAAAAATGCCATTCATGGTGGTATGGTTGAGGCATTGGTGATGATACTTCTTCATTTGCCATATTTAATATTGTCAGCTTAATTCAAGCATTGCAACATTGAAGACGAACCACGTCCATACGTTGGCATCACCAGAAATAGTATAGAAATCCCTGTTCTAAATGACCAGCGAGTTACCAAACGATTAATAGCTAGAGAAGTTGTCATTAGCCATGTGCGATTTCATTTATGGTAGATAGGCATGAACTACTTGAGTGACATTCTACTTGCCTCAAATTAATTGACAAAACTCATCACTTTTTTAAATAGTGGCTTGTATTTAAAAAAATAAGCAGTGATAATGAGTTGTTATCTTTGTAGCCAACATGTTTCTAAATGCCTTATCTGGGTGTAATGCCAACCTGGATATAGTTCCATAATTTCTCTTGGACAAATGGTGGCATTATAACCAGGGTTTACTGTACATTTGTTTCAAATACACAGTCGATGGTGTCTACAGTAATAAATAAGTATTCACATTGCTTATATATCTTGAAATGTATAAAAGATTGACACCGCAGAAGAAAATCGTATCTAAAATGAATATTTCAGCCGTAGTTATACGTAAGTTCATCAAGCAGTTGTTAACAATGCAAGTTTAATACTTGTTAACCTTCATTTTGTTCTTCATAGATATTATGTTTTTTGGTCATTTTGGATATCTTATTGGTAATCTTTTTGATAAAGTTATTACTTAAAAGAGTCCATCTTTTTATAATTACGTTACTCAACAGATGTTATTTTCAGGAAGACAAGGAATTCTATGGGTTATCAACTTCTTTATCATATTAAAAGAAAGTTGATGATCAATAAAATTCCTCGTATTCCTGATTCTGCCAAGGTTTAGTTTGCCACTCAAACAGTTCAGATATCTTTTGTTTATCGTGTTGGTAGTTTAATAGTGTTCATATTCTTCTTATTGTTGTCAGTCAATGGACTTCATTTTTATCATTGTGTTACTCAATGGATGTAATGTTCTTTATCATTTTGTATCTTAGTAAATTGCATATTATTGAACATATTGTTTCTTAATGGACGTTAAATTCTTTTATATATTGTTTCATTGAAGACGTCATATTCTTTATACAAAGAATTATAATGTGATGTCATATCGTTAACATAATGTATCTTTGTAAACGTCAAACGCGTGTTTATTGGTGCAAGAGATCCGTGAGTATGTGGAGTAACGGACAGGTATGGAGAAACGCGTTTTGCTTGATATTCCTGTCACACACTTTGACTCGTTTATGGCGGATCTGGATGAAACAATGCTATGAAATCACCAATATAAGTATTACGGTTTCTCTCTTAAACGCACTAGTGCACACCGATATTTCTTTAACACAACGAATGCACAGATACTGCATATCTCTCGATATTATTCAAGAACCTCACTCAAATAATCTACCTCGTAAGTTATTTAACGAATATTTACGTATTCGGGTAGTAAAGTTGATTTTTGAAGACCGGAAGTATTTAATGTTACGGTACAATAAATCCGCATGAACTACGATATCGGAAATATTAAGATTTTGCTTATAACCAAAAAAGCGGAAACGGCAGCCGCTTTGGTCAATCTAATAGCAATGCTAATGCTGTGTTATTAAGTCGGTTAATTTAAAACATTGCTTTCATAAAACATAATTTATTATTTGTTCTCAGTTCAGAGTTTAGGTAAATTCAACAGCTGCACATAATAAGTGTTCAGCCGCTTTCAACTGTCTATAATTTATCCGTTTAGTGCACAGCTAACCTTAGATTTGTTATTTGTCCAAGCCGACAGCGGCTGCCTAAATTTTTTCATTGTTGATTGCAGGTCAATTGTAAAGAATTTTAAGTATTTCATTGCATCGATAGAAAGCTTAAGTGATTGCATAAGTCCTCTTAAACCTTAAAATAGCCAATTTAAACCGTAAAAGTGTGCACTAGTGTCTTTAATTCGCAAATTTGTTACTTTACTCAGGGGACTTTCTCTAATAGACGTCATAGTATTGTCATTTGATTTATTCATAGACGACATATTATTTGTAAAGATTGTATTTGTAAATTTTGTAAAAATATAATCATTCAAACGATATAAACAAATATCATTATTCATAAATGCTAAGCATGACGTGAAAGGAGTTTGATAATAATGTAGATATGTTAATTATGCTTCAAGTGGAATAAAACGATTTGAAGAAATTACATTGTGTTGAATAAATTACCACTGGCTTCCAATAATCTTAATCGTGCTTTGTGAACCGAACCCTACCCAATTAATCTCAATTTGTTCATGGCAGTGTAACATTATGTAATACCGCTTGATAACGAAGTAGCTGGGTGCTTATAAGTGAACTATGGCTCCAGGAACAGAAGGTGATTTAATTTGATTCAAGTATGTACAATTACCTGAAGATTTATGAGGCGTGACAGATCAATGCCATTTCTTCCGTGTTTCGAATTTTTACGAAAGGTAACAGAAGACATACATAATCTTTAAACGAGTCAGCTTTTTGATTAAACCATTTAGGTTTTCTCGTATTTTTTTCTGGAGCCATTTTAAGATTATTTTACATTTTTTTGGCCTCTATCGATGTATATCAACAGAAAATTTTATGAAATCGCGTGTTTTTTTCTGCAGTCATAAACGTAATTATAAAAAAACCCGACTCATTAATTTACCAAAACGTGTAAGAACCAAAAAAATGTAAACTACTAGAGACAAAATACACAATGTAATAACCTTGTATATCAAATTTAGTGAACGTATTTTTCGGATCATCTGTTTATTTTGATCACGTATGGACAATCACGGTGTCTTGTACTGTCAATGTTTTGATTATTTAAAGCCATTTATAATAATGCCGTTTATTGATTTATGCGACCCGGCGCATGGGTTAGCATAAATGTATAATCGACCGTCTTGATTCACGTAGTAATGCGTGTAGTTTATGCTAATTAATGTACGTGAAACCTGCACATCGACCAATCAGAGTTATCCGTTTGTGACGTCACAGTGAGATTGCATAGCCCATTGCCCACAAATGGTTCGCGTGGTCTATTTATAACTTGCCACATGACGAGCCAGCTAAGGCTTATGTTTACTGTTTAACAGGTCTGGACAAACATCCTTGATATTTTGTTGTGAGTCCCCCCACTTCAAGATCTGTGTTTTATTAGACTTGTGACGGAATATTAAAGAGGACTAAGGATGTTTCGGTTCCTAAACGCAATAAGGAATCGAGGAAATGTTGAAGAAATAGAAGATTTACGTCAAATGAGCACAGCCGAATTCGAGGCGGAAACGGGAACAGGAAATATTTATCCTCCCCTAGAAGCACTGAGGTTTTCAGTGATGTATAGCCATGTCGACTATGCACGTTACATCATGCGCACATATGGAGAGAGTGTTTTAAGAGTAAGTCTATGTTGTCCCTTACTCTTACTCGCAGTGAGGCTAAACGATGAAGAGATGCTGAAAGTGCTATGCGAAGAAAGCTCGATGATAGACCGAAAATCCAAAATAAATTATGTCAATGCAAAAGGTTGTGAACTCATGGAGAATGGGAAGACGGCGTTACACACTGCTGCGGAGCTTGGATACGTCAATTGTACTAGAATACTTCTTCAATACGGCGCGGATCCAAAAATCAAAGATTCCACCCATATGACGGCCATTGAAAAAGCTGCCAAAAAATACAGGGCGTCATTGAATAATCTTCGATGTTGCGTGGAATTACTGAAGTGTGACAAGCAGATACAACCCGACTTAGTACCTGCCTTAGTAGCGCTGCATAACCGCGTTCACGTGGAATATATATGTGACGTTTGTGAACACGTGCCATCCTTTGTTCAGCCCAGTCGCTTGGAACACCTGTGCAGGTGCGAAATACGTGACAAACTTGGTAATCAACTGCTGGAATCGGTGAAAAACCTACCTGTCCCCTCCTTATTCAAGAGTTCCATTTGTCTTCAGAACTGTGATAAAACTGAAGAAGCTGGTGCCAAAGTTTAAATCAATTTCAGAGCATTGAAATTCACTGTCAAAGTAAACTTCTTCATCGTCAAAGTAACACACTCATTGCCAGAACGCTATTCAATTCTCAAATTACCGTGACCTAATTGGTGATACATCGCAGTTATGTCACTAAGTTGCTGCAATGAAATGTAAGCGTAGTTTCCCAGTGTGTACATTTTCTCTCAAATTTTACCTAAACGTATACTTTTGTTTGTATTTATTCACTTTGTTTTCCCATTTTCATTGTTATTAACCGTTGTTTTAAAATAAGACGAACGCTTGTCCCATTTATGACCAAATCCCTTTGTTATATTTATGTTTCACTATTTTTGTTTTATGTAACTCCAATGTATTTATTAGAAATTATTGCGATATATTTATCACTTTTAAGCTCGTGTGAATGAAATCAGCCCTTGCCCGGTAACCAACAATTTTATTTTTTCTTATCAGGCCTTTTCCTGCTTTACACTCCTGCATAACTTTATTTTGTTCTCCTATATCAGGCTTTTTTTCTGCCATATACCCAATATTAACTTCTTTCCCCCTATATGACCTTATTTCCCTCCTGTATCAGGTTATTCCTGTG
Source organism: Phorcus lineatus (assembly GCA_921293015.1). Classification (NCBI taxonomy): domain Eukaryota; kingdom Metazoa; phylum Mollusca; class Gastropoda; order Trochida; family Trochidae; genus Phorcus; species Phorcus lineatus. The sequence goes on along the minus strand of OV121096.1, from coordinate 23,557,252 downwards.
TACGTCTACACGCTTAGTTAAAATAGGTGAACAATTTTACGTTTCGGTCCGTTCATCAGATAAGGAAATATCATTTTTGAAATGCACGAATTCCTTCATTCAAGCCTTACGTATTTAAAACACGACAGCTGTTGACTGATAACATATTCATGTCATTTTATCATCTGAAAAACGTCCCGCATTACAATGCGTATCACTCTAATAGGGGTTGTTGAAAGCCCCTGTTTTGAATTTAAATGAGGTAGTTGATATACAAATGCTAATCCATGGCATATTCTTTAAGACATTCTATTGCTATTTTTGAAACATGTTTTTTCATTTTTTCTTATTCATATTTTATCTATGCTTATTTATTCATTTTAATCATACAGGTGTCATATTGTATTGACATTAATTCATGCAGTTTGATTTTTCATGTGATTTGATCTCTTAGTTATTTGCAATAGTTGTTATATATTTAGTATATCACTTATATATTTAGGTGTTATGTTATATGATAACGAGTTTTTAAAAATATATTTGATGTGTTTATGTGAAGAAATAAAATACATATACCTGATATTGGCGTTTGTTTATGTCAAAAAAACATAAGCTTTAAAATGTGTTTTTTTGGTCGATGCTTCGCGATCAAATGACACTATTAATTAAGTTTGGCGTATATGACTCCAACGACTCACGGAGTGGCTCTTTAAAACCCTCTGGATTGCGGCCCGAAGTTTGATATGAGACTCTCGGGCTGATCTGAGGTATGGTATGATAATTACATGTTATAACCTCTTATTATTACCTACGAGGGCAATCATATCGGGGTTCATGTTTTTTTTATATTATGCCTTTGGACAAAATATCACTATTGCATTGTGATGTCACTTCGAAAACAAATGACGTCACAGTTCGCCGATGACGTTGTGTTCCAAATGCCTATGCCTATGCTTGGATGTTGATTTTGATTAGTTCCATTGATTTTTCGACTTCGGTAATAAACAGAATATTATATTCGTGTCCATGACATACTATGTTTACGACACTCGTGCTTTAATGTCAGTATATACATCGCTCTCGCTCGGGAAATACTAATATTAAGCACTCGTGTCGTGAACAAAGTATGCCACGATCACTCATACACTATCCTCTATTCATTCATATCTACATTACCACACCATTCAATTGGCAGTCGTGGTTTCGTAATTGCAAAAAGTGATGAGAAACGGAGACAGATATAACCACCTTTCCATTGTGACAGTCTGAAAATGGAAAATGTATTTCTAGAGCCATTACCAATTCAAAAAACATGTGAGGAATTGAGGAATTTACTTATAGAGTTAGAGGTGAGATCCGTACCTAGTTAACAAAAAAATGTCAGTCTCAATATATCGTTTCGTTTCTGAAAGTGAGCTATCTAATCTATCTACCTATCTGATTAAACTACACATGCGAACCGACCTAGAAATTACCTTCTGACATGAAACTTCAACACGTAACGGTGAACTTGAATTAAAGTGACACAGAGTATGTTTTAAAAGTTTTCATGTTGCTTAAATAAAAGCCAAAATACCATCTGTCCCGAGATAACTTCAGATATCCTTTCTAAACTTGCATCGTTATCTCTAAAATGCCCAAATTAGGAGTGCGCCACTGACCGATTCCAAACTTAAACCTATTTTGTATGTCAATGCTGACCTGATAATCATCAAGGTGGGGATTTTCAGAAGCAACCACTACTCGATAACAAAAACATCATTGTTAAAGTTTGACATATTTGACTCGAATAGCATACTTTGTGCCCCTTTAAAGGCATAGTTTTTACGTTACGAAGCAGATATGATATGCGCAGTTTTCTGCACATAGGGAAAACAGGGTATATCATATCCGCTGCGTAACGCTGAACTTGGCCTTTCCTCAAATTAACAACAAACTTATCAAATTTCTCACGTAGATTCAAGTTAGATTATGTTCGGTGTGTTTTGGATGTATTTATCTCAAACAAGCATCCTCCATAGTGCAATTTTACAGGTAAAAATGAAAAAAAAGAAATGCATTTATTACATATTCTGAAATACACTTTCAACTAATGTAAAAATCAACAATAACTGACATTTTATTTACCATCAATATTTATAATTTATCCATAATGAAAAGTGAAATATTGATGATAGATTTATTCTCATCCCAATGTCTTCTGATACCATATATATCAACATTCGTTGTTTAAAGTAAACATATCCTCGGCAATTTGCAGCTTTTATCAACTCGTGTTGATATATTTGATGTCAGAAGACAATTAGGTTAAATACTCTGTATCTCCCAAGAGATTGATCTCCCACACAAAAACCCAAGGACAATAAAAATTAATATTTGATAACTTCGAAGGACTGAAGCATAATGTGAAAATGCTGTTTATATTTTTCGTATTATTGACTCATAAATAATTTTTGATGTGTAAAACTTACACTATTTGCTCTCTTGTAAACTGATCGTTGACCGTAAAAAATGAAACGTGTTGGAAACGATGATTAGAAAACACCAAATCACATCGTTTTTCGAAAAGTGGAACGGGAATACAAATATACCCCACCAAAGATGTTTTAAAATAGACATTGTCTCAGGCAAGAAATGGCGAAATGATGTGGCAGAATTAAATTTTTGCCGGGTGAACAAGGGATGTTTATTATCTAAGACATATTCTTTGGGATATTTTGGGCCAAAACATGAAGTATCAATGTTATCTAACATATGTTTTTTATTCATATGTGTATTGTGTACCCCTACGATTATATAGACTTTAAACGTTTTTAAACTACGAAATAAACAACAAAAAGCAATTTAATGTTATGTAAACGTGCCATTCTTGCGAAAGGACCAAAAGCCATGCTATAAGCACCACGGACCTTTTTGAGCTAAAAATCGATGCTTGAGAATATTTCATATGATTTAGTCATGAAACATATTTGTTCATTTTAAGAATTGGATTGGTACAGAAGGAGCAATAGCTTATCTGAATAAAGCTCCAGAATACATGAAAAAACATATGTAAACATATGGTAAATTCATATAAACTAAGAGGTACGTGAATACATTTGATTTGCGATTCTCTCCCCTAGCAGGTAGCTCATGTCACAAACCCCTACACTATATTAACGAAGGATTTTATGACGAGCTTTCTCTGTAGGATGAGAATGTTAATTTGTATGACATAGCTTGTATAAACTATGCACATTTTATACACAATATCATGTGTATACAACTTGCACTAATTGCTCCCCCGTAAACTAATCGTTTCAACAAAATAAGGTTTTAAATTAACGATATTACCATGGGAAAACGATAATTAATAACTATACAGAAGAAATTCTTAAAATATTGAAACCAAGAAATAAACTGCGAAAGATATTCAATTGTATTACATGAGTACTTTGAGACAATAAGGCCTATTCGTGTGAATTGACGTTAAAATATCCGCTATCAAAATAAAAGAACTATTTTTACTAGCAGATAAATTGTGATATTATAAATCATTGCTGATGAAATAATCGATTCAACGATTTTGAAAGGATATTAATTACAAAGATTGCTTAAGGCACAAAAGAACTGGCAAATGCCACTGTTGTAGTATGAGGATGCGAACATGTCCTGACTTGTTAAAATGCGGTGTATTTAGCTGGGACCAACAATATTTAGAGTTACCGTTCTTGTCATATAGGAGGCGCAAGTTCTGCCAGCGTGAAAAGACTTGAGTTTACTGACTTGATATCGTCGATTAAAGTCAAACTATTTTGTTATTTAAAGGGTGAAGAACATCGAAACGAAGGTAAGGGCGTCTTATATTCTTGAGTTGATGTTTTGGTAATTTAAAGATATAAATAAACGAGGTATATGGCTGAATTTCAATGATTATTTTGTCGTCTGAACCTCCTTGCCAACAAACATGGCGTCATGTTTTGATTTTTAGAGAATGATCTCATGTCATATGCATTGTCTTTCCAGGAGATATAGGCTTAATTTATAACACATTATGGCTATAAAACAAAATAAGTTTGTATTTCATTGTCATACAGTGTCTTATGTCCTACTATGTATAAAAATAAACGGCATAATAGGCTTTCTCTGTAAATGGGTTGTGTTGGTAATAAAATCTCATATCCATGACAATGCACTTGTGAATATTCACAAACACAAAACGGATAATCTATTGCCTACTCTAACTAGAAATTTAGCGTTATTGTAACTACTGTACTCAAAGTATCACTTGGATTCAAATTTTGTTTATGGTGGGATTATTATTGAGAAATGTGTTTGGCTAGTTGCATTGAAATTGTTTTTTTGGACTACAATATATGTTTTCGTGGTGCAACAATGTAGAGAACTATCAATAGATTCCAAATATCAGCTTTACATTCTACGTAAAGAACAGAGAAAATGAAAATCCAATCGATTCCTAGATAGTAAGACAAACACTTGATTGTCGATTGAGCATGTCTCACATCAAGTTTGACTTAAAAAAACCCAAACGGAACGTCGCAATAACTGACTTTTTAACCCACGAGTGATAAATACAACTTTGTAAAAATAATCCAACACATCCTGCTAAATCAGCGTATATGAATTCGCTCTCGCTCCTTCCTAATACCCTGATCTCTTGCAAGCCAAAACCCTCGTATCTAGGCTATCTCGCATTCATACGAGGCACAACCCGGATGGAATTAATCCATTGAGTTGAAGTAGCTTCAAGCTCCTTAACTAACGACATTTGATTGGTTGAAAAAATAACATATTTTTTGAAAATATCTCATGATTTTAACAGTTTTCAGAACATATATTCCATAAAGATAATGAGCACTCACAACATTATATACATAATTATAATGTTAAGTTCCAATAATTAATTCATCGCTTGCACTTATCTGGTTAATCATTGAAAACAACGCCATGCATGTTTGTGAACTCCTGATTGTTGTCAAAAATTCTCTGAAACAAACTCATCAAAATGTTTTAAAAGTCAAAGTTTTTAATTCTGTTCTATTAGTAAACTAGTTCAATATAGGAATAAATATTCATAATATTTGTTAATGAAAGACTAGATAGCTTTTTCCGTTAAGAAGCAGTTCTTTAAGCATAACACTGCCATGAAATCAGTTGCGTAAACATTTTAACCTAAAAAAACAAACGGAACGTCGCAATAACTGACCTTTTAACCCATGAGTGATAAATACAACTGAAACAATGTTCTCAATTATTCCAGAAACCACAAAACATTGCAAATTTCAAAACATTCAGTTCTATTCTTAAGCCAGAGAAGTAGCTCCGTCATAAATTCCTATACGAACCTCTTTTCGGGCGGTTCTCGGAAATGTAGAAGCCTGATTGGATACAATCAAATTTAGTGGAGCAATCAGCAATGCCGTTTCACTTGTGATAATTCGAGACGCCTCTATCACTCCTGTATGTTTCGTGAAAGCTAAACTTTATTTTATTTGAATGTACACTTTACGTTTGTATACTTTAATTTAACGACAGAACAAATTCTTCCTTAGCGACTTCAATCATTGTCATTATAATTCTGAATTGTTTTTCAAAGCTATGCATTCTTGTTTCTATGGTTCAAAATGGCTGAATCTGTTTAATTGATGAATTTGACCAACTGTCATCAATCTGACATTTCTTAGGAAACATTTGGGAATAAAAACTAATACATGTTTTTTGTTGGTTCTAAAATATATCCTTTGCAATATCGTTTTTAAAAGTTGGTCACAGGGGTCAATCTTTGTAACAGTAGTATATGCAGTTTATTTTTGACATGGCATAGTCAAATCAGGTTATATAGTCATCACTAATGGGTTTGTTAGAATAATTGTTTTTGTGGTCAGTAAGTCATTTTAATGGCTTTGACTTTGGGTGTGATTTTAGCATCAAATACTTCATTAGCATAATCAGACTTGATTGAAGTAAAGTTATTACATGTACACCTCAAACATTTGTAAACTATCGTTAATGTCATCCATTCTCTCCAGTGTCTGTATAATTAATTTTAATGAGTGACTGATCTAATGAAAAGGAATAATTACACAAATAGTTGTGCATGTACACTACAGAACAGCATACATAACATTAGTTGTTGATGAAAGCACCTTAGGTTATTCACACACATATGTTTCACCGGGGTCATGACCTCTTCCCTCAAGATCTAAACCTTTAGTGTTTCAGAAAGTAATGAGATTTTCTTTTCACACTGTCTTGGTCAATTTTCTTGTTACTTAAGCATATAAATACCATGATTCCAAATAGATTAATCGTTATGTTTTACATATTAGACAGGCTTTATCTTTGCGTTCATATTGCTCAGCAAAGTCAGTCAGTTTTAATCTTCATACATGCAGTGTTTCCTCGACTTTCCTTTGTTTCCATATTGCAGAACAAACAAATATGTGGTTGTAAGTTTCTGAGTTATATAACATCTTATTCTTTCCAGATGCCTAACATAAAACTACAGAGTTCTGATGGGGAGATTTTTGAGGTTGATGTTGAAATTGCAAAACAGTCAATCACAATCAAAACTATGTTAGAAGGTAAGTGTCTAACTTAAAATATTAAATGTTTTGAATGTCATTTCTGTGTTGTGAGAAGTTTGGTATTTCTTAAATATCCATGTTATATTCTGCACTTAAAGTAAATACTACTATATAAAATCATAGTTATTGTGAAATGTCATAAATGAAGATAAAGTAAAAATCTGGTATTAACATGTTACAAATATTAAGCAAGAAGGTGATAATACTTTCTGAAAATTACAAAAACATTGAAGTTATGATGTTAAGAAAATGAGAAATTTTTTTGGAATTATTTTTTTTCACAATTGATACATTATATAATAAAATGGTATTGTATGTTATAATGTTATGTGAAATTGTTTGCTGTTTTGTCAGAGCTACATCAAAGAATCAGTGTTGATTTCAGACAGCCAGACTATACCATATGATAGCCAGAGTTGACCCCCACATGTTCTATAACTTGTCTTTGATGATATCACAGGATCGTTCTTACAGATACCCTGTCTGTACCCCCTGTGTTGTTTAGTACTCATAATATCATCTCAGATTTTGTCAGAAGGGGTTCACTGACATGAGCTGCTCTTGAGAACTGTTCTATGTAGCTAGGTCGGGATGTTCTTTGTATTTGGTGCTGTGCCAACCACGGTTGACTAATTCAAGCTGTACTTACAATGTAAATGTTAAGATGGCCACGATAATGGTTCTCTCTCTACTAGGGCAGCAAGAATTGAGATGAGTCGTATACTTTGATTTGGTTCAATGCTCATTTAGATTTATTTTTGGTTCAGTTAATACATCTAATGATATACTTTTGTTCCTATATGTTTATGGATAAGCATTTGCGAAAAGTATTCCTAATCTATGTTCTCACAAAAACTTTTTACAAATGCTGTAAATAAGCAGTTTTCAGTTGAGTTGTTTTCAAGGACACAGGTCTTTCATATACGTGTACAGTATAACAGATAGTTTGGTTTCTAAATCCTGCTATTTTTCTAACATATTTGGAATAATTAATCTGATTGTCATAAGATTTAACCACTTAATTTGCCCACGTTTTGTATACCTACACAACTGTAGATGTGCTTTTTCTATATCAGCGGTGGATAGTGAAAGGTAGAAATCTTACAAAGCCATACAGAGTTGTGTGTCCCGGCCGAAGAGACATGTGACAGATCAAGACAGCTTGCCATGTGACCCCAAGTGCACTTCTAAAACTACGAACATTGTGAATAGTTTGTTTAATGCTGTGCAGTTTAATTTGGAATGTTAAACCTTAATTTAATGATATTATTTGAATAATTATAACAATTTGAAATTTGTAAGGTATATCTAAGAATAAATCAATACAGCCAGTGTCAATTCTTGGGGAAACGAACTAAACCCTTGGCCCTCCACTCCCTACCATAATAACTATAGCAATGATGTGAAATAGTGAAAGACAGTCCAAAAATTACTTTGAATTTGACCATTTAGTGCTATAGATAAAATAAATAGGTTTTATTTTACTACGAGCCATACCATATATGCTGATTTAAATTCAAATCATCTCACTTCAATTGAATGTTCATCCCACATGCAATATTACGTGGAACATTTACTTGGTGAAAGAAGTACTAATTCTCTAGCTATTTGACTCACCTTGTGTCCAAAGCTAAGGATTTCATGCTCTGAAAATGACCAAGCTCAGATTCAGATTCTCAGATTTAGCCCATTCCTATTAAAAAGAATTTTATAAAAAAAATGTCAACACTTGTCATTTTCAATAATGATGTTATCGACTATCAGTTGTCATTTCAACTTGACCAAAATCACATTCCCAATAGGTTAGTGCTTCAATAAGGTGAATTTCAAATTTTTTGCAACGCAATGATAAATTCAAACCACTTAATGTGTGTTTGCTGCTATCAGACCTGGGAATGGATGAGGATGAAGAGGAGCCCGTTCCACTGCCCAACGTGAACGCTGCCATCCTCAAGAAAGTAGTCCAGTGGTGCACATACCACAAGGACGACCCTCCACCACCTGAAGACGATGAGAACAAAGAGAAGAGGACGGATGATATCTGCTCCTGGGACGCAGAGTTCCTCAAAGTAGACCAGGGAACACTCTTCGAACTCATTCTGGTAGGCATTCAATAACCATTTATAAATACCTGTGTTTGGGAGAAGTAGTGGCCATGGGTAATTTTGCTCTTGGATAAAAAAAATGACCCTTTAGAATTAGAAACTGTACTATTGCTTCATAGGGGAATGGCTCATTGATAATCTGAAAATGACTAAAAGCCCTAAAATGGCCCATTGTCAGGTATCTTTCCCAATACCTGAATACTCAACAAATGAGAATTGTATAACCATTGTAGTATTGTTTTTTGTTGTTTTCTTTTTATTCCGCAATAAAGTGAATTCAAGTTTTTATATCACTAAATATTGGTCTATGACATCAGCAACAAGAAAGATATAACTACCTGTGGCTCTTGTATGTGGTTGGAACCTGTTCGACTGAAAAGCAGTTGTGAAATGTTTAAAGTCTCTTTATTGGGTTATGAAAAGTACAACTAATTTTGTTGATGATGTGGTGGCACCAAAATATCACCAGGAACATTTGTGTGATATTTGTTTTGTGTTTTGAGTTTGTGTTGAGAGTAAAATGTAAACATAGAATTATATCTTGATGACAAAATGAAATGAGTGAGTTTTCAAACTTTCGTATTGCTGTCAAATCATTACCATTGATTAATTCTGTTGAAAATGTTAAAATACACCAGTTTATTGTGTTGAAATTTCCAGTTTTGTTGCATGTTCACAGGCAGCCAACTACTTAGACATCAAAGGTTTACTAGATGTGACCTGCAAAACTGTAGCAAACATGATCAAAGGCAAATCTCCAGAAGAGATCAGGAAGACATTTAACATTAAGAATGATTTCACACCTGCAGAAGAAGAACAGGTGAGTTCATTGTGTTATTCAAAAGTTGTCATCATGTCATTGGTCACATCGGAATTTTTGTCTAGCTGTCACCCGTTGTGGTGCACAGAATGTACTCTTTGATGTGATATTTGTCCTGGGCACCCCCCAACTGTCTAAGAGTATCTTAATATTGATCTCCCAATGGTTTTCTGACTTATTCACTTAGGCCTGTGAACTGTTGCGACAGGTTCCTTGGTCTGGTTTCCAAAACCCTGTCATCTGTGATTTTTGTAATAATACTTCCAAGAGAATACTTTAATGTATTTTAAGGCCCCTAACAGTATGAGAGTACACTTACTACAATATCTCAAGTTCCTTTATCGAACTTTACTTCAGTTTTTTTTCCAGTTTCCATAGAAATAGAACTTTTTGGACTTAGTTCCACAGATTACAATTGGGACAAGTTTTATCGTAAACTGTGACATCTAGATGAGCCCTTGAATGTTTGTTTGAACTTGGTGCAAATAACATGTCTGATACTGAAATGGGAGCAAGGTTTCTCAAAAACTACTGCATCTGGATGAGCAAAATTTTTCTAGTTGGTACACGTGATGTACTTTTGATCGAGTTTAAAGTCAATTCCGAAAATTTCTTTTTTGAACTTGGTGATAAGACAGGTTTGATACTTTGGTGGGGGACATGGTTTCCGTACACGTTTAGGGAACTAATATTTCACATATGGCTAGTCCTGAATATACTTTTAAAAATGGCACTCAGAATTCATTTTGTAAATTTAATCAATTTTTATTTTGTATTTTTGTACATGGGCCTTAGGCCTAATTACAAATAAAGTCCTTTGACTTTGAATGTACATTTAAGTTTGAAAGCTGATTTTGAATTAAGCTTTTATTTGCTTCTGGCTCTTGGTGAATAGGAGTTGGCCAGGTGTATGTTAGCCATGCTCACGTTTTTATTGACCAATACTGATTTGTACTGATCTCTCCCCACAGGTCCGCAAGGAGAATGAGTGGTGTGAGGAGAAGTGATTAGGAAAACTGCTCCCAGCTGGTTGGTGTCCGAGTCCGGTCAGACAACCTACATCTGCTACCAATATTTATCTGACTCCCTGTCATCACTGTCACAGTGGCATTAACATGTAAATCTTGTGCATTTCATTTAACCTGATTTGTATAATTATTTTTCTTATTCATCCAAAATGAGATCTGAAAGAATCGAATACTTCTATAATACAATATAATATCTGATGTATATCAAACCTGAATTTGATAACGCAGTTTCTTACATTATCCATCTGAATAAACATTGAAAATAGTTGTAAAAAGTCTAAGCAGTAACTGAAATGTCTAAGATTTTCATTTTGCTACTGGCATGTATTTATTATCTCACACCCTTGAGTACAATTGTGAACAGGGTTTTACTGGATAAGGTTGTCATTCCCCCAAAAAGCATTGTTAGTTTTTATGGAGACTAATCTTTGATCACTCAAGTATTGTTTTGATGATATTATCTTTTCAAGAAGGATCTTGATTTGATTGACAGGTTGTTGTCAGTTGCCATGGTAACCAGCTGTGGATTTTGTGATACTGACATTGCCACCATTGTGGTCATGTACATATATCTCAATTTGGAATTGAGGGCGTTTTAGTTTTAGGTTAATGCATTATCATTCACTAGGGACCTGCACGCCTTGAATTCCACTTTGTATATCCCATTTCCTGTGTAATTCCGTGTTTTAAGATTATTTACAATTTTATCTGACAGAAGTGTGAAATGTCCTTGCTTTAGCTGTGTGAAATGAACTATCAGAACTTTGAGATCCACATCTGCTATAAACAGTTAGAACTGATCTTGATATTTTATTATTGCAAACATTAGATGTTATTTAAATATTACCACTGTCTCTGTAATTTAGTTCAGATGTTCGACTTTGATTGTGCAGATTTCAACCTTAACCTTCAGACAGTGATTCTTTCTTTTGTACAAAGCAATTAATAACACATTAGTGCGGTAATAAAAATCTAATGTTTTAATCTAATGTCCTCTGTTGTTGATGCCTAAATGCAGTTTGTACTTTTCAAAGTGACACGGTTCAAATATAACAGTGTTATTCATTACATAAGGTATCTTTAAGAGTTGATTTAGGATTTGTTTTACATTTATTACCTAACTCATTAACTCAAAAGGAAGTACCTAGGGTTGGCCTTTGAGGATTGACCTCTTGTGGGAACATGCTGCTAAATCAGCATATATGAATCCTCTCTCGCTCCTTCCTAATATCCTGATCTCTTAACCTAAAAGCCTTGTATTGCTAAGTATCTAACTTGCTGATAAGACTACTCGCATTCAGCAACAGTGGCACAACCTGAATGGAAAATCCGTAAAGATAGAAGCTTCATGCTCCTTGCAATACATTTCATTGGCTGAAATAATAACAGGTGAACTTAGCCACGAATATCAAGCCGATCCAGCCATATGAGGGATTTGACCTAAAAGAGATCAGGGTATTAGGAAGGAGCGAGAGTGGCTTCATATACACTGATTTAGCTGGATGTTGTGGGTAGGACTTACAAACTTTCATTTCCATTGGCCTCATGTCCCAATGCATTATCTAACAATACTTTGTAAACTTATTTTTTTGTACCTCTCTTCAAGTGATGCTGTACCAAATTAGCTGAAATTTTGTGAGTAGGTCTCTTGTACCCGAGTACCTAACTCATGTTTGACTCAAATATTAAAGTATATGCCAAGATGTGACCAACACATCAACACTCCTCCAGTCACCCGATTGTCACTCTTTACCTAGAAATGCCTATAAAGACACAACCATATATAGCATGCACAATCAGGTCTCACACTGCCAATATTGATTGTCTTGTCAACAACCAGCCAACGAATTAACCTTAAGTCAATCAAGCAATTGTAGGCGTCTTTTGCAGACATAAATACCCTGATGGGAATCAAGTTGTCCACGGCTACAAAACACAAGCAACACAGATGCACTGTAAATTGTTTCCAGTTTACTCATGACAAAAAGTTTGAGACAGAACATGATCAAAGCAGTGTGCACAGAACAGGATATTCAAAGCAAATAAAATGTTACCTCCCTATATTCAAGTCAATACTGGGGAATGAACACATCCTACCACCATTGTACATGTGTTTAGGATACTAACGCCTTCTAGTGATATGCAACAATGTCCACAACTTTTTGATCAAGGGAGATAATCCTTACAATGGTTTTGTACAACTCGGATCACTAACATATACACAAAATGAAACACATTTTGTATGATTTTCTGTCACAACCTTGTATCTTACAGGAAAACAGAGTGTCTTTTTATACGATGGTTGCCACTCGAAGCGATGGTTGCCACTCAAAGCGTTTTGGTTCTGCATATCTTTTCACTATGAATACATATCAGCTATATACAATTGATTTCCTAAACACATGTACCAGAGATAACAGTCAGTTCATTATGAGCTCAAAATCATTCATTCAATCGGACATTTCCTATGTATTTCTAATCCTCTAACTAAATTTCTCTATCCTTAATTCAGCAAGTCACAATGGTTTTGACTGGTTATGGAATTCACATTTTATAACAAACTTTTCAGATAAAAATAGAACAATGTCAATTACGAATAGACAATGCACATGATTGTCACATGTCGGTGAAGGCATGGGGTATGAAACCTACAGAAATAAATGAAACATCGTCTATAACAGGATTCAAACTTTGGTCGCGTTCACATGAGATCAATCTACAATTACAGACAGAACATGGAACTTATCTTTAGGAACCGTACACCTTAACAATTATGTCTACATAATCACTATAACTAAAGCATGACTCAATTGATGACAATGGTAACAAAGAAAATTACAAATACTTCATAATATTTTCTTGCTAATAAAATAACTCAAGTTGACTTGACCCATGCCAGCATGACATTTTTGTAAGCAATGTTAAACATGAAAATCAAACGAATTAGTATATCCTATAAGGTAATTAGTGCTAAAAATGTCATAATTCACATTTGTATATAATGGTAGCTGCAGGAACTGCATACAAATAATTTGTGTGGTTGCCCCTTCTATTCAAGAGAATACAATATTTCATACCTCTTAAAGCGTAATTGTCCTCAAATATAGAACCATTTGACAAATATTGCACATAATGCAAGCCTTAGTTCTCATACAGCAAATACTTATCTGTGAGCTTTGAAGGTGTATATTTGTAACTTTTCATTAGTAGCTTGCGGATCACAATGACTAGTTATGAATAACAGGAAACACTGGATACATGGATCTTTCTAAATAAATACTTTTTCAACTTATATATCTGATAGTCTATGTAGGATTCTACTGTACATCTTCATGCTACAGATTAATCAGATATGTCATGTGATATGTTCATTTCATTCTAATGACTCTAGCTCTATGTCTTAACTCGTCAATACCTAATAAATAAGCGAGAACAAGGATATAGTATTATCATGTTTATTACACGTGACACTGACATAAGTTAGTATGTACAATCTTTACAATTGGTGGCCTCTTTGTTACCATTACCATCAGTCAGCCATGGTGTCTTGGTATAAATATTCACAATAACAATTACTCCAGAACGAGACTGGCGGGTGGGGTGGGGTGGGGTAGGGAGGGGAGACTAAAGTTCAAAGTACAGAAGGGTTTACGACTATAACAAGACTAAGTCCAGCCTGAGGATACAAGTCTAAGATACGCTTGTACAGAACAGAGTTCATTTATCACAGATAAAAAATATCCTTAAATTAACAACAAAAAGATCAATGTTATTGGATCGTCTATAGATCAAACTGAACTGGGCAATGAACATGAAAGAATGCAATGTTATGTATACGCCTAATGAGTCAATCATGATTGTTTAAAAACACCCAGATCAACAACTATGCACAAATATACATACGCCATACAAAGACATAATGACAACAACTACCAAGGCCTTGACCCTTGACTTTGAGTCCATGTGACCCCTGACCCTAAGTTCATATGACTCTTGAACTTGATTCATGACCCCTGATTTCAAGTTCAAGTGACCTCTGACCTTAAGTTCATGATACTGTAAGCTATTTGTGGCCCTTTGGTCAATCAGTGGCAGCCACAAAGAAGAAGAGTATAAAAGTAACAAGCGTTAACAACACTTAGCAACAACCTGCTAGAACAAGACCAGCCCTACAGTCTCGGGTCTCCTTACTGGCCGACAGACCAACTGACTGACGGACAGACAGACCAGCCGCTTGACTAACCAACGACCAATAAACAGTTGAGTTAAGGCAATATCAAAACACCAACCAGAGCTAGCTGGCTGTACACGATGTCAGCACTTTGTTATGCGTAAATTGTAGCAGAATATATAACACTTCTACACAAGTGTCCGACAGACACAAAATATGAACACAAACAGTGTTTTTCTGTGTATTATGCTTTGCACTTTTCAATGTGGGGGGAGCTGGACGATACTGATGACCAACGTCAACATTCATCTGATCACTAATGTCTCGATGATGACTGTTGTCCGATGTCTGCCCTCCGACTCCGGATGTCAGTGAGATGAGTCCAGAGGCAAATCTGTCACACCCATGTCCACAGTTGACACAACATCTGACTGCAATGCAGTGAGACACCAGTGAGGATGACACAGCTGTCCAATGCCTGACCGACGCAACTTGGTGTGATGAGAGTCCAAATACACCCAAGTCAGGTCAGACCTCGTCGCCGCCGTGGAAGAAGAAGCTGTACTGCTCGATGAGTGTCTGCATGATGTGCACGAGGTAGACGGAGTACTGCCCCATCTGCTCGTAAGAAGTGATCTCCACACGCATCAGGGTGGGCCACCAGCACCGGGCTAGGTTGGAGCTGTCCATACTGTTGTGCTCGCTGTGTTCAGAGACTCTGCAAATAGGAGAGGAACTTAAGTATGTGCTTTTATGCTTCTGTAGAGACAATTTCAAGTAGTCTTCAACACAGGTCAGCCAAAAGTTGATTACATTCATAATGGACAATCTTGATGTTAAGCAGTGCCCTCTTAATATCATTGATCTTGACTTCTATTCAAATATTTGTAAGTAAGAATAAGTCTGTAGGTAAGAAAAATCATTTTTCAGATCCTTTGCGGATATTAATGAAGCTGAAACCAAGGAGTAGGGAATTTTTCTGTAAGATTGTCCATACCTATGAAGATGAGTGATGAGATATTTGAGCACTTCGAAGTTCTGTTTGTATTTCTGGTCGGGTAACTTCTTGAAAACTCCCCGTAACGCCAGCAGTCGACTGCTCTTGTCTCGCACTCCTGCAACAGAGAAGACATACACAATACAGAAACCGACATTGTTACCAGCTACATTGTATTGGAGGACAGCAAAATTTTGTAACAACAACTTAGCACAAACAAGTACAGTGTGTAACTTTGATTGTGAAATTGTAACTGCAAGTTCATTTAGTTTGATAAGTAGGGTTAAAAGGTATACTATTTACAATTTATCAAGAAAACTACAGTTATCATAAAGATTATATCTTCTGCTCACTGCTCACATCAACTATGCTATTTCTGTTATTATTTTCTTGTTCATTTTATAAAAATACAAAACAGAATTTAGTCCCTAAACTAAAACAGAAGGTGTCCTCAAAATAGAATTTCCATACATAGAAATTAAAAACTACTGCATCTGTGCAAGTTTGTCACTCCATGCCTTCACGCATGACATGACACGATCTGCAAGCTCTTTCATTGAAATATACAAATCTAAACTAAATGAAATCAAATTTACATTTTTTTAAAAGTAAAATGAATAAAACTATATATTTAATAACCCTTAAGTGAAAATCTTTACAAATAAAAAAAAATAGAGTAGACACACCAAAACAAACCCAGATTTAGAATGTAAAGTGAAACCTAGATTAGTAGAATGTAAGCCGCGGTAAGACCAAAGCCGTGTGATTACCGGCCCACTAGACCAAAGTTACAAGCCAATCTAGTTTTTGTACTTCAGTCGGAAATGTATCCTACAGCCAAGATTAGTAGTGCTGCAAATACTTAAACATAAATAAAGAGAAGATTTCAAGCTTTTCTCAAGAGTTTACCTTTCGTCTTCCTTTCATCTAAATGCAGAGAAAACATTAATCTAAGACCCTGAAGCAATCTTATTGAAAGTTGTTGTTGACTACATGGATGAATTTAACCACTTGACTTGTGAATTGATAAGACCTTGACGACATCAAAATCTATGTTGAAAAGTCCCCAACACAGAATTAAGAAAAAGTACATCCATTGAACTATTTCTTCATCGAATTACCGATTGAGTTATCAATTATAGTCTTCATGAAACTGATGCTAAAAGTCTGCATCAAACGTCAAGATAAGGTCTCTTGCAATCACATTATGATATTAAAGCTGCCGATATGGAAATATTAAGTTATGAATAAGAACTTTTGGAACAAGAAGCATGAGAAACACACCTGCTGCTAGAATGAGCTCATCGTAGAGGGGTACAGGGATGAGAGGCTCGGTGAGGTCGATGAAGAACTGTTTCATGACGGTGGCAACTGCGTTAACCTGAATATCTAGTTGATGAATGTCGGTGTTGATATCTGAAAGGAATTGTTTTGAGTTATTCTTTTGGATCAGACTGAATCAATGTATCAATAATTTTTATGTTTATCAACAGGTCCAATGTTCTGCAACAATATCAATTAAAAAAAATACTTGTAAAAATGTATTACTAAATCAATATAATTATATATATTACATACCATAAACATGTAGAAAGTGTAATAAAGAAAATCTGGCTTTTGTTGAAAAGAGTTCTCTTGAAAAGAGTTGGTGGTCAATTAAGAACCCATTGTTCTTGATTCAAAACACACCAATATCTGCACAGACCTACCACAGAATCTAGGGCCTAGAGGAATAAGTCAATGAAAAGAAAGTTTCTCACCTTCATTGAATTTAGATGAGAGTAGATCCACCTGCCCCTTGTTTCCTGGTATCCTGTAGATGCCCTCAGCATGCAAACCTGCCAGGGAGAGAACATCAAAAGTTCATTGTACAATCAAAGAAATTTGGGTTTTTTGACAATAGATGAGGTAAGGTAAAATATTTAGATGGTTTTGTGACTGCTATTATTTTTGGTGAGGAAAGGCCTAGAAATTCATTATTGCTTTAATTAACAAAATGATTCGGAATATTTATGTCCATTGATAAATTATCACCTAAACAGAATTGGTGGTTAATTTGCAGGCAGAAGTCCCACAAAGCAAATTTTTGTTTAGATAAACACAGATAAATAGGGATTAAAGCACTAAAATGATCATATCCACATAATTTCAGCCTATTTTAATGACTACTATATGATACATACCTTCCTGTTCTATATAAGTGACGCACTTCTCGACAAAGAGGGGTATGAGGGGATTGTCGGCAGAGGTGGGGAAGTCTTCGAGACAGCAGCCGCTCTGTGAGGGTCCTGAACTCTTGCTGGGGTTCTTCTTCATCTTTCTCTGTTCCTCTTTCAGACGCTTCTCCTGCAGACAGAGAACACCTTGTTAGAACAGAGCCTACTTGGCAGATAGAGAGCTTTGCTATTCTCAGTGGCCTTTTAATAGGAATCACAACTCCCAATGCTTGCTAAGTGTCCTGAAATTCTGACTCTTTCATTAGTTCTTGTTCAATGTAGCTCTTTGTATTTCATGAACATCTTATTGTCTCAAGCCACTAGTACCTAGTGCCAAATTAAAGAAATGAGATCTTAATCGCCCTGTGGTACGAGCATGAAATTCAACAAGTATAGATATACATGATAAATACAATAAGAAAATTACTAACAAATATCGACCAAAAATGTACAAGCAACATCATCTTGAAATAGACCCTCAAAAAAGTTTTTGTTTTAAATCAATCTTTTTACGTCCAGAAGTCTACTTTACAAATCCGAACACTTATAAAGTTGTCACTTAAAACTACCTTTTCCTCTTCCCCAGTGGTCTCATCATTATCCACATTGTTTTCCTCCTCAGGGAGTCTGACATAGCTGGTGGTACCAACACAGTTACACACAGAAGCAGAACAGCCCATAACAAACTATTATGTCTCATTGAGATCAAATCATTTCCGGCTTCCCAATGTCAAGAGCATCATACACTGTTGATTCATGACTAAATTACTCAAACTTGTGCAACCCGATAAGCCTTTAACCACAATCTTCATCTTCACTATTACATTTTAAGCTGATTATGTCATGATCTGTCACTTATAACAATCTTATCGTATACGACAACTGAACAAACTTGCGTGCTTCTATGAATGCCATGGGTGTTTATAGCACAAAGCAAGACCTGTTGATTCAATGAAGACTTTCAAGGCCTGGTCGCCTCTGGCAACCACAACAACACTAGGCTGTATTGATTAGTAGTCCTTCCTACTTCGTTATAACACTACTTAACTCCCACTACTTGGGTTCAACACTACCTCACTATAAGACATCATCATTATGAGACTTCCTCTGTATAAGACATCCTCCCTATATACACCTTGGTGACCACATCCTCACTATAAATCACTCAACAAAAGCCATCCTCATTATAACACTTCCTCAGTACAAGACCTCCTCACTAAGCACTTCCTGAGTATAAGACCTCCTCACTATAACACTTCCTCAGTACAAGACCTCCTCACTATAACACTTCTTAAGTGAAAGACCACCTCACTATAACACTTCTTGAGTATAAGACCTCCTCACTATAACACTTCTTGAGTACAAGACCTCCTCACTATAACACTTCCTGATCACATCCTCATTCTGAGATACCTCAGTGAAATACATCCTTCATTACTTCAGTGGGACAATATCCTCAATATAACACACCCTAACCAAGTGTAAAACCATGTCAGTATAAAACAACATCCTGTAACACTATCAGGGTATAAAAGCTTATTTCTCTACAACACTTTATCCTATAATCAGTGTCAAATTTCAACATTCTTCAATTTCGGGATTGTTTTACTCATAAGATAATGCGGGGCAGTAACAACAGAGTAGTTAATATTGTCTGCTCTTATTTGGGGATTCTTTTTCAAATGTTCAATTCCCAGTTCTCACCTCTTCCTTTTGGCGCTTTCGTTCATCTTCCCTTTGTTTCTTCTCCTCTTTCTTCCGTTGTTTCTCCGGGTCTCGAAGAGTGCGTGACCTCAATTTTGTCAGAAACTGGTTCCCCTGATTGTCATACTCAGTTTCCTCGCCCTGAAACTACCGAATCAAAATCTTTTTTATATACAGCTGACGTATTATTTACATACATTTGTCAATAGGTTTCTGACTTTCTACCAAAATTTTAAATCCTGAAGAAATAGTTATTCCCTTATCAAGAAATCATATGTACTATTTTATTTCCACTGGTTTCAAGTGGTTCACATTGGGTGCCAAACCAAAATATTTTAATCTTACAATAACGATTTGTGAATATATGATTGTTCATCTCATAATAATCCTTATTGCCCTTGAAAGAGTTTCTTTGATGATTCAAATGTAGATCCAAAATGTTAATTTCCTACATGCAGTAAGTAGGTAACTCACCTTGTGGTGTGGGAGTGTGGAGTACGTGTGGACTATCTCATACGGATTCTCTTCCTCGAAGTGAGGACGACCTGGGAAAACAAAATTCATGAATAATTTTGAAGTGGACAAAGTGCCTTTTATTATAGAAAGTGAAGAAATGTGAGAATTTTAAATGGTTTCAATGAAACAACATCAATATGAGGCAGCCTTTTGATTGGGTAAGACCAGGTGTATCGGTACAGATAGACCAATGAATCTTCAGCAGCACATTTTTTGACTGTAAGCTATAAAAAAATCTCACTTCAACAAATAAAAATTTTCAAGTTGCAAAGAACATAATCCATTGACAGAACATAGTGACTGGGACTGTCTTAAGAGCCAATTTCAAGATTTGAATAACTACAAGAGACCATAGTGAGTGAAACATTATCCCTAGGTTACAACCTAAAGACCTCAATGTCCCTTCAAGTTTCACTAAAACTTTGCCCCTACCTGGTGGTGAGCCAATGATGTGGTCGCTGTCTGACATGGGAGGACTGATAGCCCGGCCAGGACTCTGGTTGAGACCCTTCTGCCTGCGGAACGAGCGGCGCTTCTTCTCCTTCCTCCTCCCCTGGAGTTCGTCTCCTGTACCCTCGCTTCCTTCTGACGGTGAGTTGCTGCGGACTGCTGGCAGAAACATTAACCTCAGGACATGCCGGACAGGATATTTGGTACTCAGTTGTATTCAAAAGTCAGATAGGGTAATCGCCAGATTTCTTGTGATGGATTCAAGTATGTTAGCAGGAAGTAGCATTTGAGAGACATGGAAAATTGTGTATGAAATTTGTTTCAAGAGACACTTAGCTAGAAGTTAGTTTAATAATTTACATTGACTTAACTTTCTAAGCGCTAAGAAAATATGGGCAATGGTTTGAGAAAAAGCACTTACATTTGCCCCCGAAGGTAGTTCCCCTGGAGAGAGGTACAGGTTTAGACTTGGGTACGGCTCCGTCCTGAGATCGCTGCTTGCCCTTCTTCCTGTAAGGGGTTGGGCGTCGGTTCACTCGGCTAACAGGCTCCTCTCCTCGCTCTCGCTCCAGAGAACTGAACTCTGAGTCTTCTGAATCTGAACCTGGACATTAATACAGGCATTGTCAACATTTAGGTAAAAGAAAGGGAAGAACGAGACCACTATTACTAGTATGATCAACATTGACAGAGGCTTAGGTCAAGGCTATCAGGATTTCATGACAGCAGCAAGCATGAGGGAAGAAAATATTAACGATGAATCTTACTTTCTTAGCACTTAGCAGATGAGGACTCATAAGTTTCAATGGAATCTGTTAGATGATATGAAAACTACATACCTTTCTCCTTTTTGCCTGATGACTTAACCCTGTGAAGTTTGCCTCGGGGCAAGGCGTCCTGGACAGTGCCATAGTCGTTCTCAACATTCTCAAACCGACTCACCGCATCCTGCAAGGACAAGAGAAAACTCATTATCAACTATCAAGTTTAAGAGTTTTAAAAGACAATCAAATTTGCACCCATCACATAAATTCATATCAGAACTGACACCACTTACATGAGAAAGGGTTAGATGACTTATCCCTAACAGGACAGAATTGGTTAAACACATGGAAAATAATGAAGAAAGTGTAAAGTACCTTGACTGTGCAGTAGTCAGCAATTTCGATGGGTTCGGGCTGAGCCAGAGGGGCTTGTACTCTGTTGCCGGACATCTTCTGTTGGCTCCCTCGAGACTGAAAATAATACATGAACTTTTAATACTGTCAACTAATATTATCAACAGATTTCAAACATTAATACTGAGGTATAGTTGTTGTACATTTACATTCAAACAAGTTAACTTAACTAGAACATTCTTAATTTCTGATGAGATATTAAAGTCAAGAAGTTGTTCTAATCTTTGGCTGACCATAAGATTTATTCACATTCATTTCTTGTAACGGTGCTAGCCCAACATTCACTCAATAAAGAAGTTGTCTATCAATAAGAACTTGTCCTTATCATCATACCAGTTTCCGCAATGCAGATTGCAGGTAACAGATTTCTTGTCAAAGATGGGACTCACCTGAGATCTGCGATGGCCGTACTGCCGTGGGTCTTGTGAAGCGTACAAGTCATTGTCAGCCCACACCACATCCTCGGGCGAGACTGGTCCGTACCTAGAGGGGTGACGAACCTCCATACTCTCTGTCATCGTGTGCGCGTACATGTCATTATCCACCCATCCACTCTCACGTGCACTGTCGTATAGACTGTTGTCCACCCATCCTACAAGAAATAATACATTAGAGTTATGTTGTGCACAGAGTTGAGGCCTGTTCATAACCACAAACACTGTCAAGGTATCACTGACACTTCCTTAGTTAAGCTAAGGCTGCATGTAAAGGTCATAATTAACACTCTTGAACATGCCACTGTTCAGATTGAAAGATTTGCGATTTTACAGATATGAACTTCTGTATGATAAGGTGTCTCTAGGTATCCCTGGAAGTTTATCCTTGAAATCATAATTAGCAATCATGAGATTTTTTCTAAGACTATCTTGAATACTGAGAGGAAACAATGCTTAAGTTCAAAGCAAATTATGAGTAAATACAACCTTAAAGATCCATGATAAAAAAATATGTTTTAAGACTCTTCAGTTATTATATTTTGTATAGCAATAGTTTTCTTTAAAACACTAGTCTAGGTTAATTTACAAAATATTCACAACCCATTTTGTTTCTTTGGGAATTGCAAAGAAAGTACTGGGTAAATATTGCATGTTTATAACCATGCGTTGTCCTGTATCAGTTAGAATATAAACAGCTTGTAACATTAACGACAACAGACAGCAAGTTACAACACGTAGCATGCCAGTGACACAGTGAGTGAGCAATGAATCTCGTGTTGCCTGAAATATCAAAATCAAGTTGGTACGTAAACAAACCATTCTTGTGAGAAATAAACGAAAAAAATTTCATTCATTTCATTAAAATAAAAAAATATCTATCTAGCTGGTTAGTTCAAAACTCATAAAATCAAAACACTCACGTGAAATGACACATTTGAAATAAAATTCTATCAATTTGCAAACTCTAGAATTAAGTAAAATGTACATGCAGTAGAATAACACTATCAATTACATGGCTAACTGAAACTAAGATATCAAAATCTGATCTCTAACCAAGAAAAGAACAGGTGATGACTGAACCCTTTGCTGCATCAAGGCAAAGAATTCCATGAGACTTACTGTTCCCCTATTTCACAATAATTCCACATAAAACCAAACCAATACTAACCAACTTTCATCTTCTTATAAGGGTGGTAGTACCCGCTGCATAGTAACACGCTATCAAGAAACATACTGGAGGCGCAAATCTTTCTCAACACAGCATCTGCCAAACTGAAATTGTTCAAATATCTATTCCCCAAATCTAACTGTACTTCTCTGTGGCAAACTTCAACTATGGCACCCCTTCACACAGAACTGCCAATATATGCTCTCATTAATCCTCTACAATAACATCACAGCACCCGTGTCAGAGACCAAGTCACGCCCCCTGCTTGTTTACTTAGCAGAAACAGCATGTACAATATAGGCTGGGGTGTTTGACAGCAATTAATCCCCTCATCAATTTCAAGTATCAATTATCTTTGAGCAGATTAACATGCATCACTGCATGAAGCTAGGACTCTGAATCCAGAACTGCCTACCTCCTATTAGTTAAATGCGTTGACTTAGGTGTATTTGTAAGTTGTATGTGTACAAAAACAATGGAGCTAATATTTTACTGTGAGTTAAAACACATCATGCTCTGGTTTGATATTTCTAAATCTTTTCTCACTTTATTAACTAAGGGTATACAGTTCAAGTTGAGTTTTGTAACAATTAACACTCCAACATTCCAAAAGTATTACTATGAAATGAAGAAATATTTTTTGTCTTAAGAGGTGTACAATTTGCATCATTGGTGTAATATTATATTTTAAGAGTGTTTAAAGTTTAAGATTACAAAAGAGTACAAGTAGGCAGCCCTGTGAATCCAAAGTGCAGTCGATCAAGTGCGACTCTCATGGTCTGACGGTTTCATTGTTTCAAGTCAAGCCTTGAATTAACAGATAAACAAACAAAACAGTAGCCAGATTAGCAATTAAGACGTGTAATTGTTACTCCAACAGATTCATAATCCCTGCTCGACAGTTTGGTATAGCCTCAGGTTTGCTTGTTTTCAATTACTGCCAGGATTGCAAAGACAAAGGATTAGAGGATAGGGGAAACACCCTCAAACAAATATTGGTTCTTGAGAGCAGAGTTCAGCAAGGAAACCACGGATTAATCCTTACTGTTGACAGAGGTACAGAGACACTGGAAGATTATAGATTGGATTTGCAGAATACAGGTCAAATATTGTCCTGCCAAAAGTTTACAAACTCTTTCCAACACTAGGATAGATATATTAATCTGTTGCATATTTTGGTTAGGAATTAGTTGAATTTTGCAATTATTGAAGTGAACTTTTATTTTATCTCACCCAATGTATAAGCTAGTAAAGAATTGACTATAGTAGCCTAAAAATAATTTTTTCAACTTTTAAATATCAAGAAATTTACAATACCAAGGTCATACAACTAAAATCATTAAGAACAGTTTTCTCAAAAAATTGTTAGATTACTTAACTAGAATAAGGATCTGTTCTTCAATAAACATATAATTTCTTTGATAGGCATTATAGAAGGTCAAACGAAGACAATCTTGATTGACAACACTATCTTTTGTTATATCAATTTCTCTTTTGAATATTCAAGTTTTATTTTGCTACGGTAAAAGGGAATCTCTTTCCACCATCATTTTTTTAAAGCATAAAACAAATAAATAAATAACTTTCCCTAAATGTGGTCAGTAAAAATTTCCAAATGAATTCTAAAAAATAATATTTTGTATTTTGCCAATATTTCTAAAAATGATGTAAATGCACAAAAGATCCAAGCACACCTTGTTGGTGTTTAACCCTCTCAAAAAACAGAACTAACACTGCAGATACTTCAGATTATCAAGACAGGAATGTATTTACATATTCATTAAATCACAATGATGTTATTTCCAATTTGATATTTTTCGATGATGTTTATTTGATTTTGTTTTCAGCTGTAAAAATAAACTGGTGTTGTGTTCAAACAAACCTAAAGGCTTGTCCGCCAACAACTTTTGGGAAACAAAATACAATACAACCCTGTTCCTTGTACAATATCATAACAAAATATATGTACAATGATATCAAGACTTGTTGATCGATAGTAATAAACTATTTTGATTATTATTTTCGAGAAAGCATAACTTTGTGTACATGGCAAGCACATAACCCAAATATATTATCAAATTTGCTGGTAAAGGCATTTCTCTTTTGTGTTCAATGAATAAAATATATATATTTGGAAAAAGCAAATTTTAATTTTTTCAATTCACTTTGATGAATAATTAATGATTATTCTTTGATCAAAGCATTTCTGTAATATTTATTTTTATTAAATCTAATTTTTAAAAGTCACTGTCAACAATTCAGCTCTTAGCAATGTCTTCTTTCCAATTGTTTTGTGAATAAAATTCAAGTAAAAATGATTCAAACACTGAAAATCCAGCAATAGCGGATAAAATTCCAAGCTGTATGAACAGACATACCACCCCTGCACTGCTGATGTAGGCAAAATCTGCTACTGATCCATATTTCAATGAAAATCATCTGGTATATAAATAATATTCAATATCATATCAAACTCCTGTACGCAAGAGCTTCTTGCAAGTTGTGACTTTAACAACAAATAAAGTGGAAACACAATAACTATCATATTTTAAAGGTTAATCATTAAAAAACCTGATGATATTAAACATCTATTTTGATTGTTCACATCTTTGCTTTTACCGCTCAAAACCGATCCTCATAAGAATAGTGAATTTTTTCTGCACAAAAACTTCCATATTCTGAAGACACAATATATATTTTACACAATTAAAAAGTTACACTTAAAGATCTAGTTTTCTTTTTAAGTACTTTTAAAAGTCTTTCAAAAACTGCAACCTCATGCATATTTCATGGTTTAGGATATTTTTCCCCCTGCACAAAAACCTTTCAATCCTAAACCAACTTTTCCCCTGCACAAAACCCCTAAATCGTGAACCGCAATGATACCAAACTTTCAGATAATTCTGGACGTTTCAACTAATTCTCAAATCTCACACAAGTAATGTTAAAGAACAGCGATGGAGTAATCAGAGAGTCACAGTGTTAGAGCATGCTGAAAAGACGCAAGCACTAGTCCCATCCGTCACATGCTGAAAAATAACTTCACCCTCTTCACTGCTAGAACCAATGGCAGCGGCGGCAGCGCCATACTCCATTTTGCGGCGACGGCGCAGTTGCTCATTAAGTGCCCAAGCTTTCAGAAAAGGAGAAGAGATGAGGATGAAAGACAGACAGAGACAAACATGAAACAACAGATGGACGGACAGAGAGACATAAATTTGGCATATTCAGCTGAAAAAGAGGTTTAAAAAATAATGTATTTCTATTTATTGAGGGAAAACTATTTTGTGCATTTCTTTTGAACGTCCATCACCTCTCATATTATTTAGGTCTTGGATTTAAAGTAATTTTATATCAGTGTTTTGTTGATATTTATTTATCATTTGAAAAGCTGAATATGATCTACAGAATAATACACATGAGCAATCAAAGCATTCTAATTTGAAATAAGAAATCTTTCATTCTACACTGCTTATGGTAAACTTATTTCTTTATTTTGTTCATATGGTGAACTCTTACATTATGATAGCACTCTAACCATTTTGCAACATATCGTGAAAATCAAAATGTGTGAGAAATGATAAGAAACAGAATGAAAGGCACTAGAATGTGAAGTTTCTATAACTGAGATAAAGTTATATTCACACAATGACACCAATGCTAAATGAGGTACAGAACACAAACAAAATACCAAATTTGAATGTAGAATGACAATGTGTAAGACATTACAGAATAAAATGACAAAATCAATCGTGTTGATTTCATATGAAACAAACGACGTTGATTTCAAACGAAACATACAACATAAATTTCAAATGTTATATAATTATATGCATGACACCAATTTCCAAACAAAACAGATGATGCTAATTTCCGAATGAAACAACAATTGCAAAGACACGTTACACCATAAATGAATATACGATATTTGACAACAGCGCCATCTAGTCACCTGACGGCTCGACGGGCATCTCGAGCTTCATACTGCGAGACTTGCGAAACTGAGTAATAGACTGAACATCCGAGTCTGAGAACTCAGTGCTCTCACTCATGAGTCTCGATGAATCACACGAGCTCTCGAGAATCGGCAACGATTTCCTATGGTCCTTGTATTGTTTGACTGAAAGTTGGCAGAATGGTCTCTAAATAGTGAAACTTTGTAGGAATACCATAAATGAGAGAGATATGGCAAACATAGAAAACAAATGTTGTTACATTGTCATTATGAAAATGAAATGGATTTTGGATGATGGAATGATAACAAAGACAAGGAATTCATCTTCATGAAAATACAGGTTGTCTATGAAAATGGTGATGAGCTGAATTAACAAATAAATGATGTCATGAATTAGCAATGTTATGAATGAAGCTGTGATGACATTAACAAATGAGTTTATGAACATGAAACTCATGTTACTTTCAACATCATAAGACAAAACATGTTGAACAAAACAACTGATGATTCGACAAATTGTATCAACATTAAAACGGATTTGCAGAGAACCATTGGTTTGATAGTGGACAACTTCATTCACAATTGAGACATTTTAGGGATCTATATCAAAACAATCAATAAAAAAATCCTTGACATCTCAATAATTATTTCCATTGCCTCATTCTTTGTACATAGTTTAACATGTATGTAAGTTCCATGTGTCTCCTTCAGATTTGCTCCTTCTTGAGCATGTTTGAATAGTGACAAGTCATTTTATTGGCAACCGGCGTACACCCAAGGAGCATGCCGGATTTGCCGGTTTGAAATGACAGGCGTATAATGGCGGACACTTATTTTCGTTGCAACTATTCCACAACTATTCTATGGTCATCATAATTTTTTGGAATAACAACTAAAAATAATTTAATTGGCAATATATATAATTATTAAAGACTATCCGTTACTTTATAGTGACATTTTAAAACAAATTTCAAAATGTTTGAAAAATAATTATATCACAAAGATAAAATGTATTTTGAAACTACTTGAAGTATGATGACTGCTTCCTGTGTGTACATCAACATATTTGATTCAATTTGAGCCTGTTACTGACACGGCGTATGCCTGTTCCATGTTCCGGGTCTACGCCGCTTAAACCAATCAAGCATAGCCTAGGTAACACTCAGGCATGTGCATGTTGCCATCATTAGTTGTAGCTAGGCCTGACTATAATGAGCCATAACTCTGATCAAAAAAGAGGGCATAACTCTAGAAAGCCTAAGGAACATTTATGTTAAATGTTATTTATGTTGTTGTCTTGACATGGCTAGACCTCAAAATAAAGGGGCATAACTATGGATCAAGAAATTGGCATAACGCTTATGAACAAAGGGGACATAACCCCATTAAACCATAGGAACTTACCAGCATGTATATGTTGACGTGTCTTGACGTAGCTAGGCCTGACTAGATGCTCCCCGTTGGCTTGAGGACCAACCTCAGCATAAATGTCCTCTCCACTGGGGACTGGGGATGTTGAGGACGCTCGTTCATGGTCGCTATCTGATGGGTAACGGCCCTGATACAGGTTTGGCTGGTCATACACAGGCTCCGAGTCCGTGCTTTGGCTGATTAATATAACATCACTGATTCATTAATAAAGATTGCCGTACTAAAAGTAGACAGATGGTAAATATTACAGACGATTAGAGCATTTCCCAATTTTTGAATATAGGACAAACCATAACCCATAAATTTGGCCTCATGTAAGGATTTTATTGGGTTTTCTTAAATTTTGCTATTCAAATTATCCGGTTAAATTGGTTCCTTTTTATACCCAGAATTTTCGACGGATTTCAGTATGATTTTCATACTAGATGGAAAATACACTATGAGATACTGAGATAGACTGAAGAGGGTTTTTTTTCTCTCATAACAATTCAAATCATATTTCAGCCTCTGTATATTTAAGAATTGGATTTTGAATCTAGTTTTAATGCAATTCACTTGACAAGTGATTGAGCGTAAGTATTCCCCTATCATGTTACATAAATTGTCCAGTACGTCCCTGACTCACCTATTACTAGTACTGCTCTTGGCTGTATGGTAAGGGTTGTATGGTAGAGGCGCCGGAGGTCGTCGGTCCATGTACGAACACCGATCGTCATATGCCGGAGGGCTCTGCTCATCGATTGGTTCCCGGAAGAAATCTTCAGATTCCTCCTTCCTCTCCCATGCTTCCTTGAAGAAGGGGTTGAATACCGCTGCTGGAACAACCAGGCACATGTTGTGGGGTGTGAGCTACATTTAGAATCTAATGCAAAATTTGAACAAGTGTTTGCCACTAACATGGCAATGTCCCCCGCCGTTATGAGATATTTGGCATAATTAATATTATCGCGTTAACAATGTATTACAGTGGTCAAAGTGTCATGGTGACCATGAAAATGAGGTCAGGGTCACCAATGTCGACTGGCCTCTGAGTCTTCCGCCATTGAAAGCTGTCACCAAATATGAACACTCTAGGTCCTAAGCTTTACGAGATACCGCATTAACAATGTATTACACAGTGGTCAAAGTGTCGTGGTGACCTTGAAAATGAGGTCAAGGTCATCAAAGTCGACTGGCATCTGAGTCTTCCGCCATTGAAGGCTGTCAACAAATATGAACACTAGGTGCACGTTAACAATGTATTAGAAATTGGTCAAAGTGTCGCAGTGACCTTGAAAATGACGTCATGGTCACCAATGTCGACTGGCTTCTGAGTCTTCCTCCATCGAAAGCTGTCACCAAATATGACCACTCTAGGTGCTAAGCTTCATGAGTTATCGCATTAACAAGAATCCGGACGGACGTAGTGTCGTGGTGACCTTAAAAATGACGTCAAGGTCACCAAAGTCGACTGGCGTCTGAGTCTTCCTCCATTAAAAGCTGTCACCAAATATGAACACTCTAGGTGCTAAGCTTCATGAGTTATCGCGTTAACAAGAATCCGGACGTACATACGTACGTACAGACAGACGCCGCTGAATTCATAGTCCCCCGTTCCGCGTTGCGGTGGGGGACAATAAAGGAAACCTTTGTAATTTTCTATAGATGACGAACCCATCCTGAAACCAGCATTCCTAAGCAGAGCCTCCTTCACAAAGCAACCTTTACTAACGGCAACGGCATTCTCAGGTTGCCCTAGTAACTTTCAATCATCGCTAGATTTATCATATCAACCTTCCTTGATGCCTGTTCACACATTGTTGCGATATGACAGGAAATAACATTTAACCGCACAGCCAATGTGAAACATTGCTGAGAGGCTCCATTGATGTACAATGTTCAGTGTATTAAAGGAAGGCTTGTTAGTTAGTAGGATGAAAGGACTCTGTGATTTCAAGGAAATCCGTCTTATGAGTTTATAATTGATCTTTAGTCTTAGATTGATTTTTTGGATCAGCCTCTTAGGGACAATCTGGTACATGCTTTAGAACTCACAGCTTTGGGCCCACTTGCACAGAGCTTCCTTAGCCCAAGTTGATCGGAACCAAATGTTTTAATTAAGGAAGCTTTGTGAAAATAGGCCCCAGCTCACTTAACAGAGAACAAAGCTAGGCACAGCGATGATAATTGCACAATACAATCATATCAAGCACCAACACTAAGCGTTTTACATTTACCAACAACAATCACTGAAACTGAACTTGATTCGAAGGATTTACAGATTTCACACAATATTTCTATTAATATTATGAAATAGACTGAAATTTCTTTTCTATTACCTTGATGGAAAGTCCTACAGTCAAACTTGTCCTACACTCAAACTAATGTTAAATTTTTTAGCTAAGATTTTTATTCAAAAGGCATTAAAAATCAACAAGAAGCCAATGGAAAAATCATAAGGCATAGTTGCAACAAACTTCACATCAGATAAAAACATACACACTGAAAGTCACCGTCCTATCCTTATTCACATTCAATGAAACATAAATAACTTACTACCATGCATGAATCCATCAATATACCAGCCAATAATCTGCTAAAGCTGTGAATACATGCTGATAAATAATCACAAAATGAAATATTTCAGAAAAATTTTCAAACAAATTACAATATTGTATGAGATGGTATATACTTGAAAATATTCTGAAGACAACAGAGATGTCATGATGGAATAATCCTGAGGTATATTTATCAATGCCGTTTAATCTTTTATCCTTTGTATTTAAAGTGTTCTGTTGTGCGGTATTTAACTTTTAACTGTATTTGTTAAATGAAGAACTGATTGCAGATTGGCAAAGTGTACAAATCAGCTGATTGAAAGCAAGCCTTTACATCGTTATTGCATTAAAATGTGTCAACTTTGGCAAGATAAAATCTATTACTTGACCTAAAAATCTAAATGCAGGAGGGAAAGGGAAGAAGATTGGTCTAGTGTGATGAAATGTTGTCTTAAAGTTTTCAGGTAAATACGACAAAGATTCAATAGTTGATCATTATATACAAAAATGTTTGTTTCAGTTTGTCAGTCAATCAGGCAACATGTTTAATTAATTTTTCGCAATCCATATTTGTCAAATCTTGTCAGGAGACTCTGTAAAACAAGTTTTTGTTTTATGACCCCTTAAATGTTTTTTTAGGTAAAAGATTATTATAGAATGGTTTGAAGGAGAATAAAATATTCTAACTAAAGTAACTTGCCATCGCAGACATTAAAAAAATAATTCAAGCACTCAATAGCAACAGATTAACTTTTTGAGCAAAAAACTTAAGCCAAGAAGTAAGCTAGCAAGGGGAGGTAATTGGGACTCACTTCCTGTGCCTGTGGAGGAAGAAAGCAGCAAAGGAAAGGAAAAGAAGTGTTAGGAAGGCTGCAGTCATAGGGGTTGGGCAGCACAAAGCTCACAAGCTTTTCCAAAATTTCTAATAAATACCAAATTAAAAACCCAAAATGTCTTAAGGATTTTCAGAATTCACTCTCTGTAACGATACTCTGATAAATTTTTCTTGGGTCAGCCAATTATTTACAGCAACAACTAATAATTTGAATACAAATACACACAAATCACACCTAATTATGTTAACATTTATTGTTTTCCTCAGTTACAAGGACTATAATTGATCTCTAAAAATACACTGAATTCACAGTTGAATTGATGCTATTGCTTCAAAAAACATTTGGTGCTGAGATACAGCTTAATGACTGAATAAAATATCATTACAAAGCTCTTATATTTTGGTTTAAGCACATATCATTAACTCTGTACCCAAAGGAAAATGCTGTTCAGTTCAAAATGCAGTGTAACATTCACATGAAATTTGACAGTTTTTTTCATAAGATTGCCATAGTTTGTAGAACATTGCATATTCATGGAGTGAAACTCAATTAAACATTGGAGATAGCGCTCACTCTGTTGGGTGAAGTTGGCAGTGGTTGTCATGAAGCGGGCGGCTATCCGGTCGGCGAGTGCATTGCCCTCAGTGATGAGACGTTGACTGCAGTCACTTGAGTAGAAGGAAGCGGCGCTACCCGCACCTTCAGCGACTGCCAGTATTAACTTAGGCACGTTGGGTAACCGCAAGGCAAACGCTCTGAGGAAGGATGGCCAAATTTTTGTGAATAAACATGTTGTATATATATATACATCTTATAAGATCAAGATGATGATTAAGGGGTTGACTTATTTTTAAGTTTATTTTAATACTGTTAATATAGGAACATTGGAGTGATCACTTTCTCTATATATATCTAGCTAAGAGGAATCATATTTTTTAAATTGAGGCAATGTCAGGAAGTCACAGACTTGAAGGTCACTAAGCCAGGGTAGGAGCCCTGAGCCTGGATTTCCGAAGCATGCTTAGCACTAAGGAATTTGTAAGAACAATACATTAGCTTATGACTATCTTGACACTGAGAGCTGAAAAAATCTAGGCCCCTATAAATTTTGGAGGTAATTTCTTTTTTAAAAAAAGGAAGTCTGTAACTTTTCGGTGATTCGAGGGAAAATAAAAGGTAACTCTGGTAAGTCAGTGACCTCAGATTTAATTTTTTTTAAACTTCTGCTTTGTAATGATGACTGTAGTGTACCTGAGTGTCATAAGAGATGCTTTCCGTTTGGCAGAGTAGACGAGGATGTATCCGTGAGTGATGTGCTGCGGGACCTGGCTGCTCCCATGGTAGGAGGAGACCTCGATCTCGATCCGCTGCTTCTGGTACTCCAGGAACGTGTCCAGGGTGATCAGGTGGGGACTCTTCTGGGCCACGCGGCAGAACTCGTTGTTCAGAAACGGGCCCAGAGGAACTTCCGCCGTGAAGTCATCTCCGCACATCATGCACACAGATATCCTGTTCAGGAGGGACATGGTTAGTTACATGTGAAATGTGTAAACCTGGAAAAAACCATTGCGACAACCAAATACTTCCTAATTAATTTGAAGTTTTTAACTCATATGGTTTTCAAGAAATACTTTGGAAACAATTTTGGATGTACTATCGAGTGCTATATACCTGCGACTAAGTTGTAGTCTTTCTCTCTTGTTTTTGGATTTTTCCTTAATGCGGCTTAGTAACTGTCAACATCCATTTCTACTAACTAAACTAACAAGAGTGCTCTGAGAGCACAACATCCCAACATGCAATCACTTGTCATATAATTACTAGGTCCCAAAAATCTTGGATCATATGCTGTATGTCAAAGGCCATAACCCTAGAAATGCTTCGTAGCATCCCTCAATTTTGATAGGTACATCACTGATGTATACTGATGCATGTTCTACATTTCAGAAAGATAAAGCAAAAGCTATGAGAGGATATAATATGTTTGCTCAATCAGAAACAGCAAAATGATTGCTTTCAGTTAAGGGCCATAACTCTACAAAACTTCAAAGCAAACAAGCTAAATGTCTATATGTGCATCACTAATGTGTACCTAAGGCATGTTCCATGTTTCATAAAGATTGATGAATAACTGTGTGATGAGTTTATTTTCACAAGACAGGTATTATTCTGATACTTGCAAGAAGACCGCTTTAAGTCAAGGGCAAACTAAAAAAAAAATTAATTGCATTATGCCAAAAATGCAATCCACCGATCAATAACATAATAATATTCATATTGTGGTTAGTTTCTAAAAAATTCATAAAAAACTGTGGGAGGAGTTGATTTAGCAGACGGTAACGTTTTCAGGACGACAGACAGCCCCACGACATTACCCCAGTTTGGCTTTACTAGCTGAGGTAAATACAAACTCATTGTTGTGATTCACCACTGAAAGTGCTCAAAAATGTCTCCCAAAGGTAAGAGATTCAGGAAAATGTATAGAGAAACATAGGTGTACAAGACAATGATGTCTACTCGAATTTCAATATTTCAATGCAGACTAGAGTAGGGGCGGCGCTAACCTACAGAGTTGGGAGGTGAGTTAGAGAGCTGCGGATCAAATAAATGATTCACAAAGGTACAAGGGAAAATATTAGTTAAGGGAAGAGAGTACTGTCAAAACACAATAATGACTCTCGAAAAGTTTCCAAACTTTTAATGTGGCGTTTCGGGGGTCGTTTGACCCCCTTCATCAGGACTAGATGAATGAACTAGATATATTCCTCCACCCACCTGATATCTGGCTCTGCATGTTCCGAGAGGAGCCAGCCTCCCATACTGGCAGAGCAGCGCTTGATGACGGCCTGCAGAGCACGGTGGATCTGGCAGCTGTCAAACTGAGTGTGTGAGTCCTCGTCCACATCCTCAGGAATGTTGATGAATTCACCATGTAATCTGAAGCAGAAGATCATTCATGTGAAGGGAGTGTTGAGTGTTACTGGCTAAGACAGTTTTAAACTAAGAGTCAAATGCTCAATAAAATCAGTTTTCGAGCTTATCTATTGTTTATTAGTGCTTGGCAATATTTTTGCCATCAGCAGCATGTGTTTACAAGGACTGAAATGCTGAATACAAAGACAGACACTGTCTCAAGATACCAAGATATCAATAATATAGATACTTTTGTGCCAAATTTTACACCATAAATGGACATCTTCAAAAGCATGCAAACTAATCCCGTTGTTAAAACCAACATCATCATTTCTAACTCTCAACTTCCTGGGAATATGCAAAGCTGTTGTATGTCATGTTCTCTTACAATGACTGTTAAAAACAAATTAAATGCCTCAGAACAGTTAACCGTATAAACATGGCGAGAATGACAAGAATAAAACAAAGTGCCACGGCAAGAATGAAAGGTGTACAAACCTCCTGGCAAGATTTTGGCCCTCATCATGGAGTATTTCCTGCTCTTTCTCACTTTGACTAGGGTTGTAGGCTTGTATAATGGCAATGGGCATCCCGTTGAGCGCCTGTACATCCTGTTCGAGGTCCGTGAACAGTGACCACTCAAGACTCTCCCGCACATAAGCTAGCGTGTGTTGTGAGTTGTAAACGCACAGGCAACCTGGAGAAACATTAGGGTTGATATAGATTCTGATCCTTCAAAGTAACCAGACTCTGCTTTAATATTTTGTCTATATCAGGCTCCTAAAATTATAGATTGTCTGGGCCTAACTGTCTCAACAATAACAGATGATTTAACTTAAAATCAAGATAGTGACAGCAATCAGAAGAAAGACTGTATGCTATGCCAGCTGCTATCTGATATAGGACAATTGTAACAAGCCAATCAGGGGATTGTAAGAGCTTTGGGTTGATATAAAACCCTGATATAGGAAGACCAATCAGAGATAAATATACAAATAAGACCTAGTGAGTCTGAGGACTCGCTTCTACAAATATTCATGAGTCTGAGTTGATCTAATTGAGTTCCTAACTAGGTTGATACCACGAAAAAAACTTTGCTTCCAAGAGACCGCTAACTGGAAATGTTTTGGTTATTTTGAAATGTTTTGATTACATGATGCAGTACTTGGGGGTTATTTATCAGAACGTAGTAACCAATTTTCTGATGGCAAAGACAAAAGCATAAGCCATTAATGTGGTTATCATCAACACCAATCTACTTCTTGTTTGAAGATTTTATGTATATTATTTGGTATCAAGTTTTCAAATTACTACTCTTACAAAACCTTTCACTTCCAAGTTTCAGGTTGAAATAAGTCTTGAAGATCATGAAGTTGTTCCCAAGTTTAACCAAATCCTTTTTATCAACTACATCTCCTACAATGATTCAAGATTTATTGCTATCAACCTAACTAAAAGAATAAAACATATCCATAGTATCATACTCTTTCATCAATGATGAATTTGTGGCAATGGTAAAAGGTTACAAAAGGAACATTTCATTTCTAACTCTCATCATAAATTTTTTAAGAGCAATAAATACCCCTGCACGAATGTTGAAAACCTACCATGCGGTTTGAAGTTGGCAGTGGCCAAAGCATTATGCTCTAGGCTAACGTCACCGTCGATTGGTCGGTAGTCTAAACTATAATTGATATTCTCATAATTATACTCGTCTTCTAGGCAAAGATTCTGAAAACAAAGAAACAAAGTGAAATTATGGCAGCTCTTTATAAGGATGTAACATTATATTACTTCAAAGCCATAAAGAACATTAACCTTTCATAAACACTTTAAAGCATTACAATGCCAAGATTGTCTATCTAGCTGGAGGTTCAGCTGCTCTGACAGTGTGTTGAGAGTAATGGCCACACAGAATTGTTTGGGGGTAATAGCAGAGGGGATGGAGAGAACTTCAATGGAAAGCTATAACACTGATAACATATGAAGTTTCAATAAACTATTCAATCTTACTTTTCAACAAGGTTAAAGTAATTTGATAAAAGAGGTTGACAAGATGAAGAATGGCAAGTTTGAGTATTCATTCATGATTGTGTTATTTAAGTTTCGACATCTTGGTTGTCATGCAAATGTTTACTGTATCGCTCAAGTCCAAAACTTACTCTTATAGCGAGGTTAGCATCCTTAGCCAACCCGTCCTTTCCTAGCAGCACCAAGTTGAGACACCTCTCTGTTCCCTCAGGGACGTCACAAGATTCGACCACCTCTGGTCGACTGCAATACAGCCAAGAGCATTATATATAATCACGTACATCACTGAAACTGCACAATAGGTTCTAATGCTATCATTTCATTCTAAAACACCTGTGGTTAGCAAGTATAAAAATTTAGATCATACTGAACAGACCTTTGGCCATCTATAACCTTGTACAGAAAGGGAGACATAAGTAAAACTCTCTCTCTATCTCTCTCCACCTTGTACAGACAGTGAGACTTAACTAAATACCTTTCTCTTTCGGTTAAAGATCAAAGTTACACTCATACTCAGAGACACCTCCTTACATAGGGTAATATCAGAGTGAGGTATTGTTTGGTGAAACATGGGCATTATTTCAGTCATTAGCGGCGTACAGATCTTTAAAAGTACCTTGCAGATCTAGAGGAGAGTAACTTCATGAGCTGCACGTCGACACAGTTCTCCTTGAAGTAGCACCGGTCCTTGGAGGGACACTGGATGAAGCCCAGGTGGTTCAGCACCATCACCTTGCGGTCCTCCTCCAGCCGACTCAACGCCTTGTACCTACAGAAGAGGGAACATTCAGTTTCGTATTCAAGTCTAGGGGCATAGAAACTGGGCTCAAATTAAACCAAATCTAAGCATTAGCTCAGTTAACTTTAGGAAAAACGTAATCCTCACACATGTTTTACAGTATCACAGCGCGATATAGCAAGACAAAGTTAAAACCATTATATATTCATAGTCAAGTCTAGGGAGATAGAAACTGGGCTCAAATTGAAGCAATTCAAAGCATTAGCTCAGAAACAAGTAATCCTCACACATGCTTTACAGGATCACCATGAAATATAGCAAGACAAAGTTCAAACCATTAAAATTTACTAAGAGAAAAGAATTTGGAATCTCAATTTTTTTTCAAAAACATAGAAATGGTAGGAGAAGACGCCCACCTTGGATCATCCTGAAGCGCGTGGGTGATGCCCTTGAGATCCTCAGTGGTCATCCTGCCGGAGGAGTTAAGGTTGAAGAAGACCTGACTCTGTTCCCACAGGAGCTCCTGGAAGTCCTGCTTGGCCGTTTGCCTCAGGTCCTGCTGGTGTTGTTCGTACACCACGATACGGTCACCTTCATCCAGCCCGTTGTACACGTCCTTTCCAACAAAGAATACATATGTCTCCTGCAGAGTCTTCCCCGGTGTCACCTGCGGGTTCTCTTCTAAAAGACGCTTGAACTGTTTCTGAAGTCTGTTAGGGAAAATGAAAGTAACATTTATCAATAACATATAGGTTGATCAGGAAGGTGGACCAATCTGAAGCTAAGGGGTTTGAAGTAGAGATATCAAGTGTTTTATATCAAAAACATTCATTCATTCATTCAAAACCTTCTGTTTTCTCCATAAGTGGCACTGCTTAGTTTTCTGTGATTATCTTCATTATAAACTAGATGAAAAAGTGATCCACAAGCTGAGGTTTACAGGTAAGAAGTAATAAAATTTCAATACTTATATTTTTGTAATTAAAGATTAAAAGCAGAAATGTTAACACAAATAGACAATACATTACTGATACAAGCTAAAGTGTTATGACAAATAATGACATCACCAAGCTATACAAACAGTTCCGAGGATTCAATCTTTCTGTTTCATTCGAAAAAGGTAGGTGTCTAAGTTTCACTGCCAAAAAAAGTGAAGAATTTTATAAAAATATCCTGTAAATATCTGCACTCACTCTTTCCGCCGGTGGTTTGCCTGCAGCTCGTTAAGATGGTTTCTGAAGCAGGTTTCTGCCTCAGGTGAGTTGAGCAAATCAAAAGGTACCCTGGTTTCATCGGTACTGTCAAGGAAACTGTCGGTCATCTTCCAAGTGCCCTGACCGCTTGGACACGCCATCACAAAATACTTGGAGAAGTCCTCATGCTTCTCAATGTAACGCTGTACTGTCGGCCAGCTTCTGTGTCAGATGGAAAGAATTTTTAATTCATTATGGCTAACCACAAACAGGCATGATTACTGTTTGAAAATAGACTTTAGCTCTACAGATACCATAAACCTTTGTCCTCATTCAGTTCTTTTTAGGTAACGGAAGTTCTTAAGCAGAACAGATTACTAGACCCCTTGCGTTAAAGTAATTTGATTGTGTTTTCATAGGTCACAAGGATACATTTAGTCAGGCTTGATTGTTTTTCTATTTACATGCATGTGAACTTTTCTGTTTTAAATCCAAAGCAATAATTTCACATATGTATTAACAATTGTCTCTTGAACACTAGGTAAGAGGTTAAGGATAAGTGATAAAAGAAATCACTATGGTCAAGTCAAGTCCTACAAAACTTAAGTGATATCTGATTTCATTTTGACACATGTAAATGCACTATTCCCAGAGGAAGTACCATATTATCAACAAGTGTTTGTCACTATCATGACAATGTCCCTGGGCACTTATAATGAAACAAATGAGATAAATTTACTTCTTTTTTTTTTGTATGAAAATAAGTTTAGTTAGTTAGGTTTCATACTCAGGGATTTGCAAGGACACCTTTGACAATGGGCATTTTTCAGGGCTTTCAGCCATTTTCTGAATTTTGAATGGGCCATTCCCCTTTATAGGAATAGCAAATGTCTAATTCTAATGGGCCATTCTCTTCATCCAATGACCAAATGGCCAATGGCTTCCCAAGTCCTGTACACTTATCATACATACGGTAAAAATTCTTGACTTAATCACTTTTCCCCCCAAAATCTTGTTGATGTATTGATTTGCCCTGAAAATATGATCACTATCATTGCCAGACAGCTGTCCTAGACCTGACATCAGCAGAATTTGAAATTGTAAATCAGAATACAATTTATTGCTTACATATAGATCGAAACAGAGAATGACAATCTAATAATCAGATAACAAAACAACTTATACTAAAGTCATGTTTTTTTTAGTTTGTGTTCAGTTGCTTATATCAATTCTGCTTAGTTACTTAAAATGTTGTGTTTTAAATTTGACCAATCAACGTCACTTCTGTCTGGCAGCAGTTTGGCAACAACTATCACAACGTTGCTTTAACAGTTTATCGTCTTTTGGTATAGGGGAGGGGATATTACATCTATATCTTACATACTTTTAAACATTCATTATTTTCAGTTTCATGTGAATCGCTCATGAGATACTGAGTTAGCAAGAGTTTGTCTAAGTGCCGTTGTGACCTTGAAAAGAACTGTGTCCACATATTCCCCAAATGTAGGAGACAAAATTTGAAGTGAAGTGCAATGGTTAATGGGCTATTGCGTTAATAAGAATCCAGACATAATGACGGACCGACACCATTGAATATAATATCCAAATGGGTACAAAAGGGCATTACACTCAACCAGGATGTGTTATCTTTTTTACAGCCATGCCTCTAACTTTACAAGATGGAAACACTGACAGTACATCAAGTTTGATTCTATATTAAGTATACTAGACACTGCTGAGTTTATAATAATGGTTCAAGTCCTTGGCCACAACAATAACCCCATATCTAAAATCACTTAGGTGGGTGGACCACTTAACAAATGACTCTTAAAGCTCATATAATTGAACTTAAATGTTTTTCAC
The DNA here is from genome assembly GCA_921293015.1 of Phorcus lineatus. Taxonomy (NCBI): domain Eukaryota; kingdom Metazoa; phylum Mollusca; class Gastropoda; order Trochida; family Trochidae; genus Phorcus; species Phorcus lineatus. The sequence goes on along the minus strand of OV121096.1, from coordinate 23,516,398 downwards.
ACTCCTACGTCAAACATTATGGATGATGAAAGCCCTAGTTTCATGGTTTACAAGCCCGTCCCATCCAAGTATAAATATTATGAGAAGCCAGCCCATGACACTTGACACATGTGACTGTACACAGATTAATATAACAGTGGTGTGACAAGCACTTGAACCTTGTTTCTCACTTTCCTGTCAGTGTCCTTCCCACATGGCTCTCATCCTATAAAACTGTTGTCACTTGCTCATATATAGGCCAGGAAGTCAACCATTTGTCCCCTCAATTGTTTATGTCATGCACTTAAACTAATGTTTCCAAATGTCGGGATGAAATCACTAGTTTTTCTTTCTGACAGAGTCTATGAGGTCAGGGTCAAGTATAATGTCCCTTGTTGACTTGTACAATATTTGTTTTATTTTTGTACACCTTTGAAATTATGATTATTTCAAGTGTGATATTTTTCTTATCATAACAATGAATAAGTGGGAAGAGCGTAGATAAATAGTTCCAAAAGCTCGTTTGTTGTGTCAATATAGACAACGCTTTGATTCAAGATGTTTCAGAAAATTCTCAAGTAGTGATTAAAGGATAAAAGATGATACTTTGTTTTGAGAGATCTAATTTTTTAACTGATAGAACATACTCAAGATTTGCTTTTATTTGTAAGAGAATTTGGAGATTTACTCCAGCAAGACAGTTGAAGTTAGCACGCCATTTCTGAGCTCTACAAACAACAGAAAGCAAACACAAACTCACCTGTCTCCTATTGCGTCTAAATTGGGGAGAAAATATTTTAAAATCCTCGGGACCTTTGTGAGATAGTCCTGCTCCTTTTTGGAAACTTGTTCGTCCCGCAACCGCCGTACGTGTTGTCGGAACAGTTTTTTAGCACTGTCTGTACCGAACAAGTCCACATAATGTCCAAAATCAGGTTCGTTAGAACATTTCTTTCGACAAGATGACCAACTCAGCTTGGGATCGTTGACATGCAGTTTGAGCAAGTTCTGATATGCTTTCGAAGCAACTCCGAGAATCTCCTGCCGAGCCTTCAGGGCTTCGTGAAAAGGAATCACTTTGGCTCTGGCCTTTGTTTTATCTATGAGATGAGCTAGCGTCATGAATGCTAATTCAACATTCACATTCTCCAAAGAGGAGGTTTCAACAAGTGGGAAACATCCTTTGAACTCTCGCCGATTTAGTAATTTCTCTACTTTTTCCACAAACTGTTCGTCCGCCTCATCATGTTTGGTTGTTGCCAGCACCAGTGGCTTCTTAGCCTTAAGGACGGCGCTCAGAAGGGAAGCCACAAACTCAATTTGCTTGTCCACTGGGCGTTGGGGGGACTGACTTACGTCAAAGCAGCAAATGAATCCATCGATGGACAGCTTCCCCTCCGGCATCAGCTTCTGTTCATAGTCAGACTCCATGCCTGAAGACAGAGGAAATAATAGGCAATCACTAAATAAGAATGGCAGGACATTTTAGACATGACATACATTTGGTAGCATGGAGTGAAAGTGAAATGCTAAAGTACCAGTTCCAGACATTCTGGTTGCCATTCATCTTTAATTATCAGTTTTATACAATCAACTCTTTACCTACAAAGCCAGTCGTAAGTTGGCTAATTTCCTTTGACAACAATTTCATATCTGAAAGTCAATAATTTGAAATGTTTCGCTCTTATTTACTTTGAGCTAAAACCTAAGAAGGAAACCCTAAACAGAAAGAAATATTGTGATCTTCAAAGTTATTGTAACCCTCCTCAATCAGCAGCGCCCATAATTTGAACGTTTTCAATGTCAGTATGTCATGGACTTGACGCAGTTTTTTTCCACTAAAACTAAGTGAATCATGGGAGTCCTTCCACTAATGTAGCTGAGAGGTTTGAAAAAGTGGCGTGGGGTTAATCTATTGGGGATTGTTCTAGCACGTCAAAAGTCAAATTTGGCAAGCGATCTCAGACTTATATTTTGTAGTCCCTGCATTTAAGGAATAATCTAGATATACGCAGGGCAAACTAACACTAACTTCTGTAATTCATTCATTTTGGAATGGTTGAATGTTCTGCCGGTTGAATATTGTGATTGTGAAGAGAAAAGATAAAAACCTTTGCAGCAGGAGATGGCAATGAACCTATTAAGTGCTAATGCATGAATATAATCTTTTGGAAACGTCATGGTCAAGTGTTGCACAGCTAAACCTTGATTCTGTCAACAGTGTTTATTTACGAACTACTAACAACATTATTTAAATGTGCATAGCATCTTATCATTTTTCACAATTCAAATTTAGCCTTCAATGTTATAACCAATGGAATGAAACACAGCAATCTAAGGTACATTATTTCAGGTGATATAAGCCCTCGGTACTTTTATTTCATCAATTCCACTGTTATTCCAGTACGATATGATGCCAGACAGTGCAGTACTACTTCTTATTCTCAAATTAGTCCTCTTTGGCTTAATGCGATGGCCTACTTGTTACAATTCTTGTAATTCAGCCTTTAGGAATACCTTTGCACTAGGCACATAAGCAGGTAAAGTGTTGAGGTTAATAGTAGGTATCTGCATACATTACATTTTCTCTTCTCATTGATATTTGAGGTGTAAATAAACCAGGAAACCTTCAACGAACAGCTCCAGTGCTGCACAAGAATACCAAAAAGGTCGTTGATCTTGTCCAAAAGGTTACGTAGGCTACACAACATTCTTCAAATAAAGGAAAATGCGAATCGGAAGGTGGAAATGTCCATGAGAAGTTTGCCTTACTGTGCTCGCTAAACAAATCAGGAACTTCTCGGTTATTTTATGCTGTTTACATTTCGGTTTTGTGTGTGCGAAAGGGACACCTTGCTGTTGCAGTTGTTTGACACCAGATTACCAAACAATATTCAAATTTGAAAAGTCTGCACAATTTTGCCATGTTAAGACTCCCAGTGCTTAAGGATGAATCTGTAAACAATGACCCAAGCTATCCTTTCAACCTGTGAGCATGACCTTCAGACATTTGTAAATTGACAAAGTTAAGGAAACATTTACCTATATAAACTTCCCCATCCTTTGTGAAAAGCTAAACCCAAATAAAATGCATCAAAAGTCTTCCGTCTAAACAATTTTTTCTTTTGTCTTTCAACACAATTTTTTGTTATCATTTACAATCAAGTTAAAAAAATATTTTCACAATCAATAAGTCATGGACTTACGGAAGCTTTTTATATTAGGTATTAACTTTGTCCGGAAGTCTAGGAGCTAATGGATTATTTAGAAAAAAAGAGGATTTCATTGAGTTTTCAGTATATTGTTAGGTGAGACAAACATAATATTTGGTAAGTCAGTGATTGGGACATAAATTTTTTAACCCCTGACAATATTCAACATATTCAATAATATCAACAGCATCAAGATACAACTGGATCAGTTTTTGTATCGCTGAGGTTTCAAAATTCTTTGAAATGAGAGAATATAAATATACTCGTTTCATATAATTTCAACTGCAATGTTATTCACTATCAATTAGAAGAATACATTTTGACCAATCTTTGTATCTCCCTTCTGGTTGATAAAGAGACTTAAACTAAATTAAACAATCGGCATGCGATACCTACCTAGCTGATCCTTACAAATATACATCAGCTTTTCGGCAGACTGCACCTTTGTTTGAACACATCGCTTGATATAAGGTTCAGTCCGCCCAGTTTTGAATGGCTGGAATGACACATCATCAATGAACTCTGTCTGCTCTATCACATTAAATGTAAAATTATTTCCTTCGTCTGTTTTTGTGACCTCGCCCCAGTACAGGAAGTGGTCATTGTTGATGACACGGCCGGCAAAGTCGCTCTGAGAAAGAACGGAGATGTGTTCCGAGTGGTATTTGTCCGCCACCTGATAGATTATCCTATTGCACAAACATGACTTGCCAACTCCATACTGCCCCTTCTCCCGCTCCGTTCCGCTCAGTCCGATCACGCTCACGTTAAAAGTGCGCCCTTCGGCTTTCTTCGCCATGCTGCAGCGTGGTGTCCTCACCAGCAAGGCATGGATCCATTCAGGGGCAGGTTAGCCATTGGTGTGGAATCCACGACCCCATGACTTGGCCATTACTGCGCACGAGCCTTGAACATTCTATCAGACTCCATGTCAAAGAAAAAAAGAGGGGGATCCAACTCAGTCGCTACAGATTGCACATGTATAAAAACACAACACGGGTAAGTTTTCTCAAAATGTCATCACGGGATAATCTCCTACGGCATCTTCGGGTTGCATGTTTGTAGGAAGAATATGTTGGCTGGGCGTTATCACTACGGGATGATTACACTTAATGCGGCCACATCACAGTAAGGAACTTGTCTGTCACTTCAATCACAGGGTCACCGGGTGCAAGGTCACGACCTCAAGGTCATCCTCCACATGCAGCGGAAACATCCATGTGCAAGCACCTGCAAACAGAGAAAAAAAATTTGAAGTATGTGGTTATAAAATATCACTTGAGAGGAAACAGCACTTCACCCCTTGACAACATTCCTCTTGGAGAAAGAAAGGGAAAGACAATGAACCAACTTGCATGTGCAACTATGAGAGGAATTTCTCCATCAATACACACCAAAGAATTTTGGTCCAATACACACACAGGGAGCAACTATTTCTGGTGATTTCAATCTTTGAAGCAGGCTATGTAACATACAGTAAGGCGCAAATATGTCAAAGCTGAAGTATGCTAGATATAACACTGATAGTGCCCAATATGCAAAATCACACAAATAATTAGGCCTCTACAGATAAGATCGCTTCTAAACATGCCCGATCTGCAGGGGATCGTACACCGGCTTTCAGTGCAAACAAACATATCTGCATGCAAATGGAAGGATTCAAAGATTAATCCAAATGTTAAAATGTTCTTAAACTTATCAACAAGTGGCATGATATTTCAAAATGTTGTTGCCTGTAGTATAATTGAATTACTATCAACATAGATATCAAAGCTAATTATTTTACCCAAAATGAGTCACTAAATGTAACCAAACCAAACTGAGATTTAAATGGGACATGAATAATATAAATTAATGAGCAGAACACATAATTAGGGAAAATTACACCCATAATTATCATTAAGTTATCAGATGTTTGTGTAACATTAAATTGATTTAAATGCAATTTATGGGGACAGTAAATTATGTACAAGACAATGTTGATATCCACTAAAAGTATTTTTTTCTTTAAACTAACTTCTGAGATATATACATGATTCCCTTTTCAAAGGCAAGTCTATATTCAGCATTCAAGTAACATTTTTCTAAGGCCCTTTTTAAACATTTGATAAACCAGTCATATTTCACATTATGAATTCTTATTAAGTTTATTGATAATCGAAATAAATAGCTTGTCATTAAATCAACTGCCTAATAATCTTTACCTACTGATACAAAATATTCCGGATATTTATGCCATTATTTCTCAATCCTCACACAGAATTATTCTAGCTGTCAAAAAGACATTCAGAGCCAAATAGTGATAGTATTCTTAATAGACACTTCCTTCTCTCTATACTGCACTACTCAGAGGTTGGCCATTTACCTGATGTTGCAATATTATTCCGCATTTGTTCTCTATCCTGTAATTTAGCCACTCAGCAAGTCTAGTTCTTATTTTAAGGGTTAAAAGACTTTTAGAGCCAACGTGTAAGTTTGTACTAAACAGATGTTTACCTCCCTCTGTACTTTAAACACAGAGGTCTGTTTCATCAACATTTATCTGATGTTGCAATATCATTCCAGATTAGTTATCAATCCTGTAATCCAGCCACTCAGAAATATTCTAGTTCTAAGAACATATATAGAGCCAAAGACTTAGTCTTATGCTAAATAAAAACACCCCTACCTCTTTACTGCAATAAACAGAGGTCGATTGATTGCTCATCAAGGTTTTCTAGATGTTGCAATACTATACAGAATTAGATCTCTATCCTGTTATTCAGCCACACAGAAATATTCTAGCTCTCAAAAATGTTAGTCTACACTAAACCGAAAAAAAACCCCCTCTCTTTGCAATATGCTGGTGTCAATCAATGTGCTCATCAATGTGTGCCTTATGTTGCAATTATATTCCAGATTAGTTCTCTTAATTGTAATTCTTCCACTCACAGCAAGTCTAGCTCTTATTAAGGTTAAAAGCCTTTAGAGCAGACTCAGTCTGTGCTAAACAGACACCTCCCTCTCTCTGTAAAGCAATTTGTTGGGGTCAGTCAAGTTTTCCTGATGTTGCAACAATATTCCAGATTAGTTCTCAATTCTATAATCAAGCCATCCAGAAATATTCTAGTTCTCAAACAGACATTTAGAGGCAAAGAGTAGGTCTTTGCTTAATAGACGACCGCCTTCCATCTGTTGCATAATACACAGATATCAGTTAACTGCTTTTCAACATTTACCTCATGAGGCAATATTATCCAGAAAACCTCTAAATCCAATGATTCAGCCTCACAGAAATGTTCTAGGTATCAATAAGAGAGAAATACTTTTAGAGTCAAAGTCCCAGTCTACTCTATAGAGACACCTCCCTCCGTCTGAAATGCAATACAGAAAGGTCGGTCAGTGCACATGAGCCGACTCCACTAAAAGATACAATTACACTCTGTACAAAGTGCCTTGCATGACTTCGTACATCAGCATGCCACTTGGGTTAGATTCCAGAGATAAGACTGAAATGAAATGAATTATACACAAAAGCTACCATTAGAATAAGATGGGCTGAAATAATTACACACAATGCTACCTGCCTCATGGAGAAGAAGTTTTCATTGTGACCTAAATCTCAGACCCATTCAGAAACATATGACTGGACCAACCCCGATAGTCAAGATCTTGATGACTAACCGACCATTAAATCATCAAAATTGACTAATGCATTCAAAGCTCATAAATTGATCTAGATTTTGGACAAAGATTGACAGTATAATAACACTATCAATTATCTATTACAAATCTGTTATTGTTACAATTGTTCAAGTAAATGAATGCCATGTCATATTTTTCATGCTGCAGTACAGTAAATAATTTAACATAATTGAATATACATGACAATGTTTCTAATTAGACCCAAAAAAATTTCATGACATTGTGTTGTTGACTTCAAACAGTTTAATGACATTTTCAGTTGCAACAGTTCTGATGTATGGTTGAAATAAATTGCCCATATGTCCTTTGACATTAATCTTCAAACATAAATTATCCAACAATATTATCAAATAATAATCTAATACTTCAGGGACAAATTGGCCGAAATTTCTAAAACACAATGACACCTGCACAAACTGACAAGCACATGGCTTTCACTAGGAAGGCTCTGAGGTCTCAGTGACCTGGCATTGAGGGACATACTGACCGAGAGCTTGCTAGAGATATAACAGTCAATTTCATAAACTTGTTGGGTATGACAGTGTTGTGATTAGATCAGGGAGTCATTTTGGCCAATTCTGAACAGATGGGCGCCTTTACAATGGCACGAGTTTACCCCTTCTCTATGTTATTATGGGACACGAGGACGAAAAAGTGGGCAAATCTCACCCCCCCCCACCAAGACCTCCTTAAGGAACAACACTGATGTCTCAGTGCTTGCTGGGACAGAAGGGCTTTATTCAGTAGTGCCCTTGACATTTATATGGGTATATTTAGGAAAATATGATTAAGTGACATTTTGAAAGAGGTTTTGATAAAACATGTAATAGAATTTGACACCATTTCCATTTCAATTTCCAATGGTATCTCTAACAGTTCTGCTAAAACAGAAGATGTTTTAGACAGTAGCCATCTTCACATAAACTAATCAGGTGTTTTTCAGAGAATTTGACTTAAGTGACATTTTAAATGTATTAGCTTGAAAACAGGATCTTAAAAATCAAACTTTTTCAAACACAATCTCACGGCTATGCTAAAACAAAAAGACTTCATTCATGTTACTTGATATGTTTGGTTACTTACAAACCAATGACAAATGTTATTAAAAATGTGATAACAATTTATAGAAAATATAAACCAGAAAACAATATTTTTGTAATACACTGACGCCCCAAGATATAAGCAGGCATCAAAGAACTTTTATCAATAACTAACCATTTTGAATTGAGGACAAGGTTAAATGTTTTGGCTGCCAACAAAATCTCAAAGATAGACATATGTGCCATACATGATGGCAAAAACAATAAGTTCCGTTAAATTTTCTTTTCAGTGACTTAACGTTAGTTTAAAGGAAATAGAACCTTGTATCTTTTTTAATCAATACAGAAGTTAGAGTTTTGTCACAGACATAGAAAATATAGCCATTGGCTCTGTCACCCATCAGAATGACCAAATTTATCAAATAAAAGTTTAAAGACTAACATTTCGAATAATAAAGTAGTGATTATGTCTATAAATAGTTTGGACAGTCTCTAAATTCACATTCTGTAATCTTAATTTGTCATGTAGTATCTATTAAAAATTTCATTATCTTCAACACTTATGTTCTAAGGAAGAAGTAACTTAGAAGCCCTTCTGTCTTTTAGCCCGATGCTCCAGCCAACTATTAAAAGCGTATCTCAGTGATACTGACCTACTGTGTCAATTTCAGAGTAGTGACCCTCCATTACAGCATTACAACACTGGATACATAGAAGCGAGAGTTCCCTGACCCTCGTACATTTCATCAGTTCTAAGTTTGTCCTGTCATGCCATGTCACATTCCTCACTGCTATTGTTAGCTACATGGACATTGGTTTCATTCAAACAACTCACGGTCGTAAATCCTTGACGCCACATTACCCAACCTAGCCTAGATTGTCATCTCTACACCTAGATATGTAAATGTGGCTTAATAAACCATGTAACTTGAAACGCTATGTATATCTAAAAGGCAGCACTGGGAAATCATTTAAAGAGGTCTTGAAAAAGTTTTAAAGCATCATGAATATTCGAAAAACACGAGTTTTTAATTCAAATATTTGAAAAGATAAATATTCTTGGGTGATCTTAAATATTAAAATTTGTTGGCGTTCATAACAAAATAGTTATTTCTTAATCTACATATGATCATGATGTCATATAGCAAATCATCCAGTATAGAAATAACATCACGTGTCAAATGAGAAATATTTACTGTATATAATACAATACAGAATATTTGACAAACTAGACTTTCTCCAATCTTTCAAATTATTATAACCACACAGGCCAACAGGCCATCATCTTTACTGCAACTAATAATCAGTCTTGAAGGATATTTATCATTGGAAGCTTCTTTTTTATTCCTTTAATGTCAATTTCCTAATATCCACACTATATTTTGTTCACAAATGCAGTTTGAAGTACAAGAAGAGATATACAATGACTGAGTCATTTTCAATTCATCCTAAGCCGAAAGATGATAACTCCTTTACAAAGCAAGTCTAGAGTTTCCTCCAAATGAGGCTTATTTGCAATAATAGATAAAAAACTGTCCTTCCTTATCTAATGGTAAAGTTGCTCAAAGGCTGTTTGAGATTATGTGGCAGGTTACCCAGCCCCTTACACTAATTGAAGCCAAAGCAATTTAGCACATTTGAGCAAGTCAAGAATTCTCAAGACTAACAATTTTCATAAAGACTTTAAAAAGGGCTCTTTGTGGGGCAACATCTGATTTATATTTCCTCTTTATTTGGGTAAGTATATCAAATTCTATAATAAGAGACTACTTAATGCACTATTGCACATGCAGAGTGTTGTCAGCAACAAGGGGGAGGAAAGTGGAGGAGGAGAAGAAGGAGGGGGATGGCAGGTTGGTGAGTTGAGTTGAGTTGATCTCAGCAGGGTAGGAACTAGCATAACTAAGGCATTTGAGGCAGGCAGATCTGGGCAAGTGAAACATGAGAGCATGGAACAAGATAAGCTTGTGGTCATGTGGCAAGGGAGCAGTGTATTGTGAGGCTCAACAAGTTCCATGTCCGAGAGGGTGGGGAATATGGATTTAGATGGATGTTGATTTGAAGAATTGTTGGTTAACATAGGTAGTTCGTTGTGGTTTGGGGTGAGTTGTAATGTCAAATTGAAAAGAGAAGTGTAGTGTAGGAGCCACAGAAGTGGTGGAAGAGATGGGAGGGAGGAGATCAAATGGTGGGTTGCTATGGTAGGCGGGGGTGGTTTAAGACGGCATTTGTTGAGGTATGAGGTCAAATGACATAAAGTAGTGCAGTGTCAAGCTAAAGGTTGGGGGGGGGGGGGGGGAGGTTTCAGGGGAGAGGAATGGAAGATGTTGATGATGACAGAGGTAGTTGTAGCAAGGGTTTTGGGTCGGGTGTAAAGTCAAATGGCTGAGATCAGTGTACTGTCTGTCTCTATGAACCAGTACCAAATTCTAGGAGGGGTAAAAGAGATCGGAGGGTAGCAGTGGTAGCAGTAGGTATGGTTAAGTGTAAATTCATGTTGCAGCATGTATAAATTACCAGATTTCCCAAGATTTCTGCCGTTATTCCCAGAAGTGTGTAGTGTACTGTCAGGGTGGTGGAGTTAGTACACAGACTAAAGTAAGGGATAGAGATGGGAGAGATGAAGGACAAGACTAGGTGCATTAGAAAGGTAGTTTTCATTGAGTAAGGCAAAAAGCAAAAAATAGCTTATTCCTAGTCAGCGATTGGGTTGAATGGAGGTGAAATTGAAAGAGACATTGACAGGCAAAAATAATGACAGGTCTTGTTTGATGCAGATTTTCAAAATACCTCTGATTTAGATTAAGAAAATGTTGTGATTATTTCAATGAATTTGATCCAAACCATAGTGCTATGAATTTAGTCAATGATAATCTGATGACCAGGAACCAGATATACAATGAAGGAAGAAATAAACATCAACGTCATATAGCAACATACAAGTAACAATTTCCTATACAATCATCATATATTTGACACAGATTTCAGTTTATATCTCCTGTGACATATCATATGACTTCCTGAACTGATTTAACCTTTACTAATGTATGAAAACACTTTCAAACATTAACAATACAAGCTATGATTGTCCTAATAAAGGATGTAAATTAAACAAACAGAGAGCCCTATAACCATATTCATAAACTTTTCAGATATTGATTACTTTCCCCCTTAGATGTCTTGCCTACTTTTCCTCATCTCCAATCCAACCAGACGTTCAAGACTTAATGGCTCTTTTGGGAAGGTTAATATAGAAAGGGAGAGATTCAATGAGGGTGTGCTACTGCATGTAGGTATAATGATAAGTTTTGTTTCTAGAGGTCCTGGAAATTGACATCCCTCAAAATTCTGGAAAGTGGGATAATAACCCAATATGACCCCTCGGTCAATCACCTGAGAAAACAGTGCATGATAAGAGATAAATTTTATGCCTTTCCTGAATAATGTAAACAGGGATCATAAGCCACTGATTTCCCAATTGTTTTCATAAATGGAAGGATTTACATCATACTCATTCAAAGCTGGACAATAATGAACCAAAATAGCAAATAATTGACTGAGGGTTCCTTAGACATGACAAATACATTGATTACCTAGTGTAAGCCATGTTTATGAAAAACACGGAACAATTATCCCCCTTGAGCAACATCGCGTTAATAACCCAACATGACCTTTTCCTATCCAAGCTTCCTGACACTCCTACACAGTCTCCACTAAACAAGCTTCCACGATTCCGCAATGACCTTTGACCTTTCTGTGATGTACCGAGCTTGTTCCGAAGAGTACACGTAAGATATTGATCGATTTTGACCACCAGCATGACAGTGGGCAGCCATCGGAGGTTAATCATGTGGACATACCACGACAGCCTTGGGAGTCTGTGTGTCCTCCCTTTGCCTCACAGCTCCCAGCATAGGCAGACCATTCAACAAACAGGAGGATGTTAATCTTGCAATAATTAGAGGCATTAGAGATTATTGTACACATAATGAAGGAACTGTTGATTGGAATTGGCTTGATGATAAAGGAAAGACAAGGGCATATGCATGAAAACGGTATAAGAATCCACACAGGCACGTTGCTATTGTGAAATAGAGAAGTCGTGAATCTCCGAAATTACCTATTTCTTAATCATGTAAGAAAATGAGTATCATCTTGGCAAACAACATGGAGAGGCAACAAGGCAAATGTGAGCACAGCTCACAAACCCTGTCTGTAATTTGACCGCTTTAAAGCAACATTAATTATTTGAGGACTATGTACAGTCAAATCATATACAGAATACATATGGTACAGTTTCTGAGTTATGCTTCTCACAGAATGACGCACAGTTGGGCACACGGAGTGCTACATACCCCAACTATGAAGTTTGATTCCATCTTCTTAACAAAATATTTAAAGAAAAAAAAAATCTTGCTTGACTTATGTATTTAAGTTTAAAATGCCCTCAAAGAAATACAGTAACATTTGTAAATTTGTTTCAATATTTGAATGACAAATTGGTGATCGATTTGGTGATCCAAATGACCAATCCATAGACGGATTAACCCTTCCGTTGCTGAATATTATTTTGACCAGTTTTGCCCCCGTGGCTGAATTTTCCAGCACTCGCCTCGCTACGGTAATAACGCAATTAGCCCCTGTGGCCGAATTTTCCAGCGCCGCCAGATGCGACCGTTTTAACAACATATGGCGTGTTTACATGGCGGAATACGGACGTTATCGTCGTTTTATACAAAGCTAGTCGGCGAATCCCGTGTTATAAATGGATGATACTTACTTGACACTTTGAATGAAATTTCTATCACCCCTGGAACGGTTTCTACAACCGAAGTAAACTTGTTTTCAATTCGGGCGCCATAACTCAATAAATTCCAAGAGCGCATGCGCGAAATCAAAACGAAACTAAAGATGAATTGTTCCTTTTCACATCGATATAAAAATTATTTTTATAATATGTCTGGAACGAATTTTACTAAATTTTAAAAATTGTCTTCATTTCAAACATTATAAAATCATTTAATCACTGAGTGCACACATGCAAATTATATACGGAATTGAAGCTAATTTCTTGCTCTATATTTCACGATAAATTTTATTACGATACGCCATCCTAAACGAAAGATATAAATAACGAAAGCAGGGTAGTGATAAATCCCGATAACGTTCTGACCCCCACAGTAATATTACTAAGCTAGTAGCCCCGGGCAAACGCACGCGCTCAGCGCGTGCAGGCGGGGTATCCCCGCTGAAAAATACACTCACACTTAACAGAAATTGTCTTTATTTCCAATTTTATAATTCAAGTTATTCGCTTTGTATACATGCAAATTATATATGGAATTGAAGGCAATTTATTCTTCTTTACGAAAAAATAAATCATAACAATCTTTTGCACTGTAATTAGAAGTTATTACCAACGTAACGTGGGTATAGCTAGTGAATAAAGTCTTTGATAGTCGCCTTACCGCGACATTTGTCGCATAATTTCCACACGTTTTATTTTGATGCAAATATGGGCAAATTACACATGAAAATGAAGGTATTTATTTCCTCTTTACGTTGATATGAAAATGATAAATATGTACCGCTTGGTTTGGAATATATATAGTTTGCAAAGATTCTACCCTCAGGTATTTGAAAACAGATTTTGATGATTGCGACATCACTTACCGCTCCTTTATTGTTTCATTGTAATTTGCAAATTTTACATAGAATTGAAGACGATCCTTTTCTCTTTATTGTGATATAAAAATGTTGATAATGCGCTCTGCCGTTAAATGGATAGGAAGTGTAAAAAGCAGTTGAAAAAATCGCTTCTCGGTTAACAAGATATGAATAGAGAAATTGCCTGTTTGCGCAATGCTCGTCGGGTCTTTACTGATTTTCGTTTACATACAAATCTTATATGGAAATAAAGATCATCCTTTTCTCTATATTTTGATATATGAAATTTCAAAATGTCCCGAGAACTTTATGTGATATAAAGTGCGAGAAAATGGTAAAAACACAAAGAATAAAGAAAAGTCGCAATTTTGCGGCACTTGCTGTATCTTTATTTTATATACTGCATATAACTTTTTTACATCAAATCGAAGACAATTATTTCCTCTTTATCACGAGGTAATCAATTTCAAAATACGCCTAGCTGTTGAGAAGATATAAACGAAATAAAGGCACATGTCAAAATCGCCGTTCAGTTTACATGATTTGAATAGAGAAATTAGCTTTTTGTGCGGCGCTTGCTGTGTCTTTATTTATTTTTGCGCATGTACAAATTTTACATGGAATGAAAGACAATCTTTCTCTCTATCTTATAATATAAAAATTGTCAAAATAAGTTGACCACATCATGTGAAGATTGGTGTGACAAAATGGTGTAAAACTAAAAATATGTAAAAATCACCTTTTTTGCGGCACATGCTGTATCTTCATTTCAGGTGGCGTAGTTATGTATTTTATATTGAATTGAAGACAATTTTCTGCTCTTTCAAAAGATCCAACCGGTATTGTAATACGCCCAAGGGTTCAGAGCATAGGGCGTGCGATAGGAAGGCGTGCATAGGGTCAAAATGCACGCGTCTCAGTAAACGATAGCATGCGCGGGTCGGTAAGCTCGTGCGAGAGGGTAGAAAGTGCCCACAGGCTATTAGCACGTGCGGCGGGGAGTGGGGAAAAATTGAGTGATTTTAACGTTTATTTTCGGTACGATAAACATTATCAATACTCTCATAACTTTCGGAGCATGTTCGCGCATTATTTAGAACACCAACGAAACAAAACACGGTTGCTTAGCGGCAGCCGGAACGAAAATACAAGCGTTGAACTGAGACTACTGCTAGGCAATAAATTTCCAGGACCCGCGGTCATAATTAGTTAGCGTGAGAAAAATAGAGTGTGCTACTCGCATCCCGCTAAGAGGACTTGCGGGCAAAGCTAATTTCATCCCGGAATATTCCGGGACCCGCATCTTAAGGGTTAAATTCCGTTAACTTAAAAGAAAAGAAATCCTTATGCAGCAGGAAAAATGTGTTACAGACTAAATTCTTCCGCTGGCCCAACTTTGACTGGGGCAAATTTGGCAAATACTCTTTTCTCCCCTGGGAAAGTTTTGACTAAGGCAAGTTCAAAACTTTAAAAGAAAATTTGAAACCATCTGGAATTAATGAACCTTAGGTAGTACTAAAATGAATTTAATGTAGCATGGCACCCAAAACTGTGCAAGTAGAATAGTACCCTACAGCATGTAATTTGGAGATCCCAAACCATACCTCTTGATATGACATGGAGCATAAGTCACAATGTTATCCCTGTCAAAAAAACTTTTAAACATACATGTGTGTTTAATTTTGAAATAGATGCTTGAATTGCCTTGCTCTGAATCTCTTCCTTCCAAGAGGCAGGCCATTGACCACATGGTTTTGAAACAAAAACTTCACTTGAAAAACAGACATGAAACGATTCGAGAAAAATCTTTTATCGGTTAATTAGGCTGAAAAACAACAATGGACGTTTTGTTTCCCCAAATTCTAAGCTCTTCTCAACACTGCCATGGAAAGAATTTCTTTTTCTCGGTTATTGCATAATTGCAACAAGGAACTCAAAGCAACTTGGTCGGTGTTTGATACATGGTGCATTGTAATTATTTGCTGTATTTTGAACATCACTGGTCCAGGCAACAGACTGAGATCTGAGTACTGTCACAGATTAACATTTCTTTAGATAAATGAACAATGAGTTTAGCAAATATCTTAAAAGAGAACCTTCATTCTTAAAATTTTAATAACTAGAACAGAATATCTTTCAAAGTTTCAAAAATAAAACAGTAAGGAAAGAGAAAAATTAGTGCATTACTTGAATTTTACTAATTTTCTGTAAACGACAACAACTGTATACATTTCGTAAACAAAGTCAAGTGATTAATCGCATATCTCAAAACAAAATGCTGATTACATGACATTACCAGGAGTCTTTGAAGTTGAAAGATGGGGTCGCCATAAGGTTCACATGTTAGTATTTTTCTTTGAGAAAATTATGCTGGCAATAAGCCTTAGGCATAAACTGTGTGTGCCTGGTTGAGTGAGGCCTAGATGAGGGCTATTTCTGACAACAAGAATGAAAACTGCATGATGAGTATGCATGCAAGAACCTGTTATTTTCAGTCAATAATGCATCCTGCAGGTTGCACAACTCCTGCCTAAAACAGAACCTTTAACATTCAGCAAAACCTATTTTAACCCCTTCACTGCTTATGCTTAGTCTTATAATTCAATTGAAGTTGGCTTATCCTGGTCAACTTAGGGATATTTTTAAATCTATCACAGGTTGCAAAACTCTTGCCTCAAACGTGAAGGTAAAACATCCAGGGAAGACTACTTTTAACCCTTTACCTGTCATTCCATATATGGTTTTTATTTGCACTTAGCCTATCCTGGAAACATTAGAGATGATTTGGTTGCATAATTCTCGCCTCAAAAGTGACATTAAACCATCCATGAAAACTTATGTTACCCCTTAACCTTTTTATCCAGGCATAAATAATTGGAAGGAGCATGGCCTTTTCTTGTAACCTCAAGGAAAACTTAGGTTTCATGACTCCTTCCTTAAAAGTAAAGATAAAACACCTAAGAAAACCAATTTTAACCCCTTACCTGTAAATCCAAGTATGCTTATAATTGGAGCCTGGCCTATCCTGAACAAATTTTCAGCAAACCCAAAAAGGTCACCTGAATCTTTAGGGAAAAAAACTATGTGATTATGACATCAGATTTATTGTTATGATACAAAGAATAAGCAGCATGAAATATGAGGTCCACATCTTCTGAACTGATACCAATGCAGTTATGATAATAAATTAGCACTACAAGGGTTAAAAATATATTCTTCATTCTGAAAATTTAATTTTCAATAATTTCAATTTTTGTTCTTTTTATATATTTGGTAATATTCCTACTGTGTATATCAAATAATAATTGATAGCACAAAAACATTCATATGATAATTCATCCCTAGAGGGAAAATCTGCATTTTGTGTCGGAGTATTCTTGAATTAATCATTATGATACAATGAAGTGAAAACTTCTTCGTTGAACAGAAGCAATACAGAAATTTTCATCATAACTTCACAAGATTACAAACTAGAATTTTAAATCACTGAATTAAATTGTATCAATTATCCCTATACTACAGAAATTCATCTTTTTTCACATTAGACAATTATTTTTTCGTAAATAAATTGATCAATTTATAACCAGTGAATTGCCACTCCTTCGCTTTTTAAGAAAAATAGCTGTAAGTGAAAAGAAAATACACATTTTATATAGAAAAAACAACAACAAAATATCATTATTTGGGCATCGATGAAAGTATGTAGTCTCTATCACTGCAGTTAAACCACAGAGAAATGCCAACAAAAACTATTTTCACTGGAGACAAAGAGTTTGAATACAGACTATAGATGGACAGAACAATGCAATCCTGCCACAGCAAACGCCATAGATACATGTCTGTCAAGTAACAGGTTGTCTTTGTTGCAACTAACCAGTCGCCAAATTATTCAGCATTCATGATAGTTCCTGTATCACATAATATGATGACAAACAATTAATAATCAATAGGCCCACCTTCAGTTCCTAAGGAATTGCTCTGATAAACCATCAGGATGAATCATGAATGAAATATTATTTGAAATTGTTACCTATTCATGACTGCGTAACCTTCAACAAGGAATCAATGAACGCTGAACACATGTGACTAAGTCGTACGCTCGGCACTAGATGCGCTTGAGTAAACATGCTGCACCTCGCTAGTGGATGAATAATTGCCAAGGTAAAAATCTATCATCTCATCTGCACTGACGGTGCATGGAAGACCCTACAGGTTTAACCCTTTACCTTCATACTTTTACAATGGGTACTGTGTTAAAACATTGGAATGTCATGGACCAGTCAATGGACAAAACAATTAACCCATTCCCTGCCGCTCAATGCTGTAGTTGAGAAATTTATGAAGGTAAGGATCAACCCTTTACCTTCACGACACTGCAGAATTGGATATTATGGCAAAGTATGACCAATTTAGCTTGCCATAGACGAATGTTTACAGACAAAGATTGACTCTTTATCTGCCTCACAAAAATGGGGCAGGAGCCGGTAATTACCCATTGGTAAATACAAGAGGTAATACGAAGAATGTAATACACCATAGGTTTCCAAGAGACCAATATAAAAGACAGGTTTTTATGCCGAGAAATAAATGTTGGAATGGATCTGGCAGTGATGTTCCAAGACATGATCTTAAAGAAATCTGACCACCTTTTTGGTTTGATGTCTATTAAAATTTTGAGATAGGTGTTGGTTACCTAAACCATTGTAAAAGATCTCTCATGCTCAGAATTGGCAAAATGACCGCCTAGTTAGAGAGTGATCACCTCATAGTTTTATCATTTGTTTGGCATAACTTAGTTTCATAGAAAAAGACTTAACCTTCCCTCTGCCATATATACTAGTAAAAGCAAATACTCCAGTGTAAATTGGGTTAAACAATGAACAAGGGGAGACTGTCACATCAAGCAAACGCCTGAACATCAATACAGCAAATAAGAGAGTTCTCAAACACGTCCCTGACTGTTGAATAAAGAGTGTTGGAGATCGAAGTGCAGCGATGATGTAATACCTGTTGACGACTGTCAAGGTGAACAATACCTGTCAATAATTGTCAAGGTACATCTTGTATGTGAGCAATGCACATTTTCCTAAAGGCTATAAGAATCCTTTCCCTGATGGGTGAAATCAGAGCCACGTATTTCATGTAATGTGATACGTACAAACTAGAAAATATATCTGTGTTCATTTGTGGATATGTAATATTATTCTTATCTTTTAATGATATTAGAATTAAAAAGTAATGTAGTCAAGTTGACAACTTTAGATTAGAAATTCAACTGGTATATCATAAACCAAATGGTCAAGAAATATATTATATAACACCGTATGATATTACACCATATTACACGATGCAACACCACTTTACATGATATTTACATGTCAATTTTTTTTCGGTGTATGTGTATAAAAACATATATGTATGTTACATTGGTTCTGCATGGATACTAGATTGGTATATCATAAGGATCATAGACCTAATTTGTCCAAATCAATATCTTTATTGGATTTATTTAAGGATATTGAAATAATCTGCCGTCTTTTAACATTGTCTGTAATTCAAATGTTAACACACTAGCAACAGTGCTTTACTTCATTCCTTAGTAACATAAGGACATGTTATCATGTATATTTTAAGTAAATTAGTGTCAATGGGCCCAAATTGGCTGGGCAAAATTTTACATTGTTATTCATATTCTCCTTTACACTTCTATTGTTTGACTCTTGCATATACTTCATATTTATTCAATCAATTATTCATTTATAAAATGAGATTAATTTTTCCTATAGACATCAGATTGATGTAACACATCTAATCACATAAAATCCCATAACATGGTTTATATGAACATATCCTATCCGCTGCTGATAAAAAAAAGATAATTAAAAGTACAATTAGGTATTTTTCCCTTTCAAACACTGTCTTTCAATCTAGCAATGATTCCCTGAGAGCCATGCTGACATACATTTGTGGATGGTGAGTCATGCTCTGTATTCATTATTATTTACTCGTTTAAACTTGCCAGCTCACTCAATATCAACACAGCCATCAAAATTTCAATCAATATTTTTCAAGCTATTTTTTTTTTAAATTTCAAAGCATTATCCCATTCAAGAGCTGTACTGATACAAAGTAGTATTTATTAAGTGATATTTATTCTGACAATACGTATCTGTATGTATAGTATATTAAACACCTATACTGACATGGAATGGTATGGTCCTGATGTTAAAATGCAAATCTTATGATGAAATTCCACAATCCCCTCTCTTCCCAAACATTTCAAAATCTACATGGACGAGTTTAATCATTTTAGACAATATGTGTATTTCTATGACATAAAAAGGTGCAAAATCTAATCATTTGACTATTACATAAGATAAATAGGACTGCCGCTGCAACAATTAGGTCTTCAAGACTCCTTGACATTTGACCCAATTATTTAGTTTCAAAACTTGTAGAAAAAATGATTAAGATGCATTATTACTGACAGTTGACTGATAACAGTTTACAAAATACAGGGAAAACAACTTTGCAATATGACCTAACCCAAAAGCAGTCACCACACACATACAAAAGCTGCCTCTTAAACTAAACACTAGATCTCTAGTGATACCTCATGAGGGTTTTTGATCATCTTCAAGAGCGTCAGCCGTGTCAGGGTTTTTTGCATTATGTAAATTATATGTTTTTAAAATGCTTTACTTGATTTTATTATACAACTTTATCATAATATGATATATAGTGTTGGAATATCCACAAATTTACATATAATTAATCAACAAATCAACAAAGGAAGGCTTTCACCATTCAAAGCACTGATAAATGACATCACTTCAATAAATGAATGTGCAAATTTGAATATACCAAAACGTTACTATCAAATGTTTCAACAGTATTAAGTATAATCATCAATAACATGTACGCATAGACAGGATTGTCCCTAGGTTTGTCAAATGTCATAATAGAACTGTACTTTTTGTTACAAGTTTTTTTGTTTTTGTTTGTGTGATTAGTTTATTTCGTGAAAAGGCCTCATGGCCAAAAGCACTGTAATGGAACTATCAAAGACAACAATCTCTTGATACAAAAGTGTATATCAAGATTCAGCTCCCTTTGGTGATAATCCTGAATTGAAACATGTATGTATAAACTTTTCCACAGGAAATAACTTAATAGCACGTCCCTTTAAACATAATCATATCACAATATAAAACTGCATATCAATATGGTTCAACTGAATATGGTGATAACTATGTATCTACAACTGTGTAGAAAGATTTCTACAGAAAATACCCTGATACAACTGAACAGCACAGTAGAACTAAAAACAACCATGTCGCAGACTCAATATAAAAGCATACGTGTTTCAACTGGATTTGGTTATGATCATCTATTATATGTACCGGTATAAAGGTTTCCAAAGAAAATGCCCTGATAAAATCTTCGCATTAAATATAGCCATGTCATAATAACAAAGTGCATTGCATGTTTTGACAACAATTTTGTTTTCGGTTCAATTTCCTGAAGCCAGGTGATGGTACATTTAGAAAGTATGTCGGAGATGGCAGCTGCTGCCTGGGAATATTGTTGGAATTATCCGAGAAGGGAGCCATAAATAAACACTAAATGTTCATCGTGACCTCCCCAGCCTCCACTGCTAGTATGACCCGGGCTTGAATCAGTTATCAGTGAACATGGAAACTCAGGATAATTATCACAAGGTTGGGGGTGAAATTCTTCAAAGTATGCCTTCACACTGAAACAGCCTGTACGTGCTCTCATAGGAGAAGGAGCAGGATAGTTATAAAGTCTAGCAGTTCATGGTCCAAGATCATATAACAGGTAGTTTGGTCCAAAAATGTTTAGAAACCTTGGTGAAGAATATTTTTCTTAATAGACTATCAGAGTCTGTAATTTAACTCTAAATCTGAGACTTTACTTTCAGGTTCATCCGAGCTTTATCAAGTCTATGTACATTTTGTGAAAATTTTCTCACAACAGACTCATGAAATACAGAATCAACCAGTCACAAAAAATTGAAGAGAGATCTTCTCATACAACCAGAATTTTTAAAAAGTGCAACCTTTGAGTAATACATCTACATGCTGAAATGTTAAACTGCAGTTAAGTCACTTCCTGAAATTGGAGAAGTCATACCCCCTCATATATATGGGGTATATATGAATTTGATCCGATTGATGAAAAATAAATTCAACAGAAAAATTAGCCTTTAAAAGGTGTTATCTTTTGTGGATTGCTAGTATACAAGATTACCATTACAATATCAAATTTCAAATTCAAATACATCACCTGACCTACATTATTTCATAAGTTAAAACTGTCACATTCTGATACAAGTCAGCACAAAATTTGCATGATTCATGAACAATGCTAAATCAGAAGTAATGTAATAAGTTAAGTACAAATCTGAGAATGATAACTTAGATAAAACATACCATGAGCTAAAACAATAGCCTAATTGAAAGGTTAGTTTCTATTCTTTTCAGTTTCAATAACTTATTTTTACCGGTTAATTATTTGAGAGCAGGAATAATTTTTTATATATTTTTCAATCAGTGGATCACTTATAAAACCTGGCTTAACTAGAGATCTTCAATTACAATTGGTATCCATTATAGCAAATATTTTTCAACCTACACAAGTCAATTAATGCTTTCTAAAAACGTTTTAACCAAAAGGTATCTCTGAACTCAACTCTTAAAAAAACATAAACGAATGAAATTTACAGGTCAAATGATAACAAGGGTTTGCCTGCAACAGACGAAGGCGTAGCGACACATGTTGAACTCATATCCGTTAGCATCTGTTCTGCAAGCACTTAATAAGATTGGGAAAACAACCTGATTATTTTTATTTAAACTTGATCTCTTTATTTAAACTCAGCCCATCAAACATGCCTTGAATATTTGGATTAGAATTTTTCTAGATGAGGCCAGTGTACAGTTCGTGGATTCCACATGTGGACTTGAATAATGAATTAACACAGGAGTGCATTGTTGTTTAAGATTTCATTATGGACTTGTGTATATTGCTGATTGTGTATATCTGTTGTGTCAAGAATCAACAGTATACAGGAGAAAGGATAAACATGTAGATGTATCGTAACAAAATGAAGCAATTTACATGAATGAGGCAAAATTTTCATGTTTGTTTCCATTTGATAAGTGTACAAATAATGAGCCAAAATCAAATAGCGTAGAAAGATATAGGATCCTGTGATTGTGAAAGGTAGGGGGCCATGGGCCATTCTGCACATTCAAATAAGAAATTTAACCAAGTTATGAAAACGACTAAAAAACCAAAAAATGACCCACTGTCAATCCCTGGGATCATACCTAATGCAATTTGTTGCAAAACAATATCAAAATCATAACTTGGCATAAACCAGACAATCCTTAAATGTGCAGCTGATATTACTGGAAAGAAAGAAGAAAACAGTAATTACAAAACAGTTGCAGGGTTGGCATCTTATTCCTATCTTTTTAAACTAATAGCAGAGTATCAGTCTTATCAATTTTAAAATAAGTTGTAATAACGATAAGTATTAAGATACATACCACAACATCATGGATTGACATTTTCATTCAATGAACTTGACACATCAACTTAGCTGAGTTAAAAAGTCAGTAGTTTTTAATAAGGAAGTACTTTAGGCAACTTCTGTAATAGTGAAACGTTACAGTAATTTTAAATGGTTTGGTTTATCTATCAAATATAAAATGCCATGATCAAATACCATCATATGAAATACATGTATAGTAAAGTCAAGATCTAGACTTAAACTTACCACATAAGGCATATAAGGATAATGATATTGTACAATCAACTAATCTCTACACAATGATCAAATTGAATCCTTCAGGATAGATCTGTAATAGTGAAACATTACTGTACACCTTAAATTTTTTTATTCATCTACCATCACATAAAATGCAATGTTAAAATATCCTCTAATGAAACACATGTCACATTAATTTTTTCTCTTTGATTTATTGTATAAAGCATAAAAATACAGACCTCATAACTGTACAATAAACTGATCTCCCCAAATTTGATCTATTATCAGCATGTGAAACATGTAATATAAACTTCTTATAGACTTTAATTTATCACAAAAAGCATGAAAATACAGAATTCATTACTTCACTTTCAACTGATCTCTCTGTGTTGATCAAATATCATTAGATGAAACATTTACAAGTAATATTAACTATTAATAGACTTTGATTTATCGCATAAAACATGAAAATACAGACTTCATTATTATTCAGTCAAGGGATCTCGCTATGCCTCAACAATCTCTTTGGCCCAGTGCTAGCATAATCTATCACTAACAATGCATTCAAAATGTTTAACATAACTAATGGCTTCTTGTACCATTTCAGTGGGTGTATCTGCCTTAACTCTATTGTGATACATAGAAAGAAATCTGCAGGCCACTTTGTACAGTGGGTTTACTTCTTAGAATTTCAATTTACAATGTTGTACTTTCATAAAGCACTGACATTGAACTGAATGAATGAAGTACAGATCACTCCTTATCAGATAGAATAAATCTGGTGAAATACAAGTTAGTGAAAGAGTCATTGTTAAGTGCTTCTTGAGCAATAATGTCGAGATATTAGCTAGGGGTAAAACAATATAATGAACTACAGAACATTATGATAGATCATTGTAATGAGACTGGTTTTTTTTCAAAAGTTCCTTATCGAAAAGGAACATGAAACAAGCATAACTAATATATTAATAGTAAAGTCAAATATTGATAGTTTTTGGGACACGCTGAGCAAGATTATTTGAGATCATTTCAATCTTGAATGCTGTTAGGACAATTAACGTGACTAGAGACAAGAGTTATCTACCCTGGTTCCTTTGGTACAAAAGGACAAAATCTATTTCACTGATCCTTTAAACACAACCTATGGTGACTTTTTACTGTCATCAATGACATCATTTTAATAACCCTTGAGAATCAGATTTAAAGATAATTTTTGTTTGGATTCAAACCTAATCATGGGTGGCAATGGCCCATCGCTATCACTAACGCAATACAAAGTTGCGATTGACTATTGTTCGATTAGGCTTAATAGTTATACCTAATTTGAATTAAAACACACAGTCACCATTGTCCAATCCTATTTCAAACTTTTTACTAATTTGGTTTAGACGCAAAAGTAATAACAAGTGTGTTCATTTATACCATGTATTATATATAGAAATATATAGAATGTTATAAGTAAAAACTTGTTTCTTAATGTATTATACAAGACTATGGATCACATTTATATGTTAAAATACACAGCATAAACTCAAAGCCTATATACATATTTTTTTCCTTGCAACTTGGCAAAATGCTTAAGTTTTATACTTTGCCACCATTAGTAGTTGATACTTGTAAGAGATGACTTGAATTGAAGTTGTCATATCAATTCAAACCACTGACTGTTGAATAATATTATGATCAAACATTATCACTTTTAAGTAAATCTGACAAATTTTTTAGATCAAAGTTTCAGTTGAATTTTCCATTTATGGCAATTAACCAGATATAAACAAAATCAAATCACAATAATATCTGATAATAAATTGGTAAATAAATAGGATATTAGAAATTATTGGTCTGAGATAGAGCAACATAACATGTTAATTTTATAACATCCACAAAAAGTAACATTCATTCACCTTTTAGAATTGGGCCACACAACAAAATGTTCAGTTGTGATTAACAAAACTATATCCACAATGGAAACATTTGGTAGCCAGCAGATTCCATTGTTTCTATTCTCAGATAATCCTATAAAATTTGAATTTGCAACTACATTCAATAAGCTGCATATACATGCAAGCAATATGCATCAAAGCATCACACGTGAATTGTCTAACAGTTCCATTATAGAAAGATAAAATAAACATCTGACAGTGCAGGAGATTCCGAAAGTGATTTTATGGAAGTCAACAGGCTGAAATGGAGGATGGATGTTCGGCAAGGTGATACGAAGACCAAACTATTGGTGATATTAATAAATCCACTACATTGCAGCATGCATGACGCGTATTACAACAGTATGAGGGCGAGCATGAGTGTAGAAACAAGAAGGTAGGGATAATATTGGCGCTCTGTGACATAAGATCAGTTTAGGAACTGAAATTATCTTCCGTGGGAGATGTTCTAAGATTCTTGTGGACATGCGACGGAATCAGGTTTCTTCAATATGTGGAATGGATGATAAATAGGTTCAGTATATGTAGTCTATTTTCATAGACTCGTAGATAGTCAAATAAACTCACATTTTTTACATTAAACGAAGTTATTCTCACCTCAATTTTTCTCGCCATGTTGATCAGAATGCTAAATTAGGAAGTCGAGAGCCATCCGGTTTAGTTTCGTATCAGAGTGCAGACGGTACAAATCAGTCTTTTATCGTGAATTGTTTGATTAAAACAACTTTAAGTATACTCCATATGGTGTAAACCTATTATCTTCGTAGCATATTTCGATACACAGCGCAGTTTTCTGTTAACACAACAATCATTTTGTGAAAGGAGCGGCCTGGGCTGTTTTAGCTCCGTTTGATTAGGAAGCTGAATGCGTGTGCTACAGCGGTTATCTCCCTTTGTCATTTAGATAAAATTCTTATCATTGTTATAATATATATCCCATTCCTTTGAAATAAGCCTCAACCAATTCGAAATCTACTTGTTATCTGCAAACTCGATAATTCAATGAAAGATAAAAGAGAATATGTTAATAAATTATTATATCAAGACAGAAATGAGTAAAAGTAATCGCATGGGACCCTGTGACACATGTAACCAAATCTTGATAAAGAAAATTTCAAAAGTTTTATGTAATAAATTAAATCATACATGTTCTATATATTTGTATGCAGGCAAAGTTACATCATATTAGTCACTGATATAATACATATGTATGCATCAGTTATATTCACGTGCTGTTAGAAGTAATAAAGTTAGTCACGGAAGTAAAAGTAAATGTCCGTGTTTTAGAAACGTTTTCTAGTCAATCGGTATCTATTTTTCCTTCTTTATTTTGTATCAAACATTGATTTCTAACACTAAAAGATAATTGGTTCAAATGAGAGTATATTCTGTAATTAAGGGTATTTCGAAATGCTCTATTATTACAAATATATCCACAAGCTTTAGTTTTTATCAAACTTCAAAAGTTTGAAAAAATGTCAATGGTACCTTTCTTATCATGATGAATTTAATAGTTATTCAAGTTCGAAAGAGAGCTGGCATTATCTACCATCTACGTAACACATGACATTAGATTTTAAATTAATTCATGTATAATATAATTTATGCACCAATAAATAAAACATAAAGTATGAAGTTCTGTCAATATGGGAATTTTCGAAAGTTTAGATGCCATTTCATTTCAACCAGTTCGAGTCTCGACGGAAATGCAGCGAGATAATAATAATGATAATATAATGATAACACTTTATTACCCCGAAATGAATTCAGTTTGTATCACTACAGAGCTTGAAGATACAGGAAAGGCAACACAGGTTACATGTAATACGTTAGCAAACACATTCTATTAATTCAAAGATCATTTAACAGACGAACGCTGAAAGGAATGAATGTATTTATTACCTCTATTGGTTTTATAACTGGGTAGTAAATGTCTTCTGCCTGAAACTCCCCGTATAAGATATGATCTGGATCTGACAAATTCTTTATGGATAATTTCAAAACTCTTTTTTTTTCAAAAAGATATGATAAATTTGTAGAAGAAACTCCGGTAATTTTCCCATTAATTTGAACAACTTTTTTCCAAGCGAGACTTGTTAACATTAGATAAGGCACCATAACAACATCGGAAAGAAAACGTTAATATACTCTCAACGAAACAATGATAAAAGAGGGATAGTACACGTTCATTTACACTAAAAGATCGTAGGTTGCGTATGAAATGTAATCTTTGTTGACATTTTTTAAAAACTGCACTAGTATTAGTATTCCAATTTAATTTACTATCTATTGTTATGCCAAGGTACTTATATTCATCTACAACCACAACGTCGGAACTATTTATACAGACAGGGCTTGTAATGTGTAGGTTGTTCCTGAAATTTATGATGAGTTCTTTATTTTTTTGGACAATAAGGAAATTGTTCTCACACCAGGTTACAAAATGATTAACATTTTATCTTTAAGAAAGTTCATTTTCTTGAATGAGTCCAACGAGTGATAGCGTCGACATGATTTTAATGAGATTGTTTAGATAGGATGTTTTGAAGTTTGTTTATTTTTTGTCGTTAAAAGGACAACATGAATGTGAGAAACAAAGTAAATAATTGTTCTCTTTGTGTTAGTAGAATACAAATTGTCTGTTAGAGCAGCACGATTTGTAATACCGGTATATAGCATAAGCATTTTACAATCGTCACTTATTAATGATATTTGCTAAAAAAGGTTTCATAAACATAAGCACATAAACTTTTGAAATTACCATAAAAGTAAGTCCACAATTGTACACTTCTACTGGCTTTCTAGCCTAAAGATTCGAGAGGAAAGGGGGGGGGGGGGGTGGAATTTGTTGAAGGTTTTTACAATAAACTTACAAACTTATCAATATTTTTACAATAAACTTATCAATATTCAATGAAGGAAGCGTTTATAGATCGGAATTAATTGTTTGGTGACGTTGAACATAAAAGAAACGGTTAAATTGGGGGGAAAATCCATCCACTTTAGAATTTGATATTGCTTACATCAATAGGAAGTATCCATATTGACTACGAGGTCGGGGAGAAAGTGAAAAAATAGTTTTCTATTTAATGTTGTTATGAACAGCTTTAAAAGTTCAAAAGAATATAGAATTAGTCTAAATAACTGATTTGTATTTTGAAATTGCTATTAATTAGCGCTATGTCTCTCTCTCCCTCTTTAGTTGTGTGTGTGCCTCTCTCTGTCTTTTTGTGTCTGTTTTTCCTATTATTTGTGCGTATTGCTCTTTCGTTGATTTGAAAGTGGGGGGGGGGGGGGGGGGGGGGGGGGGCTTGAATTGAAATTTTGTAACCAAAAAAAAAGAAAAAAACTTGCTGGCTGCTTATCCCATCTTATCATCAATTAGGACATAATACTGAAGTCAGTTTAATTCCTTGTTTGATTGGATGTTTTAGTTCTACCCTCAAAGTTGTGAATAGTAACAATATTAGACCAGTTATTGGGAAATATGTAGTAGAAAGGGGAAAATAGTCATTTTGAAAAAAAAAACATTTCGAAAAAAAGTGGGGGGGGGGGGGGGGGGGGTAAGCACCCCCAAGCCCCCCCTGTTCCTACGCCCCTGAATATACATGTTAAACTCCCAACTCTTTTCCAACAGTACATTTAGTATGACCAAGTCCTCGGGTTTGGCTATATTTTACGAGCGCTTCTAATGATTCAGTTCGCCACTCGCATAAAGCACGCTGACAATATTCTTATTACAAAACTTTAATCATAAATCATATAACATTTAAACATAAATATCTATCTTCAGTCGAGCCAAAAACAATGCCAGGTTTATCATGAAATAAAATATACGGTGTACATAAAATTCAAACTCAAATTGAAGTCTCCATTATCAGCTTAATTCTTTAGATATTACTCATGGATGAAAGATCGGCAAAATAGTATAGTTGTTTTTAGTTTACCTCATGATATTTCTATTTTGTAAATCACAATTGTTTCCTCAGGAATGTATGACACACCTAGTGTAATCGTAACCATGCATTCACGATGTTACAAAAATACAAACCTGAATGTAACTTAGGCGTAGGAACAGGGGGGGGGGGGGGGGGGGGCGTGCCCCTCCATCTAAAAAAGTGGGGGGGGGCACGGCCCCCCCTACTTTTGACACGATTTTATAGAGAAAAAATATCTTCAAAAGCCATTTTCAGGGGTAACCATGCAGATGACAGTGGCATGCCATTTCAAAGGTAAGCATAATAATGACAGAAAATAAAAGTGAATTATAAAATTAAGCAAAGGCTTTGTGTAAGAACAAGTATGTCTATTCATCATCCAGAAACCCATTGCAGGTTAATTAGGCAACAATTACTTTCATGTGCATGTTCAAACCGATAGTAGGAATTGGGTCATTCTAAATTTGGAACTTTAGAGCGGTACGAAATTATTTTAAGTTACTAATATTCTACTGATCCTTTCCATGGTTCCCTATAACGGATACATAACTAACATTATCAATCGAATTATTATTTATTCAGTATATCTGCGCCTGTGATACTTTAGAATTACTATCTGGAGCTATTGAAGTGTGCAACTGGTAATTTGAACCTAGTGCGCATATTGGGGCGATCCAAAAATTAAAACACTACGACCATTTAATGCTAATTTAACACTTATTAAAATGTGTTTGGCTTTATAAGTCTATTTTTAGTATTTAACAAAGACATTCAAAGCGTTCTGGAGCTATTGATCTTTAACTTGTTTTTATGAATTGTCCATTGCTGAATATAAATAAACGTGTAATGTCTTTTTCAGTTCCCGAAAGTGACATTTCAAAATGGTGGACCTACAGAGAATAAAAGCTTATAACAACCTCAAAGAGAAACTCATTAAAAACCCGCTAACCTCGACTTTGTCACTTTTCAATTTTCGTTCAAAGATTTTTCAACAAAATAAGAACTGGACTTGATTTTTTTAGTTTGTCCAATAAACAACTTTAATAAGCCTTTCTTTTAGACAGCGAATTAATCGGCTGTGAAAACCCACCTGAGCTAGGGGCCATAAACTTCATGCAGCTGTGACGTAATAAACAGACTGTACAGAGTGGTGCATCATTATTTCAACTGAAATACCGCCTTAAATAATTGTTTAATTACCATTGATGTGGATGTCTTTCTTACACCAAACGCTTAATAGTGTTACATCGTCAAATGATTTATCTGAGTGGAAAACATTCTCATAAATTCGTTAATTATTGTTTTTTTCATGTGATATTGTTACGATAGATGTATAGATCACGAGGCAATGATTCTGTTTATGACGTCACTAAAAGGGCGTGTGACTAGTCATGCATTCACTGGTTTGTGGCTTTCATTACCAAACTGAACATATTTGAGTAGCTACCTTTGACGCAATATACAATATTGTAATCAGACATTCATATATTCCAAAGAAAATAAAGAAATATGTTTGTGGTTATGTAAACTTTAAGGCATCACATGTTAGTTGGGATGCACTGATCACTGATTCTTTGGGACCTTTAATTAAAGTCGAACTCTGATATACAGTGAGGATTGGATTAGTCTTTTGCTGGAATTTAGAATGACATTAACGGAATTTCTAGCTCTGTGAGAAACATTTAAAAAGATTTAAGTGTTCATTGTAAATGTTGTATCTTAGAATAGATGACAATATGTGTTCCATTGAAAGCTAAGCATTATTCCGTTCCATTCTGTTTTCTATGATGACATATGTTATCTTGCATTTATTGGCACTATTTTAGAGTAAAACATGAGAAATATTATTCTTAAGATGGATGCACTTTGTGATGTAGCTGCAACCTAATGTTACGTAAAGAAAGCTTTTTAAAAGGCCATTGTCTGATATGTTACGAGATACAACGTGATGAATGTTTATGTTATGTATGATTACTTGAAGCTAAGTGCTTTAAGACCGTTTACTGAATAAAAACTATGATTCAACAATTAAAGCTTTAAAACAAAAGCTTCAAAATGCGTTATTTCTATGACTCACACACGGACAGAATGAATGCATCCTCCGCGCGCAACCTCGCCCCTATAAAACCCCCACTCAGTAAATTAAGCCCCCTCCCTTTGGTGGTCCATGTGAACCTCAGTCAATATCTTTTGAGGACTCACCCCCACTTACAAAAATAAGTTTTTGGGCCCCCCCCACCCTTAAAATCGTTCCTACGCCAATGTTAAAAGTAACACAGTTTCATGAATTTTGATAAGTGGCTTAGAGATAAAATTTCATATGAACTTGTCTTAGTTCGAATCGCCTATTTATAGTTGCATCTTTATCACTTGAATGCCAAAATTATGACATTTTCTTGTTTTCGATTGTACATTCATATCGCGGTCATATATTTGTAAGGAATTAGTCAGGCAGCGTCCCATTTACATGTATGTTAGTAAAATGACCCACTTAACAATACCAACCTATATTACTCATTGTGAATGTTATAAAGAAGTTTCCAAAATTACGTTTAACTCATTGGCGATCGCCATTGTCCGGTTGTCGATCATAATCTAAACTTTTTTCTTGTTTGCTGTCACTTTGCTAACTGATAAGCACTGCTATGTTAATTTTCAGAAATAACCACTACTTTTCGATGAAATTACAACATTTATTAAGTTTGACATATTTGACCCCAACAACATACTCTGTGCCCCTTTAATCTGTGAACACTTGACCGTAATACATATAATTCTAACTTGTAATCGTAGGCCTGCTGTAGGCTAAGTGGCCAAAATACTGGCATTTTCAAAATGATTATCAATAGGTGATATAAATCTCATTGAAAAAACGATCCAACTAATCATTCTTACCTCGGTGCGTATCTGTTAAAAAAATCATTGAATCAAGAGTGATAAGTTGATCTAATTTCAATGAGATAGGGATTGGATTATCTTATCTGCATACCATAGATTGTCCCTGTTCTTGTTGACAATTTCTTATCTGTTCATTAAAAAAAAGAGACAAAAGCTATTGAAATTCTCTTTCTATTTCAAATATACATACACCAAAAATGTCAATGCAAAATCATAAAATTAAGATATAAATAAGAATAAGAAAAGTGTATTCGATTACAGATTTTAATTTTGAAAAATGAGAACCCTCGTCATTCTAAAAGCTGAAACTAGTTTTGTCAAATCAGATAGCAAACATTCTTTGAAACTTTTACAATGTTTCTAACCTACATTTAATCACAGGTTAATTATAGTATTTAATGACCTGCTACATCTTTTAATAATAAATTTCCATAGAAAATATGCT
The DNA here is from genome assembly GCA_921293015.1 of Phorcus lineatus. NCBI lineage: Eukaryota > Metazoa > Mollusca > Gastropoda > Trochida > Trochidae > Phorcus > Phorcus lineatus. Next base: position 23,483,793 of record OV121096.1, on the reverse strand, counting down.
CCTTATAATACTTCCGATGCATGCAAACACAGTGGACGGTTTAAGGTAACTTCAGATTTGATCGAAACCCTTCACTATAAAATAATCTGTTTCGTTTACAAACTGCTAACTTCCACGAGTACCGCTGTAAAAGAGGCTACAATATAAAAATAACCAAGGTTAGATTTACAATTCACATCACATTCACGTTCTCAATTTCTCTTGCAGGGAATTAATGGCGCCAGTCCAAATCTCTGGCTAATTTAAAGCCTTACAACGTTCTCCTCACTTGTTTGTGCCTGCTTCCAGGTGTACTCCGGTTAAGCTTGATAGCCCTTTCAGAGGTTTATGAAGATTGCAACTTATCAACGAGACGGAAGATTCACTCAAGCAACGATTTACGCGGTAACCTGCAAGACTTGAAATAGCTAGTGGTTGGGCCTGGCGCGACTTATGCTTTGCGGGGAAAGTTGGATAGTGCCTTTAACCCCATGAAAGTCACGAAAACCTCTCACAACCTGACAAGAATTCAAAGTATATTCACATAAATCGATTCATATCGCAAACTCAAAACCGGTTTGTTTTAAAGGTACTATACCACTTTTTTCAAAAATATTTCTTCAAATTTTCAATTACAAACATCAGTTTTTGCAAAATTTAAAGCTTCTTAGGGGATCGAACATTACTTCATCCAACTATCCGAACTTAAAATTTGTTAAATCGGTCAAGTCAAAATAGCTGTCTCTGTTGTAAGCGGGAGAAATTTCCCACCCTAAAAATAGATGGCGCTTCTCTGAGTTTAGTTGGTAATGAATTCATAAGTTCAAAGGATCTGGAGAGAACAGTTTATGATTTAAAGGAAATCATAGGTGGAGTAAGAGAGGCGATCTCAGGTGGAGTAAGGGAGGATATCTCAGGTGGAGTAAGAGAGATCTCAGGTGGAGTAAGGGAGGATATCTCAGGTGGAGTAAGAGGGTCTCAGGTGGAGTAAGGGAGGATATCTCAGGTGGAGTAAGGGAGGATATCTCAGGTGGAGTAAGAGAGGAGATCTCAGGTGGAGTAAGAGAGGAGATCTCAGGTGGAGTTAGGGAGGATATCTCAGGTGGAGTAAGAGAGGAGATCTCAGGTGGAGTAAGAGAGGAGATCTCAGGTGGAGTCAGGGAGGAGATCTCAGGTGGAGTAAGAGAGGAGATCTCAGGTGGAGTAAGGGAGGAGATCTCAGGTGAAGTAAGAGAGGAGATCTCATGTGGAGTAAGAGAGGAGATCTCAGGTGGAGTTAGGGAGGATATCTCAGGTGGAGTAAGAGAGGAGATCTCAGTTAGAGTAAGAGAGGCGACATCAGGTGGAGTAAGGGAGATCTCAGGTGGAGTAAGATAGGAGATCTCAGGTGGAGTAAGAGAGGAGATCTCAGGTGGAGTTAGGGAGGATATCTCAGGTGGAGTAAGAGAGGAGATCTCAGGTGGAGTAAGAGAGGCGATCTCAGGTGGAGTAAGGGAGATCTCAGGTGGAGTAAGATAGGAGATCTCAGGTGGAGTAAGAGAGGAAATCTCAGGTGGAGTAAGAGAGGAGATCTCAGGTGGAGTAAGAGAGGCGATCTCAGGTGGAGTAAGAGAGGAAATCTCAGGTAGAGTTAGGGAGGATATCTCAGGTGGAGTAAGAGAGGAGATCTCAGGTGGAGTAAGAGAGGCGATCTCAGGTGGAGTAAGAGAGGAAATCTCAGGTGGAGTAAGAGAGGCGATCTCAGGTGGAGTAAAGGAGGAAATCTCAGGTGGAGTAAGAGAGGCGATCTCAAGTGGTGTAAGATAGGAGATCTCAGGTGGAGTAAGGGAGGAAATCTCAGGTGGAGTAAGGGAGGAGATCTCAGGTGGAGTAAGGGAGGAGATCTCAGGTGGAGTAAGAGAGGCGATCTCAGGTGGAGTAAGCGAGGATATCTCAAGTGGAGTATGAGAGGAGAGAATATCTCAGGTGGAGTAAAGGAGGATATCTCAGGTGGAGTAAGGGAGAATATCTCAGGTGGAGTAAGAGAAGAGCTCTCAGAGGGAATAAGAGAAGAGATCTTAGAGGGAGTAAGGGAGAATATCTCAGGTGGAGTAAGAGAGGAGATCTCAGGTGGAGTAAGGAAGGAGATCTCAGCTGGAGTAAGAGAGGCGATCTCAGGTGGAGTAAGAGAGGAGATCTCAAGTGGAGTAAGAGAGGCGATCTCAGGTGGAGTAAGAGAGGAGATCTCAGGTGGAGTTAGGGAGGATATCTCAGGTGGAGTAAGAGAGGAGATCTCAGTTAGAGTAAGAGAGGCGACATCAGGTGGAGTAAGGGAGATCTCAGGTGGAGTAAGATAGGAGATCTCAGGTGGAGTAAGAGAGGAGATCTCAGGTGGAGTTAGGGAGGATATCTCAGGTGGAGTAAGAGAGGAGATCTCAGGTGGAGTAAGGGGGGGGGGGGATCTCAGGTGGAGTAAGGGAGGAGATCTCAGGTGGAGTAAGGGAGGAGATCTCAGGTGGAGTAAGGGAGGAAATCTCAGGTGGAGTAAGAGAGGAGATCTCAGGTGGAGTAAGGGAGGAGATCTCAGGTGGAGTAAGGGAGGAGATCTCAGGTGGAGTAAGGGAAGAGATCTCAGGTGGAGTAAGGGAGGAGATCTCAGGTGGAGTAAGGGGGGGGGGGGGGGATCTCAGGTGGAGTAAGGGAGGAGATCTCAGGTGGAGTAAGGGAGGAGATCTCAGGTGGAGTAAGGGAGGAAATCTCAGGTGGAGTAAGAGAGGAGATCTCAGGTGGAGTAAGGGAGGAGATCTCAGGTGGAGTAAGGGAGGAGATCTCAGGTGGAGTAAGGGAAGAGATCTCAGGTGGAGTAAGGGAGGAGATCTCAGGTGGAGTAAGAGAGGCGATCTCAGGTGGAGTAAAGGAGGAAATCTCAGGTGGAGTAAGAGAGGCGATCTTAAGTGGTGTAAGATAGGAGATCTCAGGAGGAGTAAGGGAGGAGATCTCAGGTGGAGTAAGATAGGAGATCTCAGGTGGAGTAAGAGAGGCGATCTCAGGTGGAGTAAAGGAGGAAATCTCAGGTGGAGTAAGATAGGAGATCTCAGGTGGAGTAAGGGGGGGGGGGATCTCAGGTGGAGTAAGGGAGGAGATCTCAGGTGGAGTAAGGGAGGAGATCTCAGGTGGAGTAAGAGAGGCGATCTCAGGTGGAGTAAGCGAGGATATCTCAAGTGGAGTATGAGAGGAGAGAATATCTCAGGTGGAGTAAAGGAGGATATCTCAGGTGGAGTAAGGGAGAATATCTCAGGTGGAGTAAGAGAAGAGCTCTCAGAGGGAATAAGAGAAGAGATCTTAGAGGGAGTAAGGGAGAATATCTCAGGTGGAGTAAGAGAGGAGATCTCAGGTGGAGTAAGGAAGGAGATCTCAGCTGGAGTAAGAGAGGCGATCTCAGGTGGAGTAAGAGAGGAGATCTCAAGTGGAGTAAGAGAGGAGATCTCAGGTGGAGTAAGAGAGGAGATCTCAGGTGGAGTAAGGGAGGAAATCTCAGGTGGAGTAAGAGAGGAGATCTCAGGTGGAGTAAGGGAGGAAATCTCAGGTGGAGTAATGGAGGAAATCTCCGGTGGAGTAAGAGAGGAGATCTCAGGTGGAGTAAGGGAGGAAATCTCCGGTGGAGTAAGAGAGGAGATCTCAGGTGGAGTAAGGGAGAATATCTCAGGTGGAGTAAGAGAGGAGATCTCAGAGGGAGTAAGAGAGGAGATCTCAGAGGGAGTAAGGGAGGAGATCTCAGCTGGAGTAAGAGAGGCGATCTCAGGTGGAGTAAGAGAGGAGATCTCAAGTAGAGTAAGGGAGGAGATCTCAGGTGGAGTAAGGGAGGAGATCTCAGGTGGAGTAAGGGAGGAAATCTCAGGTGGAGTAAGAGAGGAGATCTCAGGTGGAGTAAGGGAGGAGATCTCAGGTGGAGTAAGGGAGGAGATCTCAGGTGGAGTAAGGGAAGAGATCTCAGGTGGAGTAAGGGAGGAGATCTCAGGTGGAGTAAGAGAGGCGATCTCAGGTGGAGTAAAGGAGGAAATCTCAGGTGGAGTAAGAGAGGCGATCTTAAGTGGTGTAAGATAGGAGATCTCAGGAGGAGTAAGGGAGGAGATCTCAGGTGGAGTAAGATAGGAGATCTCAGGTGGAGTAAGAGAGGCGATCTCAGGTGGAGTAAAGGAGGAAATCTCAGGTGGAGTAAGATAGGAGATCTCAGGTGGAGTAAGGGGGGGGGGGATCTCAGGTGGAGTAAGGGAGGAGATCTCAGGTGGAGTAAGGGAGGAGATCTCAGGTGGAGTAAGAGAGGCGATCTCAGGTGGAGTAAGCGAGGATATCTCAAGTGGAGTATGAGAGGAGAGAATATCTCAGGTGGAGTAAAGGAGGATATCTCAGGTGGAGTAAGGGAGAATATCTCAGGTGGAGTAAGAGAAGAGCTCTCAGAGGGAATAAGAGAAGAGATCTTAGAGGGAGTAAGGGAGAATATCTCAGGTGGAGTAAGAGAGGAGATCTCAGGTGGAGTAAGGAAGGAGATCTCAGCTGGAGTAAGAGAGGCGATCTCAGGTGGAGTTAGGGAGGATATCTCAGGTGGAGTAAGAGAGGATATCTCAGGTGGAGTAAGGGAGGATATCTCAGGTGGAGTAAAGGAGGATATCTCAGGTGGAGTAAGGGAGAATATCTCAGGTGGAGTAAGAGAGGAGATCTCAAGTGGAGTAAGGGAGGATATCTCAGAGGGAGTAAGGGAGGAGATCTCAGCTGGAGTAAGAGAGGCGATCTCAGGTGGAGTAAGAGAGGAGATCTCAAGTGGAGTAAGAGAGGAGATCTCAGGTGGAGTAAGGGAGGAGATCTCAGGTGAAGTAAGAGAGGAGATCTCATGTGGAGTAAGAGAGGAGATCTCAGGTGGAGTTAGGGAGGATATCTCAGGTGGAGTAAGAGAGGAGATCTCAGTTAGAGTAAGAGAGGCGACATCAGGTGGAGTAAGGGAGATCTCAGGTGGAGTAAGATAGGAGATCTCAGGTGGAGTAAGAGAGGAGATCTCAGGTGGAGTTAGGGAGGATATCTCAGGTGGAGTAAGAGAGGAGATCTCAGGTGGAGTAAGAGAGGCGATCTCAGGTGGAGTAAGGGAGATCTCAGGTGGAGTAAGATAGGAGATCTCAGGTGGAGTAAGAGAGGAAATCTCAGGTGGAGTAAGAGAGGAGATCTCAGGTGGAGTAAGAGAGGCGATCTCAGGTGGAGTAAGAGAGGAAATCTCAGGTAGAGTTAGGGAGGATATCTCAGGTGGAGTAAGAGAGGAGATCTCAGGTGGAGTAAGAGAGGCGATCTCAGGTGGAGTAAGAGAGGAAATCTCAGGTGGAGTAAGAGAGGCGATCTCAGGTGGAGTAAAGGAGGAAATCTCAGGTGGAGTAAGAGAGGCGATCTCAAGTGGTGTAAGATAGGAGATCTCAGGTGGAGTAAGGGAGGAAATCTCAGGTGGAGTAAGAGAGGAGATCTCAGGTGGAGTAAGGGAGGAGATCTCAGGTGGAGTAAGAGAGGCGATCTCAGGTGGAGTAAGAGAGGAGATCTCAGGTGGAGTAAGGGAGGAAATCTCAGGTGGAGTAAGAGAGGAGATCTCAGGTGGAGTAAGGGAGGATATATCAGGTGGAGTAAGAGAGAAGATCTCAGGTGGAGTAAGGGAGGATATCTCAGGTGGAGTAAGGGAGGAGATCTCAGGTGGAGTAAGGGAGGAGATCTCAGGTGGAGTAAGGGAGGAGATCTCAGGTGGAGTAAGGGAGGAGATCTCAGGTGGAGTAAGAGAGGCGATCTCAGGTGGAGTAAAGGAGGAAATCTCAGGTGGAGTAAGAGAGGAGATCTCAGGTGGAGTAAGATAGGAGATCTCAGGTGGAGTAAGAGAGGAGATCTCAAGTGGAGTATGAGAGGAGAGAATATCTCAGGTGGAGTAAAGGAGGATATCTCAGGTGGAGTAAGGGAGAATATCTCAGGTGGAGTAAGAGAAGAGCTCTGAGAGGGAGTAAGAGAAGAGATCTCAGAGGGAGTAAGGGAGAATATCTCAGGTGGAGTAAGGGGGGGGATCTCAGGTGGAGTAAGAGAGGCGATCTCAGGTGGAGTAAGCGAGGATATCTCAAGTGGAGTATGAGAGGAGAGAATATCTCAGGTGGAGTAAAGGAGGATATCTCAGGTGGAGTAAGGGAGAATATCTCAGGTGGAGTAAGAGAAGAGCTCTGAGAGGGAGTAAGAGAAGAGATCTCAGAGGGAGTAAGGGAGAATATCTCAGGTGGAGTAAGAGAGGAGATCTCAGGTGGAGTAAGAGAGGAGATCTCAGGTGGAGTAAGAGAGGAGATCTCAGAGGGAGTAAGGGAGGAGATCTCAGCTTGAGTAAGAGAGGCGATCTCAGGTGGAGTAAGAGAGGAGATCTCAAGTAGAGTAAGAGAGGAGATCTCAGGTGGAGTAAGAGAGGAGATCTCAGGTGGAGTAATAGAGGAGATCTCAGAGGGAGTAAGGGAGGAGATCTCAGCTGGAGTAAGAGAGGCGATCTCAGGTGGAGTAAGAGAGGAGATCTCAAGTAGAGTAAGGAAGGAGATCTCAGGTGGAGTAAGAGAGGCGATCTCAGGTGGAGTAAGAGAGGAGATCTCAGGTGGAGTAAGGAAGGAGATCTCAGGTGGAGTAAGATAGGAGATCTCAGGTGGAGTAAGAGAGGAGATCTCAGTTGGAGTAAGAGAGGAGATCACAGTTATTGTAGGCGAGCTGACAATGCAGCTTTTTTCCGTTTTCGAAATGTTAAAAAAATTCATAAAACAAACTTGTTAAAGGGGCATAAGCACGTCTTTGATAGTGTTATTTCTTCAAATTTTCCCCAATGAACATTAGCTTCTACCAAACGTATTATTTTCAGAATATATATATTATCGATAATGGTATATTCTTTTTAAAACAGCTTCTTATGATTAAAAACATGGTCTTGAATTCTGGAACATTTTTTGTCGTTTTCGTGACATAAATTCAATTATCTTGAAAAGGTGATATCTATTGCCCTTTTAAAGACAGTTTAAGTAAATCATGTATCATTTGGAAACAAATACATCTATTCGGGAGCTTTTTCACAAAGATAGGGTATCTCCTCGCTGCATGTGACGTCCACCCAGTTTAGGTCGGTTTGAACCATACATGCTGCCGACGACTCGTTGATTGGTCTATGCTTTATCCAAAGGTCAAGAGAAATCTTCGACCCGTCCGTCCACCTCCATTGCTTTTCCTTTGAGTGGTACCTCCCTCCGAGCCAATGAGCTTGAGGATCTGAAAATCAGTATAAAAGTTATAATATAAAATATCCAGCATGGCTTAAAACATATCCCAAAATAATTTTATCCTTTTGTAAACGGATTGGCTTCGATGTCAATGGATTCATGTTAGTGACATGGAAGTAATTAGTTTGTAAGAAGTGTGACGTATTGAAATGCCTCACTGTACGTAATGAAGTCAAATCTGGAGCTCAACCAGCCACCTATGTTATTCTAGACGGTGCTGTCATTGTCCAAATGCTCAAATAAGGAACCTTCAATGAGTATGCCAAAACGGTATTTGTTCTTCATGTCAAGGTAAAATTTCACAAGGTTTCACGTCTTGATCTTCTTTGGGACAGACACTTTTCGAACAGTCTAAAGGACGCTGCAAGATCCAAACAATGAGAGGGCGTTTATAGAAGACGTATATATGGGTACAGCGTCATTTCCTGCTATCCTTCAACCAAACGCTGAACTCTGGATAGCCTTTGGAACAGACAAGCACTTTCGTTACTTGGCAGCACTTGTTTTACTCCTTGGCATCAGAGAAGTCCAGAGCTTTACCAATGTTGAATGCACTGACAGGGTGTGAGATAGTGACTTCCTTTGAAAGACGTGGAAAGACATTTGCTTCGGCAGCCTTGGATTTTGTGACAGTCTCATTGAAATCAGCCCGAAACTAATCGCTCGTACCTCGCTGCGTTTCTTGATCTGACCACGGCTCCATAAGAGCCGCGTCAGACGGCCTTGACCGCCAGACTGTGCCAGCCAATAAGAATCGATGCTGGAAAGACTTCGACAACTGTTGAATTGACATTCAAAACATCACATGTAACCTTTGTATCTCGGGATTCGAGCTTCTCCTGAATGGGCCCGAGAAAAGCCGAGCTGGGATGAACGTAACATGATCGTGGGTGTGTTGACTCTCATGATGAATACGCCGGAATTGGTCGGAAATTTAGCTATGTCTGCGACCCGAGGAAGTTGGTGATTAAGATGTATTATTGTGACAATATTTGCGTTTGATTTAGCATTTTCTTCGTCGAAAAGACGTTTTCAAAAAATTTAAAAGTTATAGTGAAGAAATTTGCCAAAACAAAACTACGACACATTATTGATCAAAATTAGGTCGACAATCATTTTGTCAAAGGGTTTCGAGGAATTCACTTCAATTTTTAAATTTCAAATTAAGTATTTTTCTGAATGGAGGCAGGTAAATAATGGTTGACGATTCACCGGACCCCCGACCCTCTACCCCCGGGGATTATCGACAGTAAAATTGATGACCTAGATGGTGCCCCCTCTCGCTCCTTCGCTTTCACTCAAAATTCCTGGATCCGCCACTGATGTGTATCTCAAAAGTGACAATTATGTTTTCATTAAGAAAGCTGATCATACAATTAAAATGATAGATCTCAGTTGCAACAACAATGATGTTCATCTCTTATGCTATCTATTCAAAACTTTTGCAAAACATTTTTCAGAGCGTCCCTTATTTTCAACTTTCCGCAATCTTTGTTGATCAAACACAACCGATATGTATGCGGACACGTGATTGGTTAGAATAATTGGAGGTGAAAGGTCACGGTCAAGGCCGTCTGACACGGCTTTTATGGAGCCGTGGTCAGATCAAGAAACGCAGCGAGGTACGAGCGATTAGTTTCGGACTGATTTCAATGAGATTGATTTTGTGCCCGATCCTACCGAAGTCCTCCTGACACCAGCATCTGCTCCAGCTTGCATACCAGACAAAACATTCATTACAAGTGAAATGTTTGTCATGAAGATGTATGCTAATCAAGCAAGAATACCGGAATCAGTGGTACCAGAAGAACTTGGTCATGAAGAACAATTCTTTGCTAGGCATCCCTCCTACACGAGCTGACTTTAAACAGCATATCAAGAGAGCCACATACGAAGGAGCACGTGTTGGGCCAGATTCTTTTTGCCCAGCCAGACCTTCCATCTCCAACAGACTTGGGGTGGACAAAAATTGAAGGGGGAACATACGGACCCTTTGGACAAATCTCCAGGAAGCAGTAAAGTCATGTTCAGAATTGGTTTAATGAAAATGCAAGAAAGGCTACAAAAATGTTTGTACATACAGAAAAGCATCTCTAAAGTGTTCACCAATTTGTTTGCGTCAAGGATTATGCTAAGAATGTCAGATTTGATCTGTATGATTAAAATGTTGCGCATACACAGAAGATGAAATATATTTCTAAGGTCTCACTATCTTAAAAAATCACCTTTAAAAATATGTTATTGAACAAAGATTGGTAATTTTACCACAATTTGCACAATTATTATGGTGAGCAGCCTTACTAAACAGTATTAGTATTTATCTCGCAGAGACTAGCATGGTCGAGTTTTGAAAAACTCTTTTAGTGTTAAGAAAACCGTGAGTACACTACATAATCATTGGCTCACGTCAATTTACCAGTAAAGGAGCTTCCAACGTTCTAAGAGTTCTGTGATAATCAAATTACAGGAAAACAACTCTTTTGACTTCAGTGTAATAGGCCCTATTAAGCCCCGCCCATATAAGATCCGCGAAAAAATAATGAAAAGTATATAATTAATATTTTCAATAAACTGTTATATTGAAACTTTAAACTCAATAATCAATATTTAATCTTATCCAAGATTTTTCAAAATAGGTAATTATAAAAACAGCATGTATTGATAGTTCTCATCAGTGCGCAATGATACATTGTTAAAGTAGTCCAGACTTTCACACAACCTTCCTTCGTCAAACCAGAAGGCACCATTTTGTGTAACCTCCAACGAGTGGCGTATATATTAAACCGCAGTTTATGGTTTATTCAAATGTCACATGACTTTGTAAAGTATAATGAGAAGTGGGCATATCGCTTAAATTCGGCTCAAGATGATATTCCTCGTATAAAAATTAATCTATTTTCAAATAATGGATGTTGGGACATGCGATAAAAGTAATGCAGTAGAGTGTCAAGTCTTATTAAAATAAACATTTCAAAATGTTGCTTCTACCGGATAATAACTCATTCTGTGGTTCCTTTGTCCGCGGTCTGACGAAAGCCCCAACAGGCGAATGTTCTTTTCAGACAAAAACTAGTCATTGGCTGACCAATCACAGCGGCGATGATGAGAACAAATGGTTTACAGGAATTACTTGCCCCTAACTTGTTGTCGAAAGGCTTTGCCAGAGGCCTTATGATTGGACATTGATTAACACGAGAACACGTGACCATAATGATTCGTACCTCCCAGATAAGACCTAAGAAACTTGTTTTCCGTTGCTGAATGGACATTGACCAGACTTGCTTTGTGTGCCCGGCATTTCTTCTACAATAAAAAAGTGACACTGCAAAAACTGTAATGTTTAGCGACATATACATAGCCAAAAAAGTGTTGCACCTCCATATTTTTAGCATGGCACTATATTGTTGAAAGAGATTGAATAAAACAGAATGAATATTTTAACCAGGAGTTTGTGAATACCAAGAAAACAGTTCATTTGCTGTAACATGTGATGCCTCTTCCAATTCATGCAAATTTTGTGGAGGAGGATGCCGACATTGAATATTGTGCCACACGTGTTCCAAGAGACTAAGATCCGGACTCATTGCTGGCAATGGAATTTTCTGGATAGCATTTTTCCTTCTCTCCCCACAGAGGTAGCTCCGTCATAAATTCCTATACAGCCTCTGTCTAAATAGGAAGGTTTCTCGGCAGTTTCCCCTACCGTCGCAATATTGCAACTTAAACTATCTGGTAATATTGCAGTCAATGAAAACAACGAATGCATGAATAACATATTTGTTGTCACAAAGGCCTAAGCAATGATACTGTCGCAAATGAGGCGTATGTGTTCTGTAAGGACGACTCACTGATTGCACAACTCACTTTGATTGCATCCAATCAGCGTTATACATTTCTAAATCAAGAAACGTGGGTGCAACACTTTTTATGCTACTTATATATTTTCTATGATATTGTAGGTTTTTCATGTAAGCATGTTAAATGATTGGTTTTCGGAATATATCTAACAACAGATGGACCATTCCATATTTTCAACAAAACCGGGTCTTGAAAAGTTGGATGATATGCTGCTAGGAGAAATGAAAATATAATTCATGACCTTTTAATATACCAAATTTGACACAAATGTAAACCATTTTCCATATATGTGTCTGTTGTTGGGTAAAATCGTAAATAAGAATTTGTGGTGATGGGTCATGGGGATGGAGGTGTTAAATATAATTTCCTATTTGATAACGCTTTCCTCTTTTAGAGCAAAAAAAGGAGAAACTATCACTTTGATCGAATAACTTATTTGACACTCACAAGTGCGATTTCTTGGGCGACATCTTCTTTAAATAACTTGTAACATGTATCACTAAACATGGTCCAACCCAGGGAACAAACTGGAACTGAACATAGAACATGACGAAAACAGAAAATCAGATGAACAATTTAAAGATTTCCATAACACTTAGATCTTACAATTGTTCATTTTTCAAAGCCAAAATTGACTATATGTGCAAAAATAAATAACTTTAGTTCTTGTTGGCAATCATTGTATTTGCATATAAAACCTACTTAAGTTTGCTATTGGTACTGACTTTATTTGCACACATAAACGTACTAACGATTGCTATCAGTATTGATTATATTTGCACACATAAACGTACCAAAGATTGCTATCAGTATTGATTATATTTGCACACATAAACGTACTAAAGATTGCTATCAGTATTGATTATATTTGCACACATAAACGTACTAAAGATTGCTATCGTTATTGATTATATTTGCACACATAAACGAACTAAAGATTGCTATCAGTATTGATATATTTGCACACATAAACGTACTAAACATTGCTATCAGTATTGATTATATTTGCACACATAAACGTACTAAAGATTGCTATCAGTATTGATATATTTGCACACATAAACGAACTAAAGATTGCTATCAGTATTGATTATATTTGCACACATAAACGTACCAAAGATTGCTATCAGTATTGATATATTTGCACACATAAACGAACTAAAGATTGCTATCAGTATTGATTATATTTGCACACATAAACGTACCAAAGATTGCTATCAGTATTGATTATATTTGCACACATAAACGTACCAAAGATTGCTATCAGTATTGATTATATTTGCACACATAAACGAACTAAAGATTGCTATCAGTATTGATTATATTTGCACACATAAACGTACCAAAGATTGCTATCAGTATTGATTATATTTGCACACATAAACGTACCAAAGATTGCTATCAGTATTGATTATATTTGCACACATAAACGTACCAAAGATTGCTATCAGTATTGATTATATTTGCACACATGAACGAACTAAAGATTGCTATCGGTATTGACTTTATTTGCACACATAAACGTACCAAAGATTGCTATCAGTATTGATTATATTTGCACACATAAACGTACCAAAGATTGCTATCAGTATTGATTATATTTGCACACATAAACGAACTAAAGATTGCTATCGGTATTGACTTTATTTGCACACATAAACGTACCAAAGATTGCTATCAGTATTGATTATATTTGCACACATAAACGAACTAAAGATTGCTATCGGTATTGACTTTATTTGCACACATAAACGTACCAAAGATTGCTATCAGTATTGATTATATTTGCACACATAAACGTACCAAAGATTGCTATCAGTATTGATTATATTTGCACACATAAACGTACCAAAGATTGCTATCAGTATTGATTATATTTGCACACATAAACGTACCAAAGATTGCTATCGGTATTGATTATACTTGCACACATAAACGAACTAAAGATTGCTATCGGTATTGACTTTATTTGCACACATAAACGAATTAAAGATTGCTATCGGTATTGACTATATTTGCACACATAAACGAACCAAAGATTGCTATCGGTATTGACTATATTGTACACATAAACGAATTAAAGATTGCAATCGGTCTTGACTATATGTGCACACATACACGTACTAAACTATTGACTACATAGGCAAATATATACTATAGTTTTCTATTGGATATGACTAAAAAAACACAAATATGTGAACTTTAAATGTCATTTGATAATGACTATACTTGCACTTGTAACGTCATTTAAATGGTATTGACGCAATATTGAATAAAGTATACGTTTCGACCCGATAGCACATAAATTCAAGCTTGTATAAATGCTCATATACCCAAAATTGAGTTTGCTTTTAAAATTTTATTTAAATCTTGTATTTCGAAAAAAGTTTAAAGAAGGAGATCTTGTATAGTACATCAGTTACAACATATACTCTCCATATTTAACAAGTTCAGGAAGAAAATAAACTTACGTTGATTCAGTCTGTAAACATCCCAACCCTCTGAATAGATTAGATTTCCATTTACTGGATGCTCCGTATAAATCAAACATTTCTTCTTTGCCTTGAAATAAAACAAGATGGTGCAGTTTCCGGTTTCCACACAGTTATAAGCACACTGTATTAAACTCTTCTCTTCGTCAATGTACATGATATCACTGTATATCTTATTCAATGATATCAGAATCAGCTGCTTTGTGATTATCATCATGAATTGTAAAATCCAAAACCAAAACATTCGCCTTTGAAGAAGTATTACATTTGTACTATACTTATTGAATTGAAAATCAATCTTATTCTACCTTAATGTGAAAAAAGATGTATGAATCATATAATATGTATGAATATAAAATAATTTTTGCATTTCTCTGTTGTATGATCCGAGATATGAACATTTTCATTTCACAAATCATGAAACGAAAGAGATCTGTAGTTTCTTATCATTACGGATTATTTTGTGTATTGGTAATTATAGGGACTTTTTGTTCGTTTCAAAAATAAATTCTTTTATAAAAATATGATGAATGATTTGTGCGAATAGGTATATACATGAAATTATCCAATGAAATATTTTATCTACGAGCTTTGGAATTTGAATTTTCTTATTTGAAGTTGCTGTAGCGCTTATTTGATTTTCTTTCTGTTCTTAATGAGAAATATTTCTCGTTATGTACAGTTTTTGTGTGTGTTATTTTTTGTGTTGTTTGTAATGGAATATTGTTTTCTTAATGTACTTTCAATAGAAACTTTGAAAGTATTTGACATTTATCAAAAATGAATGAAATATAACGGTTTATTTAACCATAAATAAAATATTTCTTTGATGAAAGTAGTTTGGCAAAACATACAATCCCTCAATTTAGATTTATATTGCTTAAGCCTTATCTGCTTTTCGATTAGATTTGCTGATAAGGAGGGAATTTTTACCGATTCTTGTCCTATCAAATCACTTTTCTTGGTCTAGATCCACATTGCTAAAGCTCCAACATGATCTCACTCTTTAGATTTAATGCAATGAGTGAGTGAGTGAGTGAGTGAGTGAGTGAGTTAGTTGGGGATTAATGCCGCTTTCAAGAATATTTCACTTATATCGCAGCTGCTAGTTTTATTGCAGGGGGAAAGCCCGCAACACCATTAATTGTGGCTATGCATTGCGGTGAAACGTGCGAGCATCGGCTGGAACTAGCGAACCATGAGTGGTACTGCGCTGAAACTCAGTGTAGCATTGCACCCAAACCTGAATGCGTGTAGAACAGTTCTCTACTGCAGACAAGCCCCTGGCGGGATTAATGCAATGATGCCAATCTATTGATATCGATAACGGCAATATGATATTTACAAAAAAAACTGGCTTTCTTACGACATTCAACATATTCAAGAATGTCTTTTCACTAGAAGCCTCCTTATTCTATTTTAAAGGAATCCTAAGCGAAATTAAGTGAAACATGCAAATGCGATCTAAATATACAAATATATTAGGCCGTGTTCCGAGGAATTAAGGTTTTTAAATATTGACTATAGCGGAATTCGAACGTCTATCAAGTGCTTTCCTCTCCACAACGGTCTGAAAGCAACCTCCTTGCTTGACTTCCTTACACCAGTTCAGCGCAGACAAAACCTAGTCATTAGTGGACCAATCACATCATCCCGTTTAAAATAACGACAGCGGCGATAAAGGTTAACGAATGGTAAACAGGAGTTACTTGACCCAAGATACTGATACCGAAAGCTTTTGCCGGTGTCTTTGTGATTGGTTAGTTGAGATTGCGTCAGAACGTGCGAGCCAGGAGGGTGCTTTCAGACCGTTGTGGAGAGGACAGTCCCTAATATAGTACGTTCAAATCCCTCTAGAGTTAATATAAAAAAAGCTTTATTCCTCGTAATACTGTCGATTTTAATCAGACTGCATATATATAAATATATATATATATATATATATATATATATATATATATATATATATACATGCATCTATATAAGTATAGAGTCACATTTGATCAATTCCTGGTTGGAGCATCACAATTTCGTAAGTTTTGACTTACATTTATAACATAGAAATTTACAGCTGTATGTCTGTACGCGTTGATATTGATGAGGCTTGAACGGTAAGATGATAAAGGTTGATGACGGTTGATGAGGAGATTGAAGAGGTTGATGACGGTTGTGTAACCATAAACTGTTTTAACAAGTTGATTACCTAAACATTTTACATTACATTTTTCTTTTTGAGACATTGGACCACCCCTACGAAATATAACGACATTAGTTTTATCACGATTTCCTGAAAGTATCAATCTTGACAAGCATAAAACAATGACATGTCGATCTCTCATACAGCAGTAGCTCTTGTCACCGCGACATCAATGAAACTTAGACAGCGGTTTCAAAACCATTCACACATCGCAGCCGAATCACTCGTATAATCCTCGGATCCGGTCTAGTTTGAGGGATATAAGACGGAAGACTTCAGGTAACCAACCTCACGTTAAGAAAAGAACGTGATGGTACTTCAACTGTTCTTCATAGCATGTTGGAGAATAACAGAGTATCTTCTTTTCCAAATGTGAAAGCGGTGTCATATTGTTTATATGTGCAACAATGGCGTACCTCAGTCAATCATTTGAATTGTTATTTTTATCTCATTTTATCTCCATTTGTTGTTTCTGTAAACACACCTATATATACATCCATACATCTTTTTGTCCATATGCTTGAAAACGGTATAAGGAGCTTTACCGAAATGTCGCGAATCTGTTAATAAAGAAGTTGAATATCCATAAAATCGTGTACTTCATTACTACTACAACTTCTAGAATGCCACTAAAAGAGTGATACTTATAAACTCTTCAAAAAAAGAAACTTGACACTGACTTTCAAAGTTCAATTTAAGATCTCTGTTCAGTAAATTTTATTCAAAATAAGCATGATCTTGAAATGCACAGGTGCACAAGTGTTTCAACATTACAGGGGTGCACAAATGTCAGTATCGGGTATGGCCACCATTGGCATTGATTATTGCTTGGCACCGACGACCCATGGATGCAATCAAGTTGTCAATCACAGCCTGTGGAATGTTCTGCCATTCGTGCTGAAGTGCTGCAAGAAGTCCTGGAAGTGTTTGGGGTGTTGGATTCCTCCTGCGCACGCGTCGATCCAGTTCGTCCAAGAGATGCTCAATTGGTGACAAATCTGGTGACCTGGCTGGCCATGGCAATGTCTGGACATTGTTACGCTGTAAAACGTCTTGACAAACACGTGCAACATGTGGTCGAGCACTGTCCTGCTGAAAGAGACCACCATGGACGTTGACGTGAGGAATAATGTAAGGCTGTAGGATTTAGTCTCTATGCCGTACTCCTGTGAGGTTACCCACAACATGCACGAGGGGTGTCCTAACACCGTGACGAATCCTGGCCCACACCATGACACTCCCACCTCCAAATGGGACAACCTCCTGAACACAGTTGGCAGCATAACGTTCTCCACGACGTCGGTATACACGTGCTCGTCCATCACTTCGTCGAAGCAGAAAACGGGACTCATCACTGTAGTGAACGGTTCTCTACCTTGCACGTGCCCATCTCATCCTCTGTTGACACCACTGGAGACGTTCCGCCAGATGACGTTGCGTTAAAACGGGACGTCGAACCGGTCGTCGTGGAAAAAGTCCAGCCTCTCTTTGCCTGTTGCAGGCCTGGTATCTGCGTTGTTGTTAACGTTGCTGTCCTGGTGCGTTCCCGAAGGTGGAGCAGTCGGATGTACCGATCTTGGGCCCGAGTAGTCACCCTTGGTCTGCCTGACCTTGGCCTATCATGAACACTGTTTCGGGTGTTGAAACTGGTCCACAATGAAAAGATGGTCTGTCTGGACACGCCAAAGTGTGTTGCAACATCTCGCTGCGTCGCTCCTGCTTGCAGTCTGCCAATAGCGTTGTTGCGTTGCGCTCTGTTCAGTCTTGGCATTCTTCAGGTCGCTGTACCGATGTTGTGTAGTCAGAATGAACAGCGGCTGATATGGCGTTTTATACCCCTAAAGCAGACGTGTCTGCATATAAACCTTCATGATCGCATGCTGCACGTGCTTTGGCAGACAATGCATTTGGACGAATCGCTCGTTTTCGTCCCTGAACACAACGTAAACTTTTTGGGCCATTGTTTTTGGTAAATTTACACTTTTGAGCAAGCCTTTCTTTAAATAACAGGTATGTATCATGAAAAAAATTGAAGAGTATATAAACAGTCTAAAACTACAATGTTATGGGCCTACTATGCTAACTTGTTGAAGCAAATGAGAGCGGCGATAAAGAAGAAGAGGCGCGGCATGTTGCCTGCTGGAGTTATACTTCTTCACGACAACGCTCCAGTGCAAATGAGTCATATTGCAAAGGCTGCACTTCAACAATGAGGCTTTGAACATCTTAACCAACCCACCAACCCCCATTTAAAAATAGAGTTAATATCACAACCATTGGTTTCTGTTTTATATCCACTTCTATGCTGTGCATTTATTGACTTCCCCTCGTATATCCACTTCAATTTTATTTTACACACCCATATACCCATTATCAGTATATGGGTGATGATAAGTATATAAGTGTTATGATTGATTAGACGAAGAATGATATGAATAATAAAAGGGGGGATACAGATAGATAGAGTCATAGTGTTTTGTAGTATTTAAACCCCATGGTAATTACAGCTTGAAAGTGGTTAAGATAAATAAGGTTTACCCTGTAAACCAACACGTCTTTTGTAAACTTTTTCCGTTTTGCTAACACCAACCTTTCAAATTCAATTAAGATTCAAGAGATTTGTGAATGAAGAACTTATAGTGATTTCCCCAGGGTTTCATGATCTTATTTATTCATAAAGGAAATGGAAAGTGTTGAATTAAAAACTATCGACGCAATAGAATACTTATTCTTTACAACTGATATGTAAACATCAATGAAAATAATAAGACGGCTAAAATCGGCCTCCGAGATTTAAAAAATAATCTATGATCAACTTTGCACAAAATGGGAAACAAATATAACGGTTGCAAACGTCTGAGCCAGTGATGTGGTCAGTTTTTGAATTTACCTATAATCTAAATTGAGTATGACGGGTTAGACGTTGTTTATTAAAGTATGTATCGTTGTTAATCGCGGCTGCCGTTTTCGCGTTTCTGGTTGTAGACAAAATTTTGATATTTCCGATATCGCAGTTAATGCGGATTTATAACAACGTTGCATTTAATAATCCGGGTTTTTCGGATCAACCTCACGACCTGAATATGTGCATATTTGTTAATAACTTATTTTATTACTCGCCCGTGTAAGATACCGCAGTGATAATTTATTAGGCGATATTAAACTACATCCTCCAAACAGGGATGTGCGCATGTCAAGCCCGGCTTACATGCGCACATCGAAGGCGGAAGTCCGAGGTGCGCAGACCGCCTGCGTGGAGGATGATTAAACTAGTGTAATACCACCCCCCGTATGACGTCATAATATTGTGTGGTTGTGACGTCACAATCTGGGCACCGACGTCTCAATGGCGGCTTAGTCGCGGAAATTCTTCGTTCAGTACACTTTCGGTAATAATGCTTGATTACTGAGGTCAAGTAATAAACAGAAAACTAAACTTCCTTCCATTTAATACTATTTTTATTAAACTCATTAATGATTTGGTATCAAACTCGCTTTCACTCGTTTTATACTTAATCATTAACTCGTTTAATAAAAATAGTATTAAATGGAAGGTCGTTAAGTATCCTGTATGTGTAGATTACCTGAGTGTGGATCAGTAATAATTAGTAATGACGGGAGATGATCTTCATCTATGCACTTCCTCTATTGACGAAATATTTGTCTGCAATAGTGCCTTTAAACAACCACTTAACTCGACTGTATCACTTTTCGGTTTCTCACAAACAAACTTCGATATTTAAAGGATTCGGCTTTATATTATAATAATAAACTTTTATTATGAGTTTTTAAGAAGTGTCGCTTATAGGGTAATTGACACGACAAAAACTGTTGAAGCATGGCTCGGGATGCACGTAGCTTGTGATGTGATATAGGGCCGACCGGGGCACATTGGGACAAAAAAAACTTATTTTCCTGTTTGTTCTAAATCTATGAAGTCAAACAACATGAAACTTGGTAGATTTCAAGCAACCTTTATGGTCAAAATATTAAAACAAGAGACAATAAAATATGTTAAGAAACTTTTAGTACAAATGAGATATAAAAAGGTAAAAAATGCTGTCCCAAACTGCCCCACCCCGGGATACATTGGGACACTACCCAGGGCACATTGGGACGATATACATTTCTGTCGAAAGTAATAATTAAAAATAAATGACTTCCAATTAATATCATCACAGTGACATAAACAATGGAATATTGCTTGTTGAAGTATCAGGTAAATTTTTAATCATTGTTCTTGGCTTGAGGTTCAATGTTTTCATCTTTGATGCTTGTATCTGGTGGTGCAATCATCTAATTTGTTCATCTTGAGTGCTTTTGATGGTCCAATGGTTGCATCTTGGGTGCTTGTATCTGGTGGTCCCATTTGTTATATGGGGTGCTTCTGGTGGCCCATGTGTGGGACATCATGGATACTTGCAGCTCGAGGTCCAAGTTGCAGTTTTTTCTGGTCTATTTGTAAGAAAATAATTCAGAAGTTCCTCTTAAATGAACACATTTCAGTCCTGTGGGTATATAAGTGATTATTTTTTAAGAAATGTCCTGATTCGTAAATACCCTGGGATATGATGTTCCAAATAACTCTGCGACATGAAAGGTTGTCATTGTGACCACTGCATGGGTTAACTGCCATGCATCTTCGTCCTGATTGTAGAATTTATTCAAGGGACTGTACACATTCTGTCAAGAGGCTTTAGTGTTTTGCCTGCAAGGGGATAAGTGGCTCTGGTTGTTGTCGAGCAGATCGAAGGAGCACCTTATTGTCAACACTACACTTTGCGTGGTCAACAGAGTGGTCAAGCCACTCACTGAAAACTGTTGTGGTCATTAATCCAGTAATGTGGTCAGTTCCTCTGGAACCAGCAGGAGCCCCAAGTCATCAGTATATCCTTGAAATGCACTTTGAAGATATTTATACTTCTAATTTATTATTATCATTTATTATTTATTATGATTTTTAGTATTTCATGTAGACAAAACAAAGCGTGTGTGCTTCAGATAGATTCTGACGATTCGACCATCGGGACGATATCAAAATGTACCGGTGCACATTGAGACACTGTCCCAATCTGCCCCATTAGCACTGTCCCAAACTGCCCCGATGACAAACAAAAGGGTCATATGTCTCCATATTGGTAACTTGAAATAGCATGTCAAGTTATTACGTCTTAGAACTTAGCCTAATGACAGAACTCTCCAGAACAATAGGTATCAACTAGGTTCTGTTAATCATCTTTACATCAGATCATAATTACTAAGATGCTAAAATTTTCCTCCAACTATAGAAATTTGAGTACTACTTTCCAATGAGCGAACTACACCACATTTTCAGCCATTAGCATCATTTGTCACATGATGTATGATGTCACTTCAGCTTCTTTCTCCTTCTTTTTAATCACTAGATATCTATGGTGTCCTAATCTACCCCATGTCCCAAACTGCCCCGGTCTCCCCTACAGAGGTAACAAAACGATATACCTAACAAGGTTTATTATAATACCAAGGTAATTTTGGGATTTTAACTGCCTAACTATCGTCTATGTTTTCCCGTAATATCACAAAACCATGTTCTTTTCACGACTTGATAAAAAAACATTATGTTTTTAAGAGGCAGTAGCACGTGTTTTGGAATATTTATTTCTTCAAACTGTCCCCCCCAAAAAAGTTATCGCAAAATGTATTTTACAGAGGGTCAAACCTCCCCCTGATGTAACCAAGACATCTGCAGTCGTAGAAAAAATAATCAAGTATCAAGCGATGACCCTTGGCGGCCATTTTTGTATAAAAACCTTTAAACCATTTGAGGTAGGAAATCAGAATCGGAGACCTTAACTAAACATGGGTACTTCACTTCAGAACTGCTTCTTTTCATCAAAAAATCATTGCCTTGCAATTGGTAAGATTTATTTTCGTTTTCGTTATATCACTCTATGTATCTAAAAACGTGCTACTGTCTCTTTAAAATGTGTTAATGTTTACATATAAAAGTCAGAATAAAATTAGACCAATCGAAAATAAAGACTGTTTTATTGAAACATCATATCAATAATTAAGGATGGTTCATGTCTAACCCATTATGATACGCATTAAATAATTCAGGAGTATATATTTTAACTTCATCTTAAGTATCAATGTGACACTTGGATTATAATCACTTCTTCTTCATCAATACATAATGACGTACGAGGTCGTTAAAATGAAGGGTCGGCAAATTAGCCCATTACTCGCCCAGAGCCAGAACAAGATGGCTGTGTTTTCATGGTTAACTCCCCTTCTGATAGTCCGGTGTTTCTGTGTAAAAGAGAAGTACTTCGAAGTAAGGTTGGGGCTGAATCTAGGGTACAATTATTGTCAGTTGAAATGTTCGGACAAGAGAGGGTGTACAGAAGTTAAATACTCCCCAGAGTCTCTCACCTGTACGCTCAGATTCAACCTCACTGGGACCAGTAACCTGCAGGTAAGGGAAAGACATTTGTATGGTTACGCATCTGCGAAAGTGATACAATTCCCTGATATTTTTGTAAGCATATGCCTCGTATCGCTTCCGGTTTGTTACCTATATCACGGATACCATATTTTAGTGAAATTAATAAGCTGTAGATTTGCAGTTAAACCAATGTTTATGGCTAGTTAACTTCTTTGTATCAATTGACGTTCCGGTATAGATGATATTTATTTGTATCAAGAAAGCGATAACGGTTCTAGTTACTTGCTTGATGACTGTGTTAATATCATCGTTGGGATTTTCACTGCAATAAAGAAGTAGACCAATATCCAAAAAACTTGGTTTTCCTATAAAGACCACGTATAAGATCGTTGAACCTGTCATCCGGGCACTGCCAAAATAAGTTATTTCACTGACTGGTTTTTAATTATGGTTACGAGATGAACGTTGATGAAACGATCGGGCACATGAAGAAGCCGTCAACACCCTGATGAGGTGACTTAGGTTTAACGCCACTTTCAGGAGTAATTCACGTATATCACGGCAGCTGGTACTGTTGCAGGGAGAAACCCCCACAACTATTGTGGCTATGCATTGCGGTGAAACATGCGAGCATCGACTGAACTAGCGAACCATGGGTGGTACTGCGCTGGACTTCAGTGAAGCATTGCACCCATACCTGACTGCGTGTAGAACAGTTCTCTACTGCAGAAAAAGTTGCCGAGCCCCTGGCGGGATTCGAACAACGGCCCTCTTGATCCGAAACCGAACGCGCTAACCACTACGCTATCACACCCCAACACCCTGATGAAAGCAAAAAAACAACATATTTTTCAACACAATTCCGTACACTGCGACAGTTGTTGTTCATTCATGTTGCTATGTAAATGATTACTTTGGTCAAAAGATCTTAAACGTTTTGTTCTTGAAAAATAGTGTGAATATTGCTAATGAAGACAAGATTATGAAAGAACTGGAAAATGAATTTTCATACTATATTTAACAATTAAAAATATATTACTTGAATGTTATTCTTTATAATTGGAGGGGTTTTTTTTACCGAGAAGTAGTGGTTGTTTCTGAAAATCAGCATCCCACTGCTTATCATTCAAGTACAAGAACAGTAAACACGTTTAAATCGTGAATTGTGATCGAAAACCGGACAGTGGCGCACGCAATTGTCTCAAACGAAATTTTGGAAAAATATTTAACAGACAAACATGGGTTGGAAGATATATGTCAATCGTTTAACTAATGTTTCTGTAAATGGGACGCATAATTTCGACATTGATTTGACTGTTTTCGATCATCATTCAAAACAAGCAATATCATATAAGAAAAAAGACGCAATTTTAGAGTGACGATTTGAACTTAACTCAAGATATATGGTATTTTTAATCTTTACTCAGCTACTTGAAAACCACGAAAAATACTCTCTGTCACTTTGGAACAGTATATACAACTAGTGTGGTTGATTTTAAACCAAAAAGAGCTTTATCATCAATTTTCAGAACAATTGAATACAAACTAATTGTATAAACTTTACATTTCAATCGTTAAACGTTATTTAAGAACTTACCCAGTCAAATATATGCAAGTGAGAAAACACACTAATGTTTGATTTTTATTGTCCAGTACGACGTTTAAAAAAAATGCTGCAATTATTCTTTCATTACAATTTTAAACAAGAAAAAATTGTAGCGTTTTTAATGAATTCAGCCTTCGTGGGATAACATAAATGAGGATGCATTTAATTTCATTTTGATTTGTCCTTACTGTTAGATGTTGAAAACTTTTTGTTGAACCAATTATCTGCAATGAATATAGATTAAGAAGTATACCTTTCGTGCCCTCAAGTTCCCACGTCGTCAGGATAACTCTGTTCTTGAACTCGAATGAGAACACACTGACCCTGAACAAGGAAAAGATCCTTGAAAACTGGGCAAAGCATTTCGACAAGGTCCACATAAGTCACTCAGTCAAATATGCCAAACTTCATAAATAGTGTTAAGTATAGTGACAATAAAACAAGTTAAAGTCTCGATTTGTGATCGAAAACCGGACAGTGATGCGCGTCAATGACTCAAACGGAATTTTTGGAAACTTATTACACAAACACAAATTTAAATATGGACTTGTAGTATTAATTAAGGTTTGAAACTAATATACATGTAAAATGTACGCAGTATTTCGACGTCCTAACATTTATATGACCGTTTTCATTTATCATTGAAAACATAAAAATAGCTCATTGGAATTTGGGAGTTAAAGGTGCGAGTTAGGTAGGCGATCCTCCAAATAAAGGAGTGGCCAAAGACGTTTGTCCAGCCGGTATTGCATCTTTTGTCGACTTCATACCACCAGAGGTCCACGCTTCTTTTTCATCCTGCTACATCAGCGTAATTGATTCCGCTGATCGAGCTCCTTCCCTATACCCTGATCTCTTTCGGGCCAAATACCTCGTACGGCTGGCGCGGCTAGATATTCGTGGCTATGCTCACCTGTTATTTTTCAGCCAATGTAATGTCGTTAATAAAGGCGCATGAAGCTACTAGCCTTAACTCAACGGATTTTCCATCCGGGTTGTGCCGCTGTTGCTGAATGCGAGTCGTCTCATTGGCTGGTTAGATAGCTAGCGATACGAGGGGTTTTACTTGAAAGAGATCAGGGTATATGGAAGGAGCTCGATCAGCGGATTAAAATACGCTGATGTAGCAGGATGCTTCTTATTTCAAACAAACACAAACTCATTCACTGGTTCACCTTTATGTGGACCCGACTCTACAAGCGAAAGGGTACAATCACGTCTCCTTGCTCTCCATCGCTAGGACGATTCTCACGTGCGACCTACTCCTTAAACGCCAGTGTGGATTCAATTCAGGCCGTAGCACAGTTGGCATGATACTAGCTGCCACCTACAACAGGAGAAGATTCAAGGGCAGAACATCGCACTGTACAGTGTACACAACCTTTGTTTATATACTAAGAACGTTTGACAGCGTCTTCGGCTACACTGGGAGATCATAGCCAAATTCGGATGTCCTGCCAAGCTCAACAAACTGGTTTTACGGTACAACGACGGCTTGAAAGCCAGAGTGTAGAATAATAGCGGGTATACCCATCCTTTTACGTCACACATGGAGCGAAGCAAGGATCGCCCTAATCGGCAATTCCGTGGCACGCCTTTCCAGACGGAGGCATTGTCGTCACTGATGGTGATCTGTTAATTCCGAAGATTACACGAATGTATAAGGTGCATGATGACTCCAAAGTCAAAAGCCTGTTATGATAATTTTGGTATGTCCGAAACGGGTAACCGGGTACAGTGATCAAAAGACGTGGTCATGCAGCTACGCGTACGCCAACGAAAGACGAAGGTGATCAATTGGTTAAACATTCTCTCCCAACAGAGGTAGCTCCGTCATAAATTTCTCATTTTCCGACTGTTTCATTGCACAGGCCGGTGTGACATCAAATATGTTAATCATGCATTAGTTGTTTTCATTGGCTGAAATATATCCAGGTAGTTTAAGTTGCAATATTGTCCCGTCAGGGGAGAGTGCCGGAAGACCGAGAAACCTTCGTATGAAGACAGCGGTTGTATAAAAATTTATGACGGAGCTATCTCTGTTGGGAGAGAATGTTGGTTAAACTGAATTAACAAATACTTTGTTGGCGTCCAAGCAATTCTATTTTCTCAAATGTTCACACAGCAAGAAGAACCCTCACTTTTATCCGCTTTTTGCATTTGGTAACTACAAAGTCAATATTCAATTTTTGCATACGAGACCATCTGTTTGCCGGACCAAAAACGGTAGCCGCTATTGTTAAGGTATCAGAAATGCTTATATTGTTATAATAAATCGATAAAGCTTAAGATATACCTTGACAAAGGAGATTAAGGTATATTCAAAAGCTGCAGAAATTTCCATTTTAGCCGTTTTCAACAAATAATATTTCCACTTTGAGCACAACCGTAATTTTGGAAACTGTCACAATGAAAAATATGGCTTGGTAGTGTTAAGTATATCACATAACTAGTATTACACGCGGGATTCGAACCACGGAACTCCTGATCCGAAGCCGAACGCGCTAACCACTGCGCTATCCCGCCCCCACATTACTAGTATACACGCAAATAGGACGTAGAATTTTGACCACGTAATATTTATATGGCCGTTTTATTGAAATCAATAAGATCATAATTTTGTCATTTTAAGGATGAGAAAGTTTCACTACATTATTTGATCTTTGTCCAAGACATATGGTATTTTGGCTACTATTTAAGCAACATAAAAATTATGAAACACACTCTTTGTCAATTTAAGATTTTTTCGGCTTTCTCAACTTTCTAATTATTTTATTGGAGGTCGATTGCAAGTATCCCCAACCTCACCCCCCTTTAAAATAAAAATATATTCTCTGATTTCAGGATCATCGTCTTTGTGTGAGTAACTTCTGTACTGAGTGCATCGTTCTCGCCAGGTCAAAGAAGAAGATAAATATTATCGAAGTATTCTATGGTGAGATATTTTGAAAACATTTTACCTTGAATTTCATGCAATCAAAGTATTTTATGCAATCAGCGACGACGTTTGAAAAGTAATCGTTCGAAAAGACTGTCATTTTCGTATGCTTTTGGACAACTAGAATTTATTCTGCTGCGCTTCACACTTAAAGGGGCACAGAGTATGTTGTTGGAGTCAAATATGTCAGACTTTAAAAATGGTGTTATTTTAACGAGAAGTAGTGGTTTCTCTGGAAATCACCATCTCATTGCTGATTAGAATAGTATGAAGGCAATAAACAGGTTAAAGTTGTAATTGATCCAAAACCAAACAACATCAGTCTCGAAACCTATTTACAACAGATACAGGGAAACAAGTTTAGGGAAGATTTGAAAAGACAGATGGTATTTTTGCTCTTATTTCAGCCAAATAAAGTTTATGAAACATTCTCTGTGTCAGTTTAAACTGAACACTGTCACGTTACATAAGGACTGAACTATTGCATAGGCCTTGGTGACAAAAAACCCCAATTTTATCGATGCAAGTAGTGTCTCAATTGGCTGAAATCTCGCAGATTGTTTTGCAATATTTTGCTGCAAGGGGAATCTGCCGGAAGCCCTAGTAGAACTCGTAATCAAACAGAGGTTAGGTCAGGATTTTATTACT
The DNA here is from genome assembly GCA_921293015.1 of Phorcus lineatus. Taxonomy (NCBI): domain Eukaryota; kingdom Metazoa; phylum Mollusca; class Gastropoda; order Trochida; family Trochidae; genus Phorcus; species Phorcus lineatus. The sequence continues at coordinate 23,456,350 of OV121096.1, read as the reverse complement.
TGAACTTCCTCTATGGGAAGAGAAGGCGTAACCTCACTAACGCGAGAAGAACGATTTCAATATATCAAGGTTTAATGTATCTCCATTACCTCTGTATGCCAGATTCATTATCAACTTAGTCAAACTAATGATATATTGTTTTTTAAAGTAATTGACTGAAGAGGCTTTGCATTTCAGACACCCTCAAGCCAACATCTTCTTCATTTGGTATGAATTCTTCTCCTACATCAAATGGTATGTAAACATGTAGGATATCGATTCCAATTGTTTATATCTGCATATCCATATGAATCATAACTATTTCATCCTCCATAAGAGTCATCACTATTTCCTCCTCCATTTCAGTCATAACTATTTCATTCTTCATATGAGTCATAACTATTTCATCCTCCATATGAGTCATAACTATTTCATCCTCCATATGAGTCATAACTATTTCATCCTCCATATGAGTCATAACTATGAAATCTACCATATGACCCATACCTTTAATGAAAATATTTTCACAAAGTTCATATTTCTGAATTCTCCTTAAAACGTTGTGATTGATCAGTCAAAACTGACAAAGGTACGTAATGTATCTTTTCGTTCACAGAAAATCAGTTGACTTTCAAACCTATCCCAGGGGAACCCAAATGCAAGCAGTCAGGAAGAAATGGAAATATCATCGAACCAACTCCCGGTGATTACTGTCGACTGAGAAGTCTTCAAGCTTTACAGAATAACCAAACCTACTTGTGGACTCTGAGTTTAACTTCAAAAGCAGGTTGTAGCAGTAATTCAATGTATTTCACTTTCCTAAAGAATAACCGGGAACGTGGATCATTTTCGTTGTACAGACGGGTTTCTTATTATTACCGCAGTGGAACGTCATTCTTAAAGAAAATAACCAATTCATCCCGTGTTAATTTGAGACTCGTTTTAAATAACAACGTACTTAAAGTGACTAGCCTCAACGATCATTTTGACGTAAAACCGGTCAAACTGCAGAAAAAACTCACCGACTTCTACGCTGAAATAGAATTGTCAAACGGGTTTCAATGTAAAGTCATTATTAACGAGAAATAGTCAATTTTAAAGAAGCAAGTCTTTCCCTAAATGTTTAAGTGTGAAATATTTCTATATGCGGAACTTCAATTCCCCTCAATCGTTAGTCTGGAATATTTAACGCTGATATGTGAGTTGTTTTGTTAAACGATGTGTATTGTTTATGTTTAAAAGTAATAAAATAAATGATCACTACTCGAACGTAGTACCTCTTAATAAAGCAACGCACAACTGACAAGTAGTAACATAATTGATGGACACTATTATATATATTAGAAGATGTACATTATTTTTCGCAATAAAAAAAATATATTGAAGTATCACATACTTTAAATTCCTAGTCATATGATTAGAGAAATTATGACTTTGTTCATTCCGGGAGAAGACAAGGAAACTATTTGTGCGTTATGGGGACAGCAGCATGTTTTTTTTGGATAGATAAAATAATCTCGAGAAAACGAAAATGAATTTTCCCTTGACTTGATTTTGTAACCAAAAGAAGCAGTTTATGACGAAAGTAAGCTAATCGAATCCATAATCATATCTTAAATGTTTTAAAGATGTTCACATAAAATGGTCGCCAATGGTTTTTGGTTGATTATTTCTTCTGCGGATGATGAGGTTAAGTAATGAGATGTTTTGACCCTCTGAAGATGTTACATTTGGCATGAACTAAATCGGTATTAACATCTGGGTGGAGACTAAGGTATGTATATTTCATTGTCCTACCTCAATAAATTTGGGCATGGTAGGAATTCATATTTATGATGATTTAAGAAAAACAAAACTCGTTGGAGTAGGAAGCTAAATTTTTCATTTTTGTAAGATGAGGATTAAAGTTTGTGGATTTGGTCTTAAAGAGCCACTCCGTGATTTTCATAACATATTATTTACCTTTGATATGAACCTAAATGTCATATGTGGTGATATAAAATCAAAACATCTTAACTTTTCATGTCCAAAAGACATGTATATGACAAATACTGGTTTTCCATGAAAATCTAAAAACAGCCTTATATTATTATTTATTAATGCACAGAGGTGTAAATATCACGTCCAATATACATGGATACTAGTTATATAACCTAACAAACACTGTCAACTCCTACCTGCCCTCCTGGCTGTTTTATTAAGTCTCTAAATTACGTTTGACTATTTGACGCGCGCCACTGTCAAGTTTTCGATCATAATCGCGACGTCCTACCTTCATATCGTCACTGAACAATAGAAATTAGCTTTAAAATGTTTCCTTTTGGTAACAGTCGATACATCGCGATCAAATGACACCATTGATTAAGTTGGGCATATATGACTTCAACAACTCACGGAGTGACTCTTTAACACCCTTCAAATATGTGCATGGCTAACCTTTCTAAAACTTTGAAAACGTTTTATCATATTAATGTGGTAAAAGAGCCCAAGTTCACGTCTGTAGCACAATTGATAAGCAATATATAAATATAAATTTTAGTATCGTTGTATGATTGACCTCGATAAAACTGGACTTTACCAGCAGTGGTATGGGCAGTAACCTGGGACGAGCAGATAGAAACCTGATATCTTCGCGATTTCCATTGCGTATTGGCACGGATTTGGTTCATGCTAATATGTGGTGGGTGGGTTGATGAGACTTGATATTTTGTCATTTAAAGCATATTTTTAGTTGTTTCTAAATGCGTTTAGTGTTTACAGAGAGTATTTCCAACAAATATAAGAGAGCAAATATACAAGAGTGAGTAAATGAATTAAAATATAGTTGCTCCGTAAATGCTGTTTTATCAAAAGAATCCGTTTTCTATTTTGGATCATGATTTAAGGAATAGTATATGGTTTTTTTGTTCCAATTTTGTGTTGAGATTTCTGGTCTAATGAACTGACACCTGAAAATGTTGCTGATGTATTTCACCTGGAGAACTAACGGGTGCACGAGGTTTGTCTTTTAGTCTTGAACATCGGCAATACAAAGGCTGATGAGCTATTTCTGAATTTGCTTGCCCCTGTTCAGATCTGCTAACCGCTTTTGAAACTGTCTTACCATTTTTAGAAGACTTTTACCAATTTTAAAGCCTTGCTTTCCATTTTAGAGTATTCTTACCACTTTTAAGGACCTTTATTTATCATTTCCAAAAAAAAAAAGAAAAAAAAAGAATAACGCCTTTATAAGACCTTTATATGCTTACCCCTTTCTTGGACCCGCATTATAACCATTTTATAGAACATTCTTATCACTTATAAGTGCTTAGATACAAGGTTGGTTTTTTTAGGGTTTTTTTAAACCTTTTTTAAGGACCTGCCTGCTCCTTCGGTTAGTTAATCGCTAATCGGTTAATTCAATAATTGATATTTCTAATGACACCATGTCGGTATGACCAACAATTTATGTGTCCATTATTATGTGTCAATTTTCTTTCATCGGTGGTTTGCAATAATTGGTTTGTCAAAAGGTTCAGTCTGGCTTCGCAGTTTGCCTACAGATGAAACCAAATAAAAATCAAATATCTTAAACATTTTACTTTGAAAAAAAAATAATTTTTTTTTACTTATTACACTGTCGTTTTTCAGGGCAACAAACTTACAATCTTTATCGACATTGCTCATTCCAAACTATCATTTCCACTTTTAGTCATTGAGGTTACCAATATGAAGAGTTGAAGAGTAGAAACCTTTGACCATTTTACATATCTATTGAACACCTTTTCAATCGTGGAAGTATAAACCACTGATTTATCATTGAGATGAGTTCTTGACAAGAGCTTTTATAAAACCTATACTCATTTGCACATCAGATATCTCTTATTTTGAATTAAATTATTTATGAAAACGAAAGTGTCACTGAGGGATTAAATGAATATTTTGATGTGAAATTCAAAATAAACAAATACGGTCGAACAAAACATGAATTACAAAACATTTTGGGTTTATCTCGTACTAATAAACTAATCAATGCTGTTATACTTACCTATTGCTCTTTAGGAGCGACACTAGGTGATTTAGAAAGAGATAACACTACACGTGTATACCAAAAAAAGGTTTGGCAAAATACATTTGTGACTGCAATAAACATGCTTAATGATAGTATTGAACAACCTGAGCGTTTGAATATTTAGAAGAAACATAATTTCAAACAATGTGAATAATGTAGAAAAACAAATGGTTGGTCATAAAGTATAAATCAAATCACACGATACTGATTTAATAAGCATGAAAATGATACTTTTCAGCAACCGCCCGTTCTACTCGATTAAATTACATCATTGCCAACGTACAGCATATATAACTCTAGCAGCGCACGAATTGTGGCTTTTCGCCAAAGTGGCGGACGTAAAATCTCATTCAAGTTTCGGAAAGTCAATTTCGGTCTTATCGGTAACATTTCATCAATTCTGGTTTTGGTTCTGAGGAATAAGAGACTCGGATGTAAAATATTGACTCTACCGGCATGCGAAATCGTTGCATAGGGTTTTGCTGGAGTTATGGCTAAGTAACTCCTTTGAACCATACATATCTACCTGATCGCCGTCAATCTTTATCTTAAACGCAATGATGTGATTGGTCCGCTCATGATTTGGTTTTGTCTGAACTAAACTGGTTATAGAACATGCACCTACACAGACTGTTGTCAGACCGTTCTAGAGATTGCTGATTTTAATTCTTCAAAGTTGGAAAGAAATACTTAATACAAAAACCAAGCTTAGACTATATATACGAATAATAAATAGCCTTTCCCCGCCATTCATGATTTCTTTCATTTCATGCCCTGTTCGAAAAGTACACTTGCGAGCAAAAGAAAGTATAGAAGTTTCTTATGGTATAGATTCCAAATCGTAAACAATTACAAGTGTATGTTATTAAAGGAATGATGGTATGCCTTAAAGGCATGATTCACACCGTTCAAAGGCAACGTGAGTTTTATTTCTATCAAGCCGAAAAATAATAAATGATGATTGAATTCAACTTCCTTTAAGACTAAGTGATATGAACAGGAATGCTTAGTCTTTCTTTAAACAAACATTTGAAATCACGTTAAAAGCATAACAAAATTGACCAAGTGAACTAAGATAGATCGCCCTTGCATGGCCGAAATGGGAGCTACACAAGTCCTTATTACTCGAACATTCCATTGCATACCACTGGCAGTGTCTAGATTTCTGCAAAATCAGCTTTGTCGGACCTAAGACAGCAGCTGAAGTGAAAGATCAGACCACGTGTCATTCGCAACACGGAGATCGCTACATTCGGAAGTTTCACTTAAAGAAACCGATTGTGATAGAAACGCAAACAGCGGGAACGGCTCTAATAGTCACCGTGTCAGTAGGCGTACAATGTCGAGAAGATTATGTGCAGCAGGAATTTGTGGGCATACCATCTCAATCGAACCACAGACCTCTCGGGATCAGCATTATCGACGTCATTGTGCATGGCGAGTTTACAGATGGAAAGTCCATTTTCCACAGTGACCTCACCATTCATCGGTCTTTGATTTCTTTGAACACATATGGGATCATTTGAGCAAGCTCAGAAGGATCCGAAGACTCAACCAACAAGACAGAGAAGAGGCGGTTCTTGCCCTTCGACAAGACTGGCACCGCATGCCAGCAGCTGTCGTCCAATGTCGATGAAGATGCCAGGACGTGACAGGAGGTCATGCGCGTGCCTAACGATGATGGAGCGCGTTTTTTTGTGAGAGACAATTGAGAGACACGAAATTATTGAAATTTTATCCCTAACTATACTTTCTTTTGACCCCAAGAGTTTTGTGTTATTCTAATATCTGTTATAATATGTATTTCAAAATATGATGCACAGAAAAGAATTCTTTGATAAAAATCACAATATTTTTACATTTGGCCAAAATGCATTACTCAATGACACTTCGGGGATGTCAAGAATCGCACGTTCACGTTATTTTTTTCAAACAATAAATATTAATTTTGAAATCATGGATCGATCATGTTTCTTAGCATGAACACATATATATGAAATTTTAAAAGTAAGTTCATTGTAACAAATCATACCTTGATACCTATATATGCTGTTATCGAATATTAACCACAAAAATACCCTGTGCATGAATCTGTAGACAAACATGGCGTGTAAAATGTATTTTAAAATGTATTTATCTACAAAATCACCCTGGTTCACCTTGAGTTACACACTAGCTCCATTGGTACTCATTTTATATACTAATTCATATTGTCTATGTGCCAAGGTGTTCATGCTGGTTTAGCCATGAACACCTGATAGGATAATATTTTGAAATTTGAAATTAATGAAAGTTTAACTTTGTTTTTCAATTTAAAGCTTAGACACTCATTGTAGGTGAGGTGAGGTGATATGGGGTTTAACGCAGCTTTCAAGATTATTTCACTTATATTGCGGCTGCTAGTATTATTGCAGGGAGAAAGCCCGCAACACCATTGTGGCTATGCATTGCGGTGAAACCTGCGAGCATCGGCTGGAACTAGCGAACAATGGGTGGTACTGCGCACTCATTGTAACACAAGATACAAATTCAGCTAGATGAACCCTCGCGTACATAAATCATCAATGCCGTGGGAGCTCAGTAGTGGGTTGAACCCGAGGTCATGGTCAGTAACTTTTTTACACACAAGGTAATCATGGTGATGCAGTTTGCGTGTCTTTGTCCATATCTTAACATTGTCTTAATACATTGTAGAATTGCAACGTTGACTCCTCTCTCGCAGGATCGGAGAAACGATTTCTATTTAAGCTTGGTGTTTGACATAGACATGAGCTTCTCGTGCTGCACGTGCACCCCGCTGAATACTACTGCTTCATGACTGTGTATATAAAGGAGCCTTCGATACAGTCTAGTTCCTCATACAGCAAGTCTAGATTGACTGAATGAATAAGGAGCCGCAAAAAAATTATGAATGAAGTAACATTTAATTATTAAAATTTTTCATAGACTAAATTTTAGTCTACCCGCTGAAATGTAGACTTGTGTCCTGTTTACAATTGCAATTTTAATGAGTGTCTAAGCTTTAAATTGAAAAACAAAGTTTCAACATACATGACCTGTTGATCCTACATGTATGGAAGGAAGTGTGTATATATTGCTTTGAACATGAACAAGCCTTGTGGTATCTGGTTATCTACAGATATAATGATTCCCTTTACACTTTTATTTTCTCGATCTTAACCGTACTTTGTAGTTCGTATTAAAATAGGTGAGGTGAGGATATACAGGGTTTACGCCGCTGTCAATAGTATTTCACTTGTATCGCGGCTGCTAGTATTACTGAAGAAGAAAGCCCGCAACACCATGTGGCTATGCATTGCGGTAAAACCTGGCTGGAACTAGCAAACCATGGGTGGTGCTGCGCTGAAATTCAGTGTAGCATTGAACCCAAACCTGACTGCGTGTAGAGCAGTTCTCTACTGCAGACAAAGTTGCCGAGCCCCCGGCGGAATTTGAACAACGGACCTCTTGATCCGAAGCCGAACGCGCTAACCACTGCGGGATAGCGCCCCCGTATTGAAATAGATCAGTAGTGCTGTTATAAGGTTCATAATGACATGCTTTAATATTATCTTGGCACAAAACTTCAAAATAGAAACTAATTAATCTTTGAGTTCTTCATTAACAATGAAAATTACTTTGTTCTCTGATAATTAAGTAGATTAAGTTCAAACAGTTAGGACAAGCATATTGTGATATTTAGTCAGTGCTTTTTAAATCATAGAGAATTCTTTTTGGGAACATATAATTCCTCTGTATTTCTTTGTGCATATATAATGTATGGTGTAAGTCTTGATATTGGGGTCAAAACATGAACAACCTTAAGGACGACACATCTCACAAAACCAAGTAAACGAATCCTAAATGGCCATGACCTTTCGCCTAATGGAAACACATGAAGCGTCAGTCTACGGTAACTCACCGTGCACGTGCATTCCGTGCCAGGACACGTGTAAATAGCAGCGATAATGAAATCAACAAAGTTCGTATAGATAACAGAGCACGTGCTGTCCGTGCCATGATTATCTCCAGGAAAAACTAGACAAGCGTTTAGCCTCGCGCTTCGGCTACCAATGACAGTATCAATGGAAGGAGGGTTTGATCGCAAATTCCTGGAATGGTCGTGGTTTTGGGATGGTGATGATATCTAGTGATTTTTTTGGACTGCACTCACGGGTTATATTAAAGGGGACAGTAGCACGTTTTTTTTAGATAGGGAGAGTGATCCCATGAAAACAAAACAAGAATTTCAATTGTGTCGACTCATTCTTCAAACCACAAAATTCCAACTTGTAGCTAACGATTCTGATGATGAATTTGATTTACGCGAACAAATGATGGTAGTTGAATTGTGGTACTAAAATGTATTATAAATTTTCGCCTCAGTTAAATAGCTTTATTCGTCAGAAAATGTCATTTCCTCCAGGTTTTCCTCGGAACTTTCCCTCCTCTCAGGGATAAAGTTCAGACAACAAAATTCATGTCGTTTTTTTCACATTGCATTAAAACAATATTGTTGCTGATTTTCAACTTCTGAAATATGTGAATCAATCATCAATCATTATCTGTTTATCAGGAATATATATCACACAGCTGTATCTTGTTGGGAAGTAGATATCATACATATTTCACATCTTGCTATAGATTTTCACATGTGCACTGTTTGTATCAAGTCACTATTTTCATTTTCCTTAACCTTGTATTCATCTTGCCACCTATGGCCTAGTCTAACGTTAGCCAAAATGACAGGTCTTGCCGCATTTCCTGTAATTTTCTGTGCTTGTTGCCAAGGCTGCTGCGTTGGATCGCGATGGAACAATGAGAAATCATATGAGAAGTACAACATTTCGCCGAAGAGGGCGCTGCACTCAAAACACAAATTTTGACTGGTTGGCAGCAAGGTCTATATTAGCCAGTGATAGAGACTAGCCTGGGGAAGATGCCTTGTATTCAGAAATATGGAGTTCGATATCTAAATATGCAAGCCAGATTTCAATACTACCAATCTTCGACTAATATCACTTATATCCAGTATTTTTTTTACAGATTAGTTAATGAATCAGTGTGATATATTGACTTTGTTCTGACTTGTTAAATCAGCAAAATTGCGTCGAGAAAACGTTGACATTGGTAATTCAATTACTATGTTCGGCCAGATGGTGGCTCTCTTTCAACAACGTGATTAAAACCTGTTTTAATCTTCTCTTTCTAAAGCACATTTTGGCACAATTAAAATAAAACAATAACGTGATTGTTTAATTAAACATAATTATAATTCATCTACATTTTTACAATAAGATACAATTTACAATACTGGGTTCGTGTAAGTCACTGTGGTATCTGTGGTTGTTTCAAAACGAGGCTAATGATGACGTCATCCCGTCGATTGTCGTTTTAAGGACTTCCGTTTTGACCTCAAACTAAGTCTATGAATGAATCCTCGCACTTTGTTACAAGCCTGCTCTTGGCACTTGGACCGTGTGCGCACGCATCTCACTTGCCTAATGACGTCATGAAATATACTCCTGACTTTATCAAAGTCCATCCTTGTTGAAGTCTCGTAGAATGCCGTTCCCATTTCGAAAGCGAGATCACGACCGTCGGCTACGTCAACTTGTCGTTCAGGAAAAGCATCGCCCTTGTTCCCTAGCAACAAACGAAGACGATTTATTTCAAATTGATGTATATATCTTGAAAACAAAATAAACAGTTATTCACATATCCACATATGAACAAAAAAGCAAGAAATAGGTTGCAGGCGTTGATGACCTCTGTGGCTAGAGCATGACCCCTGTAAGAGAGAATGAGCTCTGAAGAGGATAGAATGATCTTTGTGGGCAGCGAATGGACTTTGTGGGGAGAGAATGACCTCGGTGGGGTGAATGACCTATGTAGGAAGATCATGACCTTTGTAAGGAGAGAATGACCTCTGTGGGGAGAGAATGACCTTTGTTGGAAGGGGATGACCTTTGTGAGGAGAGAATGATACCTGTAGAGAGAGGATGAATCAAGCTTGTGTTCATGCGATATATATGTACGATTAACCAATAAATTGTGGTTCATAATTATAACCCTCAAATTCACTTCAACCCAAAACATTTCCTCTTGAAAAATTAAGATTTTGATTTAACAACATTGACCTGTAATTCAAATTTCGCATTTTAAAGAATTCATTTTTCTGAATGTTAAACTAAGTAAAGATGTATACGTAAGCCACACCAAACCGCACCAACAAGCACCAGTGGTACATCCGTGCAGCTGCGTATCTTGTGGATGGCGTCATGGACACGTGATGCTGCGTCAAAACTCGTCTTGTCAGTGATGGAGTACACCAGGATGAACCCGTCAGCGCTCTGCGTCAGCGACCTGACGATCTGGTCGTCGTCGTCCCCCTGCAACAAGCGTCAGGATATCACTGTCTGTAATCAGTTGCAGCGAAACAAGCGTCAGGATATCACTGTCAGTAATCAGTTACACCGAAACATGCGGGTAAATTTAGTACAAATATTCCTGAAGATAGTCCAAGAGGTGATAAAGCTATCAGCATCAGAAGATTAAGCTAGGATGAACCCTCCTTGGAGTTACGAAATTGTACCAACCTGAGCCGCCATCTTGAGTTCGAAAAGTCTCATGCAGCAGGACTCTCCATCAACCGTCTCCCAAGTGTCGAACTCCGCCCGTCGACCTGCAATATACACGTGGAAACATTTCTCCAAGGATTGTTGCTATGGCAATGAACGCCGACATCATTTTTATAAGCATCTCCCTTATATCTCTTGTTTCACTTGGTAACAACATCAGACAAAGTGATCGGACATCACTCCTTACGATCTATCTGTCGGACTAGCCCTTGAAGTACGACACGGATTCACTGAAAAATGTCACTTTGAAAAACAGTAAATATTCCCATAATTTCAATTTGTTCTGGTACATAATAACTCGTGCGCGAGGGCAAAAAATGCAAGAGTTCATATTATATACATTATCTTTTATGTATTTATTTTTCTAGAAACGGATGCCAATAATAAAATATTTTTTAAAATTTAAGAGCAAAATATCATGAGTTTTGGCAAACACTTTCTCAAATTCAACACGCATGTTTAGATTTGGAACTAAATAATTTACCTCGTGATGATTTTTGAAGATTTTTAGTTCCGTCTCCATTTTCGGTGACAAAAGTTTGGCAGAGGGCTGAAAATATAAAATTGAACCGATGAATAATTCAACTGACTATTGACAGTATAGAAAGTACCCTTTCTTGATGTTTTAGATAATTATCTGAGGCAACATAGTTCAATATCACTTAGATTTATATTGCGTTTATACGAAAACAGGTTATGCATGGATATAAACATCAAATTTCAATTTAAAAGTTCGCGACTGGACCTTATACAACACTTCTGACAAAATCAAATTTTGTCATATTAAGTATACGGGTGTTATCTATCGTAAGATAGATATTATGTATACGGGTGTTATCTATACCTTAAAAAAATACATTTACAATAACTTTTTACTTTTGCGGGATGAATATATATAAAATGCCACTTGTCATTTGATTAATAATAAACACACCGTGACCTCTGCTAATATCAAAATGGTTATACCAGCTGACCTTTTTGTATAAACCATTACATCACATGAGGTTTAAAGGTTATATACCCGGTTCACGGCTACCTACGTGTTTATACCACATACCACCCATAAGTATTTTATGATGAAGTCATTCAGTAAAATGAGAAGGCCATATTCTCATATGAAAAGGTGAGTACTCAACGGTCTTCGCATGGGAGGAATATCAAACCGACAGACCTCTAAATAACGACAGGCCTGATGCTAAAACCTATACAGAAACCATACCAACTCCAGAAAAAAACATGGCCCCCAGATGTGCACACAAACTTATGACGTCATCACATCCTCATCAAGATGCCTCCCTATTACATTTGACATTTTCATTCCGGCAATGTTGGCTGGATCGTGTGGTACATATGCTTGATTCACAACAGGAATCTCCATGCATATATAAAGGTTAGAACTATTTTGCGGAAACGAAATTCGAGGGACACTCCTATCTATACAAATATATACTGGACCAAAATAATTAAGGATATATGAAAATTCCGAAAATGATGATCAATTTATTAACTATCACACTGATAAAATATTAATCATAAACATTCCCAAATCCTTAACTTTTTCCCCCGTAAATGTTAACATAAAACGTTTTCGATGTAATATTTCGGATTCAAGAGGTTTGATGTTTTTCTAGAAACTATAACTTTGAGAAAAATATTGAGAAGTGAAAAAATTCTTTGGCGCTACAAGACTTAGTATTGCGAACCTTGTTACGGCAGTACAAAAATCATCGATATCATATCAATAATAATATTATTCTATAATTCTTTTTTTACAAACGTTTCCCAATCATTTCATGAAATAAAAAATTGAAGAATCCATCTCGAAGCTCATAAAAAAATCCCTTCAAATAATAAACACGTCTTGATAATCATATTGAGTGCTTATCTTAGTTGAACACAACTCGACTCGTGCATTCAAGATATATTTGTTTCATCATATCCCTTTAGCGCTTCCGTACTTTTCCTTAGACTATAAGAATCCACAACTAAAATACCCGCTGACGTAAATATCTTACACAAATAAATATATTTTCTCGAAGTCCACACAGTCGTAGATTCTATCATTTATGACGCATTGCTTTACTGACCTAAACTAACAGGAAAAGGAACAAAAACTAAAATAGAAATACCTGACGGATTTATTTTAGTACATGCTCGCATATTTTTTTTACATAAGTGTTTTTGTGAACCTTTGCCAAAATGATTAACTCTATATATAACATTACCGTTTGAAAATTTTAAAGGAAAATCTGAATATTCACCATCATCATCATCACCACCGTCATTACCACCTACATCATCTTCACTTTATTATCACCACCATCATCATCATTCACACCATTGTCATCATTATCACCACCTTCATAATTATTATCATCATCACCATCACCATCCTCATCATTATCATCCTCATCATCACCGTAATCTTTACCGTCATCGTTTTCATTATCCCCACCACCATCTTAATCATCATTAAAATCATCATCATCACCATTATCATCGTTATCGCAAAACACCCTCATCATTCATCACCTTCATCATGACCACCATCATAATCACCATCCTCATCGTCGTCATCATCATCGCTTTACATCTCCACCACCATCGTTACGTCATCGTCATAAACAACAGAGTCTTAAATAGCTTCATTTCCAGTCCACAGATTTCTGCTCTGAAACGCATTCTGAACAACTCGACAATCTTTCCTAGAAATTGATTGACTTCAAATGGGGCATAGCTAAAACACTAAGATTTCATGATCAGACACTTCGAAATAATGTCACTATGTCCGACGGATACTTCGACGCAAAGTTGCTAGAACAATTGAAAACACGCAGGATGACTTTATGTTTGATACGATCTAAAACGTTTCCATTGAAAGAGGCCTACATTTAAATCAAAAGAACTTGCCTTATTCAACTCACCAAAGAAAGTTTCATTTGTAAACTATTTTAAAAAATAAATAAACTGTGAAAGTGTAAAACAGGTAAAGTATTGGAAAACCAGTCAATTGCTGAACCATATCTTAATTTCGTCAATTTTCTAGAAGTACACATCTTCATGACAAAAATAGCATTCCACACTTAAGATATTCCCAAAAGGTTTAGTGAAAAAATTAGTTTAGTACTAAGCCGTATCAACACGTATCAGATTGAAGATCTTCGAAAACATTTATGATCCAACCAATTCATAAAACTGATTAAGATGACGCTCACGATACATTTCCTTATCAACATATTCCGCATATGCTTTTGACACAAGGAAAAGAAATTTGGTGAAACTCTTTCAAATCATTTATTATCAAAAGAATACTTACGGCTGATAACAATTTTCTGAACTTTTAATTCTCTTGTTTACATGAATCTTAGCGTTAAAAAATAATATTATTCATATTTCTCATTACATCCTCGACAATGTCGACAAAAAAGTTTCTTGGAGGATATGCGGATAATTAATTTCAGGATCCAAGCATGATGTTCACTTCACCTGTTATATGCATCAGCCACAATCTCTTTATTAATGGTTGACATATTTGTGCAGGAACCGAAGTTATTTAAAAACGTCCCTGGAGATCAAAATATCGCCATGTTCATCTCTGTGTACCGAGATTCATCTGTTATCAACTTTTATGAGCTAGATGTTGGCAATGCACAGCGCACTTGTTCAAAATAATTAGTGAAAATATACCCATCGGCGCCTCTTGTAGTCCTTTCGGCTGGAAGGGGATTATCAGGCTTGGATTTGTATTGTTTGCATCAGAATGGATTAACATCTTTTTCTGTTGCATGTCACTTAAATTGGTTTTGTCAATCCATATGCTAAAGGGGCAGAAGCACGTTTTTTTAGATGAATTAAGTGATCCCACGAAATCGGAAATAAATGTTACCAATTGCAAGACAATGTTTTTTAAATAAAACCGCAATACGAACGTACAATGGCCAGTTAAACTATGAGAATCCATTTCCCTACCTCAAATAATTAAGATATGTTCACACACAAATGGCCGCCAGTAGTTATTGCTTGTTACTTGATAATTTCTTCTGCGACTAGATGGCGGGGTTGAGTAATGAGATGTCTCACCCTCTGAAGATAATACATTTTGCATAAACTAATGTTTAAAAGGGAAAATTTGAAGAAATAAAATTTTCAAAACTTTCTACTGCCCCTTTAAAACTAAAACATTTTTCCGTAACTCGATCATGTTCACATCTTATCTAGATAAGAAATATGATCACATATGCGTTTATTTACGGGGTTGTATTGTATATATATAGTAGATATTGTTTAGATTATGTTGAAACGGTGTTAAATATTACATACATGATTATTACATTGGATAGGCAATGCGTAGAGCTGAAAATAGAGCTATCAATTCATATGTTATTGTTTATCAATCCTTAAAGATTAACATTAAGAATGAATACACCTAATCAAGCACAAGTTAAATCCTTGGATTAATTATCGCAAAAGAATAATCATGTCTGTCTAAAATACCAGATTGATATTATAGATTTGAAAGGAATGCTCGCGCGATCGTATAAAAAAAGACTTGAGCTGTGATAACTACAAAGAAACAGTAAGAGGAGATAAGTAAATTTAGGATATTTTGACTCATCTGTAAAGTGAAGAAAATCTGGAAGAGAATAAAATGGCTAAGGTGACATCCTCTTATTGGACGGATACCGCTCAGGATAAGTGAATAATGACCCACCTTAAAGCAGGTTAAATTGAGAAAAAAGCCTTAAGGATACATACGATCTCCTCTGTGTTCAATATGATGCATAAATCAGTTGAATACTCTGAATAAAATCAACCGAGGAATGGGAGTTTCAAAATATTGACTCTATCCGGATACGAACTCGTTCCAAAGGAGCATTTGCCCGGTCTACTCTACACCATATACTCTGCACAATGTATGGGGAAATATTTATAGGCGCATTTGCTTTTATCAGGTTAGTGCAGACAGGACGTAGTCATAACGTATTCATTATCTCAGCTTGATGTTTACACATACATTGTATTGAAGCGATAACATGATCTTAGGAATTAGCTCAGTCAAAATATCTCAGTCAGAAATTTCTCATGTACAGGTATTTATATAGTTCTTCATGATTTTGTATTCAATAGGAGGTTTTCATACAGTTAAGTTCCTCATTCAGCAAGTCCTAATTTAAATACATACACAATTAAATGAAGAAACCGAAGAAAACAATAATATGGAAATGGAACAGTAAATTATTAGAATATTTCATAGACTAAATTCTAGTCTAGTATTTTCATTTCTCTTTTTCATCATTAAGCTTACGTGCAATTAGTTAAAGTTAACCTCTTCTATACTGATAATGCATAGCTTCCCTGGTCTAAGTGTGATAATTCCTACGTGATCTTATCTCTTCTCCTATTATAACTTTACATGCTTGGTAAGAGGCATGTTTACCTTGGTTTTACCGTGAAGACTATCATTTTGTATACATGTATGATAGTGATATCTTTTCATTATCGAACATGCGTGTATAGATTCTGTAAGATTTTTCACTTTTATCACGTGAAACAGTAACCATGTAAAGGTTTGCAGGATAAGGAGGATTGCTTGGATAATATATAGCCAAGCTACTTCATGATCCGCCTAGTGGAAGCATTGTTTGTGTCAAGTTTGAGTTGTCAAATTGTCCGTTTTGACCGATCAAGGTTGGAAAACAAGCTTGTCATTAAACAAAATATAAGGTTATTTTAACCCGATAATGACGACGACGTTGCTTTTGATATTGAAGATAATACTGATGACGATGATGTTGATGATGATGGGGATGATGACGATGTTGATGTTGATGAGCATGATGATGACGACTATCATGACAATGGTATATCCTGTTTCAAATGTTAACAATTACATAATTTTTGTAACTTAACATAGATGTACTTGGGAGCATCTGCATAACTCATATAAACATATAGTGAATGCAGTTTCTGGTTTTGAAAGTATCTTTTTAAATAGTATGTACTTCACCTGTGTGATGACATTTCGATTTCATTAAATACATTACGTTATGACAAAGGAAACCGGTTTTATTTTCTATAACCTCCCTGTCACAAAGATCACACGTATATCCGCTTGCTTATCATTGCTTCGTGTTTTGACATTTTCATTTGACATATGGGGTATCTCATAAATGCTGGTATATCATACACGTAGACCGATTCAGGTCTCCGGAGAGAGTTTTACCTCAACGTTCTTTTCTCATTTATTACATTTTTTTTCATTTGAGAATTTTTAAAATGATACCTGGCAGATAGTGTTTTGTGTGTGTTAGTGTATTACCCCCGGTTTATGCTGGTTCGTTATAAATTTTTATGTAAGTCCTTGAAAATATATTTCTAAAACAAAATGATATCTTATCAACATGGAATAATGAAATGAATTTAGAACTTTCTCCACTTAAGCTGCAAGCCTCAGCATTTTAGATGTAAAAACAAATTTACATTAGACAACATTCAACATTAAAGTGGTTTACAGTTTTGAATTGAATACACATATTAGGATAATGGACAGTGTAAATTCCTTTTGGGAATATGACCTCTGGATAGAAAATATTTAACGTTAAAAATTTTAGAAAGAGTGTCTGATAGATTATGGCGAGTATACTTTAGATTGAATATTTCTTTTAAAATAAAAGAAGACCAAGGGATTTTTCACACAAAAAACTTAAACAAAGAGTATGTTCCGCTCCGGCGATCAAACAAAGGCTATCTTCGATAAACCATCATAGACTGCTGATAAATTGTGAATAAAATATTTTCAATTAACAAAACTTTAAATACAAAATAACAAATATGAATGGTCCGTCTGGATGGTCAAGCAGTTGGTCAGCAGTTGGTAAAGTGTTGTAAAACGCAAAGGTGCAAGTGCAGATGTATGAAATATTCTGACAAAGCAACTGTCAGACATGCTAGATTCCTACTGACCTCGTGATATTTGGGGATACTTCATATTGACATATCCTTCTTCTTATATGCCAGAATAGAACAAATCAGAGGTTCAGCTCGACCATACGGCCCAAGATGCGAATCATTTGTCTGTCAGGATATCATTTGGCTGCGTAATGGAACATTATATTATTTCTGATTTCAGGGCACCATTTTACAAACTTTAACATAACATAATGTTACAGAATTGGTTGTCTAATGCCAAGACTGTAGTTAATAAATATTTTGACGTCAACACAACCCTTGAAAAACAGGTCCAGATTTGAAATCAATTATTGAAAGTCCATATATCTCTGAGGCTTCTGTTTTAAATTAAACCAAATATTCGTTTGTATATGTTGTATGTTTGCATGTTTGTAATTGTATGTTTGAATAAGTTTTTCAAGTAACACTTTAATGTTCTATCATTTTTATGTAATAGACTTTGGTCGTTGCTCTAATATGACAGGGACGATATTTGATGGCTGGCTGTGATGTGTCTGCGTTTAAAAAGTACTTATCCCTTACAGGCAAAGCGCATTAACATAATGTTACCGTACGAAAAAGATGCATTATATATATACTTACTACACGATTTAGATCATCATAATTTTGTGATGTAAATATGTTTTGATTGAAAAAAATCAAGGGATATTCAAGCACTTAGAATAGTCTTCAAAAGCAAATGTACACATCTTAGAAATTAACGTGCGTTTTTGGTTATGTTTACGCTTGTAGATTCATTGTTACAATACGTGTGTCATCAAATCCCATGAAATTCTCGTGCACCTTGTCTTTTTTGTAAGATGTTTATTTCACTTTTACAATGCTCTTTCATGGAACGCATGCTTTCCTCGTGAACTCTGTTTACTTTGCTTTCAGTGCTTAATCGGTTTGAACGTAAACGTACCTATTAACATCATCATATAAGGCATAAAGCAAACTTTGAGTGACGTTTTGTTTGTAAGCAATGTCAAAACCCGACACAAACAAATTCGACTGTATCTGATAATTGAAAGTTCTTTTAAGTTTACTTTGATCAAGAGATAACATACATCTTGAAGTAACGTTAAACTAAACGGCGGTGACAGCACAAATTGCCTCTTCAGACTACATAGACACGTTTTCCACTGTCTGTCTCGGTAAACGAAAGCTCATTGGTATTTCTGCATTATACTTATATTTTTTTGGTGATAAATGCATATCCATTGATAAACTTAATTAATTAATAAAAGATTGAAAATTTATGATATTTACAGTCATTTAAATTTCACATGCACATGAATTTTTCAAAAAAACCAAATAGGCTACCTGTCACTCAACTTTTCTTTTTTAAAAAGTGTTGGCATGAAAACATGCCAGGGAACGAAAATAACATCAACTTATTATCGGAAGAGAAAGAAATGGACTAGACTAAATGTCAATCAAGTCAAGACATAGTTCGTTTACTTCACAAACATTGAAAAAAATTAAGCAGTTTCATTACTTTCGCACATGTGCTATCTTGTCGACGTGTTAACCCGTATGATTGGTACCCTTGAAGCACTTATACATGGCAAGACTATTCTTACTTCTTGCAGTTGTTTTTGTGTTTTCGATTTTTGCGTAACGAAATATACCTTACAATTGCAAATCACATGTTGAATGCATTTGACAACCATTTCTTGGAGTACCTTTGGGTGTTTTATTCGATAAAGTGGTAGAAAATTGTTTTTAAAAACATTTGAGGTCTATGAGTTATTAAAAGCTCTAATTGATACACAAAATAAGACCATTAATTAACCATTTCAACAATATGTTACCTTGCGTTCAACAAAAGAAAACTTGGAATGGTTTCAAATTTCTAGTCGTTTCTTACGTTTTTGTTTGTTTGCTTGGTTTCAATTTGCAACATGTTTAGACGTTCTATCAAGTAAAATGTTCACTGCACAAACACACATATCCCGTTCTTTCCTCTCAACAAAGGAACACCAGTTAAACTCTTGCCTGTTCATAAAATGTTGTTTGGTTTAGAGAACCCCCCCCCTCCCACACTCGTCTTACTAACTTAGTAATAGGATAATTAGGATACCAATTTCACAAAAAATACCCCCCCCCCCCCCCCCCCCCCGAATTTCCTTTTTAAAATGTATTCCTCTTTTACTTTCCTGTCCCTTCATGACTTACTCTTAAAGTTTTAAAAACGTTCTCATGAAAAATTACATATTGAGAAAAACCACGTGTACTTTACATGCCTACATACATTTACGTGAAAGCAATTAGACATTACAAATATGTATTAATACATATACCTACATATGTACATATGCATATCTATCACACAAAACTTTACATGTTTAATCTACGACGGAAGATATACTTTTGATATTTATCCAGGTTTTCGTCAATTCAATAACATTTTCATTTTTTCTTCTTTGTGGAATATTTCATTCAGAGACATTTTGATACACGAATATTATGTTTACATTAACGGTAATTAATTATCAGGATTCGTCGGACAACCCATAAATGCCACATTCTCATTTTTAGTAGTTTATCCTTTGATCATTTCAATTAAGGTGCACAGATGTTTATAAGTTTTGCATTTGAACATAAGGCTAAGAAAAGTTAATTAAAGTACTTTAAATGATAAACTTAGTTATAGAACTTAGGTTTCAGCTTACTCGTAAAATACTTTAAATCAAAGCCAACCACAAAACAGATGGGAAAAGTTTATAAATTCTTGAGTTTGTCTATTTTTAACTTGAATGGGATAGAACTTATTTACGGTAGTTTGTTATCACTTAGAGTGCGGTTAAAGTGAACTATGATAGGCAGACCAAACATCGATGATTCTTCTGTAATGCACCTACACTCAAAGAAGATCACAGATGTAGAACTTCAATCAAAACCGCACCAAGTGTTACGATAAAAAAAGGTTGTTTTGGTCTTTGGGTCTTCATCACCTTCTCTGTGTAAAATAGCAGATCGTATATGCACTTGGAAACTATCTACGCATGAAATAAGTAGGAACCAAGAGATTGTAATACATGATAGATTAACCTCAAATTCATCCTAGTAGAAAACATAACCTCTTAAAAATCTGACTTTGGGATGAACAGCTGTCAAGAACCCATTTTTTCTAATAATCTTTTCTTATTTTTAATTCAGAACATGGATATCCACTTCTGTATTGTAAATTCAACAATATCCGTTTCTTTTTAGCATTGCAACGATTCTTTAAAGACATTCCAAATATATGATATTTGCATCAGAATACGCAGGTATGTGAACAAACTTTCATTATGCAGCTTTATTTTTTGAGAGAAGACTTGAAGATTTACCATCCCAATATCGTTAGATTGATCACCCCTGACTTTTCAAGGTTGCAGGATTTTAATGACTTTTTATGTTTTCTTTTTTAATGAATTTGTCAGATTGTTAAATAGACAATCTTGATTTTTAACACAATTACATGTTTTTGTTCCGTTCGAAATTATTAAAAAAAAAACCCGATTGACAACCCGTTTTAATCTTGACATTAAATATGTGCTCTCATCAGTCCAAGGTAGCACACGAGTATTACTTACACAGATAGTTCTACTTATATGAGGTATATGCAGTAACCAATTTAAGAATATCTAAACAACAAACATTGGGTATGATGTCGATTGATTGCCAGGCAACACAGATATCATATTTGATAAAGAGAATTATGACATTTGGTGCATGATTTAAATGATTATTTGTTATGGAAATTATTATGTACGTCTGTCGATTGATCGGCAAGCAACACATATATCATATTTCATAAACAGGATTATGACTTTTCTGGCATAACTAATAACCTCCCTCTAACAAAAATAAACAGGAATTTGTGTTCCAGGTGTGTCTATTTCTGGAAACAATTCACAGGTGGAATAATAGCTGACATTGGTTTTGACGTCATCAAAGGGAAGGCCTTAGATTTCGACTCTGGTGTATATATTTGGTTTATAACTCACGCCAGTTAATGAAAAAAGGGGTTTAAATTAAATTTGAAACAGAAACGGAAAATGTTAATTTTCAAAATCAAGCTATTCATAGAGACCATAGAAAGGAGTTTTATCCTCTGTTTGTCATGGAACTGAGTAATGTAGACTTGCACAGTCTAAAATGACATCAAAGGGTTTTCTTCAGGAAATTAAAGGGTCTCAAGAAAATAATGATAAATGTTACCAATTGCAAGACAATCGATATCATACAATAGAAATACAAGAAAAGTACCAAGTTCGTTAAGCTACGCGAATTCATTTCCTTAAATCGAATTATTTAAAGATGTTCACACTGAAATATTTGTTTGTTGTAAAGTTTGTTTGATCAGGACTTATTCTTCTACAGATGATCGGGTTGTGTAATACAGTTTTACAGAAGAAATTGTAGTTTGTAAAAATAAATTATAGAGAAAATGTGGACAAATAGAACACCCAAACCGTGCTATAGTGCCTTTAAGTTGTTCAGTTTAAGTACAATACAAAATTGATTATATAGTTATCAGAAAAGCTACCAGACAGAAACATATGTTTTTGTTCGAAGTATTTAATAGTTATGAATATTGAGCGTTTAGCGTTTAGTTTTATTTCCAACCCAATGTAGGCGGTTTTTCATTTGAAAAAATATTGCCATATAATTAGCATTTGAAAATGAATATGCAAGTTGAGTGAAATGGTTTGAACATTATCACAGTTCGTATGATATTTTAGCCCGTATTAAAGTCAAAAACGTTTTTATGAAAATAATCTACGTCACTTTGATGTCCCTTATATTTAAAAGGGTCGTATATTCTTAAAGGAGTTAGGGTTGTGAAAAAAAATATATTCAATGAAAAATAAATGTTCATTGCTCCACCGAAAGGTTTGGTAGTTAATATTAGAAGGATAGATTATACAGAGCTAAGATTTTATAAGATAAAACGTCATACTAGGATTTATAACAAAAGGCCATTTCGAATGCCGTATTCAAAGCTACACAAAAATACCATTGACACAAATAACATAAGAATCTAGAATAACAAGCAATCATTTAAGAAAAGATTTTAAAAATCTATTCGGGGGAAAAGACATTTTGCTCCGCGGACAGATTGGATTGTTGTCAGGAGTAAAAAAATGGCTTTTACATAGCTAATTTTTTTTAAAACCAAATAATATAACCTCCAATATGATGTACACAAAGCATAGAAATAGCAACACAGTTACTAACTTCAAAATGTTCCAGAATAAAAAATTTCCATTAAAAGTATCGATAGTAAAATACATCAATGGTTAAATTCACAGAGGACAAGTGTAGCTTAATATAGTGTCCAATAAAGAAACATCTTTGTATAAGCCATTGTTACAAAATGCAAGAAATCGATTTGCGCTTTCATAATTGCGAATTGCTTAGGACCGCTCATTCTCTCCTAACGTTATTAATTCATACACAACCTATGTTCTAATACAAGCTCTTCTTGAGCTTCCGGTAGATTCCCCTAGCGGCAAAGATATTGCAACATAAACTACCCTGCAATATTTCAGCTAATGAAAACACCGAATGCATATAAAGAACATGTTTCGCACTTTAGCTTAGAGCTATAGGCCATTCTAAATTATGTTAACAGAGGTTCACAAATTACCACGAACACTTATAGCAAAATCTTTCTGAACAAATAATCATTCATCTTTCAAAATCTGTTCAGTCCATTTGAAGATTCGGCTAATAATAAGTCAAAGGCATTTGCATGCACGGATAGACACGGGCAATGAGGCGTTCATATAAGACGTGTATGTATGTATTTGTAGAATCATAAACGTCAGAGTATAACACTTTTGTGTTCCTAGATCATAATCTGCAAAGCATACATTGCTTTGCTCCTCACGAGAAAACAATTCGCAGTAGCATCGAGTGTTGTATATTTCCTAAAAGAATTGAAAATAATGAGCCGTTCCAGAACAACAGGCATTATCTTTCCAAATCTGTTCAGCTCAATAGAAGTGACCAATACAACATGAGACAGAGAAGGGCGTTGAGAAGTGAAAAGACAGAGAAGGGCGAAGAGAAGTGAAAAGACAGAGAAGGGCGAAGAGAAGTGAAAAAGCAGAGAAGGGTGATGAGAAGTGATAAGACAGAAAAGGGCGATGAGAAGTGAAAAGACAGAGAAGGGCGAAGAGAAGTGAAAAGACAGAGAAGGGCGAAGAGAAGTGAAAAGACAGAGAAGGGTGATGAGAAGTGATAAGACAGAAAAGGGCGATGAGAAGTGAAAAGACAGAGAAGGGCGATGAGAAGTGAAAAGACAGAAAAGGGCGATGAGAAGTGAAAAGACAGAGGAGGGCGATGAGAAGTGAAAAGTCTTTGTATATCAATAACGTCATACATACTTGAAACACACTTCTGTAATTTCATTAAAACTGCACAGCATGCATTTCTCGGCTACACATCCAAATATGATACACATGTGATATTAAGGGCGGTATATTTCAAAGGGAAGTCATATTTTAAAAACATTTGGTGTTATATAGAAAATAGGGATTCGTTGTTAAACTGAAACGTTGAATGCCCGAGAGAAAAATGAATAAGGATTTTGTATCCGCCACATTGAATGCCGATCAACGGATAATAAAGTCTTTGTAGGGCATGTAGAATTGATAAACATAGAGAAGACAAAAATCTTGTCTTCCTTAAGAGATAATGTATTGAAAAGGATGACGTATCAGATAGGAAGAATGCCGATCGGGAGAAAAATGGATTAAAAATGATGTTTGTATCAGATAGCTTAAATGCGTATCAAGAGAAGTAGGGATTAAAAGGGATGTTGTATCAGACAGATTAAATGCCGATCAGGAGAAAAAATGATTGAAAAGAAACTCAAAAGCAACAGGTTTAAAAACAATACGCCATCTATAACCCCAAATCTGTTAAATACATTACAAGTATCGGGTTATACAGCACAGGCGAAAATTAAGTATGACATGGGTTATAGGGCGTTCAATATAAGGAGACATTCGATATTTATAGCATCTTTAAACACAAGAAAATATCTGCTCCTAAGATTGCATTCTACATTGCAAGCATAGCTTCATAGAAAACAAAACTAAACTGTTTTACTCTGGTTGGAGTTCACCTTCTATCTTTGATCAGGATCATGTCACAAGAACAATGGCAGCGCTATCATTACAAGCCATGTTGTTTGGAACAGATAGGTTAAGATTTCGTTTTGCATATTGTGCATTCAAATAAAAAACGGGAAAACGATGATGGTTGTGTTGTGGATATTTCTAAAGGTATTTATGACACTTGAAAAGAAGTTGTAATACGAGTAGATGGCTTTGCAGATTAAGAAGATGTAGATTAACGTAAATAACTTTTATAATTTTTGGTCATTTGATAGCGTATAATTAAACCTTCTCAAGGTTCACCATGATACCTGAACGATTACTAACCTATATGTATCATAACTATTTATAAATATTTATATATTGATAAAACACAACAAAGGATTTTGCTCCTAGAATTGTATTCTATATTGCAAGCATAGTTTTACAGAAAACAAAGAGCTTTTACTCCGATAAAAGTTCGACTTCTAACCCTGTACAGGTTGAAGTCACAACAACAATAGCAGCGCTATCATTTACATAGCATGCTGTTTTGAACAGATAAGTTAAAAAATCTATTTTGTATACTTTGAAAAGATGTGCATTACAATACAAATAAAAAGATAAACGAAGATGGTTGTATTGTGGTATCTTATAGGTAACCATGACAGGTGTGACGAATTTGTTTGTATATAACCGTAGATTTCTTTGAAGATTAAAAAGACATAAATTGACGTATATGAATCTTTTCGTCATTCTGTCCTAATGATCTATTTTTGTATAGCGTAAAGTACAAACAAGACTTAGCCCTTGATATTTCAACAGTACAAAACGTCGTACATAAAATGAACTTCATATTCTATTTTTATTTTTTTCATTTAATGCAATCTCTTTTAAGGAATTAAAAAAAAATTGGCTGAATGTGACAAACACTCATTAAACTGTTTTGACGAAATTCGTGATATATATTATTCTTAGTGATTCTGGTAACGAATACAATGTAATCGTCTTTAAAGGGACGCTTCTATCGGGAAACCGTCGTGTTCTTTATGTCATTACGTAAAATCATCAAAAAATCGTTATACGCCATTAATTTAACACGTAGTTATGATAACATAAGAACACATAATATCCACAAATTAGCAAAGAATTTATCATAAGGCTGATAACTTGTTTTCATCAATTCTCAATGTTTTTTTATTTGAAAGAATATATGCTTGTCTATGTCATTTGTCAGATCTAAAGCAACCACAACATTACCCTCATCGGATTTGTATACCATAAAAGTGGAAAAGAAATTCCCAAAGGATTTGTTTTCCTCAAAACTATCCCAAAGAACTGCGTTTTAAATGACACAAGTGGATTTGGTCAAGAGAAACACTACACATGAAGTGTCATTGTACAAGTGAAACCGGACCACTTGAGAACATGTCAATTTCAATTGCAATCCAAAGGATGTAAGCACTTAGTTGAGTAATTATCACCAATTAAACCAAGGACGTAGACACATATTCTCACATTTGCGGGATATTTTAAATTTGAAGGATATTGCAAGATAAAGTTTCACATTCCCACGATGAAATGGTACCATTGTTATACAAACCCTGACGGAATCCTAAGTGATGTAATGGACGAGGATGGGGAAAAGGCCATTTGAAATTGACTTACAAAGACCATGCCAATATTTGTATGTTTCTATATGTGTCATGTATAAGCAGCGGCATTTATTACCATTTTTACAAGACATGGATACATAAATTACATGTACATGTCGGCTACTGCAACGACTAAAACTGTAAGTCCGAAATTATGAGGACAGTTTACCCTATTAGTACAGTTAGATATGTTCCCATACATAAATATTATTACAAAAGGAAGTGTGTAAAATGACTTTTACGAAACGAGTGTGAATATTTGTATTACCCGAGCGAGAACGAGGGTTATACACAAATTCGGACGAGTTTCGTATATAGAGGATACTAAACGACCTTCCATTCTGTACCAGTTTTTATTTATCTTATTTTATTTTTCTTCATTTTCTTCATTTATTAAACGACTTAATGGTTTAGTATAGAACGTGCGAGTTGGATACACGTTATTAACGAGTCTAATAAAAAATGTATATTAAATTGACGATTGTTTAGTATCCTCTATATTACCTGATCACAGTATAAAAGCATAATTGCCGAAAGTGTGCTGAAGCTGACATTTCCGCTACTTGGCCGCCATTCTGACGGCGGAGCTGACACTGTGACGTCGCCATAACACTAGATTGTGGCGTTATACTTGCAACGGTATTACACTAGTTTAATATTGCAATATGAATATAACACTGCTGTATCCTATACGGGCGAGTAATAAATGCATAGACATGTATTAGACACTATTCACATTGAGAGGATAATAAACAAAATCTGTTGGTTCATTGTATGCATATGGTAAAATGTAAACAGTATAACTCTCTCATTAGGACACGACCTCTGGTAATATACACAGATCATAATTCATATGTGAATGACAAAATATAATTGTTTATTATATCGTTACTGTGCATATGGTAACGGTCACCTCTTACAGCTTCTAATAGGACTGGAGTTTTGAGTAAAAATTTGAATTAAAGTGATGGGGAACAATGATCGTTAATGTACAATTGATCAATAACAATAGCTAATATATCATTTAAAATTTTCATTAGGTCTCAGCATGACTACAAAAGCCAAATACTCATTATCCTAAATATAACTGTTTACAACATCGTTTATAATATCGTTACTGTGCATATGGTAATGCACATATTTTAAAGGTTTGTTCCATTAGGGGACTGCTTATATGTATCCAGGTAGGAATTCAATTGCAATGGAAACATAAGTTAATATTAGTTACAAGTGTAAAGTACATTGGAACTGAATCTGACTAAAAGAGGGAAAATATATACCGAAAAACTGATGGTAATTCCAATGTTATAACTCTTCAATCAGGACTGACCCAGCTAAATGCAGTCAATACGAAGCATATTTGCCTTCAATTAGCCACCAGCCTGGACTGGCTAAGCCGGATACATCACTGTGTTTGTGCATATGGCTTGTGAATTTGAAATGACCTTTAATATGGTGGATGGTATACAAATGCTTTGCACTAGCCTTTGAACAGAACCAACAAGGCCGTTTTTCTACTTCTACACCTGGACCCATATTTTCGAAGCTCTCTTAGTGCTAAGATTGTATTAAGCCAATGTTAATGTATGGTACTTACGACTATCTTATCATAGCTCATCAATATGCAGGGTATTGTACGTTATGAGGTGATCATTTTCGAAAGACTTGTAAATATCAGTTGACCTTAATTTGACTCATATTTCATACATGAACTTTGGTTATTGCATATCATGATTTATTACATGGATTAGTTTTTTTATTCGTGTTCATTTGTGTTTTGAGCCATAGCATTTTATGTCTACATTTTCAAGTAGATCTAAATTTATAACATTTTCAATTTAATGACTGCTTGATGAAATGTCAAATCGTGATATGCCGTATGAAATGCAGAAATCAATGAGATAAAAAAAATCACTGAAAAAATTACCTTTTTGCATTGGATTGAAAGCATTTGATAAGGATTTGCCGATGATTACAAGGTCGTATTCAGTGTAAATTTCAATTTTTTTGGTTTTAATATGTTGATTTGTTTTCGTAACTGTGCAGGGAGTTTGATAATTTTATTGGTATTTTCATGAGCTGTGCCATTAAATCCAATAATGTAATTTTTAAAGGAAACACAAAATTAATGTTTAGATGGTATAAGTAAGATTATAAAGATTCATAGTTATCTCTTACTGTTATACTTGTCATCATTTCTAGTATAAGTCAATCTTGTAAGAAAGCAATTGTTGTTATAAAAGATTGCCTTCACACTTTTTCATTTTTCAGATTATTGTTTTTACGTGGTTTTTTAATTAAACCCTGCTGTGAATGCATCCAGCGTGACAACAAATATGAATTTGCGCATTTTAGAAGCATTAGCATCATCGATCAAATGATTATATAACGCATTGTAGATATTTCATCAAACTGATCGTTATTTAGTTCTAGATATTAAATAATCCCTCATAATATTGTATCGCAATTTCAAATACATTTACAAACTTCAGTTAATGAACTAAACTCGAAGTTACTGCTTTAATGAAAAAACACATGAAATCATGCAACCATTTCTCTTTACCATGCCGCCCTGTATGCAACTTGTGCGGGTAATAAAAGATGTCACCAATACATATATACCCTTATAACTTACAAGCAGTATTTGCGATAGAGAACTAATAAGGGAGGTAATGAATTACCTGCAGAGTGTAATCAACTGACCTGTCTTTCCGACGCTGGAAGACCCAACGACGACTATTTTGCATTCTTCGTCATATGTAGAACACTCGCTATCAGATCTAAGTCTCTCTCGACCCGACCTCCCGGATCCACACCACATAGTCAACTGTTTCCACCAGTATCCACACGTATCCACAAGTATCCACAACAATCCACAATTATCAGAAGCTATCCAATAAAATATAGGTCAGATTCGCAGGTGGCGGCCATCTGTTTGTTACAATGTCAACAAATTCGTACTTGTTTACAAAATAAGCACTCTTTTAGTCGTATTTATGTCCATGACGTTTTATCCCCATTTGTGATTCACTTACACAAGTCAAGTACGTATCCTATGTAACCAAGATTTTGTATCCTTGTTTTGTTTCCTCTATGAGATGTCAATCTTTCCCCTGCTCTTCTACTTGGTTAGGAAATGTACAACGATGCACGCGGTTCACGCTTTTTCTGAAACCAGTGAAATGTACACTATCAAAAACAGTGACGACATGAAGTAACGAAACACGAGATTCATGCAGTTCCCAATTGAGTGAAATATACATAAAGATAAACAACGTTCCTTAAGTGCGAGCAATTGTCCTACACGTAAATAAGAAAAAAATTGTTACTAAACGCACAGTTGACGCTTTGTTCAAATCTTGCATGAATATTGTATTTCATTTTATGTCGATTAAATGGTAGTCAATGAAATCATGAGCTGCATACGTTTTCCTGTTTAGATAACTCAATTATGTAGTCATTTAGATCAGTCGTTTGGCTTGTCGTTATGTGAGCAAAACAACATTTTAAGCTGGTTTTAACTTCCTTACTCTATTTTCATCCATAAACTTCCGTAATTGCATATCATGGTTTCATGCATTAATTAGTTTTTAATTTATGTTTATATTTCTTTATTTTCTTTTATGGCCATGGCATTTTATTTCTACATTTTCAGTAGATATAAATGTATAAAACTTTCAATTAAATGATAGTACTGAAATGCGAAATCGTGATATGCTGTATGAAATGTAGAAATCGTGTTTAACAAAGAGATACAAATACCACTTAGATTACGATCACTTCTTTTGTGCCGGCCATTTAAACTTAAAACTAAATAAGGAAATAAATTTACAAGATAAATTTCACTGAAAAGTATTTTGATGTAAATCTGTTCCAATCTTAAATCTATAATAGAAATGAAAATTTATCGTTAACCAATGTTTCCAAATAGGGACGACTCAGAGCAAATAAAAAAGAAGAAAATATTCAAATGAATTTGGTGCAAACCATATACAAGCATGAAAACAATAAGCAATCCCCTGTCATCGTACAAAGGATCGAACTTGGACCATTCAAGACAACAAAACGAGAGTATTTAAGCCCCTGTACCCAGTCGGAGAGAAAGAACCTTAAGTTATCTAAAAGAATGTAAACAATACTGCAGTATTTCTACGCCGCAGAATTAAAACGTTAAATGTCACATTGAAATAAATATGATGGGTATAATGCAATATCATACAGGTATGGAAGGTAATAATATACCTTTATTCTTCACTAAACAATCAAATATCAACTGTCAATAAAAAACAAAATACAACAACAAAGTCATTGAAATAATCACTTAAACATCCATATGTGAATTTGATAATGTCAACGACACTGAAATGAACACGAAAGTGCACCGAACCTCTCCATTGTACAGATCCAAATCTACATCTTCGATAAAAATATCAATTATCAACCCCAAATGTCATGACATTGGTATCCTTGAGATATATTGACAAGCAAACACCTTAATATCAATGTTAATTTAATACATGAATGAGAACAGAACGACACTGAAATAAGCAAGAAACTACACCGATTTTCCCATCTATTGTACAGAGGCGAAGTGAAACCTACCACAATATCAACATCCCCGCGTCTCCTCCCGGTGAATCATCGCCCAGTATATATCACACGTCAATGTCACTCACAGGAAGTGAAATGTATTCCATAACACAAACTTCCCCTAAAAACGTCTTAATCTTCTTCTCGCTATTGTGTCAACTGATTTGGGGCAGTGTAAGCGTGATTCCCCTCAGCCGACAACCCCCTGACCGACATACAGTACATACAGTAACGCATACAGAACAAATGCTTTCGTTGCTGCGAGTATGCTTCTAACTGATGCGGTCCACATGTGCGGGCAGGGCCTATTACTTACCTTACACAAGACTTTGTATCAGTTAGGGTTATTTTTAAAGACATGCTGTAATATCTGTTGTAAATAAAAATTCAATAGAAGTATACATTGTACAGATAAACAAGGTTTGATTGTATTATCATTAAAAATAGAAAGAAATATATTAGAAAGAATATAGCATGGCCTATATACATATTACCTTCCTCACTGCTGTGTATCGGGTTAATGTTATTTAAAGACATACTGAGATATCTGTAGTCAAACAATTGTCACAAGAAAATATATCGTGCATGTAAACGAGGTTTGATAGAAATCACATTTCAAAAATATGCAGTAGAAAGAATGTGGCATACCCTCTTTAGATTTCATTCCACACTGCCGTCTAAGTGGTTCGTGGTGGTTAAAGACGTACTGTCATATTTGTTGTAAAAATATCGCAAAAATATATGAATATGAATAATTCTTATAGACATAACATTAAAGATACATACTATATATATTACCTTCCTCGCTGCTTTGTATAGGGTTAGTGTTATTTATAGTCATACTGTCCTATCTATAGTTATGAAATGGTCAATAGATTGTAAGTGTTAACAATGTTTTATAGAAACCTTATTTAAAGCAAAGACGCTATAAAGAATATAGCAACGTGCAAAAGCAAACGCTATAAAATGTCATTTGTGCCCTTGTCCATTTCAATGTTTAATCAGCGTTAATTGCTCACTATCACACTATTTGTTCACTTGTAAATATTTGCATATTTCATTTGTATATATTTGTATATATATGTTTTGTATTTATTTATAATATTATGTATATACTTTTGAATTCCATGCTCACTTATATTAACACAAATTACTTAATATCTCCAATAAAGAATTGTCTTATCTTATATTACCTTCTATAGATAACCTTCTTCAAGGATTTGTATCAAGTTAGTGTTATTCAAAGACAAACTGTCATATCTGTAGTAAAGCAATTATATTGCAACGTTTATATAGATTACCTTCTTCAACGTTTGAAATCATATTAGTGCTATAAAGAGATACTTCTTACAAAGAAATTGTCAAAATTAAAAAAGATAGACACTGGAGAGAAAATAGCAGAGTCTATATATACTACCTTCCTCGCTGATTTGAATCGGAAGTTTTTTATTTAAAGACATATTGTCATATCTGTTATGAAGAAATTGTCACTAGAAAAATATATTGAGCATATAGACAATGATTAATAGAAATCTCATTTACAACATAGGCACTAGAAAGAATGTAGCAGAGCATATACATTGTACCTTACCTTACACAGCTTTGTATCGGATAAATGTTATCCAAAGAGAAACTGTCTTATATGTGGTAAATATGTCATTAGAAATACATTTTGAGCATATGAACAAGACACTAGAAATGGAGACGATTAAGCAAACCCTATTTACATTTCATTTCTCGCTGTTTTGTATCAGGTTAGTGCTGATTAGAAGTATATTTGTAGTGCAAAGATGTCACAAGAAAAATATGTTACTATAAACAATGTTTCATAAAGATAACATTAATATGATGAGCACCAAGGAAAATATAACATACCCTATACAGATTTCACTTCTCGCTGTTTTGTATCGGGTTCGTGTTGGTTGTATGTAGTCATATCAGTATTAAAGACGTTTCTAACTGGAAAAATATGTGATTCAACAAGGTTTGATAGAAAAAGCTGCTGCATCTGACTAATATTCCGCCCACATGTGAAACAGAGTATATATATATATATATATATATATATATATATATATATATATATATATATATATATATATATACGTATCGTACCTCCTCTCCTCAGTGGCGTCTTGTTGGTTGTAAAGACATACTAACGACAAAAATTTAAAAGATATGACATGATAAAAATAGATGTGCATAAAAACAATGTTTCATATAAAGTTACTAAATAGTATCCAAAGTATACTAAACCTTCTGTCATCAG
This sequence comes from Phorcus lineatus, assembly GCA_921293015.1. Taxonomy (NCBI): domain Eukaryota; kingdom Metazoa; phylum Mollusca; class Gastropoda; order Trochida; family Trochidae; genus Phorcus; species Phorcus lineatus. Next base: position 23,423,117 of record OV121096.1, on the reverse strand, counting down.
CAAGAAAAGATAGCATCACTTAAAAGATACCTCACTTTAATCATTGCTTTGTATCGGATTCCTGGAGGAATTGTCTTATCAGTAAAACTATTCAGTCAAAAAATACTTACATATATATAAAGTTTGATAAAAATGGTTGGAAACTAGAATCGACATAGCAATATATGGACAAGGCAAGTATTGCAGTTAAAAGATGTCGGATTAAAGAGAGTTTCTGGCATGAAAAACACATTTTAAATGGACTCGATATGTCGGTACAGCGTGATTGTCGGAAAAGAAGGGTGTCCGTTGATAAGTGAGTGCGATTTATTTAGAATATAGCTTAAATTTTCGATTCCAAAGGTTTATGAGTTTGTTTTTGTGTTAAAATTCGATTAAACTGGTATCTAAATATATAAATATGCATTTCTGAGAATTTAAATATAAATTTGAAAAGACTCCACTTTATTTCCTTATTGTTGGATATCGGTTTTGGATCTGGTCCATATTTAATCTAATTACATTCAGCATGAACATTTTCATACTTAAAGACATAATCGAATCAGAATATTTATAAGTAATTTGTCAGGACGTCTCTGTGACACAGCAATAACCACAAAAGTTGATTACTGAAAACGGCAACAGCGAGGGTAACTGCAGTTGTTTTAACGGGAAAACTCTTTCAATTACAAAGCAGATTTACAGATATCGTTTATTTTTCAAGCTTTAATCCAAATTTACTGTTTACAGTAAGAAATCTTCATTTTCGTGACAGTGCAACTTTAAATATTTCTAAATTCTTATATCATGACTTGCACGTAGTGACATCAGAGAGATAAGAGCATATATCTTCAGGTGTTGCTTTACCACAGAGAAATTGTTTAAAGAAGGTAAAATAAGCCTGATTATTTCAAGGTGTGTCACAGATTCCCGACAGGTAACCTTCCAACTGCTCAATTAGCAGAATCAGACTTGCACTGGTTCATCGCGTCGTCAGTTTTTGCTTCATCAGCTGTTTTTACTTAATCTTGATCAAGACAATCTCGAGGGGTTTTTTTTAAAAAGCGAAGAGGCCAGTACAATGGACCACATGTGCCAACTTCTCTATAGCTCCAGGTTTCCAAGGATCAAAGATATAAACACTGAAAAAACAAGATATGGCAGTTAAATTGATACTGGGTACGTTTTCACATTAAATTTTCAACCTCGAAATAAATGGTTAAGTGGAGGATAGGGAACCCGGATAAAAACAAGTTTTTTAGATTGCTTATTTGGTAGTTTCGAATAGAACATATTTCAATGGATAAAGAATAGCTACATGACAAACAAGACATTCTAAAATAGACACTTGGTTTGATACTTGGTTTATTATTCGAAAGTATAACTCGGAAATCGAAATCGTTTTGCAAACCAGGATTCAAACATTTATTTTAGATTGCTTTAATTGGAAGTTTCGAATAGTACATGATTTATTGGATCGCACATATCACTTTATTACGGCAATAAAATGTAAATTAGGCACTGGGCTTGCTACTCGAAATATTTAGTAGTATTTTTATTGTTAAGAGGTCATGAGCCTAATTCGCAGTGCTTTCAAGTATTTTATATAAATGTGAGTGGGGTTTTGGTACCTGCCAAAACAGAAATTATATATATACTTTGCGTAGATAAATGCCCAAGTACCAACAAATTTAGATAAACAGTTTTAATATCATATCATACTATGGTAACGCGATATGGAATTGTATATTTAAATTTATTTAGATTGTTTTGACAATTACTTGTTTTCTATAAGCTCGAGAAACGAGAAAACCATATATTCATTTACAGAAGCCATCTTACCACCATCTTAGCACTGAGAAAATCTTGACCCTAATTTGCAATAACTGTCTATTCCAGCAACAGTAAGGTCTCCTCGATAAATTACACACCATACTCAGTGGCGCTTTATTCATTTTAATGTTGCAGTTCAGTAATGTGACAAGTCTGTGTATTTCAACAGCTATAAATTATATCATTGATGATAAGTTTATTTCAGTGAGGAAGCTCGTAATAGCTCTGCGACTATTCGTAACAATGAAACCTTCGAGAACTATACGTAATAATACGTCCTCTCTAGATGCCCGAGCAGGCCGGGTACTTACACAGATACAGAATTCCTGATGCTTAGCAATGAGCTTTGAACTATAGGGTATTGCAGCATTACCTTGGACAAGTTTCAACTATAACCAAACTATAATCTTAAAGGGACAATAGCACGTTTTAGGTAAACAAAGGATCTCACGAAAACGAAAATAAATGTTACTTAATGCACTGATATCTGTTTTAATTCACAGAAGCAGTTCTAAATCGAACGTAACATGTTCGGTTAAGTTACGCAAATCCATTTCCCTACCTTAAATGATTAAAGGTGTTCACACGAAAATGGCCGCTAACAGTTTTTGTTTGATGATTGTTACTTTCTTCTATCACTACGGATAATCGGGTTACGTAATGAGGTGTTTGACCCTCTGAAAATAATCCATTTTGCATAAACTTTTATTCATTCGGGAAAAAAAATTAATAAATTAAAAAAAAATGTGGTTATGTTTTTACCTTTTTCCTAAGAAAATTGAATGAGAGTGATTGTATTGCCAGATTCATAAGATGTCAAAGTATAATATCGTATATATTAAAACAAAGATTGTGTTGGCTCATATTAAATAAGTATTTTAACATTTTGCCAATATCATAAACAGGGATGAAACTAAATGAAATGGGAACATTTTTTATAAAATTGTGACGAGGACATTTATTTAATCAAGTTACATCAAAACTGTAATATCTTACCATCTTACCACAAAACTTGAAGCGCGTCAAAACTTGGTATTATGTATTGGGGTGTCCAGATTTCAGTTGTCAAGCAGTTGTAAGATATCCTCAGTTAAGTCCTCAAACAATATATAAAAACCATCTCAAAGAATTTATATCTTCCTGAAAATAAAAAAGCAAGACCCATGACATAACGCTATAAAAGTTCAACGCTATGCTTAAAATAACGTTTCATTGACTGAGTGCCAGTCTGGACATACAGTAGCGGGCACATGACTACTGTATGTCGAGTGTACGTGCTAAAACGTTATCAAACCACCAGCGCTGAAAGTAAACGGATCGCGTGTGGGCTACTCGCCTTAATGAAATATTGATTTACATGGAAAACATCACATCCAGTAACAGTGATTTCCAAATTATCTCGGCTGTTATCAGCTCATTTCCTGCAAACACAAAACCCCGGAGTTCGAGATATGGTCTCATATGTCTGTTAACAAATCCTTCTCGTGAATATGGTGTATGTTGAGTCTTCGCTGTATTGGTTTTTACATACGAAAAGGGAACACATTGATTTAAGTATGATTACTAACATACACAGGCATACATATTACATTAAACCATCAAAAATGATTTTATAAAATATGTTTTCACATTACGAGTATGTGTGTACATGTATGTAAAATTTATTTGACAACAATGAGCACGAGCTTGATAAATTGCTTTTGTTTTATTTTTGTATAATAAAATTATCTCTCGACATAATTTGATTTAATGATTTACGGGGAAAACATTTGAATTTAATGAATAAAACGAATAAATCAGATTAGAACATTAGTGAAAATGAATTGAATGTATGTATGATTGAATGGATGGACGAAATTGAATGAATGATCGAAATGAATGTATAATAGGTATATCATTGAAAAAATATAGCTTTTAGAAAAAATAATGCAGATAAATTTTATACAAAATGGATGTTATATCATGATCTATTTAATCTAAAGTAATTTTATCCATAATTTAGAAATTGGTGTACAAGACAAGTGTCTTTAAGAGTTGATGTTGTATCATGATATCATAAATTTCAAGTAATCTTTCTTGAAGTTTTGCATCTTGTGTCCATCATGTAATAACTTTATATTCTTAAGTATGTCACAACCACAGACTGTTACTATATCAAGTTGACGAAGTAACAGTAACTACAGACCTAGAGCTTTAATTTTTATTATATTCACTAAAGATATAAAAAAAATCAGAAATCTGAAAAGGTCCATACAATTATTTCCATTGGGCTTCTACTACCCTGGGTTGAAGTCCCCATTTGTAACAGGGTTTCTGAAATAAAAAGAATGAATGAATGAATGAATAAATAACTGACTTACTGAATAAATCAATGAATGAATCAATGAATGAATTAAAAAAATTGAGTCTCTACAATGATAAATCAAAAGACAACGGGGAGAATAAATAAGCTTATATAAGATTTAGAAAGATACTGAACACAGTTTACCAGATAGCAAAATCCAGTTACAATTAATTCTTTTTGATATGAGTAAGACGTTCAACAAGCATATAGACGTTGGCTGGTAACTCAGCAATGTTTGTTAAGAAATATAGGTTTTGATACACATCCATGTGGTGTTTTTGTCCTAGTTCTTGTCAAAGGCAACAATCCTCGGGCAATTTAATGATAAATTTGTATAGTGTCTAAATCCGGCACAAAAAAATCGGTAATTTTTTCTGCAGCTTTGACAACCCTCTTCAATGTATTCTTATTTTGAACTAACAGGGGTCCTGATGAAAATACCAGTGAATAGAAAACGTTAAGAATGATTGGGTACATGGTTTATCTATGGTGTATATATAAGACATAAGTACCGTTTAGATTTACACAGAAACATGCACAAGAAACTATAATTGAATGTTACAAACTTACCTACACTTGCTACTAGTAGGAACACATTTATATATTTATATCAAGGTACATATGTAATAATATTTCTATTATGCCTAAATGTTTGTGTAACGATTGACAAAAAAGATTCATAAAATATTCTGAAATAACCCCCCTTAATAAACAATCGCAGGCCTTATTCAATGAAACAGTCTTACAACCATGCCATATACTTGTTTATTTTAGAACTGATAAGTAAAGAGGTTAATCACTTGATAATCATTTATTACCTACATATATATATCATTTCATTTCTGCTAAGCACGTTCGGCTTGTGGAAGGCCTACTTCATATGAGGTGCGTAGAAGGTATTTTTAATTACAAGGAGTATTTAATTATCTGTGTAAGGCAGTGTGGTAATGTATTTTGTTAGTTCAGATCTGGAAATGCTGTTACATGAACGCAAACTAGCTGTACATGCTCTCCGTGCGTTTACATGTATGACGTCATAGAATTGTCAAACAATATGCCCACCGAAATAGAATTAAAATTCATTTGGGTTCAGTATATTTGATTGAAGAAAAAGTTTAAATGTTAATTAAAATGTCATTATTTTACTAACTTTTTGTAAATCTCACAAAAAGACGAGTTTACAGATGATGCGAGTTACACTTAATAACGTATTTATGCCATGCATTGGTAACCTATATAAACAACGATTTTATATTAATGATTTGAATCTTATCGAGATCAAAGGTGTTTATGCCATGCATTGGTAGTTTATATAAACAACGATTTTATATTATTGATTTGAATTTTATCGAAATCAAAAGTGTTTATGCCGTGGGTAACTTATATAAATAACGATTTTATATAAGTGATTTGAATCTAATCAAAACGATTATCATAGCGCAAAATACTGAAATAAATTGATTTGTCACGTTTGAAAGCGATTTTAGGAAATCTGACTTGAATGATTTGCTAAAACTTCGTGAGAATATTTTATACATTAAAAAACCTATAAAGCAACTTCAAATGTTAACCTTTTTTGTGAAATGCATATTTGCATTTGGGGACATTCATTGAAAATAAGTTAATTATTGCAAATGAACATTAAACTATGATATAAGATCACGGAAATGAAAAGGATTGTTTTGATACAGACATCAAGTATACTAACATTAGATCAAGAATAGCTACGTCAGTTCAGAAATGTCTTTGTAGAATTTTTAAAAAAGGAAAAGATTCAACCAATACTATCATTAACTTTAAATTAATATTCTATTATGATTATCCGATATTCATTAAATTTTGAACTGAACTCTGATGAATATTGGCTATCATGTTGTGATGAGACAGTAATCCTTTTCCTCCATTCCCTGCTTATCTAGTCTTGTCAAAATTATTTCACGTTGAAATCCGAAACAGGTTTTGAATCATTTATTCCCAAAATCAAAACTTAGGATAAACCTACAAACCAAATAGTTTAATGAAAGTTATACCCAAACCCAAACTTAAAATAAACCTACAAACTCGTTCGACATATTAGAATCTATCAAAAGGTCGATCATTTGGAATTGAATTAGGTTAAACCTACAAACCATATAGTTTAATGAACTTGTGACATCTACACCCAAACTATAACTTAGGATAAGCCTACAAACCGTATAGTTTAATGAACACTTACACCCAAACTATAACTTAGGATAAACCTACAAACCATATAGTTTAATGAACACTTACACCCAAACTATAACTTAGGATAAACCTATAAACCATATAGTTTAATGAACAGTTACACTCAAACTATAACTTGGGATAAACCTATAAACCATATAGTTTAATGAACACTTACACACAAACTATAACTTAGGATAAACCAAATAGTTTAATGAACACTTACACCCAAACTATAACTTAGGATAAACCTATAAACCATATAGTATAATGAACACTTTCACCCAAACTAAAAATTAGGATAAACTTAAAAAGCAAAAACTTTAATGAAAAGTTATTCAGATTTTTTATTCTACAGATGATCTTTGATTGGCATTCCAGAATTTTAGTTGGTGAAGGATGATGTCATGCTAGTATACAACTACTTCATTCTAAGCAGGAGAGTTAAGATATAATGTCGTTGTGAAGAATAGAATCTATAAGAAAAAAAGTCGTCCATTTGGGATTTGAGAAGAATGTCCTTCATTAACGCAGGTTAACAAAAGGTCAAATGCAGTTAACGATAACAAATGTATTGAACTAGATGACTCATGTTTGTATAGGCGCAAACTGCTTCTGGCCGTGCGAGCATATGGTAGGAATATACGAGCGGATGTAAATTTACAGGCATATTTGCAGTAAAAAGCGCTAAGAATAATATTAAACATGCACGTACTTTATAGTTGCCATGTGTGATGTCTAGTATGTTTTGGCAGCAACATATGAATTCGTACATTTGAATCAACGACACAACTAAGTCCCATGGATTGGGGATTACATTTATTGCGACGATGTGAGGTTTGGCTTCATTGTACAATCTTCTAAAATATATATACAATTGGGTAAGCTTTGATAAAACTTATAGGACATTTCATATAAGGTAAAAAGAATGGATAACATATGGCGAATATTTATCATTAATTTGATACGTATCTAAAAGAGCAATCAAAATATATTCTACATTACTTAGCATCGATATAACGGCACCAGATACAGAACTCAACGGGTTTTATAGGAAGCTGCATTCTTGTTCTTTATCAACGAATTCCTACCTTGTGAAATATAAACTTCATTTTAGAGACCGATTAAGTTAGAATGCAGTTAGAATGAAAATTCCTTAAGATAAATTTAAACTTGAAGTGAGTCATAAACTTCCTTGTTGTTTTCGCCACATTCCATTTCCTCGGATTCAGTCTTGTGACCCGTTTGGAGTAAATCGGAAAGAAGTTTTTAAAATCCAACGGCATTCTAAATATTATACGGCTGAGAGATTCTGCTTGTTTACATAGAGACCTGAAACATATCAACCCGCCTCGAATTCTTCCAAGTAAGCGAATGCCTTTAACGGAGCCAGTATAAGACACTGCTGCTGTGACAGGCATTCGAAATATTCCGACTGCATTTCAACAGCATTCTTCATGTTCGACTCCTGCAGTCATGCAACCAGCCTCAAGTGATTCTTATGTGGTTGAGGTATTGGAATACTTGGTCATGTTTTTTAAGAAAATAAAGACATTAGACCATGTTGAAATATCGCCTATCCAGAGCATAGTTGTTTTTCCAAACATAAAAACTGTTACCTCATCAACATCAATCATTTAAAGTCAGTTATTTTATATTTGGTACGATTTGAAAAATAAGGAAGGGATATATGACTTTTATGTATAAGGTCTTTTACGTTTGTTAATTGATAATGGAGTATTATGAATATTTCATAATTTGCATATATCCTTAATAATTATTAAATTTGTAACGTACTGAATCATTATACGATGCAAAAACTTCATCGGCAAAAAAAACTTTTCCCAAACTTGTAAAAACTTTTGAAACAATGAAAACCACAAAAAGTTTGAGACAAAGTTGAAGTCAACCAATCCCATAACACTGAGTCACTAGCACGTTATTTAAGTTTTTGTGGTGCGACTTTGGTGGTTAGTAAGTTTTTTCCTAAGATATAACTACCGTCATATGTTATGAGCAGTGATTTAAATTGTGAGCCGCGACCTTGCACTAGAAGCAATATAACGCGGCTACAACTTTTTTGCATATTTCAAAATGCGTGAAAATTAATTTACGAGATGTTGAAAAACATAAACCTCGGGTTAAGGCATTTTTAATGCGATGTTCAATGTCTGATATCAATATTTTATTTTAAAAAACCACATATTTCTTTTGCAGATGAGCAAAGATATGCTTTCATACCAGTGAGTGAAAGAGTCTAAAATTGCTGTTTTCCATGTTATTTTTGGTGGATCAAGCAATATAACGTATACATCCACCAAAGCATGCTTCTTCAGGACGGCCAGGTCTTTGAAGTATAAGGAACTTGTTTATTATATCCACTGGAAGGATGTAATGTATATACATAGTGGCTTCTCGCATTTGTTCTACCAGAAGAGTCTAACAACAAAGGTGAACTCATCCGTTAGTCTCGCAAACGTTTTATTACTTATACCACTTCCAAGAGAAAAACAACACTGACACGCATGGCTATTTAAGGCTCATGTGGAAGTGGATCTCGCAAAATTACAAAGGCACCTAGATAAATAAAACACCAAACATGACTTTTAGGAGTATCTGGCAAATGTGCCATACAAAACTGCTATGTTCACATATATTTATATTCCTGCTACGAAGCAAGCTGGCTTCGGCTTCGGATCAAGAGGTTCGTGGTTCGAATCACGCCAGGGGCTCGGCAACTTTGTCTGCAGTAGAGAACTGTTCTACACGCAGTCAGGTTTGGGTGCAATGCTACACTGAATTTCAGCGCAGCACCACCCATGGTTCGCTAGTTCCAGCCGATGCTCACAGGTTTTAACGCAATCCATAGCCACGATGGTGTTGCGGGATTTCTCCCTGCAATAATACTAGCAGCCGCGATATAAGTGAAATAATCTTGAAAGCGGCCTTAAACATCACCTCACGAAGCAAGCTGGGATGTATAGTGATCATTCTGTCTACTTATGTTTTCCAAAAGCACAGCTGCGGAGCGACCAAACTTTGCACACTTTTTAACTATGACCATCTCTACAATGTAGACTATTTACAACTTTAGAATTTAACTTCTTTGGCGTTTCCATTAAAACATCAATATATGGACTGTACAATGGGGACAGGCTTCTCGCAAACTATTACATCCAGATGAGAAAATTGTTGTAGTTACCTCTGATGATACTCTTTATCAAGTACGAAAGCCATTTTTAAAATATTATTTTTGATCGAGTTACTGCCTTTGAATGTTTGAATGAACTTGGTGAAAAGATGTGGTTATTCTACACACTTTTACATATAGTGAAATGAATTTTCACATGTGGCTAATAGTAAATTGCAGCGTATATGTGAGCCCTTCTATTTCTTGTCAACAAAAAAAATGAAACGAGACGAGAAAACAAACTTAAGAGGTCAGAAGCTCAGGAAAGAGTCGAAACTGAATGTTATATGTTATAGAGACTTATGCACTTGTTTGAAGGAAAGTTGTTTATTTGAATTACTTATGTAGTGTGTTCCTAAGAAAATTACTTGAAAACAAAGACGTACAATTATTTCGGTTCCCATTTGACAAAATCCAGCAGTTTTCCAACCACTCTATCATAGCCGGGAATAAATTATACACATTCGGATTAGGTATTTTGATTTTATCAATATCATTTGCCTTCGAAGTGAATCTGTCTTTATCAATTGAGAAAGTGTTTGCTGGCAGATTTTAACTTAAAGAGCCACTCCGTGAGTTGTTGGAGTCATATATACCAAGCCTAATCAGTGGTGTCATTTGGTCGCGAAGTATCGACTGATACCAAAAAGACACATTTTAAAGCTTATTGGGGTTTTTTACAGTGACAATATGAAGGTAGAACGTCGTAATTATGATCGAAAACCGAATAGTCAAACGTAATTTTGGAGACTTATCTAAAAAAGCCAGGAGGGCAGTTAGTAGTTGATAGCGTTTGTTAGGTTATATAACTAGTATCCATGTATATTGGACGTGATATCTACACCTCTGCATTTAAAAGACTGTTTTTCGATTTTCATGGTAAACCAGTATTTGTCATATATATGTCTTTTGGACATGAAAAGTTAAGATGTTTTGGTTTTATATCGCCACATATGACATTTAGGTTCGTATCAAAGGTAAATAATACGTTAGGAAAATCACGTAGTGGCTCTTTAACAACTTTGTGATCAATCTTGAAGTAGTGTGTCACTGTCTTGATAATGTTCAAACATTTTGTAACAACTGATGTCCCAAGCCAAAATAATTCCATCCAAGCTTCAACCCCTTGGATAGTTAAGAACTTTGGCTATTGCATCCCCTGCAAAATTAACATCATTGGTCTTACCTTGCATTCAAGAGTTATTTATTCAGTTTATCTCACGTTCAACAACAAACAAAGTTATATTCAGACAAGTTTTATTTACATTTTCAATGACAATCTCTCGCACATATCTTACAAAACATTCCAACACTAACATTAACACCTCAAACACAAGTATACATAATCTAAGCACTGGCCTTACTCTCAAGGTATAAAAAGGAAATCACTTCATTTTTTGGCAAAAGTGCCGAGTTTGGAAGTTTAAATGAAGACCTATGATTAACCCTTAAACAGCCAAAACACAGTTTTGCTTGGTACACACTCTTAGGACAGTCTCTCTGTGAAGATGTTATAGGGAAGCATGCGATGGTTTTGGCATCAATAAAATCAGTGGGTAAATGGCTAACAAAATGCATTGGCTGGCCTATTTCAATTCAATGAGACTCATTCTAGATCTCTATGCAGTCTCATTCATATGAGATATTATCAAACACTTAACAAAAGGTTTTGATCATTGCTGCTGGTGAGTTTCAGTCCAGCCAATTAGCAGCAGGGTTAGAGAATTCATCATGGATCACTGGTTGATATTTCATGAAGGCGATCATTAGCAGCAGGGTTAGAGAATTCATCATGGATCACTGGTTGATATTTCATGAAGGTGATCATTAGCAGCAGGGTTAGAGAATTCATCATGGATCACTGGTTGATATTTCATGAAGGTGCAAGTCACTAGAAAAGACCATGCCGAGTGCTGGGTAAATCTGATTTTAATGAGACTGATCTATTCATGGCTTGTGAGTAATATTAAATGGAACTATATAGTCTTTGGTTTCAAAACATTTTAAACGCTGAATCAATCTGTGTTATTTAGTATTGCCACTGCTGCCATTGCATTTTCTCTTAGCTGCTACTTATAACTATGGGTTTCTAAGATAGGAATAGAAATCTACATACATAAACAAAAACATCAAAATGCTGACAAATTCATGATTAACATCAAGGAGGAGGTGGTTTTAAAACTTCATTTAAAGGAGCTGGTTTCAATGAGATTGATATATGAATGGTCTGTGAAATATTTTGAGAAAAAAACAACCCTAAATGGTCTTTGCTTTCAAAACATTTTCAAAAGCTGAATCAATCTGTGTTATTTTTTAAAGTGTTGCCATTCCTGTCAGAGAATTTTATCAGAGCTAACCAAGGGTTCATTGGACAGGAAAATGTTTCTAGATATATAACAAACAAGCCAATACACCATAATGCTGAAAAAATCACAATTATTACCTTATTAAATTGTTTTTGGTATAATGCGATGACCTGTGAATGTGGGTAGTGTCAATGGGCGTCATAAATGATGAAACGATTTAATGTTTTTTTTAAGTCTGTGAGGAAAAGCTACTCATCTAACTTAAAACTAATTGAGAATGTGCAAAGGTTGAATAAGGCTGAATCACTAGAATAAGAAAATAAGCAAATAAGCAAAATCAGCTACCTTTCAATCAGTATTACCTTTAAATGTCAATGTTATTGAAGAGCATATAGTCAAAAAATCAAATAAAATGAAAATAGTCTTCATTAAAAATAAAGGATACATGAACTAAATAAATACTTCACTCTTATATTGAACATCTTGAAATCATTTAGCAAAAGCTAACACAAGACCATTTTTGTTAGATCTAAAGACGTCAAAGATACAAAACATGATTACAATATCCCAATTACCACTTTGTCTTTCTATGAAACATAAAATTAGAATACTTAAGTAAAATTTACTTACATTTCTAATAAAAAGCATCTGGGAGAGTGAATGTGTTATTGTTTACAGCTGCTTGGGCAATAGTTCAGCCATTAGTGGTAAGGAAAATAACTGATTTCTGGCATTAGTATTCCCATATCAACCCCAGTTAAAGTATTAAGTTAAGGGCGATGAGTACAAATAATAAAAGTTTGGCATAAAGGATAAAGCTGATACTAAGATATCATGAAGTATTTACATTTATCTTGAAATCTTGATTTTTCCATTTTCTGAGACTAGTACAAACCTAACTACACATTTGGCAAAAGCAGTTTGGTTTCTAAGGTTCATTTTGTGCAAACACAGGACCTTCCTAACAAGACTTTTGAGGATGGCAATTTTATGCAAGTCTATATCCTTCTCCTACTTTCGTTTCCAAAAAAAACCTAAAAAGTATCAAAAGAAATCTTAAAATCTTCCTAAATAACATGAATTACGTTAATGATGTAAAATTATTTGAATTGAAAAATAATGAGCCTTTTTTTTTATTTTCTTACAGAGCTATATATGAGAGATGGAGACATGAGAAAATAGACCCGATAGGCTAACATTATTCTTTGTAATTATTATTTACATTGGAACATTTGTGAAATTAAAAAAACGTTTCCTTGAAAATAAATTCATAAATAGTCGGTTGTCTCCATCAAAAGTTTCTGATGAGAAGGCCACTGGTTATCTCTGACATCACAACATACAAACACTACACCAGTACAAAATCCATTTCTCCAAAAATATCTACAGTTTGCACGCACTAAACTCTTCAATGGAATAATGATATGACACAAGATGTACATCTATATACAGAAGAAAGACTTGGAATCAAATTTCAAAATTGTTCACCAGTTTGATAAATAGAGATCTCTGAATACAAGTTACAAGCACTTTAGGGTCACATTGTCATCAAACACTGGTTGTTCGTAAAACACTTTCACAACAATATACTATGACTTCGTTATGATCAAATTTCTAAATACCATACTTCCTCTGATAAGCGCCAGGCCTCTGATAAGTGTTTGACACATAATAAGTGCCAGATGTATAATTAGTGCCAGCAGAAACCATTAATTTAATGCTCCCTACACATTATAAAATTTTCTAGTAAAAAAAATTATCGCCAGACCTCTAATTAGTGACAGAGGGGTTCTGAAAATAAGCAACGCTTACTAGAGGAGATATACTATTCTAAGATGCAGTGCAATAACTACATGGATTGTAGGTGACAGTTCAAGTTCAAATTACCCGAATGATACCCTGATGATATGACAATGTTTTCCTTACATAACAATGTTGGCAAACTGCAAAGCACTTTTTTAAAATGAGCTTGAATTCATTAATATTCAACACTGAACATTTTGAACCCTTACCTCAGACACAAAGGCTGCTCAGAACACTGAATTTCTAAGAAAAATGGTAAGTTTTCCTTTTCAATACTGGAAATGTAGTATAAAATTATATCTTGTTGAATGTTGTTACAATTACAAAATGGCATGCAATTCACAAGCACTAACCACATTCAAATTATGTTAGCATTTCTGTACCTTAAAACTGGTTTTTTATCGGTTGAATAAGTCTTATCACTGAAAGCACATGAATTTATTACTTAAAATTTCAACTAATCATCATGCAGTGATAATGTATACTATTCCTACAGAAAATGCATGGAGTTAGTATAACATAAACATAAAAGATTCCGAAGAATTGAAACTAACCAATCTAAAGGAATGGGAAAATGGGTCTTCCTGAGAAAATAAAATTCTTTTTTAAACAAAAGAGGTAAATATCATACTTTGGCATGGAACTGAGTAAAGATTCTATAACGTTCCCAGTGTGTAACACACCTTATTGACAGTGTCTCTCTGTCATGTGATCATGAAAATAATGTTGACAGTATTTCATAAAATAAGTCTTTACCTACTTGGAATAAATTAGAATTGCTTGTATTTGGTCAGCGAGTCAAGCTCTTGTTATTTGCTTGTTTGAAAGTCGTTATAAATTATTTGAAATTGCATCTCAGAATTGCTGAGCATTAACTTATTTAGCACCTTATTCAACGATATAGAACAGTAGATTGGGGATCCATGTATGTATGTTAATAAATAACCCTCAGTTTACAGTGACAATTGACTGCAGTGAACTTTTCAAAATTGTAAACTTCACTGAAAACACTATTTAAAAGATTGGGCGGTAGACATATTGCGCATGTATGACATTTATAAATCAATTTTCCTGAAAATATTCCAAAAAAGAATCTATAGTCAACTTCTTGTCCATTTATAAGACTTCCCTGAAGCAGCTATGAATCTGTTTCGAGATATTCCAAATTTACACTTCTCAAGAAAGTGTTTCCAAAAGGCACAGACTGCATCTCTTGACCTAACAACAAGCTTAGCAGGTAAAATGTCCCTCATAGTGAATTGTACACTTCTAGTTCATGTGTGGACCATCAGGATGGACTGTACGGTCCCCTCCGGAACACGGGAGATCTGCTGGTGTTGGGACCTACACTCCACAGTTGAGGGGAAGTCGGAGACGAGTTGTAGGGCTGACTTCCATACGGTGGGGAACCTGTAAAAGAATTCAGGGATTGTTTTATGTTAAAGATTAATCTATGGTCAGCAATAAGGCAGCATCTACGATCTCATCGGGAAGGGAAAATCTGATGAGAGAAGACTTTGTTAAATCAAGACCCCCAAACATTTCCACTGATTGGACAAGGATATTTTTTTAATATTGATTTTGAAAGGACTATGAAACATGGCACACTTATTACAGAGGTAACGTGGGAAGATGTTAGTTGAGTTGACTCTGTAAGGAGATAATTCAGGGATTGTTTAGTGCTTAGAAGCATAAGGCTATGGTCAGCAATTGGGCAGAATCTATGGTCACATCAGGTGGGGAGGAACAAGGGGAATCAGTTATTATTTTAATCCAGATGCCAAAGCACAATGATTTGAGAAATTTTCCTTTTTTTAACTGAATGGAAATATAGCCCACTTATCACAGAGGTTACGTGGAAATGAATGTAGGGAGAGAATAATCACCTGGTGGAGACTGTATAAAGGTGACGTTAGGTCCCGGAGACATCTGTTGACTAGTGTTGAGGAAACCGCTCTGGTTGGCGCTGGTTCTGTAGCGCGGACCAATTAGCACGTGGTACCCTGCAGAGAGAGACATATATATGATTCATGTAGATGACTAAGTCGTACCTTGTCAAACACTCTCTATGGGAATAGCGATTCATGTATTATCAATTGTTGGATTCAATCAACACTATCAGTTAAATACATCCTACTCATGTAGTAAAATCACAATCAACCTTGTTACAAGGAATTAAAGTTATAACATATTGCCTGTGCCCTTCAGATTATGTAGAAAAGAAACTAACGAATTTGCATCCCTAAGTGCAGTATCTACAAACTTTACCCGTTGGGCAGCGTTTATCTTATTCAGACTGCTAATAAAAATTTTGAAACTAATGACTTATTACTACTAAAGAATACATAATTGCTGAAGAAAATGCAGGGAAACAGCTTGGTTTGAATTATTAGCATTCCTGAAATCTTTGCGGACTTAGCCTTGAAGACGATACTGACCTACAAGGACGGCGATGGCGGTTGCGAGGATGAGGAGGAAGAGAGCGAACCAAGACTGGTAATTGAAGAGGAAGTTGAGGATCAGTGTGCTCCAGCCGACGTCCCGGTGGTAGACCGTCCTCAATCCTGGCGAGAAAGTTATCAAACATGTTGTAATGAAAATGAAAAATTTTCATATCAAGGGGAACTTGAAGATAAAGCTTAATGACGTGTTGTCTTCATTCCATTGAATATCTATTGAACATACTTAAGTGTTTTTTTGATGTAAAAGAAATTTCTTACACAGGAATATAGGTTAAAGGTCATTGTTGTAGACGTCCTCATTTCTTGTCATTAATTCATCAACATGTTTTATAAGAAAAAGACGAATTTTAGAAGAAAGGATTAATGTTAGAGGACACTGATTTTAGACAGTCCTGAAGTTATATCTATTAGATACGTTCGGCCACATTCTGAAACTCATTCTACAAACAAACCTCTATGAGAAAAGGACGGCTGGCAACACGAAGAGAGCTATTTCTTAAAAGTGTATTGTGGTTGATTAATCTTTGAAATCATGAAAATATTTTTCACGCAAGTTCAATTTTTGTTTTACTTTGACACACCGAACAGGTGATAACTAACACTCACGTGGAAGATCAGGTTTCTCTCCAATAAGTTTCACAAAGACAGGTACTTTAGCAACCTGGCCTGTGCGTTTATTCTTGATCTGTACGTGAAGATCGAGCTTCTCCCTCTCCCACACACTGAGCGAGTCTAGGAGACGGACAGGGAATAGGACCACCGTCCCCGACTGACTGTCCGTCTCGGGTGACAGAACCTCTATCAGGGTCGCGTCACTCACAGATGCCTGGAACAAACGAGTACACTTGCTGATGATTATTTTTTAATATCATTATGCCACAAGAAAAGCTTATCTAATCTTATCTTATGTATAAGATAAAAAGTGTTGAAAAGTTGGTAATGATCCGAAAGACATGTATGGCACAATGCAAGAAACATATAAGGCCGACTCTATTGGTGGTACCATGGTAGTACATGGGCAAGAATGACTAAAGTTGGGACCAAAACATGGATCAACATTTCCAAGTATAAAAATTTCACCAGGCAATACTTCGGCTACACTTGTAAAAATGAATTAGAACACAAAGGTCGAATGTTGGAGATGAATGGATTTAAGTGCAGAACATTCTACAGACATACCTCCAGATCTTTCTCCAGACCAGACAATGTGGAGATACGGACAGACGAGAGGGGAGACAGGGTCGTCAGGTGCACTTCCGACTTGTGCACGTAAAATGCTGGTACAAGGTCAAACTCTTGTGTTGAATGAAGGTCATCCTGACCTTCCTGTTGAGAAACAGTGACAACAAGTTTGACCTTTGAGGAAAAAGTGCTCAGCTGATGGTTCAGGTGATCTGACTGGACTTGTGTGACTTGGCAGACATGCTGGCCTTAAAAGAGAAGGTCAAGGTCAATAAAGTTGGTTGGTGTGTAACGCTGCTTTCAAGATTATTTCACTTATCCCGCGGCTGCTAGTATTATTGCAGGGAGAAAGCCTGCAACACTATTGTGGCAATGCATTGCGGTGAAACCTGCGAGCATCGGCTAGAACTATCAAACCATGGATGGTACTGCGCTGAATTTCAGTGTAGCATTGCACCCAAACCTGACTGCGTGTAGAACAGTTCTCTACTGCAGATAAAGTTGCCGAGCACCTGGCCGAATTCGAACCGAAGCCCAACGCGCAACCCACTGCGCTATCCCGCCCCCGTCAATAAAGTAATTATTTGTATAATATAATAGGTTTGCAAACAATGGCAGAACAAAATTTCATTGATTGATTCAAAGTTGGCAGACCATATCTTTGCTCAACTAAGAATAACATTTCAATTCATTCTTGTTTGGGAAAGCTGAAATAAGCAAAAATAAACTGTCAATGTTTATCTTAACCAAAATTATATCTATGCTTAAATGCTTTTTTTAACATCAAACTCAAAAACAATCTTGGGTGCCAATCCAAACCAATCTTTTTTATGTCCAAATAATCCCACCTCTCTCCGAGTCGAATGCTGCTGCCACCATGAAAAGATCAGGAATGTCTATTTCAGTCTTCTTGTTAGTCAGCTCAAGATGACACAGATACGGCAGTGAGGGCGGTCGATAAGATGAAGATTTCAACACAGCTGTGCAATTTTCTCCTGCAAAAGAAAAAGATTCAACATTCTGTAAGTATAGAAATGAGATTTCGATCTGTGTTACATGTGGAACAAAAACTTGTATTGATACAAACATCAAAATGTTAAAGCAAAATAATTTTTAATAATTGCTTGGGTAATACATTTGCCATTTGAAAGAATTAGAAGAAAAGAAGAGCATCAACATCATGGCTACTTTCTGAAAGTGTAAAACCATTCTTAGTGCCTAATTTACAGGAATCACATCTGAAATTGAATCATTTCAAATTTGGCCATGGTATTAAACAGAATATATAATGACTTTAGTTTTCAAAAGTATAAAATCATAAAATTGTTATGAATATGCCCAATGAGAGCATCACAGTTTTAACCCTAAGCTCACCGAGAGGTTTGTTGTTGGGGCCAAGGCTGACTGGTATGTTCAGGGGCCGACGTCCAGGATATGTTGCTATGAAACTGATGCTGTTGCTAATGGAAACAGTTTCTATGGGAATGACTGTGACCTCTGTGTAAGTGACGATGTCAGAGGTAATATTGTTGACGATGACGGTCCTGCCAACACTGACAGCGGTTGCTAGACCAGACCGTGATGCAATTTCAACAGAGGTTCCTTTCTTCTTCCACGTGCCAAATGATCCTGGAAGTGAAAGGTATGTCTTTACATCTCTGATGATGGTCTTATACCAGAATATCAGCATGAAATTATATCAAATCAAACAGAATAAATAACACAAATGTAAAACTTATGAAACCATAGTCACTTTTAACTCATTGTTTGCATAAATCCATTCAATGATTTAAGAACAATATAATGGTTTCCGCGGTACCAATTGTTTGGAGACAAATTCATTGCTAAACCAGTTATATTAAGGTACTATGGTATATCTGCATGATCATCTTGCATCAAAGATACATTTCTCCATAGTGATGATTACAGATGCATGTTCAGAGATAACAACTGATAAAGCTAAAGATCTCTTAATTGTACAAGACCAAAGGTTTACAGATGCAGTTATCACCTGATAATACTGGAAGAACACAAGAGAACACAGACCAAACTGCAACTACCTGAGTCTGAGACGAGAGGTGTGCTGAAACAGATGACACTGCCGAGCGTGACGGTCGACTGGATAGGTTTAATGGCCTTGCCGACAGGGATGTTGATGTAGTCGGCCATGTAGGGCTTGTTGAGGTCCCACACCTTCAGGATGGTCTGTCCGACCTCCATTGCTCGCACGGTCAGTGTACTATTATCCTCCTTCTTGGATACTTGCAGGAGGTCGTATCTGCAAATTGATTTGATTTAGGTGAAATACACAAAGAATGTTTATACCCTTGACTGGAAAAATCTCCCATAAATGTGAAAGTTTCACCATGTTTCACCATGTGCCTCGAGTGTACCATTTGCTTTTGATACTGATGAATTAAATTAACCAAGAGGAAAAATTAAAAAAATAATTAGTAACATTTGACCATAGCACTATGTATGATTGCTTGAACAGTCCCATTAGAACCACAAAGGCTGTAAATGAATCTTAAAAAATTTAAGACATGAAATTTGGAAATAGAAAAAAGATTAACCCTGCTGGATTTGTTTTTAGATCAATAAAGTCACATAATGTTGTTACTAAAAAAACCCACTTTGCCTCCAGCGAGTCTTTTGTTTAATTTCAGATGGTGGAAGACTTCACCATACCTGCTGTTTCTTATCTGCAGCTGTACGTTAGTGGCGTAGAAGGTGGCGCCAACGTCGTCATGGAAACTAACAGAGAAGCGGAGGGTGGTACCAACAGGGATGGAGGTCAGGTGACCGGTTGAGGTCAGAAGTGCAGTGTCCGCGTTTATCATCATGTAAAGAACTGGCTTCACCTGTGGAGCAACAGAATAGTAGGCAAAAATTTATATACACTGCATAAATGCAATAATTTATTTCACAATTAAGCAATTTTTAGTTATAGTTATTCATGCAGTCAGGTGAGGTGAGGTGACTTGGGGTTTAAAGCCGCTTTCAAGAGTATTTCACTTATATCACGACTGCTAGTACTATTGAAGGGAGGAAGCCCGCAACACCATTGTGACTATGCAATGCAACGAAACCTGTGAGTACCAGCTGAAACTAATGAAGCATGGATTCTTTAAAAATTACATTTATCATTTCCACTTAATTTAATATGGAACAATTTGAATGTAGCATTATCCAAGCAATTCCATTATTCTTTTTCCTATTGTTTACCTTGACGAGGATGACAAGGGTCTGGTTGACCCCAAAGTCCTCTTCGGCGATGACGTTAACAGCTGCACTTCCTATCCGAGATCCAGACGTGACCACCCCGTTTTTGCCGACTGACACCACCGATGTGTTCTTGGACAAAACCTCATAGCGCACCTTTGCTGTCAGATCTCTGGAGGGTCAATGATTTGGAAAATTAAATTTAATATAGTACCATAGTCAAGGAAATATTCCGGGTTGGAATTTTCTGGGGGTTTTGAGGGTAAACTACGGACCTGGAATGACTAGAATAAAAAAAATCTTTCTTCATATTAACACAAGCTTCATTTAACATTTTGGAAATCAATTTTGATATGAGACTGGAGTTTTTTCACCTGTGCCATGTCATTTCTCACAACATACAAATCAGTGTCAACTCAGTAATTGATTAAATATAATGTTGAGGGTTTCAGTATACAAAATTTTCTCCTCTAGGAATTTTGAAAGAACCAAGAAATATGACCCACTTATGACAGAGATTAGGTTGGAAGAGTTGGTACATTCATAGAAAGTATACATTATCTCTGAACAAGAAGACTTGTTTTCTTTATTTGAAACTCACTTGTTTTTTATTGAAATGAAGCAATATGAAATATCAAAATTAATTCATCAACATAACATCCATTGTATAAGAAACCTGCTTTTACATAAAAATCTTAGATTTTGGATTCTAAGTGGAAGACTATCAGCGTAAGCTGAATGGATCTTAAGTTGTTTCTCGAACAAATGATATAATATGATTGAAAATACAGCTTATACAGGTTATAGAAACACCTTCCTTTGTATGAAAATTTTTAAAATTTAAGTTTGTGCAACACTAGTTTATCATTTTCTAGCTATTTCTATGTATATAGGATTCTGCTATTTCCATGGATTACCTTCATCTTTCGTTTGTTTTGTTTTTATATTGCAAAGTCACTTATTTGTTTTATTATTCATCTAATTACAGTTCTTATTTTTAATCAACCGGAAGTACGTCACACTTATTTTGTATTCTCATGTGACCTCTGCCTCTTTCTATTGTTTTCATGCACTGTTTGCCATTCATTGTTTTATTTCCTTTGTTCTCTAATGATAAAAAGAAACAATTTCTATGTCTTGACCTAATCATGTACAAGATGATCCAACTGGCAAAATATTTATCTAAAAATTTTGGGTTAACATGGAGAAATCATCAACAGAATAAAGAACTCGTCACTAAATGAAAGTTTATTCCACCATCATCACCATTTACACCGTGTACACAATCACCAACTAAAACTGTACACCCTCATTAACTAAAACTGTACACCCTCATTAACTAAAACTGAACACCCTCATTAACTAAAACTGTACACCCTCATTAACTGAAACTGTACACCCTCATTAACTAAAACTGTACACCCTCATTAACTAAAACTGAACACCCTCATTAACTAAAACTGTACACCCTCATTAACTGAAACTGTACACCCTCATTAACTAAAACTGAACACCCTCATTAACTGAAACTGTACACCCTCATTAACTAAAACTGTACACCCTCATTAACTGAAACTGTACACCCTCATTAACTAAAACTGTAGTCAATGTCAACTAAAATGTGTACACAACCATTAACAGAAAGCTTTGTCCGTCACCATCTGATACCGTTTGTTGTTTCACCCACCTGTTGGTCCTGATGCTGGTCTCTGTGTTGGGGGTGATGATGATCTGTCCATCACAGACACTCGGGTTTACCAGCTCCAGTTTGTCAAACACCTGGCGAAATTTTGAGTATTTCATCATTTTTGTGCAACACTGAATGTTGAAGGAATAGTTTTTATGACTGATTAAGATCTTTGTACTTATGAATATGCCAATAAATATCATAAATGACATTCAGACAACAAGAGCTCATATTTATTAGGTAGTTTTATATGATTTAGCTATAAATATCACCAAAACAATAATTATTCCTCAATTATTTAATTATCTCTTTTGGTAAAAAATTCTACTAAAGCCTTTGAGGTGTCTCAACTCAATAAACAAACCATTGACTTGTGACTAAATTAGATGAGTTCGATATGTTAACATAGGAGCACAATAAAACAGAAGGGTTGTTATCTTGATAAGAAGTTAAGCCCTAGCTTAGCCACAAAATGGAATTAAGACCTCCTGGATTACCTCACCTCTATCTGGACCTCATCCTGAAGGTCAAGGTTACTCCAGATCTGATTGGAGGTCTGTGGGGAGGGGGTCACTCGGAGACTCAATGTTACCCGGCCGGACTTAGTCGCAAACAGGCGTCTAGCGAAGTCGCTCTCTTCAGACAGCCTCACGTTGCTCTGGGAAATAAGGAAAATGATAAACACCTTGGCTGCTGAACTGATAAGTGCTGTACCATTTTAAGTCGCTAATTCATGTGAATGAGAGGGAAATAATCAAGAACTGGCAAGTAAGAGATGGGCTATTCTGGAATGTTTCAAAACATACAAGTTTTGGTTTAAAAAAAATATGGATAGTCACCAAATTTATTTAAAAAGCAGATTGATATTGAACTAATGATTATTCAAGGTCATATAATTTGTCAATGCTGCAGTATTCCTTTGGTTTCTATTTTCACATTGACAACCTTGTCCCGCGGTCCCTTTACAACCTTACCTTGTGGTAAACTGACTTGAGAGCGACAACTTCCCTCGTGTTGACGGACCAGTGGAAGGAGAGAGGGGGGATGGAGGGGCCAAACGTGAATGGGGTCTCGTGCTCGGTCAGTCCTACAGCAAACGCTTGCATCTGGAATAACAAATGCAGACATTATTCAAATGAAGTGTGCCAATTACTATTGGACTAGGGCAAAATCTACCAAAATACCATAGCCTCTCAATAATTCCAATTACAGTGATATGGACTTCAACCTAAAATACCCAAAGAGACTCAGAAATTCCTAAACATAAATTTTTGAGTCTTAGAGTAAATTTTTGGAGAAATTGATTGCAAAATCGGAACATGGTAGATAGTTTCGGCAAGTACCCCTTCAGTTTCAACTTTTATGTTATAAAGACATTCTGAATAATTCTTGGGAAGTGGTCAAGTAACTTTTTTCAATGTGATGATTTAAGTAAATGTAGGTAAAACTTAGTTCCAATGTTGGAATGAGTACAAGAAACCAATAGCAGCGTACCTGTGTCCCGGTCTGTAGACGAGTCAGTGGAGTGTAGATCCGTATTCCGGCCAGCATCACTACATTTACAATAGCATCATCCTGAAATAAAGTCAAACTTCCTCATTCACAATTCTGTATTATCCAAACTTGTTATATGAACACAGAGCTCGATATGGTTTACAAACAGCATAGTATCTTGATATAAAGTGAATTTCAACAGTAGATAGACATTAAGTTTTCAAAGATGCCCCGAGATGTTACTGTGTTCAATTCTAGACATGAAGTGACTACATGGAAAAATGGACATAATTGACAAAAACGATAAGAATCTAACAGGCTGTGACATGAAGTAATAGCAACAGAAAAACAAGCCTAAAACAGTTTGATCATTTTCATAGACTCTTACTCTCCAGACAGACAGATTTTATTACTATGAATGGCAATGAGGCCAATAGTGCATTGACATAGATAGAAGAATACATTCTTCTTATCAAATCTTTCTCTCCTTTCCCCCCGCTGATTTTATTTCTGCAAAACTATTTCTTGATTGGCCAACTATCTGGAATATTTGTAAGCTAACATCTAAGCATGACCTGAGAGCATAGTAGAGACGTACAAAGAATGATTTTAAGCGGGCAGGAAATTGGTGTTCTCTATGAAAGGCTACAGCTCAAACCTACCTGCGAGTATACAACAGTCTCCCCTGTGACTGGGTCTGTGCCCACAGCTTTGCCTACCACACGTGTACTACCGAGCTTCAGAGCGTTGAGAAGTCCACTAGATGACACAGAGGATATCTGACTGTCCTGGATACTGAACTCTACAGTGCTCTGGGGTTGAGGGCCACCGGTAGCTAAAACCTATGACAAAATAGAGATATTATTTTTGGAGGTTGGGGTTTAACCCTTTCAACTCTAACAAACTGTTAAGAAATACGTTTTTCATCCTGGTTTCTGATGTTATGAGGTGAAAAGAAAACACACTAACAGTGGAAGCCCTGTTGGTAAAAGCAAAACCCCATGGTGGAATTAATACCAAATGTCCAAAAGCAAAACTTGTAAGTACTTGTAGAATATCATTTAGAAACTTGAAAACCATGGTTAAAAGTTCATTTAAGGTGCAAAATAAATTATGTCAAATTTTTTTGTTCTTGATATTTTTTATTTCAAAAATCATTCCGTGTTAATTTTGCAAATTTGAAATGCAGAGATGGGAGATATGTCACATAAATCCAAGATATTTAAATTATTAGAACCTGAGACAGATCTGCTTAGTTCTTACTTGGAATTTTGCTCCAATCATTAGTGTCATGTTCTTCGGCTCCAGCCTCAGTGGTGGGAAAACCTGAAAACAAAGGTTGATTTAATCACTTAAAGAGAAGTTCTGGGAGAAAGGGTCCTCCCATCAAATCTGTCAACAACTCCTTTATTCACGTGGGATTTATCTATCTGCTTTGTATTTATGAAGTAAGTTGACTTGAAGTAGTTTAGCAAGGTCACTAGGGCCATAAAGCACAAAAACAAAGATATAATTTTGAGGGTAAAATCTTGGGATCTTTAATTCTGACTTTAGATACATGTTGGACTTTTTGTGTATCATTATGATATACATATCCAATTCAAATATACAATGGTTTGCGGTATAAAAGACTGCTAAAGGGAGTCATGCCACAATGGGTAGGAGGGTTCAGCTTGAGCTTGGAAGCTTTGGGAGGGAGGCTGCAAGGAGCTGCCTTAGGTGCAGATCTTGGTGGCAGTGGCAAATATTCTATTTCGAAGAAATAATATATGGTGTAATGGCCTGATTTCACCATTCTATTTATCATATTTTAACAATTTATCACAAGACTTACCTCGACAGGTTTGGGCGAGCTGTAGATGACCTGGCTGGTAGGGAGAGTGACAGAAGCAGTGAGAGATGTGTGACCTACCACAGCTCCGTACACCGTGTACAGTGCAGAGAGCTTGTCGTCCTTGTCAGATGTTGGTCTGTGGTACAGAAGAAGTACTTCACTTAGAGGATATTTGTAAAATTTCCAGTATAGAAGCACCAAATCACGAGCCATGTCAAATCTAGTCGAGATAATCTATCATTTTACGCTGACTTGCTTTCGTGAATTTGCGAGTGTTGTTTGCCATTCAACAAAGATAAAAATTTAAAATTTTCCCAATCAGATCACGATTACAGGTAAGTTGTGTTACAATCAAAATTAAATTTACAATATTACAAACAGCTGACTTTTCAGACAAAATGTTTAAGTTTCCATTCTCAAAAATATAAGAAAACATTCTAAAAATAAAGATTACACATTTCGACTGCTCTTCGAAGACAATGTATCATAATAACTTTTATAAATATTTTATCACACGATTATAAATATGCCGTTGCAACTATATTTTGTTACTCAAAGATACACCACTAAAAACCCACTCCTTGAGTGCAAGGCAGTCTATAATAATCTCCCACCTTAAGCTTGTCGAGTACCAAAGTCCAGCCTACCTAACAGTGATGATGTCAGCGGCTGGTTCTAGTTTCAGTTTCATGAGAGAGAAGAAACTTGAGAGAAGAGCATTGCCGTGGACGTCAAGGACCTGTACACGCGCCTTTAGCTCCTTTCGTACCTCCACCTGGTGGCAGAATCACACAGTGGGGGGAGATAAGTCTTACATTACAACCTAACAAGTAGACAAGAAAAATACCTTAAGTTTCATCCATAAAACACTAAAATACTCCAGGCACTAAGTGTCCGCCATTACTGCTTAAACTTCTTTACTGGATAAAATAATTATAGGTTTTTAATAAATTGATAGATCATTATTTCTTCTCATTATTTTATATATTTAAATTTCTATATATCATTAACTATTCAAATCTAATAAATAAAGTTTCAAGGTTAAGAAAAGTTGTATAGGGCAGGTACAAACAAGCTCTGAAAGTATTTGTGAACTTTAATGTGTACAAACATATTCTAAGTGGCTGTATTCCAGGCATGCAGAGAGCCAAAGGTTACTTCATGTTAATCATAAGTTTCTACCTTGTCAAGAACCATGACCTGGACGCTACCAACTCCAGATATGTGCACTGTTCCAGCGGGATGTTCAACGTTGTCCAGACACAGATCGTACACGGTGAAGGTCTGTGTGCCGTCTTTTAGGGGACTGACCTGAAACAGCATGTTACTGGTTTACTTCAGAGAATCAAAGAAGTTTTGAGGTTGTACACCATACAATGCCCATTTAAAATCTCTTTACACGATAGGGTTAGATTAGGTAAGGTCTTCTTTTGCGCATTAATTTTAGAGAAGTCATTAAAAGACTGAGGCTAATGCCAGCCATACCCATAGGTAGGAATCACAAGCAAATGTTAAATTTCATCTCGTTGATAAGCAAAAAAACATGACAAATTCAGCAATAGGAGTGCTGCAGTTGTGGAGCAGAACTAGAACTTTATTTAAATCAATGCAATAAATCCAATTGTTGTGCAGTCCTACTGTTCTTTCTGCATATTTGAAGCATAATTAAATGAATCACAAATATTTTGCATTAAAGGTAGTTTAAATGAGAAAAAATATTTTGGTAATTCTTTTTTAAACAAATTCTGGTGTTCAGTATCTGATGGTGCTATGGCTGGATACCCGTGAGACACTTACCAAGACAGACTTTGAACTGACATCGTACTTCAGTCCAACTACATCAGAATGATATTCTTCCACATAGAAGTAACCTGACCCTTGTTTCACGTCGATTGTGACCTGAAATTGAAAACAACTTATTAAATGCCAGAACAAAGTTAAATGAATAATTAAATCATTTACAAATAAAAGACTCCTGTCTGACCAAGTCTTGTTAGTTGAACTGAAAACAGATGAATAGCAGGAGTCTTAATGTCACATCACACAAAACAAAATACTGTCATCCTGCATTCTTGCTTTGATTACAAGACCAGCATGAAGTTGGATGATAAGGCATAAATTGTCGTGAACATTGCTTTAATATCAGTTCAGTTAGTATCCCAATGAGCAAAATTCTATGACATCACTGCTGTATAGCATACAGATTATTGACTCTACCACCCTTAATAAATGCAGAACTGCATGAAATATTCCTCATTGCAAAACAAATTCACAATAATTGACAAATAAGTCCGTACGGTTGCCAAACAATTCTCAATAGTTGACAAATAATTCCCTACAGTCGCCAAATAATCCTCAATAGTTGACAAATAATTATCAATAATTGACAAACTAACAGCTCTGACTGGGCGTCTTGAGAAATATTATCATTTTCTTAAATACGTATTCCAAGGGTAGAATGAAGATGTTAGCCATCTTGCCTTATCTAAATTGTCTTCAAAAGGTACTTTTTCAATCATATCAGGTACAAAGTGTCATGGCGGCAGAAAGCCTGCAACACTAATGGCAGAAAGTGAAACCAACAACCATTGACTGATAGTCCCCACAATGGACAACACAATCCTGAGTCCACAGGACTCCTTTTCAAATCTTACTTCATGGAGGCGGTTTGAAACTACTCATCATCTTTATTGGCAGTAGTTCAGGCCACATTGCCCATGGTACAGTTGTAATATAAAAAGGTATAATTGTTGTCACATGACCAGTATCACAATGCTCTCAGTTTGAATATTTTACTCTAAATAAAATCTAAAACTCTAAAATCATTGAGAGATATACGAAATTTACACATTGATCTGACCAGGTTTCTATTGTTAAGTTTATAGATATATGTTTCACACTGGAATAGATTTTTTAAATTGGAATAAAGTGACAAATATGATGAGGTTTCAATATTCACTTTCCAGGTTTGGATATAAACATAGCGGTATCGCCAACATCTTGCATAATCCACACATAACTAAAACCACTAGTTTGCAACTACTGGGTCCTTGGGACACTTGAAAAATATTATCCCACCCCTCCAACCCCCTCTTTTATTTTCCGGATTAAAAAATAATTCTTCTGACCTTGTTGGATGGATGGTTGAAGACGGACACTTGTTCAGGAGAGATGAAAGAGGGCTGGACAAGGAGTAGCTCTATGGACTTGCTGATTTTTGGCTGGATTGTTTCCTGAAATACGAAATTTGATCATTCAACAAATTTACCGACATCAAATTTAAATACAGCATTCAATAGTGAATTATCTTAGACATAGAGAACAAATTCCAGTGGATAATGAAGAAAAGACATTTATACATAAACATAACTAAAATTACTTACATCAATTTTGCTTCCAGCTGTTCTCAGGTATCTGCTGTTGTAACTCTTGATGGTTGCCGTGACAACAACAGTTCCTGTTTTAGCCGAAGGCTGCAGTGTTTGGTAAGCTATTCAATAGAAACAAAACAATAACTCAATGTCAGGTGTCCATAAAACTCAATGTGAACAAAATGAAAATTTTCAAATGAACTTTAATAACATAAAGGATATTTGCTTCATATAAAAATCATCTTAAAAGACATTTCATACCTGCATCCCATTTCTTATCAGCCTACAGAGATTTATAAAATACTATTCACATAAGAATGAACTCACTTCTGATAATCTTTCTTCCATCTTGGGCTGACGAGACATCAGTGACGAGTTCGTGAGGGGTTGGAATGGAGGCTAGCTGGGTGTTTGACACACTCCAGTCAAAGGCAAGCGAGGAGAAGTTGTCGAACCTTCGTCCGCCGCTGTCGGTAACACTGACCAGGATATCTCTTTCATACTCACAGTGGATTGGAATCTGAATATCAAAGTTATTTTTGTAGAAATTCAAATACTAATTCAGAAATTGAGCCATTGGCACTGTACCTCAAGAACCTAATGATTTATAACACAAGGTCAACACTTTACACATGAAAAGACAGGTGGATAAAATCTAATGATGAGTCGCTAAACATGCACTAATAATCTGGTGTATGTACTAGATTCGGGGAGTTATACTTATGACTTGAACATTGTGAAACTACGCCATACTATATATTTACGCGCAACTCAAATAGTCAGTAAATTAGTTGCTGAAAGGCGCCAAAATTTCTGCCATTAGCTGCCTGTCAAAACGCTAATATAGTTAAATACTTCTCTTAAAGCATGAAACAGGTCAAAAGATAAAACAATCCTCCCCAACATCTTTCATCCAACCATATAAACTTCTCTCCATTCACTCCATGCCAGATCAATTTGATTACAACAAACATGTTATCATAATCATTAAAGATTGCACCACTCTAACTTGTATCCCTCTTACACATTATTAAAAATAGTGGAACAATTTTATCTACATTTTCAAAGTTCAAAATTAGGACCAGTTCGGTAGCCATGGCTTATGAAAAATGAGCTGGGCTAGTAAAGTGTAACAACTGGTTGTTAAAAGGACTAGATAACAATTTAAAGGATATGGTCATTGAAAGACTTGTTGCTAGCTGCAATTCGTTATGTCTAAATCTTACAGAAAGGCAGTTCCAAAATGGCTTGTGATAGATATTGTTTATTTCAAACCCTGAATATGAAGTCTCCAACCAAATAAATGATATACTTGTCACAAAGAAAGAAGTTAACAAGAAAATCTTGCCATGCCTTCGAGACCTACCGGTAGATGCGTCTCATGGGTGACGGGGCAGGGAGGGAGGCTGGGGTCGAGGTTCAGGACTGGCTGGAGGTGCAGCTCCACTGGCTTGGCACACAGGAACCTGCGGCAAAGAGGTTATCTTACACAGAGATTAATGAAACGAGTCTGAATTTTTATATTACCAGAGCACAAATTTACAAAAAATACAAAAATACACAAATTTGCACATATGACACACTTTCGAGTGTAGTCATTAGTTCATTACAAATTTAATTCCAATTGTATCGTATGGAAATGCCCAGAAAATGGCCTGCTTCCCATACGTCACAAACAATGATTTTATGGCGTCATAGACTATTCTTCAAATAATTTTTTATTCAGGGATTGAAATGAAAAGGGAAAGGTAAAGAGAGTAAATAACCTGATCTGGGTCTGCTCCGAGGCAGGGTAGATGTTCCTCGCAGTCTTCTCATTCCCAACCTTCAGCGTCAACGTCTGGAACAAAGCATAATTTTCCCCTTTATTCATATATTTTAACACCTACCAACAAAATGAAGATAAGTGACCAAATTTGATTCACAATACACTGATAAAGTGATAAGCATACTTTTTCTTCTGATATAAGTGCGTAAAGTTGTTTTGATAATGAGTTTCCCAATTTTAGTCCAACCACCACCATCTATCTATAAAACAAGAACAATAATATGAATACTGCTGACATATTGGATACGTAACTAGCTACGATACAAACCAGAAGTGTTGGAGAGACGCGTGGTCATTGATTTTATTTGAGAGGTAAGGAAGACATGAACTGAAAGTACTGACTAATAGTTTGAAAACAGTTTTTCAGGTATCTTACCTGTTCGCCAAAGTCTTTACACAAAACTGTGAATGCATGATAGCCTCCTGAAAGACAAAAAGAGGAACAATTTACACAAACACTCTGGAACATCCCTTTGACTGAAAATACAGCAAATGAATTTAAAAATTCTAGTCAGAGAAAAGTTAAGTGATTATTTTTAGAATTTGAATATTTCATAAAAGAATATTCATGCATTTATTTCTTAGAAATAAAATGAATGACAACTTTTTGAGAACATAAAAGCTGAAAAATAAGGTTTCATATTTTAAAAATCTTCAGACCAATTTTCAAATGAAATGAAACTTTATTAAGATAATTAACTGTATCAAAAATTACTATTGCCATTCTAAAATATATATATTGTTTTCATATTGAAGTTTTTATTATCTTAAAACAAAGTAACATCATTTTTATGAAGGTACAATTTAGCTAAAAGTTGTCATAAAAACTACTTTCTAAAGATTTCAGTATCTAAGAGCCTAAAGTTGCACAAGTTGTGAAGATAGAATCAATTGGTAAATTCAACTCAATTGTCCTACTTTCTAAAGATTTCAGTATCTAAGAGCCTAAAGTTGCACAAGTTGTGAAGCTAGAATTAATTGGTAAATTCAACTCAATTGTCCAATGAGTCAAGTTCTCCAAATATAAACATCTTTATTATTTCTAGTTGCCAACTGATCATGTTAATATTACTCCTTGCTTTATCATAAATAGGTCAAACTTTGGTAAATATGAAATGAATAGAACTTTGAACATGCGAAACAATCAAGAAATAATATCAAGTTTTAACTCAATAATATGAAAAAAATGCATGATATTTGAAAAAATCTATGGAATGACAAGGAAAACAAAGTTTATGAAGTAAAATTTTTTTCTTAAATTTTAAACATTGCACTAAATAAGAAATCTTATGGCTTCCTTATTTCTGATTTGTAAAACAACCATAAGTTTTGAAATGATTATCTATTATTGTTGAACTTCATAACATTTCTTATAGTACAAAATTGATCTAGGGCAATATATGTTTAAGATAAAAAAAAATTGTTAATTGTCAAACAGAACAACAAAACGTTCACACAGAACATCAAATCTTCCAACTCAGACCAAAAAAACAAAAAAAATACCATAAATTCACTAAATACAAACTATATGTACAACCATAAAAGTGCAGAAAGTTTCAACAAATATCCACGTAATGAAACCCAACAAACCAACAACTCACTATACAGGGCTGGTGCATATGTTAAGCAGCTTGGGTGTAGTGATACGTGAGGCGGAGGGATATACATCTGCTCAACAGATGGGTGTGAGAGGTCTACTACAAAATAGTTCTCAGAAGGAGGCTGATCACAGACAGCAACTAAGACAGTCGCGGAAAGAAAAGAGAAAGAAAGATAGGATATGTTTTCTGATGAAAATAATGAATAAAAAAAAAAAAAATATTAATCACACTCCTCTGACTGCACTAAAAAAGCATGCAACATTTCAAAAGGAGATGAAATATATAAATTACTGAAATGAAAAAAAATAAATGTTATAGTGTGAAGTGAACTTATGCCAATATCCTGACAAAGTATTTTATATTGAGCATGTGGAAATATCATTCAAGCCATAAATTCATAGGCAGAAGAAATTTTTATTACTTTATTACTGAAAATGGTGAGGTGTGGTAAGACTTTGTCTACTGCAGACAAAGTTGTCAAGCCCCTGGCGGGATTCGAATCTTGATTTGAAGCTCACCACTGTTCTATTCTGCTCTTACTGAAATTGGATACCTCTTTTCAAAAGCCAATGGTAAACGGTGCATTAATGCCATATAGGCCCAGTCACTGTCAAAGGTTAGCTGTATTGGCTAGAGACAGAGGAGTGCCAGCACATGAGGACCTGTTACTCTACCATTAGGGAAAAGACATAATTAATTACAATTTTATCACTAACTTGTTTTGATCTTACTCGAACCATAGTAGAGGCTTTTTTTCAAATCCAAAATTACACATGAGATTTGTGAACTGAAAAAACTGTTTTTGAAGCAGTTGCTTCAGGATTTGAGTGTGTACATGCTCATAGTCTGATTGGCCCGATTTGTCTTACATCATAACTATATTAACATAAGCCCTACCATAGAAAATTAATAAATATTTTCTATTGTGACAAGTTTAATTGTTTTATTTGGTTATGACATTAAGAACAGATTCAAACAATACATGTACAAATATTTAGAGGTGTGGTGACGTAGTATGAAACATGGTACAAATATTTAGCAGTGGGGCGATAATGTAGTATCAAGTATCATGATACTTTATTTCATAATACACGTATCAGTGATACTTTCTCGGTATCATGATATACATTGTCGATGTAAAAATATTTATTTTGCCTAAAAATGGAGTGTATGTGAAAGTAGGTCTTTACGTAAAAAAAAAAAATACCTGAAAATATTCCATGATATGTATTGTATCATCCTGTATCAGGGTAAAATGTAAACATTGTCGCTCCACTTATATACCTCTGGGACATAACCCCCACTGCAAGGTACGAGCTGTGATCTTGGATCCAGCAAAACAAACAGCTTTATTACCATGGTTCACACTAAAATTTCGGCCAACTACAGAGAGTGAGAGCGTATACGTTTTACCCTGAATCAGGATGGTATCGTGTTTAATCATATTGTTGAAAGATATCACAATACACTTTGTAACGTGAAATGTCTGTATTGTCACAACTACAAATATTACCCATCAAGGTTTGCAAAAATGAAATCTGTAAAATGGAATTTTTCAGGACAATGGCGACTTTCTACAATGCCTATTCTGTTGTTGATAGCGATGTCAAACAATGCAAAGATGAACCTGATGCAGTATAGCTTCTAGATTATTCTACATATGCCCTTCGAGTACAGCCCAAAGATAAGTAAATACCACGAGAACTTGATTCTTACCTGGTACTGCTTGTGGGGATGCTGAGAATAATGTAGCATGCTTTGTCAACTTGACACAAAAAACACTACTTGTGGGTCAGCTATCCAAACAGGGAAACACTTGGGCCAGTCTTAATCACTGTTTAATTTAACTCTTGCTGCATTTCATCTCTGTGCCAACTCTTCAGGACACAGTACCTGAACTTGAGTCAAATCAAAATTCTCCTGGGATTTCTTATTGAATGACCGTTTGGCGTTCAAACTAAATATTTTGGCCTAATGCAGCAAGGCTCAAATGAGCAAGTGATGGTGATTGGTTCGAGTTATACCTTGCAGAGAATGTTGAATGTGGATCACAAAAACACGTCTGTGAGGTTAAACTAACTCAATGTGCAGAACTAGAATACTCTACAAATCATTTGGTGTCAAATCAAATTAATTCAATATTGGACAAATGAATGTTCCATTGCTTTGGGATATGGCAAGCGTAATAAGCTTTTGGGTCAAAACCAATGGATCTTAATCAGAAATCAAAATTTGTTACAAATATCATTATCTTTTCAAATTGGTTTAAATGAAAATTCAGTAAAAAACTTACTGTTGACGCTGAATACATCCATCTTTTCCATGGTGATGATGGAGGGTTTCTCTGCACTCACTGGGGATAAAACACACAAATATCAAACTTAAATACAAAAGGAAAAAAAAGCACAGAACATAAAAAACAGGCCGACACTGCATGGAAAAGGCTAGCAAAGTCACTGAAGCAGTGCACCAACTTCAGAAAAGCCTTGGGATTAACTTCCCTGAATTCAATCAATTTGTACCAGTTAGATTTATGAAAATTGACTAGTCCCGTGGGTTCACTAGTCGCGCTACATCTTTTGTGCCAGTCCCTCTCAGGGAATAAACATAGATATAGAAATAGGTATTTACAGCATTTTACCTAACATGTATACGACTGAAAAATGTGCAAATAATTGTTGTCACATGTGTTACATTTTTCTATCAAGCTGTTGACTATACTTACACAGCTGAAAGTATCTCGATGAATCCAATACCCAAGGCTGTGGACCACCACGGAACAAAATCTCTTTGGACGTTGCTACGGCAATCACAGCTTCTTTTTCAGGGTCAACAGACTAGATTTACAAAGAAAGTTCTAATTATTTAAAGAAATCATTTCTGAGTGGCTGAACTAAAGCAATTTGAATCTGTGAGATTGTTTTCAGTTGATGATCATTCCAAAATAAAACTAACATGCTCATTCAAAAAAATTAAAGTTAAAGATTTTTAAGTTTCAATGTAGGGTGCTGAAAACGACTGAAACGAAACTAGCAAAATTTTATTATTGTTTTCAGTCGACGGTTTCCCATCCTAGGTTAAAGTGTCTGAAGACGAAAGCTGTCCTACCTTAAGAGGATTGTAGGCAGCGATGGTAATGGAGTCCTGTAGGAGCACGTTGCCGATCTGGTAAGACGCCGTGACCTCTGTGTGACCTTGATGGACTGCGATGAAGCTGAGAACAGTACAGCCTTCAGTGCTGAGACTCACATCACCTGCAGGACATCATCGTAGTCTTGATGAATCAATGATCTCCGAAGGGTATTCATTTATATTAATAAACCCTAGATATGTAAAACATAATGTATTCAAATTATGTGACAGTCTGAACAATAGTTTCTTAAACAACCTCTGAACTTTTCAGTGATGGGCATGATACAATGTCGCTGAAAATGATCACTCATATACAAATTTGTTAATGCTAATTGTTAATGACATTGGTTTCATCCGTTCCTTTGAAGTAAGATTTCTTCTTAGATTTTATGAAGTCCCCCTCCTGTACCTCGTAAGAGAGGAAAATGACAGTTCTCCTTTACATTCTAAATTCAAGATTGGTCACTAGAAGATGACTGCACAAATTTCCATTCCTTACAAGGAATGGAAACTCAAGAGAGCTTTCTAGATATCTAACAGAGGATTAGAGTTAATACCTGATAGTGGGGCGGTTAAGGAAGAATTTTTGGTAGAATCGTGCACTTTGGGTTAAAAGCATGAAACTTTGTACGTAGATTGCATGGAGCCTACTAATTATTTTTGGATGTGGATCCACCTCAACAGCTCCCCCTAGTGGCCATTTCCGCCATTTTTTTCAATATGGCCGCCAATTTATTGAAATACTTAAAATACTTTTTAACTAATCATTGCAGAGTCATGATTTTGGTGTCTAATTGTATAGTTTGAGGCCAGCAAAGTCAGTGAAAACAAAAAAAACATAAGATAGAATCAATTATTCAAAACAGCAAATTAAAATCGACATAAAAGGTCTCAAATTTAAACTGAAGATTTTGTGAATATTGAAAAAAAAGATTAAAGCTCCAGATTAATTCTTTTTCTGTTAAATAGCATTTAAAGGAAAAAATAAACATCTTTTGATAACTGCATCTCTATTTCCTCTACTCACCCTGATGTTGATCAAAGACTGTCCCGTCGCTGTATGTCACATTAAGGGGCATCTCTCGACAGTCAATGAACTTGTGCATATTTCCTATTGGTAAAGAAACCAAACTTTGACAGTGAAGTTATGAAATGTCATCATATACTCTAATAACCTAACAACCTATTGTAAAGTCTTTATGGTGTACAGGTTAACCTATAATGCAAACAATATACCATAGATCAAGGTACAAAATAATACCATTCATAACTCTTATAGTATCTCTTTGATAAAAAGTCACAACATATGTCTTAAAACTTTTTTTAACAGAATCAATCATGAAAAGGGAAATATGTTGGATAACAAGTGTTTACTATGAAGATAAAGATCCTGGGTATATCCTATCTTACCATCCTTATTTTTGCCACATGTAAATGCCCTTCAATGACATGATGTTTAAAATACTGTCAAACCACACGGATCAGCCAATTGTTGAGAATCATAACTCCTTCATGACAACCTAAATCAGCATCAGCAAAAAGCTACATATGAGAATATTTGGGCCAAAGGTAAATATCAAATTACTGAACTCTACTCGCCTTTATACAGTGCTGAAACCTGTAGGGGGATACGGAGGGTGGTGCCTACTGCCGCTTCCACTTTGGTAGGGGGGAAGGTCAATTCTGTAGGGGGCAGCACATGCACCTGGACATGAGATTGTCATGTAATCGTGTGAAGAAAACGCATGGCAAGCAAGGAAAACAATTCTTAGCTTCAACAACAAAGATATCGTCTATAAAATAAAATTAACAGAGAAAATCACTTTTGCATGTTGGGATGACAACTGCATGCTAATCGTAGAAAAACTCATAAGATGTACTGGCTATAACAGTTTAATATTACATAAGATGTACTGGCTATAACAGTTTAATATTACATAAGATGTACTGGCTATAACAGTTTAATATTACATAAGATGTACTGGCTATAACAGTTTAATATTACATAAGATGTACTGGCTATAACAGTTTAATATTACATAAGATGTACTGGCTATAACAGTTTAATATTACATAAGATGTACTGGCTATAACAGTTTAATATTACATAAGATGTACTGGCTATAACAGTTTAATATTACATAAGATGAATGTTGCTTGTACAAAAACTCCACTCCTGGGCTGGCTTTAGTTGAATAGGGATATTCAAATACCTTTAAAAACAAGCTAATTTGGTGGAGTGCAAGCAACAATAAAGCATTCATCCCCATTTCTCCATACCTGCACTGTGCCAGTATGAGCAGAGTTCTTAGCGTCAGCTGCAGTGATGTTGGTCGAGCCAAGACCGGTGGTGGTTATCTCCCCCTTGATGTTGACACTGGTGATGCTTGCATTGAGCGTGCTCCACACATACTCCCCACTTCCTCCTGAAGCCTGTTTTCAAAATAACGAGGTCTTTAGATCGAAGAATTAAAAAAACAGTCAATTATGAACTGCTACTAAACTATAGTACTATAAACTTTGCACATTTATTCACTCATGGACAGCATCATTTTAGTCAGAAAGTCTGTTATATCTGTTTGTCATCTCTGTTGTATATCTGTTTGCGTTGTATATCTGTTTGCGTTGTATATCTGTTTGCGTTGTATATCTGTTTGCGTTGTATATCTGTTTGCCTTCTTTGGCCTGTGGAGAATTTTTCCCAAATTATTGTAAAAAGATAAAGATTCTCTCACCCTTGGACAGTGTCCAATCTGTTCAGATTAGGCCCTAAGCTGATCATTTGGAAAATACACTATTATTGCACACCTTCTTCTCCATTAAGTCCCTACTGTAGGAACTGTCTTATTCTCACCTTAATATTGTGTGTATGTTTACACTGAGAGACAGGGTCCCATGGGAAAAACAGTTCAGGAGGGTCCACTACAATAGGGTCATAGATCTCCACCTCCTGACTCCCCTTCACTTGTGGACTGATCCGGTACTCTGAACCATCCTGAAATGGAACATTCCAAGCAAAGATGAAAAGAATGGTGACAATCTAAAACTATGAAAAAAAATGTCTTCTTCTCTTCCTATAGACAACAATATGTGTTGATGATGGTTACATCCTATTTTTAAAGATGGAAGGAATGGGACATGAACTTCTAATTTCCAGCATATCAACAACTTCATTTAACGGCTACAACCCACACACCTGCAAATGATTTTGCTAGATGATGTCTAAGATCACAAGACAGCAATAAGATACCCCCTGAAGAGTATAAAAACAGTGCACTGTCACTTTTCAAATAGTTCTCTAACAAAAAGTATGATTGTTATATAGTTTTTACCTCTTTGATGACGGCTGTGAGAGCGCCATCTATATCCGTGAACCCCTTGAGTAGAGTCTGAACTCGGTGGTACGTGCCATTCACACTGGAGAACAACACCTTGAAGTACTTGGAGGGGAATACGGCTTGGACACGAACATTCTGGAAACAAACATTATCTCTTTAAGCACTAGTGTTTCTACTTACAACAAACAAGCAAACGTAAGGTGAAAAGAGTAAAATGTCTTCTGCCACTTCTTCAATCATCCCCATCCCCTTCAAAGTGATTCCCTCCCCGTAGTCTCTTAATATTCTTTCACTCTCTCCCCGTCTCCTAAGGTGAGGTCAACAAACGCAATGGCCTTAAAGAATTTTGAATCCCACCAGGGGCTCAGCAACTTTGTCTGCAGTAGAGAACTGTTCTACATGCAGTCAGGTTTGGGTGTAATGCTACACTGAATTTCAGCACAGTACCACCCATGGTTTGCTAGTACGGGCCGATGCTTGCAAGTTTCATCGCAATGCATAGCCACAATGGTGTTGCGGGCTTTCTCCCTGCAATAATACTAGCAGCCGTGTTGTAAGTGAAATACTCTTGAAAGCGGCGTTAAACCCCATATCACGTCACCACATCTTAAAGGATTTTGAGTTATATACCTAAAAAGTCTGAGTCATGGCCTACAATGGTCAGAAAACCTGTCTATTTTTTACAACATAAGTCATTACAA
This sequence comes from Phorcus lineatus, assembly GCA_921293015.1. NCBI lineage: Eukaryota > Metazoa > Mollusca > Gastropoda > Trochida > Trochidae > Phorcus > Phorcus lineatus. Next base: position 23,383,605 of record OV121096.1, on the reverse strand, counting down.
AATGGGTTTGACTCCTAGGCATAGCTCTGTGATTCAGTGCAAAATAATTGATTTGCATCCCAGATTTGCTAACATTGAAAAACTTTCAACTCCTGCCACAGGTTTTTCCTCTTGATCCAGTTGATTGTCCAACTTACAAGGAAGGTCATCTTGAACTGTATGTACTATAACTTTTACGTTGACCAAATTTTCAAAGGAAGTTACAAATAACTTAACCTAGAATTATAAATTATAACAAATGAGCTGGCAGTATATTTAGTGGACTGCCTCAATGCCAATGCAGAATTGTGTTTTATCTTTTAACTTGTTGGAGCTGCACAATAGGGATTCAAATAAAACAAAAGCTGTTGATGCTAGTTGATTTTTACAGTTTTTTTGAGAAATTTGTTCTTTTATCATTAAGTAAATGCTGATTTCATCAGTTGTTACATTTCACGACTTACATCAGATGGGTAGATTTTATGGCTGTCCTTGTCGTATACTTCGATAAGAATTTCGTACTCTCTGCCCGTTTCCAGGACCCACTTCTTCGTTGGGAGGACGACAAATGCTGCAGATAAAAGTCCCAATCATAAGTTATATGCAAGACAGGATTGGCCTTACAACGGCTAAGGGGCAAGTGATTATTGTTTAGAGTTACTACTTTTGTCCATTGATCTGGACTCGTCAGACTGAAGAAGCAATGATTCCGTCTCTCCTTGTATACTTTTTTTGTAGGTCACGTGACTTTAAGGTCCTGGCAGCGGTACTTCCGCCGGCGGACCAGTAGGATTTCCGGTAACAAGTAAAGAAGTGAGCACAGCTCACATACCCCCCCCCCTTCAAACTATAGTCTGGCTTTCTTTCCTCAAAAAGCTCACTTAGGGATCATGGTTGATAAGTGTATTAAGTTTGTTGAAGCTAGCATGTATAGTTTAGGAGAAATGCTCAGGAAAAAGCACTTTGTCAGATAGTCATTGTTTTAGTAATGTTTCCATGTAAACCGCAAAAAATAAAAATAATTTTTTGGTCTTAACCTCAAGAGAAGCACCAATGGATCATGGTTGATAAGTGTATGAAGTTTGATGGAGATAGCATGTATAGTTTAGGAGATATGCTCCGGACGAAGGACTTGGTCATAGAGTCACTGTTTTAGTCATGTTTCCATGGAAACCGCAAAAAATAAAAATCATTTGTTGGTCTAACCCTCAAAAGGCACATCTAGGGATCATGGTTTGTAAGTGTATGAAGTTTGGTGAAGCTAGCATGTATAGTTTCAAGGGATCATGGTTGATAAGTGTATGAAGTTTGGTAAAGATAGCATGTATAGTTATGAAGATATACTCCGTACAAAGGACTTGTTGGTCTAACCCTCAAAAGGCACATCTAGGGATCATGGTTTATATGCATGTATAATATAGGAGAAATGCTCCGAACATAGAACTTGGTCATAGAGTCACTGTTTTAGTCATGTTTCCATGGAAACCACAAAAAATAAAAATCATTTGTTGGTTTAACCCTCAAAAGGCACATCTAGGGCTCATGGTTTATTGGTGTATGAAGTTTGATGAAGATAGCATGTATAGTTTAGGAGATATGCTCCGGACAAAGGACTTGGTCATAGAGTCACTGTTTTAGTCATGTTTCCATGGAAACCGCAAAAAATAAAAATCATTTGTTGGTCTAACCCTCAAAAGGCACATCTAGGGATCATGGTTTATTGGTGTATGAAGTTTGATGAAGATAGCATGTATAGTTTAGGAGAAATGCTCCGGACAAAGGACTTGGTCATAGAGTCACTGTTTTAGTCATGTTTCCATGGAAACCGCAAAAAATAAAAATCATTTGTTGGTCTAACCCTCAAAAGGCACATCTAGGGGTCATGGTTTTTAAGTGTATGAATTTTGGTGAAGCTAGCATGTTTAGTTTAGGAGATATGCTCCGGACAAAGATGTAAGGCGGGGGTATAATAACCTCCCATTTCGGTTGGACAGCCAGCGATTTGCCAGCGGTAACAATAATAAGTTAGTTCATGCCAGGATACCTTGATTTTTAAATTTGGCAAAAAGTACTCAAAAGTTTGTCTAACGAACTCCGTCCTGCTACATGGCCAAATGCCTCTCACGGCTGCCGGCTGGTTATTCATGGCTATGTTTAGCATGCAAATTTTCCAGCCAATGAAATTTTGTAATCAAAGGAGTTTGAAGCAAATATCTTAAAACTCATCTGATTTGTCATCCGTGTAGTGCAGCTATAAATAGAATCGTTGGCTGGTTATATACATAGAGATATTTGTAGCAGGATGAAAGATTCAGAGGTCAGATCTTCAAAGATATCACTGCCAGTAGCCGCGGAGGTAATGGAGAACAGATGTGACGAGGCTAAATGGATAATAAACTTCTTCTTGACACGGTAGAGATACTTAGTCTCTGAACAGGCAAATAGTAGTGTTTCCCCTAGTCATATTTAGCAGGGCGCAACGCCCTGCCCTTTTGAGTATGCGCCCTGCCCTTTTTCTGTCCCGCCCTGCCCTTTTTGTTGCTAGCTCAAATCTTCGTGCCCCATTGCAAAATAACGTGTACAATGAAATTATTTACAATCTCGCAATTTTATTTTACATAAGATACTTGCTATGATATTAGGAACTACAAGCAAGAGAAAGAAGAGAATGATTAAACTAATGATCCATCCTTTGTTTCACTGGGACACAGCTGCTTACCACATGTTTAGCTAGATACAGGAACAATAGGGAGATTATTGGTGGACACAGCCGAATGATCTCAGTTGATGTAATGAGTGAAATGTATGCGCACGTTTGAAATCCATAGCTCATTAAAATTGGTTAATTCAAACGTAATGTTTTTTTCTGAATCTATTCATAAGATTCAGAAGTTATCAAATATATTTTAGACTACTATAATGACACAAGTGTAAGGAAAACTTTTTCATTTACAGAAAGTAGCACCTCTGTCGTTCAAAACATACCTTCAAATAAATTTGTATTTAAGTGCCCTTTTGAAAGGAGTTGTGCCCTTTTTAAAATCAATTTGCCCTGCCTTTTTTCCAACCTAGGGGAAACACTAAATAGAAAAACAAAATCCAATGATGCACTTAAATTCTATTTTACTTGATTAACAGATATGATATATTAACGGGACAATTCAAGCAGCTTTCATCCGCCATCTTGAAATGTTAGCATTGTGATAAATCAAATGTGCTGTGTTATGCTAATTCATTGACAAAATTAAGAAATAACTAATAGATTGATAGAAGAGGGGCATATTTACAAATAATTCATAATAAAAGTTGTCAGTTAAACATTGTCGTAGTAATGCATTCAACATTTGTACAGCTACGATGATTGGCTTCATTTCACAAAGTTTTTCTTTTTTGATCGATACACTTTATTCTTTGTCATATTGTTAAATCTTGAACAACTGAAATGTTAACCTCATGTACATATTTGAAATTAAGTGTGAAAAGAATCATGTAAAAATCATATATATTTGTTAACAGGAAAGTCCTCCTGAATTTCGTTTCCACAAAAAATACCCCGCTCGAATGGTCCCTTTAACGCTCACATGTGTATGAGATATGCCAAAACTTTTTCATCAGTATGCATTTCTTAAACTTTTTAAAAACAAATTCTGTGAATTACAGGGGCACAGAGTATGTTGATATTGAATGTTTATCAAGAAGTATGGTTGTTTCTGAAAATAACCATTTTAATTAATGCTAATCAGTTCAGAAGAGTGACAATAAACAAGTTTAAGTCATGATTTGTGGTAAAAAACCTGACAGTAAGGCATCTTAATGACTGAAACATCATTACAGCACAGAGAAAAATATGGGTTGGTAGTGTTGAGAAGGTCATTTAACTAATAAACATGCAAATGGGACACATAATATAAACTTTTTGACACTTTTAAGGTTGTTGAAAATATTTTAATATATTGGCATTTAAGAGAAGCAGATCCAAGATTAAGAAGGCGTGTTGAACTTGAATATGACACATGGTATTTTGACTCTATATTAATCCACATCAAAGTTAAATAAACATTCTCCGTAACACTTAAATACTTATCAAGCCAAGTTGTCTTCATAGACAGAGGTCATTCATTTTTCTACACAGCAGAAAAGTGCCCTTACACTCCTGCCATTAGAATAACATTTTAAATGCAAATTTGGACAAAGTAGATAAAAGATCACATCAAAACAGCAAGTGTTGGCTCTCAGTGCATTAAAGCCAATCTTTTCAGCTCTACCACTCACCTAGGTATCCCGGACTGACGACATGAATCAATGCAGATGGCTGACGGAAGAACTCGGTCACTAGGATATCTTGATTTTGTTAAGGTTGAAACAAAACTCAACTGACAACGCTAATCTAGCAACAAGAAAACATTCTGTCCTGGGTATATTTCAAACAACTCAACATTAAACATTTCAATAAAGGAGAGTTACAAAATTGTCTTCTTATCTTGTGGAAATCACAAGTTCACATGATTGCTGTTAGAGAGGGGAGTGCAACATGTAAATTAAAGGCAAAAATGGCAAACATTATTGAAAGACGTTTTCATCTGTTTAAAGGATAAATACAAAAAACTATTTATCTATTAAAAAAATGCTGTTTTGAAATGGAAGCCTCTCATTTATTTTGCAAACAGTAGCATCAAGGAATTTTAAAAGAGAGGATTTACCCTTTTTAAAACCTTTTTCATGATAGAAAGGATACTTCTATCCTTGAGTACAATCTCGGTGGAGCCAAACTCGAGGCCGGTGACAGTCGAGGTTGGCATGTCCAGGGAGCACAGGTGCGTGTCCTTCAACTCCAGGTAGTACTGCTGGGACGGCATCCGGATCTCTGCAAGAGTTACCTCCCTTTAAATCTTACACACCGGAGTTATCGCCCTTATCTATTCCCTTTACAATAATCAAGAGCATTCAAATAATGTAAGAATCGCAGATTCATCAATGACCTTTTTTACATTTTAGTTTATCTTGTTCTTTTCTTATAATTTTAATCAATCAAGTATTGTTATGATCAATAATTCATTTTTTGATTGATTCATTCATTCCTAGCATCTAACGCACAGCATTTCAACATCTGTGTAATTTGCAACTTGCTGCCAGTTAGGGTTAGCAAGTAACCTTCAGTTACCTTTCTGATTGGACTAAGTAAAGAGAAAACAGAGGAACATCAGTAAGGCTTAACTTAACCAGTGATTGAGCTAGGCTTGACAAAGGGTGTCATGCCTCTTGAGGGAACTAATGTCCGGACAAGTAAAAGTTCACTTACTGGTGAGAGTGTTGTGTTTGAGGAGTTCCACCACGTACTTGACGGTCGCCCACTTCAGGAGATAGGCATCGGGCGGACTCAACATCAAGTTTGCCACCACCATGATGCGTACTTCATTAGCTTCTAAATTCTGAAGAAGATGAAACAGAATATTGATATGTTATCAATATGAACATCTATATCCGACATACAAAGTAAAATGGTAGTAATACGCAATAGTTACAACCATATTTTCTGATCGGGAAACGTCATGGACAATTTGTCCTTGAGTTTTTCCAAAGAGTCCTTGCATCAGATATTAGGACTCTTTTGTCCAAAGAGTACTGATATCGACAACAAACAGGACACTTCTATGAATGAAAACGAGGGCAAATTTTGATGTAATAGTTAGTTGTAGTATAAATAGTAGCAGATTGCATTCAGCAGTAAATTTACAGCACCAACAAGCTAACACCATGACATCATTTTATTGTCCTAATGATCTGAAGCAAGTGACTATATAGCTCATAGCTGTAAAGAGTGGCAATAATCAAACTGGCTAAGTACAGCTCTTTTAGCTCTATTCTTTAACCCAAAGTAAAAATCTTACAGGAAATTTATTGTTGAATCAACAATATCATGTGCATTTGATAAAGTCTAGTGTAGAGAACATTATTGTAGCCTTCGGTGAGCAGTGTTGTTCCATGGCAATCAGTAAAAGGGGAAATTTTGGCCAATTCTGATCAGATAGCCCCTTTGCAACGGTAGAAGTATCCTTCTTCTCTAAATTTTGCGGGACACAAAGCCAAAAAGTGGGGCAAATCCCTAGGACCCCTCTGAAGAGGGTCTATCTGAAACTTTTTCTCAAATACACAATGAAAGCTTGTAACACTATGGAAACAAGGAGTGAGCTTACCTTGTAGACTGGATCTTTGAGCTTCATACTGATCTTGGCACTACCAGTGCGTATCCCTTCCACCAGAATACAATCTCCCATGAGGCCACGCTCTTCCAGCGGCACGATGTGTTGCGGGGTCGTGTAGTGAGAGTCCGCAAATGTCTTGATCCTTAACACACAAAAATTATAATTTACCTTCAAATGAAACATCATTGTAAATTTTTATTATAGTGTCAGTGGAATGAACTTTTATTTTATTTCAAACATGCTTTGTTTGACACATGTATATTTTTTATGTTTGCATCTTTATGATTTCTTTAATCTGCTCTAAGAAACCAATTCCTTGATAAAACTAATTATAATTAATATCAGGTACAAGAATTTTAGTGGCATCCAGAGCTTTGAAGAGGACAGAACTAAGTCAATACAGAAACAAGGCCAACTGAAGACTACTGTGCAAACATTACTCTGAGCATATGCAGACACACAAATAGAGAAAGAAAAAAGCCTTCCATCAAAAATTAATTTAATCTATTATTATGATTTTTTTTTTAGAATAAATTTGTTACAAGGAAGATAGAAGTTACTTAACTCAATTGTCATTAATTAAATAGTTATGTATAAGCAGAGTTACAGGCCCTCAGCCCATTGTACAAACTTCATTCATGCCAATAAAAGTTGGCCAAAACAGAAATACCTCATTGACATAATGAAAATAAAGCACAATAAATCTATTGACCTACCTGAGAATATTGTGGGCATCCACAACATCATGCCCCGTCTCTGTGTCCGACACCAGGGCCCAATCAAACGAGAGACCCTCCAGGCTGGAGAATATGTTTCCTGTGAAATAACAGAGTTTAAGAAGTCAATTATAGCCGAGCATTTCGGTAGGTAAAAGATATTTCAAAGAGATAAGTTTGACAAATTGCTGAAATATCATCTCTAAGGGAATGTACAAAAAAAGATGAAGAAAATTCCCCCATAACAATAATCTCAGTAAGTAGCAAATCAAAACTTTGGTGCAGTTTTGTTGATAAAAAGCAGTAAGACATATAGAAACTAGCGAGTTATGCCCTATAATGGAATTTGTGAGAAAGCCAGCAACATAAATGTTCTTTTGTATTGTACTTGAAAACATATACTGTAAAATATCACCCATGCCCCTTGCATGTTTTTACATATCCCCAACATAATTTCTGCAAAAACTATGCTAGCTCCCACAACTGGAATAAAATTAATGATCTTAAATAATGATCTTATTTTTTTAAAATCATACCTTACCCGATACCTTTGGTTTATTGAAATGCAATAACTTTAAGCTTCTATCAAAGCTTTTCAATCTTAGAACAGATATTGATCTGAAGATTTTGGATATCTGGGTATTTTTTTAACAATCTCTTATCAAATAATAAAATTGGATTACAACTAAGTTAAGGCATACCTTCACTGTCATATCCCCTAGCAACCAGCTCTTCTGGAGAATCTTCAAGATAGAGGAGGCGTGTGGTTGTGTCTATCACGAGTTTGGTAATCTCACTCACGATCACGTTGCATCTCAGAATCTCACCGGTCACTGAAAATGAAGAAATGGTAGGCTTTACAAGACACCTTAGAATGAAATTAAATCATCTGAGATGATTTTAAGTTTATCCCTTTTTTCAAACAGCCCTATACAGGCTGTAAGAGCAATAATAGTAAACATGGTAAAACAACTTTGTCTTTTCATGACAGATAACATGTTTATCTTATTGATTGAGGTAGAAAGTTTATTTCTCACAAGATGAGGTAAACATGTTATTTGGAAAGTTTAAGATAACACAATTTTCTCATTCTTTATATTGTCAAATCCTTGAATTCTTACTGAACTTTGAATTCATTTTTGTTGAATTTGATCCAACTTCAGTCTACTACCTCATCAACAATTGACATCATGAAGGTGTCATCACCTCAGAGCATAGGTCGATTAGGTCAGATAATTGTTGTTGTCCGCCACCAACATTATGTCCATTGTTTTTTTCACGTGAGTCAGATAAAAAGGCTTTTTTTCATTGACAAATTTAGACATTTCCCCAGAAATCATAAAATGATTTCAGATATTTGAGTTAGGAGCTATCTACCTAAGCTTATCTTACATTTTTCAATTGTTCATAAAAGGGAATTCTGAATGTCAGCCATGCAAGAACAGCTAATTAACTTAACACTACTTAATATGACAGGTTCACATTTAATTGGCTATTCTGTCTTGGCTCCAGTTGCAATAAGGCACGGACATTACTCCGTCACTATACATTGCAGAGACAGCTATAATTTCAGGCTTGTTTTTTAAAGTCAACGACAATCTGTGCCTAAATTATATGCTTTAAAATGAATTTTCATATGAAACAACAATTTCTGTAATGAAAAGAAAATTTGTTTATTTTCACATCTCACATGTATACAAACACTCATGGCTTGTGTGATAAGCAAGGAATACAATCGCATGGTTGTATAATATCCTGAAATCTACACAGATCATGGAGTTAGTATAGGGTTTATCTGTATATCAGAATCCACTGCTCCCAGGCCCAGACATGGCTTCCTCACTGCTGGGACGTCGTCTGAACACTTTTATCACACATTTCTTCAACATCGTATTCTTCCAGACGTACATGACTGGATTCAATCCTGCATTCAGTGCAACTAACAACATCAATCCTCGTCCTATGTTCCGCTGTGTTTGTGTCACTTCTTCAATGTGAATGTAGATGGTTTGTTGAATATAAAATGGCAACGTGCAAAACGTGAACAAAATTGTCACAAAGGCACTTGATTTGAAGATCTTGAAATTTCGGATGTTGATAGTAGGAAAATTGACGTCTGATGTCGTCCTTAAATGGTGCACCTGATTCACTGCCACAGACAAAATATAGATATGAAAGACAAAGATTATAATCGTCATGGCAATGAAGTTCACAGCACAAGACATGTAATATTCGTAACTGAAAAGATGATTTGTTTGGCATACCAATGCACTTTGGAGCTTTACAACAGCTGGAGAGAAATCTGGTATTAAACCAAATATCAACGAATATATCCAAGCAAAACTGATTGAAACATTGGCAACCAAGTTTGTCATGATCGTCTGGTATCTTAAAGCAAAACAGACGGCAACAAATCTGTCAATCACAGCCAATAAGAGGGACGTCTGCATGCTTGTCAGAGCAAAAATCATCCCTTGAAAAGCCTTTGTGCAAGTCTGTACTGTTTGAAACTTCCTGCTGTAAATCAGAATGAGGCGAAGAGGAAGTAGCGAGATGAGAAAGAGGTCGGCTATGAGAAGGCTGAGAATTATCTTGCTTGCAGGGGTCTCCAGACGGTGGTATTTCACAACACCTATCAACATCACTATGTTTGAAACCAGTGCGAATATGAAGATAAAAACTCCAAGAAGAACAACAATAATGGAAGCGAAGTCTGGACCTTGCTTTGATGAGAATTCAGTGGAATTGGGTGCATCCATATTAGACGATGAAAGTCACAGATCAGATTTGAAACAATTCTTTAGCCTCTGAAATAGCCACACATTTCTAAATTTCCAGCCCTCAGGTTGCCTGCAGAAGGTTTCTTACAAATCAATAGTTCACGGCTAATCAGTTAACAAATTTTCCTTTCCCTTTTCCAATCGATTCTGAAAATGTTCAATGCTGCACATACAGGATGGACACTTCAAATTTAGGAAACTCTCTCTTCATAAATAAGAGGGAAAGTTATGCATTTGTGTCAATGTTCTGATAACTGTTGTGCTCTCACTTTCCCAATTTTTTCTGAAAAATATTCCTCAATTCTGTACAAATCACATCCAGGTATTAAAACTCCAAAGACCTAAAAAAACATTTAAGAGACTTTCACTACACTTTCACTTCAAAGTTGCTCATGTACCACGAAGTGATTTTCTGCAGCACTGACGAGTAGTGTTGCCTCACAACAGATCACATCAGTTCCAGCACAGCAGACATCTGTTACGCTGTCATTATGCTGTCATTACGCTGTCTCATTAATTTCTTATCATGCTAACTGTCAGTTAATGTGTTCCAGTAATAGGGAAAACCTACAGGTGACCTTCACAAGCATTAGATAAAGTGATGCCTTGCTAGATCGAGTGATGCCTTACACCCAAGCCCATTAGATAGAATGATGCCTTACACCCCGCCCATTAGATAGAATGATGCCTTACCCATTAGACAACCCCGCCCATTAGATAGTGATGCCTTACACCCAAGCCCATTAGATAGAATGATGCCTTACACCCCGCCCATTAGATAGAATGATGCCTTACCCATTAGACAACCCCGCCCATTAGATAGTGATGCCTTATACCCCGCCCATTGGATAGAGTGATGCCTTACACCCCGCCCATTAGATAGAATGATGCCTTACCCATTAGACAACCCCGCCCATTAGATAGTGATGCCTTACACCCCGCCCATTGGATAGAGTGATGCCTTACACCCCGCCCATTAGATAGAATGATGCCTTACCCATTAGACAACCCCGCCCATTAGATAGTGATGCCTTATACCCCGCCCATTGGATAGAGTGATGCCTTACACCCCGCCCATTAGATAGAATGATGCCTTACACCCCACCCATTAGACAACCCCGCCCATTAGATAGAGTGATGCCTTATACCCCACCCATTGGATAGAGTGATGCCTTGCACCCATCCCATTAGTTATAGTGACACCTCACACCCCCGCCCAGATCCGAATCATCCCTGATGCTACACCCAATCAATACCTAGTCTAAACCACTTCAATTCCCGCCTCCACTTTTAACTTCTTAATCACCCTGTACCAATCAAAAAAATTTATCATAGGGATACCCAACATGTGACTTACATGTCCATTAGACAAAGTGATGTCTTACATGACCGCCCATGTAATCACTCCTCACCCTCCACCAGATTTTAGCTTAGACCTAAACACCCCAATCAACCTCTTACTTATTCATGTACCTGATCCCACCAAAAGGTTTCATTGGCATGGCCAACTTTAATCAATAAATCTGTTTGTAAAATACTTCCAGCTTTAGTCTATCCTCCTTGAATTCAAACCCCATTCTAGGAGATCACCACTATGGTACCCATACCCTTGGTTATTCATAACTGATCCAATCATTGACCCTGCTGATATTTCTCCCTTGAAGCATCTCTGGAATTTGTTCACTGAAGGGGTGGAAGAGGACATTAAATACGGTTTCAATTATCATTTTCCACCAACTCCATCACTCCATTAGTAATCCTGTTTACCTCCAGTCATTACTCTCACTGCTGTGCACAATCTTTTGTGATACATATCATCACTTTCACGCTTCATCAAACATTCATGAACTACCTATCGCTAGAGGAGAGGGCTGAATGTTAAATGCAAAGCTGCCATTTTCCTATCACATTGCACCCAAAGGTTACATGGCTGGATAACATTGTTATTGAATCGCTTATCAAATATTCATCACAATATAACTACACCGATATATATAATGAATATTCAATTTTAGCGGCCTTTTCTTAAAAATAAAGGATAGGGGTCTTTTTGTCGAAATAGCTCTACTTTTACACCTGAGCAATTATAAATGCCCTGGCCTTTGTAGCTCATCAGCCTTTGTGTTGCAGGTATCCGTTAGTTCTCCTAGTGAAATACATTGCCAACTTTGTCCAGTGGCATTGCAAGAAAATCAATACCATATCATATTCCCTATAAATTGAAACAAAAAGGATAAGAAATTCTTTAAAAATAGCAGTCAGGGAGTTAATGTAGCACACTTAATTTTGGGGGTAGGACAATTAAATTTACACTTTTTTGTTTAAATCCCACAAAGATTAAATTCTCAAAATTTTAGATCCTTAGCATGACTGGTCTTTGTGACAAAGACGGCAGAAGAAATAATAAGCCTCATTTCATTTTCCCTTTCCTGGTCGCTCCCCTGACCCTCCTCTGGTATACATTTTGATTAATAAGCCTCGTTTCATTTTCCCTTTCCTGGTCGCTCCCCTGACCCTCCTCCGTTATACATTTTGATTAATAAGCCTCGTTTCATTTTCCCTTTCCTGGTCGCTCCCCTGACCCTCCTCTGTTATACATTTTGATTAATAAGCCTCGTTTCATTTTCCCTTTCCTGGTCGCTCCCCTGACCCTCCTCCGTTATACATTTTGATTAATAAGCCTCGTTTCATTTTCCCTTTCCTGGTCGCTCCCCTGACCCTCCTCTGGTATACATTTTGATTAATAAGCCTCATTTCATTTTCCCTTTCCTGGTCGCTCCCCTGACCCTCCTCTGGTATACATTTTGATTAATAAGCCTCGTTTCATTTTCCCTTTCCCGGTCGCTCCCCTGACCCTCCTCTGGTATACATTTTAATTAATAAGCCTCATTTCATTGTCAGAAAGAAAGGTAGAAATATGTGTTGGAAACCCTACCTCGGTTCTCTGCAAGGACCACTGTTGTCATTTGGTGAGAAGTTTTTGATGTGGCTGAAACCAAAGCCTTGTTGGAACATTCTCCATCTGTACTGTTGATCAGCTGAATTTGAGCAACTTCCTGTCTTGTAGATCGCCTGAAAAAAATGTCCATGGGTATTAAGATAATGTTTTTAATACTAAATGTCATCTTGAAAGGTGGGCCACATTTGAGGATGGAGCACTTCAGGTGGACCACATTCTTAGATGGACAACAATGTGGTGCTTAGGAACATTAAGGGATAGAGCACATAACAGATAACAGGTTGGGTCACATTAGGGGTGGAGCCACTTTAAGAGATGGGCACCTTAGGAGTTGAAGTATTTTTGTAATATAGGGGCATATGAGTAGATGAGGAACATTTCATAGGTTTGGCATAACATAAGGGTTTGGGGCAGGTAGCTTTGATATATGGGGATAGGGGCACTGAAGGTGTTGGGTAGGTGAGCGAGTTATTGTTTAACACCGCTTGGGCAATATTTCAGCCATAAGCAGTGTGGGATTTAATTAAATGAAAATGATTGAAAAAGCATTACAGTACGAAGGCTGTAAAAATATTTACAAAATATCTTAAAGTTGGTTAAAAGCAGATACAGACATTTTATTTCTACATTCTAAAATGGAATGATTCTCATTTGGAGTGATTATCATTGTAACATGGCTTGAAATTAGCTCAGAAAAATCTATTGATACAATATGATACACAATATACAGTTTTGTCAGTGAACCGATACGCTACGATACGAAACTGTAGAAATGGTGATTTAATAAAGAAGAATATTAAACTAATTGTAACAGACTAACAGAATAATGGTGCATGGAGAAACTGCAAATGGACTTTTAACTATTTGACCAAAAAAAAAGATTTTATTGTTATGAAAAAGGATTTGACATCAACAAATAACTCAAGAAAGTTCATCAAATTAGTTTTACAAATATGTTGTGTTTAACAATACCTATCAAATTGTACCAATAGAGATAGGCATTGTATTGGGGCCTACCTGTAAGGTCGCGTCCCTAATCATTATCTAATTTGAAAGATCTCATCACGATCAAAAAAGATACACGTAGAGTAACAATTAAGGCCTTTCAAAAACTACTTCCAAGGTTAAAATTTTGCAAAAATATACACTCCACCATGAAACATGTTAATCCTCTTGCTCTATAACATTATGACCTCACCTGAAAGGTCCCCTAATATGCCTATTTATCAAGTATCAAAGGTCTATCACGGACTAATTAAAGCTAATGCCGTTGTAAATTTTTTGTGGCCTTCACTTTAAGTACAATGACTGCCCATCCAAAGTTAAGTGTGTGATTTACTGTTTAGTGTTTGTCTATAATTTGAGCGATATTTCAGCCATTAGCAATACAACCCCAAAGTGTTATCTAAGTCAATAACACTAATTATAATGTTAGCTTATTTTTCAGGCAATCTTATTGGTCGAGAAGCAGTCACATGTCAGTCGCCAGAAAAGCATATTGACTTCCCTTCAAGTCCGACCAAAAGTGATACTAGAAATAGACGTTAAACTAAGACTTTGTCTTCTGTCAATATTGCTTTCTTCAGGTCTATAAAAACAGGTATTGACCTCACCACCAGTCAATAATTCTATAACATCTGACTTCAATCGACACATGGATGGAAACAAAACCCTATGCCTACTACATCTGATCAGTCTCGCCTTTTAAAAGTTTTGTTATTAAACAGCAACATTGAATTCATCACTACCCCTTATCAAAGATGGTCACATTGGTGCCCATCAATTTGTCAAAAAATCAGTGGGTAGCAATGAATTCAATACATTGACAAGAATCTTAGAGCCTGAACTATCTGCAATTGATGCACCAACTTGTTTTGTAAAAGAAATAACATGAAAATAGGTGCTATACTTTCACAACATTATAAACATAAACTATATTTACGGAAAAATTATCCACACATTTACAAATGATTTTGATAAGACTACTCAACAATGCCCTGTAATGTCGTGGAAAGGCTTTTTACACTGTTAGAGCCAATGAACGACTCCATGACTTTTACCAAGTGTATACTCCCTTTCACCTGGTTGACAAATCTATAACCAACCAAATTGTTACAAAAAAACAAGTTTAAAGTTGGTTGTTACAATTATGTACTAATAGAAGAAATCTATCGACTGGAATGGGTATAACTATAGAATTGGTTAACCACCTATTTTCATAATTACTATACATACCTATATATTCTTCAATAAAGCGGCTTGCAGTGATTTCGTAGACAAAACAATTTCGTAGACACTGGTATTTCGTAGACGAAACAATTTCGTAGACAGTGATTTCGTAGACAGTATTAAATTTGTATTTCGAAGTCACTATTGACTATTATTTTTAATTATCAAAATCTTTTATGGTAATTCATATCTTGTTGCATGAATATTGATAATGAGAATGTTGTTAGCTTTACGTAGAATGTTATTAGCTTTACATGCAAGTGGATTAAAATTAATTGTTTGACTCAATATATTTGTAAACAATTTGTGAAAACATGATTTGCTATAATTATGTTGTCGGCGGATTAGCCGCGCTATTTGTTTTTATTGTTAGTGACTTTTATTGTCTTCCCGGATGTTTTCTCGTATCTTTGTTAGTGTTGATTGTGTAGTTGTTTATAAATATAATCATACTTACCTTAATTTATTTTATTAAAAGATCAAACAAGAACTAAAAGAAGAATTGAAAACAACACATAAATATTGGATTACTTTTATAGTTTCAAAACACAACATTATTGACTATTTATAATATATATTATTTTCATAATAGATAATATAATTGTATATAATTATGTGTTTGTGTGAGTGCATGCGTGTGTGCATTCTTGTTTTACAGATGTTTTAGTAATACTATTTATGTAAAAAGATTATTTTATTTTATATCATGTCTCGTAAGCCTATGTAGGCTTGACTTTGCTTTTTAATTTGATGTAATAATTGTATAATATACATCTAAATGCAAAGTGTTACACTTCAATAAACTAAATTTTGTTTCTTCTTCTTCTATTTTTTATTCACTTTATTTCTTTAATCGAACCTATTAGTGTTCGCACCTTGAGTTTGATAAATAAAAGTTTGCTATTATTACTTCTAGTCCTATTTTAAAACCTGTCTACGATTTGTCTTTGAGTTCACCGGATTTGGTGTCTACGAAATGGTTTTGTCTACGAAATCCCGCATCCCAATAAAGCATAGGCTATTTAATATGATTTCCCATTTATAGGGTTAGAGTTTAGGATTAGGGTATGTGTTACTTTTTAGGGTTAGTGTTGGGATTAGGATATGTATCCTAGATGACAAACCAATTCCATAGTTGCTCCCTTGAATGTCTCCTTGAACTTCGTGTCCACAAAAAAAAAACCGAAATGACTGTCCTTATAAAGGATAACCCAACTCTAAAAATATTACATTATTATGATTTAGTAAACATTGAAACTATTAACCTGGTTCCATGAATTAAAAGGGAACTAAGATATTAAGAAGTTACATGTGAAAACAATAAACCGTAGTAGATAATGTCGTTTCAGAAATCGGATATTTCACGTTAACGTACACTGAATATCGTAACTGAAGAAAACTTGTAGTGATCGAAAACTGGACAACTGATTCTTACCATCGATAACAGCTTGCACCTTGGGACTCCTCGGGTGAAAATTCAACTTCAAGGGTGAAGTTTGCAATAACTGAACTATAATATGGGAGTAGGACTTTTGGAGCATTTAATTTCGCTTGTTGTGAAAGACTAAAGGATATTATAAAACTAAAAACAAAGAACCACCGGCTCCCATCATTAGAAGTTGCCGCCATTTTTCCTTGGCCCATGTGCGTAACTCTCAAACCAAACTCTTTCATCAGTAATCAAATGCAATTACGTCTGCAAAAGTACAATTGTCACTTAAGTTACACATTTATTATCTATAAACATCATGGGTAGTGCTATTTGTAAGATGATCCACGGAACACGCCAATTTAATAGTTTTGATTAAAACTTTAATGAGTCATAGGTTATATTTCATGTACGGTAACCCGTTAGAGGCAAAATCTTCTCAATTGGGCCGTTTTCGCGTTCGAAAATATAACAGGTGCGCGGACTAAGAATCTTGACAGAAATGGTTTTTTTGTCACAATTCAGATGTTGTGAATAAAAACATGCAACATATCATAAAATGTAACAGATAATTCAGGATATTATTTTATGTATTATTCTAATTTTGGACATAACATTTAATAGATAGACGATTTTCGATTATTTGATTGTGTAAATATTCAGTAAAGTAATTATTTCATAAGGCGTCCATCATTTAGCTTATCAAACGTGCTTGGTGCGTGGCTTGTAGATCTTTTATAGGATAGTAATCTTTAAGAAGACCTTTTTGAATAAATATACACCCTTTGTCCAATCTATTGAAAAATAACTCACCCCTGTTCAGAGTAATAAAATGACAAAATCATACAATTATGGAAAAAAAATGAAAGGCACTTTGAAATTCAATTTTCAAATCATTTCAATCATATCAGATGAAAGATATTTTGGATAAGTCTTTTGTTGCGTGGTTTCCTTTCTGCGATTAAAGAGCCACTCCGTGGCTAACATATCATTTACCTTTGATACGAACCTAAATGCCATATGTGGTAATATAAAATCAAAACTTTTCATGTCCAAAAGACATATATATGACAAATACTGGCTTTCCATGAAAATAACAAAAACCATCCTTATACATGCACAGAGGTGTGTATATATCACGTCCAATATTCATGGATACTAGTTATATAACCTAACAAACACTATCAACTCCTAACTGCCCTCTTGGCTGTTTCAGATAAGTCTCCAAAAATACGTTTGACTATCTGACGAGCGCCACTGTCCGGTTTTCAATCATAATTGCGACGTCCTACCTTCATATTGTCACTGTAAAAAAACAAAACAATAAGCTTTATAATGTTTCTTTTTGGTAACAGTCAATACTTCGCGATCAAATGACACCATTGATTAAGTTTGGCATACATGACTTCAACAACTCACGGAGTGGCTCTTTAAGTCAACCGATTTGATGGATCGTAGAATATAAGTTACAACTAATTTTGATGTCACACACCATGGAGCCGTTTCATATGATATAACAACCGTAGTCAAATTCGTTTGTATTATTTAATCGACAAGTACTGACTGTTGCTAAATACCATCATGAAGGAAACTAACAATATAAAAAGAACAGGACAATATATTGTATAGATAATGATGGATGGTCTTAAAGGGTTATTACTGCTATTTAGGTAAAGGGGCTGTTTGATCTTATCAGAATGTTAGATTTTTATTTGATTTTAAGGATAAACCTGTGACAAAGTTTCAAATTCACATCAGCAAATATGGTATTTTGGTTATTATATAGATGTAGTCAACTAGTTTTTTCATCGCATACACGCACGCAAATACAAACATATAAACAAATTTGTGATACGTGACGTGTTTATTCTAACGAGTGGACGGCTAATTAAGCCCAACCAATCTTTTGATGACTATCTCAATTAGTTGTACAGACAGACAGATAGTTTATTTGAGTCTCACCTCACACAAGTACATATTCATATACAATATAAAATAGCATAAAAGTGAGCCACCCTTTAAGGGTTATGAGAGACTATGGTAAAAGTAATTTTTTAAAGAATATACAAGGCAATTTAATACGATTTATATAGGTTGTACATGATGAACACAAATAACTATCCATTAAAACACTTCCTTGAATACAAATTAGCTTATCATATTATTTTTTACTTGCATATTTATATATATTTTCCTTACTTTGAATTCTAAATTACTTATCAACCCATTGGCATAGCTAATTCAAATACTTGATTGCGTCACGATGTACATATAGCCATTTTCCCTCCCTCATTAAATGTTTTATCGTGCTAATCAATCTAGAATTATGCAGCCTTTTAAATGTTTCTACAATTTGAGATTAAGTTTACATAACGAATCGATGTTCATCTGTAAAGCAGTGAACAATTTAATCATTAATAGATTTGTTCTGTCAAACTTTTTCTCTCAAAAATATACTTTGACAATGTTTCAAAATCTCCTCTATTTGGAAAGGCCATTGCCGCCAAAACATTCACAGCATTATGTCTATCTCTTTTATGCAAAACATAGACATGAACGTCCCAAAAGATAATAATTGATTATAAAAAAATATATCATACTTGTCAGGTTTCCGAAAATTTCCGATTTTACAAAAATATAGGAACTATTGAACAGCTTTAACAAACTCAGCATTTTTCACTTTCAGCTAAAGTTATCGATGTATTATCTATAAGGCACACGCCATGTCAATAGCCCAGTCTTTATTCCAATACGAAGGCTGAAGATATAATCATTCTAAACACCTTGCATGTTCATCCAAATATGCCAAAAGCATGTTAGAAATGTTATGATGATTATGAAAGATGTATAATTCCTAAAACGTTAACAACTCAAATGTTTTCTCCTTTCTGCTTTAATGCATATCTTTACAAAACTATAATTGACTTTTTCACGCCTATCATTGTCCGTGTGTCGATCAGATTTGTGACTTTATACCTTTGTATTGTCAACCTAATGAACCGATAAGCATAAAAATTATAGTTTTCCCATACTTATATCACCTTTGTTGGTTCTATTGAGTGATATAAAGAATGTTGATTCTTGTATACTGTGGTCATAAAGAAACGCACTCATAATGCGTACGACCCTGATGTTGACTACGGAATAGTTTTAAAAACGTATTTGAAATACGGGCACGCTTCATGTATAGCAATCTCAAATGTTACCATGTTTTCACGGCAAACTCACCCAAAATTGAATTATTTTTAACCATGTGTTAATTAATTGAAGATAGAAATCTAAAGATACATTTTCGTAAACAAATAAATACCCTAAAACATCGTCCGTCGTATATGAAAAACAAACCGAGAAAGAATTGTTTTCTAAAAAAAATTGTAGCCCGGCCTATTGTTTTTTGGACTAAGGAATTACACAGATTTGACGCTGAAAAAATGCAAACATTAGAGATCGCGTGATCCAAAGTCGGTTGATCACGTGTTTGGCACCACTATCGATAAACCGGTTACCGTTAACTACACAACCGAGTAAGTGGTTATGTTCATTCAAGCGTGACAACTGCCAATTATTTGATTGACAGCGAACGTGCCTTTCCCGACTTAATTAGTCAATTAGTATCAAATTACACGCCAATCTTTACCGGTGATCGCTTAATTTAGTACCTTTGTGTATTCCATTTCACACCATTGTGTACCGGTGATCACTTGAGTTGATGCCTTTTGTGTATTGCACAGTTTTTTTTAATGTTTGTAATTCACGTTATGGCTTTCTTTTGTGTATATTTATCTTACATTACATTATTTTAAAACATTGATTAAATGTTTAAATACTTTATTGTATATTGATCAGTTTATTCCTTTCCAAATGTCTGGAATTTAAAATAGATAATTTACAACCACATTTCGAATACAAGTGATAAAGAAAGGATGAATTCCCATTCCGAAATTCGTTAAGTACGTTAAATTTTTCTTTCAACTATTTTCATATTAGAATGTTTAATACGCTTTATAATTTTGAAGCTTTGTAATGATTGTTGACCAAATGTTTTGTTATTTCTACTCATGCAATTCCTAACAATTATTTTTCTATAAGCTCTGAAACTTACACCAAAGTAATTGTATTTATAGAATGGAAAATCTATCACACAGGTTCTGCGTTTCTAGACCCCAAAGCGAAAGCGGAAAACAGAAAGAGAGCCTGTTTGGAAAGGGAGATAACTCGAGCAAAGATTATGGCCCCGCGGGGACGCCATAGGAAGCCAGTAACTTGTCGCTGAGTCTGTCGTCGTCCAGTCGCCATATTTTATTGATCAAAACTTCCTGGAAAGAATTTACGTCGATGTGAACATTACAACTGACAGTTTTGTCGCTTTATGACATCATGGCGGCGGATTTTGATCCGCACGATAAGCTAAGGTGAGTGAAATATGTTTTCAAAGCGACGACTGTTCGTAAAGGGAGGGGGAAATGGCGATGCGAAACTGGTGTACGATTGGTGAATTTGATAGAGATAACATTTTCAACTCGTCTGCAAAACGCTTCGCATACGAAGTAGTCTTGTCACTTGCCGCTGACATGACTCACAAACTACTGAGTAACAACAAGCACGAACTTTGTAAACTTGATACCGTTAGAAATAAATGTCAGCTCCAAAACAATGATGGTTTCAAATTTGACAGTTTTCAGATTTGAACTTTTGGGCTTAACGATACGGTTAATAAAAGTTGTAGAGCAAATGCATTTGTTATAAAACTAATCAAATGCATCTTATATTGACATCACGTTAGCATGCTATTTCTTTTATGCATGTTGAAATGCTCAGTGATAAAATTACAACAATTTTGACATGAGACAGGCCTATATGTATCTAATCTAGGTAATCATTATTTCATATGCTGTGTCATTCATTTCTCTGAAAAGATAAGAATCTTCCTTGAGAACATTGGAAATAGCCATTGTATAATTTTTGGGTTGAAGGGTGGTAAACATGATATTTGTTTCACATGAAATGAAAAGGTGTAATATGAAATTTATTCAAATAATAAAGTTCAGTTTTTTTGTCAACTGACTTCGATATTTAGATAAATGAACACATTGTTATTATAGGTGTTACTGTTTTCATATGCCCTAATATGATTATTTATATCTATTTTCTGAAACACTGCCACCTCACATATGACATAGTATACCAAATATTTCTTGCAGATAAGTAATGGGGTATTTAAAACCGATTAGTTGTAAGGTATTTCAAACAAAGTATGAAAGTATAATGATTAATTTCAGTCGTATGACAATGTTTTATATGCAAATGAATCCTAAGGTAGGGCATTTCATTGTTACAAATTTTTATTTGTGTTGTTTGCAGAAGTGGAATTTAACCATGACTTCTGTTAATTCCAAATTACTCTTGACATTTAATGTTATTCATTGCAATTACACTAATATGCAAAATTAGATTGTCAGTTGACATTTCAATGGCATATTTGAATAATGGATGCAATTGTAAACTGTAATAGTTCACAATAATTATTGAGTGGGAACATGAAATACTGAGAGACGTTTTTATGATATTTAATTTGATTAAATTTTTAAAATATCATTCATTATTTAGTTATTGTAGGTACTGAAATAAGTGTCACCAGCAAAAAATTCAAGACAAGCCAAAATTTGTACAGCTTGTATAGCCTTTTACAGTACAGTATTGGGTTAAAACTGTAAAAGGCTATATATAATATAGGCTATATCTGTTGTTTCCAAATTGAGAAATGACCCTACTCTCTCACTCTGTCTCTCTCTCATTGTACAGTTAGTACCGATGAATACTGGTAACATTTAGCCCTTATCTTCTGTAATATGTTATATTTGTTCAATTTTGGTCCGAAGTTATGACCCAGTTATTCAGTCTCTCAAAGACATAACCAAATTATCAATGCATTTTTCATTTATTAAACCAACAACATGTCAATATTATCACACTTTAATTTTGAGATATGTTTTATTATCTGACAATAGAGTGAGTGAGTGAGTTATTGTTTAACGCCGCTTGGGCAATATTTCAGCCATTAGCGGCGTGTCTGACAATAGAAATATGACAGTTATTCATATTTATTCAGGGTAACAAAGTCTGATCAAGAATTCTGTGCAACTAAAATATCATAAGTTATGTTAAGCATTGCAGGTTGTTGTTCTACATTGCTAATCATGTACATCTTTGACCTACCTTTGAAATATACATGATTATGAATGCTCATTTGGTTATTCTAAACAATGTTGATGATTAGATTGTGCTTCAGTATATGAATAGTTTGTGTCTATCTGTATACATATTTATTGACCATAGATATTTGCACATTGGATGAAAAAATGGCCCATTCAAATTTGAAATGTTACCATTGCTACTATGGGGAATGGCCCATTCAAAGTTCTGAAAATGACAAAAAGCCCTATAAATGGCCCATTATCAAACGTGTCTTTCCCAATCCCTGCAAGTGGTAACTGTTTCTCATCAAATTACTTTGCCAAAGTATACAGTGTTTTAATCATTGAGGAATGATATTCTTTTTCTTAATGTTTAAATTATTGGCTATCCTCTTGAATCACAGTAAGTCTATTTGTTTACAAAATTGAAGGAGATAAGAACTGTTTAAAATCCCAGAGTAATTGTAAATTCTTTTTAAAAAAATGATTCAAGTCAATCATGTAACATACTCAAACCGCCCACAATGTCTGATAACGTGTCATTGAAATCCATTATATGCTGAAAACAGTTTATAAAGCATGTTGTTTCATAGAATGGAAAATATGTACATCAGCTAGTTGTTCCTGAATATTTCATAGCTGAAAAATACTCTTGTATCATGTTCCACAAATGAAACGCCTGTGTCAAGTTGACCTAAATTTTAGAAATTAAAATCGCCCAAGCGTAAAATTTATGTTTTAAACATGTGGATTTACCTCCTCCTCATCAGAATATTTGAGTGTTTCAGTTGTTATATAAACATTCATTGTGTCTGTTAAAAATGAAATGACAATTGTAGAAACTAATTACAATATTTTTTTTCTTAAACCGTTACAACAATTTTACTGTATTTCTTTATTACAAGTTCCTTGCTTGTCATTTTGAAATGAGTGTTCCTTGAAATAATTATGTATGTATTAAAGTGACACAGAGAATGTTTCATACATTTTTTATGGCTGTAATATGATCCTTAATACCATACGTTCTAAAACTTTCTAAAAGCTGCATCTTTATCATTAAAATGCCACATTAATCTTATTTTCAATGATAATGGATGAAAATTGGCCATATAAATGTAAAAAAAAAGATTAACTTCTGCGACCCATTTTTGTGTATGATAATTAGATGACCTACTAAACAATGGCAAACCAGATTTGTTTTTGTGTCTGCAGTGAATAACTACCGAAAAAAATGTTTGAAAAAGTAA
Organism: Phorcus lineatus; assembly: GCA_921293015.1. Lineage (NCBI taxonomy): Eukaryota > Metazoa > Mollusca > Gastropoda > Trochida > Trochidae > Phorcus > Phorcus lineatus. The sequence continues at coordinate 23,359,869 of OV121096.1, read as the reverse complement.
GTCAATTGCATGTGTCATTGTCCAGTTTTCGATCACAAATCATGTCTTTTACCCGTTTATTGTGCCTTTATGCAACTAAAAAATAAGAATTAAAGTGGTTATTTTTTAGAAATAACCACTCCTTCTTGAAATATTAACACCTGTTGTGTCGTAGAGAGGGCCCTAGGGTATTTTGCCAACCCTTTAGGCTTATTAAAATTTTGATGAATACTTTACCATTGTGAAGGGTCCCTTCTGCTCAGAAAAAGGGCAATTTGACCCCCTCAGCTGAGCATTTAGGAACAACACTGATAACACCATTTATAAAGTTTGAAATGTTTGATTCCAACAGTATACTCTCTTCCCCTTTAATACAAATTGTCCCATAAGTTCGAGACAGAGCCCCATTTTCTCTCCTAAACCAAAATTGAATAGTTCCTACCATGAAAACTTTATTTACATGTTTACCATGATTCCTCTGTGTGTTGTGGATTTAATGAATATCTGAGTTATCTCCCCCCCCCCCCCCCTTTTATTTATGGAAACTTAACAATGAGGCAATGAGGAAGCATTTTATCACCCCGATGTCAGATATCTGTTAGCTAAAGAATCACTTGATCAGTTGTCGAAGTCACACATGCTTAACGTTATCAGTGGTGTCATATTCTCAATTATTACCTATGAGGGCAATCATATTAGTGTTCATATTTTTCATACGATGCCCTAGGGCAACATATCACTTTTCATTGTGACGTCACATAAAAAACAATGCTTTGACGTCGCAGTTCGCCTTTAACGTTGTGTTCCAAATGCGCCTATGCCTATGCTTGGATGTTGATTTTGATTAGTTTCTTTGATTTCTCGATTTCGGTAATAAACAGATATTTTTGTGAAAAAGAAATTCAAGGGGACAAGCCAGTTTTGTCTTGTATGTTATTAGTACATGTTTATAACATAACCCTGTTGAAACATGCTACTGAAGGTAACAGTTAGGTTGATTCTGATTTGACAACTAGAGAAATGAGAACACATATTCAGTGAAAAAAACAAAACAATGATAAGTGCAGCCATTCCTTTGCGCCACAAGTTTAAAAAACCTCTCTAAGGCAATAAAAAGCATTGTTCATGAGTATTTTTATTAATCATTTGTAAATGTTTTCATATTCCATCAATACGTATAGTTTACTTTAATAATTTTGTAAAATTAGTAAGAGTACAGGGCCTTTTTTCATGTCATTCTCCTCAAAACAAGATGGCGGACTGGTTGCCGGTAGGTCAGGCTCTTTAAATCATGTCATTGTCACCCATTGGCATGAAGATGACAAAGTAAGCATAGCTACAATGAGTTGCCCATGTGACTCCAAGCATAACACCATGGTAATAATTGATAACTAGTAGGGCCCAAAGATTACAGCATTTATAAGTGTCGGACAACACAGTCAGGATGTTATGCAAAGTATTCAACATGTTTCGTCACCTGTGTCCTGTTTGGTATTGTATAAATACAATTGCTTGTACTTATACTTGACAGTGATGTTGATTGGAATACAACATGACAACTGCTGATATTTGGACAGTGGGCTTGACTTATTTACGTTTTACAAATGGAGTTTGGACTTGTGTGTGTTTTATAAGTGATAAAAGTTTATTTTGACCTCTTTAATTTTGAAAAAAATACAAAAATGATTATTAGATCTCTGTTTTAATATACTTTAGGCCAGTCATGATATTCATAAAATAAAAACTATTGTGTAGCCTGAAATTTTTGTGAAATAAAAAAAAGATACATTTTGTTTCTTGAACAAGAATTTATTTGCCCTTTTGTTTTGATTATAAAAAAAAGTCACAATGAAATATATAATAAACTCTGCTACACACAAACAATAATGAATTTTCTTCTACAGTTCAAATACTGGATGGGGTTACAGAGAAATAAAAGATAAATTACAAAATTTGATGAAAATGAATAACTTTATTTGTCAAATTGAAAATACTTAAATCTGTAAAAAGGAGAGATAATCAATTCATTACTTCCTAAGTGCTTGAACTTATCATTTCCTTTCTGTCAAAATGGTATGCATAAATGCATAATGCATAAATGAATTCAAATGTTCAAGATAATATCTTAACACAATTGTTTATCAGAAATGTTACCATAATAAAGCATGAGAGATAATCCAGTTATGGAACAGTTATCCCTAGATGAAATTGACATGAAATAAATCACATCTAGTCAATCAAATTGATACAGACCACATGAAATTGACAAGCCACTGATAATCTATTATTGATATTGAATCAACTAGGCAGGTGTGGACGATTGTCAGGATAACAATAGTGTGAAAACAATACCAATTGTGTGGTTATTCCATGAGGAAATAAAACTGTTAGTAGGGAACTGATTGATATAACAAATAGCAATGTTTTATGTGGATGAGAGTGGATTGAAAAATATTATCTTTGATGATATAGGCGATAACAATAACTTTACATTACAAAAGATAAATTATGTTGATGCTGAATCTGTGGTCATAAGGGCCAAAAACATACTAGTGATGGAATAGTAACTGATTCGAAAAGTATTACAAATCTTGATAGAAAGGAAATGGTTATTATCCAGATTTTCTTGAAACCACTATGCTTTAGATATGATAAATGTTATTATTCAATAATTATAATTATTCTGAATCAAGGAATGGAGATTTATATCAAACCACAATGACATAATTACAAATACTAATAGCATTAAATCACCCTAAAATATCAAACAACAAATTCATAGCGAAAAACATTTCTTAAGATAAAGTGGTAAGTAGTGAATCAAAATGTGTTTTTTAAATATTTATAGGCAAAATTTGACCAAAAAACCCACAATTTTCATTATAGATAAGAAGGCGATAAAGCAATCATTTATTCTGAATTCACAGTATAGAATTGCAGATTAGATAACAAACAACAATTCCAAATGCTAAATAGATGGAGATTAAATAGGAAATAACAATTCTTCAGTGCTTTTAACAAAAGAAATAATTGGACATTAGCAGCTGACCCGCAGGGTTTGCCACCGGTATTGTGACAGTCAAGTACGCAGCTAATCCGGTAGGCTATTGTTACATTGCAACACCCTCTGGGTGAAATAACCATCACCATTTCTTTCCCGCGTGTTGACAGTTCGCCTACCAAACTGGATCAACGACCCTTGTCAGTCCTCCTTCCAGCCCAATTTTTCTGTCATAATAGCTCAAGCGTAGCCTATTAGTCCACTGTCCCGAAATATTGTGGATAGGTTAAAGGTCAAATATGACCCGCTGAGTGTAATGTAGGTCAGCTGCAATAGATTATGAAATGGCTGTCATTGTTTGAAATATACATATGGATGACAGCTAGCGGAAATGATAACTGAATATTGAGGAATTTCTTCTGTCATTTTAGTTATGAATAGAATTAGTCAGATGTATGCGTTGAATAAGCTTAGCGTAACGGCAGGCAGATGTTTAGATATGCCTTTTTATTGTCAATTTTATTAAGATGAAAGAGACGGAACAAAGACAGTAATATCATTCTGTATTCTGGTTTATCCTTTGGAAATCTAAGGTGATCAAGTTTTGACAAAATTATAGGCATAAAAAAGTACTGTTTAAAAGAAAAAGTAAGCATATGTTAAAAATATGTTAAAGATGTACAATTACAGTGTCTAATAGCTTTTGCACATACTATAACTTTTCCTCTGATGACATCCGCAATGACCTCCAAATTAGTTTATGTAGACTGACAATAAGTTTTGTTTATGAAGTATTTTGGAAAATGAAGGTTAATGAAGAGAAGTAACTGAGTAAGGTTTCCAGTCAAAGATAATTATGAGAATCCCCAAAACACCTTCTTAAAGTCATCAAAAATGCATTTTTACGGGTTTATATTTCAAGGATAACTAATTAGAGAATAACCAACGAGGTACGAGTGATTACAGGAAATATCCACGAGTTGAAATAATGTTCACAGTTGCGAGCCTTGGCGAGCGACTGAACATTATTTCTACGAGTGGATATTTCACGTAATCACTCGTACCGAGTTGGTTATTCTATATATTACCCATATGCAATTAAAATAACCAATTACGACTGAAAATCCTTGTCATTAAGAGACGGCAATACTACGGTAGTGACATTGATCAGCTGATCCGTATTCATACGCGTGTAAAAACCAAACATCTCAGGAAGTAAATTAGTCAACAGCGCTACGCAATGTACTTCTGTTTAAAAAGGCCATGAAACTGACGACAGTTTGGTCCCCAAGTGATACATTACATGATTTTCATATTTGAGACACATTAAGATCATAACAAAAATACTCTTAGAAGCTATCGCATGAATATGCTTATGTGAATATATGTGTCGTTGTCACTACCTACTTACTAACGGGCGAGTGGCTGAACGCACAGTATTGAAACGAAAATTGGAAAAACCTGTCAATTTTTTAACGTTTCAACAGATGAAAGTGGCAATATCTTGAAGAGAAATATATAATGAAAGCATCGAAACGCGTTTGTATGTCAATATTGTCAACTAATCTGAAGTTTGAACAACATTTCTTCTCTTGGAAGTTGCTTTCAATCACGTCTTGTTGCCAGTATCAAAAACGATAACTCGTATCGGATTACTTAACGTGTAGTCGATGAACCTTTGTTAAACTAATTAAATACACAATTACAACAACGAAACGTTTGCCCAAAAATTTTTACGAAGGGTTTCTCGATTTGTATGAGTTCTTTATACATCTGCATACTGCGTGGGAGAGGACGCCATTGTGCAAAGGTTTGTTTGATGCGAGCGTGTTCGAACTGGATCGAGTCCGTCAGACCTGCACGTTTTTGCACCGACAATAGTGTATGGTTTGAACAATCGTTGGCTCCATGTGATTTTTTTGTTGTAAAATGATGATGATTAATTCTAAGTTATCATTAACGTATCGTTAATCTTCACATTATGTTTTGATGTTTTCATGAATATTTTTACGGCAGCCATGTTTGTTTACAAACGCGACGCCTATTTTCAAGTATTTTGCTTGGGAAAAATTATAATTCTTGTAAATTACAGTCATAATGAAACACTTTGATGAAGTGTCAAATTATGTGATAAGAATTTTAGCTTGTAATAAAAGTATAAGAATGTTCACCTATCAACGCTTTTCTTTGAAAGGCGATGCATGTGTTCGGCACGTTCTGTTTATCAATGAAACGTGAAAATAGTCCCATCAACCAATCGTATTTCATTCTCAGGGTAACCGACCAATCAACGCCGAGAATCACGAAAGAGCACATGTGCGGATATAAAAAAAATATCCACCTGTGTCTCCTCGCCCATATGGGTAATATTCCTTTGTAATCCTTAAAGATGAGGCGAAACACATAATTTCGATTATTGCAAATTATTATCTGTGTTCGTATAACTTATATGAATCAAAAGAGGCAAAAAATTAGAAAATTGACACTTTGTTTCGACTTCCTAGACACCTTTATGTTCTGGTCTTATAATACCGCCTAATCAGACTGGGGGAGGCTTTGACAATATCATCGAAGCATGACTCAAAGCAATGCTCAGTGAGTGACGTGTTGAACGTCAGCTGAAACTTGAGCTCTTTCTTTTTCTCTGTATTTGTAAGCTAATTCAACAGCAAAATAGGTGCAATATCATGACTGAAAAAATTCATAGATACAATATATTTCTTCCTTTTGATATCAACTTTCCTTCTCAGTCGTCATATCCATTTTGTTTTGAGTTGTGAAGATCCCTGGATGTGGTTTTCTCAGGTGGATTTATATCAAAAACATTCTGAACTTTTTTTTTTTTTTTTTTATTTGTTCCCACAATTTAGTACATTCATTTGCATCATGTTATATAAACATTTAATAAATATAACATGTACATTTAGAACTTTGGTTGTGAGAGATCCAGCACTTTTGAATAACATGTATTGTTATATCATGCGGGCTATTTTTCGATATAAAATGTAAATTGTCTTGAAATTTTGTAAAGTTGTTAATGACTGGGATACAATGTCATATATGTTTATAGTTAATTAGTTATCTAACATATGTTATCTGGCATCATATCTCACACTGTGTGGCTATGTCCCTGTCTTTGAATGTAACATTCAGTGATATAATAACATACCTGGCGCAAGAGTTAGATAATCCTATATAACCCTAAAGAATTTTGGTAACCTTTCCAAACAATCTACTTTTTTAAATGATTGTGATCATCAATAGAAAAGCATGAACCTTTTCTCCCTCTCTTAATTTATTGGTTGAGGATATATTCGAGTTAATTTGTTCATAATGATTGGACGTCATGTCAATACACTCAGTACCAGTCCAATGCCAAGTGATGCGCCATTTTGTCAGGACATTTCCAGCGGGTACAAGGCGTGAAATTCCAATAGGTATTATTACAGGCCATTAAATTAAGAGTCAAATTTTAATGCTTTGGGATTAAATAATTGATTATCAGTAGTCACAATATAGGGTGTCACATTTCAATTTCTTCTTGCCATTTAGGTGTTAACACCTTGAATTCATTTTAGTTATGGAGATGGGTTGGTATAGCTTAACCAAACCTGTATGTTCTTTTAAGGTTGATTGATTTATTGATTAAAACAGTTTTTATTTGCAATTGTTACTGTTAAATTTGTTTTCCTTTTCGTAGGATCACTTTATTTCCCTAAGAAAACTTGCACACACAAAATTCCTTTATGTGAGGACTGATCAATTGACCGATTTTGAGAGCCATGTTGTAAGCTAGATTGTTTTTTTCCTGATGTGTCCGTAACCGTTTACTTTGAGGAACTTTCAGTCCACATTGTTTATGATTTACAGTGATTTTGCTTCAGAGGATGATGACGGGTAAGCGTACCAAAGATTCACTGGAAATGGGACTTGTGGATTTGTAATGTAACCTTAAATATTTAATCATCATAAATATTCACCAAATATTATTTTTGTTTTCAGTTGGTACTTCGGTCCGCTAGGCCGAGAGGAGACCAACGATATTTTGATGAATGAAAGAGACAGTGGTGTTTTTCTAGTGCGCGACAGTAAATCTATACGTGGAGACTTTGTGTTGTGTGTCAGGTAAGCATTTATCTCAAAGCAGCGTCTCTTTAACATCTGCTACATTTTGATTTTAGTGCCAAGTTTGCAAATCGAAACAAAAAATTTACTGACAGCAGCGGACAAAACACTCACAATTTTGTAAAGAATGATAGGTTTTGACATCATAGGTATTGTTGGTAACAGATAAATTCAATAAAAAACATGTTACATTGATATGATAAGATTAATTACATTTCGAATTTGCTGATGATGAAAACCAGTTCAAATGTCATTGTTGCTAACATTATTTGGATCAACATGAGAATTGCTTTTACAGTGTTCGTTATGAAACTTCAGAACATCTATGTAGATTTGACCTCCATGTTGTTAATTCTAACGCAGCCATTTAATCACATTATCAGGGGAGGTAACTCTGTTTTTAATACATTAGCAATGCGTCAGACATGCCTCTTATTTTATATCAGCAAACTGGGTATCTGATCCTCCTTTGTATTTTCTTGTAAAAATGTTTTTTGAGGAACCAAGAATGAATATATGTTATTGTTTGTTTTTTCCAGAGAGGATATGAGAGTAAGCCACTACATCATCAACCGAATTCAAGTCGGTAACCAAACGCGTTTCCGTATCGGAGACCAGGAATTCCCAGACATCCCCAGTCTTCTTAACTTTTATAAAACACATTACCTAGATTCTACATCATTAATAAGGCCGGTAAGTTGTTCAAGTTTAATTACTCTTCTTAAAGGGGTAGTCGCAACCAATCCTGCCACAGCAATGTATTTGAATCAGCAGTGCTCCTTACATACCCTGTTCTCTATTTGGTCAAATACTTGTGAAGCTGACTGCTGGTTATTCATGGCTATGTTTGTGTTGATTTACCAATGAAATGTATTAAAACGATTGAAGCAAAATCTGCAAGTCAATGGTCATGTCATCCTTGTTGAGGAGTTCCCAGATATCCCCAGTCTTCTTTACTTTTGTAAAGGTGGATAATGGCAAGGTTGATTTGGGCACTATACAACATTAAACGAAAAATAAATGAATTATGCTACATCAGTTAATTTGTATCCACAGAGCTTCTTCAATACCCTGATAACCATCATACCACATCATCCTACACAGTATTGAATGAAATGAATGTATTATGCTACATCAGCATATTTGTATCCACAGAGCTCCTTCAATATCCTGATAACCATCATACCACATCACCCGACACAGTATTGAATGAAACGAATGTATTATGCTACATCAGCATATTTGTATCCACAGAGCTCCTTCAATATCCTGATAACCATCATACCACATCACCCGACACAGTATTGAATTAAATGAATGTATTATGCTACATCAGCATATTTGTATCCACAGAGCTCCTTCAATATCCTGATATCCATCATACCACATCATCCTACACAGTATTGAATTAAATGAATGTATTATGCTACATCAGCATATTTGTATCCACAGAGCTTCTTCAATACCCTGATATCCATCATACCACATCACCCGACACAGTATTGAATGAAATGAATGTATTATGCTACATCAGTTAATTTGTATCCACAGAGCTTCTTCAATACCCTGATATCCATCATACCACATCACCCGACACAGTATTGAATGAAATGAATGTATTATGCTACATCAGCATATTTGTATCCACAGAGCTCCTTCAATACCCTGATAACCATCATACCACATCATCCTACACAGTATTGATGAAATGAATGTATTATGCTACATCAGCATATTTGTTTCCACAGAGCTTCTTCAATATCCTGATATCCATCAGGCCAAATAGTTTGTAATGTTGACGACTGGCATTTGCTTTCCTTTGTTAGGCATTTAGTTTTTCAGCCCTTGAAATGTATTTCAGCACATCACTTAAAGCAATATCTGCTTTTATGAAAACAGTGGTATAAACCAGGGCCTAGCGTTTTGACAACAGTTATTCAATGTTAACCTATGGTACTCAGATCCACCTTTCCACTAAGAGAGCTTCATATGTCTAGGTCTTGGATGTGATTTTAGAAATATTGGGTTCAAAACAATAGTATATAATAATGTATCATAATTAAGCAAATATTTTATTATTTTAATCAGAAGTAATAAATTCTTCTTAACCTAAGGAAAAATTGGGCTATTGTAGAAAAGTGTTTGCGATGAAATTTTATGCTATACAATTTATGCCTTTCTTATTCATGTCAAATTTTGCTGGTTTATATAATACATAGCCATGAGTTGGCGTGATACGAGCAAAATGTCTTGAAAGTGCAGGCATGAGCTTTTATTGATTTTTCCACACAAAAAGGGTTGATGTTGAGTTATTTCATCCCTTATGAATACCTATCTGACGCAAGTTTTATTTACTTCCACTGATAGATTAATAACAAGAACATATGTTACCATCCTGTGTAATGTCTCAACGTAAACATGCTCACAGTTGAACAATTATTGATCTGTTTAACAATTTCATACTGCATTTTCATGAATTTGATCGTGAATTTTGTCAACGTTTGATAATTCTTATTTCAACTGATCATCATAAATGTGCTTTTTGTATGATTTATATTTGAACTAAAATATTATTAATTAGTTTTTCTATTTATGACTAATTTAGAGGTTGGCTAGAGTCATAATAATTGAAAAGATATATATAACAAAGCTCAAGATAAGCTGCATATTTTGCACAATAAAATCATGAAAAACATAATTAGGTAAAAGTATGGGAGTACAGTTAAGCAAACATTTTCTTTAAAATTCCAAAAAATCAAACTAACTTGCGTACTGTACGCATTAGTTTGTGAACATAAGCTATTTGACCAAAAACTTGTGATGCAGCGATATAAAAGCATTTACATGAATTTGAGAGTGAATTTGCCAACATTGAATAATTCCTGATTATTTTCCAATTTGGCTGATGCCCAACCTGATGTATATTTGAGACAAAATATTATCAAATATTTCTCATATTTTTAACTAGTTTATATAGGTTTACTACAAATTTAATATAAAAATATATGTAAGATATAGCAATTCTTATATGGAATGACATAATAAAATAAGACTTTTATGCTCTTTTTTTATTTTCCAGGCACCCCGGATAAAAATTGTAGCCAAATATGACTTTGCGGGCAAGGTGAGTTTATCTCTATCCATGTAATTAAGTGACATTCATGTACATATGTCATGCTTTGAGATACCAGTAGAATAATATTGTTTTCACCTTTTTGTACTGCTGGGAAGGTTCATACTATATGTTTCATTAAAAGGAATTTATCGTAAACTTGTATTATTATCATATTATATGATAATGTTATATTGTTATTATGAAGTTATAAACTTATTTCTTTACAACAGGATCTTTGTATCATGTTTTTTTTGCCTGCAAAAATTATAAGGTATTCTTTCAACACAACCAGGATATGTTGCTATGGTTTCTTTTATTTGGAGTGACATTAATTATAAAACATGCCACTTAGATAGTGAACAAATGTAACATTGTTATATTTGGGAACATGCTGTAAGTCTCTGTTGAAGCCTGATGGGTGAGCTGGTCAATTGTTAATACGGTCAGCGCTGGCATTGCTGCTTGACTCTGAGGGTGTGGGTTTGAATCGGTTTGAAATTAAATTTAGGGGTGAAAAATGCACAACATACAACCCCAAAATAAAAAACGGAATGAATTTATTGAAATTAAATATAGGGGTGAAAAGTGCACAACATACAACCCCAAAATAAAAAACAATGGATTTATCTCCTAATTATTGCACAACAAAATAATTTTTCTTTCACCTTAAGCAAATTGGAACAAACTTTCTGGATGAATTTGCCTTGAAATTAGTTGATGCAATATATTGCCATATGAAGAGTAAAATTGCAATAATTGTATTTGACGATTTGTACGACAAAATATTGGTATTGTGATAGTATTGGACAGCCTCAGTCATAATGATATTTAAGCTCATCAGTTTCAGTATCCTACTTACAGGAGATTCCCTATCAAATCTTATCTCATCCAGTAAACCCCAGATTGGGTCTTACTGTACTACAACAGGAAGTATCTTAGTAGCAATGTAGTGTATAGGATTGTGTGAATGGTCTTCTCAATGTGAAAGTTGCTACAGGAAGTTTGTTTGAATTCATGTTGATCTTGTCTTGACCAAACAAATTTTGTAACCGAAATAGAACAAAGTTCATTCATATCAAAATTGGAAACCAGCTGAATTTGTTCAATTTGTGGTTGAATATAAAAAATTCCTGAGGGAGAGCAAGGGATATGTCATTATACAAGCATGTGGGTGATTAACACAGTATGACGGCACAAAAATATTGTATTATTTCCTACAAAATAATAGAGGAAGTTATGCAAAAATATTGTTGATGACATCACATCAGTCTGGCAAAGTGATACTTCATCCTAGGGCATTGTGTGTAAAAGAGAACCCTACTGCTGATTGATTGATTCGATGATGATAAAACTTTTATTTTGAATGATGAAAAGCAGATTTATCAGTTGTAGAAAATAAGTGTTTTCACTAAGTGAAATGACACGGTTTTCTACTCAGCTAAATAATTCTTTAAAACAATTACATCATCGTTCAGGTCATGTAACTAATTGGAGGACGACTTAAGATGACGGTAATCAAGTGACACATTCAAGCTGATCCATTCATAAAACAACTATCATATTCGAAATTTTTTATAGCCCTTTCTTACACTCAACAAAATAAAATTTTCTTGAAGTGATTAATTCCTTATTTCCATTCTAAATTTTGTTTTTAAATTGTAAAATAATCCCCCTAGATTCCAGTTAATACCTTGGCCTCTTTATATACACACCACCAACACTCTTCCGCTGTCGGTGAACTCACACTTCCTTGTGTCATCATTCTTAACACGATTAGCGGAAAGACATTGGCTCAGCTCCTTCAGTACTACAGTGGGAGTGCTAGGGGGCATCTCAGTATGGTTTGAGGTAATTTTCAGATGACGACTGAATATTGGTAACAAATTATTCTGATGAAAGGAAAAACTTCTTCAGATTTAAAGACAAATGAAAATTTAAGGACAAATTTTTTTGGAAAATTCTTTTTAAGATTGTTGTTAATTATTGTTGTTTAATTGACAATTTTTGTTATATATCATTTCAGGACCGTTTCTTTTGATAAAAGAACAACTTTTAATTCAATGACAAATTCTTATAATTTGAGCAAAGAAATTATGATTTTTTATGAGTTTGAAAATCTAGGGTTACATAAAACAATAAGTGTCATGTAAAGATAAGGTTTATCACAGATATTCAACACTCTCATTTCAGCATTCTCATTACATCACAGCTTTTGAACTCCAATTTACAAAATATTACTTCATTAGTGAATATTTCTTTGTACTTCAATTCCATCAGCTAATAATGAGCGAGAGAAATAAAAAATCATTGTCTAGTATGTACTAATTCTCTTTTAATGGATTTTTTTTTGTTATTTCAGGACCATTTCTTTTGATAAAAGAACAATTCTTTTAATTCAATGAAATATTCTTATGATTTGAGGGGGATAAATTCATGATTTAAGTATAAATTCTTATGATTTGTAGACAAATTCGGATTATTTGACAAGAAAATCTTAACTGGAGTTGAAAAATCTAGGGTTACAAAAAACAATAACTTTCATGTAAAGATGATTTTAATCACGAATATAGGAAGCTTGTTATCAGCCTCCTCATCACAGCTTTTGAACCCTAATTCACCAAAAATGACTTCATTAGTGAATATTTCTTTGTACTTTAATGCACTCAGTCAGTAATGAGCGAAAGAAATTACCCTTCGTTCTCTAATATTTCACGAAATTCTTTCGTTCTGTCAATGAAAACTGAACAACAAGGAAGAGAAAAGGGAAGACTTTTAAGTTTATTTCCTGTCATGGTGTCTATCAAGTTATATCTACGTTTGTTTGAAGTAGTTACCAAAATTGACAATTTCCTAGAACTCAGTTCTCCATCATGGCTTGTAGCAGCCATAGTGTAGTATTTGAAACCAGTAAATCAACACCATGACAGTGAGTACGATTGTTCTTTTATTGTTGCTTGATGGTTTAACTGACACACCCACATCTAGTTTAGTTAAGTATGATTTTTGCTTTATAAGGCGGTTAACTGGTTTAGTTTAGATTTTCTTGATGGAAGATTTATTCAATTAATTCATCCCTTCATATACCATTTTACATAAGATTTTGAGATTACATTCGTTTTAAATTATTAATTAGCTCCCTCATCCACAAGATATATTTTGTTTATGTTCAATTTCTAACTTTGGTCTCCCATACAATAGACTCATCCTGCTTCACTATATTAATTGTCTTCCACTTGCTAGGGCATTTCATTACTTGAAGGGACACAGAATATGTTGATGGGGTCAAATATGTCAAATCACATAAATGGTGTTATTTTATCAAGAAGTAGTGGTTGTTTCTAAAAATAAGAATTTCAATGCTCATCAGTTCACAATACTAACAATAAAGAGGTTAACGTCGTAATTTATGATCGAAAACTTTACATTGGACTGGACCAATGATGGAAACGTAATTTTGAAATCTTATTTACCCAAGACATCAAGACAATTGGGGGTTGATAGGGTTAAGTAAGTCATATAACTCTATTTTTGACTTCATAACATTTATGTGGCTGTTTTTTTATTGTCATTGAAAACAAGAAAATATATCGTAATTTGGATATTTAAGAGTTAAAAATGGAACTTTGGAAAGGCGATTGAACTTATCTCAGGACAAAAAAATTGTTTGCCTTTATTTAAGCCACATACACGATTCATGAAGCATACTCTGTATCATGTACCATTTATTAATCTTGTATACATATGAAGAATTGTATATTATTCAGGGTACGAATTCGTTTTTTTTCATGCCCTGCACCAAGTGCAGTCAACTGATTTTACCAGACTGCACCTGTGTCTCTCTGGCTGCACCAAAGATCATCACAATGGGTGACTTAGTTTTACATATTAAAATATCAACAATATCTCTTTTGTTGTTTTGTTCGGCTGAACTTGAGCTTGCTTCCGGCACTGTTTCATTCAGATTGTCTCTATCTTTCTTATCAGTTTTGTCCGTCTTCGTAAAAAACTGTAAGAGTTTCGATTGACCAGCTTGTTTTGACATCTTGGCCACGTGTGACAGCAGGACGATATGGTTGCTAAGCGACAATGTTTTCACTGAAGTTAAAAACGAGTTCTCACGGAAATATCCGAAGAGTCTGAATTTAGCTATTTTTGTTAAAATGCGGAAGTAAATCACTGTTTTGGTGTTGCAAACGTTTTAAATCTTTTTGTTATCGTTTTCAATTGAATAAAGTTAAAACTAATCTTGGAAATAAGAAATAAGCTGATCTTTCAAACTGGTTGCAGTCCAGAAACGAATATATAGACCAAGTCAAACGATGTTGATATTTTCAATAGCGATGGCAAAATTGTAAAATGCAGAGTAAAATTAAAAAACTTACGATCTTATCATTTATTCCAAGCAGTCATAGTACATATAGTGTATTTTTAGAGTCAACAAAATTTTGTTATACCCTTGAAATGCCGATAGAACTTTTTGTTTACACTTCGACAGAGCACATGGCATATTTGAGGGGCTATTCTTTTTGCCACCCTCGTTAAACAAACTCATAACACTGTCAACAGCATGCCGGAGAATGGGAAATTTACAGAGGGAGTAAATAGTAAGAGCATAAAATATCAACATGGCGATCGTCACTGACGATTCTCGGAAGTTTGCCTTTATAAAATATTGGAATGATTAAAGCTGTTTGTGAAATTTAAGAAAAACATTCATGATTGGAACAGTTATATGCGAAAGGTATTTGAAAATATGTTATTTTTCAAACTGCACCCGGTGCAGTCCAGTAACTAATTTAGACTGCACAAGACGATTTTCACCTGCACTGGTGCAGTGTTTAAATGACGATTTCGCACCCTGTTATTAGATCTATGTGTCTGAAGCATACGTTACATTAAAGAATAGAGAATCAAGCCTAATGATGTTGGTAAATCATTGCAGCCATTTTATTATATTTCTCCCAGCGGAGTTGTTTCCTTTCATTTCAAGGACATGCCTGAAAGTACACATGGTTTAAGATTTTCAGCCATTTCCTTCAATTGGAGCACCACAAGGTTAAAGTTTTGGAGCTGTTAGCAGAGGCCAACTTCAGCTTGTGAAGGCTTATTCTCCAATCTTATTAATTATTCTTCATTTGCCAAAGCATTCTTTCATCACTACACAGGGATAGGAAAAGACAGCTTTGACAGTTGAGCATTTTTTCCCCTTCCCATTGAGTCCCTTTTTATACCCCCGCCTTACAGCGTAAGCGGGGGTATATAGCGTTCATTCTGTCCGTCCGTCTGTCCGTCTGTCTGTCTGTCCGTCTGTCCGTCCGTCACAAATCTTTGTCCGGAGCATATCTCCTAAACTATACATGCTAGCTTCACCAAACTTCATACACTTATCAACCATGATCCCTAGATGTGCCTTTTGAGGGTTAGACCAACAAATGATTTTTATTTCTTGCGGTTTCCATGGAAACATGACTAAAACAGTGACTCTATGACCAAGTTCTTTGTCCGGAGCATATCTCCTAAACTATACATGCTAGCTTCACCAAACTTCATACACTTATCAACCATGATCCCTAGATGTGCCTTTTGAGGGTAAGACCAACAAATGATTTTTATTTTTTGCGGTTTCTATGGAAACATGACTAAAACAGTGACTCTATGACCAAGTCCTTTGTCCGGAGCATATCTCCTAAACTGTACATGCTAGCTTCACCAAACTTCATACACTTATCAACCATGATCCCTAGATGTGCCTTTTGAGGGTAAGACCAACAAATGATTTTTATTTTTTGCGGTTTCCATGGAAACATGACTAAAACAGTGACTCTATGACCAAGTCCTTTGTCCGGAGCACATCTCCTAAACTATACATGCTAGCTTCATCAAAATTTATACACTTATCAACCATGATCCCTAGATGTGCCTTTTGAGGGTTAGACTAACAAATGATTTTTATTTTTTGCGGTTTCCATGGAAACATGACTTAAACAGTGACAAAGTCCTTTGTCCGGAGCATATCTCCTAAACTATACATGCTAGCTTCACCAAACTTCATACACTTATCAACCATGATCCATTGATGTGCCTTTTGAGGGTTAGACCAACAAATGATTTTTATTTTTTTTGAGGTTTCCATGGAAACATGACTAAAACAGTGAATTTATGACTAAGTCCTTTGTCCGGAGTATATCTTCTAAACCGTACATGCTATCATCACCAAACTTCATACACTTATCCATATT
Source organism: Phorcus lineatus (assembly GCA_921293015.1). Taxonomy (NCBI): domain Eukaryota; kingdom Metazoa; phylum Mollusca; class Gastropoda; order Trochida; family Trochidae; genus Phorcus; species Phorcus lineatus. The sequence continues at coordinate 23,343,410 of OV121096.1, read as the reverse complement.
GGTGCGTCTCTTGAGGGTAAGACCAAAAAATTATTTTTATTTTTTGCGTTTTACATGGAAACGTTACTAAAACAATGACTATCTGACAAAGTGCTTTTTCCTGAGCATATCTCCTAAACTATACATGCTAGCTTCAACAAACTTAATACACTTATCAACCATGATCCCTAAGTGAGCTTTTTGAGGGTAAGACCAACAAAGAAAGCCAGACTATAGTTTGAAGCGGGGGTATGTGAGCTGTGCTCACTTCTTTACTTGTTTCCCAATCCCTGACTACAGGACCATTTCTCCCTGAAACAGTGTCTACTTTCATTTGAAGGTCAAGGACATGCCCTGAAAGTACACATGGCTTATAACTCACAGTCATTTCCTTCAAGAAGGGCTCCACAAGTTCTAGAGGTGTCAGCAGAGGCTGTAAATGGCTGATATAGGGCTCTTATCCGTTGTTATTTATTGACCAATGCATTCCTTCATCACTACAGGACCCGGAAGACCTTCCCTTCCACAAGAATGAGGTACTGGAGGTCATTGCCAAGGATGAGGACAGTTGGTGGACGGCTCGCAACAGTCAAGGGCGCATTGGCCAAGTGCCTGTACCATACTTCGGCAAGGTGAGACGTTATATCAATCATTATGCACCCATCTCTTTAAAGCTATATAGTCTTTAGTGGATAATGTGCCGCATGTCATCGTTGCTTGAAAAATTTAATTTAGCATGGCTGTACCTTTGTTGTGGTGGTGATCCTTTCTAAGGACACTCTGGGTTTCATCCAAAAATGCCAAATTTATGACAATTAATAGTTTTAGATAAAAACCAAACAAAACCCTTGTTGGCCAAAAACGGAGCAAACTACTTGTTACATGACCTTTCAAATGCTATCGTTACATGACCTTTCAAATGCTATCAACTCAAAATTCTACCTTCTCTAAATAAGTTTTCAAAATTTTGGTGGACTTATTGAAGTTTGTCATTATCTGGTTTTCAAACAGAATAGGGACTTTGTATCTTTATTTTGTCAGCCTACTAATAAACTAAAATCCTACTGAATCTGCCGTGTTGACATCGAACTGCCGAAGTATGTAACGTCACTTTTGTCTTTTGAAAGTGTTCATCATTCTATATGATTAACAACATGTCTTAACTTAGTCAATGATATGAAACCTTGACCTTGTAGACAAGACCTTGTATGTATTATATGTTGTCAAGTTTTAGATGTCAAGTGCTAATGTTGTGTCCATGTTTCAGTACCAGGAGCAGGCTCCCCCGTCTCGAGGCGCCGACTACCAGAGTCCTATTCCACCCATGCTGACAGATGTGAGTATGACACACTTAGAAGAACAATGTCCATTTATCCTCAAACTCAGTAAGAATGATGAAAGGGCTCAAAAGTCTGAAATGTAACAATAACACCCCATGATGTTAAACCAATTGACCTTTCTTCCATTCAATTAGTACAACTCCACTGTTTCGACATTTCAATACCCTGATACAGGTTTCTGTGCATAGCCTACTTGTCCGGTATATGTCAAGTTCAGCAACAATGCTTGAAGCATTTTACCAAATAGGTGACCATGTCAGTTAATATACAATCATGATAGCTTTGACAGGATTTATTTACCCTGTAAGAAGGATTCTTGTCTCATTGAGTTACATACAATGTTCTCCTGGCATTCTCTGAGTGTTTGTGTGTCTGCTTTAGGTCAAGCTCCCTGCTCAAGCAGTTGTAGTACAACAGAGGATTCCCAATGCTTACGATAAAACACAACTAAAACTCTTGGTGAGTAACACTCTTTCATTATGAAATCTTTCTGTGTTTCTGTCTGTCTGTCTGTCTCAGTCTATCTTTCTGTCCGTCACTAACTGCTTCTGTCTTTCCACTCGTTTATGTGTCACTTTTTCTCTCTCTCTCTCTCTCTCTCTCTCTCTCTCTCTCTCTCTCTCTCTCTCTCTCTCTCTCTCTCCTCTCCTCTCCTCTCTCTCTCTCTCTCTCTCTCTCTCTCCTCTCTCTCTCTCTCTCTCTCTCTCATCTCTCTCTCTCTCTCTCTCTCTCTCTCTCTCTCTCTCTCTCTCTCTCTCTCTCTCTCTCTCTCTCTCTCTCATATATATGTATCAACATGCATGAACAGACTCAGAAGATTTGATTGATAAGTCTATCAAAAATATACTCATGCGACTATTTACTGGATTAGAAAAGACCATGTATTTTCTGTTTAAAATGTATTTGGTTATCAACATGATTTAACAAAATAGAACTTTTGAAAAATAGATACATAACAGGTTTCACATTTTAATCATTGTATTGATGCTGACAATAGTTTTATCCCATAACAATGCGTTTTCTTAAAGAGCCACTCCGTGAGTTGTTGTAGTCATATATGCCAAACTTAATCAATGGTGTCATTTGATCGCGAAGTATCGACTGTTAACTCTCTTCTGATCTCGATCGATCCTGACACATCCACTCTCTTAGCAAGTTGCCTATTTGAAATGCTTTCATTCAATCTTGGTTTTATGGATCTTGGGTTTTTTTTTCAAATTTCTCTCCAAAAGAGATACCAAAAGGTTTGTCCACCAAACATTATAATGTTTGAACTTTCTTTTATGCATTAGTTACACTTGATTCACCAGATTAAGATAATGTCAATCATATATTCTCTTGTCCACAGAAAGGAGAGATAGTAACAGTCACAGCAATGAACGTGAACGGTCAGTGGGAAGGGGAGGTGAACGGACGAACAGGCATATTTCCTTTCACGCACGTCCGATTTTTAACGCCAGACGAACTCCAGAAAAATAACTGACAAATGAAAACATAGGCTGAACAAACTGAACCCTATTCCTCTCAGTATTAGCGTCGCAGTCGAGGGAGGGCGGGCATTGCCTGCTGTTACTGAACCGTCGTTCTGGAGTAGGAATTTAACTTTTAAAACACGTCAAGAGAATGGGCTTGATGTCAGTGCAACTTACAGATGATGTTACGTTTTTATCAAAATATGAGTATTTGCCTGAGCATTAAATGTTAAAGTGACGTTTCTCTTGATGTTACTTCAAATCTAATAGATCATGTTCATAAGTGGATAAAATAGCAGGGTGTTACGGGAGAAAAATTTTGATATAAAATAATTAAGGCTAAAATGCACAAACAAGCTGTCTGAAGTGTCCTTATTTGAGCCCTGGTTTTACAGAATTAATGAATATCTGAAAAATAGATTAATTGTTATTTATTATTAGGCATACTATTTATTTATAGTAACGAATTCTTTATATTTTCAATAATATCATAGAAAATTCTTGTGCAAAATGAAAAATGAAATAATGAAATTAAAAACTGTCGAACATGCTTCAAATAATGTTAGTATTTACACCAGCCTGATTTAACTGAACGGACAGCTCAATTTGACGTCAAGGTCTTAGTGCTAATCCTTATTTGTGAACATGGACCTTGGTCAACAAGTTTAATCAATTTTCACCATGTTACAACAGATATTTTGTCAGAAATCAACTGTATTTACTTACTGAGGTGAGACACATATTCTTTGCTCACGACCCTATTGTAAAAGTTTACATGTAGATATTCACAAATTGTCAAGACTGGCAATTTGTATGACAGATCTTGAGTTGTTCATTCTAGTATGTTGTTTGATTTCAGAACTTCTGAAATTGAGTTGGTTAATGATTTTACAATGTTATGCCTATATATTGTATGATATATCTTGACGATAATTATGCTTTGATTAACATGTACATAATGCTTGAGCAGTTTAGTGCACCAGATGATTGTAAACCTAGTGCGCTTAATGGACAGAGTCAATGCACCAGAATGATAACCCTGAATGTCTGTTATCCTAGTGAATGAGTACAGCCTGAATGCCTTTGTATCACCATGTTGATGTAGTTCAAGGATTTCATCATGTTGAACTTATAAGATTTCATCATGTTGAACTTATAAGATTTCAGCATGTGGAAGTAATTCAATGATTTCACCTTGTTGAAGTAATTTGAGGATTTCATCATGTTACGGTAATTTGAGGATTTCATCATGTTAAAGTTACAAGATTTCACCTAGTTGAGGTAATTCAAGGATTTCATTATGTTGAAGTAATTGATGATTTCATCATGTTACGGTAATTTGAGGATTTCATCATGTTAAAGTTACAAGATTTCACCCACTTCAGGTAATTCAAGGATTTCATTATGTTGAAGTAATTCAAGGATTCCATCCTGTTGAAGTGAAATCAAGGATTTTGCCATCTTGAGGTTATTCAAGAATTTTACGTTCTTGAATTCAAAGTTTTTTGGATTCACAAAGTTAAAATAATTCAGTTTAAGTTTATGGCAAATTGAAGTTATATAATTATTTCTAAATGTTGAAGTAATTTAAAGATTTCACCGAGTTCATTTAGTAGCCAAATGCTTCACAAAATTTAAGTGATTCAATTATTTCACCAAAGATTTCCCTGTGATGAAGTTTTTAAAAATATCACTTGGTTCAAGTAAATCAAAGATTTCTCCAAATTGAAGTATTTCACTGACTTAAGTGACTTCAGTTACTTTCGAGTTTTCATCAAGTTAATGTGATAAGAATATTTCACCAATTGAATGTTATTCATGTGAGGTAATTGATGCGCTTCATTCAAGCACCACAGACTTTCTCTCTGTAATTTCTCTGTAGTTTTAAAATATTAAATATTTTGAAGTCCATAATACAAGTAAAGCCCAATACCTACAATAAATTAAATGAAATTCATTTAATCACAGGAAAGGAGGTATATATACGCATTTATCTGAAGTGTGTTGAATATTGTCAAGTGAAATCATAAAACCCTTTACCGCAATGGGACGCTGTTATGAAACAAAACCCAAAAAACTTCCTAAAATCACCACATAATCAAAATTGTTGTTGATAAGTTTACAAATGTTAAGTTTTAGACCTTGATGAATTATTGTAAGACAAATGAAAATATTGATTTCCTTTTTTTGCCCCATTGTCCTGCAAACAGCAATGAACTGTATGAATTTATTTTTATTACAGAATGATCAATGTTTCGTTTTTTATTCCGTTCTTTTCCTGGCAAAGAATTACACTATGGTCTATTACTTTATCTTAACTGATCTCGCACTTACTTGCTTTCCATAATACTTCAGTTGTGTTTTATTATAAATATTGAAAATCTCATACCAAGAATATAAAATCTTAATTTAAGATCACACTGAAAGAGAATAAAAATGTTTTTAAACTAAAACTCAGTTTGTCATAGTTTTTGTTTGGTTTTGTTTGATTCTTAAGTTATGATTTAAATGATTAGTTACCTTTTGAAAATTGCAAACTTTTGAAATAGACCAAATTTGATTATATGAACAATGAAAGCACTTTAGACTCACTCAACATCTATGTATGTGTATTAGGAATTATATTCTGTTTTGTTAATATTTTCTTTTTTATAAGTTTTCCATGTTGTTAAGTTTGAATTATCAAAGTTTACATTACTGGGAGTATTTGTAGAAGTAGCATTTTTGTAAACAGAAACAATTTTCATCTGCACATCAATAAATTTAATTAGAATAATGATAATGTAAAATTATTATGTGAAGATGGAAACTAAGATTAAAACCTGTCATGCAGGATTTACCGTTTATGTTAAGTTGAAAAAGTCGGGAATTTTTATGCTCTAATTGTTATAAAAACCAAAACAAAATTTTATTAAAAAATCAAAGATATCAAATGCAGTGTTTTGAAGGATTTTAGTGGCTATCAAAAAAGGCAGATTCTTTTCCATTTATTTAAGATGCATGTGCTTTTTATAAAATGTTTCCCTCGTCGTTAATTTCAAAGTTACTCAAACATACATACAACATTGGAGGTTGAAAAAGTAGAAAAGATTATAAGTATTTTCTTGAAACACTTCCTATGTTATCATCTGCATGAAATTGGATGTTATGATCAGTGGTTTGTATATGTTAAAAATTAAAGGAAATTAAATATGACCCAAAACCATACCTTGAATGAAATAAGTATGTCTGTATGTTAGATTGGTATTTTCATCTCACTGGGCCTCCTTTCACAAGGTGCTAAGATGACTGTTACCTGCTAAGTTAACCTTATTAAAGGTTGTTCTTTAAAGGAGTTCCTGTACTCATCTAATGAAATTAGCAAGAGTCTAATTTTTGGGTACAAATCTTGCATATATGTTCGCCTTTGTCATTAACAGTTCTCAAAAGAAACATTTATGTTGTAGCAAGTTTAAACAATGTTGAACATAGTAATCAAGATTTTGGGTTAATGGGTTATTTATTAAATCAGATATATGATTTCAAAAACTCTATTGATTTCTTATAGATATTTTCATACAAAACTTCATCAAACTTTAAGAATCTGAAAATTTTATTATTTGCTTATTATGCATCTCTTTTAAATGTTTTTTTAAAAAATTATTTGTCGCTACTAATCACAGCCAAAGAAAAATTTACTATGCACTGCGAATCAATAAATGATTGTTATCAAATAAACTAGGAGGCATGTTTCCAAAGAATCGAAGCAATAATTGTGAAACTGCCGCACTTGCTCATCACACTTCTGCTTTTTCTAGGAATAGTATGGCAAGTAAACTTTTTCCATGATTAAAGCAATACATGCATTAACCGGTTAATCTTACTATTTACATTTCCAAGGAAAAAGTCATGTTCAAATGAAAATAGTTATTATGGTATTAAGAATTTCTTTTTACAAGAATAATGAATTATTATGTATGTGAAAATATTCTCAAAACACAAACAAATCATAGGAGCAAGTTTAAGAATTCAAACTAATTACAAAAAGAACTTTGAAAATCTCTGAGTGTTTGAGTTCAGAATGAAAGCTTGTACTCTTTGGAATAAGTGCTCAAAATCAACACAAGTTGTCTGTATTTTTCTACCCAAGGTTGTGCAAGAGTTTACGTGAGGAAGTATTTTTATACTTTATACACAAAACTTATTGTTACATTTGATCACATCACATCGCTCTTTCTTTGAATATTTGTATGTCACTGAATTTATTACTTATTAATTCCAGCCATGAATGAAGCTATACCGGTTCCACCTTTTCTTAACTCTCTTAGCTTTATGTCAGTAATAATACACTCTTAGCATTAAGAGAGCTTAGAAAATCTGGGGCCATCAGGTAAAAGAGATTCTTAGAAATACAAATATTCCAAGAAAAGGCTGAACTTATTTTCAAAATAATATGTCATATTTTTGTAGAACTTTAAGCTACCTTCCTGCATTGGTTGAACTAAAGTTTGAATTGTGATAAATGTTTTTATGTGTGATACAATTTATGTATAGGCAGTGTATGAAATAAGACTGAAAAGTTACCAGTCTAATATTCAATAGATTTTCGGCAAAATTAAAGACAAACCTCCACACACAGCCTTTAATAACCAAATTACGAGCTGGTGGACTCGCCTGGTTCCATACACTGATCAATGGTTAAATATATATTTTAATCAAATTACTCACAATTATGTTGAAAATGTGTTTCAAAGCCTCTGTTCTCTTAATGAATTTTCAGATCTTCAATAAAAAGTTTCTCATACCTGAATATAAACATACAGTAAATGATTCAATTATTTTGTCAATAAGATATTCATATGTCAGTTGTTTGTTGTGCTTTGTATTGAACCAGTCTCTTGGTGACATGAAACTGACATAATCAAATTATCTCATATTTCTGAAATGCTTTTTTATGAGTTGGAAGACATTTGTCTAGACGATGTCTGTTAATGTCATACAAATTCAATAAATGTTCCAACTTTATCATTGTAATATTACATTATTGTCTGGAACTTGATAACTCAATTTAGTTCTGATTGCAGTGCAAAAGCATGACACATTGTTGATAGCTGTTATAATTTTGGAGATGATAATGTTTCTTATTATATAATATCGATGTAATAATTTCAAGAGTGAGATGAAAGATGCCTATCATAATAACATTCAGATACACACTGACCTTGACCTCTATGATTGACCTCTGACATTCATAATTTCATAATTTACAATGGACAATTGTCGACCATAGTGTGTTTTGATTTTAATCATAAGATGTATCACATATATAAAATTTAAAGTACACTGCCATAAAAAATGGAATTACTTTACTCACTTTTAACTAGTGAATACAAAACTTTTCCAGTGAGTAATTTGCAATAAAGTCATTTTCTCTTCTGAAAATATGTTGTCAAATGACTATAGCCTTTGTCAATCTTGAATGATGATTACGATATTGGTTTAAGAATTATGTTATTGGTTGCCTTAGCACTAAGATCAGTGACCTTTTGAAATCAGGAAACAATTTCATTGTCTTAGCGCATTGATCTGTGGCCTATATTTTTAAGAAAAATGTAACTTGATTGTCCTACCGCTAAGATCAGTTGCCTTTATAGTTGGAAGCTATGTGAATTGTCGCAGTGCTAAGATCAGTTGCCTTTATAGTTGGAAGCTATGTGAATTGTCGTAGCGCTAAGAACAGTGACCTGATCAAATCGGAAATTATTCAAGCTGATTGTCTTAGCGCAAAGGTTGATTGGCCTAGCCCTGGGGTCATTGGCTTCTGTTTATATAACAAGTAATACGTAAATTTGATTTAACCAGCACTATGATCAATGGCCTCTGTTTAAATCAGAAACTATGTCAATTTGATTTTCTTAGCGCAAAGATGAATGGTCTCTGTTAAAACCAGAAACTATGTCAATTTTATTGTCCTAATGCTAAGATGAATGGCCTCTGTTTAAACCAGAAACTATGTCAATTTTATTGTCCTAATGCTAAGATGAATGGCTTTCGTTAATATCTCAAAACATGTGAATTTAATTGTCCTTGAGCTGAGGTCCTTGGTTTCTGTTGGTGGATTAAATTCTTGCTAAGATCTTAGGACTGAAGTCATCTCAATTTTGCATGACTATGGTATTCTTTGAAAACATTTACTACTATGATTGCTCAGTTCTGTGTTTGATATAATTACATAAGCGACATGCTATGTCATTTATCTAAGTTGTGTGAAGCTTGAGTAATCGTCTATTGTATAATTGCTTCTGCATGTCTATGTCAAGCTTCCAATTATTTGACCATGTATATAGACTACAGAGAGGAAAATTTAATTTTAGGATGTTATTGGTTTCTTCAAGGTTTCTTCATCACTTGTTAAGTTAATAGAAAAGTAATGATTTAATCAAAATAAAGTACTTTGGTTTTATTTATTTCCGCGCTGTGAAATTTTTTGAACAAAGTTAAGAATGATCTTATTAGCGCTTGTTTTCAAGCATTTGACATTTTTTATAAAGCAAATTTAAGTTATTTAAATCAAAAACAACAATTAAATTTGATCTTCCTATAATGATCTTTCATGGTTTTTGCGTAAAAAGCATGAAAATTAATCTTGAGAAAAATATGATTTCAATTTTTCTCTTCATAAAGTTCTTAGTCAAGTTGTCTAGAGAATGTTGATAAACTTTCTTTGATAGTTTTTTTTATAAAAATGGAAAATAACAATGCTGAAATCAATTAAAATTTCAGATGTATGAACATGGATGACTAGAATCACAAACTATAAAAATAATGAAAATATATTTAGAAGTTCCGAGATTTGTTTGAAATGTATCCAATTTTTCTACAGACATTGTTTTAACAGAGATATATAACAGGTAAGGTAAATCAAAAGCCAGTATTAGTTTTAAATATGACAGTAGTTTGTAGAAAATTAGTCTCTTAGAGAATGAAGTATTTCTGTTCATGTACAATTTGTCACTATTTCATCATTTAATTTACCCGTAATATATGCAAGTTAGCTTTTCAATTCACAGAAATTAATTGATTTTTTGTGTCATTAATTTGCAGTTTGTATGATTTGATGAATGGGATAGGTCATTTTAGCTGTTTCAAATTCTTTAGCTAGGTCTAATCTTGTATATGTGAGTTCATTGCCATAAATTATTATAAATTATGAAAAAAAGAAATGATATATTTCAAATGTCAAATTACTTATTATGATGTATAATTATTTTCTGTAAGAAATAATGCAATTTCTTTTTTTGTGGTAAGTTTTCTTATTTAGGAAAACCTGAAGCATTAAGTCTTTAACTTCAAACCAATTATTATTGTATCAGTTAAAATTTCAAAATTTCATTGTTTTCTTTCTGTATTTTCAAAAAAGCAAATACTGAAATTTGCCTTAATTACTCTTTAAAAAACTTCTCAACTTCTCTCAAGAGTTTTTTCTTTCTTCTCAATAACTGATAAAAGGTGATATTTTAGTGTTGGTTAACATTGATAATCATTCTTTATTTTTTTGTGTTTCTGTAAAATATTAATCATTAAGAATATAAATCAGCTTTGCATAATGTCAGAAGGATGTCATGTATGTCTTTCGTTTGTCTGCAGTGTTGTCAGCTAGACCTGCTGCAATTTACTTACTATATAGATCTAATAAGCACTACCCTCAGTGTTCCATCTAGGGAAACTACCGCAAGGAGAGTGTAAAGTTTGTCAGTCAGCAACACCATTACTTGGTTATGTACACTCTCTCCTTGGATCGAATGGATCTTCTGTTGAAGTGCTCATCAGGTGTATATTTCACGTAAATTGGATTTGCTGTAACATACGTTGTACATTTTAACCTGCGTCCATACTGTATATCATTACTCTACAGTGATCACAACATTAACAAGGAATAAACTTTTTAAGCAATATCAGAAAATTATCGTTTGTGTTTTCTGTCACCTATCATAGAGATATGAACTTTTTTTTACATATTACTTACTTCATTATGTACTGTGCTTCCTTTTGTGACTTACCCAAACTGTTTTGTATTATACTGAACAGAAAAAGAAACATCACCCTGATGATTCAGTTAAGTGACCTAAATAATAATCAATCATAAAAAATAATTTTTGAAAAGTAAGGGGGAGGGATAGGTCAGGGTTAGCCAGTTTGGCTTCAGATCAAAATGTCTTGGTATCTGGCCAGGGGCTTGGCATTTTTGAAATGGAGAACTGTTTCTACAGGCAGTAAGCTTTGGGTGCATTGCTACACTGAATTTCAGGCAGAACCATGGGTAACCATGGCAGAACCCATGGTTCGCTGCAATGCATAGCCAAATTGGTGTTGCGAGCTTTGAGTGAAATACTCTTGAAAGTCCCCCTTAATCCCCAAATCACATCACCTCACGTCAAACAGTATTGGTACCTGCTTGTATTATCAAACTTTTGTGTACACTTTATTTTATATGACTTAAACTCCATGTTATAGCTGATCTCATTTTGGTTTTAAACAACTTGCATTATCTGTACATTGAGTGGCTCGATCATCTTAGGAATGACAAAAAATGGCAACTTTGACCAAACCATTTGTTGGCCTTGGTTGTTGTTCATGCAGATTTTGTTAGTCCTCATTACACATCAAATTTAAAAATAAAACCAAGATCATGGCAAAATTTTGTTAAGGTGAAGACATGGACTTTTCTCGGCAGTGTGTGCATTCTCACTATGAACCAAAATACTTCTGTGACATTCCAAATTAAATGAAAATGAGGGGTCAAGGGTAGCTGAGAAAAAGAGTCCTGAGTCTAAGCATCAAATGCAAGATCCCCCATAAAGGCCGGGGGTCAAGGGTCTGAAGAATAAGAACCGGGCGCATACTAGGGGAAATACCGTATTCTTAAACAAGGACAGTTCCACACGATACATTGTAATGGTTAGCCCATCCTTACGGCCGTTTATTTCACGAATAACGTTCGTTGGTAAAATAGGTAAGACCTTGGACTTCTGCAAATGGTAATGCCCTGAAAAACGGCGTTACCCATGTCACAGCGTTAGGAATATTTGATTAACTTACGCCATAGTAAGAGACAATTTCCCTCTGTCATAACATCAATTCCCATATTTTGAGAACGGATGTAGTGATTTTTATCGTTGATGAAATGTTACAATTGATCAGCGTTACAACATGGGCGGTTTTTTTATTCATGAGCATAAGCGGCCGGTATCATAATATCGGTTTCTGAGGTGCAACAGTGACTTGTGGTGCCGAGTTCATAACATTTGTAAAACGAACATGACAAAGTCCCAATATCTGTTTCACATTTCTTTGAAACATGTCTGGAATCTCTTTTAAAGTGCGAATTATGTTTTGCCGTTCAGTGATTTATACAACATTCCTCTACAATGCATGACGGAGCTACCTCTGTTGGGAGAGAATGGCTGAATGTATGAAGTCGCAATAATTTGCCGTTGTGATCTTACAGTATTTTGCACAGCCGTTGCAATGTATCCACAGCCCCCGAACATCTGATATAATGTCGGCGCACTATCGGAAACTATGCTATATTTGTGTGAACGAGTAATAAACATAATATAAAACTTTGTACTTAGTGAAACATAAGATCTTATCCAAATGAGATTTATAATATCTTTATTCAATTCATAAACGAATTTTACAAAATTATAAAAAAAAATATATGTATTGCTAGAATATCCACACACTCACAAATGATTTATAATAAATCTAATAAACAATGCAGATTAATGCCCTTATAACGCACTTGTGTTAACGGAAATGTTCCCTTGAATTTTGTTCCCACAAAGAATAACCCGATAGGACTGGCCCTTTAAAAATGGCATCGCCAGTGTACAGAGAACATATCATCATTTTTGTTCGTCATCCCCATAAATAAAATATTGTAGTTACTCGTGCTTATATTTTCTTATTTACATCCAGACGTGGATTCATAGGGAGTCCTTTATCAGGCGTATTCGCCTTTAGAAAAACCAAGGTGTTTTTTAGCCACTTTAACGTTAGTTGTAGATAAGATTGCTATGTTTTACCTGAATGACATCTAGTCTTGATAAACATTGAGTTTTCATTTAGAATATGTAATATATTTATATCGTTAGTTTATACATTAAGCATACCCGGTATATGTTGCCCAAGCGTATGTTTGTAAGACAGTGCTGTAAAACTAGGATAAACAAAAAAATGTTCTTACTGTTCACGTTTGCTAAAGCCAACATTGAATATTCGTAACAAAATTATTATTCATTTACAAAAACTCGAAAACTTTTACTTGTTTATTGGATTTATTTTTTCAAGATATTGAAATAGAAAACTAATTTAACCATTGTAAATGCAATCAAATATTAATAGTAGTTCAGTCATTTGATTTTCTAAAATAGACTATTATATATTTATAGCAATTTGTTTTCTTTTTACGGATAACTGATCGAACTGTTGCAGGGTAAGAATAGTGTGCAAGCCAGATTTTGATGTTGATAAAAATTCATTAAGTTGAATATTTCAAAAAGATATAAAAGCTAAATGAATGATTGTGCGAAGTTACTCTATCATAATTGTCATATGAAAATTGTCGTTAATATTCTAGACCTTTTACTTCGATATCGTCTTTTTTATTCAAAAGAAAACAAAGCATTTATTTAACTAAATTCTCTCTTTATCTTTGTAAGTGGTTTGCAATGGGGAAAATGTTTATTGATTAAAACTTATTTTGATTTACTGTAAATGTGTACTGTAACATTTGATCTATCCGACAATAGACCGATCCATTAAGCCCCGCCCCTACAGGTTTTCGACCAATCGGCGCGCCGTATTTTTGACCTACCTTCCCGCGATCGCTTCCTCGGACATCAACAGGCAACATGGCGGGCTGTCTTTATGACACAGGATTTTCGTCCAGACATTTTACGAAGAAATTGCAGTAATATCAAGTCAATATAGTCGATGGCAGTATTAGTAACATTGCAAAAAGGGTCCTATATTTCAGAAAAATACATCGGAGACAGCATATCCGACTCACATCGGAGATGTATCAATAAAATAATGAGAGGTGAGTGCACCATGCTCGGTTTGTTTACATAAATAAAAGTGTGTTTTGGGGGTTATTTCAAGCTAAATTTTCCAGTACTGTAAAATAAGTTGAATTAATTTAAAGGTAAGTTTGCCTCAGGCGAGGTGAATAAATAGAATCAAATATTCTTTTTCAAATAATATATTTCTAAAGGCTAAGTTGAAATCGATCGATAGAAGGCATTTGTTCCCCGACAGGTTGGGGTGAAACAAATAACACAATAATTATTCTAATCAAACATTAAACAATTTGAAAGCTAAATAGATGTATGAATTGGAATTTCATAGATTAAAAACTAATTTAATTATATTTTTCCAAGTTTCCATTAGATGTGATACCAATTAATAGAATGTCAGATTAAATAAAAAATAATCTCATGAAAACATTGATGAAATACTATATTCATGGATTAAACATATATAGGCCTAAAGTCTGTGAAAAGATCATCTCATTAATAGGACAATTAATTCTAACCTTCAAAAATTCTTGAAAATATAGACATATAATTGATGACATTCTCTTCATGAATATATAATTGTCAAATAAGTTTTCGACAAAGGTGAAATAATTTAATGAAAATGATCCTATATAGACACACAATCGTCATGTCTGTATAAAATATTAAAAAACAACCAGCAAGTGGAGCCTTCTAACTAATTCTTACAGTTTGTATTGCTAGATCTATAATAATGATAATTTGGTCAGACTATTTATTTTATCTGATTTGATAACACTGACTTTGTCAAAATGTCTATCTAATAAGTTTAATCAATTTCTTTTTATGTGAACAATCAAAATAAACATTGCCAGTTTTTAATTTATTTTGAAAGGCTGTTAATTATCACTATCATCAAACCATACACTCTTTTATTTATGTAATTTTGCAAACCATCAGTTAGAATATTTTCAGGTTTACACCCTTATTGATTGTTAGATGAAAAGAAAAGTCAGTTGATGCATGAATAAAACACACTCATAAGCTTGTGTTCCTTTTTTCAGAGTCAAGGAGGCAAAGGGTTTTGATAAATCTGCCCATCATTAATAAGTACAGATGTAAAAACAGTATGACATGGGCAAATAAAGCAGCATGTAAAATATACCTAATTATTTTTATGATTGAATAATGATACAAGTGAAATCATTGTTTTCTCATTCATTAGATAAAATCTTTTAAATACTTCAGCAAAATAGTTTGCAAATTAATCTGATTGTATCTGAGCAGAATAATACAGTCCTATAAATACATTCATAAATACATATATTGTGACAACATCTATAATGTACTAATAATTATATAAAGGTACTTATAAGAGTTCATATTTTAGGCATGATTCATTTATTGAATGTAAATTATTTCTAATATTTTCTTTTTGCAGAAATGTTTACTGAATTGAATTAATAATTGTTTCTTCATCAAATGATATTATTATAAAAAAGCACATATCACATTCTCCCTATGAATTGCTATATAGTTAAATATTGATAGTTATCACAAGTTTCATGAGTAAAAACAATTATATCTACTCTAAATACAGGTCATGTCCAGTCACTGGAGGAATGATTTAGCCAAAAAACAGTTTTAAAATGATTAAAACAGTCAAAATATTACATGATAGAACACTATAAAGGGAGATAACTGACATATGTTACGATGTGTCATAAACTTTCCACGGGTTTCAACTCATAGATTCATAAAAGAAGCTTGTTATTTTCACTGATGCTAGATTAATTTTTTAAAAACGACTGTGTTGAAGGCGAATACAATTTTAGAAAAGATCAGTCTGCGAGATGAAAATCATGTGATCCAGTCCGTACGTGTTGCTATAAATAGGCAGTGCACGCACACATAATGCATATGAACCACAGGATTTTACGATTTTTTCAGGGTTTTTTACCAGCAGTTCTCAGAAATGAAAAACACCTGAAACCATCATCAGCAAATTTATTGTTGCTCGATTTCACAATTAAATATAAATCAGGGCCCATTGACGCGACAGAGGACCTGTTTTCGCGTGATCAAATATTTTTAAACAGTTATTTTGTTCCAATTTCTGCAGTTACATTATCAATAGACTATATTTTCAATAATTCAACCGTTTCTGAGACATGACAAAACTCTAATTAGCCGTAGTCGTCGGCAGAATACTCGTACTCAAAAACACATGTGTCGGACACTTCCGCATGTTTGTCCGAGGTTTGCGGTTGCTAGGGGCGGTCGTTAGGGGGCGGGGCTTAATGGATCGGTCTATTATCTCTCCCGATGTTATCCGATTGCTCCCGAATATGACGTCATATGCAAGATGGCAGCCTCCATTGAATCAGGCATGAAAATCCGTGTTTTGGAACTTTACAGTGGAGTAGGGGGTATGCACTGGGCTCTAAAAGGTGATTTAAGATTTGATAAAAGCTAATATTGACTCCATTTCAGATGACAAAATTTATGATCATTCTCAGAATCGTAAAGAAACAGAGACTTAGAAGTATTTTGAAAAGAAAAAACAAACTATAAACAGATAAACAGCTGTCAGATGGTTATTGTTTTTTTGGCAGATAATTGATATACACAAAACATATTATTAACCTATCGTATGACATTGTAAGAAAAAAGTTTGAAAACAATCATGACGTGTGAAATTTGTTCTGTCAAAGTAAACAAATAATTAAAATTTGACACACCAAATCAAAGGGAACAAGTATGCTGTCCAGACAAAATTTATTTAAACGATGACGATTATGATGATAACCTGCTCCTAATGGTCATGCAGTTGGGGGAAAATATTTTGTTTTTTTGGGGGGAATTTTAACCTTGCATTTGATTCCTTTCAGAGAGTGGAGTTCAGTTTGAGATTGTGACAGCCATTGATTTGAACACAACAGCAAATCAGATTTACAAGCACAATTTCCCTGATGTAAATCTCCGTCCATGCAACATTGATGTAAGTTTAACATGTTTAAGAGATAAACAGTGATGAAAGGAGACCTTTTTCTCAATTGCATTGATACTTGAAAGTTCTCTATTTTCAGGCTATATAGCTTGACTTGACCAAATCGATTAGCAGTACAGTTGGGTATTTTCACATCATGCCAAAAACATAAATGGCGGACCTACTGTCTATTCAAACAGTATTAAAACTGATTTCTCGCCACTTGCAATGTACCACTCCTGAAACACTATATCATACCAATTTTGGGGGGATTATAATCATCAACATTATTAAAATTTTTATCATTTCAGAAACTAACAACAAGTCAGTTTGAGAAATGGGATATTGATGCAATACTTATGAGTCCGCCATGTCAGCCATTTACCAGAATGGGCAAAAAGAAAGATATTGAAGATATCCGCACAAAATCATTTCTACATGTTCTGAACCTCATCAGCATGTAAGTCGTATTTAATTAATCATATCAACATTCGGAGATTCCTCTTACTTCTAATGAAAGTCATGCCCTAACCTTTGATGACAGCTTACATGTATTGTATTGTTAGATGTAAATTCAATATTGAAAGTTTATATTTATATTGCTGGCTCTTACTTTCATTTTAGGACTAAAATATTTCAGAATTTAAGAAGTAAGTTTGATTCTTTACCTTTTTAAGCATCTCAACGGTAAGATTTTAGAAAATGCTTGCGCATCTGTTAACAACTTAAATTACTGGTTTCGAAATTCAGTTCACATGTGGCGCTAATCTTATGGAAATCAGTCAGAACTTATCATTCATACACCTATGCCTTTCTGATTTTATCATACTTTGAAAATTCAAACAATTAGTTTCTTGCTAAAAATTCAATAGCGTCATCTGCTTTTTACCCTTGTTGCTGATTTGGGGTTCATCGCTGTATGTGTGATAGTTTCTGGCTGATTTCATTGAGATTGGTTGAAGGTCAATCAGGAAATAGGTCAATAGCCAATTTCAAAGTCTTCTAGTTTGATAACCTCTTCGGTCACAGTACCTAACAATTTATTCACATATTGATTACCATACAAAAAAATGTATTTTGATTATTTCAGTGCCAAGAAAAAGCCTTCCTATATACTTGTTGAGAATGTGAAAGGTTTTGAAGAATCAGATGCTCGAGACATTCTTGTTGACACCCTGAAACATTGTGACTATCATTTTCAGGTGATTTGTCTTGTAACATATTGATAGATAAACAAATAGTGTATCAAAATACGGTCATGCATGTTTATGTTATTATAATGTTACTTTTTGTTATGTGTATTTTTAGCTCATTAGGCCTATGAGGGCAGAGGGATTTTGGCATGGCGTCTGATGTCGGTTCGTTCACCCGTAAACTTGTATTTTCGACTTCTCCTTATGAACTTCTTACTGCCTGAAGTTCAAAACCTGGTGTACTGGTACCTTGTGCAAGGGGGACTATTAATTGTAGATTTTTTTACCCCTTTGAACCTACTGTAATCTTCTTCTCATGAATAAAAAGGGCTAGAAAGCATACAGACTTTATAATAAGGATTATAAATTGTAGATTTTGAAGATTTCACCCCTAATAAGGGCCATTGGGCCACATCTTAAAAACATATTTTCATCAACTTGTTATGAATGAAAGGGCCTAGAATGTAGAAAACTGAAATATTGTGTTTAAACT
Organism: Phorcus lineatus; assembly: GCA_921293015.1. Lineage (NCBI taxonomy): Eukaryota > Metazoa > Mollusca > Gastropoda > Trochida > Trochidae > Phorcus > Phorcus lineatus. The sequence goes on along the minus strand of OV121096.1, from coordinate 23,324,905 downwards.
CCTAACCTAGAAAGGTTTTTAAATTGTAGATTTGTTGTTCCTGTGGCCCCTTATTCTTTCATTCATCTTCTCATGAACCAAAAAGGGTAGAAAGCTGAAATGTTGTTTATAGACTTGCAATGGGGGATTTGGTGACTCTCAGACCACACCCTAATAACTATTTCAATATCTTTGCAACTACAAGTCAAAGAAAGCTAAATCTTGATTGAAAGACTGGACAGACTGGAAAATCTATTTGATGTATATTTTATCTAATATGAAAGTTTATAAAGCCTGATGAGCTACAAAACCAATGGTTCTTTTTTTAATAGATGTTTAGATGATAGATTATCCATCAATCAATTTTGTATATGAACAAAAGTAACTTTGATGGGAGGCATCCTATTATGTCAGGTAATGATGTTTGACTTGTTTTCTATAGGGGTGTAACAATACAAGGAAGTGATGATATTATATTGATATCCTTATATGGAGGTGGCAATACAATAAATATCCTGGTACTCTCAAAATTATCACACAAAATAAATTATTTGAAAAAATCTTAATCACATTATGATTTTTGGCAACTACAGTTTATTTATTGAGCATTTATGTGTGTTTTATGTATCATGATATATATCTTTCAAATCAATATATATATGCATAAATGTTTTGGACTGCGATACTGTTTGAATGAATAATCAGCAACTTTCTTCAACTTAATGATCAATAATATTAGCAGCACCTGAATGGGAGTACCAATGAGATTCTATAGCTATGAGCTGGTAGCTGATATGAGGCAAATGCTAACAAAACAATCATGTGATTGTAGGATGCTTGTGCTATTTGCAATGTGTATCATGAAATAAGATATTCTTCTCGTTCTTTTATTGACAGGAGTTCCTGTTGACTCCACTTCAAGCTGGGGTTCCCAACTGCCGACTAAGGTACTACCTAATAGCCACTCTCAAATCAGACGGCTTTAAGTTCCATACCACTGGTGGACTCTCTGAAAATCTGCCAGAAGAGTCATCTAAATGGCTGACATATAAAACACACAAGCCTCACTGTGATACTAGCAAGTTTTGTAACAAGTCATATGACCAATCATGTGACCAATCATGTGACTCTTCTGAGGGATCTCCTAAATCATGTTTACAAACAAGAGAAAGTTCCACACAAAATGGTGGAATTTGTGAAAATGACGGACTTGAAGCTTGTTTAGAAGATGCAAGCATTGACTTGCGGCAAGTTGCCGACGATGAACATCAGTCTTACGAGGGCTGTCAGAGGCTGGATCATTTCCTCGAGAAGCAGTCATGTGACTATTTCAACCAATTCCTCCTCGGTGATAAAGAGCTGAGTAGATTCGTCATCATGGACATTGTTCAGCCTTCTCTGAGGAAGTGTGCTTGTTTTACTCGGAGGTATGTAGCTTTTATTGTGTAATGGTAAAATGGTAAAGTATGGCTTGCCAAGTTTGGATATGTGCAGCAATTTAGCATAAAGTTACTTTTTCAGTGAAGAACACTTCAATTTTTTCTACTGAATTGACTTGATTAAATGATTAAATATCTATATTGTTGATGATCATGTTACAGATACGGACATTTTGTTGAAGGAGCAGGCTCTGTTATATCAATGACCAAAGATGTAAAGGTGTGTGATAAAGTGTAACCACTGGATGATTCCGTGAATTTGGGTTCGCAGCTATCCAAAAGAAGTGTTCATTCAGCATTTTTATGTTATGTGCAATTTAGCTCAAAATGCATGTTAAACATTCACTACTTTCAAGTAAATCAAATATGAATTTTGGCTGTGATTATTCAATTATTAAAAATTCATTTGATTTTAACCAAAATGCCACAGAACTTTTATGAAAAGCCAAAAGTCCTTGTAAACCAAGTTGAGCTAATTCTTCCATTGCCATTGAACTGCAAAAGGTGATAAAATGTTAATTACACTTTTCACTAATGGTTCACCTCAGGTACTGGAAGCTGTAAGTCAACTTAAGTCCGAGGTAGTGAGTCGAGCAGAGCGACCAGTGTTGGATGAGACCCAACTGAACCTCCTCCGCAAACTACAGCTGAGATACTTCACACCGAGGGAGATCGCAAGTCTCCTCTGTTTCCCAAGACAATTTGGTGAGAATTATTTCACTTGTATTGCAATCTATTGTTGATCTAAAGACACTTTATTAGAAAATTTAACCCATAAATCTAGCACCATAGTGATGGATCTACAAATTTTTAAGGGGGGAGGGGGGGAGTCCCTATTGAAAAGGGGGAAGGGGGTTCACCTGGGGTTCGCCTATTTTATGGTCTATTAAAAGTTCTAAGGATGTTTTTCTTCTAACCCCCCAAAGCCACCTCATTCTTCCAATTACATACAGTGCCCTTGATTCAAGATTTAAATGTCCACTGGTAACAGTGAAGTTTACATTCTACTAAATAAAACTAGTGATCAGCTCAGAAGGGAATTATGCATTAAAGCAATGATTGGCTCCAAAGATAGTGATTTTTTGAGTGGTTGGTTGTCGAACATCACATAGAATTTCAGACTTGACATTGCAGAATATGGTTTAATTTGTAAGGATGATGTCAAATTATTTAGGTTATGTCCGAATATATTGATAGTTCAAAATCATATTGAATATTTGTTAAAATTGCTTGAAAGTCAAGAATTTCAAAAGTAAAAAAACAAAAGGTACAGGGTGACCCATTTTCCCCAAATAATCAATATTGTATCATATTAATTATGTTACTGATTTGCAGCATTGACTATTTGGGTGGCTCCTTAAATTTGTTGTAACATATTAACATTGTGTTATTGATAAGGGGGGTGGCACCTCAATTTTATTGTTATGTATTCATGTTTTTTTACAATTTGTACTTTTATTAATAAAACTTTAATTGTTATTAATGTTTCAGAATTTCCTGAAGAACTGTCAACCATTCAGCTGTACCGTTGCTTGGGCAACAGTTTAAATGTCCATATTGTGTCATTACTCATACGACTGATGACTTTGTGATAAATTAAACATTCATAAAACTTATTGTTATTTCTTCTTTTGAAGTAAAGGTTCAGAATTCTTCAATGTAATTTCGGCAAAGAAAATACAAGACCTCCAGCCAAATTTTCAGTTTTAGAAGTCAGGTGGAAGTAACTCCTGTTAATCATTCTTTCCACATGTCAGAATCCCGCCTTCTTCTCATTATACACAATGATGTGATTTGTCAGCTAATGACTAAGTTTTCTCTGTACTAAACTGGTTACAGAACGTGTTCTTCAACGAACTGTCGTCAGACCATTTGAACTCAAAACCACTGAATGAGTTTCTGTCTAGGTATAAGAAATAATTTTCTAACTTTTATTTTTCAGAACTTCCTTGATTTTAATCAGACTGGTCATTTCTAATGTAATTATCGACTTAATACCAATGAAATTTGAAAACACATAGAATCATAGTCAGTATTTCTAGAAGGGATATGATGTTACCTAGATACAAGACATTCACGTCAGCTATGAACATTATTGAAAGTTTGTTTTTTATATTACAGAAGGGAGGTAACTGTTGTCTGTAAAAATTATTAGCATTTAATATGGAAGGGAAGTAACTCCTCCTGCCTTGATTGGGGTTGCAGCCTCTGTACTGTATGTCAGTTCATGCATGATATTTTGTTCATACTCTTCACAAATATTTCCATATTACACCTTGTTTTCAACAAACATCATGAAAAATGTCTATTCCCAAGTAACGTTTATGTTGAAACCGTTAAATATAAAAAAAAAAAACTCAAGAAGTATAAAAACATCAAAACAAAAGTCATATCTACACGTGCTTATTAATCCACATACCGAGTTTCATTTAGCTTGTGCCGACAGTTTAAATGTTATCTCGACGGACGGACGGTCGGACATAGGGCGGGTGATAATTAATTATTTGACGTCAGAGATGTTGAAGAGCAATAAAAATGCCAAGAAAATTGTCAAGTCTGTAAATTTGTTTAGTTACCGTTTTAAAACAAATGGGATTACGGTTTTTGTTTGTGATATTATCAAGAACAAAAGTTTTCAAATTCAAAAATTTATTTCGCAACTGTAATTTTAAAAAAAATTCTTTTGTTAAATTCAAATTTTGACATTAACAATTACCCTGCCTTATTCTCTGACCTAACCACTCAAGCTTGACGAATGGTTAAAAAAGCATAATAATACATTTATTGTTTGACGTCACGCATTGTTGAGCCGCCACGGGCAGATCCTGCTATTCAAATCTTCAAGATAATTAAGTAGATAAAGTAAAATTATAGGCAGTGATACGTAAATCGCTGACAAGCTTGAAAAAATATTTTTACACACGTTCTTCGGCAAAGCAACGTAAGTCCTTGAAATAGGAAAGTGACTGTTCCTTCTTTTGATAATATTGTCATTAATACAATATTACTATATCAATATATTAATATGTTTTAGACTCTGTTATTTAGATTTTAAATGATTGATTGATTGATTGATTGATTGATATAATGCATAACTCTCTATTTTCCTAAAAGATCGCACTTTATTAGTCTACAATATAAGTTATTTTGCAAATATGTACGTATTCGGGTTATAACGGTAATTCTTAAACACCGGAAGTATATAATGCAACATTGCAATAAATTCGCATGAACTACGATATCTGAACTCAGATTGTGTTTACAGCCGGAAAAGCAAAACGGCAGACAGCTTTGGGTTATAGCCAACAAATGCTTATAACTATGTTTATGAAATCGGATAAGTTTCAGCGTTCACAATTACCTTAATAAACAACATTTCATCCTTTATCTCAGTTGAAAGTTACTTCAAAACTGCAAAAAACATTACTAGTTCAGCCGTTTTCAACATTACATATTTAATCCTTTTTGACCAGCTGACCGTTTAAACCTTTTCATTGTTGCTTGCAGGTCAATTGTAAAGTATAAAACATATTTTATTACATCGACCGAGAGCTAAGGCGAGTGACTATGCCTTAAAAAGCCAATTTCAGCGAGGAAATGTGTGGTATGGTGCTTTTACATTAACAAGTAGTTGATGGGGAAAATTTTAACAAATAAAACATTTTAAAAAAACGTGCTTCAGAGTCTTTAACATTTGAATTCGTTTGCAATAATTATAATTTTTATCTCCTTTTTAGTTTACGCTGCTTCTCGGCGCATGCCGTTTCCGGCAACAAATCAATTGCATAACTTTAGAGTCGCATTGCGAATGCGATAGACCGAACCTAGTAATTGCATCGAAACTTATGACATTTAATTGCCTATTTATATTATTTTTTATTTGAAGAAGGTATGCATGAGCTATTTTCATTTAATTTTCATTTGGGAAATTCCACATGTACCTCTTCACGACTTTTGTGAAATGACGTGGCAAGCTTTGTCATACGACAAAGGGGATAGGTAGGGTGTTTTGAATTTCAATATTGAAGGCTAGAATGCACACCAAAGTTCTAAAACTGTTGCAAACGTCAGGGGGAAATCGATTTGATTGATTAACTTCTTCCCTTGCGTGCATTACAATTTGCCTTGACCAGTGAACCTTTGACTTTAAAGTGAAACAGAGTATGTTTAATCAGTTTTGTATAAGAATAGATAAAAGCCAAAATACCTTATTGCCTGAGTTAAGTTCAGATCGTCTTTCTAAAGTTGCAACTTTATTTCATAGAGGACAAAAATTATGACATTTTCGTGTTTTCATTTATAAATACAAACTGCGGTATTATTATATGTCTCTCAGTTGATAGACCTCCTTAGTACCACCAAGCCATATTCAGTTAGTTTCCAAAATAATGTTTGAGTCATTGGCGCGCACCATTGTCCGTTTTTCGATAAAAAAAAATCTTTACTCTAATCTGTTAATTGTCACTAAACTCTATTGATAAGCATCAAACTCCTTCTCGACCAAATAACAGTTAGAAATATTTGACCCAAAAAGCATACTTTGTGCTCCTTTAAGGCTTCTGTGGATTAACGTATATTTTAATAAATTACAGCAAACATGAGTTGATATTAATATTCAACCCTGGATTTTGCCGAGTTGACGAAATCGGAATTAATTGAAGAGACATGGCTCAACATAGTATTACACAGTGTAATGATGAAGAAATTCTAAACAATGTACAGAACTTATTTAGTGTTAATTGGAAAACTTTTCCGACAGAGCACCTTGTCAAATTCAAGTATTTGACACAGTGTTAGATTGTTATTAGAACCTAAAAGGGGCAGTAGCACGTTTTATAGGTAAATAAAGGAATCTCACACAAACTTAAAAAATGTTACCAATTGCAAGACAATGTTTTTTAATTGAAAGAAGCAGTTCTAAATCAAAATTACTATGTTCGGTTAAGTCATGCGAATCTACTTTCCTAACTCAAATGATAAAATGGCCGCCAGATACTTGATATTTTCTTCTACAGGTACGGATGAAACGTTAGATGTTTGACCATTTGAAGATAATACAAAATGCTATATATATATACATACATATATACACATATATATATATATTTATATTTTAAAATAATGCAATATCAAAAAAAAGAAAGGAACGTTAAGACATTTTCAGAACCAATGTTTGTCTAACATGCATTCCCACAGAGGTTTCTAAAGTCACGGGGTAGAAATGGCTTGAGTCACCTCTGTAAGGAAAACATTGACATAACGCATATCTGAAATCGTTGACAAGTCACGATTTAAATGTTCTCACATTTTCCTGAAATTAAGAACAATTGCAACTCTATGGATGTCAAGATAGGTCTGTTGGCATGATGATGGTGATCCAAAATCCATAATGAACCCTCTTCAGAAATATATTACATCGCGTATTTTGTCGTTATGAAGTCACTTTATCAAATAAATGTCGTGTAAAAAAGACGTTTTCTTGATGCATGTACTTGAGTGATAGTCAAAATATTCTGACATTATACAACACACATACAATGAAATCATAGAATTATGATGTTAATTTTCATGACAGGAACTGTTTTATATATAACCCATGAAATAAAAAAAACTCCCAATAATCCATTTCTTACAATGAAATACATTAAAATCCGGAGACACATGAAATATAACTGATGTTTTTCAGACATGAATGTCTGGTAGTTGAAACATAAAAATATAATTTACAATTCAATCGTGTCACATGATAAACCGGAAATGTCTTGGTTACAGTTAAGGACAATTAAAGGGGGTTTTATCACTCGACATTCCGCTGTTACCAAATCAGAGCGGTGTGGGTCTAACATATCTCAAATATTTGTGTGCTGAGATAACGCTAATGACTAAATGACATTATCCACTCCTAGCCCTTCAGTGTGCCCGAAAAATCATTTATGCCCTTTTTACATGCACTCTTTACTCCTAGGAGTATATTTACTCCTAGGAGCAAATTTACTCCTAGGAGTAAAAGTATATTTACTTTACGTTCCATTGAAAATTAAGGACCCTTAAGTATATATGGTTTGCTTATGGTTAAAACATCATTTTGGTGAGGTCTCACAATGAGTAAACTTCTTATCCAAAGGAAAAGAAGAGAAGATTTTGTGCTTGGTTTGTCAACTCACAGAAATGAGTGGTCAAAAACACGTTCTCGGATATTGTGGAATAATATTGTGAGAGGTAAATTTAATGATGATCAGTGGAAAGAAAACTTCCGCATGACAAGAGACACTTTTTTTGCACTTAGTGAAGAATTAACACCTTTTTTGCCCTGGAGTGTGAAATACCTTTATTGAAGGTAATTACTCGTCTGTGGTGGCGCTACGCAAAGAATAAAAGGTAGTGGAAAGGGATTCTGACAATGGGTCCGGCTCCACATTTTTTCGAAGTTAATGTAATATCTTAATAAAACAATATTGACTCAAGTTACCTAAATTTAGATATGAAAGTCAAACTGTTGGAATCATGGTGACATGCCAGCTTATGTTTGTGAACAATAAAAACAATTTTCAACTTAGGTTTATGGTTGTTTTCATTCAAATGAAAAACTTAAGTCTCAATTCTTTTATTTTCATATTACCACCAATATATTTATAGAAGTAGTTTAAATATACACACAATGTCAAGGTAAATTTCTCAGCTTTTTCAGTACAACATTTATAATTGTCATTATTTGGACAATGTTTTAGTGAGTTATCTTTAACCAAAAACATCAATTTTCAGATATACTATAATCAATTGATTAATAGTTCAGTAGAAATCTTAATATTGGTAAAAAATGACATAGTGAATATTGTAAGATGCAATTATGAAAGTAAATTTGGTATTACACTAACGTTGATTTGTAAAGTATATAAATTTGAGAATTCCCTTTTATTATGATCTACCTATACCCCTAACAAAAATTGAACAGTCACAAAGTTCCTTTCCACTCAGAAGTTGATACGCAAAAAAACCTTGCTCTTATACTATACTATATGTCATGTTACAATATCGACAAATAGTTGTGTTTCTTAAATTTATGGGATTCATTGTTATTCAACACCTGCAAATTAAAGCTAAAGCCTACTGTACAGTTTTAAACCTAAAAGGCAGGTGTTGAATAGCAATGAATTCCGGAAATTTTACAAACACAACTATTTATCTTCTAAATGATCTCAACCCTTGATTTGATTTCATTATGGGCGAAACATTGGAAAGAGCAGAAAGTTTAAAAACATATCTGCACAACTTAAAAGAAAAAATGATGATTTTCCAATATATACCCCATTATTTCACATCATATTTCTTGATTTCTTCATATGTACGTGCTCAGCGCATTTAGGCAAGATTTAACACAAGAACGTGAAAATATTCAATTTTAAATAAAAAATCATGAATAGATAAAGCAAATGCCACACAAAAATCTATTTTTGCCTTTCCTTCCTTGTGAAATGAGAGTAGCAATTTATTTCTTCCTCTTCTATCTTGTGAACCTCTTCACTCATTTGGATAACTGTTATATCACAGTAAAAGATTGTCTTCACATAAAATCTCTTCAAATTGACATATACTGATTGTCACAGTCTGTTTTTTAAAAGAAATGATGCAATATTATGTCTAGTTATGGGATGCTGCATTCAGTTTGTTTACAGGAGTAAACACAAAACCTGTTTCCATGACATGGTTACTTACAGGAGCAAAAGTAAATATACTTTTACTTTACCTCTTGGGGTAGAGTATTTTACTCCTAGGAGCAAATATACTCCTGTAAGTAAATTAAAAAGGGACCGTTTACATGGCATGTTTACTCCCTGTAAGTATATTTACTCCTAGGAGTAAATATACTTACAGGGGTAAAAGTGTGCATGTAAAAAGGGCATTAAATACATAGATTCACCCAACAGGGTCTAATGCAGTTGGCTCACTCAAGATTCCGATCTGAATGGTGACCGTTCATCGCATTCTATAACGAACTACCCAAGCATCTTCGCACATTCGAAAACTTGAAAACCTTGAAAACCTTGAAACTCATCTCTTTGAAACTAACGATGTGTGATTTATTACAGATTTCCTCGGACCCTATCAAATTTGAGGATGAAGATGATGATGATAATGACGTTCACGATTTTATGGATATTCAAGCACATGCTTGTGCAAATCTTTGCAAATCTCACCAGGGAAACAATAGCAAAAGAGGTGGCAAATGACATTATGAAAGATATGCAACTCAAATATATACGGCAGAATTACATATACATAATGAAAATATCAATTCAAGTTAGATTGGCAACTTTCCCTTATCCTCTTGCAAAGGAAATGGTATTCGTTTGAACATCGAAAATGAAAATAATTAAAAGAAGGGGAGGAAGAAGACAGCCTTGCACACGACAAATGTAGATAGGTTGTTTAGCAAAGTTTTGTTTATTCATAATATCCAACAAACAGTGGTAAAGTTTAAGCCAAAACGCATACACCAGGTTAGCTATTTTTGTGTTCAAAACAAAAGATCATGTAAATCAATGGAAGCATCGTGGCTTTAAAACTCGTATACGATACACCAAGCCTTAAAATAACAAATAATAACAAATTGAGAAACTCAATTTATTGCAGTCACATAAAAAAGAGCTATGAACACTTTTATATCAATATTGTTATTTTTAAATAAGTGTTTAAAAAATTAGTCCTGTGCCTCCTTTCACAAAACCCTTAGGTGATAATAAGTCTCTAAGGTAACCTTAGTGCAGTGTTAAGAATAGGGGTTAAGGTTAACCTTAGTAAAAGTTGCTTTGTGAACAATAGTTAATCAACTAGACTTGCCAATATTTTCTACACTTAAAAGACGTGGTCTAGGGTCTGACAGGCTATTATTTGATCTGTATTTGATATCCGTGACTGACTGAGTCACCTGAATATGCTCGAATCACGAACCCTACCATATGTAATTGGAAAACTGTATTTCAAAATCAGCCACATAATACAAATCAATATATAGATATGGTGAACGCAGTTTAGTTTGCAATGCTATTAGTTTTGTTAATGGGAAAATATAATAGGCGTAGGATGCATTAGTAATGATTGATATGTCAAGGCCTATCCGTACTTACTGTATGCGAAGCAATAATATACATATTTATGTTCGTAAATCATATCTATGAATCATTTATGATTTTACCAGGAGTGGAAGGTTTTATCTACACAGAAAACTGATATTGTGACGCTGGATACACATTATTATTGATTATTTGATTTGACATACTGCAATAAATTGTAATTTTATTTGCTGTATTTGAATGAAACATAAATGACGCCTGCAAGAAGACGTCTAGCATCTATTCATTGGTGGTTTAGCATCTTTGGGCGTGGTGAGTTGGTGTTTAACGCCGCTTTCAATATTATTTCACTTACATCGCGGCTGCTAGTATTATTGCAGGGAGAAAGCCCGCAACACCATTGTGGGTATGCATTGCGGTGAAACCTGCGTGCATCGGCTGGAACTAGCGAACCATGGGTGGTACTGCTACTGCGCTGAAATTCAGTGTAGCATTTCACCCAAACCTGACTGCGTGTAGAACAGTTCTCTACTGCAGACAAAGTTGCCGAGCCCCTGGCGGGATTCGAACCACGGACCTCTTGATCCGAAGCCGAACGCGCTATAACCACTGCGCTATCCCGCCCCCTTTGGGCGTGGTGAGTCATCACTTAGGTGACCCACTTCATGGTAGTGATTAGAGTTAAAATAAAATCTCTTCATTAGCTGATTCATTTGAGTAACGGAACTTATTTGTGACTTGAGCAAGAAAGCATATTCAAAGTGCGTCTATTCACCTAGCAGTAAGATCTGATACCTGGTGATGTCATGGGGAAAGTAGCGCCAGGTGTCCTGTATACTCAAATTAACGTCTGAAAGGAATGACCATACAATATGTCACCGCAAAGTCTAATTAAATTGACCGTGTTCCGAGGAACAAAAGATTTTTAAAATTCCTCTAGCGGGATTCGAACGCACTTAGAAAAAAAAGGGGAAACAACTCTCACTACAAACTTAATTTTAAAGGGAGGTAACTGTACTACAAATATCATTCCAGAAGGAGAGTACGAAACACGCCAAGCGTATATTCTGAACATGAAACCGCAATACCAGTCGCTAAATCCCCTCTGTCATGACCATAAGCTTCTTCTCATAGCCGCATTTGTTTGGTATGTCACTCCTATAACCCCTATAGTTTACTGATAAGCCCTTGAGTCCCCCGTTAGGACACCGAACGCTGGCCTCTGTGTATTAAATCCTCTCAAAAGGGGGAACATACACCTGTCTATTTGATTTGGGGTCGCGATCCTTTAGTGCAGAGGTTGTGGTTGGTCAACTGTGTTTGTGAACGCTGCATACCTGTTCAGGTGACACTGCTTACAGCTCACCTGTCTTCAATAGTGATAGTACCAAGCCTTGGGGAAGACTTTGAATAATGTTGGTGATCAATTCGTAAACGTTGGTATATCGTGTCCTTGTAAGTGATAGTTAACTTCATGATTTGTACATTCATTCTTTGTTAAGAATTCCGTCACCATAATTTGTACAATGGAACTTGACAAGTATGAGAGTCCTAGCTAGGACCTCAGGATTTGTGCATTCAACCTTTTTTTAATATTCTCCGACTTCAATATTTCTACTTTGGGTCTTTATATTCCTTCAACGACTTCATGATTTGTACATTCGATCTTTTTAAATGTCTGAAAATGACTGAAAAGTTAATACTTAGCACAATAACTGGAGGGCATGCTTACATCATCGAAGCGGCGGTAAAATGATTTCTGTCTCGACTACGACATGATCCTATCAAATATCCAATTTCGTTGATACTGGAAAAATTTAATGTAATGGTTGAAGGTTCAAGAGAGATTTTAAGACATTCATTTGATCGAAAGGATTTCATTGTTCAGCCATATTTTTGACTAACTTTTTCCATCCCCTTTTTCTTAATTTTTATTTTACCTGTTCCATGTGTTATGTATATACTCTACTATATACATGTTGAACGCGAAATGGCAACGAAGTCACACGAATTTATTTACGTCCCCGGCATAGTTTCCGAAGCTTGCTTATTATACTGAAGCAATATTTCCTGAGATTGGGTGACACATTTATCGTAACTTTCCACGTATAAGCATCCTGATTTACAGAAGCGTATTTGTATGCGAGAAGTCCCTACATTTGTATAGGCTTTTTAAAAAAATGCTGATAATGGAACTAGCGAACCGTTGGTGGTACTGCGCTGAAATTCAGAGTAGCATTGCACTCAAACCTTACTGCGTTTAGAACCATTCTCTTCTGCAGAAAAAGTTGTCGAGCAACCGGTGGGATTCGAACCCGGGACGTCTTGATCCGAAGCCGAACGCTTTAACCACTACGATATCCCGCACTAATGTTTTTTCAGAATTAATCGTTATTTCCATAACTTAACATGTGGCGTGCCATCCTGGTATACAACAGCGTATTTTTATCCGCAAAGTTCCTTTAACGGATACAAAAACACTCATGGAGCTGGATGATAGTGTACATGCCCTTAATTGTATATTCCTCAGGAATACAATGCTTTGTGATAATAGTATATATATATATATATATAACATGTTTCGAAGACGTATTTATTTGAAAACCGACACGTGGAAGTACGATAAACTGTGCTGTGACTTTATAAACTTTAACTTCATTTTCATTTGAAAAACTTTCATTGGAGGAACAGTAATGTAAAAAAAAGACAGTATATTGTTGGGGTCAAATACGTCAACTGCTGTTAATGATGTTTTCATCAAGAAGTACTAATTGGTAAAGTAATCATTATAGAAGAAGAAGAAGAAAAATAGTTTATTTAAGTGTCGCACAACATACAACATTAGGTGATAGCATTTTAAATTATTGCATAAAAAGTTGCATATTGCTCGGCCAAACATGGCCTACGGGACAATATACAACATTTAAAAACATATACAATGATATTTAAACACATTCATACATGTAAAATAAGTACCTGGGAATTATTTTATGGCAATTAAACGGTTTAAATCGTGATTTTTGATCGAAAACCGAACAATGTTCATCATTTGCATGGCGAGTGCCAATGACTCGAACATAATTGGGAAAAGTTTTCTATAATAGACAAATGGAAAACAAAGAGTTGGAATAGAGTAGTATTGAATAGGTTACATATAAGCGTTCATTTAAATAGTACGTACAACTTCGTCTTTTAAACATAGTAGAAGGCTTATACTCGATTGTCATTGACAAATTATTTTTTGGGGCATTTTGGGTGAAAAGGCAAGTTGAGTAATTTGATTTGAACTTTAATCAGTACAGTTATCAGGATGATATAACGACAGAGATCAAAGTCACATTAAGTTTTGTTTAGCTTATTCTTCGTCACTTAAACAACTAGATAAAAAATGTCGACTTTTGCCAATAAAACAATGAAATTACCAACGTCGATAGAAAATCGAATATAAGTATTTATATGGTGTAAGTATTCCACGAAATTGTGTTAAAACTCTTAAAAGTCGTCTTTAAGCATTGGACTACATATTTAGCAAAAATTGAAAGTTAACCACCTTACAGATTTGCTTTTCATCCCTTTCAATATTTCACTAACGTACCCCTCAATCGTAAATTGCGGTTTGCAGATATGGTGTTAACTCGATACATCGTTAGTTTCAGCGATTCGCACCTTAAACGACTATGTTTTGTCTGGTCTCGTGATATGATGCCGTGGGAACGCTGGGGATGTTTTCATACAGGTAGACGACAGGTAGGAGGGACAAAAGCCCCCCAACAGGTAACAGGTGTCACGAGAGACAGGAATTACAGGGGTGAAGCTATTTTAAAACTATGCATGCGTAATTCAACTTATCTGGACGTCAACTTAACTAGAATTTATAACAGAGGTGTGTATATTTCTGTATGTATGTATGTATGTATGTATGTATGTATGTATGTATGTATGTATGTATGTAAGTAAGTAAGTTTGTCAGTGTGTGCATTTACACGAAAAAAAACGTTCATTCGCAAAGGTATATAAATGTATTATATATATATAGTCTGACTCATACACTGCCTTCAATGATATTTTCATTTTTTTTACCTTCGGTCTAAATATGATAACCTGCATATCCCTTGTAAATCATGTCTAACTATTTCTATAAAGTTTCCATTCTCTGAAGCTCTTTCCCAAAAAGTTGTAAAGAATTCGTTTTTTTTCTCTTTAATAGATAATTTAGACTTTAAAATATGTTTTCCAAAGACTTGTGTTAGTCTCAAAAATAACAGTATAGCTTGTATTAACGTTCAGAGTACTTTCATATACAATACTTTCATGCAAACCTAAAGTGATACGTTTGTGCGATGACTGCTCAGCTAAACATACGTGCATGTATGATACAACAGTATCGTTCCAAAACGCAGAACTCCACAACGCAGAAGGGTTATGAACGTTATGGCAATTCTGCATTTTGGCTTTCTGAGTTTTGACAGGGAACTGGTACAACCTGTATGGTACAACGGATGGTATTCTGGGACACAATTGCCTTTTCGGATTTAAACGTTAAAAATCAAAATAATGTTTGTGTGATTCATTTACAAGCATCTTTAGTGATGTATACAGAATCTCACCAAAGTGTCTTCTGATATCAAAAAGTTTTAACACCAGCTGATAAAAGTAACAAATCCAAGCATAATTTTACTTTCATCAACGATTGTGATATACTGACATCAGGAGACACGAGGTTCTATTTTCATCATCTACCATCAAGTTTCCATAAAAGAAATATACATCTTTTACCATCTCTGGACTACCCCTAGAGTCCGGTTGCGATGATGTCATAGACGTCGTTATGTTTATTAGGTCTAAGAATTGTTATGTTATTTCTTGATGAAGTAACATAATTGTGATGTCATTTACCAAACGTTGGCATAACAGAGTTAAAATCTAAAGTCGAATTCTCCCAAAGGTGAAATATATTCGGTATTAAGCAGTTTTGGATGATGAATTACCGTTGGATGAAGAATTTCCTATAAGCACTACCTAATTAAGTTCAAGTAATTTTCAAATAATTACTGGATTTTCGTGATACATCATGAGTGCAAGTAATAGTCATTTTTATATGTAAATACTTAATATATTTTGTAATCATTAATTTTCAGTTTTCAAGAGGGTAAAGCTTTTTTTTAAATGTAATCTTGCCCTTTTCATTTACTTTTTAGGTAATTCCCTTCCCTTTTTCATTCTCTCCCAACAAAGGTAGCTTCGCCGTATATTCATATACAATCTTGTCTAGGAATTAATGACGGAGCTACCTCTGTGTGGAGAGAATACTTATTTTTACGTCATACTAACATATATGAAAGCGGAGACGTTTAGCTTATGAAAACATATGCAGGAAAGATAAGGAAATAAAAATGTCGACATTTTTCAAGTTAAAAACACGGTCTCATTTGGTGAAAATGTTGAGGGAAAAGTTCTTCACATTAATAACTTAAAATAACAATAGACTAGTTAAAGTACGAAACGCTAGCTGTTTCCTTTATTATTCTGACATGACATTACGTTCACTGTATATCAACAAATAAAATAAATGAAAACCAATTTTTTTAAAGTGTATTATTAGGTTAATAGCCCCATGCATGTAAGTAGAAATACATGTACCCTGTTGAGTAAACGATACCGAGACGGTGTTAAACAGCACGTAATGATAAAATCAATCTATGATGAATTTATGGATAATAATTTATATCTCAGAAAAGAGAGAGACAAAAAAACATCAGCCGGAAATCAGCCATGCAAAAGCAATCACCGTCTGTTGGTCATGTCTAATGTCAGTGTTCACCGACTTACCTTTGCTTGCAAACAATTTATTTCACTCGTCCTACCTGTTTCCACCTGAAGCGTCTGAATGCGTTACCTGGTGCTCGCATTTGCCGCAAGGTGGCGCTGACATTCGGCTTTGTCCGCTTTTGCTCTTACCCCAGCGGAAATTGCCTACCGATTTCTGCTCCTAAATTGTCTTTCAACGTAGATGCTAAGACATTGATGGATTTTGAGTAACATAAAACACTTAATATCAGATATTCTATAGATTTAATTCGAACCGTTATATTGAAGGAATACAAGTTGTCGTTCATTCCTAACCGGAGGGTGGAAGTCCACAGCCAGTAAGGGCCTTCACGTTTGATTGACAAGTAGTGTATATTCGATTCAGAGAAGCTACTCTTGTGGATTTGAACATATACCGGTCAGAATTTCCTGTTTTGAAGGTGAGTTCGTGTATGATTTGTGATTCTGCACTTCTCTAACGCAGATTCCAGACCCCCCTACTAAGATATGTCTGCGACTGTTCAGCTATTTGTGCGCAATTCTTTGCGACTTCTCTAGTGAATATGCTCAACGTGAAAGCAAGGGCTGTATCGTTCGTCCCCTTTTCATGGTGTTTACAATAATCCATGGATATGTTGCCCCCTCCACTACTGCTGTGTATTAAATATACAACGTTCCTCTATGTATTTTGAATCTACTCCACGCTTTGTGTATTGGATGTATGCCTCCATTGGATATTTTATTCCACGGGATCGTTTGTTTATGAAGCTTTACCTGGCCCTTGAAAGCCGACGTATTATTATCATGGCCGACTTGTGTAAAGGCTCGTGGATTAAACAGGTGAGTTTTGGGTGGCCGGGTCCCCCGAATTTGACACGCTGAGTCCCCAAGTGGACGCTCAAGGTATGCGTTCGTCCCTGAGGTTGTAACAACTGTCAGATGAAGCGAACACACCTGAGGAAGTATAGAAATCGATTTTACAAGGCTTAATCGTTACCTGTCCTCGCAACCCTTACAACCATAAAATTATACACAACATTGTGATGTATAGATTATATAGTGAGCGACGATAGAAATCTATAAAGTCACTAATTCTTTGGGGTTTGTTTTGCATAAAATATCTAAATATATGAATAAATCTTAGGGATAAGTAAAAAATGACATAGGTTTTACTGTTAGGTTACTGCTTGAGATGTCACTAATATTGTTCATGAAACATTGTAAAGGTAATCTAGTTCCTGTAAAGCAGTATAATTCTTGTATCACAGGGACGTGTATCGCCGAAAATTATGATGAGAATAATATATAATGAAATAAAAAATGGTATCTCTTCTTTATAAATACTATGAGATATCATGTTTTTATTTTAATTATATAATAATATTCTTATTTTCGGCGATACAAGTCCCTGTGTCTTGTATGCCTGTCATTAGATCCTTTGTCAAACTCACATGAGTTAAAGAAACATGTTTCCTATATTCACTAATTCAGCTACACTCCAAATTAAGTATTTAGTTTAAGACAAGAGATGGATGAAATCTTTAAAATGTCATCTAGTTCTTTTATTTTTAACCTCTAAATTTGTAACAATTCCCCTTTGAAACTATGATTTAAAATTATGTCACAGTAAAATAAAATGACATTAAATTAACCAGGTAAATCACATGTGATTTTTAATTATTTCTAAATATACATAACTGTTGATTTATTAGAAATTGATATTCAGCTCCCCCCAACCTCACAATCTGATGAAGTAGGTCGAAGAAGCATTACTCATACTGTTTATTTACTTAGCTGACAAATAGCCGAAACCTTTGTCATCAGTGTTAAGGGTCTGATGCACATTTTGTCACATACTAAGTTTGGTTTGAAAGTGGTTGTTCTAAGCCAAACACGTTCTGTTGGTTTGCTTCATATGAACTTTCCAAGACGTGATATGGTCTCTAACCACCCTTTCTCTCATTCTCCTTTTAACTTGTAAGTGGATAAAATGCATAAGCAGAAAAGAAAATATTTGTTTTACTTAAAATATGCATTTACTTCATCAGCTTGCAATGTACAGTCAGGTTCATGCTTATATTTTCACCATAATCCATTGTCCTTTTGTGTACTTTATATCTTGTATTGATTTCCTTAATTGCATCCAAGCATTAAAAGGGTAGATGTACTTCATTTTGATATAATTTACCCTGTTTAAAAAAAAAATTACCTGGTTCAGCAAAGACATGGAGTTGATTGATAAAGATTTCTGAATAGTTACATTTTGACAGGTGTATACAATAATCTTGTTATAAGCAATGAATCTGTTATGTAACCAACAATCTCTTTAACCAATTGCTTTAGGCCTAACTGTTACCTGTAATAAGATAATTGGCATGTCTGTCTGTCGCTAGTCAAATGTTATTTTTAGCACCTGTCTACTAGAGACAAATGGATTAAAGGGTTTGCTAATTAGGTTTGCGCAGGTGAGTAGCTTACCTGTAACTTAACCCTCTGAGCTACCTGTTCAGCGTTGTAGGTCATGCTACGTTTGTCCTAGTTGGTTTGAAATTGACCTGAACGTACAGAGGTGACAGAAATACTGATAGGTATAAGGCGAAGTATAAACACTGAAATCTCTTGGCTGATAGGCACTCAGGGCTTGGTCCATTAGAAGGTGAACAATATTAGATTTCATTGCAATGATGTACACTGATATATTCTTTGTGTGGTTTCTAGACAGTTAGAAATACTGATTTTGATACTGACATCAATAATACTGGTAAAATCAGAACACTTGTCTATTCTAAAAAAATATAAGAAATGTCCTATCATGCTCAATGCAGATCAAAGACTTGAGTAGAAATGGATTGAAATATACTCAACAACAAAAGTTATGTACGATTCCAGTATTCAAATTCAATGTCTCCAAATCTGCATGGTCCTTAACTTATTTCGTTAGGTATATTTTCATTGATGTTATGAAATTATGCTGTAGTATAGGCCTTTCAGACACTATGTTGACGCTTTGCAAAAAACCCACTAGATTAAGAGTGTATATAACTCACTCAAAAAGTAGATAAGGGCATTGAGCATATGTATCAAGAACACAAACATACATGGTGATTATAAAGCATATATTATATATATGAAACACATTTTGATATCATTGTTCAAGCTAGTGTAATTTCAATGTTAAATCTATAATTTGCACAAAGATCAATACAACATGTGGTAATAAGTAATAGTATTAATATGTGTTTTCAAGGCTGGGGTGAAATATATCTGATATCAGTGTGGAAGGTTGTAGTTTGTGTTTCATTGTTATGATTTGTTGTACATATCAACCTTATTATATAACATTGATAGTGTCATTATTGTGGTATTGTGGTTCTCATTTACTATTACAGACTGAGTTTTAAAACATTGTAATTATTTATTGTACATGTAGTTACATTGTAGAAATATGTATTATTGTATAGAATTCTATTTTTGATGACAAAATAATACTTGTATGTATTTTATAACTAGCGACACTTGTGGTCAGCAAGCTTAAATCTTTGACCACTTGGTGTTTTGGTCAGTAGAGTGTTACTTGCAGAATCTCTTATTTAGGCAAACATAAATAGGAATATTCTTTCTGAGAATGATAGAATTAAAAAAAAAACGAAAAGGAAAAAATTATTTTGTTGATAGATATATTCTTGTTGTAATGTTCAATTGTTCACATATATTTGGTAATTCATATTGTCTATGTGGCCAGAAAGAAATAACAAAGCGATCTTTTTAGCAAGTTTGACCTTAAAACCTAATCATAACAATTTTATTCCTTTCATTTCAAAGTATTAGTTTTATTCCTTTCCATAATATCAAATATCATTAATGGAATAAAGATGAAATCTCTATATGTTTACAAATGCCAGTTCACATATATATCATGCAGTTGACAAGAAATAAAACCTGTGAAGCCTAACAGTAAAACTGTCCTATGTCAACAACAGTCCACGTCTCCAACCTGTTTACAGGGATCCTATTCAGACTCACCTGTTTCAAACACAATGGATTTCCTTGCCCCAGGTCGGCAGTAATTGAAAAGATTTAAATTTGAAGTGTTCGCACACGTAATTACCTCCCCTTGTGTGAGGGTCGAGGAATGTTAGATGAAGATGTTGACAAGAGGGTTTGTCTATTGTAGTGCCAAAGTTGAGTATAGTGGACATTCCATTACCCAAGCAACCAGGTAATGTCCATTTATCTGTAGGGAGTAACATTAAAGGCTTGATACATCACCTGCAAGAGTGTCCTATTTGGGTGATAGGTTAAAGTTAAAATGTATTGGATTTGTTTAGAACAGAATTTCAGATATGGTTCATATCTATTACTTTGATGATGTTTCATGTCAAATTTTGAAAGGGATGCCCAGCTTTGAATTTATTTTTTGAAAATGACTTACTTTATTTAGTTAGTATTTATCTTTTTCAGTTTTTTTTAAATCTTGATATACATATAGTGTCATTCACTTACCTTATCCAAAAAATATGTAAACTGAAAAATTGGATTAATTATTTTGGTTTTACAATAAGCATATGTCTTTTTTTGTTAGCTAAATCAAATTGTAGATCTCATGGTGACAAATTTAGTCAGCAGTGAGCATCTTATTATGGATGACTGTTAACCACTTATCAGAATTGAAAAGGGAAGTAATCACTCGAATATGCATTCAAAGTTGCCACTAGAAACTCTTGTGTCTCCTCCGAAGGTCATCACAGGTTTCTTTGACCCATGCTTATGTAATGTAATCTGATGTAATGAGATATATGAAATATTTTGAAAACATCTTAAAGAGTGCATGCAAAGTGTAAAAAATATGATTTAAAAAAAAATTCCATTATGAACTAAACATTAATCTCAAAGAAATAATTATTTCCATTTTAGTCTTACATAACATTATCTTGTCATTTCAGTTTAAGGTGAAACTGTGTTAAATTTTATTAACAAAGAAAAGCTTCAATATTAAATCTTGAAACTTCTTTTGAAGAAGACATTAGAATCCATCAAAGGATTTAAGAAAATGAAAGGGATGAAAATTTCAATAAAATGAGATCAGTTTTTATATAGATGGAAAAGAGAACTACAATTTTGTGATAATTTAAAATGTATTATTTCATTTAAAGTTCTCCGATAACTTCACTGTAGAGTTATTCAAATTGAAATTTAAAAAAAAATTCTAGTGGTCTGCAACTTGTCATTATGTGTAGTGATGTCCCTTAGGAATGTGAGTGCAAACCAAGGAAGACAGAAACACAAACTATCCACGGGACGCAGTGTTTCTCCAACACAAATTCAAATGATTAACACTCTTCGATGTTTGAAGGTAAAAAAAACATTCATCTAATTTACATACCTGTCAATGTTAATGTGAATGAAGGAGCAGCAACTCGTCCACGGGACGAGATGTTTTGGGTGAATTGATTAATTAGTGATTTTTTTCCCTCCGGATAAATCAAGACTCTGTTGCCTGACAACCATTTGATAGTGACCCAGTGCCTGTTTGTGTTTTCTGTGTATATTTATTTGTGGTGTTGTGTTTGTTTCCCCCCCAT
The DNA here is from genome assembly GCA_921293015.1 of Phorcus lineatus. Taxonomy (NCBI): domain Eukaryota; kingdom Metazoa; phylum Mollusca; class Gastropoda; order Trochida; family Trochidae; genus Phorcus; species Phorcus lineatus. The sequence continues at coordinate 23,303,026 of OV121096.1, read as the reverse complement.
GTTTGACCAAACTCCACGATACATATTGTGGTTTACTGGTACTGGTAGCCTTAGACTTTGGGAAGGATTGCAGGGGTGGGAAGGGAAATGTTTTTTCAAATATTTATAGAAATTTAAAATGCATGTTAAGACAAAATCTCTAAATCTCTCTAATCCCTAATCTTCTAAATCAAGAAGTTAACAGCATTCTTGGCTGACCCTAACTTATAAACAAGGGTAGAAGCCTATCGTATCAGGGTATTTTGGGTGGAAACGAAATTTAAGGTAACATTCCTGTTTGTTCATATAAGTATATGATTACAGCACAACACAATTTAATCATGTTACCAAGTGTAACATTTCGGTTGAGTTAGATTTTACAACTTAATGAATAAGAGTGCACATTTGTTAAAAAAATCATTAGAATTGGAAACGAAGCCATTCATGGGCATTATTATTGTGAAAATCCTTTTGATTAGTCTTATCATAGTCATTTATAAATGTGTTGATGTTCTAGCCATTCGCATAGTTTATTATTATAAGTTTTAAAAAAAAGTAAAAGTACGACGCATTTACTCATGTCATTCCCTGATAAAGAAACACGGTGGACCAATTGCTTTATTTTAATTGTGAAGCAAAATAACTTAAGTCAGTGGTTTCTTGTCTTTGCTTTATAATTCTTGTTGAAACAGAAATGCAATTTGTAGGTCGTAGTACACAGCTTATTATTGATAATCAATGAGAAAATGCCTTGTAAATTGCAAATAAAAATACATTATTCAAAACACGTTAATGAGTAAACGATATGTTCAATTGGTCTTTAAATTTCAAACTTCTTGACTTTGAAATATTAATAGTGTCAGTTTACCGTAGGTGTTACTCATTATCCTAAGTGGATCAAAATAGCAAAAGACATGTTCAAGTTTGGGAAACAAGGCATATATTTGTTTTCCTTGAAGGAGAATCTTTCAAAGGGAGATAACTAGTATTTCTTGGCTTGGTGGATGGATTGTTACCTGATGTTTGAGACCTGGTCTATGTTCTGAACCATCTTTATCTCCTTAATGTCATTTGGAAATAGAAATCGGCCATTGTTCTGAGGAGGAACTGTCTTGCTTGCTCTCGACCGACATACCTACATTTCAAAGAATCAGGAGTACTTCTTTTGAGGTTGTTCAGACATTTGAATAGGTTATTGATTTATATACAATAGGTGTTATTAGTTGATCTGTCCAAAGGAAATGATCCTGTGTCTGTGTTGAATTGTTTGCCAAAGGAATGAGTGTTCTGAATGTTCTAATTTTGTAGAATTTTGTGATGGTAAGCTAAAAATCTACAGGATGTATTTAAAGTTTAATCTTGGTGAACCATTTGCTTTCATTACCATGAAAATTCAGATTGCCTGTCTTGAGGCAGTTCTATGTTTTGGCCCATTATCAAGTTGTGATTGGCCATCCAGATTAGTTTAGCCTAAGATTGCTCTGCAGAAAGGTCCTTGCTGAAAAATAACAGTAATTATTGACTATATGGTTAGATGTGGCAGGTGTGGAAAGTTTTTTTTGTAATAAAGGTAAGGAAATAAAGTGAATCACAAAGATGTGGCAATGCAGGGTTGTGTTTGAGCCATGATCATGGCGTTTAAAAAGTTCAAAATTTCCCTCCTTTGAGAAAATTTGTCAATAAATTCCATATAGATGGTTGTCCAAAATATGGACTGACTTCCAAAGGTAAATTCAGGTCACACTAGAAAATGGAAATTGCTGACAATGTGTTGCCTAATATTGGTGGACCAAATTTAAAAATATTGCAGCCTTGTGTAAAATATTATTGCAGAATCAAGCAAAGTCTATCTTGAGTACATCGTAGTGAACAAAACCTGCATTTAAGCCCTTCAGTTCATTATTTTGGAACTTTTTTAGTGGCATTCTAGAAGTTGTAGTAGTAATGAAGTACACGATTTTATGGATATTCAACTTCTTTATTAACAGATAAATAATAAAGAAGTTGAATATCCATAAAATCGTTTACTTCATTATTTTAGAGACTAGGTGTCAGTCTAGACTAAAATTAGTAGGGAAGGAAGGCTACATTTGTCTGCTGTCATTGAGAGGGGAGATACAACTAGAAACAATGGAATTGTAGGGATAGGAATGTCAGACAATCCCAACAGATAACTAGACTGGATAGGGTCAGATTGGAGGGTCATCTAGACTTGGTTTTAGTCTGTGATAGGACACTTTTATTGTTTAGATTTACTATGATAATTGTGTGGGGAAAAAAAAGCAAAGAAGCCAAAAAAAAAGGGAAAAGCAGCTCTTGTATTTTTTAGTTTTCTGTGATTTGCAATTTCATGTATTTGTTTTGACTTCGTCTAGTTATGCAGGATGATGCATTAAACTTTACTTGTAGTTTGTATTTTGTACAAAGACATTACTAAAATTTTTGTAAGTTTAATAACCACTCTTTTCATTTATAATGTTCTTGCACTTAAAATTTCAATATTTTGTAAAGTCTATGCAGGCCTGGTCAATGGTAATAGGTTTCACCACAATGCATAGCCACAATGGTGTTGTGGGCTTTCTCCCTGCGATAATAAAGCAGCTTTGATATAAGCGAAATACTCTTGAAAGTGGCGTTAAACCTCAAGTCAACTCAACTCACCTCACCTCACCTCACCTCACCTCACCTCAAGGGTAACAGAGATCACATTGGTTATTGTGGATTAATGGTTATAAATAGGCTTGCTTTAAGTCTTCAATCAGTATTTCAGGTTTCATCTGGTTGAAAATGGAAATGATGGTTACTTAAAAATTGACTTGTCATTGATGACAAGAATATCATTACATAGATGTCATTACATTTAATAGTTGAACTAAAGGAATGACCCAAAGTATCAAAACAGAATCTGAAAATGTGTAAATAAACAATATGAGCAAAACATGTAAAGGCAATCTATCAACAGTGAACCTTCACAGCTCATCAAAACAAACTGGTCATTCCCACAGCCTGCTCAATTACCATGCTCAGTTTGACATGGCATTCCAACTGTTTCATGTTTTCATGCCTCCATCATTGCCTGGAGATATTATTGTAACCACACAGGGTGTACCTGTTGTTCTATAGATCCCTATCCTGCTATACTGTGTGCTGTATTGCTATAGAGACTAGCGTATGGCTTGTGTAAGCTGTGGGTGGTTGGGGCGTGGTGATTGGCTACCATTGGACGATATCACATGCCTGGAGAAAATGTAATGGAGGATATAAGCATAAATACACATGTCACCATGGGAGGTAACTCTGAATTCTTTGCTGGTAGAAATGAAATTGAGGAAAAGCAATAATACACTTTTCTTCAAGGGGGGTAACTCTGAAATTTTACTGGTATAAAATGAAATTGAGAAAATACATACACTTTTCTCCGAGGGAGGTAACTCTTAGTACTTTAATTGCATGGCATAAAATAACATTTATCAAAGAGAGGTAACTCTAAGGTTATTTAGATCAAATAAGTATTGAAAAATTTGTTCTGTATTTGCATCATTTAAATAGAAATGCAAAAGGTAAATAACATTGTCTGGATTCATATTGATCCATGTGTGGTAAATTTACTCTTATTAGTGGCAAAGATAAACCTTTTTAAGTTTCCTGATCCAATATATGACACAAAAGTAGCCTCGTTCATGCATTATCAATGTTCAAAATTGCTTGAAAATAGAGCCCAAAGTAATCATTTTCTTTTAGAACTTGACTTTCAATGTAGACAGTCTACATAGCATATCCGACAATCCAACATCTTCACCAAAGCAGATTTATGTTTCTTAATACTGATTAAAAAGATATTGTAACATAAATCCTAATTAAGCATTTGAAGAAATTTTTAAGACATCAAGGTTTACAGAGTGCAGCCGTTGCAGATTACAGAGACTTTCTTGCTCCGAGCTGTAAGACATTTATATATAAGAAAATATTTATGGAAATTACAGACTAATCAGCCAGAAAGATAAACACAAGCAAGTTGATGATTAAACAGCGAGAAAAAAGGCGTGAATCGGATTCATGGAAGATACACCATTCTGGCCTCTTGAATGTTATCACATACTTTAATGACTTTCCGGACATAAATTTGTGGTATCGCAGGCCATAATTATTTTCTTGACACAAATTTGCAGAATATCAATAATGTTGTTGTTATTGATTAACCATGACAAGATAACTCCTTGAAACCAATTTGCAGTAGTGATGCATGGTCTCCTCTGGTAGTCAAATGCTCTCTCGGCGGATGTGTTTCCAAAGTGCAGATAATTCATCGACTTTACTATATTGCCGCAGGCATGGATTGGTTTGGTTTTAAAGTTCCAGGGATTCCTAGAAATGGTACTGAGGAAACATGGATTTTGAGGGAGGGTTTTGATAATTCTTGCCGGAAAGTAGATAAATAATGTGAATTGTGTTTTGTATATATAGAATAATTTGAAACATTGATTTTAAAAGTGTTAGCTTATATCAATATTGAAATATGATGATTTTCAACTCTTTATCTTTGATGAATTGAAAGTTTGAAAAAGTTATGTTTTGCAATTTAGAATACTGTTTAGTCTTTTTTTAAGTAGACTGACGCTGTTACTAATATTCTTATTTGTCAAAAAATAGTTTTGCTTTTACTGGAAACCTTGGGTGCTTTAAATTTAAAACATGATTCAAGTTTTAGCATAAATCTTCCTAAGTGCTTACTTTTAAAAGATAAGTCTCTTATGAACTTTACTTGATGAAGATTGATTTAAGAGCAGTTTCTGAAAAGGTATTTATTTATAATTCAATGAGCTTGTAGTCACATGAGGAACATATACATTACTTGGTAACATGACTGCAAAAATGGAAAAGTGATCGTAAAAGTTCACATGGTGAAAATGATAATCTAATTTTATGACTAAAGACAACGTGAAAAGTCAAGCTTTGATCTCTTTGGCTTGCTAGTCATTTCTTTGACGTGAGACTCTCACAGAATGTTGGTGGATAGTACTGGATACTCTGTTCACATGCTTCTCGTGTGTAGACATGCATACTCCACACATCACCAGAACAGCATAAACATATAGAACATTCTCCTCACAGGGACAAGATAACCATTGCCATCAGTCTCAAACTCAGCACAGTGCCATGTGCCCCATGAATTGAACAGTGGAACAGCTTTTTTAGGGGTAAAACAAATTTGGGAATAATCTTCTTTAAGCATTTATGTTGAAATATAATCGGAGAAAATCTGTCAATTTGGAGCATATCTTGTAACATTTTATTGATGAGAATAGATATTACAAATGCTCAAATAGGAATGTCCCTTTGGAAGAGTTTTCCAAAAAATACTCAAATTGCACTACCCATTTACCCATCATCAAAAAAAGATTGCCCATAACAAGAGTTTATCACTAAACATGTGCATTGAGAGACAAATCTCTACTCCAAATTCAAAGAGTTTTACCTTTGAACAAACTCCCAACAGGGTTGGAAACCAACCATGAACTCCTGACAGGGTCACCTTATTGATATCATATGGAACAAAACACAACCAGTCCAAGCTCCACACATGGCATGGGGAATTAAAAACACTGCAGAGAGGTCAATACAAAATAATGCACTAGAGTTTGTTCAAGAGGTTTTGTTTTGGCCTAAGGGCTAAACATACAAAGTAAATGTTCTGCTCCGTCAAGTGTGCCATATTTGTTACAGAAGGTCTGAATATGGTTTGGTCTAGATTCAGTGATAAGTATTTTGTTCCTGAAGTGTTTGAATGAAAAACAGCCATATTTGTCTTAAAAGAAAGAAGCTGATTTGATTAATATATGGGAAAGAAGCATTTGTTTAAAATGTTTGAATCAAAAGGTGTTTATTATTCATAGATGATCTATATATTTTGTATATATGTTTATCCGGGGCGAAGGATACAATATGTTTTTAAACATCATTATTTAAAAATGGCCGTTAAAATGGTTTAGAATATTTTGTATGATAATCATTATTGCCATGATTGATGTAGTTTGTAAGAATTTTATCTTTCATTTTCTTTTATCATTTTCGTCACTTTGTTATTTCATAAATCAAAGTTCTGTCTAAAAGTTCTCAACACCCTGTCACATCGATTATTGAATATTCAAAGGATGCATTCAGGATCACAAGACGTATGAATAATGATTTTGAACTAGGTGACTTTCCCAAAACATAAAACTCTTGTCCGTGAGAAAATCACAATAATGGAATTGGATGATACTCCTCATGAATATTGTCTACCTTTTTACAAGATAAATACATAATCAACACCTTAAAAGTCAAAATGATCATCAAAGATTTTGTTTCACACAGTGATTCATAGTTTGGAATAATAAAAGAATATTTATGATTTGATCTGTCTGTGGTTTGCCTTTCTGTAATGATGTGATTGCTTTAATCGATTGCAAAGAATGTTCAGATAAAGCGTTTTTCTTGCATTTTATATTTCATGTTTTGCATACTGAAGAAGATTGATAAAATTATTGAAAGCAGAGTGGATATATTCTATTTGTGACAAAAGTGATGATAGTTTTGAATTTCATATTTCTCTGGGAATGACTATAACCACCATTGAATTTATGTTTGGATTATAACTTGGAGTAAATCTCCCTTTTGTGTGTTGTTTAACTTGGACCATGTACCTGTGTAAATGCGTTGGAAAAGGTTAATTGTCTTGTGAAATTATTAGTACTTATGTTTTTATTCAATAGACTGAATTTGTGAATGAAAGGTAATCAGTAAAAGTAAAAACTTCAAAATACTGTTTATGTTACAAGCGTCTAACAATATGAATTCTTAGATATCTTTATTAAGCAAAATCAATTGAATACAAAGCTAGAAAACACTAAGTTTGAAATAAGGACACTTTTTTTGCTACTTGCTTGCATTCATAGGGTCAAGAATTTGTAGCCAGTGTTGAAAGAAAGCAAATATATGCATTGAATTATTGAAATATTGGTGAATCAAGTTAAATTGAATTAGATCAAATCAGTTCATGATAGACAGAGTATTAACCCAACAAACCAAAGTTGATTTTAAGTTTGTCAAATATAACAATTTATCTTTTGAAGGGCTAATCTAGAGCTTATTCAGGTCACTCCAAGTAGTATGTGGGTTGTATGTAAATAAAAATTACACTATTCTCTGCAGTCCTGTAGTTTACAAAAGAGTTTGTAAGCACAGCTGTCTGGTACAGAAATAACAGTTATGTATACAGAGCGTAAACATCTTTGAGAAAAGAAATACCTTTTAACTGAATGCATGAAAATCTCTGAATAGAAACGTTTGTACAGAAATCAAATACAAACTTGGTCTGTAAATAATCTACGTTTTTGCTGGCATGTATATCTTTGTCAGACTGGCTTGTAATCTGATTATTCATGCATACAGCCTGTAATGGTTATAGTTGTATAAAAGGTAAGATAGAACCCCATTTTATGGTGTTCGTAAACCTTACATGATAGACTATCAGGAGAATTTTCAATCTGGAGGCATGTTAGAGTCTTATTTTCTTCCGTTTCGACAAACTGATTGTCTTTTTATTTTGATGTTTAGATTTAATAGAATTGATTAAACAAGTGGGGATCCAGGAATTTAACTGGGTGGAATGGCAGTCTGATTAAAATCGACCGAGGAATAAAAGTTTCAAAATATTGACTCTATCGAGATTCGAACTCTATCTGTCTAGGCTATCCTCTCCACTAGGTCTGACGCACCCTACTGTAGCGCACGTTCTTGCGTAAACTAAGCTAACCAATCACAATGCGTGCGGCAAAAGCATTCGGTATCAGTAGCTAGGGGCAAGTAACTCCCATTTACCATTCGTTAACCTTGATCACTGCTATCTTTATTTTAAACGCGATGATGTGATTGGTTCGCTATTGACTAGGTTTTGTCTGCGCTAAACTGGTGTCGGCACGTGCGAGCAGTGAGGCTGCCTTCAGACCTAGTGGAGAGGATAGCCTAGATAGATAGAGTTCGAATCTCGATAGTCAATATTTTGAAACTTTTATTCCTCGGAACACGGTCGATTTTAATCAGACTGGGTGGAATGGGAGCACCATTTTTATGTTTGGTTTTCAAATACAATTTCAAAAGTGGGGACCCGCCACTGATGAGGTTTGTATGAATTTACCATTTATCTTCCACAGTGATCAAGCTTTTCCTGCTTTTTCTCTCTCACCAATTTCTAGTGTTGATACTAAGTCTCTAATGATATACAAGTTTTTAAATTCTGAAAGATATTTTCCTTATGGTGTTACATAAATTTTAAAAGAAATGCATCTCTAAGTTCTTTAATCACATGTTTACTGTTCTTTATACTACTACCCTATCAACAAGTTTTAAGTTTCAGTTTGTTTTCTCTTTGGGTTTGTTTGAAGAGTTGTGGTTTGAGCATTGAAAATGAATTTCTTCATAGTTATTTCAAGAAACTTGTATTTTTCAATTGCCGATGCTATTTTCCTTCACCCAAATCTTCAGGGACAGCTTACAAAAGATTTCAGGTTAGCATAAGTCTCCGGATCACATCAGTGATCACATAATGTTTATACATATTTGATGCCCATGCTAACTGCCGTAACTTCATTAATCCAACCTGCAGAGTTAACTTTGCTTGTCTGTAGAGTCCTTATTGATTTGTTCAGTTTTATGGAATTCGGTCACGCATGTGCAGATGGAATCGGTGAACTGGAACCAACTGGATACAGACGGTTTAACATTGCAATGTAAGTTATTGAAATGGAATTAAGCATGCAGCAGACCATGACGTTAGATAGATGAGGAAATCACTAGAGCCTGACCGATTTTCTGTTATGGGCTAGCGACGTTGTCCCTGTTTCCGCGATTGGTATGATTCATGGAGTCAGTCATGTATGACAAACTCTGCTTAATGATCTCAATCTTTATTTAAGATTGCACAGTTGGTTAACCTTATTATACTAATGTACCTTATCCTTGCCAACATTTATGAAAACCTCAGGGGTGTGTTGGGGGGGTGGGGGTTGAATGAGAGCAAACAATATGTTGACTGAGATTTCTTAAATTTCTTAATTCTATATATGGAAATCTGATTCTATAAACAAATTCTTTGGTATTTATGATAGGTCTTGCAAATAGTTTCTTCTTCTTTAAAGAATATTAAAGTCGCATTATGATAAGTTTTTTTTATATTGTTAATATTTTTTTTTAGCTGGAAAAACCTTTTGGCTAAAATGTTTTTCTGTCTAGTGTAAGAGCAGAGAACCAACTGACCTTTAAAGTTTGAAACCGTAATTGAAGTTACCTAACCATGGACAAGTGCACGCAGAGTTTCAAAGTACACAAGGTAGCTTTTGGGCTTTTTTCCAAGAGGCTTATTACAGCTGTCTGCTCAATTTAATCTCTTACAGCAGGTTTTATTAAATATTCTGATTAATTCAGGACTTTCATATATTTCTAACGGTACTGTACATACTGAAGAGTTAGTTTTAGCACTTTGTCAGCAGTTTATTGTTGATAAATGAAGTCGATTAATAAACAACATATCAAACTTCAATCCTGCCAATCGTGACATTCTCGTCAGAGATAGCCGAATTCCTTCAGTCATTTTCCCAAATGGAATTGAACATCCAATAAGTTGAAAGCCACCAGATCGTCAAATCCAAACAAATTTGTATCAAATTCCCATCATGCAATGCTCATCTTGGATATCAAGTCCCATGATCCTTTGCAACGATGTCTTCAAGACCAGAGCAGACTGTCTGGTAAAGTTTACAGTATATTCAATTGTCAAGAGGCGTCTTTTTTCATTTGGAGTTACATTTTTCTAAAAAATCAATAAGAAATTAACTGAATGCTGGAAGTACAGATGCTCACCAAATGAGTTTACTCTTTGTCTTGGACCACTTGTGACTAATATTCACGGAATGGTTGAGGTATGGAATGCTAGTTTGGAGACAGTTTTACCAAATTTTATTGTCTTTTCAAGTCAGTAGATATAGAATAGCAATTAGATACTACCATGAAGTTTCACTTGCATTTGCTCTGATATCAAATTATATTAGTCGCCCAAGTAAAATGCTGCAGTATAATATTTATACGACAACATTAAAATAGTGTAATACCGCTGCGCGGATGATGTCACAATATTGTTTGATTGTGACGTCACACTGTTAGCATTGCCGTCACAAAGGCAACAATTGCTGAAATGTTTCGTTCAGTACACTTTCGGCAATCATGCTTGATTACTGAGGTCAAGTAATAAACTGAATACTAAACTTCCTTCCATTTAATACTATTTTTATTAAACTTGTTAATGATTTGGTATCAAACTCGATTTTGCTCCTTTTATCCTTAATCATTAACTCGTTTAACAAAAACAGTATTAAATAGAAGGTCGTTAAGTTTCCTATATATATCTGACCAAAATGATACATCAGTCAACAAAAAAACATAAAGATATGAATAAAAACTCTTGCAATTTACTGTTACTAGAGTGAATAGATTCTTGGAAAAATTGTAAATGAAAAAGTGAATGTCACCAAAATCTTATCTTGTTTGAACATTCACTGACCATATGAAACTGGCTAGAAGTGTCCTTTAGTCAGACAGAATCGGTGGATAATGGATGCAAAGAAATGGTTTGACTTTACCCTGGTCATTGACCATTTCTATTCAGAGAAGACACAATGATTGATGCTAGAAATTTTCTGATGTCCGTTTGAAGATGCTATTCAACCATACTCTGACAAGATCATCATCTGATGAAGGGGTCAACTTCCCTGAAACATATAACAATTTTCTAGTTATTTTATTACTTGAATTATTTCTTCACCCGAAAGAGGTGTTATTTGTTCTTGACCATCTCTGACCGGAATCAGTCACAATGGCTGTCTGAAGGGTCTATAGATGTCTGATAATTGTACCATGCTTTGTGACCTACTGCTCTGGGCTAAATTAATCGTCATATCTAGACTATATACATCGTAAATCCACATTCGGACTCTTCTATTTGCTGGATAGCCAATGGTCAAGACATGTTAAAGGTAGCTCTAAATCAGACCAATGTCCAGTCCTTGTGAATAGTTTGACCCTTTAAGGAATGCTACAAGAAGGGGCTTTCTTTGGGACAGAAGAGAAAGGAAAATCATTTAGTACTTTATGTTTGAAATTGTTGAATGAAAAATTAGAATTTCAAAGCTATTACAAACATACACCCAAACCTACAAACACTGGAAAAATTATTTTGCTACTTTCACTTAAAATCACTTTCATGTCAAACAGAAGAACAGAAAATTCTCAGATGAAATGTATTTGTATTATGAGTCCTCCAGTTGACATGCTATTTATCAACACCCACAACATTCCAACAGGGACACTATTGACTCATCTTTCAAACATGTGTAAGATAAAACTAAACAAAGACTTGATGTAACTAGGTATTTCCATTTTGACATATTCAGAGTTTTAACAATATCAATATATTCCCGCATACACTGACTTTTGAATATAAAGTGAATGTTATAATGAAATATTTATCTTTTGATAGTAGGCAATCTATAAGTTATAAAATTTAAGATTGTAAGGGATTACACTTTATTAGTTTAACCTTTCAATAGTAATTCTAGGTAAAGAAATTGTCTGATTTAGCAATTGTTAAAAATATGAAACAGGCACTGTTGTTCCCTTGTCCAATTTTATAATATAATCATAAACATTAAGGCGTTCAAATCGACGATAAGTGAATCCGGCACTCGGAGTAAATAATTATTCCAGACAAGGGGATTGTTTCAACAGTAATTCTCCATGGAGTGGATTGCCTGATTGAAGCAATTGCAACATGCTTTCCCCTTCCCTCATCTAATTACACGAGAATGTTGATTTACGATTACAGGAACTAATTTTCAAAGCAGTGAAAAAGTTTATGTAGAGGTAAATTGCTTTGCGCCAAGGGACTGTTCACTGTTGTGGTCTTGCACAGGATTTGGATAAATATAATCTAATTGGTTAAACTGGCTTACATTTCAGAATGTAAAGCATTTTTAGTAATTTTATTATCATTTGGGGAAGTTTGAATTAAGCTTGAAAAGATTTATTTTAGAATAAGAATGATTGATACTTTAACCATGGTTTGACAAGTCAGTACATTTTCTTATTAGCGATTGCCAAATTAACATTTTATCCCTGTATCAGATGTATTTTTGACACAGAGTATGTTATTGCAGTCAAATATGTAAAAACCTTTTTAATGATATCAGTTTATCAAGAAGGAGTGTTGTTTTGGAAATAACCATCCTAGAGATTATCATTTCAGTATAAAGACAATAAACAGGTTTAAGTTGTAATTTGTGATAAAAAGAACGGGCAGTGGCGCGCCAATGACTGGAACGTTATTTGTTAGGCCTGATGGAGTTATGCTACATCTTGCGTTAACCCATCTGTGATCTGTAAACTTTTTCCTTTTTATTGTTTCTCTATAAAACTAACATCTTGCAACCAGACCAATTGACTAATGAAGATTTTTATTTCAGAATTTGGTGACCCTTTGAGCCCAAATAAGGGCCTCAAAGACCACACCTTAAAAAGTATTTTTGTTGTCTTATGCAGAAGCAAAAGTCCTAGAAAGCTCAAATCTTTTTTCTTTTCATCCACTATATAGTGTATACATTATTCATGACAGTTGAAACAATCATTGAAGCAGTGATGACTATATTATGCAAATATTGACATTAAAAAGAAAACAAAGAAGGATATAAAGTTACATTATTCATGAAGATAGATTATTGAACTTGACTGACCTGCGCGTTTATATAATTACACATCACAATAGATGGATTACTTCCCCTCATTTTCCTTCTTTCCTGCCTCAACAAAGGTCAGAGCAATGATCAAATATGGTAAATGGGTTGGTGTTTCTGAAAAAAACTTTCATGAGATTGAATCTGTCAAATACAGCTTTAAAACCCATCATTCAGACTTTTGTATTTTGAGGGAAAAGAAAAATTTAAAAAACCTCTTGAAAACTTTTGTATTTTTCACTTTTCTCTTCAATTTTATGTTGGAAGTGATGGTACTGAATAGAAATCATGTTGTTTGCTAAAATTAATCTAAAGTTTTGTGATTGCATGAAGTACAGCCGTGAAGGGTAAAGTTATGCAAAGGTTAAAGATACGAAATCGCACAAAACTTAATCTGGTAATTCAGGAGGGTAGTCGTTTTAAAATGTAAATTGTCACTGACAAAGCCAATTCATCATGTATATTTTTCATTACTATTATTAGTGAAGCTCTAAACTTTAACAAGGACGTGTTTTTTTCCCCCATTTACTGTATTTTTATCAGAAGAATGAACATGTATCTCTTAAGTACTTTAACCAACAGCACTGTATCTTTAATATTACTTATGCCAATGAAATAGAACTTGCATTTAAACCTCCATTTTGAAGATTCTTTTTTCAACAAGGATCTTATCTTATCAATATTGTAAGTATGAGTTCAAGGATGTTGGTTTGAAACTCTCGTTATAATCGGACTCTCCAACTAAGCAGTCAAATAAATATTCATTTGGCCAAACTGCAGTCAATATATATCACTCAGGACATAAAATAAAGGGGTGATTCCAAAACCGTTTTTATTGATGGGACAGAGAAAGTCAACGGTTCTTGCACAAGATGTGAAAGAGCTGTGGAATGTTTATGGTATTTGGACCGTTTGGATCTTATTGGCCCCCCTAGGGATCTGCCGGATCAATACTGTGAGCCTGCTTTTCTTTGTAGTCGTGGAATCGGTCTCAGGGAGAGAGTCTTCTCATGTGGAGTATTGTCTGGTCTCAAAATTCTGCAAGAACTAAAGAACTGCAATTTTTGGTTTTGACAGTTTTTCACCTTTCCTGTCTTTGAGAGTCTTCTGGTATCGAATTCTTTCGGTGGTAAACATCTGCAATAACTGGAGAATTTGGTATTAGAATGTTGGTATTAATAGTTTTATGAATTTAACACTTTTACCAGTCTCAATGAGTCTGCTAATGTGGAATATATCATTTGAGATATGCAAGATTTGTAGAACTTGGCCGTAATTTTGATAATTTGATAATTTTATCACTTTATCCTGCTCTTGAAGTACTCAGAGATAGCTTGTCTTTTGCCAGAGGCAATTCCTAGTTTATTCCCTTTGTTATGGAATTGCGATTCCAGTAAAATTACCATCTAGAATGGTTTGGCACTCATTCATTCAGCAGTTAAGAAGTTCAGAGAGTTTAGGGTTTAAAAAAAAAGTGCCTGTTGGCCAATTAATTTCTTTATAAGTACTCTTGATTTAAAGAATTATATTCTAAATTAAATGACTGGTGTTATGAAAATCAGTAACAAATTTTTGAACTGAAAAAAAATGAGTTTCTTCCTTTTAGCAGTGCCAAAATAGCATTTTGAAATATATTTTTTTAAACTAGTAACATTTATTCCTGTTTCATGGTTATGTTTTCCCTTAAAGATATCATGAGTTTGTTGTTTTACATAATTTGGCAATTATTTACTATTGGAAACATAGAATTCCAATTATTCATGAGGAAAATGCCTTCAGTCATCTTGAAATATCCCAAGGGAGATAGAATTCTCTGAATATCTATCAAGCCTCCCTTGATATGATTTGTGTTAAAATCAATATTGGCTATGCATAGAATACTCACCAGTAGCTGAATTAATTCATTTCAGATTGTGATAGCTCCAATTTAAAGCTTTTCAAATGAAATTACTCCTAAAGGATTGAAGTTTTGATACATTTTTTACTCTTTTAAACTGGTAAGACTGACGGTGTGTCCCTTCTATACATATGTATTCCTAAGTTTGATTGGTAGTATGCATCAATGACAGACAGACAGACAGACATGGTATTATCAGATAAAAAAAAAGATTTTCTCTGATTTTTAAAAGATTAATAAAACTATTTCAATATCATTAGTAACATATGTTCTTTCTCTATGATGAAAACACTATAAATGAAAGGATCAATTTCTTCTGGTTTCAATAACAAATCAACTCCTATCTGACTAGCAACTACTCTTCACATTAGATTTATTCTTAAAGGATCAACACTCTGTAGTCTTTGAACAATAGATCAGTTCTCCTATATCAAACTAATTCTAAAGGATCAACATCTGAAAGTCTTATATCATTTGATTTTTACTCCAAAATCATTTTTATTTTAAAGGATCAACACCTTAAAGTCTTATGCATAGAGAAATCTTATCAACTCTAAAGGATCAACACACCTATTTAAGTGAGATTATCACTTATGAGTAAACACTCTAGTATTAAATGGATCAACAGTGTTGTTGAAGTAGGATCAGTTACTTATGGTCTCATATACAATCGTATTGATCGTAAAGGATCAACAGACTGATCTTTAAAAGACCATCAAGTCTAAATGTCTGGTGTAATCAGCTTTCGATTGAAGATATTTTTGACCAAGATCTGTCACTTTTAACTAAATTATGACACTTATCGTGTATTGCCTTACTTGGGTATTGATCCGTCTGGAGATGTCTTTCTCTGACATTCCAAGAATACTCATCTTCAGGAATCTGTCGTCGTGGCGATGGAAGTAGCTGCCTACACGTTTGTGAAACAAATAATATGGTATAGTGCAAAGTCTGAGGTGTTTTCAAGTGTTAAGAATAAGCCTCAATTATGATATTTGTGGGGGAAAATCAAAAAAAGTTTTCCCCACTTGTCGGTCGGGATTGGACCTGTCTGTACAAAAATATTCTTGCCAGTATTCAAAGATCTGTGTCCAAAAGTAGTAGTATGGCATCACAGAGTTGATGATATGTAATGCTATGATATCTTAATGCTATGGTATCTTAATGCTATGATATCACTGTCACGGCTGTTGAAGAAGTTTAATGAATTATGGATATATTCTTTCTTTACTGATGACTGTTGAAGAATGAATTTGGATAAATTTAAATATCAGACTTCTATCGACTAACATCAAATACCTCATTTATTGATTGAAGAAGGAATATTCTTGTTGATATATTTGATATCAGAAGACACTTGGAAGTTATTCTCTATTCATGATAACATTTATAACTTAGGACCATCAAGTACTTGAACTGAAGAGCGTCATGTAGCTTTCACTGGATGTTGGTACCAGTTTTGGGCGGCAGGTAGATCTGATAAAGCAGACGCGAAGATGATCACTTGCCCAGAAGCAGACGGCATTTCATCATCAAGTCTGACTGGCCACTTCAGCAATTCCAGATACATTCTCTGTAAAAGTGCCCTCGTTAATTCCTCTTTACTTTCTTCAAGGGTCACAAAGGTTGCTAGGGGCTAGGAACAGTTGCCATGATGGATTCTAGAATTTGATTTCAATGTGTCTGTTCTTGTTCATTGTGTTTGATGTGGATATGAACAGCTATTTGTTGTAAGGCTGACAAAGGGTCAGATGACTTTACCTACAGAGGACTGTTCTATGTGTTTACTGGAAATTTTTACTGCTGACAACTAAATTGTGAATTGTGAGTGGTAAATTTACAGGAATGGCCTAGATAACAAAAGAACAAATCTTGTATTAGCCAGTTGTAAGATAAAGGTTAATTTGGTTAAGTGTAGATGCTTCTTCTGTCATCAAACAAATGAGAGATCATCCTCATGTTCACCATAATGTCTTACTCCTGAATTCTCACAATTAAAAATTTCTGAATCCATGGGACTCCCCAACTTACTTTAATTGTTTCACTAGTTTCAGGGGATCATAATGCTGTTGTTGTCTGCCTGCAGTAATACCAAATTAGTGGAATCAGTAAAACGCTTATTAATCCCAAAACTGCCAGACATGACCCCACCCCTACCCAATCCCTACCCCAAGATATATTGGGAAACTAGATTTTTCTGATAACATAAAAACAGCCTTGAGCATCATGTAGGCTCTTTTCAGTCTGAGATAAGTATATAAGGTCAGTCACCACACTTGAATAGGGAAACGGGTCTGACTGCTTCAATATTTAATCGCAGAGATCTGCAATAATCCTCGTTGAAAGAGCAGGCAATCTCAACTTGTCCAGCACAGGTTCAGTAGAACTGTGTCCTCTTGGTTCGATAGAGTCCTTATACTTACATACTTAGTGTATCTATATCTAGAGGCAGTGGAGTGTTTATGTGCCGAGTGGCTTAACAGACAGACAATCTATGGTGAGATGAGGTGATATGGGTTTTAACGTCGCTTTCAAGAGTATTTCACTTATATCGCGGCTGCTAGTATTATTGCAGGGAGAAAGCCTGCAACACCATTGTGGCTATGCATTGCGGTGAAACCTGCGAGCATCGGCTGGAACTAGCTAATCATGGGTGGTACTGCGCTGAATTTCAGTGGAGCATTGCACCCAAACCTTACTGCGTGTAGAACAGTTCTCTACTGCAGACAAAGTTGCCGAGCCCCTGGCAGGATTCGAACCACGGACCTCTTCATCTGAAGCCGCTATCATGCCCCCCTATCTTTGGCTAGAGAACTGTATTTGTTGATAAAGATAGAAATTTAGCATGGAAAGGAAAGACAATTGATAGAAAAGGAGGGTAATCTTGACAATTGTATATTAAAAAAGAGAATTGTGGATAAAGATAGATTTTATGTAGTGAAAAAGTGGATGGAAGTAATACATAAAAAGAAAGCATTTTTAGATAGATAGAAATTTATGAAATACGAAAGCAAGTTATAGATAATGAGGGCAAAATTAAAAGTGGATAGTTAAAGCAATATTTGAGTATTGGGGTAAATAAGTTACTGGTGAATGTAAACCAATATGAAATGATGAACGCATGTTATGGACAGTCAAGGTGCTTGATCAGTAGAGCATTATGGCTATACATGTATAGAGACTTGAAGAAGTGTTCTGAGATATTTGGGATGTATGGATACATACAGGAGTGAGTGAATAACTTAATGGGGTTCATTGTAAAGGCTGTGATCGAGAGTAACATTACACCTGGGATCTAGATTGTGAATCTCTGTAAGGCTAAGGAAGATCTTTTATTCAGGGAATGTTTGGTTAGTCCACTCCTGGATAGACTGTCTTGCATTCTCTTGAAAAGATTCCTTTGGTATTGTCAGGCTGCTTCCAGTTTACATAATCTATTGTTCACAATCTTTTCAGATGTTTTCCCCCAGTTTTTCTACTTTTAAACGCTAAACGCATGCACAAAAAAGTTTAGCAACTTTTATGCACATCAATAAAGTCTAGACTTGTTGAAAGAGAACTGTATTGAAGGTTCCTATTAGACTGAATTTAGTCAAAGAACTATTTTAATAATTTACTGTTCCTTCATCTCTAATATACTTTTCTTCTTACCAAGAATATGCAGGTAAGTCTAGACTTGCTGAATGAGGACCTAGACTGTATTAAAGGCTCCTATTTGATACACAGTCATGAAGCAGGCCTAACTAAGGATGAACATTTGAGTGATCATATAGTAATGTTTTGTGTAGACTAACATATAGTCCCTGAAAAAAGGTTTACTATAAATTTATGTTTTAATAAAAAAAAAAGTCCTGTACAATACTTACCTTCCTGTTACTGAGACAACTAGACTTGCAAACATTTTCTAGACTAAAGAAGGCTCCTCTAATGTTTTCTATAGGGTCTGGATGACAAGACTGGGTTCATGTGTACAGTGTACACTTACTTCATTGCTCAGAAAAAAATGACAAGAAAGTTGATAGAAATGCATAAATGGACGCATACATAATTTTCTTGAAAACAGATGATAATAAAATAAACACATTTTATCCAACAACCTAGTTAAACATAGATACACAGAGTATGGCTTTCTCTCAGTTACAGGTACTTTAACATCCAGCATTACACTTAGGCCTACTCTAGAGCTCCTTAAGTTTAATGAGCTAACTTGTGTAGTTTCTCACCATATTCTAATGGTTCTTGAGATGGTAATTAAAGGCACAAACTGAAGCATGTCTCCTTTCTGTACAGAAAATGTCTTGATGTTCATCAAATCTTTATATTTTCTTTTGATATACTTAATCCAAAACTATTCTTTTGTGTCTAAGTTGCAGACTTGAATGAATGTTTGTTGCAGAATGAGACAGGTCAGCAATGTTGTTATATTCTTATTGGTAAGGAGATAACCAATTTTCTGAAAGATGATTTTATAATGATTATTAAAAACCTTTTGTTTTCCGTGGCAGGAAGTTTGGTAAGATGATATATCTTGTACCCTTTTGGGGTGAGTCTTTTGCAGGATGTGAACACACATCCTCAGATTCAAGCAACAACCCAAGCACTGACTGTACCAAAAGCTAACCAACTTGCCCACATTGTCTTGACTGAGTTTGTCTCAGACAAGAAAGTGTGATGTATATATGAGGTTTCTATTCATGATGAGTTGTGTAATGCACAGCTGCTATCCAAGTGTGATATTTTTAAGAAGATTTCTTTCATTGCCAGTCTGTATAACAATAAACTAAAACTTGGCACAAGTGTGAATCTGTCCTAGTTTCCAAGTAACACCTGGTTTGTATTACTAATCACCTGTTTCAGGTGTGTGAACAGGTGAGAAGCACAGGTGAGAAGCACAGGTAGATTTTCACCTCTAGGTTACTGAATGACTCATTCCAGCTCTGCTTTAACTCTTTACCTGCCATCCTTGGAAAATTTTGAGAAGAAACATGAATCCTGTATTGTTCATATATCATTGAATTAACTCTTAATCTATCCCATTTGAAATATTTCAAAAAGACTCTGAATCCTAGATTACAAATGTCTCCTTGGATAAATTCTTTACCTGTTTTACTAGGAATGTAAAGAGAAGAAACATGAATCCTGTATTGTTATTGTATCCTTAAATTAACTCTTTATCTGTCCCACTTGAAATATTCAGACTTGAATCCTGGATTACAAATGTCTCCTTGGGTAAATTCTTTACTTAGCCATACCAGGAATGTTAAGAGAAGAAACAAAACTTTTTGATACTCAGTCATTTTGCATTAATTCTATACCTGCAAATATTTTAATCTACAGAGAGAATAACATCATTTCTTCAGAGTGAGTTAAGGATAGTCTTACCTGCTAATGTAGGTAGTGTAGACACTGTGTATTCTGAGTCCTTTTCATGCATGATCATGCTATTTTATTATTGTCTTCCTGTCATTTCTCAAAATTTAAAGTTCACCTGCTTGATAATTATTTTTAGATAATTTCTCAATATAATGTAAATACATCAACCACATTTGCCTCAAGTGATACCTGAAAACCTAATTCCGTGTATCCTTTGACTTTTGAGTTCTCTAAAAGAAGTTTGAAATGCTATATGTTCTTTACAATTTGTAAGACAATTTATATGATTCAACATCTCAAAAAGACATGATCCAAGCCATACTTGACATTATTATTGATTCACATTGCAGCCTAAAATGTGAAGGTTTCAGATCCGATCCTCTCTTCTGATCAATATCGGCAAAGAATGTCTTTTACCACAGTTCATGGCTGCTGTTGTAAAATCAGATTTGCAGAATTGATTTTTTTTGTCCCAGTGGAGATAGAGATTGATTAAATATTAATGTCTTCTTTGGTCATGGAATATTTCCTTTTCACTTCATTTATTGTTCTCATTTTTATGATAAGAATGTGACATTCCTTATACAGTGCTTGAAATAGCTTCAGGCAATTTGGAGAAAACTACTGATGGTGCCAGTTTCAATTATGCCAGACAAGACAAATTTAGCATGGAGTTGAGTTTAAACTTTGTAACTGTATACATTTAAAAGAACTTCAAGCTCTTAAATAGTTATAGTTAACAAAACTTCTGACAACTACAAAGTTGAAAGTCATTTTGTTATTTGACTTTTCAATCCTTGGTTCTCAAATGTCATAGCTGAAATACTGCCCAACAACATGTCGTTCACTAAAAGCTTCAGGTTGACCATGGTCTCCATGCTAGATCAAAATCATCCATCCATACCATTCAGTGTTTGTATAAATACACTGACACTCCAAGAAAACTTCATGATGTTATCAGCTGGATGATGTTCATGCTATTCTTACAAACATCTTTCATTGGGGAGTACATCTGAAGAATACAAGATGGATGATCTGACTACAAGAAACTGGGCTTTCCCTAAGGTACTTGTGGAGACATTTATTGTGGTGTCATAATCAAGTGCAGAATGCATGAAATGTCCCGAGAGAGTTGTTTATTGGTGTGGAGTGGCAAAGGCATGTCATGAATTCCATTGGGGTCACACTTGATTGTAATATGGTCAAGGGGAACAACTTGGCTGCAGGCAATTTGCAGACCACTAAAAATATTGACATTATGCAAGTTCGGGAAGAAAATGTTTGTTGGTTGCAATTAAAGTGAAGAAAATTAAAACCAAACTTTTGTATGAATGAACAATGTGATGTATCAATTTTGTAATTGTAATACTATAAAAATATGTTATTAATTTTTTCAGTATTTATTCAAACAGAATCTGATTGCCGTGTGAATCGGATACTTGGATGAAAGTTGTAAATTTTGCTGAAGGCATGATGCAGCCAACTAAAACTATAATGATATTTGAGAATAAGAAGCTTTGCTGGCATGAGCATTGACAGGGTCAAGGAGGTTTAAAGGGGAGAAAACTTCGCTGAAGGCGATGTTGCAGACCACTTATGAAGCATATACAGGAGTTGAATTGAACTTTATGATTACAGCCGGTCGAAATGACCTTAAGATTTAATTACAACTTGTTATTGTGGGAATTGGGGACACTTATTGAATTTGAGCAAAAAGATTATGTACAATATCAAGAAATTTCTAAGATAGAAAATTATGGTTATGTTGATTGAATAATAGATTTTCTAAGTTTTTGTAAATAATATATAAAACATTCAAAGATTCAGGTTTTTTAATGTATTGACATAAAAAAAATATCAAGTGCAAAACCATTGTGTATATAACAAATTTCTATATGACAGCTTTGACACTTGAGGTGTCAAAGCGTGTTTTGCGTAGATATCTTAAGTCACGTGACCTGTTTTTTATGCATCTTGGTCCCTGAAGATTAAAAACGGGAATCTGTGTAAACAGGAGGGCTAAAGTTTGGTGATCAGAGACAACATTCTTCAGGAGCAGGTACACAATACATTCCCGTCTTTAGCATCGAAGCTTTGTCCTGGTTGGATTTGACTTGACTCTGTATTAGAAATTCAAACATGTTGTACTCTAAACTGCTATTTTCAGAATTTATTTTTGAGTGATCTTTTCTAAATGAATTAGTTTGGTAGTAATTTATTGTAAGCCAAGATATGTCCTAAAACTTGATTGTTTGAAAATTTTGATGAATTCTTTTTCTCAGGTTTCTTACTTATTAAAATCATATTGTTCAAATACCAATAGTCTGTCCAACACTTGACAGTAATATGATAGGCAAATAAACTTATGACTGACGGCACTAGATTTGATTTTGTGTTGCATGCAACATACTCTGAAAACCCATGGATCGTGTAGATAGATATAGATATAGTGACCAAGCACCTTGCCAGCAGGACAAGGAGCCCGGGCTGTCACTCGGTGTGTTGTTTAGCAGTAATAGGCAAATAAAGATGTCGACCTGGCCAATAACTGCCTGTCTAGACACTCTGACAATCGGTGCTCTGATTTATACTGGACATAATAATAAACCCTCCATGCTATGGCAGACCTCTTAGCATGTATTGGTCTTTATAAAGGGAAACTGACCATGGCAGGTCGAAAGCATACATTGAACAAATTCCCTCAAACTCCTACCTGCAAATTAATTCCTAAATCTTTTCTATTTTCAAAATGTATATTTTTGCAGCATCAAGAAATTGTATCCAACAATTGAAATTCAAGAGATTATTTATTTATTCATGACTTGTTAATCGGATATGATATACAATTATTAACCATGAGTTTTATCTGTCACTCAAGCTAATAACCATGTTGGATAATGACCAAGTCATGAGACGACTGTCGTCACTTTCACTCATCAATATTCATAGTTGTCATACCTTCAGCATATTTTATAGCTTGTGTTTTGAAGCAACATTCCAGGGTTCAGAGGTGAGATGAAGTTTCATCGACTCATGATGAACTATGCTGCTTGATTGCCAATACTACTAACCTGTCAACTAGCAAACAGATGAATCATGTTTCCTAAGTACTCTGTTGATTGAAAACATCAATCGTAAACAGTTGCCATACCAATAGTATTAGGTTTCAAGCTGTTAATGTACTTGCTATTAAAATGTTTTTATGTTAGGATGTATCATCATTTGACATAAATATTCATGAGAAATATCTAGCATTTGGACATTATGAAAACAGACTTTGTTATAACATTTCTATAATGTTTTAGTTCTTTCAACTTTAATATTTTAAAGAAAATATATCAAGCATCTGTAAATTTTGAAAATGAATGATTTTTTTAAAGAAATTTTGTTTGAAGTTGGCCGTCACATTTTGAGCAAATTTGTGCTTATTTTTTCTAGATTTTAAAGTTCAAATTTAAAAAGAAAAAAATCACTTTTGATGTTTGACGTGTTGAATGTCTGAAATATTTCTGATAGCATGTTAAACCCTTCTCGCATTAGAGTCTGTAAGTTTAAGATTTCCCTCAGGTTAGCTCTCAGTTGATTAATAACCACAAATCAGAATGCATCACATCATCCCTAATTGGTCGTTAAATTCCAATAAAGTTGACAAATCAAAAGAGATCTCTATCTTGATACAAAAATTGATTTTAAATTTAAGTGACCAATATGAAACAAAGGAAATCAGTTCAAAATTGGAGAAACAGTTCAACCTATTCTTGGCTTTCATCATCTTCGAATGATTTAACCAATCATCAATTATCAATCAGATTAGTATGGACACATGACCACTGCCTGAACCCAAACACCCTGGTCTGAAATGAGGAGTTGTGGCCAAAAGCTCTATTGACCATTACCTTCAAGTACTGTAATCGGTCAAGGAATTGGTCAAGTGATTGTCTTCCTCCAGCAGTCAATTGTCTTCCCTTGTCCTTGTCTTGATCGTCATGCTAAATCAGATCAGTGATACTGGAACAGTTGGTGAAAGGTCACCTTCTGTATACATCAAAGGTCAAGGTCACCCTATGGTTCGATAAGGAAGAGTTGTTAGGTATGGGGTTGTCTTTTTAGGCTACAACCGAGGGAAAAATGAGTTTTAAAACTTTGATAACGAAACTTTGTCACATTACAAAGTTCAATCAATTTGGTTCAGTACTGCCCATGCAAGGTTTTAGTCTAAGAGTTGGCACTTGCAAGTTTGAAGTCAAGACTCTTGTACAATAATTGCTAGACTTTTCTCTTAAAAAATTCTTCACCATCCTTGAAAAATTATAAAATTTGATCAATATTCATTATTACCCATTTAATGTCAATTCCAAAATCAATCCATCGAGGAAAACTGTATTACATGTAGATAAATGCCAATTAAGACAGGTAAATGTAACATTTTTTTCTGTTTCACAGGTGTCACTAGGGATGCTTTTGTTGTAAAATTTCTTCCATTGGGATTTGAATAATTTGCTCACTGACTGAAGAATTATTTTTCAGGAACAGTGATTAGTTATCCAAATTGAAACAGCTTCAGAAACATAGCTATTCTGTGAAAACAAACATTGAAATTGAGGTATGCAGATTTAATTGAAAGGAATTTCATGTTCCCACATGTTCAAATTCTGAATGAACTCTTGTCTATGAAAAGCAAATTGATGTTATCCATTGACACGCTGTTATGTAAGCCATCCTTCCATCCATGGGCAGACAACTGTGTCAATATTGACATCTGCTTCATCATTTGCGGAGCAGACGCGGTAATTATTATTGAATCTAGACTGATGGCACAGGGTTCAACCAGAGCAGCGGAACAATACAGACTCTTCTGACATTTTCCGCTGAATTCTTTGTTTTGAAATGATAATACAATTTACATTCTCTGCTTCCTATCTGCCATTGAGAACTGAACAATACGATTCATATCAATTCTTCAAATGTTTGTTGTTGAATTCTTTGTTTATGAAATGATGACACAATTTACATTCCCTGCTTCCTATCTGCCACTGAGAACTGAACTCTACAATTTATCTCGATCCTTCTAACGTTTGCTGTTGAATTCTTTGTTTATGAAATGATGACAGGATTTACCCGGTACATTCTCTGCTTCTGCCATTGAGAATTATATGATCAATATGGATGCTCCTAACCTTTGCTGAATTCTTTGTTTTGAAAATAAGATCTTATAGCACAGTGGAACAATATGGGCAGGGCCCTTCTAACATTTTCCACCGAGTCATTTTGAAATGATGATACAATTTACATTTTACTTGCTTCCTATCTGTGTATGCCACAGGGTTGGGTTATCTGTATGGACAAGATGAAACCTTCCCACCATTGCCGAGAATTCTGTTTAGAGAATAAGTTCAAGTGTTGACACAAGGTCTCTGGATTGTTTGCATAATGTTGAAATGACATAACATCTTCTTGCAGATGAACAAAGTTCATCAACGTTACTGGAACACAATGGATCGATCTCTCTCACATTTGCTGTTGTAGATTTTGTTTTGATATTAATGAGTTTATGCTCTCAAAAAATGTAAACTTTTTGGAATTGTTTTGATAATTTGACAAAGCAGACATCATAATAGCACTGGTGGTACCTACACAGTTACAAAAATTTAGGCAGATCCAGCTGTTTTCTTACTAGTTTTTATGCTTAGCTTTCGGTGTCAGGGTTGCCATCTTGGAAGAGTAGTTAATAAAAAATTATGCGATAAATTTGCAAAGCATAGACTATGATTCAATTTGATTGTTTAGATTAGTGATTAATGAGCTGATTTAAACTTAACCTTTGATACATTTTTAGTCTTCATATCACAATCCCTTGAAATATTTTCTCTAAATTTTGGATATTGAGGACAAATGGGCATGTCAAGTTCAAATGTATAGCAAGGCATGGAGGTAACCGGCTCAGGTTGTGTCAACAGTGAAGGCTGGAGTTAGTTAGGGGGAGTATCAGGAAAGCTCACACATACTCCCACAACTTAGAACCAGGGGCTTGGCGTCATTACCAGTAGATCTGCAGAAGGGAACTAGTTGTACAGTTTCAAGTCTCTTTCAGTGCTTAGGACATTGGAATTAAATGATTATGAACAGTATTTATGATGGTCCAAGGTCATAGAGACTTGTGAATAACTGACCCTTGTTTGCATGGAAAAAGATTGACACGGTGGGGGTAAAAGCTATGGTGGTTGAGTGGTTAAACTGTCTGGATATGCTGTTGTTCTTTTTTTTGGGCCAGATTCTGATGGCGTGCCTAGGTTAAAATTCTGTTTTCAGACCAAAAAGTGCAAAACTTGAACCAGTATCTATCAATGGTTGTAAATATTTCTCCATTTCATAATTGTTGCCTACAAAGTAACACTGTTTTACATACTTTAACATTTTTGTGAATGCATGGTTGATTGATTCACTTGAGACATGTTTCCTCAAGCCAAAACTTTTAGTATTAGGTATCATGATGGAAATATTTTTGAAAAATTCTTCTACTCTAACAGTATTACAAATTTCAAAGATTTTCCTGTTCTCATTTAGACTTGCCATTTTCATGATGTAAGATGACTAACCACCACAAACCTTAGAAAGCACTTTGTCTCAAGAACAAGCTTTTGAAGTGGTATAGATAATTTTGCACTGAAACGGCCAATAACAGCCGGCTGGTTTTGCTATAACAAGATAATAAGCTGTTATTCAGTAACTGGGAACATTGTGAGGCAGTCGATAGAATAAACACACCAATCAGCAGATGGTCTATAGTTTACAGGAAGAGAGTTTACAATTCAAGAGCATAAACCATAGACAAAGGACTGTAGATGGAATTTATAGATCCGCTGTGATCTGTTGAGCACCCTTTTTGAGATTCTGATAAATTAGTTGTAAAATATTAAATTCTAATACTACTGTATCAGATAATTGCAGAACATGACAATGCTGTATATCCTAACATAGCAGTCGATCAATTTCTGCTTTGAAATAAAAAAGGTAAAGTATGAATTTTCAAACATATTTTCTTCAATGGAGTGCCCACTGTCTAAAACTGTATCTTCAAATATCCCAGGACCTGCAAGCAGGGGGCAAATCTTAAGAATGACAGATAGTGTCAGTGTAATACCCAAACAATCCAAGTTCATCCACATCAGAGTTTCCTAGCTGGGTGTGGTGCAGCTAAGCATGCATGTGTTCATGCAGTCAGCTGATAACTACCAGACTTCCAGGAACTCAGCAAGATCAATATTTACATCTGAGAGCCACAAATTTCTTTGTATTCTCAACACATTCATGGATGGTTCCTTGCTTTGAAGTGTAGAACTTTATATTTCAGTCAGTTAAATTGTCGATACAGAGTGCAGAGTGTCTATAAAGTGTCTTGAATATTCATCATTTAGTTATCATCCATGGAAGGGTATTACCCCATTGTTAACTTTGATTATGACAGAACCATTAACCGACTCTGATAGTGCCATTTTTATTGTAAATCTAAAGTTCGTTGCAGCTGTTTCTATTGACACAAGGCAATGATAAAATCATTTGTCCACAATGTCATGATCAAAGCCTCTAAAACTTAACCACTAGTGAAAAAACTTCTTTCAAATTTCATTCATTCCCCTCATTTATTTCACCACTTCTTCTCCTGTCATCTTGCATTCTTCAAACTCTCAATAATCCATTCCTTGGTAATTATCACTCAATAGCGCCTTTCAAGGAGTGTGATAAAGAGTTTAATGGTCCACTTTAGGCCACCAATAGTCCAAGTTTTATCAAGGGAGGAGTCCTTTCTGTAATAAACACTGGAGTCGATTCCAAATGCAGCAGGCATAGTATTGGAGGCAGTGGATTACCGATTACTTGAATTGGGCCTCAGGTTGGAATCCATGAAAAACAGATCAATAGGTTGACACAGGAATCCCCCATGTATTAGAAGGAATTACCAGTGTTGTGCCCTGTTGTGCCAGGGAAAATATACTATTTACCCTAGGACTGATTTTGGAAGTGTGCTTTGGTCTTGTACCAATCGAAATGTACTATTTACCTAAAGACTGATTTGGGAGGATCATGTACTGTCATTTTACCCTTGGACTGTACTATTTTCCTAATACCAGAAGATAATTTTGAAAATCTAATTTAAGAATATCGAAATTGAAAATTATTAGCTGAAACACTGCAATTGAAAATAAGCTTTCTTAGCATTTTGTTATCAATTATTTGACAAAGAACCTTGAAACCATTGAAAGCTCTAGAAATCTTACTTAAATACTTACAGGAAATAATAAATAATTTTTTTTACACTTGATGTGAATTCATAGGCTATTTTACAGCATCTAATGGAAAAATTATCATCAGTGCAGTTGATTGTATGCCAACAGTGCGTGTTCTGTTTGTGTGACAAGTGTAGGCTTGATAAAAATTCTTCTTGATGCAATACGATTTCATGAGGTTTATACTTCTTGGAGGATCACTTTCACGAGGGATCAAACAAACGATGTGAGTTGAGGAGAAATTGATGTGTAGTGCCCGTAAACTTCTCTTCAGAGGCGGTGTGGTGGAAGAGAGAGTTCTGATTGGCTGCTTAGTAGATCCCATGTAATCTCGTGAGATCTTGTGCAGTATCTTCTTCCAATTAGAGACTAGATCTACTTCTTGCTTGCATGTCAGATGAGATGCTACTGACATGGAATTAATTTGTTGCTTTACGACTGACCTTGGTGCTAAAATGTGTTGGCGGGTTGTGGGGTTTTGAGTGTGAGTGGAATAACTGTAAGAAAAGTATACATTAATAGCCGTCAGGTCTCGTGTTACAATTTGCAGGGAGTTTTCTTAGTCTGATCGACTCAAAGCCTGAATTTGTTTTTAAGCTTTACCTACAGCCGACACATTAGGAAGACTTCTGAAAAAGAAAGTCTAAATTTGTTTCGAAAATGCATTTAATGTTCCTATTTCTTTTGGGATCCTTTTCATTACAAACATTCAACAAACTTGCAGAGATACTCTGGTTAGATCATAATTAGCCTTTGACCAACATGTTTCAGTAAGTGAGATATTCAGAATAACTAAAGGATTGGGAAGCTAAGGATTAGTATGGAAACGGTATTCATATGAAGATTTAGTAGTCAGTACTTGAATTTACAATTGATTGCTTTAATTTTGATATCATTATCTTTTCCTAAATACATAACTACTTTGCTGCGTTAGTTGCACTATCCAAATATGAATTATATCGACAATTCAATTGGTCTGAGGTTTGAATACAACAATTGGGCGTGTCAACTTTACTTAACATACAGTAAGGTTTGCTGGTATATTAATTGTTATTCAGAGCAGTATAAGGCAAGTCAACATTTGTGGGTTTCACCCCATTACATCAGCAGAATTGTGTTGCAGCCTTTCTCCAAAATTTGGAATCAACGCAAGACTCATCATCATCTTTATAGAGATTCTGACGTTGGATAATGTCAGATTTGTTTCCACCTCTGGCATTCTAATCCAGATAACACGATATAAACATTTGGATAACGAGGCAGATGACTTCCTCAAGAGTTTAATAGCTATGTTTCAAGGCTCTCTTTCACCTCCTCAGCCCTACCCCTCTCTGTGTTCTGATATGATCGTGTATGTTTGTTAACAGTGATGTATGAGGGATAACAACATATACCGTTATAGCGTGTTATCGCCTGGCTGAACCATAGTGCACTTGTAGACATGATCTCCAACACAGACTTCCTGTGAACTTGGCCCTAATTGCATGTAATAACAGTCATTATCACCCATGACAAGATGCCATCACTAATGAATGCACAATTATTGTCAGCAAGTGCAAGGAATGTGTCGGGTCACATGACCTATAGATAGCCTCCTGATTGGACAAATTTACAGGGAAGGTTAATACCTTTGAAGCATGTGAAGCAAGTTATGTTATGGCATGTACCACTTGCATGTACTGAGGGGTATGTGGATAAAAAGGGAGAATGGTTGTTAGAGACACAACACTATATCCAATGTTGTTATTCTCAACATCCCACCTAATGAAGAGTTACGCATACACTCTGAAATATTGTGATTTCATAATAAAGAAGTTGTTATCCTAAAAATCTTGCTGTTGCTATGGTCCCTGTAAATTTATCATATCTTTATGAAAAAAGAATTTTGAAATTATACCTAAAGATTGTGTCAGATCCGGATCATGTCAAGCTTCCTTCAGGCAGAAGATATTTATTACCCCGTTATAAAACCAATAGAGGTAAAAATACATTCATTCCTTTCAGCGTTCGTCTGTTAAATTATCTTTGAATTAGTATAATGTGTTGGTTTATGTATCACATATATGTTCCTGTATGTTCAGGCTCTGAAATGATACAAACTGAATTACTTTCGGGGTAATAAAGTATTATTATTATTATTATTATTATTACGCTAATGTTCCAAAACACTGTCCTGCTCAGAAATTCTTATTGAAATTGGAAAAAATCAACTTAAAGTTGCTCTTCAACATATTTTATTATTGAAATATGATATGGTATAATAAATTAGGGTTCTAATTCACTCCTGAAAGCTTTACTACCTATACACAAATAAGCTTCATACATCTAAATGTGAAGGGTTAAACCAAATATATACATATTTACACTTAAGCTTCAGAGTTAATTACTGCCAAACCATTCTGAAAGGCCAGTGTGCAGGAATGACAGCATGATAATCTAATGAATTGTGATTGGCTACATAAAGACCTCCTAATCCTTCACTTACAGCTACACCACCTGAGAAACTAATGAAATTTCTTTTTCTATTATCCATATAATATTAACAAAATTGACATTTGCTTTATGTTTCATCGATGGGACTTGAATTTAAGACTTCTTTTGTTTGATTACAGGTGAAACAATGGTAACAGCCTAGCTCCATCATCGCATACGATGTTGTAGCTTTGAGCAAGCGATGCCTGCGGGTGAAAATACTTACGATGACCACGCCCTAATGCAGTCGTATCAACTACGCCCCAATGAATCCTACACAGCGGCTGACGAATCAGCAGCCAGTATATTGAAATCTGTCAGAGCCCAGGTCAGTTCTCGTTTTATGGACAAATCTTTCAACAGAGGTAACTCATGTCATTTCGTCCCTACAACAATACACTTTGTTCATGATCCCTCTCAAGATCTTTGAACATTTGAAAAAAAATTTTCCTTGATAAACTCAGAAAATATCTGAAACTGTAAACATTAAAAATGTTTTGAAATCATTTGGAAGAAGACAAAATGCTCATTTGAAATAACAAATCTGATTGGACCAGATGAACAGCGTAGGTCTTTTGCCATTTTCAGACATTTACAAGATGCTTGAAAACTAAAAATGTTGCTTCTCCTTGATTGGGATGTTGTATGTAAGGTTTGATGTGATTAGCATTCAATTTGATTTTAAAGTATTTCTGTTTCAAAAATTAAAAATGTACTCTTTTATTTATAGGCTCATCTGTGGATGTTGTAAGTTGTGAATGCCCTACATCTTTAATTTCTTATGTTGCATTTGGGTATTGAGGATTCTAGGGCACTGTTTTGATTTATTTTACATCCATTTTTGTTTGACTTTGGTCTGTGGTATCATCCCTGTTATGTCAAGGGTTAAAGGTGTCATGTGTAGTTTGTTTCTTATCGGCAATTTGGCAAGATTTAGTGGTGTAACGATTCATTGATAGTATTGATGTTTGCATTGTCTACTAAAGTACTATGCGATACGAGTGCAATGATACAAAACACATTTAGAGAATATATAGAGAATCTCACTCAAGTGTCTTTTGATATCAAATGTATCAACACGAGTTGATAAAGTTGCATATACCCGAGGCTTGCCGAGGATACTTTTACTTTTATCAACGAGTATTGATATATTTGATATCAGTAGCCACGAGGTTTGGATTCTATATATCATCCATAATCATTTTTCATTTAGTATCATCTGGTATTTATAAGCATAGCCATACAGGTACTCTATTGTACAGGTTCAGACATAGGTTTGCCTGTTGAGAGTTCTATTCAAGAAACATATTATTTTAACATTTTTTAGTCTTATCAAACAAATGTCTTTATGTCCCATGAAAAGGTACATAGTAACATATGAAATAATCAGTGTGGACGTAAAGGCATTACATGTTAGTAACATGTGAAATAATCAGTGTGGACGTAAAGGCATTACATGTTAGTAACGTGAAATAATCAGTGTGGACGTAAAGGCATTACATGTTAGTAACATGTGAAATAATCACTGTGGACGTAAAGGCATTACATTCATTTAGTATCATCTGGTATTTATAAGCATAGCCATACAGGTACTCTATTGTACAGGTTTAACCATAGGTTTGCCTGTTGAGAGTTCTATTTAAGAAACATATTCCTTTGAAAATGTTTTAGTCTCATCAAACAAATGTCTTCATGTCCCATGAAAAGGTACATCTTACATAACTATCGTTGCATGTCTCCACAATACATGCAGGAACAGGTAGAACTTTCTCTCATGGGGACTCAAAGTCTATCCCATTTGATTAAGGGCTCAAATCATGTCATTACCCTAC
Source organism: Phorcus lineatus (assembly GCA_921293015.1). Taxonomy (NCBI): domain Eukaryota; kingdom Metazoa; phylum Mollusca; class Gastropoda; order Trochida; family Trochidae; genus Phorcus; species Phorcus lineatus. The sequence goes on along the minus strand of OV121096.1, from coordinate 23,270,370 downwards.
ATGTTTCTCCATTGGAATTATTTCATATAATGATAAGTTATACCTTTCACATTTCTTTTCTTTTCAAATTAATGGGTTTTATGTTTGGAGGTTTTTAAACAAGATGTGTAACAATTTAGTTTGTTCACATGATTTTCTCTATGTAGAAGCATGCATGATACTCATTTGAAATAGATATGTCAAATTGGTAATACTTGATGATTTATATATTCAACATTTGTTATCATAGAAGTAGGACAATGCTTGATGTCAGTGAAACAGATGGTATATCTACCTGTATATATACATAAACATGGCAACAGATTGCTTTATATACTCACAGTATATTAAGTAGTTTCTATTGGCGTTTATATGCATCTACAACGATCACCTCAAACAGATATATTGTATAATTTCATAATATTGTCACATTTGTGATCACACTGTTTTCAATAGCACCAATTCTTGTCCTTTTTGGGATCGATTACCTTGTGGGATAATCAGCTCCCATCGTCAGAGTTAGGTAATGAAATCCTAAGCCACCTTGGACTCTTACCCAACAAGGAAAATGTCATAAAAGATAAAACACAATGCCTCCTTCACGGAATAGTCTATTTCACACCAATTCCGAAATGCAATCTCAACTGAGACAATAGCATACCCATACCATATCACCAGTTGCTTAAGGAAATATAGAAAGTTGTTATGGTAAGGAATGAAAACTTGTAAAGCAGCCACTCAAAAAGTGGTAATTGTAAATCTTAATGTTAATTATTATATTAAGTTGTTTGTAACATAGATAGCGGAGAAAGGTAACACGGAACCAACTACTTTAGGATGTGCCTTATTTCATACCCACACCAAAACACCACTTACCATACGAATGCTAGATTGTAAGTTGTTTAGTGCCTCTGAGTTTGCATTCTAGCCACACGATACCCCTCTTGCATAAGGAACCGCTGGATAAAAAGCTGTTATGTGAGCGTGTGCTTGTAGTTGCGTGTGAGAGGGGATACCTGGGCCTGTGTGGTGAGTCACAGGCTGGAGATGGAATCTGTCTAGAGGTACACCAGTGTTTATTCTTGCCCCTTTGTTGTTGTTAGACACATGCTGCGTATTTGAGCTTGATGTCGGCCCCAGGTCACCGTGACGATACTGTAAGGGAAGGTGTTGACCCTTATATGCTTATCCTATATGTAACACAAATGGTTGCATATATATGATATGTGCACATGTGTAACATTCTTACTAATGATCACAAGCTGCTCCTCATGGTCAACATTCATGTGACAAAGTGATGAGCTGAGCTTAGTAATTTGAGTTGAGTTGATGGAAGGAAAGTTGAATTGAAACTGGAGTTATTTTCTTCCCTGTTGTTATGAACCGTGTCCTCTGTGCTTGATATTGATATGAGACTGAGGCCTCACTGATTGTTCTGTTAGAGAATGTATACTTGTCATGGTGTTGAGCTATATTGTAAATTCAACATAATTTCAAAGATCAAGGAAATAGACGCTGCGAATGGCTGTAATATTGCCCAAGCGGCATTAAAAAACAACTCACTCACTCATTCACTCAAGGAAATAGCATCAATAATTATAGTTTCTGAACTTAACATTTGTTTGATGAGCAGTTCTTTATTATTGAGATAGCCAAATTTCAGGGTCCCAAAAATAATTTTGATAAAGAAAAGAAATGCACACTCAAAGTTATTCCTGCTTTTGTGTAGAGTGCCATGTGCAACAGTTGGCATCTAAATATTGAGAGATGCTGTTTAGGACGTTGGTTCAAGTTTATGCACCGGAGCAGTCTTGAGCTGAGGTAACATTCTGGATCCTCACAGAAGAATACACTTGACTTCAAGCAGTGGTCTTTATAAATTCTTTTGCATAGAAACATTTTGAAAGGGAGATAACTGTGTCAGTGTGAACTCTAAAATTGTCACTTTGCCACAGCGGACAGAAAAACCACTGAGTTTGATCTAGTAAAGATGCTAGTTTCTTTTGAGGGTAATTCTGTCTTGATCTATATATTTTTGATGGGTGTCAAATATGCTTCAAAAGAGGGTTTTTCCTGCTTCTAAATATAGGTCACTGACGGAGTTTAGATACAGAAAAATAGCATATCCTGTGATTCATGGTGATGGAATTAGTATTTCGTGAAAATTTTATGGAATTTTTCATGTACATGCAAAGCTACACAGCAAACAGTATTCAGAAAAGCTCGAGGTTAAGGATGATGATTATTTTGACGATTGTTTCCAATTTTAGTTTGCTTTTGATGTCAGTCTTATTAAATTGAGCTCAAAGGATCACATTTATGCCATGAGGTTGAATTCAAACTCAAAGTCATCATTCCAGAATTTTGTCACAACTGTCAATATGTTTTCATTTTTGTCGATATGCTTCGAGCCTCATAATCTGTTCAATGAAATCCAACATTCCTTCTGCTTGTAATTCACATTCCATTATGTTTACGGAGTTGAAGAGATTGACGTTATCAGATTTAGAGTTTGGCATTCATCATGTAAAGGCGGCAACTTGTTTAATCCCCAGTGTATCATTTTGTTTCAGTGGAAAAAATACTTCCCTCACTTTCTGTTTGGTGATATAGGGGTTAAGAAAGACAGGCACATTTTGGATAATAGCTTTTGAGAAAAGTGTTTTTATGTTTCTCATGGGAGTGTTCATGACAGGTGGATATAATGAATACTTACTGATGACAATGATATCTTGAGTTATAGATATCATGATGGCATTTAGGAACTGATAACTGATAGGACTTTCATAGCTATTCCCTATATCTGAATAAATGTCAAATCAATGGAATACCGAAAACTCAAGGTAGTCTAAAAAAGTTCATAAGAAATAACGACAAGAATCATTGCATAACATGTTTATCAATAAATATTTCATCTCATTCAAATGACTAAAATGCTTCAAATTTCATCTAACAAAAAGACCTCAGTTCATGAAAAGTCAGGTTGACTAAAAAAAATTATACTTCTTCTAGGATATCTTTTAAGAAATAAACCCACCTCATGATACTCTCAGATTAAATAAAGTGGATGACTTAAATTTTTACCAATATACACTGAAAGTTTTTCTAACATCACATCAAAAAGTACCAATTATTCCAACAAAAAAGCTTTGCTGCGGGGTAAGTTTTGTAGTGATTATATAAGTCGTATTGATTTGTGTAATATCCCTGGATGGTTGAAAGCCAATGCGGCTCGTGACAAGCGCACTTCGAGACAACATCAAAGCACCATTACATCATAGAAACTTTTTCTTAGGCTTGTATGGTTGTCAGACTAAATTGAATTCAACATGCAGCATTTTAGTGTCAGTTTGACATCATTAATGAGAGCTGGTTGCTGCGTGGCATGTGGTATTGACAGCATGTTAAAGAACTGGTTTTAATGGCTTTCGAGGGGATCCGCCCAAATATTATCCTCAGTAAAAGGTTTGAAATGGATTATGATATTTTTGATTATAAAACAATGACTTAAGTGACATAAATGTCCCCTCCAAGTTTCTTCGTACGAAAAATACCCCGATTTTGATCGTCCATGGAAAAGTGTAGGTGAGGTTATTGAATGGTATATAGAATGAAGAGAATATTATGAGAGTAATCAAAAAGTAAAAAGAATTACAGTTTATCTGTCCCGAGTGGATTATTGTGTTTATAGTTTCTGAGCTTTAGAGAGGAATTTATCACAATGATTAATGAAGGGCAGATAAACCGTAATTCTGAGCTTCTAGTTAGTTGTTCTTTTTCTTACCAAAGTCAATGCAAGAATAAATATGGTCCTTTTGGAAAATACCTCATGAAGGCAAGTTGCAAGTTAATTTGGTCATTGTATTCATGGCGATAAATAACGATTTCAATCTAGTCCCAGTAATTTGTAATGCGTATTAAGCAAGACAATCTTATATTAAAGAAATTCTACATTTCATATTAGTTAATACGAAATTAAAAAACAATGTTTATTTTGAAGCCTTGCTGACACAAGTACCATACTTTATAATTTTATTTGTTACTTTGACAATGAGTTGACATCATGGCTTCTGCTTTGAATGAATAGGAAGGAGTTCTGTCAGCCACTCAGATCTGGAGTTATTCTTAGAAAAAACGTAATTGCTATGACTTTTTTGAAAACTGTCATATATGGCATATTTATGCCTGCTTTGGTAAGAAATACCACCATATTAATCATCTGAATCAAGATTGACGTCTCGGTAATCTGAAGAGATTGAGCATAAGAAAACATGATTTGACATTAAGACTTACTGATAGATATATTGAATATGGAAAGATAGTGAGTCATCAATTATCAAGTGGAAGTTCTTGTACAACAGTGTATCGAAGTGTGACACACTGAGTGATATATCCCGCCAGGGGCTCTGCAACTTTGTCTGCAGTAGAGAAGTGTTCTACACGCAGTAAGGTTTGGGTGCACTGCTACACTGAATTTCAGCGCAGTACCACCCATGGTTCGCTAATTCCAGCCAATGCTCACAGGTTTCACCGCAAAACATAGCCACAATGGTGTTGCGGGCTTTCTCCCTGCAATAATACTAGCAGCCGCGATATAAGTGAAATATCATCTCATCTCATCTGAGTGATATACTGTGTCTTCAGTTTTATTGGTATCACTTGGCCAGTAGCACATTTTTTAGGTAAACAACTTGATCTCTTGAAAATGAAAGTAAATTTTTCCAATTGCAAGATAATGTCTTTTAATGAAAAGAATCAGTTTTAAAACAAACATACCTTGATTGTTTACCTAATGCAAATCCATTTCGCTACCTCAAATAATTAAAAGTTGTTCACACAAACATGGCCTCCAATGGTTTGATATTTGATTATTTCCTCTACGAGTACTGATAATTGGTTTGAGTAATGGAATGTTTTGACCCTCTGAAGATATATGTTTTGATATATAAACTAATGATTATCGCCGAAAATTTGAAAAAATGATCATTTAAAAAAACATTCTACTGTCCCTTAAAGATCTATCTTCTTTGAATAACTCTCCTTCATTGAACCCGAGGCCACTAATCATGTTGGTGGTTTGTCTCATAAAGACAGTCTAAATAGGTAATACTATACCTATGTTCATTGTTATGGGCCTGTATTGTACACAGTGTAATTATACCCCCGCCTTACAGCGTAAGCGGGGGTATATAGCGTTCATTCTGTCCGTCCGTCTGTCCGTCTGTCTGTCTGTCCGTCTGTCCGTCTGTCCGTCTGTCCGTCCGTCACAAATCTTTGTCCGGAGCATATCTCCTAAACTATACATGCTAGCTTCACCAAACTTCATACACTTATCAACCATGATCCTTAGATGTGCCTTTTGAGGGTTAGACCAACAAATGATTTTTATTTTTTGCAGTTTCCATGGAAACATGACTAAAACAGTGACTCTATGACCAAGTCCTTTGTCCGGAGCATATCTCCTAAACTATACATGCTAGCTTCACCAAACTTCATACACTTATCAACCATGATCCCTAGATGTGCCTTTTGAGGGTTAGACTAACAAATGATTTTTATTTTTTGCGGTTTCCATGGAAACATGACTAAAACAGTGACTCTATGACCAAGTCCTTTGTCCGGAGCATATCTCCTAAACTATACATGCTAGCTTCACCAAACTTCATACACTTATCAACCATGATCCCTAGATGTGCCTTTTGAGGGTTAGACTAACAAATGATTTTTATTTTTTGCAGTTTCCATGGAAACATGACTAAAACAGTGACTCTATGACCAAGTCCTTTGTCCGGAGCATATCTCCTAAACTATACATGCTAGCTTCACCAAACTTCATACACTTATCAACCATGATCCCTAGATGTGCCTTTTGAGGGTTAGACTAACAAATGATTTTTATTTTTTGCGGTTTCCATGGAAACATGACTAAAACAGTGACTCTATGACCAAGTCCTTTGTCCGGAGCATATCTCCTAAACTATACATGCTAGCTTCACCAAACTTCATACACTTATCAACCATGATCCCTAGATGTGCCTTTTGAGGGTTAGACTAACAAATGATTTTTATTTTTTGCGATTTCCATGGAAACATGACTAAAACAGTGACTCTATGACCAAGTCCTTTGTCCGGAGCATTTATCCTAAACTATACATGCTATCTTCATCAAACTTCATACACTTATAAAACATGATCCCTAGATGTGATTTTGAGGGTTAGACCAACAAATGATTTTTATTTTTTGCGGTTTCCATGGAAACATGACTTAAACAGTGACAAAGTCCTTTGTACGGAGTATATCTTCATAACTGTACATGCTATCTTTACCAAACTTCATACACTTATCAACCATGATCCATTGATGTGCCTTTTGAGGGTTAGACCAACAAATGATTTTTATTTTTTTTGCGCTTTCCATGGAAACATGACTAAAACAGTGAATTTATGACTAAGTCCTTTGTCTGGAGTATATCTTCTAAACCGTACATGCTATCATCACCAAACTTCATACACTTATCCATATTGGTGCGTCTCTTGAGGGTAAGACCAAAAAATTATTTTTATTTTTTGCGTTTTACATGGAAACGTTACTAAAACAATGACTATCTGACAAAGTGCTTTTTCCTGAGCATATCTTCTAAACTATACATGCTAGCTTCAACAAACTTAATACACTTATCAACCATGATCCCTAAGTGAGCTTTTTGAGGGTAAGACCAACAAAGAAAGCCAGACTGTAGTTTGAAGCGGGGGTATGTGAGCTGTGCTCACTTCTTTACTTGTAATAGAACAGCGAAGCATTGCCCCGTTTCATTTACCAACAGTAATGGTTTTGTCTGGAGATCGCTGTATAACAACCACCGATTTGTCAGGCTGTCAATAGGAGGAAATGTGATCACGATAGTGTGCGGTCAAAATATCATCAATTATCTGCATGGGTTTGAGGAATTGGGATTCTTGATTGCCACCACGCCGTCTTCAATTCTTGAAACGATTTGAAATCATTCTTGAATGCTCCTCCCTTTATGTTTATTTATCCTCACAGTTTATGTAAGCTCCTTGAGCGCCTCACTCAGGGTTTCAGTTTTACCACAAATGTCCAAATTTTATTATCATTTATACTGCATCAACATGTGTTGGTAATGCTTTGCTGTTATGGTGTGATAACTACTTTTGAACCTGAAGGGGCAGTAGCGCCTTTTTTGAAATTAAGATTTATTTCTTCAAATTTTCACCATTAAACATTAGTTTATGCCACAGGTATTATCTTAAGATGGTCATAAGATCTCATTACTCAATCTCATCAACCGTAGTCATAGAAAAAATAATCATGAATCGTGCAAAATCCAGTGGCAGCCATATTTGTTTAAACACCTTTTAATCATTCGAGGTAGGATAATTGATTTACATAGCTTTAATGATCATGGTAAGTTTGTTTAAAAACTGCTTCTATTCATTTAAAACATTGTCTTGTTTTTGGGAACATATATTTTCGTACATACTTTATCGAGAAACGGGGGGCGGGATAGCGCAGTGGTTAGCGCGTTTGGCTTCGGATCAGGAGGTTCGTGGTTCGAATCCCGCCAGGGGCTCGGCAACTTTGTCTGCAGTAGAGAACTGTTCTACACGCAGTCAGGTTTGGGTGCAATGCTACACTGAAATTAGTGCGGTACCACCCATGGTTCGCTAGTTCCAGCCGATGCTCGCAGGTTTCACCGCAATGCATAGCCACAATAGTGTTGCGGACTTTCTCCCTGCGATAATACTAGCAGCCGCGATATAAGTGAAATAATCTTGAAAGTGGCGTTAAACACCAACTCACCTCACCTCACCTATAGAGAAACGGAAGTGCTACTACCACTTTAATTACGTGTTCTCATTCATTGCACCCTACAGTTGCTGGTGCACATGATACAGCATACCACCTGCGGTTCTATTTGCATTACACCTACGTGTATTTGGTAATTTTTTACAGCCTTGAGTAATTTTGATCTTTATTTGATAGAAGGGAAAAATTCAGATTTCCTTCTGATAAGATAAGCCCCATTTCTTTATGGCAATAAATCGTTTTGCCGTCAGACTTTCTCAACTTCCCCTAATATTTTCTGCTGTTTTTCTTGATTGCCTGATAGCAGTTATCTGGAAATTATTTCAGTTAAGGCTATTTGGAGGTTAATGATATAAAGCTTTAAGTCTTTACCTGCAGTGTCGGGCCACACTTAGTGGTCATTTTACAGGTATCATTCTGCTTATGTCTGAATTATTGCCCAAGTTGTGTTAACCAATAACTCACCATAGGTATCAAAACATCATACAGAGGGAAGAATACTGAAATGGTCACTGTCTTAACACAGGTCTAAGTCTTGAAGAGCATTCAAAAGTGATATACATAAGGGAAAAACAAGCTTTTCTGGATAGCAACTTCTTTATTTTGAATTGAAATGTTTCAGAGTATTTGCTTACTCCTTCATCAGGTGGGATGAAATTAACACAAGTGTAGTAAGATATTCTGTACCCACCATGTAATGGGTTAATCATTTGAAAGGTTTTCGAGGTGTAAGAGCCTGCAAGAGCGTGATTACTTGTTCTTTATGTATGCACATGAATAAGTAGAAATCAGATATGGGTGTGCGTGCAGAGAAGTGGGATTTTATTTGATCAGCTCGCTCACGGAGTCAAAGTCGACAGGTCAGTGTAACGGCAGTGTTTACATCTTGCCTGCCAATAATTGTTGGCGCTGGTGCGGAAACATCTAGTGCACCAGCTTGCAGCCCTGCAGTTCTCTAGGTTTGTAGGTACTGCAGGCCAATACAGGTCATATCCTGTATCCCCAATGCACTGGAGTGATGTGCAGCAGTAGGGGATACAAATGAATAGCTGTGGAATATGGGTCTCTTGATGTGCCAAAATAAGAATTATTTGTCTTTTTTTTGTAAAAACAAGTGAATGATGTACAACCCATTATGGGTCACTTGTGCACAGTACAGGTAATGTAGATTGTCTGCTATGATATATAGGTCATATCTGTGCATATTGCAGAGTATAATGGTCTTTTTTTTATATACACGTTGTGCACAATACAAGGAAACAGGTTCAGGTGAAGTACACATGGACAATTAAGGGAATATGGGTCAGTTGCTGCACATGAAATTGGAAATGGGTCAGTTACTGCACATGAAATTGGATATGGGTCAGTTATATTGCAAATGAAATTTGATATGGGTCAGTTACTGCACAGGAAATTGGATATGGGTCAGTAACTGCAAAGGAAATTGGGTATGGGTCAGTTGCTGCACATGAAATTGGATATGGGTTAGTTACTGCAAAGGAAATTGGGTATGGGTCAGTTGCTGCACATGAAACTGGATATGGGTCAGTTGCTGCACATGAAATTAGATATGGGTCAGTTACTGCAAAGGAAACTGGATATGGGTCAGTTGCTGCACATGAAATTGGGTATGGGTCAGTTGCTGCACATGACATTGGATATGGGTCAGTTACTGGAAAGGAATTTGGATGTGGGTCAGTTACTGCTAAGGAAATTGGGTATGGGTCAGTTGCTGCACATGAAATTTGATATGGGTCAGTTGCTGCACATGTAATTGGATATGGGTCAGTTGCTGCACATGAAACTGGATATGGGTCAGTTGCAGCACATGAAATTAGATATGGGTTAGTTACTGCAAAGGAAACTGGATATGGGTCAGTTGCTGCACATGAAATTGGGTATGGGTCAGTTGCTGCAAATAAAATTGGATATGGGTCAGTTTCTGCAAAGGAAATTGGGTATGGGTCATTTACTGCAAAGGAAATTGGATATGAGTCAGTTGCTGCAAAGGAAATTGGATGTGGGTCAGTTATTGCACATGAAACTGGATATGAGTCAGTTACTGCACATGAAACTGGATATGAGTCAGTTACTGCAAAGGAAATTGGATGTGGGTCAGTTATTGCACATGAAATTGGATGTGGGTCAGTTATTGCACATGAAACTGGATATGAGTCAGTTACTGCACATGAAATTGGATATTGGTTAGTTATTGCACATAAAACTTCATATGGGTCAGTTATTGCACATGAAACTGGATATGTTGCAGTTATTGCACATGAAACTGGATATGGGTCAGTTATTGCATATTAAATTTGATATGGGTCAGTTATTGCACATGAAACAATTTTTGGTTATTTGCAGCACATGAAATGAAATTGAGGTCATTTGCTGGTCAAAATGCAGGAAATACGGGTCACTAGTGGTGCATTTGAAAGGGGGTGAGACATTAATTTGTACCTGAAGTGCGGTTTATTTGTACACAATTTTTTAATTTTGAAATGATTGATTTTACACTGTCTTAGGCTTATGTTTGGCTTTTCACTGTCAAAGACCTGGCAACAACCTTATGAACAAATATAACAAATCTACTTTTAATACCAACAAAAACTTGATACAGGTATTTCTGATATATAAGACTCGGTATTCTTTGATTCTTGAATGAACAGTTTGATAATATTTTCCTGACATTTATTACATTGCAGATCTAAGAGAAACATGTTTAGTAACCCCTGCTATCAGTAAAACCAAATTTCCTCCAATGTTTAGATAGCTCAGTCACATGGCACTAATAAGGGTGTTTTATGACTCCATTTTATTACCTCAGCTGCAGAAGAGTTCTTAAAAAATGCTCACTTCACCTAGTGTGAAGGCTTTGTACAAATATACATCACACCTTGAACTAGATTCACATGTGGCAAAAATATCAGTACTTGTTTCTGCGCTAAGAAACAAGCTGTTGATGCAACAACTCATTGCAGTGCCTTACCCTGATAGAGTTACACTGACTCTTCTGACTGGCCTATCTACAATACGAACTCATTTTTAATTGTATGATCATTGACTGGCAACAAGCATGAAATAAATGAAGGCAAGGAAATTTTATGAATGTACAACTTCTCTATTTTCACAATGACGATGTTTTGGTATAGAACCTTGTACTGTTCTCAAGCATGCTTGGTAATGTTTTTAGGATCTATACCAAACATCGGCATTGTGAAACTAAAGAAGTTGTGCATCCAAAAAATGTCCTTGTCTTCCTTATTCAAGCATAAAATAGGATATTCCATAGTATTTTGGGTATCACAGGTGAGGGGTTAATGTATACATTGATTAGAGAAGAGAGCAGTATTCCTCACAATTAATATCAGCATGTCGTTTATTACTCATAAGACCTAAGATTTTATGCTTCAAACTGCTCAAAACAAAAGATTAGACAAAACCTTGTTACTTTTTCAAAAACATTTTCTTTCAGAAGTAATTTCTGAAAATATCTTTAGACATGGAATGTCAATTTTGCAAAAGAGACAAATCAGTTTTAACCTTTTATAAATCAAACTAAAAGTGAATTAGTTTTGAAAAAAATAAAATAGATTTTTATATGTCGAAATTCAGTATGGTACCTGTTCACCTAAAGCTGAAATCCAATATGCTCCCGAAATAGATTTTAATTTAGAAGATTCCCAAGGACTTCAAAATGTCATTTGTTATGCCATTGTTTGGAAATATACAAAATATTCAGAAGTTTTTCAGAGACAAATTTAGTGTGAACCTAGCATATTCAAACAATCTAAAAAATAGATTGTCCTTTTCTCTCCTGATTGAAGGACAAGATATATTTGTGAGAAGCTTGTTAATTATTGAATATTTTGGCATGGGAAAAGTTTGAACTTGCCATGCAGATACGAGTAAGTAACAGACAAGACAATCGTCTCTTTTATTATTCATACGATTTTCCAGTAGTGTTATGTCTGTTCATCTTTGAAATCTTTGTCTTTGTCATAATAAAAATTCGTTTTACTCTAAATGAGTCAATTTTGCAGAAAATCAAGGTTTTTGTTCTGATCATGTATAAAAAGACAGTATTTGTTTAGAGTTTAGAAAACGCTATCTTGCCTTTTATCTGAAACTTTCTATACCCATTTTGTTTTTTGTACATTACTCTAGAGAATCAATTGCTGCATAATAATCCAATTACTGGCCAAAATCAAAACTGCTTGTGAAAAAACACAAATATTTTGCAAATCAGAACATCCTACCTAATAATGAAGAGCAATGTGATTTTCACAAGGATAAAGTTGTTATTAAGAAAATATGGGTGTTTTTGAAACTTGAGTACTTTTTTCCTGATTTTTCAAACCTCATGGTCAGCCAATCCAACATAGACTATTGATCAGTGTGTAGCAGATAATAATCAGAGCAAATCAACAGGGTAAAAACTTCTCCATTAAACATTGAACCACCTTTACAGACTCTGGATATTTAGGAAGGCTATTACATCAAACATAGCAATTTCTGATAAATTGGAATATTTGTCCTGACTAGACAAAACTGTTCTCATAAGGTCCGTTTTTGGCAGGAGTGTCGGAGGGTTTTATTTTTTACTCCCAAATTAACAGTAAAATGGGTGACCCTCGAGGGTGCCCCCTCCTCCCCTTTCAATAGGTGAACACCCATCCCCCCACACACACAACTTTCAAAAATCCGGCACTGTTGGGTTAAGAGTTGGTTTTGGTTCTGGTTTTTGGAAAAGGTTTTTGTCTCATGTACGAGTAACTGTCTTTGTCTTCCTTCAGTCGTTAAGCTCGAAGACATAGAGGAATTTAGTTGTTTTTTTAATAAGAGCTTATCCACCTGTTACATCCAACATTGGGGTGTAGAATTAGATGTTACAGAATTGCACATGGTTTTAGATTTACTGTTTTTGCCAAGTTTGATGAGGGGAGGGTAGTGTCTTCATGTTAGCATTGTATAAGGCGGGTTTATTAGCGTGGAGCCCTTGTTAAGATGATAAATACTTTACTTTAAACTGTAATTTTCATTTTTATCCATACATCTTAGATTATTATGACATAATAATTCATCATCAATTTCATTTTTGATTGTATTATTCAGGCGGTTGAAAGTTTTTTCAAAATAAAAGAAAAGCTACTAATAATACCAATACTGAATAAGAAAATTAATAAGTCTTAAATATTAGTGAAATCCTTATCTTTGTCATTTATCCCATGGCTACATTATCCATTCTGTTTTGCACATTTTCTTTGTTAATAAGCTTTCATTACATAAAAAATGACACTTTAAATATATCTGCAGCAGGTACAAGAAAAAAGTTAATCTTGTTTCGTAGAAATCTAATTTTCAAAATGCTAATTACTTTCGCAGGAAGCCCAGTTTGAACGTCTGACGAGAGAGCTGGAGGCAGAGAGAGAGAGCGTAGCCCATCAGTCAAACCAGGTAGGTCAGATTCATCCATGTGGCAGTTATCTCCCCTCATGCTTTCTAATCTACATGTCCTGACATGCAGTGACCTGCCTCACCTTGAATAACTGAGGGACAATGTCAGCGACGAGCAGGACGTCATTCGATCCAAATGTGGGTCGGCATTTGTTTTGAAGTTTCAAAGGGTTGAAATGTTTTCAAGCATAAACTGCCTAACATACTCAAGCTTAAATAACATTCTCTATAAGGTCGGCCTTAGTTAAGCGTGTACTTGTAGTGCATATCTTAACGGTGAAAGATATTAATACTCTTAACAGTTTTATATCTACTAATTTATTTTTGTGGAAATAGAAATTATATAGAATTTGCTCTCAAATAATTTTTTGGCTTTTGAATGTTCAGCTTCATCAATCTAAACTTAATTTTTAGTCTAACATCTGGAAATATTTATGCTTCTTAAACAAGATAATTCTGAAGCAGATAAAATAGAGTAGATTCAAAATGCATATTTGATTAATCAAAGAACATGTCTCTCGAATCAAAATATTTTCATTATCAACAAAATGACTTTTTTATTTAATACACCTAACTTGAATATTCAGAACAGGTGAAAATTAGAAAAAAAAATTGTTCGAAAATTTTGGAGCATCATATGATAGGAACACAGATAAAATCACTAACTCTATTGCCCTTTGTGTGAGTCGAGAACAACTGAATTCTGCCGAACTGAGACATAATAGTGGCGAACACGGCCAAGCCTTTTTACATGACAGGTTGACAAGGTGTGCCTGCTATGGGTAAGATCAAGAAGGAAATTCCCTGTTTATAGCTTTAAGGCAGGAGAACGCAACCCTTAATTTACTACAAATACAGCTGATAGCTCAGGAATGTTGAGTCAATGAGAGCTGCTCAATGGTTGTAGTGTCGAGTGTTGATAAGGGTGTCGTTGAGGAATTTGTTGGTATAAAAAGTTTTATGAATAATTATATGAATATTAATTTTTGCATGTTATAGACAGAATTTTGTTTGAATATTTTGAAATTAATGTATAATATAGAAAGAAAATCATGTGAATATTTTGAAATTTATGTATAATATAGACAGAAAATCATGTGAATATTTTTAAATTAATGTATAATAGCGGAAAACCATGTGAATATTTTGAAATTAATATATAATAGACAGAAAATCATGTGAATATTTTGAAATTATTATATAATAGACAGAAAATCATGTGAATATTTTGAAATTAATGTACAGTAGACAGAAAAATCATGTGAAGATATTTAAATAATGTATAATGTTGACAGATAATTTGATGAGAGTTTTGAATTGGTTTATGATATGAAAACTATTAAGTATTGTGGTCCTGAAGAGTTTACTAAAAAATTCGTCACTAAAATTATCTGTATTTCAGATCAATTCTTTGATATTTCATATCATTTATATAATTGGTGTTGGTTCCAATCTCGCAAGGGATTTGATAAAAAAAAGTAAAAATATTAGTACTATTGCGGATAGTGTGATATCCAAAAAGTTACAATATTGAATTTGTTCACACATCTTATCTTAAATTGATAATTTCTTTACAAAATTCAAATTTGATTAATATTTCAAACATATATTCCAATTGATGATCAAACAGAACAAAATTAGATTTAAGTCAATAATATTTATTGAATGTTCTCGTTTTGTGGGATTCTTGGTAAATATATTAAAGAAAGTATTTTTTTAAAAAGAGGCTTCAGTTAAATTATACCTCAAAAAAGAAAAATGTATTACCACAAAGGTAGAGAGTTCTGATTCTCTCAATTCTAACAATAAGAAAGAGTTCACCCTATGTGCCTTCAATATGCAAAACATATTAGGTTATCTGCATTCCACAAAACACCCATGTATGTTCATACCAAGGAATTCAAATCCAGTCCTTGCATGAATAACATGTTGACACACTTTCAAGCATGTGAATGTGGCATGTCATAAAAAGATATTTTTAGTTTGAATTATATGTTGTGCATAATTCCTTCACTGTTTTGATTTTATTCATAACTGTTAGTTTTGAGACAGCATGTTTCTCGACAGAAATATTTCAGCGGTGCATTATGTCTCGACAAAAATATTTCAGCAGTGCATTAAGTTAGTATCAAATTGTTATTATGTTGAATTAAGTCACAGAATGACGTCAATACTACATAATAACCTTTGAATATTATCTGCATCAAGTACATGAATGTCATTGTATTATCTGCATGAAAAGATATAAGCCCTTTTATCTACTCACTAATATGTTATAATCTGTTTAAGCACTGTAATGTTTTTCACCATGCAAGCATAGTTTGATGATAAGAAAAAAGGATTTTCAGAAAAAAACAGAACAGAAGTTACAAAGGAAAATTATGTTCTCATTAAAAATTTTTGCTTGAAAAGGTTCAAAATTTATATATATTTTTGGTTCATCTGCAAGTCTATTGCCAAAAAATCATCTGAAAAGTTTGAAAAAATGCATTTTTAACCAATTATTTTTATTGAAATATTATTATGAAAACCGTTAAATCTGAACTAAATATAAGCAAAGATGTACATACTGCATTGTGAAAATGTGTCTGATTGGCCAAAAAACCTGTAATTATAGGAAAGCTACCCATGGATGTTAAATGAGATGTCTGCGTATTCCATTAGGCTAAATAGGTTCCTTCAGCTTTCCATCATTCCACAGCTGTATAATATTGTACAGGGGACCCCCTAACTAGCATTCTACAATAACCTTAGACGGAACCGAAGAAGACAAATCTCAGACAGGGCTTGAAAGAATAGACAAAGTTTCCGAGGAAATATACCAGAAGAATATGAACTGTGAAGGCTTCCGTCATCGTCAATGATTCAGCCAACATTTACCTACATTGAACACTGACAGAGATTTTCTTAAAGTAGTTTCCAACAAGAATGTTCATCCAATAGTGACTTCCTACTCAAGGGTTATAGACCTGAATGGATTCAAGGAGAATGGATATGTCTTGGTGAAGGAACTTTGGAATGCCTGCTAACCAGGTTAAACACGAATTTTCATGGATGACTGATTTTGGAGTCTGGTCCTTAAGAATGAGCACTGATACCATTTCTACCATATTTGGATAAAATTGTTGAATACCTGGAAAACTTCCTTCGAACATGAATCTTTGGACCAGTAACTGAATAAGGAAAGGTACATGCTGATGTTATCTGTAGGTACTGAATTATCAATGGATAACACAATCAGATCATTCTTCATAGAATCATCACTGATCTGGTTAGACAAATTTTAGCTGTTGGATATTACATCTCTCTTAGGATTAACAGATGTGTCTCATTTCACAATCAAGCTACCATCAAGTATGTTCATGGAACAGTGACTTAGTATTCTGTGAGAGACTACCTTGTCATGTGAGCTGAGATAACTGGCGCTTCTAAGATAATGGATTTTCGACTACAGAAACTAAAACCGTTACTGATTTTATAGAAAACTACATTTTCTAAAACAGAGGCTGATATTCTCAACATCATTGACCTGAGGAATTTTTAGAAAAAAAACTTCATTTTGACAGATCTTTTTTTCTTCCACAATATTCTTACTTCAATGAGAACGTGAATGCAAAAAGATATGAGCTTTCAAAGTGGAAAAGCAGAGAGTTTGTAATTGTCTCCTGTTTGTGACACAACTCAAGTTTCTTGTATGTTTTTATGAAATCCTTCCCAGATAAGAGTGGAGTCGAAAGAAAGACTTCCAAAGACTGGAGAAAAGAGTATATCAAGTTTCTTTGAAGGATAGAATGTAGTTGCGAGCTTTTTCCAATTTTTTTGTAAGAATGACAGAAGTCAGGAATTTCTTTCTGAAAGAGAATGTTTTACCATAACTTTAATCCTTAAAATGTGATGTAAGAATAAAGTCTTCTGTTTCATAAGAAACAAAGCAAAGTTCACGCAATAGTTCTAAATTAAGAAGAATTTCTTATTGACCTGGATTTCAGTTGCATTAAAGTTTATACATCGTCTTAAAGATAATAGGCATCTAATGAAATAATTTTCGACTTCAATGTTTTTCACTGGAGCCATTCATATATAAACTTGGAGACCATTTTTACAATATCTTGTATCTATTCAATTTAACAAATGACATGTTATTCTGAAAAAACATGATCATATAGTTATTTAAGAATCGTAAATTGGAGAGGTTATCTTTTCTATGAAAGTATTATATACAAATGCTGAGAGGAAGAAAATGAAGTCAAGGCAACAATTTTCACCTCAAGATGTCTTACCAGAACCCTCATATGGGTCACCATACCTGGATGCCAGTTCTACAGTTTATGACAATTAGCCTTGGAGTTAACATTGTGAACAGATTGTCCCTGAGGGACTGCACCCCCTAGTGCACAATACACCCTTAACATTTGAAGAACCAAGGATTTTGTTGAAAGATGGAAGATAGTGGCAACATGATTACCTAGTTAAGGAATAGTAGGCTAGTCAAAATACTGTTACTATGTTACATTTACATACATTGTAAAGTCCATTTTGATTGGTCAGAACCGTTGGATTGTGTTCAATGTCAATAAGAGTGTGAAACTTCTGTGGATGATGAAGCAACCTAAAGGTGTACCCTCTGTCAGCGTAGTCGTAGGAGTTACAGGATATTGACATCCAAAGACCAAAAAAATACAGTGAGCAGATGTTCTTCTGCCTCTAAGTGCTTTACAGATGCATCATTACCATGGTCTGAGCAGTTTAGAAGTAAAACTTCCTTCTGTGGATACCTGGATGTAATTTCTGTCCTCAGTCTTGTGAGCCCTTCTTAGATTACCTGGATATTGGCATGGAGGACTCATGTTTTGGAAACCTCTTCAAAAATGTAATAATCCATTTCTTTTGAGCAAGATAATTTTGAGAATGTTTTTCACATTCTTTGTAAAACCAACCTGTTTTTGATAATTTGAAACTTAGACAAATAAGTACAAATGTCAGAATATGTCAGAATATGATGACGTTTTTCAAAGGTTTGATATTCTCAAAGCTTCAAAGGATTTGCTTGAAAGTGAAAAATTGTTTCAGTGCTTAAATTTGATATGTGTTAATCCTCATAATGTCATATTAGTGTTTCATTTTATCATGAACATAGTTTTCATTTTATCATGAACATAGTTATCATTTATCATTTCATTATTTACATTACCATGTACATTCTCATACTCTTCATTCTCTCCTGACTTACCTATATAAAGATATCAATTCTCACAGCGCCCTCCCCATTTTTGCCAATTCCAGTTTTTTTTCTATGTCAATTTCTTCCTTCTGCTCTTTGACAAGAGACACTCTTGGGAGAGGACCTGGATTCAAACGTTGGGTTCAGGTTTCAAAGCAATTCAAATTCACAATAGTGTTTCATGCCTTTTCCTGCGATTATATATGCCCCTCTTATATTAGTGGAAAACAGTAGGAAGCTGTGTGAATAACCAAATCTATTATTCTTATTGAGAAGAATTATTCTTCTAGTGCTCATTCTCTTTGTTCCTCTAATGAAACCTCGCTAAGACCGTTTCTTCAAATCTATTCATGTGATCTCAATGATTTTTTAACATAGATGTATTTCAACCTCATTATGATAGAACTAAAAAAACTGAAGTATGAAACTGTGCATTATATAACTATAATTATTTAATGTCCTGTTTGAAACTCATTTGTTCACTCATTCATCTGTCCACCAGTTTACCCATCAGTGTTTCAATGTGTCAGTTTCCCTAAATTCTAACAGTTCATCCTTTCATCAATCCAAATATTTTACAAACTCTCTGTGTCCTTGTCACCATCCTTTCTGCATGTTTATTCTCTTTATCCATTTTTCCAATACTCCACCCACTGTTCTTTGGTCCATTCTTGTTTATCAATCAATCCATTATCCATCTGTCTCCCTGCTCCAGAATTGTCCTTCCTCTGCATCCATCTCTCCATCTGAGAAGCATGGACTAATGTGTCCATCTGCTCTGTCCTTCCACCTCTAAACTTCCACCTCCCATCTGTTCCCTCTGTGTTCCCTCTGTCTGTATGTTCCTGTTTTTGAGAAGCAGAACTTATAGTCCCATTCATTTCTGTCCATCAAACTCTGCCATCCCCCTATGTCCATCCACCCAGTGTTGTCTGTCCCCTGCATGTGCCTGTTCATGCATCTGCCCATCTGTCCTTGAGAAGCTAGATCATCAGTCCCATCCACCTCCGCCCTTCTACCTCGTGTCCCTCAAACTCCATCTCTCTCCATCTACGGTTGCCCATCCACCTCTCTCCATCCACCTCAAACCTGTATTGTCTGTCCCCTCTTGTGTGTCTGTCTGTCTGTGTATCTGTCCGTCTGTCCGTCAGTGAGTAGTAAGGACTAACAGGTCCCGTGGTGTTGTGTTGTCTATTTCAGCCTAGACTAGGTAGTGACAGTGCGAGCATGACAAGTGCGGATGACTCGTACATGTGGCGAGGTCAACCCTCGTCCCAACACAACTCATACTATGAGGATGACCCCAGCCAGTTGGCCGACACCTCCAAAATGAGCTCGCATCTTCTCGACTCCTGCTTGTGAGTATGGGCCGGATCCTCCTCAGATCAACTACCAGATACACTGCACTACCATCTTGAAATGGCAAAAAATTTGGATGTGTACAATGATAGAAGCAGGATGGGTTGAGAAGTTTTTTTTTTATGGATTTCTAGTTTTTTTTTATTTCGGTAAAACTATTATTGGGATCAATATTTTTTAAAGTCAAAATATATATTCTTAAAAGCCTTGGATTACAAGATTATTCTTGAAAGGAAAGCATAGTCCTTAAATTCAATGGTAACACTTTGTTTAATTTAATGAGATTTATAGTAAAGCAAGCATTGCAGATCTTAATTATCTTTCCTTTGTAGTTAAAGGCTAAGAAGCCATTCTACCTGTTGTTCATGAAAGTTCAGGACAGGTGAATGATTAGCAATGGTTATTGGAGGGGGGGGATTAATTTTAAATCTCAGAAGTATCTAATTCTAACTTCATAAAAGTAATTTGCAAAGGGGAAAATGCAGAATTTTTTTCTGAATTAGAGAGACAACTGCCAGTGATTACTGTAAATAAATACAATATTGTTGGTCTGAATTATAAAAATGCTTATAAAAACCCTAATACCATGCATCAAAAGGACAGAAAAAATCTGTTTTTCGAAATGGATTTAGAATCATGAATGCATTTTTCAATATTTGCATGATTGCATGTGCTTGAGCATTGTTATGCTACGTATCCCCCAGTATGAATGAACCCTTCCTCTCTCTATCTGTCAAGATTTTATAAATCCTCTGTTTCTTCTGTCTATATTCATGTTTAACCAACAACACCAGAACATCTTCTCATCCTCATCAATCGCATGTGCACTGTTAATTTTACAAATCACAAATTTGATGCTGTTTAACATTTTATAATCGACTTTGTGGTTTTGGTATGTTAAACTCAATATTATATCTAAAGAAATTTCAAACAAGGGCCTCAACCAATGAAACCCTCATGGTTTTGGCCTTTAGGCATGAATATTTTAAAATGTGTAGTTCCTATCAGGGCTTATCACAAACTACAGAGAGAAATTATTTCTATGTGTTTTGTGTTGGAAAGTACAGTTAAATTTGAAGTAGAATTTTAATTAACATCTTCATTAACATTTACAACTTAATGCTGTCAGGTTGCAGTATTGTCATTGATGTTTATGACAACTTTATTAGCCTGCAGCTTGTAGGATGTTAACTTAAGATTGAAACACATTAACTGTTGCGAGACTAGATGAAGTTCTTAGTAAATTTGTAGAGAAGCTTAAACGTTAGAATATTTAATGAATTCTTATTATTTATATGAATTTTCTTAACATGAAATTAATCTTTATGTTTAACTTTGTCATGTGGAGACTTCACTGTAAATAAGATTACTGAAAAAGGTATACTGAAAATGACATGTAAATGATATGCATGAAAATATGATAGTTTTTATTTTTTTCATCAGTTCATTTATAAATAAGTTCATCGGTTATATAATATTTGCACATTTTAAAGGGATTGTCAGTGCTTGCAGGCTTCACAACAATACATCACCACAAAGTCTTGCAGGCTTTCCTTATAAAAATATTCCATTCATCAAAGATTTAAGTATATATACTCATTTTGATAGACTCACATTTGAATTTATTGTGCGCACTTTATCATATACCTTTCAAACTCACTGAAATATTTAATCTACCTGAACACTTGACAGGTGTTCTTAACGAGTTTTTACCTGCAAGGTATGTGTGCAGGGAAACAGGAAGCAGATGAGGTTGTTAAGTATAAAAACTGTTCCCCTAATGATGTGATGAAGAGGTACAAATACAGGATGTGATAACATGATACATACTTGGACCTGTCATGTACCTTATGAGAAATAGATATGATTAGGTTTAACTCATCACTAATAAACCTCAAGAGAAACGCTTTATACATTATAGATCAGTTTATATTTAAACAACTGCTGTAATGACTAAAATATTGCTCAAGTTGCGCTTAACAAAAAATCACTCTCACTAAAAAGAAAATGCTTTTAAATCAGTTTTTGTTTGAATGTACCTCTATTGTAATTGATAAGATATGATTTACCATACTAAAAAGAAAATGCTTTAAATCAGTTTTTATTTAAATGTACATCTATTGTACCTAATAAGATATGATTTTCCATTCTGAATCAGCTTATATCTAAACCAACCTGCTTATGAAGGAATGATGTTTTAATACCAATCACGGAAGTATTCCCATTGTTTGAAGGCTATTTTCAGGGAGGTGAATTTTATTGATATGCAATCAAGAACAATTATATTAAATTTTTTAGCTTGGCTGTCCGAATTTTACATTG
Source organism: Phorcus lineatus (assembly GCA_921293015.1). Lineage (NCBI taxonomy): Eukaryota > Metazoa > Mollusca > Gastropoda > Trochida > Trochidae > Phorcus > Phorcus lineatus. The sequence continues at coordinate 23,248,204 of OV121096.1, read as the reverse complement.
TTTTCAATATTCAAACATGTCAAGGTTATCTTAAATTTTTGCAAACATTTAAGTCAACTGTCAATTATTGCGCACTTAGGTATTTGATAAGCCCTTGCCAAGTATATGCAAAACTGAGGAAGTTTATGTGAGACTGATTTTTGACACACTTAACAACTGGTGAAGACATAATGTACATAATATACTTATATAGGTTAATTTTGGTAGGAGAATAAACGTATGCTCATGTAGTGAAAATAATATTGGTAAAATTGTGATGAAATTAGGGCCAGTTCGTGAAACAGAAAACACAGACAGGACCTATCGACTTCTTGATCATTAAATGACTGAAAGGTAACTCCACTCCTCAACTTCCCGTTCCGACAAAGAAAACCTATAATAGGACCTCGCCTTTACATGGGTACCTTGTTTCCTCTTCATGGTCCAGTGATTTCACCCCCTCGCCACTCAAACTATCGGTCATGATTCAGCTATTTTACATAATGGCTATATCAACATGAAATATTGTAATTTAAGTGTCTTGTATCAATAATGATTTATATTTCCTGTATGATATAGTAATATGTCAAATAGTTGTGTTAGAGTTAAAGATTATGTTCTCTAAACCAAGCTGTTGGTCTATTCTAGAATTGTTTGTAGAATATTACTATAATGTTATTGCAGTGTATGAATGAATAGCTATATATATATATCCAAAATTTAAGAAAAGCCCTTGAAAGGCTTTAACATGTAATCTGGTAACTTGCTTCTATTTTCAAAACTGGAAACTTAAACAGTGTAGGTTTTTCTTAACTTAGAGACTTGAAGTTCTGTTTTCTAATTTTTGCTTATAACATTTCAAGCTGGATAATAAACAGTCTGAATAGCTTTTGACACTTTCCCCATAAGGGAGGTAACTCTCAACTTCTTTTCATTGTCTATTTACATACACTGGTTCATATAGGTATTCAGACAGGTTGCAAAGTGATTTAACTTCTTTCACCTGTATGTGGGAAAAGCCTCGTCAAGAGAGCATTAGGAATAGTCTCTGGTTGAGTCACCTGGGGATGTGATACTGGATACAACTGGATATTTTGGATGTATATGTGTACGTACCATGGGTCCTGAAATCAAGAACAGGTATTGTGACATGGTATTTGTTTTGTTTAATGATAGTTGAATCACGGATCGATAAACAATAATGATATTTCTATGGGTGTAAATGCTACATTTAATGGAATATTCAATTTGTTGGTTTAAGAAATCTTTTATCAAGGGTTAACTGATGCTACTGCTTGTGTTCCAAGTTTTTAATGGTCATTTGATATGTATTATTATATTTAATTATCAAATGTTTTTGGATTTCAAATATCTGAATTTTAATATGTTTATGCATTGTTCCAAATCTTTTTTGCTTGAATGCGAATTTTAGATAGGAAAAGAGAAATTACTTACAACATTTTTTTCTGGTATTTGAATTATTAACATTGATTTATTTTATAAATGAGAAACTAACCTTTCACTAACAAAAGTAATATTAACACATACTGTTGTCTGGGTTATATCTTGGTATGAACTAAAAGATAAACATGTCAGATGCTCGCCAGTCCAAATATTTGAAATATTTGATTGTCATGTCTGTAATATTTTGAGTTAGTTTTTATATTAGAATTTTGTGAAATGAAAATAGGTGACATATTTCAATAACATTATGCAATATAGAGGTCAATTTTAATTTTTTGGCAGATTTATTATTAAGAAAATGTTTATGGTTTAGATTTCTCCTTTTTGGGTCAAGAGTTGAACCAATTCTTTCCTTTAAAAATCCACTAGTCATGACAGGGACTAATTTTCCATTGTTGCCATTTTCTATTTAACAATCTTGTAATATATAATATTTCATCATGTCTTACCATTTTCCCAATAGGATCAAAATTCTTTTTGCCTTTTGTGCCCGAAGATCATTTTATAATTATGAACATTATCCCATGTTTTAAGATAAATACATTTATATGAAACCTTGTTTGGAATGTCAACAATGACAGATCTTTTATCGTGACAAGTCTTTGTAAAATAGATTCATGCCATTTGATAGTTAACAAAAACATTGTCCATTTTAAATACAAGTGCACCCAACAAGAAAAACATTTTTAAGTGACAGGCTCTAAAAGCTTTGGTAAAAATTATACACCTGAGTTATGAGGTCACGCTTCTCTGTATAATACCTTGCCAGGTAGTTAACGAGATTTTACCTGCAGGACAGGTGAGTTGTTTGGGAAAGTAGGGACTTATTTAGACGTGACTTCATCTTAAGGATGGGTGACAAAGAATCTTTTTCTCATAATGTAGAAACGATTTCCTGGTCCTGAGCTCTGCTGTAAGAATAAAGTTTTGCATAGCAAATATGTTGAATTTCTCTCCTCGGGTTATGATGATAGTTAGCAATCAAGGTTATTGTGACCTTTAGGATGTAGGTTTATATATACCCGTGTTATATAAAATGCAATAATAATGTTTGAAATTTTATGAATTTATGAAAACATTTTATCGTAACTGGATTTTTAAGATTGTCAATGTAGTGAGAAAACACAACATCTTATTTGTAAGAATCCAGAAAATTTAAAATATTTGAAAAAAATTATGATTAAACTTGTATTCTCCCAGCAGTTAAAAAAAAAGAATTCTATTTCTGAATTCTCCCCCTGTATTTTCTCTCGAAATATTTTGTCATCTTTTTTTTTCATTTCTCTATTTTTTGGTGAAATCTGCTTTATTTGTCGCTTCTCATGCACTGCACGTTGGTTCTTTTTTGTTTTCTTCAGACGAGAGCTTGAAGACCGAGGAACCCTGAACACTGGGTACGTGCGGTAAGGCAAATTATTTTAGTTTTTTTGCGAGACGGAATGATTGGCCTAGTTCATTTGCTGCTTCCTCTCTTCACATTGAGTCTGTCACTAATGTATGGGTTTGTTTTCATTTATTTTTTATTTCGCTTTTTCATGTAGGCCTGCTTTCTATGTTGCTTTCGCATTTATTTTGCTATTGCATTGGGTGAAAGTTTTACTTGAAAAACATTTTATAGTCTTATTTCCCTGATTTTAGTAATAATCAGACTACTAAGAAATACACACAAAAATAATTTAGAGATAAGAATTACCTCATAATTGAGCTTCTCTTGATTCATAACTAAAAGGACAAGTAGGATATACAAAAGGTTTTCATTTCAGTTTGGAAAAATGATTTCAAATATAAAATATAAAAAATTGCAGATTAATATTTACAACATTTTCAAGCACAAACCTATGATACAATAAGGTGCTTGTGCTTTTGTTTGTGTTCAAGTCTGTATTTACAAGGTAAGTGGTATCTGGCAATATCAAATATAAAAACTCCAGATCTGTGATGTGCAGAAAATATTTACATGTTTTGAGAGGTGTTCTGTTCATACAGTGTGTTTGAGCCTAGCATGGCAGTCTGTGTGGGTTGTAGGACAGGGTGAACTACTACCTGCCTGCTTCTTGTGTTTTAATCCGCAAAAGTTGCTCAGAGTGGCGAGTGTGTAAGCTAAAAAGTATGAAACTATCAATGCTTTGCTAGCAGTTAAAGTGCATATTGCTAATGATTTTGTCTTGTCTGTTAGCTTACTTATATATCCCCTATAAGAGAAAATAAGTTCTAACTTGTTCCACTTTGAATTGATAGGTCCATGTTCGAATCCCTCCGTTTTATCTGCAGTTGTGAACATCAATATATGCAATATAGGGTTTGGTTTTCAGTATAGTACCATGAGGTTTTTCAGGCTCCTTTCATGTATTTGCTGATCATATTTATGTTAGTCACTTCAATATGAGAGAAATACTCTTGAAATTTTGCAGAAGCAAGTTTGGTCACAGACTAAGATGGATGATATGGTGCCACAATTGACCTGTTATGAGATCAGGATGTTGCAAGTGATATTGTTTGCTGGTTTTGGCCTGTCTATTCTTATTTATTGCACCTTAAGTTAACTTTTAGTTTGAATTTGCTAACTCTTGAGTATTTTGATATGTCCTATTTCTTGTAAATCAGTTATGGCAACTCATAGATTTTTCATACACAAAGTATTGCTCTTGTGATGTTGTCAGGGGCACATGTTAAAAAAAGGGAAATCTTTGAATATTCGACTTGAAATATTCAGAATAAAATCAAATCTTAGAGATACATGCCATCAGATAGTGCTTGGAATGTGACATTGTTATAAATAAGTTCAGTTATCTGCAATAACACCAATTTTTATACTTTTTCGGGTCGAGTCCCTTACTACCTAGTCTAATTTGGATGATTTTATGGATAAATTTTCACTAACAGTTATATTGCAAATTCAGTAAAAAGGTAAAAAGCCATAAAGGCAAATCTAATTTTCTTTCCTAAGCCCAAATATTCTCAGAATACATTATGTTATTATCACTTGTAACAAAGAAAGCTCTAACTTGTACCATTCTTTTGATATTTCCACAAATAAACTTTGGGACAATAACAATGAGGGCTTTGGTTTATCCCTTCCTAGACAGATATAGCACACTCTAATTGGTCTCGCTCATTAGTTTGTCATTGTCTGTGTCGAGATGTTTACAACCAAAGGCAATCCAAGCAGATTTGTCATTGTCTTTGAATGGATATCAATAAACTGAAGAGGAAAACGTCCCCGAGGCAACTCACCCCATGGGGTTTGTTGGTTTATGAGCTTTAAGGAATCACTTTATTTATATAACTTGATAGTTTGCTGTAAGTTTGTTTCTTCTTGTTGATTTTGGGCATGTTAGTTATAAACTTTGACAAATCGATTAGTACAACTTGATAGTTTGGTGTGAATGTGTGGCAATTATGTTGATTTAGGTACATCATGATATAGATTTAGATGCTTATGCAAAATCTGAAAATTTCTTCCATCAAGAATGTTTATTTATAATTCCAAGAATAATGATAATTTACAAGTTTTTTTGGGTCCGAATATCAATAGAATCAAACAGTTTTCTGTCATCTCAAAAATATTGATTATAATATTTATATGTTCAACAATGGAATAACATGCAATTACATCATGTTTGTAAGAGAAGTTTGCCAATATTTCTTAAATCAACTGATGAAAAACTCTTGTCAGAAGAGCAAAAATTGTTGTGGTTATATAGCCAATCAGTTTAATGATCCAATTTATTAGCAAATATTGAGTTTGAGTATTTTCTGCCTAGAAATTGAGCATAATATCTGGATACTAGAGCTTTCTCTTGCATCTCTTAATTGGCCAATACAAGATGCAGTTGGTGCACAATGAAAAAAATAAGTCATTCAAGTGATCACAAATTGTGTAATTTCCTCTTTAGTTTACAGAATGTTATGGTCTTTACAAGTATTATTTTCAAATAGAAATTGTATTGATTTTGAGTAATACGCTTTAATAAAAATATTTCGGTGTGGAACTTGTTTATTAGTTGACATCGCAGTTTTATTTGCTGTAGAAATTCGAGGCAACTTGCACAAAGACCCCAACGATTTAAATCAGTTTTACAACTATAAATGTGGTTAGCACTAAGGGAGTTTTACCCTTAGCAATAAGGGAGTTTTGTGAAATAAGGATCTGTTTTGGTTAAGGTAACCCTTAGCATTAAGGGAAGTTTGTGAAATAAGGACCTGTTCTGATTAAGGTCAACCTTAGCAATAAGGGAGTTTTGTGAAGTAATGATCTGTTCTGGGTAAGGCCGCCCTTAGCAATAAAGGAGTTTTTATGAAGTAACGACTTGTTCTGGTAAAGGTCACCCTTAGCACTAAGGGAGTTTTGTTAAGTAAGGATCTGTTCTGGTTAAGGTTACCTTAAGCAATAAGGGGAGTTTGTGAAGTAATGATTCTTCTGGGTAAAGTGGCCCTTAGCAATAAGGGAGTTTTGAGAAATTAGGACCTGTTCTGGTTAAGGTTACCCTAAGCAATAAGGGAGCTTTTTGAAGTAAGGATCTGTTCTGGTTAAGGTCAGCCTTAGCATTAAAGGATCTTTGTGAAATTAGAACCTGTGCTGGAATAGTTCACCATTAGCAATGACAAGGTTTCATTTAATTTCATTCACAAACTTGTTGCCGTTTTTTTTAAGCAATAATACAACCCGATGTTATAACAAAAAATATATCTTAAGAGGACATTCAAATTCTGAATGATATCTTAAACTCACTCATGTGTTAACCTTAAAACCCTGTTCTCAAACGTTAACCCTCGCCTTGCTCTTGTGACAAGTGCAAAAGCTTATGTGGCTTGCTAACTCTGAATCAGCTATTCAGGGTTCTCTTTTTCCCGCTTGTCCAAAATTGATCTTAGTCAAGAAGACATTGTGGGTAAAAAATTCATGTGTTTACTTTCATTTGTGCTTTATTTGGTCAACAGAAATTCTTAAATGAGCAAATAAATTAAATCATGTTTTTGAATGTGAATTTTATGAGAAGGAATAGCATGCATGTACAATTCAGCATATTCTCTTGTAGTTTGGCCTTTTGATTAAGCATCTAATAATCATAAATTTCATTCAGATCTCCACCAATAAAGACTCTTGAAATGATATTATAACTCCATTAATATCGAAGGGGCACAGAGTATGTTGTTTGGGTCAAATATGTCCAACTTCACAAATGGTGTTATTTCATAGATAAAGAGTGTTTTTTTTTCTGAAACTAACATGTTAGTGTCTATCAGTTAGCAGAGTGACATTTAAAAAGAAAATGGTCAAGAGTCTTGATTGAAAACCGGACAATGATGCGCCCAAATGACTTAAATGTAATTTGGAAGCTTATTTATAGCAGACACAGTGAGTAATATAGGTTGGTATTGCTTAGTCATTTAACTAATATACTTGTATATGGCCCTTTTTCAATTTACAATAGAAAACAAGAAATTGTCATAATTTTGGCATTTAAGAGATAAAGATGCAACTTTAGGTAGGAGATTTGAACTTAACTCAGGTCACACAAAATTCATGAAACATACTCTGTGTCACTTTAAGGATCATAGATAGCTGCTACGGAAACAACATTAACTCTAATATGTATATTGTGTTGACAAAAATATATATTCTTATCTTTCATGGTACGTGTTATCATTTTCATAAGCAATGCAAGTATCATTTATGTATTAATCTTTGGGTTTTCACTTCTTCTTTAGATCACATGCATCCTAAGATAGTTTAAAGAAATATTATGTTTAATCTGTTATTTCTATATTCATGAAAATTTTTAATGGAATATTTATGAATTTTCATTTTATGTGAAATTTTTAATGGAATATTTATGAATTTTCATTTTATGTGTAAAGTGATTAAGACTATCGTTAGACTAAAATAATTTTCATAATAATCTTTATTCTAACATAAAACACCAGATTTTCACACCAGGACATCATTAATTTAATTCACTGCACTGAAATATTACACAGTCAGTCAGGTGAAATGCTATTTGCATTATCGTAATTGTAGTTCCACTCTTAATTCCAAGCAGGATTCACTACTATGCTCACAAAAGTTGTTGCAGGATTTCTCCCTGCAATCAAAATTATAAGAGAAATATATCTATAAGTCATTAGACCTAAATCAGCCTCACCAATTGACTGTATGTATCAAAGGACCGGACACTATACTACCGTGCAGACAATGCAAAATGGAAATTATTCCAACCGCAGTGACATGAATGACAAATGGCAAAAAAAACCCAGAGATAGTGGACATCAGATAAGCTGGAGGGCAGCACTATAGAAATCATTTTATTAAATATTATTTTCAACTTTTTCTTAAGAATATTTTTCATGTGTTCTCTCCTTGTTTCTACAGTGAAGACGGCAGGATGGACTATTTACACGAGGACCCATACAGTACACACTATAACTCCGGTCCGGGGTCAGGCTATGGAGGGGGAGGGGGCAACTACGGAAACCCCAACATGTCATACGACCGAGAACCCTCACCCCACGGCTCGCACATGTCCCTCCACAGCAACAGCAGTAACCGACCTCGCGGCGCCAAGGTAGGATTGACTGTTGGATGAATCTTCTCCAGAATCATCTTGAGAATCCTGTGGGGAAGAGGGGAGAAGAAACCACTGCACTGGATATCTGTACTGCAAAATGCATTCATTTAGACTTTGTTTCGGGTCTTTGAGAGCCGAGCTTCACTTTCTTTAAATTTTGCGGCACAGAGGTCCTGGTTGCAGTGGTGCCTTCTCCCCTGCAAGAAATTTTGTTATTGTAGATAGTTAAATTTCTTTACTATCTTAATGGCATGTATTTTTTTACATGCAGTTCCAAAATATTCTTAGCTATCCACTACTTTAGCCAGGAGCCTAGTTCAGATTATTCTCTTTGTAAACAAATTGTGATTGCTGTAAACAGGCCTCTCAGAATATCTAAATTAGGCATTGATTTATTCTAAAGTTGATGCAAATTTTGCACATGGACACTATAATCTCTTGCTGTCTTGATCATGTGTAGATGACATTGATTGTGATGAACCTCATAAATACATCCGCATCCTTCACCCCAGCATGCTGGCTTTGTAGGTAGAATAAATGGTTACCTTTCTTTTCAACTGCAGATTAGGGAAAACATGCACAAAGCTACATTTTTTCAAAATTACAATCATCCAATGCTCTGTGCAAATTTGACTTCAAAGCTAGGTGGATTTAAAAAAGCATGCCATGCATTTTGACTCACAGAAATCATTATCCTTTACATTCAAAATTCAAATACTGTGTTACTGATTAATTAGTTACATCTATGTTAATGATTCAAAATCTGTTTACAGATAACACCACGTATAGAAGACCATTCATCTTATAGCACACTACCCCAAGAACAGCAAAATGGAAACTACTCCACGTACCAGTCGATAAACCGACCCGTAGAGGACTTACGAGGGTCGCCCTATCAGAGATCTGATTCGCCAAGAGGAGACCCAAGGTTCTCATCCAATCATCTTCCGTCTCACTACACTGACGCGCCCGCCCATTACGGCAGTTCGCCGCGGGGCAGCGTGTCTCGGTATAGTGACGACCAACCTTATGTAGATCACTATTCTAACAGGTAGAAGCTTCCTTCTGGCCTAACATTGGGCCTGTGCACTGTTCTTAAGTTGAAACAGTTGGAAATTTAATTACTTGGAAATTGACTGAATTGAGGTTTTGAAAAATAAATTTGGACTTTAAACAGTTTTGGAATCTTTAATTTTGTATCAAGGTGTCAGTGAATTAAAAACAATATTTCAAGTTTAAAGCAGTGGTTTAAAAAGGTGATATAGTCTTCAGATAATATTGAAAATAATTTCAAAGATATTTGATGAAGATCTGCTTGAGGACAGTGCCTTTGCATGACTTTTTTTGTTTTACACACACTTTAATGGCAGGTGTGTAAGGTTTATTTTTGAAACTTAAACACCTGAAGAAAATTAATTAATTGTAATGTTTAAAGAAATTTTGGAGTCATTTAAGAATTCCCTTCAAAATCTTAAGTTATGGATGTTTTGGCAATGTTATTTTTTAAAAGTTAGTTTTAAAACACAATATTTCAGATATCTGTGATTTGTTTCAACTTCTTAAGAAATAACTTAATTTCAAGCACTTTCTTTTAAAACTCTTTTGAACTTTCTTTGAGTTTATATATTCCTCTGAGGTTGGTGAGAACTTTCTTTTGTGCCAGTTTATCATACCACATTTTTCACATCAAAGTTTTGATGAAATAATTTTCTTTCTCATTATCATATTAACATGGCTAGCTGCTTATATTTGTCTTATTTCTTGTAACTAACAACTCATCAATACTGAATTTTGGATAAATATTACTTTGCATCGGACTTATGAAATAAGATGAGTATCCCGATGCGTTTATATTTAGGCACTAAATAAGTTCAAATTGTTCAAATTTGGTATCAAAACGAGTTATCTGCAAGATGAAAGTTTCGTCAGCCGTCATGTATATCATGGGTGATGGATAATAAATCATTATTTCACATTATTTATTACGTCATATTTATCTTTCTTACACCTATACACTTATGGCTTTCAGAACATTATAGTTCAGTGTAATCCCTTTGCTTTTTCATCACAAAGCTTTTGATTTTATTTGCATTTTTGTATCTTTGTAGATCTTTTTGTTTCTTTAGTTATATAAATATGTTTGAAGAGATTTTTAACATTAAAGTTTTGTCAGGCTTTTAATGAATTTCTGAATTTTTTGGTAGTTTTTCATGATCTATTTTCTTTTGAGGACTTAATAGATTGATCTTTTTTTTATAGTCGAATAAGGATAAATAGTTATTTTATTATTTGATAAATTTTTATGCAGTATAAGGATATTTATATAGTTATAAGGAGTAAAAATAATTACCTTTGATAAAATCATATTTGATCAAGTTAATATTTTGAATATCACCTTTATTTCAAATTTCAAAATTCTACTTGAATAATCATGAAATAATTGTGATTCTGTGTTACAATAACAATATTAATTATCAACATGATTATATTCCCTCCAGGGATAACCAGTATCCTGGAAGTAGGGGTAGCTACAATGCCCCATCAGAGTCAGGGCCTCCCTATCAACCAGGTTACGGAGATTATGACCATCAGTACCCAGAGCCGGCTCACCCCACTGAGTACAGAGGGCATCTCAACGATTCTCGGCACCAGGACTCCCCATTGGGAGACCCTTACAATGGACGAGAAGATCCCAATAGATCCTACAATGATCCTCAGTACCCTCCTCAGACATATGATGATGATGGATATCGTGGACCTCCTCGTTACGATGAACAAGATGGTCCACGGGATCCTCAATATGGCGGTCATCCAGACGACTCCTATCAGCCCCGGCCGGGCGACCCCGGATACAGGGACAGCTACCAGGAAGATCCCTATGGATCCCGGCCAGGGGAAGATTATGGGAGATTGCCGGAAACTGCTCGCGATCCTAACGAACCTCAATATGGTGGAAGCTTTCAGGGTCATCCTGATGATCCTAGCATGGATCCAAATGACCCGCGTTTCCGTGGATCTTACCAAAACAATCCTGAAGATCCATACGGATCAATGGGTCCGCCAGGGGACATTGGTGACCCGCGATATAGGAATAATTACCCAGGCCACCCAGAAGACCCATATGCAGATCGTCCTGGCGATGACCCAGATTTGATAAGACGGATGCAAGGATTACCTCCCTTGAGAAAAGACCCTTTTGCAGATGATCCGTTCCAAGAGAACCCGAATAACAGTTACAGTGGTCTTAGACCAGAGGAGGATCCATACCACCGAGGCCCTTCTCCGTCCCATGGTATGTGGCTTGCGCATTTGTCTTCTTTGTTTATGGCTGTGCATGATTGTCATTTTCGGAATTATTAGCCAACGTGTTTGATGTGTTTGTTGCCCAGATACTTTTATCACAATTCTGCTATCGACTATATTTCAACATTAATTTAGGTTTTTTTGATGCACTGAATTAAGTATTGTCAATGTTCATTTGGCACTTACAGATTTCAGAAATAATTATTTTCCAAACACATCAAATATCTTACTTCATCCTTTATTTTGTTAAATGTTAATGATTTATCTCAAGACTTGTATATTTTGTTATGAGCATGTTATATATGCATGATAACATAGTTAATCCTCATAACTGTCATATTTATGCCATACCAATGTATGATATATTTGTAGCATGAGATTTAGTTTATTTTTAGTTATTGATATTTGCATGCACTTTTCTCTAGCTTTATTCTAGCTTGTATCTTTTGTGATATTGTGAATTAGATCTTATAATCGTAATTTTTATTTTGCAAAACCCTTTAATTTTTTTTGTGGAATATCATTTTCTTTCTTTTCAATTTAGATGAGGAAATTATTTTCTTAGAATCTTAGTCTTTTTGAATGTGACTCTGGTTTTTCTTCTTCTACCAAAACATTTGCAGCCTGCCAATGTTTAGATATTCAAAACATTTCTTGATTACCACCATTGAAGAGAAAAATCCCTCAAAATCCACAAATCAGTGGTTGGTTATATATTTAGAGAAATCTTTAGGATTAGGCAAAAGTATTTTTTGTATATAATGTCTGTCGTCAGATTATGATAGATGAGAAATCTCAAGAGATAGAAATAAAATAATTACAGGACAAGGTCAAGGTCAAGGGCCAGGGCCCTATGAGGAACGACGCCCATCATATAGAGACGATTCATATGATGCTCGGGACGGAAATCCACCATATGACGATCGTGACAGAAACACCCCGTATGACGATCGTGACAGAAACCCTCCATATGACGATCGAGATGGTAATCCTCCCTTTGACGATCGTGACGGAAATACACCGTACGATTCAAGCGCACCCCCTCATTACGACTATAATGAAGGCCCTGATTATGCAGCCAAGGAACCTTATTACCCAGAGGAAGTTCAGCGAGCTGAAGCAAAGACAGCTTCAGCGCCCCCTGTGAATGATTATAATTCTGAAGGGCGGGCAACTCCGTCTGATAGTAGACCTGGATGTAAGTGAAGGAAAAATATTATAAAAACTTCATGGGAAGAAATGTCTTAAGTGATCGAGCATTTGTCTAAATATTTGTTTGTTCAAAAAAGATTTGGTAATTGAGGAATTAGTATGTACCAAGGATTCAATATATTATTCCCAAAAGATAGTGAAGAAAACCTATTGACTATTGATAGTTGCATTGTGTATGCCTGTTTTTTTATATTCTGTATTCCTCTCAGTAAACCCTACATAGCATGTTCTTAAAGTGGTTGTGGCATGATGTGTATTCGTTGTGTATTCAGTTATATCTGTACTCCTTCCCCATTTTCATGAAATTTTAGCAGATTCTGCAACTTTGTTAGATTATGTGTTACAACTAGTATAGTCTGGCAAATAGTGTAACAAAATGCCTCAATATAACCCATGAGTGACATAATAGTGACAAAATTGGCTTCAGGTGTCAGGTATACAAGCAGTCATATCAAATTTCTTAAACTCTTCATGAATACTCCAAACTATCTTACTTTTCTTGTCACAGACAGAGAATTTTCTTTGGAAATTTTTACTACCATTGGATAATACCTTTACATTTTGATAACTTTGACATACTGTCTTGAATTTTACATTATTTGACATTTTTCAAATAGTTAAAATCAACTTGAACAAAATGATGATTTCTGTAGCATTCCGATGGCGAAATCCTGACCTGCAAGAAGTTATAGACTACCTATCACACAAAGATAACGATATCAAAGCCCACGCGGCAGCCTATCTACAACATCTTACTTTCATGGATGATGGAATGAAAGCAAAAACAAGGTGAGCACCGGATTCTTGCTTCATTTGATAATTGATGTTCATTTAAGATAACATTATCTCCTGCATATATATTAATATATTCATATCACCATTTGCAAGTTGCTTGGTAACCATCTTCGGAGGACAATGTCTTTTCTTGTATTAAGAATCTAGGTGTTTTGTTACACAGTTTTCACCATTAAGACACATCGTCATCAGTTCATTATCTGGCAGGATCACCAATATATGCCAGTAGCTAATATCTATACCTTAAAAGGCTTAATCACTTGTGATAACTTGTTATTGTCCGAACAGACTGGTCAAGTGTTAGCACTTATCATACAGTAGTTAAAGTCTTGGTAATACAAACCCTTGAAAACAGTACGTGTTGAACTGAATTGAATGAAGATGAAGTTTTTTTCAAAGGAATATTTCAAAGACAGTCTGTATCAAACATTTAATTTCATTGCAGAGGCCTTGGTGGAATCCGTCCCCTGATCGAGTTGCTAAGCAACGACTACCCAGAAGTCCACAAGGCGGCCTGCGGTGCTCTCCAGAACCTCTCATACGGAAAGAGCAATGATGAAAATAAGGTAAAGAAATATTCCGCTTCTATCTTTCGTTGAAAAGAATGCTCTGCTTCACTAAACCAACACGCTATCTTGTCAAATTTCACTGTTAAGATACTTTAAAACATTTTCGATGTCAACATTTTGAAAGTTTCATCCTCCATTCAAGGTAGTTAAATAATGTGTTTCAAAAAGCATCCACTAAATGAATTTATACTGAGATGAAATCAGTCAGATCTTTACTATATAGCTTAGTCCTGCTTCATGACTGTGTATATAAAGGAGCAATTTGTACAGTCTAGGTCCACATTCAGCAAGTCTAGATTGACTGAATACACCAAATAAATATTATGGGTGAAGAAACTTTTAATTATTAAAATCTTTCATAGACTAAATTTTGGTTTATATATAGCTCTTCACTTTATTTCCTATATCGTTTTGTCATGAACAGAAGGAAATACGGAATCAAGGGGGTATTCCCGAGCTTATCCGCCTCTTGCGGAAATCCAAGGAGGAGGATGTGCGGGAATCTGTGACGGGTGTTCTCTGGAACCTTTCTTCTTGTGAGGTACGTACATTTGGTCAGCTGGTCAGTCGCCATAGTTACATAGGTGTGTTGAATTATGAGTCACATGAAAACCAGTAGTTTTTGATGCATACAAGCTGCCAAAAACTTTAAATTCCGACCACACCCACAAGGTCAATGTCATTTTCAAAGACAGTTACTCAGTAGTGACCAAACATTTTAAGGAGAACATTATTACTATTCTGTAAGGGGTGATAGGGATAATTTTGGTGTACAGTTGGTTTATTCACCCTTGAACCTGAAGCAATTCTTAATTTAAGCCCTTATTTAGGCATGCTGCCCACAGCCTATGTTGGCTTCAGTGCTCGAAATTGCTGACTGGCCATCATCCATGGTTTATTTCAGATGTAGCCAGTTGTAAAAGGAACAACACCAATAAACTTGCCTGAATTTTTTATAAGCAAAGTGTCAATACAATACAGGGCTTGTCAAGTTCGAGATCAGTTGGTTGAGAACCCTGAAGCTCTAATGATTACACTGAATTAAAAATTATTGAAAGTTGAAAACAGAACTCTCTATGTGTTGTATATTGTTGAAATATTGCAATACAGGGGCAGTATGAAACACATAATTGGTACAATATGGAGAAGTATACGAGAAAACATCCTCATATGTGAAAACATCATCTTATTTTCATCTATAATATCCTGATACTGTAACTCAGACTTTTTTAGGCTTCAGAATTAAATATTTCACTCTAAGAAGTATGTAAACAGGCGTTGTTGTCTGACATCAGTCTTGTTTCATTTTGATGCTTTTATACCTAAAAGTTTTTGTGTCCTTTCTGATGCTGT
This sequence comes from Phorcus lineatus, assembly GCA_921293015.1. Taxonomy (NCBI): domain Eukaryota; kingdom Metazoa; phylum Mollusca; class Gastropoda; order Trochida; family Trochidae; genus Phorcus; species Phorcus lineatus. The sequence continues at coordinate 23,232,960 of OV121096.1, read as the reverse complement.
AAAACCTTTTCTTCTCTTTTTCAGGACCTTAAAACACCTATAATAGATGATGGTTTAGTGGTATTAGTGAACAATGTGATAATTCCGCACTCGGGCTACGACAGAGCAGGAGCCACACCGTACAGAGACCACGAGCCCTGGACCACGACGTTCAGGAACGCTACTGGTGTGCTCAGGTATGTGTTTTACAATAAGATCAATTCCTATTGTTGTGCTCAGGTATGTGTTTTACAATAAGATTGATTCCTATTGTTGTGCTCAGGTATGTGTTTTACAATAAGATTGATTCCTATTGTTGTGCTCAGGTATGTGTTTTACAATAAGATCGATTCCTATTGTTGTGCTCAGGTATGTGTTTTACAATAAGATTGATTCCTATTGTTGTGCTCAGGTATGTGTTTTACAATAAGATTGATTCCTATTGTTATGCTCAGGTATGTGTTTTACAATAAGATTGATTCCTATTGTTATGCTCAGGTATGTGTTTTACAATAAGATTGATTCCTATCTTTGTGCTCAGGTATGTGTTTTACAATAATTTGTCATTGGACGTATCATTGTTATTTTCCTGACAATTGAGAGAAAAAAGATCATTCACATTGTATTTGTGTTCATGTGATATTAAGCCTGCAACACCTTGTGCCTAAATTCCTTGCTCCAGTTTGGAATGGCTCTAATGGCTGAAATATTGAAACATTGAAGCAATCAGAGCAATTAAAACATTGAAGCAATAACTCATTCACTAACATGCTTTGTAAATACCAAATATCAGTCGTAAGCAAAGTATGACATGGATATTCATAAAATTTCCTCCAAAGTTGCAGTACATTGACATGGTGGGAACGATTTTACTAGCTATAATGATGACTAAGTGAAAGTGTCACTATAGATAGATTAACCAGGGTTTGACTATTTGTACTGTTAGATTGGGTTTGCAAATGCAAGGACATTTATTGTGGCTCTATTTTCACTTATTTTCCTTTAAGTAATATTACACGATGCCTAACCATGCATGCTTTTGAATCTTTACATTTAATGCTTTTGCCAAAAATCATGAATTTAAATTTTTTGTTTTCCCACAGGAACGTTAGTTCAGCTGGTTATGGTGCGAGGACAAAGTTACGTGAATGTCACGGTCTGGTGAAGGCTCTGATCCACACGTTACGGATCGCGACCGAGGGGGACATGGACAACAAGCCAGTTGAGAATGTGGTCTGCATCCTGAGGAACCTCTCCTACAGGATTCAGGAGGTTGAGGATAAGGACTTCAGGAACAGGACACTGCTCCGAACACCCAAACAACCCGAGAAAGGTTTGCAGTGCTTCATATGATCCTATTATTATTTACAAATAAAAGTAAGTCTCTTGAAAAAGATCCACCAACAAATTCAAACAAGTATAACGTTGCCCTTTTCGACAAACTCGTCACTTATATTAAATTGAAAGCTTTATACACTCAAGTAGTTCTCCAAAGGTCAGTCTTATGATGAGGAATGTATACTGTGTTGATAACATCACACTGAACACTATTAACTCATAAACTCATGGACGACAATATCTAGTTTCAAAGTCCCTAATAGGCACTGAATTTATATACAGTATCTGTAGGAAAATATTTGTTTTTAATGAGATTTTAAGGAATGCCAAATGATTGTCCCCCGCCGCAATGCGGAACGGGGGACTATGAATTCAGCGGCGTCTGTCCGTACGTCCGTACGTCTGTACGTCTGTACATCCATACGTACGTACGTCCAGATTCTTTTTAACGCGATAACTCATGAAGCTTAGCACCTAGAGTGTTCATATTTGGTGACAGCTTTCAATGGAGGAAGACTCAGACGCCAGTCGACTCTGGTGACCTTGACGTCATTTTCAAGGTCACTACGACACTACGTACGTCCGGATTCTTGTTAACGCAATAACTCATGAAGCTTAGCACCTAGAGTGTTCATATTTGGTGACAGCTTTCAATGGAGGAAGATGCCAGTTGACATTGGTGACCTTGACCTCATTTTCAAGGTCACCACGACACTTTGACCACAGTGTAATACATTTTTCATGCAATAACGGCGGGGGACATTGCCATTTTAGTGGCAAACACTTGTTTTGATTTATTTTACAACAGTGATAACATATTGAAGTGTAGAAAACTTCCTTGTTGATTTGGTGTGTCTACACTCCTGTTATATCACCGTTTGATTTTTGGTATTGTCATTTAACAATTCTCTTTCAGTTGACAGTACTGGATGTTTCGGAGGGGGAGGCAAAAACAAGAAGGGAGCTGCAAAGAAGGGAGGAGAAACAAACAATCCATATCAAAAGTAGGTGCATCCTCGTTCTCAGTTAAAAAATTCACACATTGATGAGGGGTTTACTCTACATAGCCTTTTGCATGTTATTGCACGTTCAGACGAATAGGCTGTTCATTAAATTGTGTTATTTACTGCTTTTCTACCTGCTCTGTACATTCATTTCTTTTAGAAGTTCAAAAATTCCATCTAATAGTGTTTCTATTTGCCTGTTTATTCAATAACATTTGGAAGGTCAAATCAACGACCATTTATGTATTATTCTCTATAGTAATGGGTTGTTGTTCCTGTTTATTGGCTTATCAGAATGGTCTGGCTATGATAGTATTAGTTTAAGTAATGACATATTTCCTGCTTTCTGTTTTTGACTGATAACCGATATAGATCAGTAAACATAGTTATGAGTAAACAGATGATTTAAAGAGCAAAATTTGTGTGCCCTGCACAAACAAGTCTATGGCTTTCTTAAATGTATATTGACTTTCCTTTTGAATAAATAATCATGAATGGATGACCATTGTATAAAAGTGTTCACTTCAAATCAACTATGACCATTCCAGAGCTGCACCGACGTTACCTCCACAAGCAAGCGAGTACAAGGGTTTGTGGGGGCCAGATGTCGTCCATCTTTATTCCGTCTTGTTAAAGAATGCATCTAACCCAGTCACGTTAGAAGCAGCAGCGGGTGCAGTCCAGAATCTTACAGCATGCGAGTGGCAGGTGAGTGATTTAAGTTCTAAAAAGGTAAGCAAATCCATTTCCCTCAAATGAAAACAGGTGTTCACACTGAAATGGCTACAAGCAGTTTTTGCTTGATATTGAACATGACTATATCACTGTGATTGGTTGTGTAAGGAAATGTTTTAACATCTAAAGAAAATATATATTCCACAAACTAATTTTTTGGCAGAAAATTTAAAATTTTTAAAAATTTGATGATGAATTTGACAGTGCCTTTAAGAAAGGTTAAAGAATAGTAAAAGCTTACAAATCAGGGTGCCGTTCCACAAAACAATTGTAGAGTTGCGATCAATTGTAGCCCATTCTTTAAAAATAATTTAAATCAATTGTAGCCTTACAATCAATTGTAATATTAGTGTTTTGTGCAACGGGACCCATGTATTGTAAGTTGGTCTCCAGGCATGGGCGTTATAATGACTGGTTTGAATAATAATTTTAATTTCCATTTAGCAGAATATGATAATAGTAAGTTCATTTTCAGCTTCTATGTCAATGATAGATTTTTCACCGATTGATGTTGCTATTATCAGTGCATAGTGAATATTACTATTCTTGATATGTCTCCTGATTCCAGCCGGCCGTTGATATTCGAGCACTGGTACGGAAAGAGAAAGGACTTCCAAACCTAGTTGACCTCCTGACCTTTGAGAGTGACCGCGTGGTATGTGCGGCAGCCACGGCGTTGAGAAATCTGGCTATTGATGAACGCAATAAGGAGTTAGTAGGTGAGTCTCCGACATTATAACAGTCAATTTATTGATAGCCAATTTCTTATTGCTTTTGGGATAAATTTATCCATATAATACAAACTCAGAGTGATATGTATACTATAGATATCAAGTGGTTATGATTTGGAGTTTTAGTAGGTATGAATCTATCAAATTCATTCAAGGTACTGAAATTGAAATCTTAGCATGCAGATCTAACCTTAACCCTAATCCCATAAATGAACTTCTTTCCACAGGTAAATATGCTATGCAGCAGTTGGTTAGAAAGCTTCCACAGCATCGTCAAATGCCAGGACCAGTTCCCCCCGATGACACACTCTGTGCTGTCATAGCAACGCTCTATGAGGTCATCAAAAACAATCATGACTTTGCCCAGTAAGTCCTTTGGATCATTTTGAAAAAGGAAAACTTTGAATCAATTGAGCATAATATTTGCTTCATTAGGCTGTTTAATGCAGTAACTGACACTAAATACACAACACTATGACGTCACTCAGGAATCTATGACGTCATAATGAACTTGACAACAGTAAATTGTGATGTAAGTTTTGGTATTTAACTTCTAAAATTTGCTCATATATTCATATACCCTGCGAGATTAATGTTATAAGATCTTGAAGCTGACCACAATTAATCCTTGAGCACCTCCTTCACGATATTGAGAGTTTTGTATGCAGTGACACGTAGCCAGCTATCTGTTTCGTCCGATATGTCCAATGATAGGAAAAACAATTCTGTTTGGCTTTGTAGATCTAGTGTTCTCCATACACCATTGATCCAAAGTTGTGTAGAAAACAGAATATGAGTGAATGGCTAAAAGCAAATTTACTTTCCACCGACAGATCTCTGATGATGGAGAATGGAATTCCACGCCTCCTGAACATCACCAAGTCTGAGGGCAAGTACCTACAGCGCACAGTGAAATACGCACATACGGTACGTGCAACTTTGTTATATACTAAATATTAACTTAATATTGTTGGTCTCTTTGGCTAATTACTTAAAATCGTTTTGTATCTCTTGTTAGAAATGATTGTTCATTTATTTAACATTTTTTCCAACTTCTATATATAAAATTATTTAGGGGTTATTCATTTTGACATTCCATCAGTCAATCCAATCACTCATTTTATCCATCCTTCTTTTTGCAACTTTATTGCAATCTTCCTGCCATTGGTTAAACTTAACATAAAATTTGTTGACTCCCATCCGCATCATACCAATGATGTTGCTAGATAGTCAAAACACAATAAGTATTGCTACACAGTAGCTGCTGGTAGCAGTTGTACTTGCACAAAAAGGATTTCAGAATCAAACTTATAAAGAATTGTAACTATATACTTGTAGGTGCTGCGGACGATGTGGACTTTCCGCGCCCTCCACCCGGAGTACAACAAGATGGGACTGACAGAGAAAGACTTCCTCATGTTTACAGCATCAACACGGTGCGACTCGAACTTTCATTTCTTTGTCGATAATAAATCAATCTATTGAGTTTGGGCAGGGTTAAACGCTATTCAAGAATCCATCTCGACTATAAAAAAACACTCCTTTAAAAATTTTAAAACTTACTTACTTAAAATCATTATTCAACTGAAAACAGTTATTTCTCTCCCAACCGGAGCTTTAGACATAAGATCTGCTTATCTATAATATATAGTAATTAGGTATTTTTTGGCCTTTTTATTTCATATTTTGATATAATATCTCATTTCAAACTGTGGAGTTTCTGTTAGGCCCTTTACTAAGGCTAACCTTAACTTCCAATTCTTTAACTTCTGGCCTCAGCCTCCCATTCTTTAGCATTGCACTAAGGTTACCTTAGTGATTTACCATTATCTAAGGCTTTTATGAAAGCAGATCTAGATTGTTTGATTTCATGAATAACTTCCGTACTAAAAAGATAAAAATATTGCTTATAATTTCTACAGCGTTTAAAATGTCTGTAGTTTAATAATTTCTTATTCTCTTCCAGACCAGAGGGTTCCAAGCACAACAACACAACAATAAGTAGCAGCGTCAGTCCCGCTGCAAGTAATCACACAACCCCATACAACACCCTCAACCGACCAATCAGTGCTCAGGGCTATGATGACAACACGCTGTCGCCCGGACGACCGCTTCAGAAGCGCCCAAATAATAACTATGACTACAGTCGGAATGAGATGGATGGTTACTTCATGAATCAGAGCAACTCGCAACTCAATGATCAAGGTTAGTTTTATAAGGTTTACCTTGATATGACTTTAGAGAAACCCTGTACAGAGCTAACAATGGCTTGTGAGGACTAGGGAGTTTGGGAAAACACATTGAAAACTTTACAGTGGTCAAGGGAACTTGTATACAGCATTTCATTTTTAGCTCATCAGGTCTGAAAGACCCGATGGGCTTATGGCATGGCATGGCGTCTGGCGTCCGGCGTCCGTCCGTCCGTCCGTCCATCCATCCGTCTGTCCGTCCATCCGTCCGTAAACTTTTCACTTTTTCGACTTCTTCTCCAGAACCAATGACTCTAGAGAGCTGAAATTTTATGTGCATACTCCTTGGCAAATGGGGATTCTAAATTGCAGATTTCGTGACCCCATGACCCCAAATGGGGTCACAAGGGTCAAAACCTTAAAAATCTATTTTAATCTTCTTCTCCAGTTCCAAAAGGTCCAGAGAGCTGAAAAGTTGTGTGTAGACTCCTTGGCCAATGGGGATTCTAAATTGTAGATTTTGTGACCCCATGACCCCAAATGAGGTGAGAGGGGTCAAAACATGAAAAACCTATTTTCATCTTCTTCTCCAGTTCCAAAAGGTCCAGAGAGCTGAATAGTTGTATGTAGACTCCTTGGGCACTGGAGATTCTAAATTGTAGGTTTGGTGACCCCATGACTGCAAATGGGGTCACAGGGGTCAAAGCCTGAAAAACCTATTTTCATCTTCTTCTCCAGTTCCAAAAGGTCTAGAGAGCTGAAAAGGTGTGTGTAGACTCCTTGGCCAATGGGGATTCTAAATTGTAGGTTTGGTGACCCCATGACCCCAAATGGGGTCACAGGGGTCAAAACCTAAAAAACCTAATTTCATCTTTTTCCCTAGTTCCAAAAGGTCTAGTGAGCTGAAAAATTGTGTGAAGACTCCTTGGCCAACGGGGATTCCAAATTGTAGGTTTGGTGACCCCATAACCCCAAATGGGGTCACAGGGGTCAAAACCTTAAAATCCTACTTTCATCTTCTTCTCCAGTTCCAAAAGGTCTTGATAGCTTAATAGTTGTGTGTAGACTCCTTGGACAATGGGGATTCTGAATTGTAGGTTTGGTGACCCCATGACCCCAAATGGGGTCACAGGGGTCAAAACCTAAAAAACCTAATTTCATCTTTTTCCCTAGTTCCAAAAGGTCTAGAGAGCTGTAAAATTGTGTGTAGACTCCTTGGACACTGGGGATCCTAAATTGTAGGTTTGGTGACCACTTGACCCCAAATGGGGTCACAGGGGTCAAAACCTTAAAATCCTACTTTCATCTTCTTCTCCAGTTCCAAAAGGTCTTGATAGCTTAATAGTTGTGTGTAGACTCCTTGGACAATGGGGATTCTGAATTGTAGGTTCGGTGACCCCTTGACCCCAAATGGGCATTGGGCATTTTTAATTTGATTGTGAATAACTCGGACGTTGGGACAGGCTATCTTTCCTACACTGCCCATGACCCCATGGTCTAAACCCAAACACCTATTTCTATCAAAAGTCTGATGAGCTACAGAGCCCATGGCTCTATTTTTTCACTTTAGTTTTAAATGTTGATGCAATTTCTATAAGGTAAACATGTGCATGTGTATGATATGGCTCGGTAGACATTTATCTTAAAGTGTCAAGACTTTTCAAAAGGACTGAATAAAGTGACAGTAATTTAGCTTCTTTTTAACCAGAATTGATTTTGAGCAAATAACACGAAGGTAATTACAGGTAGTATAATGATAAAGTATGTAAAAGAATATTGCATCGGGTCACAATACTACACACTATTAATGGAACCTCTTCATTTTACATTGTATATCATTCATAGATACCACATTTACTAAATTATTAACATCTTTTTTCAGATCGACACAATTATGCCCCAGGAGGGAGGGTAAGATTTCTCAACTCATTTTTTAAAACCAAATTCTAAATAGAAATGATCAAAACATTTTTGAAACCAAATTCTAAATAGAAATGATCAAAACATTTTTAAAACCAATTTCATTATGGGAATTATCAAAACGTTCACAACCTCATCCTTACAAAAAATGTTGATCATTTAAGATATAATTTAGCAATTGTCACTGTTATATAATCAACTAAGTTTCAATTTAAGAAACATACCACATTCCTCTGCCTACAGCAGCCAGCCGACGTCCCCCTCGAGGATCTCGGTCCAGGGTACGCACCTCTTGAGGACCAGCCGCCACAACGCACCAAACCTCCAGTAGGGGGCGTACCTCTTTTCCCAAGTGTTCCGCAGGTGATAATCTTGTTTCTTTCAGTAACCCTGAACCTTCGTTGTGAAGTGACTTTGCTTTAAAATGTTATGCTATGCTAAAAAATCATTTCTAATCCTTTAAGGAGAACAGAGGATGTTTTTTATGTCAAATATGTCAAACTTCATGGCGTTATTTGATAAGTTGTATAATTATTTCTGAAAATTAGCATCTTAATTCTCATTAGGTTAGTCTTGTGACAATAAACACATGAAAGTCAAGGTTTGTTATCGAAACCTGTTCAATTGCCTGCGCTAATGACTCAAACGTAATTTTGGAAACTTATTCATAGCTAGACACATAAACAAATATAGGTTGATAGTGCCTAATTATTAGGTCATTCAACTAATATACATGTAAAGTGGACGTAGAATTTTAACTTCGTAATATTTATATGGCCATTTTTCTATTACAATTCAAACTAAGAAAATATCATACTTTTGGGATTTTAGAGACAGAAGATTTATCTTTAGAAAGGCGATTTGAACTTAAATCAGGACACATGATATTTTGGCTCTCATTAAAGCCACATACAAAATTTATGAAACATATTCTGTGTCACTTTGATTCTGAAGTAGTCACTGAAAATGTTGCACATATATGTGGTTTATACATCATTTAAATATCATGGAAATGTTTGTATAGCAGTATAGTCTCCAGATGTAATTGGTGCCTAAAAAGGCACTCGGGAAATCTGTTATTTTTCATTGCATGTTTTTTTAATATTGATTTGTTAATGCAAATTAATGGTCTTAATCCTGTTGACAGCATGATCCTGCCGACCAATCAGGAGAGCCCCTTTATGCAAAGGTGAACAAGAAAACTCCACGCCGAAACGACGATTACATGCACTCGAGTAAAATCATGCTGGACTCAAGTGGTGGACAGCAGGGTGGTGCTGATTCCTGGGTTTGATTCCAAGTTTCGAGAATTTTCATTAACTTGAGACTGAATATTTCCAAAGGAAATTGTATTTGAGATGACAGAGAATATTAGATTGTCAGTGATCATGTGAAATGATTGTGGTTTATCACTTGGATGTTAAAAGTTCATCACATGTTAAACCAAGAAGAAAGGGAGATAACTTAATCTTCCCTTAAGAAGTGTTCTGGTGCAAGGGAGGTTACTCAAGTCTTCAGATTTTATTGAAGAGTTCCAATCTTCATGATAGGGAGGTGATTCTGATTACGGAATTCTTCCTTGTAAAAATGAATGCAGTGGTGATGAGATTTTCATCAACAAATATCATCATGTATCAGGCATAAACATGACTTCTTCCAAACATAATTGGTTCAAATTATTACTCGAGTGATCATAAAAAGACGTTATCGCATCAGAGACACAAACATGTGACAGATGATTTAAAGACGGAAGAAATTGGCATCTCTTCAGATTGCTATGGACGTGTGATAGTTATTAAGACTTAGTTGGTAGTCCAGGTGCATCTTTTCAAAGATAATATGATTCTATGATGGATACCAAAATCGCCATGGATACACACCCTTGTGATTTAGCACATATAGATTAATAGCATGTATGTGCTGTTTGTTTTATGATGTATCATATTTGTCATTTAATATTGAAATATTTTATAATTTCATATGGAGATGCCCTTTAGAACTCGTTCAAAGGGAGACAACTGTACATGCCATGTTCATCCTGGAATGAAACTGATCATTAACATGTAGATTGCATGCTAAATTAGATCAGAGAGGATATATATTTTTCTATGAATTAGTTCGCTTTCATTAGTTGTCCACAATATCCCCATTTATTCAAGGGAAATCTTTTGAAATGAGGGTAATCTTCCTTTGAATTGTTAAAAATCAATCTTAAATTTTCAAGCATTTTCAAAAATTTGTACATTTTTTGATAATCTTTCAATCATAAAATTAAATTAAAAAAGGATTTAGTATCCTAAATGTAAAAAGATTAATGGATTCATTTCACGACTTACTTTGAAATCAAGAGATCCTTTCTTATAATGGATGTTTGAAAGTTTGAAAATTATGAATGCAAAATAGCTCATATATCAGAACCTGAAAGTATAGCATATAAATAACATGTTTCACGCTACAAGCTTCAGTATCTTAAACTGCAACGGTTTAAGGATGCTATTTATTATTTATAGGTTTAATATTTTAATTTTAATTCAAAGACGTTAAATTCCTACTAGCTCAAGTCTTCACATATATAAAATAATCAAACACTGGCAAAATAGATATGCAGAAGTTCAGCTCAATTATATTTAAATTATAATTTACTTTTGCTCTTTAAATACGTTAGTTGTGCAGTAAGACGTTCCATCTTTTTGATCTGGATAAATATATATGTTTATTTTGCTTTATTATCCAGAAGTGGCAATGAATATAAATGGTTGAACTTTCTTTTGATAGTTTTAAGTCTCATATGAATTTTTGATTCTTTTAAAGTGTTTTGATTCCTTTAAGATTGTAAGATTTACTTTTCTTCAACATTTTCCTTTGTTCTCTCTTTTACTGTTTTCGGAAAGATTTAAAGCAGGATCAGAGCTTGTAAATAGGAAGGAAAAGCCCTGGAAAAAATTGTCATAGAAAGTGATACACTATGAACTCAATTTGCTTGCTGAATTTTCACAAATTATATTTATCTAATGCATATTCTTTGATCAATTAAACAGGTAGTTTAATTGATACAAGAAAAGCCATTTATTATTTGAATAAGTTGCTTTACAATTTCTATGCACATTCTGCTCAGATAAAAAATGTGATAAATATGCCAATAAATGTTTATAGCAATTATGCATATATTTTAAGTTTACTTAATGGTGGTGTCTTGAGAATTGCTATTCAACTTAAAATGCACTTTAAATTTCATCTCAGATTTTGCCAGAAATATCTCTCAATGATAATCTAAATGATATATAGAAAGGTTTCCTGAAAGTTCTCTCATATGCTCTTTGCAGGGTCTCCATATAGCGATGATGCAAGGAGTTTAGTACTGCATAGAATTACATTTGACCTTGCACTGTAAAATTCTCTTGCCCAACAATAACACAAATCATTGATGTTTGTCTTGTGTAAAGTTGTAACATATCATTTCAGAAAAAAATGAATAAATTTTTCAAATAAGAAATGTGTATATGTATTTTAATTTTTTCATGTGTTTCATGCACACACTGAGGAATGAAAAGGGCAGAAATGGCTCTTGATATTTTATTGCTTGAAAGGCTGAAATATGATTACAAAATCCACAATAATTATTTAGTTTTACAACTCATTATAAGCATTATCATTATAGAAACAAAACGGAAAACAGAACCTGGACATCAGCCAGTTAAAATGTTTTTGTGTCAATACAATTACACTTACGAAAAAAAACAGTGATGAAAAACATCTGTTCTGACCAATCAGAGGCTAGTTTTACTCCAAAAAAAGCCTTCAGATAGAAGACCTTTAAATTGCTAGAAGCATCATGAGAAAGTTTTGAGCAATACATTTAGTAATACACCTTGTATTTAGTAGACAAAAATGAATCACAGAGTGTTTTTATTCTTCAGCTCGATTTAAAATGATGAAAATATACTGTACAAAAAGTATGAAAGTTGACAGCAAAACAAAATGTGACTATTCATTATAGTCTTCAGTACATAAGTGATGATCAACTTTAAGGAACAAAAAGCTCAAACTATCCACTAATGCAATTATTCATAGCTTTTGCATTTTCTCCTTGTAGAAGTAACTTATCTGTATCTTCCCCTGTAACCTCTGTAACAAGTAGACAATATGTAATTCCATCATGGCAAAGAGTTGCATTACAGATGCCGTTATTGTAAACCCAAAACTGAATAATAATTTTGGCCGATTACTGATTTTTAAATACATCACACAGATATAGGAAAATCCTCATAGTTCAAGGAAAGGACTGAATGTTTGCGTTGAAACAGAGTTGGTCGTTTTTTAACAAAGCATTCATGAAAAGACACAAGTTGATTACATCTGTGGAGAAAAAGCTATAAAAATGAGTGAAAAACAAATGTGTACGACCTATGTACTATGTATATGGGTATAAGTATACATGTGTGTTCTTTGGAATGGAAACAAGCTTTTTACATTCATCAAAAATTCCTAAATTAACTTGATTGGTCCTCTGTCGTTTTTTTTAGAAAAATTAGCTAAACAGAAAATTTTCAATATGTCATGGCACTAAAGGAGGTCAAGCGGTCACAAAATCTTCAATTTATGACAAAACAAGCCTTTAAAACTTTTCTAATATGACATGAAGAGGTTGTGCAGTAAACTGATCTTAATTATCACAAATTAGTGATTACAAACCCCCTAAGAACCTGTACCAAGAATTTAGTACAATTAAACCATATGATAGATTGAAAATTGTAGCAAGTTTACAAAAAACAAAGCCAAACCCTCGGAATAATTTGCTTGATTTCGTTGCATGACGCTAAGAGGAGCGTGAAATATCTTCAAAGTTCTAAAAGCATGAACAACATCAATAATGCCATGTGAAATGTACATGATTCTTCATTTGTGGATTAAATATAACAAACTTTTAAAGATGCAATAATGCTGTATGAGTTTGAAGTTTTTCACATTCCTTTTGTCATTTTGCAAATATTAGCAAGAAAAGTTACTGAGAATTTGTATATCACAAATATATCTAAAAATGATAAAATAGTGATATTAATGATGAGAGATTTGTACTGTAGGATGAACATTCTTTTCTTTATGAAATCTATGAATAAACTGATCTGACAAACAATTGCAAAATGTAGCGTCATGGAACGAAAATAAAGCAAATGGAGTAAATAGAACCGGACCAGTATTGTCACTGAAGAGTTATCTCCCTTGGAGACCTCTTCAGCAATGTTCTTCAAATGTTGGTGATACTTTCGACACTAAGAGAACATTTCTTCTTCAACTGGTTTGGAAACCCAGGGCCCAAATTTACTTTCCTTCATCTTTTTCAACATGGCTGTCTTTGCAGTTTGAAAGTCTGTTGCCATCATTTTGGCTTTGTGGTACGTATCGGCTCCAAGAAGATCCTGACGACCAAATTTGGAAGCGATGGCTTTGAAACTCTCATACAAGTTCTTCTTTGTAAGTCTTGAAAAAAAGGTCTTCTCAGTTCTGAAATGTCAAAATGAGACAATTAAATTTGATGTTTGGAGAACCGCTATACTAAACATGATATCTACACCAAACTTGTTACCTGTCAACCATAATTCCTAGATTGAGCGTTTGAAAGTAAGACATATATTTACTGGCCTTTCCATGCTAACTTGACTCTTACAGTAACTCCATGGGAAGTCAGTGTTTGAAAGATGTGCAGTTTGCTAATTTAAAGGGTTATTTTTAACTTTGCAGGGTAATTGAGCTGTACATGCTTCTACACTTGATTAAAAACGTCTCTATATTATATCAAGAGTAATGAAGATAGGTATAGACAGTGTTGCCTCGCTTTTAAGCTACATTCCTTCTATCCATAAACAGAACATTTCACCTAACTCCAAAACCGGCTTTTCATAGTTTATTGTCGTTTTATTCATTTATAGTCTAGTTTCCTTCATTTTACTATAGCTCTATTATTGGATCATTCTCTGTAACACAATAGTGAATGCACATTATTTTACACAATATATATTGTGCCCCACAGGAATCTTTCATGAGGTACCATGATGCTCTGACATATTTTCTAAATTGGTATTGAGACTGCTCAGCGAGAAACCACTCCTACTGTGAATTGAGAATTGGCACATCCCTCCTTTCATAATTCACAATTCCTCGATGTAGAGATTTCCCCTACTGTATATTCTGCCAATGGCAATCTTCAGAACATTCTCAAGACTTACGGGGTGTAGCAGAGACCGAGCGGCCCGTCAAGCACCTCAGGACGAGGATCACCCAGACTCCAGTTCACGCTAAGAGATTTTGTCTTCTGGGTCTCTCGCGGCGGGTCACATGCAGTCACACGTCCAAGCCATGGGTGGTTGAGCCGATAGCCTGATGGAAGCTGCGTGTCGATTGGTGGAGGGGTCTTGTCGACACGGCAACACACTGCTCTTGCTAGGTGACCATGATCAAAGAGGAAACCTGATGTGATAATAAGTAAAGCATTAATTGGAAGTGTGAGTTCTCAGTAGAGATCAAACCAACGTCAATGAAAAACAGTGTTCCTCTATTAGATTTCAACCTCAAACTAAAACTTGGGTTTGATTGAATGTATTTGCTGTCAAATGCCACTATGCAAAAAGTAAAAATGAAAGGAATGAATGTTAGTTTTGCTGGATTATAGCTATATCTTACAGGTAAACCTCCAAACTGTAAACCACCTGGAAATGAACAAAAAATATGGTACTGTATTTAATTGAATAGACAAAAAAAAAAATCAAACATTCTAAACACCGTATTGTCTGTACTGATAAACCTCTAAACAGTTTGCTACCCGTGTTAAATTTGCAAGCTAAGCCGTTGGATTCAAACCTAGGATCTCTTGATCTAAATACAAAATGCAGACAGATTAGGCTATATTCCCTGTAAACTGACAAAGTTCATGGGGAATAGGAATGAAATCTACAGAACAATGATTATTTTCTTAAGTCACACATATTATGATGCTTGTTTCATAAATAAACGTTTTTTGTTCTGCTAAATTTGTGTTTCTATGGAAAGTGTCAAGATATCTTACCAAGAGTGAGTGAGTCGAGATAGACAGGTTCCAGGTAGTGAGAGAGTAGCGCCCCCTGCATACCGACCACGTTCCAGCGACAGATCTTGTCTGTGCACGACATCGTACGCAGTCTCTCTCCACGTTGGATTCCGTCAAATGTCTGCGCTACAAAGTCCGATTCAATCGGGATTGTTCCTTCACCTGACAACACAGAATATTCTCTATGACAATTTTTAACAATTATTAACCCTTTGCCTCCCTAGCCTTCATAGAAAAGAATATTATGAATACCATAGTTTCCACTGACATCAATACATTTGGACCAGCGATGTTCCAGCTTCATTTTGCCATTCTTGCAGAACTCCTCATCCTTGGTCTCAAGAAACCATGAGCTATGAGTCTTCGGATATCAATTTGTTAGTGAGAATACCTTCTGGTAATGTAGCAGATCTTGTGGAAATGAAATGAATAATCATAACTGTATTTGCAATAACAGTGTTTGAATTAAGACTCATTTGCAAGCCTGTTACCTGGTTACTGTTGTATGTTTTTTAAAAATTCTGCATTAGAATTAACAAAAGCATATATTTAGACTGGTAATAAATGAATTTACGCTTTTTTTCAAATATTAATAGGTAAAATCTTACCTCCCTCCATCTTAGTTCTGAGTAAGCCTTGCACTGCGTTGGTAAATGTTGGATGATGTTGACGGTCCAGAGAGGAGGGGCCCTTGTTGGACTCGACATCTCTGTAACACAATATAAACTTGTACGATGGTATCAGCTGAGTTTATCGGATTGTGAGTGACATGATTTGGGGTTTAACAATGCTTTCAAGAGTATTTCCCTTATATCACGGCTGCTGGTATTATTGCAGGGAGAAAGCCTGCAACACTATTGTGGTTATGCATTGCGGTGAAACCTGCGAGCAACAGCTGGAACTAGCAAACCATGAGTGGTACTACGTTGAAATTAAGTGTAGCACTGCACCAAAACCTGACTGCTTTTTCTACTGCAGACAAAGTTAACAAGCCCCTGGCGGGATTTGAACCAGGACTTGCCCCGGGAATAAGTCAGGGGAGAGAGGAAAGCAAAGAGGCAGTTAGTGTGTAAGTGATTTCTGAGGAAGAGTGTGTGGAACAAGGGAGTAAGCCGGAGGGGAGACGTGGTTAGAGAGTATTGAAGGGAGGGGAGCTAGTGAGTAAGTGAGTTAGGGAGTGAGCAAATGAATGAAATATAAGTGAGAGAGTGAAAGAGTGAGTGAAAGAATAATGAATGAAAGAAGGAATGAGAAACCATGTGAGAGAATACAAGAAACTGAGAGGGAGGGAAGGAATTAGTGAAGTAGGAGGAAACTAGTGAGAGAATGACTGAAGGAGAAAGGGAGTGAGTGAAAGAAGAATGGGCAAATAATAGAACGTGTGTTTCATACAAATCATAAATCACTAATGGATGCAAACAAGTCACAGATTTTATAAGAAGTCAATACCACAGAGACCAGGAACCGAGACACAGACTACATTTAAGACATGTTGGTTTCCTCTGTACAGGACATGTAGATGGGTGTTGTGAAATGAACACAAAAGTACAAACAGAAGCTATTATTTGAGAAATTAAGATCTGACTGGCTGGAGATCTTTTGAAGCGAAGTAACACAAATCAGCCGCAGTGAGAATATTACCTCGGTGAGAAGAGAGCTCCATCCCCACAGGGTGCAGTTGAAATGTAGAGATGGAAGGTGATTCCTTGTTTGATCTGGAGCTTACCAGTTCTACCCGGTTCAAACAGGTCATGGCGTTGTCCGGGAACATACGTCTCAAGTTGCCGGTACAAGAATCTAAATTAGAAGAAATCTTATTTGTGTCATTTCGCATGTAAGTTTCAAATGTTTAAATTGCACAAAGCAAAGTTTCATGTGTGGTGTACAACAATCTAGAATTAAACATTTTGTGAAAGATGATGTAGCAGTGAGAGTGTTTTCATAAATAGATTTCATAAATAATCTTATGAATCCACGTTATGCATTTATATGGCATCTTTAACAACTCATCAATAACCAAATCACAATCTTTTGAAAAATCTTTTATCTAAAACAAATGCATTAAATTAATTAAATGAATAATTATCATTCTTCAGAAACCCCCATAAGAAATAGCCTCTGAAAACTTAAACTTTCTAATATTTTAAGATATAGGGATGAGGGGCTAATCCATGGGGATTTTATTAAGTCATTTTGGTCCTCATCCCTGCGCCAACAATGACACAAAGTCCTGTCCTTTATACATAATACCTTTTAATACTACTGTAAGAAAATGCCGAATTCTTAATCCTAAGCAAACATGATGTGGTCATAATTCTTAAACAGTGTTGGTCAAATGTGAATTGTTGTTGAGTTGTTGAATTCTGGACAGATGAGACTCACAAGTTTCCATGGTAAAGGTACTTTACTTCTCAAGACTTTTAGGGACTCCAGGCTAAAAGGGTGGGTATAGGTTCAAAAGAAACCCTTTCAGAAACCACTGTACCCCAGGCCAAATGGTAGGTTATTTTCCCCGGAAGCCCCTCAAAAGACAGCACTTTATACTAGGCAAAATTCTCTGGGATCCCTTTTAGGAACGACACTGTACCCCAGGCCAAATGGTTGATTATTTCCCTGGAACCCCCTCAAAAGACAACACTTTTTCCTAAGCAAAGTTCTCTGGGACCCCTTTTTGTAAGAACACAGGACCCTAAGCCTAAAGGGTTAGGATATTTCTCTAGGACCCCTTTTAGTAACAAACCTCGAACAAAGGCCAAGAGGTTGGGATAAAAGGAGGGTCAATTTCCCCAGACCCCTGAAGGAACAATTCTGCAGTACCTGATGAAGCCTCTTCTTGTGATGATTTCAGCGTGGCAGTCGTTCACTGTTGTCCCCTCTAAACTCAACTGTTGTCCAGTAATACATCGGTTTCCTAGGGAAAAACATGAAATTTGTTCTTAAATGATTTCAATTTTATGATACACTCTTGGATTAATACTCCTCAAATTTGTGAGAATGATATAAACTTAAGAAGTTGTTAAAATTACTATTTTTTTCAGAGATAAACCTGATCTCAAAGATGAAATATTTTCTGTTAGCAATAATTATGGATCAAAATATCAACATTCCCTCTTACCCGATCCAACACTGATGACTATTCCGAGGTCATCTGGGTTTCTCTTCATCACAAGCCCGGCTATTATCTTTCTACCAGACATGGCTTCAGGGATGGAGGCTATTAGCTGGTTGAAGGCTTGGTGGGTCAGGGCGGCCATCTTGTCAAAGTGGGTCATGGACGCTGCAGGAACTAATGGCGTCTCCTTTTGAAAAAAATATGATCTGATTCTGATTTCTATACCTTACTCAGAACTTTTTTGTTGTTGTTGAGCCAATGGCTAATTGTCAATCCATTGTCAACATCGTGATAACTGTGAATGTCATTCACAATGTTTGGCACTAGTTAATTCAGCATCTAAAGAGTTAAGTACCTAAAAACAGATAACATCAATTGATAGGCTCTTTATATTCTGATCTGCATTGAAAGAATTCCGACACTTACACTTTTACCCATACTTCCATTCTTCTGTCCTTCTGCTAGAAGTATCCTCATTGCCACGTCAGCTGCTTCCTTCTTTCCATCCTTCTTGTTGCCACTTTCTACAGCTGGAAACTGACGGTTGCCAACAAACGCTGCTATGACAAACCTGAAATTGTGTGGAGAAACAATTTGTAAGGTGAAATTGTTCCTGTGATCATATGCTGGAAAACTGAACCAATGCAGTCAAATGCTTGTACAGTTATTTGCAAAGTGATATGTCTTAAAATCTAGTATAATGAGAAAACAAATGTTTTTACAACTTAAAACCATGTAAATAATCAGTTTAAAGAGCCACTCTGTGAGTTGTTGGAGTCATATATGCCAAACTTAATCAATGGTGTCATTTGATTGCATAGCATCGACTGTTACAAAAAAAGACACATTTTATAGCTTATTGTTTTTTTACAGTGACAATATGAAGGCAGAACTTCGCAATTATGATCGAAAACCGGACAGTGGCGTGCGTCAAATAGTCAAACCTAATTTTGGAGACTGATCTAAAACAGCCAGGAGGGCAGTTTGGACTTGATAGCGTTTATTAGGTTATATAACTAATATCCATGTATATTGGACGTGATATCCACACCTCTGTGTCTTTATATTTTCATGGAAAACCAGTATTTGTCATATATACGTCTTTTGGACATGAAAAGTTAAGATGTTTTGATTTTATATCACCACATACATGTATGACATTTAGGTTCGTATCAAAGGTATATAATATGTTATGAAAATCACGGAGTGGCTCTTTAAGATTTAAATGGCAGAGTTACAGAAAATCCTCTGAAAGAGGTATCCCAGTCGTACAAAGACGCTACAGGATATCCAACAGGCCTTTTGTTTAACTGAATAAATGCTATTCAAATCTGTAATCATTAGAAACACTTGACTAACATGCATGAATATCAGGAAAAATCTTAAACTTACTTTGGTCTGTGGGATGGTCCCCTTTGACTTATCACATCAATTCGGGCGGTTGTGGCTCGGGATTGAGCATATTCCATCAATGCACTGACTGGGTTTTTATTGACACCAGCAAAAGTTTCTGCAGTTATTTGCAGAGTTCCTGCAGGCAAACTGCTAAAACTTGATGATGTGCTTGACATTTCATTTTGTGGCTGAACAGGAAGTGACTTCAGACCCGATGAAGACACATCCATCATTGGGAATAAGCTTTGGGATGTCATCGATATGTCACTTTGGGGTTGTACAGGAAGTGACCTCTCGCCTGATAATGACATGCACATATTTGGGGATATAGAGCCATGGTTGAATGACTGAGGAGATAAACTTTGCATCCTTTCCCTCTGAATCAGCTCTAACGGAGACATCGGGATGGAACTTGACATTGACCTTTGACCTGACACTTGACCTTGAGGAAGTCTCTGGGTAAAGGAACCACCAGTTTGGCTTTGTCCAAGAGTACCCTGGGTAATATTCAAACTTGTTGATGGTGTGCTGAACGGCAGACATGCTGTTTGGATGTTCATTGGTTGATTAACTTGTACTCCCACTTTAGTGACCAAATCAGACGCCATAGTTTGTCCCCTACCAAGACGCCTTATGATAGAGCTAGATGATAAATTTGCCAAACTAACCTGATTTCGATTAATTTCAGGATTTGTCACTTTCTCAACATCCTCAGTAATCTCTCGAATTTGTTCGCCTCTTCCTGGTCCAGTAACCCCAAATTTTGTGTTAGACCCTATCAGTTCCAGGGGGTTCATGGGGACTCCACGCCCTACACCTCGCTTTGATGGGTGGTAGATGTTCTGATCTCCACGTCGGACATTTGCAACAATTTCCTTAGAAGGGCCACAGATTTTATTTTCCTCAAGATAGGCATCTCCTTTCATTGTTATAGTCCAGGCTGATCCACTCAAGCTGACCAATTTTTCCTGTTCACATTCTCTCAAAATCTTCTCCACATCTTCTTTATTTGATTTCAGCGCATTCACTATGATAAAGGATGCTCCAGTTTTCAGCGGGCGTGTAGCCAAAGTCTTCAGCACTTGGTCTTTGAATTCAAGATTTTGGGGTTCTTCAAATTGTTCATCAGTCATTGAAACTGTTGCTGAATCTTTTGGTTCCAGTTTAGGCTGAATGTTTAAATCTCTTTTGAGGGATACATCTGTGGATTCAGGAATTGGTCCCCACAGATCTAGAGTATCATCTTCCTGTGACTCACATTGTGAGTCTACTCTCCCTGGAGAAGGTGCACTGACATCAAAAACATTACTCCTTGTTGAGGCCATCAAGTCATTGATTCTATCATTAATGTCAAACTCTTCATCCTCCTCCATTTCTTCTTCTGCATCTTCATCCAAACCTTCTTCAGCCAATTCTTCTTTGACGTCTGCCTTTGGGTCAATTGTTCCATCTGCTGACATGCTTTGAGAGAATGTATCTGTATTTTCACTCAAATTTCTTTGAGAGTTGTCCCCAATTCCACTGGTGCTAGCTTGGGGGTTGTTTCCAATTCCAAATAGGTTGGTTTGTATTCTGTTACCATACCCACTGAAGTTCATTTGAGAGTTCATGCCAAACCCCATGGAGCTGCCTTCATCACTGCCAGTTCCCATGAAATTTGTTTGGGAGTTCCCAAGACCCATGGAACTCATATCGGAGAGCATTTGAGTAGTCACAGGGGTTGTTGTCTCTCTTTCATGTTTGGCATAATTTGGGCTAAGTGACCATTGAGGGGGCCTGTCATCTTCTTGAATCAAAATATTTTTTCTTTTAAAATGGTAGAGTGTTGGGTTGACATCATGAGTAGTTTGGTAGCCACATCCTCTAGCAATTTCAATGGCTGAGTGTTGATTTCCGCGGTGCTGTTTCATGTAGTTCAGTATTGCCTCTTGTTTAGCTGTGCTCAAGTTTGTATGATGACTCTTGAAGAAAAATGTCACAATTTAGGATGAAATATCATAAAAAAACACATTAGCATGTTTGGTAGTAACCACTTATTTGCACAAACTAAATAAAAATTTTGTTCCTGCCTCTCGTAAATGGTGACACTGTTTCTGTTCATTCATTTTGAACTACATGTACTTTGACTAATCCAAATATACTAAAAGACCAATCTCTCCTAACAGTGGTAACTCCTCAAGCCTGATTGATGCAATCAAAGAGAGTTGTGCATTTCAGCAACAACAATTTTAAAAGTAATCATTCAAAACGCTTCAGTTATTTCTATATGCTATCGGAAAGCTTAACTTTTTTCGAATATGTACCTTCCATTTCAAGTCTTCTTTACAGAACACCTTCACCTTATCTAGCAACTGCAACATTGCATATGCCTGTGCCACAACAAATATGTTATTCATGCAAGCAGTGTTTCACCTGGTTGAAATATTGCATGATAATTCATGTTGCAATATCTTGTCTACTAAGGGAACCTGCAGGAAGCCTGAGAAAAGCTCGTATTAGAACAGAGGATTTTGTATAGGAATTAATGACAGAGCTACCTCTGTAGTGAGAGAATGATAAAAGCCAGTGAATGTGAAAAAATAATTGTGGGGTTACACTTTTGGTAGATCCAAAACCTCAGCAATAAAGTTTAATTCATGATGACACATGTATACAAAAGCGACATGTTTCACTTTAATTGCAAATCAAAAATGCAATGCAAAAATAGCCTATAAGCCTATTACTTAGACTTCTTTTATTTGAGGTGGTGTTGTGAAAACTCAAAATTAAGCACTAAATAACTTAGTCCAGCATATAATTAGTCTGGGAGATTGCCCATTCATGTGTATGTGTTCATCAGTTGTTCTGAGTGAGTGAGATGGGGTTAAAATCCGCCTTCAAGATTATTTCACTTATATCGCGGCTGCTAGTATTATTGCAGGGAGAAAACCCGCAACACCATTGTGGCGATGTATTGTGGTGAAACCTGCGAGCATCGGCTGGAACTAGCGAACCATGGGTGGTACTGCGCTGACATTCAGTGTACCATTGCACCCAAACTTGACTGCGTGTAGAACAGTTCTCTACTGCAGACATAGTTGCCGAGCCCCTGGCGGGATTCGAACCACGGACCTCTTGATCCGAAGCCCAACGCTCTAACCACTGAGCTATCCCGCCCCCCAGTTGTTCTGAGTCGCAGTGTACAGAATACAAGGAGAAAGCACTTGAGAGAAAGCCAATGTTACAATAGCTTTCATCCGTTGTCACTTAACCTAACTTGGAGACTCCATGTACAATTTCACAACAATAAAGTTTGGTTGATGCAGTTCAGTAATTTAGATTCAAATATGAATAAAAATTGTGAAAATTAATTGATTGATAATCATCAACAAAGAACATCTGGAGGGAGGATATATATGGAAAGAAATATTATAGATACTCAATCAAAGCGCATTTCACACTACGAGAAATTTTCCATACGTTGCGTCATTCATTGGGTCAAAAAATAGCATTCAGTTATTTTTCATATGGATTACACATTACGTGCGAATCCGAAATGCGATGCGAAGCGATGCGTTTGAAATAGGACCTGTACCTATTATGTGACGCATTGCATTTGAAAACGCAAGGGAAATCCTTTGATAATAATAATAATAATTTGAGGGTATTTTCCACCTCGTTGCTTCAAGGATCGACTAGATAATGAAGTTATATTTTAACAAGAGATCTCTATATCGCAATGTATCGGACATGAAAAGAAAATCGCATTCCCCGACGCAAATGTCAAAATTTTAGCTCGTAGTGTGAACCGTGCCTAAGTAGACCAAAAATATTTCGCTAATTTGAAGTCTACACACATACCAATATAAGGAATGCCTCTTGATGTATGTTTGAATTTGAATTTATCTAATTGGACTATAAATAATCAGCACCTAATTTTAAAGCATTAAAATAGGGTCTGACCAGTGAAACTCAGAAAAGAGATGATATATGCCAGATATGTTAAAAATATACAAATGCAATAAAAGATATGACAATGTTGCTATTTAGCCAAGATGTATGTATAATATTAAATAAGCCTATATGCAATCTCATTTAGAAATATAACTTTATGTTAAAATGATAATTCTTATATCAGAGTCAGGCAAAACAGGTGTTCACAACCAAAGTTCATGTTAAAGTAAAGACATTAATACCTGTTTGACAATTGCTCGACCTCTTCCCCTCTGTGTCCCTCCGCCTCTGTGACCCCCTCCACCCCTTCCCCTCGATCTACCACGTCCACTGAAGCCCATTGTCCAAACCGAAAGTACCTAGGAAGAGATTTCAGGACTTGGACAAGGGGCTGAAGAAACGAGTGATCGCGAAGTCAGCTCGACTCTAAATATCTCGTTCAGGAAACGATATCGATTAAATGTGAAGCTAAACTCATGACAGGTGCCTATGATAGGAGGTAGAGTGAAAGACAGGCATGATATGCCTACCTACAATCAAAAGCTCTTGGAAATTCCGCTGGTTTCGTTATTTACTGAAATCCAGAGGCATTATGGTTGGTCAAATACGCTCTCTTCCGGGGCTTTCCCATGTTACTAAAAATAGATATATCTCAGCTTTGAACTGCAGCAAGCCACTACATGCGTTGTGAATAAACGTTATTTTCGGATTTATTTAGTGTTGACAAATTATGCTTAGATCATTACCTTTCGTAAGATGATGAGAAAAGAATTAGGTATTTACAATTCAACAAATGCACCGACATAAATTATTCAATTATTAATTAATGCGAATCATTTCTCATAAAGTATTTATTAAGAAAGGTCAAACTCTTATCACGGCGAATCATGTCTCTGAAAGTCAATAGGCCTTTTTTGAATATTTAATTTGAAAACACTCAACATTGTAAGAAAACATTAAGCAAGATTTTGACCGTTCAATTTGTACGTTTTTATTCCCGAAACTTTTGTCATGAACCCTGTACAGTTGTCAATCAGAAAATTGTAAAATGAAAAGACGTGGAATGTTTCAATTGTTGACAGTATCGTACAACTGGTCGTCTTTCTAAAGGTCGAACCGCGAGATTTCTCAATAGATCTATCTGTTTATTGTTTCTCATTTACGAAAAACATATTTGAAACAAACTGAGAAACAATATATCTTGAATAATCTTGAATCTTGAATGGACGGAGATAATAATGATAATAATATAATGTGGATATTTAACTCTCTGAACTAAATCTCTTGTCCAAGCAGACATCACAAGTCTCTTAAAGATCGACTGAAATGACCCATGGCAACTTTGAGATTCATAAAATATGTTTCCTAATTTGCCAATAACTTCATTTTAAATTTTCGAAATCGGCCGATAAACAACTTTGATACGGCTTTTTCGAATCACCAGCTAATTAGCACCGGTGAACAGAACTGAACTGGCCCGTGGTCACTGAGGCGTGTCCTGCTGAGTGTCCTGCCGCGTGACGTGCTAGTCGGCGGAAGTATAACCTCCTTAATGAAAAAACAACAGGAAATCTCAGTCTTAACAACTGTTTCAACATATCTAAAGCCATCCAAACAACTCAAACCCCCGATTAATTGATGTTAAATGTATCTTTGATTATTTGTTCCAAGCGAAAGACAGTGTTTCAATATGATGCAATTTCCCATAGCATGTGTACATCATTTACGACGTCTGCCAAATGTTGTCACAACAATCAGACTGGTTAAACTAGTCTTATTTTTTTATGACACACAGGTGGCCGTTATGTAATCCTATCGCATTCAATTTCAATTCTTGATTTAATGGTCTCTAATTATACCTTGGACCCGCCAAGCGGAATATATGTCCTGTCATAATGGCGTTTGTCTTGGCATTCGCTGCTATTCAGTTTATTGTCATGGCGTCCAGTCATTTGGAACCAATGAACTTGTAGAATATAAATTCAACCGATACATTAAAAGAAGGAGATTTGGCTCATAGGGTTACATGGGATGTTTCTAACGCTTGCGCCAGGTATGTTTTCATATCATTGATTGATAAATTCAAAGACAGAAATATTACAACACGGTGTGAGATGTTATACTAGATAAAAATATAATATATGTTAGTTAAATACAAACGAATCATCCACTAAGTACTAAGTTGTCATGAAAGAGAAGTGAAACAAAATAATTTTTTCTGCAGTAAACATTAAACATTTTTTTTACATTGTCTCCCGTTTATTACAAAACTTTAACCTGTGTCTCAGTGTGAGGCAGGGATTTAAGTTTTAACCCTTCAAACTCTCAGCTTGTCACTCAAAGACGGGTTAACCCACCCATCCGGCGAGCCACGCCCGATGTTGCTGAACTTCACGGATATCGGTCAACTGAGCTATGCACAGGACCACGTGCCACCACATAAATCAGGAGAAGGACCGCAGCAAAAACTTCAACAGCCTCAGAGTCAACACTTCACCACTCAACTGTGATGTTCCCGTCTCCATCGATTAAGTATGTTGGCCCCGATTTGATATTTAAATATATATCTGCATTATCAACTATTTTAATCGACCACTACACCATGAAGAAACGGCCGACTTTCCAGTATGTACAATTATGGTGCAACAGGTCACATGGGGTGCCAGGTCGAAGTTAATCAGTAGTGTAGGTGTTAAGCAAGGATATGAGACTGCAGTGAAATAGGCGAAATGTCTTCAAAATAATATTTACTATTTAAAACATTTACAAAACACTGGAAACTCAAACTAAATCTTTCTAAAACCTGAGGGATACTTTTGGGTTGTACCAAGGAAGATACAAACAATTTTTTTCACCTAAAGTGTGTGGCCAATATCGTTTTTGAGTCTTACGCAGGAATTGTACCTTCAAACTCGCCTTTAAAAACCTGAAAGGGAAAGCGAATCGCGCCTTCTTCATGATCCAAATAGTCTGACTGCTCAAGACCTCGTCGTTCAATGGTTAACACAAACACTACAGTGCCATCCTGAATTGGAGAGACCTTCATATGAGCTTCGTCCAGCACCGGCTGATCAATTCCCGTGCGAGCTGATTGAAAAGACTTTTGGTATGTTGTAGCGAAAACCCGTTACAGATATTGAACACTAACATTACCTTTGCAAACAGATATAGCAGAAGTTGAGTTTCCTAATATCAACAGGCGGCTTATCATCTTTCACAATATAATAACGGAGAAGGAGAGTTGAACATCTTTGTACGAGCGACCTCTGAATATTATGATGCATCAAAATATAGCATTAATGTAGTCGTGGAGTCGTAGTTTTTCAAAACTACCTTACCTGAGCGTAAAATCATGTGTCTGTTGGCAGGAACATCAATCACACCTTGCCGCCTTCACGTAGCTGTAGGATAGGGGTTTACGCAAGAGTATTTCATACTAATGGGCAAGTGAAGGCTTCTTCTCCTTGACCCAGCATCTCTCATGGGACTTCTATTTGTTACGAATCGTCTTTGGGAAAGGTCTGTGTCAACCAGTCAAATGAAGATCCTCCATTATTAGAAGATCCTTTATGACAACACCATCCCAGACAACCTCCTGGTCCACAAGCAGTCTGATTAAAATTGACCGTGTTCCGAGGAATAAAAGTTTTTAGATATTAACTTTAACGGGATTCGAAAGTATTATATCAGGGGCTATCCTCTCCACAATGGTCTGAAAGCGCCCTCCTTGCTCGCATGTTCTGACGCAATCTCAATTAGCCAACCACAATGACAGCGGCAAAAGCTTTCGGTATCAGTATCTGGGGCAAGTAATTCCCGTTTACCATTCGTTAACCTTTATCGCCGCTATCGTTATTTTAAACAGGATGATGTGATTGGTCCGCTAATGACTAGGTTTTGTCTGCGCTAAACTAGTGTAAGAACGTGTGACCAAGGACCGTTGTGGAGAGGATAGCCCCTGATAGAATACGCTCGAATCCCGCTAGAGTTATTATATATATTATAGGTGTAGGTAGGTACGTGACATTGCTTTTCTGTTATACTGTATTCACAAGTCTTCAAATCCGTTGCATGGACATAAAACTTTCTTTCATACACACAATGCGCCTTTTTTGGGCCTCACATACCTGATTACGAACTACTTTCTATATGAAATAAAGCCTTCATAATACTACACTTTAATTTAAACAGTATTTTCCTATGTTTGAAAAGGAAAAGCAGGCTCCCTATGTGAATTTGCTTTATTGACTGACACTGGCAGTTGGACAAAGGTGAATATTCTTTAAAGAGTTACTTGTGGTTTATTAATTTACCTGTTTATTTAATTTAACGTGTGTTTTGGCTTCTACCTATAGAGAGAAAACCAAAAAATGTTTAAGAAATGTTCACTCATTGCCTTCGGTCATTTGATAAATCAAGTTTTTATTTTTCTGGTTTTTGTTCAACGTTTACCAACTAGTTACACGTTTTTCTTTGTCTACAAGTTAAGATGATATCAAACCGGAACAAAAAAATCTCATAATTTTGGCATTTAAGAGATAAAGATGCAGCTTCAGATAGGTGATTTGAACTTAACCCAGTTAATATGATCTATTTAAGCAAAAAACAAAATACTGTCATTTTAAAATTTAGAAAATGAAACATTTTGCTGGTGTGTTACAGATCTTACTTTGACTCTTGAAATGTTTTTTTTCCCGCAGACATTCTTTTCTTTCTTGGGATCTTTCCTTATTGTTTTCGTGGATTAAAACATTTCTTTTGCAGCAGTGTTCAAAGTTGCTGATCAAGTTGCTCAGCGTCTTTGTAGACTTCTCCAGAGTTTCATTGTCTTGGCATGGAAAGCTCAATTGATGCAAAATTGTCAATTTCTCTCTGAATTGCTTTGGACAATTTACAAACGACTTCCCTTTACTTTTGTTTTCCATCCGTTTACAAATATCCTTTGGTCAGTTTTGTACATTGAAATCTGAGGTCATGGGTTCATCACCACAACTGATCCCCTCAACACACCCATAGTCAATGGTCAATATGGTGATTTTTTATAAGAGTCTGGCAAGCTGTTCCAGGAAAATGCCTTGTGCTTAAACACTGCTTCGAAGTGTTTACATAAGGATCTTGTCATAGCGAAATGCCTGCATGAGCATTTTGGAACTGTTATGTCCACCTCATATATAGTGTTGCCAAATGAAGTGGACCTCACAATGAACTGTTGCTCCCCTACTTGTTGGAGGGCATCCTTAGTGAAAGATGCAGCTGCTGTGTCAATTTCCCTGAGAAGTTGTTGGAGATGGACCTCACAATGAACTGTTGCTCCCCTACTTGTTGGAGGGCATCCTTAGTGAAAGATGCAGCTGCTGTGTCAATTTCCCTGAGAAGTTGTTTGAGATGGACCACACAATGAACTGTTGCTCCCCTACTTGTTGGAGGCCATCCTTAGTTAAAGATGCAGCTGCTGTGTCAATTTCCCTGAGAAGTTGTTTGAGATGGACCTCACAATGAACTGTTGCTCCCCTACTTGTTGGAGGCCATCCTTAGTTAAAGATGCAGCTGCTGTGTCAATTTCCCTGAGAAGTTGTTTGAGATGGACCTCACAATGAACTGTTGCTCCCCTACTTGTTGGAGGGCATCCTTAGTGAAAGATGCAGCTGCTGTGTCAATTTCCCTGATTAGTTGTTTGAGATGGACCTCACAATGAACTGTTGCTCCCCTACTTGTTGGAGGGCATCCTTAGTGAAAGATGCAGCTGCTGTGTCAATTTCCCTGAGAAGTCGTTTGAGATGGACCTCACAATGAACTGTTGTTCCCCTACTTGTTGGAGGCCATCCTTAGTGAAAGATGCAGCTGCTGTGTCAATTTCCCTGATAAGTTGTTTGAGATGGACCTCACAATGAACTGTTGCTCCCCTACTTGTTGGAGGCATCCCTAGTTAAAGATGCAGCTGCTGTGTCAATTTCCCTGATTAGTTGTTTGAGATGGACCTCACAATGAACTGTTGCTCCCCTACTTGTTGGAAGGCATTCTTATTTAAAGATGCAGCTGCTGTGTCAATTTCCCTGAGAAGTTGTTTGAGATGGACCTCACAATGAACTGTTGCTCCCCTACTTGTTGGAGGGCATCCTTAGTGAAAGATGCAGCTGCTGTGTCAATTTCCCTGAGAAGTTGTTTGAGATGGACCTCACAATGAACTGTTGCTCCCCTACTTGTTGGAGGGCATCCTTAGTGAAAGATGCAGCTGCTGTGTCAAATTCCCTGATAAGTGGTTTGAGATGGTCAGGTTTGTGCGCAGCCATATCCGGTACTCCTGGTCCTTGTTGTCTCCAACCAACAGATGACTTGACATTGGCATCGATGTATCTGTTAGAGGTAAACTTTTGTAAGTATGAAGTTTCAAAGGAAAAGTTAATTTTTGCAGAAAAGGGTTATCAGTATTGAGGCATTGATTGGCTTAACAGTTTTTTAATGTGGTAAATACATTGGTAAATTTATAACACTTTAGTTTATGCAGAAGTGTTTATATTTGGGGGGCAATACAGTTGTTGGCTTTGAATTATTATAACATCTAAATTGTACCTTATACATCATCAAGTAGAATATTTGAATGCAAAGAGGTACTAAAACCTACTCGCGCTTCTGATCTTTCAAAAATTGAATTACAATTAGAACTAATTCTGTCAGTATAGTAGACTTCTGTGGCTTTAGGTAGTCCTACTTGAATATCTTGTTCATGGCCTCAGTGCCGTTTGTCGTATTGACAATCATTATGCCATTGACCCAGAAAGCACACACCCATATCTGCAAGGTATTTATGTATGCAATAAATCAAAAACATGAACCAGTAATTGCTACATAGAGAATACTAAACGAATGGTAATGTGATAACATTTTTATGCAACGAGTGAATGGAATTTGGTATCAGACGAACGAAAGTGAGTTTGATACCAAATTCCATTCACGAGTTGCATGAAAATGTTATCGCATTACCCTGAGTTTAGTATTTTATTTATTACTCATCCCCACTTATCAATATTTTTGATAAATTAATCGTCAAAACAACAGTCAGCTGTTCGCGGAACCGGCGTAAGAATATCAATCAGTCAAACGAAACACAGAACACAGTTCGCTGATTGTTGGGTGTCTACATAAGTGACTCGCCTAAAAACATGAAACAAAAATCCTTTTGGTGAACAAGTATTTCATTTTTAAGAAATTCATTGATATAACAAATGCTAACAAGCAACGAAAAATGTCATGCCATTGTGCCCCCGATACGTGAGTCGTGACGTCATCGGAATTTGACCTCCTTCTAGGCCAGTCAGTAAACAGCGTGAGCAGTTGATGAGGATTGATAACATTGATATGAGTAACAGAATTAACCTATCGCTAGACGAGAGTTAACCACGCCCCTTGAAATCAAGGGAGTTAACTCTTGTTATGTCCGACAAACAAAAGCACGTTGACGCCAATGCTATTGACACTGACATTCAGAGTGGTATAACCGCTTAATAATGAAAAGACCAAACAAAAAGATCAATTAAAAGTCAAAGTATAGGTTTTGTTGTGAATGTTCGAATACATTTCCAAGAAGTTTGCCGAAGGATAATTATTATTTCACAGAAAAACGAATGCGGAAGTATCGTAAAGGGTAATGACGGACATATCGGATCGTAACTAAGTTTAGGCAAATATTGTGTTTTGTTCACATCTCAGACTTTTCCTACATCTATATTGGTAAAATATTGCCATTACTTGAATCTTCCGTAATGCCACATAAGGAATATATCAACCCGTTGCCCCCACAAGAAGTACATACCGATAATAAAAAAGGGAGATGAATGAAATCTTATAAAAAATTAAAAACCTAAAAAAAAAAAATATGAGCATTACAAATTTCAAGACTTTCCTTTTGTAGTCGGATTATTATGCATATTATGAATTAAATAACTCAATAACATTTATTGTTTAATGGTTTTCAATTGAGGGAAAGGACTTTGTTTTTTTTTTCATTTCAAAACTGAATTATCAACATAATGTCCTGAAGAAGAAAACATTTTCATATTCTTTGAAATATATTATTATTATTATGTGTTAAATAATAGAATTTCAAAGAAAGTCTTGATAACCTTTGTCATTTATTTGACAATATTCAATGCTGGATCTTACAGCTGGATCTGACAGCTAAATCAATTCACGGCCATGCAACAAAATGCACATTAAACATTTTTTGAAATTCTGTCAAATGTAATACCATTATAAGTTGCTGTCGACAGTTATAGATATCCTTTATTTCAAAAGTATTTTTTTATAATTATTTGAATTGAGAGGAAAACATACATACCTTGGGCTAATTAAAATAATTATCTATTTTTTAAAAAGTTTTTGAAGTTTTTTAATAAGAAATAAATTTGATCAATATGACAGTTCAACCAACAATCTGGGTTTTTTAAATAGTACAGAATTTGCCATTATATGATAAAACAATAGAAAGGGATTTTATCATTGATGGAATAAAATATTATTTTAATTTTAAATAAGAATATGGGCACAAGGTTAATTAGCCATTCTATATTGTGAAATATTAGTAAACTCAGACATCAAATTTAAAACTCTTCATTGGATCTTAAGGAAATTATTTGCTTCATACTGTAGTAAGAAACATTAAAATATATGTTAATATAGAATGCAAACTGACTTATCATTAATAAGTATCATTGGTCAGTATTCCTAGAAACATGAAAATAAAACCAGGGATTTAAACTGTAGGATTAGATATTTTCTTGAGATC
This sequence comes from Phorcus lineatus, assembly GCA_921293015.1. NCBI lineage: Eukaryota > Metazoa > Mollusca > Gastropoda > Trochida > Trochidae > Phorcus > Phorcus lineatus. The sequence goes on along the minus strand of OV121096.1, from coordinate 23,200,761 downwards.
TAAAAGTGGTCAGTCACGCAATATTTAAAAAAAAAGAAAGTATTTTATAAAAAAATCTGTGTAAAATATATTTAATAATGTATGGTGAACATAGGCATAGTTATGTTTAGTAATAGTTTAAGATGATAGCTCATTTAACGTATTTATTTTTGTTTAATAGTTTCTAGTATCTGGTGACATATAAAAATAATTAATCCAGTTTCCAGTCAACATATTTCATTTCTTACAACATCCTGAGAATTTTTCATGGAATCTTGATGTTGATTAGAATTAATGATATTTAAAAAATTAATTTTAAAATTCAAACTCGAACTGTCAGGGTTTTAAGTCGTAGGTAATTCCATGCTAGCTTTGAGAACTCTTATTTGGTCAACCTTTCATTGAAGCGCCCGTACAATTCTCTGTATCGTTCCGCTAACACATGTGTCTTAATGTAATTTTTAAGAAGAATAAATGTCGGTGTTTGATATTGATTTTAAGTTTAAAGGAAAGTATAAACAATATATAGTTTGTTATGAAGGTAACTGCTACACTATGTGAAATTGATTTTTTTCGCCATTTCGAGAAGAAAATATTAAAACACAAATATCAAAAATACACAGCTCAAATTTTTTTATTTCGACATGGTTTTCACACTCTTCGTTTAATACGAATACTTCCTTTTTTATAATTTCAACCACCCCTAGAGCTGCTCAAATGTATTGTTTTGATATAGTGCACTCCAGCGAATTCGCTTTAGAAAATACCGAAGTCCAACTGCCCCGTTTATACAGCAAATGGTTCCCTGAGCAGCTTGAGCAAGTTGACGTAAATCTCATTAAAATGAGATCTCAATATTGTTCCAATTCGATGTATGTAGTGCTAATTTTAATGAGATTCTGATAGGACCGACAAGAAATTGATGAGGTGAGGTGTTAGCTATTGTCTAATGATTTATTTCGCCTTTTCAAGTTAGTATCACCTGGATACATTTTTAATCTCCGTGAAGTCCATCATATCAGAATTTACTTTTTATCAGTTTGATACTTTATACAATGATAATGTTCAGAGGCCCCTTTCACAATGTAACTTTTACTAAGATTAACCTTATCTCCCATTCTTTACTATTGCACTTAGGTAATCTTACTGACTTACGACCTTGTGCAAGGAAGCCCAGATATTTCAATCAGTTCTAGTGACAACCTCTGTCATAACTCTATAGCTAATACCGTTCTGTTTCATATGTATTTAGAAGAAGATCTCCTAAATAGTCCAATTTCTTGTACCTCAATATGGTCAAAGCGAGGGAATCATATTCTTTTAAACACAGTAATCCGTGGAATGCACAAGTTTTCCCTCAACTCCCAATTGCAATCTTTGAAAGGAACCATCGTATGTTTGCATCGTCTTCATAATATTATATTGTTTAAAGAATAGATAAGCTTTATCGGTTTATAAATGAGAGGAACCACCCCATCTCTGGTTTATCACAGACTGTGAACAGAGAGTCGAAACAGACGTTTCGGATCATCAGGAAATTTCGGATCATCAGGATTCTCCCTCCTCAAAGGGTACCAAAAAAGGACACCAGTCCTTTCGACGTTCATTTGTCGGTACATCTTTCGCATTTTCGACTTCTTCTCAAGAACTTATGACTAAAGACAGAGTAAAACCTTGAGAAACCTGTTGGTTCAATGCTCGCATGAGGGACATGTTGAATTATTAAGATTTCAGGATAATGGGGAAAGAATATTCATGTGTATCTTCACAATAAGAATCGTTGTACAAAAGACAATATCTTTATATTTCTTAGAGGTGATAGTTGTTATGAGAGATAAACTCAATGAGGTCTTTAGTCACATATGCGAAATGTTATCATCGTTGCCATTTTATCGAAAAAATTACTGGTGCTGAAAAATAACATTTAAGTCTGATTGACGCTGTATGCAGACACAAATAAGGGTGAATTTGAGTATGTTAAGTCGTGGGGCAAAATGCTGCTCCCTCACAGACGTTTAAACTTGTCCGAAACAGAGTAATTGTAATTGATGATGTTTGATATGTTATACTCTTGGGATTTCGACTTTTGTACTTGTACATGGCGGTTGAATATTTACCTTCAAAACCAAGAAATGTAAATTGAATTGAGTTCAAAGATGAAATGGGATGTGCTATTTTTCATAATTTATAATATTTTCGTACGCATCAAAAGTAAATCAAAAGTTGTTAAAACCACGGAGTGTCTCTTCAAAGGGGCGATTGACATGGCTCGGTATCCGACTTATCTATAGTCTTTAGAGCGGACCAATAGTAAATATTCCAAATATACATATAAATGTATAATTTTCACTAAATGTAATTTTAATGACTTATGACAATAAACCATGGTGGAACATATGTAAAGCATTAATAACAAGGAGTATACTTTTCCCTTTTTTATTTGCAAAGTGTTTTTTGACATCTGTCAAAAATGTCAATGTGTAAATAAAACATACATTCTTACAAAAAATATGCTATAAATCCATGTAACATCAATTTTCATTTGTACAAGTTATGAAATAGCAACAGATGCTTTGCACTTACAGACTATATGTATATTTATAACGAAACAGCCTAGCACCGTCATTAAATAGTAACAAAAATAGCATATATGTACATAAACCAACAATGTGTAGAGTTCTAATCCTGAGGTAACACTGATGAACTTTGACTAACGCTTTCCTAGATATGAATAAACATTTATGTCATGGCAGTTCAAAAGTTTTAAATATCTATATGAGCATTTATTCACTTAATTACAAATCGTTTTGTTTTTCATTATATTTTTTTAAGATGTCTTACATGTCATATTATATGCTTTCCTGTCACTTGTTAAAAGTTAACTGATGAAAAGATTACTCTTTGGATTTAATTATTCATATATATATCATCCAAGATTTGATTACCTTAATCTTTCACTTATAAAGACATCCCGGATTTTTTGAAAAATCCATGATAAAGAAGTGACAATTGCTATACCATGGTAGCTCCAAAGTACTTATATTTTCTCTTTGGTATTCTAATATACAATTAATACAGCTGTACGTTTTATTATTGCCTTTAACTTCCAACATAACGAAGGACAAAGCTTATAAGCATGAACACCATTTTTTAAAGGTTTTTACTTATATGTATCAATAATATATACATTAGATCCAAAAGTATATTCAATATCCATCCATCCATGGATTGAGATAAGTGAAATGGTCTGTGTGATACTCCATACGCTTAGATTTTTAAGATCTTTCCAATAGGGTTAGATACAAAGTACACTGTTTTACATAAGAAAGTCTCTATAAAAGAAGACTTACCCTTTAGGATACTGTTATTACCTATAGTAGTACTCTTGTGAAATTATGTTTGCGTCAAAATAACATAAGAAATGTTTCTCCATAAAAGAAGAATTACCCTTAAAGATACTAAGCTGTTATTACCTATTATAGAACTATTGTGAAATTATCTTTGTGCCAAAATAACATTAGAAATGTTTCTCCGGAAGATTTACCCTTAAAGATACCAAGATGTTATAACCTGCATTAACACTCATGTAAAATAACCATCGTGACAAAATATCAAGTTCAATATCAAAACAAGTAGATTTAAGTTCAGAAAGATCTGGCGTTTGAGAAAATAAGAATACAAATGCATAAGCACAGGATACTTTTGCCTATATACAAATCAGGATTCTTCTTACTTGAATAGCACTTTTTTCAAATTAAGCAAACAGAGTGAAACGATTAACAATTATAGAATAATTTAAGCAGAAAACAAACATTACTGAAACAAACAATAAACAAGACTTCAAACAGCATTATGCTTCACGTGTAGCTTTCATTTCAACAAACGTTTACGTTGGGCATGGCGCAACGTATGTAACACATCTGTACAAAATATCTCATCTTGGCATGTAGACGTGTATGTATGTATGTATATGTGCAATTGTTTGGATGTGCTAGCGTTCGGTGTGTTGTGTTAAGGTCGGTCCTAGGGTATAGAGCACAGAACGTAAGAAGAAAATTGCTACCCCCTGATTTTTAGTAACTATACCAAACTTCGGCGGTGAAGAACTACAAGCGTTTTGAAATAAAAAAATGAATTTTTCGAAGTTCAAAATATAAATTTGCAAAGATTGATTTTGATTTTCAGATAGAATGAAAGGAAAGGAGTTACTTATAATGATTTGATGACGTGCTGGATCACATACGAGACGCTCCTACGCGCTGCAAATGCTACGATTCAGTGACACGCATCCTGAGAGCGCGTATTGCGTTATGCTTCTATGCTTGCCAGAATGTAGCCTACTGAAACCTACAAGTGTTTGGATGCAATGAAAGAAAGAGGGTGTGAGAGGAAGAAGAGGGGAAGGGTGGGGTGGGGGGGGGGGGGGGGGGGGGGGGGAGGTCAGGAGGACAAGCGGTGGAGGGGTTGACAGAGGTCAGGATGCCATGTTTGCGTTGTGTTGTTGTGTTTTTGGAACTTAACTTTCAGGAAAGACCAAACTCCTTGTAACAAATAACAGATGTGATCTAACACGGGGCGTAATTGCAAATTTTGACGAACATCTTTCTTATCTACACAATATACACGATTTTAGCACTTAGTCTAGTTAAAACATCACAACTATCGCCAGTATGACGTTTCATATACAGCTATGTACCATTCTACGATTTAGTTCATCTGTTCCCAGTATACGTCAGGATGTCATGGATTTCTTTACTAGAAGATTCTATTTACTTATAACTAGCCTCACACCGGGCATGAAACCATCAACAAAGTACTTGCTATAATGTCCTCTTAAAGAGGTCCGTAGTACCTGCTATGACGTATTGGATGGAGGGACGAGGTCCTGACATTACCTTTAACTCGACGGTAACTAAATATCTCGTTATCAGGTACCCTTTGCACCAAATTGCTTAAATATCTTACAATCTCATCCTATCAACATGGTGATATTACTACAACATGATGATATAAATAACTTTTAAAGTGTCATGGGCGGTCAACACAAATACACGACCGCATTTGATATATGACTAGATGCCAATGAGTGTAAATAAACTCACTTCTTGCAAATAAATACGTTTTGAGAATCCGACGTGTTAGAGCATCAGTGCTTCCAGTAACGTCATTAGGAGGCGATCAACAAACTCGAAGTGACTTCACCCCTACTTTACACCGGAAATGACGTCATAGTAGTCCTCCGTACAAGGGTTCCCTGTCCTTGAATCTGTCTTTTCCCGCCAGGTGTCGTCAGAATTACTAATACAAATCAGATCAACCGCAAACTACGTTAGATAGAGACGGGAACCCGGTCTCTTTCTTTCTCGTCTATATTTCCCGTGTCTGTCTGGGTGGTGCAAGTGTTCTTTCACATATCACTTCCCAGAGTTTTTGTCTCACGTGTTTCTCAGTGATGTCTCACGGTGTCTCACATGCTTTGGAATCTACACATGTACAACGAAATGTCACTCCCGTACCACAAGGCCGTGTAGAGCTGCCATTTGTAAAGTTGGAATGTTCTGAAGGACGGTCGGTAAGCTGAAGAGCTCAGGATCAGATAGAGTTGCGTTTTTCTCTTACTCTCTCCATCGCTTTCCGAGAGAACTTGTAGACAAGGCGGCGTCCCTCAACCCTCTCCAAGATACCCCGCTTGTAGTAATGTCTGCAGACCGTAAAGAGGAAATTTCAACACATGCATTATCACCTTGGTTTTATATTTGCATTTATAGTGATATTGTTGGTGGAAACGAGAATCCTGAATAAACACATGTACTACATGAGTATCCACTTTACTATAACTTGATAAATCATTTGAAATTATACGGATATTAAGGATGTTAAGATATCGAACCATTCTTTTGCATTTTTTACCTAACGTAAAAAATGATACGGACACATACCATTCACATTTACGAAAGAAACTAATACATAATGGCCAACAAGACTAATACTTAGTTACATTACGGAGTCGTATCGAAATCGTTTGATTATTTTACTATTTATCAGCATAAATTTCAAGACATTCAGGCACATCTGATAGTTTCTCAAGTTTACCTCATTGCCCGACTTAGTTTCTCGTACGTCATGTTGTCGTTATTCTTGAGAGCTCCCCACAACTGGGCCACAGCCTCGCTTTGGACAAACCGGAAGACGCCCTCTCTCTGGTTCTCCCAGCGAAGATACAAGGGGTTGTACATGGGGTTGAGCAACGCCTCGTATATAAACTCCCATAGGTGTTGGTTCTTCACTGCAAAACAAAATTTTGATATGATTATTTTACTTTTGGTATAGACGGCCTGTTTTACCTGGGGCATACAGGTTTAATGAAAGTAGGATACCAATACACGATGAATAAACAATTCAATTTATTGCTTCAAAGCAGAACTATTCCACTTACCCTTTTTGTCTTTCTGAGATCGGGACCCATCATCTGGGATGCTCTTGACGCGGGGTCTGCCTGGGCGGCGCCTGGGTAGCTGCTGGGGGAAGTGGTTGCCGGGGAAGGTGTAGGAGTTGCGCATAGGGGTGGAGCTGGGGTAGGACGGGTGGTACACATACTCCGGGGGGTAGAACTCCGAGCCTGTTGACAAAATTGACGTTTAAATCTCTGGTTGTATGCCCTTATATAATGCTTGGTTTTCATGACCTCTTAGTAACAACATTTGTATTGACTTTCGTACTGTTATGTTAGCCATACACTAACAATGAAGAAAGTGCTGTTTTACCTTCATGTTTGAATCTCGATTTAAAGGAATAAAGTGGTTAGTTACAAAAATCTATAGAATAAATTCGCTTTGAGAAGACTGACAATAGTATTTGGCCTTCCAAACCATGTGCTATGTGATTTTTAATGTATGAATGATTTAAATGATAAGATCAAATATTGATGACACGAATCTGTTGACTAAATTAATTGATACATTCTAAGAAAGTTGATGTAAGTGTTTGCTGTCCGAATGTTTTGTTTTCTCCTATTTCTCACTACTGGGTTCATTTAAGGGCTTTGTATTGGTTAAAGATCGAGGGCTCCTTTCACAAAGCGACCTTGACACAGATTAATTTTAGCTGACGTAACTCAATATCACAATAGGTGACTATATTATTTACGATTGTGTTACCGTTTGAACTATTCATCGTTATTTCATATGGATCAAACTATAATGTGAGTTGGAGACATTTCTGTTTGCTAAATGGAGTGAACGCAATCATAAAGTGTAGTTCCTCCTTTCACTAAGTTCTAAGGTGATCGTAAGTCATTAAGGTCACCGTAGACTAATGCTAAGGAATGGAAGTTAAGGTCAACCTTAGTAAAGGTTAGATTATGAATGGAGGCGTCTATACTATGTACGGTAATCGTAGACTAATACTAAGTAATGGAAGTTAAGGTCAACCTTAGTAAAGGTTAGATTATGAATGGAGGCGTCTATACTATGTACGGTAATCGTAGACTAATACTAAGTAATGGAAGTTAAGGTCAACCTTAGTAAAGGTTAGATTATGAATGGAGGCGTCTATACTATGTACGTACCTGAACTGGGCTGAAGTTGTGGCGTGTCTGCAGGATCGAAGTCGAAGTAGGGAGCCATGTTGTCAATGATCGAGCAAGGCAATACTTCTTGTCGTTCTGTCTTTATGTGACCATCTGTGTATTCTGCATACAGAAGTTTAAACCATGAAATGGATGTCAAATCTGGAGTGTTCAATCTAAGAAAAGCAAACTTTTCAGCTCGTTATCAAATTATTTCACAGGTATCGCAGATCTTTACGAAGACATAGTATATAAAACTGTAATGATAAGAAGGACGTGATTGAGAAATCGCCTTGTTTTTTTCGAAGCATATCGATTTGATGATTGTCAAAAAATTTGACAGTTTGTGGCAAAATGTTACAATTCTTGAAAGTACAACAGTCTCAACAGACCATTGGTTTGAAAATAAATTGGTTTACATTACTGTATTAAAAAAAGATTCTCGGTTACTTATATCGATTGCAAAACAATTCTAAATTGTAAAATTATATCTCACCTTGGTCTTGCTTCCGGACTAGGTTTGTGTAAACGGGTGAGTTGCACGGTTGGAAGTTGGAACCAGCCGAGTCACATGACCCGGGGGTGAAGGACGTGAGATCTGCCATATCAGGGGAGGCAACTTCTGTCGGCTTTGTGAATACCACTAAAAATGAAATAATTAACACAATATGTTAAATATGGGTTGTATAAAATCCAGAATTAACAGTAGAGCCTTTTAAGTAATAGTATTATCTAAGAAGGACAATATTTCAGCAAACCAGGAAAATAACTCATCACTTACATTAATCTTTCATGTAAAGTTTTCGATATTTGGTTGAATACATTGCTCTCTTCGATATTGAATTTCAACCGACACTATCTCTATCCTTTACCACTTGCCTCATCATGTCATTCACAAAAGTCACATGGAATTCAACCCGATCCAAAGTAACAGTTGCGGACACATGAAATTGTTGATTGACTTCTTCAGACAAGGAGTATTCGTGTACTGTCAAGACACTACCCTTTGGTCATAACGTAACGAGGATTTGAGTATGATCGGACTATATCCGGACATCCTGGTCCACGACTGAAATAACACCTTCAAAAGCAACGTTCCAAAGCATTCTTGTCATCTCTTAAACATATTTCATATTTACCCAATGCTTGAAATTACCACAGTAAGACATAAAGCATTTTCGAAAATGTTTAAAGCTTCCCTAGATGAGGCAATAGCTTTGATATTTAATTTTGCTGCAAAATATATTATATTCTGGCGTAAGAGAACTTCTTAGCTGTACAAACCTCCACCGAGCAACAGCTTCCGAAGCATCTCGTAGAAGAGTTTGCCGAACTTGGGGTCAATCTTGTTGAAGTCCTCCAAGGTCATGGTACAGAGTTGTGATCCCGTCACGTCCTGGAAAGCTTCTGCTCTCAGTTGACTCATATTGAGATCCTTCTCCTGGCCCAGGTAGAACAACCAGTCCAGCACCTCTTTACAGTTCCAGTGTTCAGGGTGCTTCCGTGTCCAGCTCAGGAAACTATCTTGATCTGCAGACAGAGGGCAGGCATTAGATGGAGAAGGGGCGCAAATATTTACAACATTTTAAGCCACAGGACACCACTGTAACGGTATCGTAAGGACTACAATTGGATGTGTTTGCAGTTCCGTTTTCTCATTGATTTACAAATTAAAGTTTTGTATGCTTTATGTGCATAAGTTATTTTGCAGTTGAAATACTGTCTTGGCTTTTAAAGGTCAACTGTGACAATGTGACATGCATCAACAAATAAAGTCCAAAGTTGTTACACAATGGCAATTTGAAAGGAAGCAAATATTTGCAAGAACAATGCAAGACCATATATGTTGGTATTACCTTCAAAGAGTTCCTCTGTGTGGGAAGGATAGGACTTCTTACAAGCGGCATTCCTATTACAGGACTCCGTGCTTGTATCCATCTCACAGGACGTTCTCTCACTACCTACGGAGCTGTATCTGCAAGACAGGCCGGACGGAAAGTACTGTTGTGGTGATGACGTCATGACGTGTTGGTTGGGGTTTGGACTCTGCATCGTGAAGTTTGGACTGGGACATTGTGAATTACTGGTGAAGTTACCCGTGAAGTTGTGCTCGGCCGCCATTGCTGTCAGCTGTGTGAAGGGGTCGTACCCATTCTGGTACCCGCTCTCCTGGTAACAGTCGCTGTGTTGGCCGGGGTAACCATATTCTCCTACTGGGAACTGCAATAATAATACCCATGTCAAAATATAAGTAAGTGAAGCCTTGATGTCAGAAAACCTCTTGTCCTAAGAGTGATCGTAAGAAAACATGAAATGAAGCTAGTCAGTTTATGAGTGATATTATTTATAAGGACTCCTACTAACAGGACAAAATCAGGGACATAAACATGGAACTTAAAGAGAAAACACAAATAAATCTTAGTATGATCCTGCATTTCCGTTTCAAATTACCATTTCAAGAATAACTGAGTTGACATACATTCTTGTATACTGATGTCATTTCAAACATGTATTTGTTATTAATCAAATTGTTTTCCCTTCGGCTCGTCACCTTTTCTTGCATTCAATAAAGCTAGGGAGCCATCATGTTATATCAAAACATCGTATTCTTTAAATAAAAGAGTTGTCCATATCCTATAATGTTTCCTTTTTTTCATCAGGTTCTAAAACTTTTCCCAATGGTGTCAAAATGACGCCAACATTGATATTCAAGACATTCAAGGTATTAGCATTATTGCAAACAAATTACACTCCATAAAAACATATATCTGCTTTAATAATTTGTATGTGTATCTATAAGTCGTACCCCAATGTCTATATTGAGACATAACATTCGAATCCATCAATAAGCAAGTAAAAATTCTTGCGATAGCTAAGTACAGAACTTGTCAGTGCCTTCTGCACCGTCACTCAAAACAAATAAACTTTGAGAACGTCGAGGTTCGAATCCAGATGGTGCCATACCATGACGTTACAAGATTGGATGTGTAACTTCCATACTTTGCAGTGGCGGTCTCTGATTTTGAATATCAATATGTTTTTTATTTATAACACATGTAATGTCCTAGCCATGTCCTAGTCCTAGTTCTGTCATCGTGTCCTAATGGTCCACAATGTAAGTACTCACGTTGTATTGTGGACTGGCCGATGGCATAGTGGTGCAGTCTTCTTCTAGGCCTGACTGAACGTGGGACGGAGACAAAAGTCTAAACTTCAACTCTGAAAAGGAAGACAGAAGCATTAGTATCAGAAAGCTCAGAAGGTTAACACAAAGAAGGCTAACTTCTATAGTATCAACTAATCAAAAAGGAGTTTGGACATATTGACAAAATGTAATAAAGCGATGAGTAATTGCCATCAAACATGCAGAATATTGAAACAAACAAAAACATTAAGAAAGCATTTCTTCAACTAGTCAACCAGAAAAAATAACGTGTTAATAATGAAAAATTATTGACACTTTTTAAGCTTAGTTTCCAGTACCATTACCGCCCATTAGCTTAACATTGATAAGAACCAATTGTTCGGTGTATCAATATCCGGTAAGCGTTCCGAAACATAATGGTTAATCTCTTGAAGTGTTCCATATCATCCACATATGACTTCAGTTTACTTTGCAGATTAAGAAAACAATTTGCTTTCAATGTTCATGAATGTCTTTAATATCCGAGTATAAGAAGACAAACAAACTTGTTAGCAGGCAGTGTGCACGCGTGCCAGTCCAGTAAGGCATATTGATCCACTTGAGAGAAGATGGACGGACGGATTGAAGGACAGATCCTGCCTAAGCTATACGACACTCTGTATGTAGGTACTGTGTCTGCATGGTTACGGAGTCATTGTACAAAAATCCACATCTTGCAGAGCCAACCCACGGGTACTCAGATTCTCTCTTTGACGTCATAAACTTCTCTCTCCTGATTGGTCCCCATACAAACGCTTCGAGGCTATTGCTTGTCTCTCAATTATTCTTCTGTTTTCATTCAAATTATTTGTTTAATTCATACTTCCTGCTGTTGGTGTTGTGTGAATATAAAGATTTCTTAACCACTCATCTGCATCGAGAACTTTGCATAAAGTGATTTCCTATTTGAATAATAGTAGCCGCGTACTTTATCACTCCGTTAAGTATTCACCCCGCATATTAGATCATGTAATCCCGGATTCTTAACAGCAATCCAACTGGCAATGTGTGAAGTGGTTGGTGTTTATCTCTTCAAATCAAAGCTGGTCTCCAAAAACACTTAAAATTGACTTAATAAAAGCCCAAATGTAGGGGAGCGTTCCTCGAGCACAGTTAAGACGTACATTGGTAAGTGATTTGTCCTAGAGAGGGCGATAATGGATAAAGTGCTGATCAGGATTGATTGAAAATGTCATCGCAAAATAACAATATATATTCACAAAACACGTAGAAAAACTTATAAAAGTCCAATTGTTGGAGAACGATTCTTTCAGAGCAAGACGGACAGAGTAAGTGATTTGTCCGATAAATGGTCAGTTCTGATCTTGAGGTGATCTCTCCTGAAGATGACAATATTCGATAAACGGTCAAATGTGCTAATCTCATCTCAAGATGACAATACGGGCAAGTCAATGGTGAAGGAACGCGTGGCCCTGTGCCATGATGCCCTCAAGGCCCGCACCTGCCCGCTCTGGGGCGATAGAGCGGTGTAGGGAGGTGGGACAAATCAGTGCGAGATGCGCGGTGAGATTTCTCTGAGTGTAGATAATGTAAGTGATAGGTGCGTGTCACCTGTCAGGTGAAGCGATGCGGGACTGGCGCGCACTGCTCCAAACTCCTCACACTGCCTGACAGCCCGGGGGAGCGAGAGATCAGGTAGCAGCCCGAGAGGGGGGAGGGGCGGACTTGATATACATCGACATAGGCTAGGTATTGGTCCAAAGGAGCACTCAGATCACATCAGAATGCAAATCAAGTGATTTCGCTGAGTAACTCACAATGCAATTAACTTATCAAGAAGCCATATATCACTCATCGAGCATGCCGCCCCAATCCAGGTGGGGACCTTACGGCGGTCCAAGAGCGCAACCGTGCCATGGCCCCGATACTCGTCGATAGATCAAACTGATGGCGATATCATTCATACTAACTTTGATAGATATTGAATAAATTCAATATAGACGCACTATTATTATTTGAAAATATCAGATTATCACATATCATTATCATAAAATTTCTGCGCATTAGGGTTACAGTTTTTTAGTTTTAGTTATATGATTGTCCTCTTATTTGCCATCGTTACAACATTATCATCATTTTTTGTGACAAAGTTGTCAATATCACAACATTGTTTTTGATTTTTGAAATAACTTTGTCAATATCATAAAATCATAATGTTTAAGATAATGTATAAGAAAATGCAACTGATATTTTATTGTTGTTACTCATGATTACAGTGTTGCATTTTTAAAATAACGATTGCAATAATTTAAGCAAATGTTTTGCAGTTATTATGATATTTTTATTCTTGGTAGGAACAATGCAGTTGTTGCGATACTCATCATTTTTATAAAAAAAATCATGACATGTTTAAGAAAGGCTAATAAGACTTGAATTTCTAAAAAGATGAAAAGAAATATTCCGAGTTTTATAAATTAAAAACTAAGAAATATTGATATGTAAACAGACTATAATGAAAAAAAACTGATATGAAGCTGTTCTCTCTGTTTGAAACTTTGATAAACACCTTTTCAAAATAAAAATAATCCATCTCGAACCTGGTAACCATTTTCTGCCATATCAGCAAAGGTGAAACACAAAATACAAAAGCACGGCAAAGTACATTTATACAAAATGATCATTCAATACAAAAACTTGAAAAATATCTGTTTCAAAAAACATAAATTCAATCAAATGTATATAGAACCATTTCCTACGTTTTAGGGGAACCGTGGTCCGTAGTGTAGATGCTTGTCTTCCCTTTGAAAGTAGGTTAAGATTAGAAAATATTGCAATACAAGTGTATAGATGATTCCCTGTACCATATGAACTTACTGAAGTCGAGTTGATCGCGTCAAAACCTTGCTCTCCGAACTACGTGATTCGAGTCCTAGTGGACGAATCAAGCATCGCTGTTCGTGACTTTACAGAGACAAACGAGCGCGCCCCATGGAGCTTAACACGCTTTGAGTAATCACTCTAAAGTCTTTTCGAAAACCCGGGGTCAACAAAAGGATAAATAGTTTCATTTTTCTTACTAGATCATTTGTCAATTCGAAAGAATAGTTTCGGATAAATATGAGATTTCGTTTTTAGACGTGTATCTGAAAATGTTTGAATTATGATATTATATTGGTCAATGATTTTTGTGTCTTTTCGTTTCTTACTCAATACTGATACGTAATAAATAAAACTAAATTTGTAGATGTATTTGGAGATGCAAATAAAGACAACATCGGAGTGAAAAGACAGGTTTTTGTTGTTATTTTGAATTTAAACTTACCCATTTTGACAATTTGTACAAACGCTTGAAATAATGACTATTTCTGTAATCAATAGGACTTAATCCCTTGGTCATTAAACAAAACCTTTCAGGTTTGTAAATAGACGTACACAGGAGAATCGTGTAATTAGTTGAATTTAAGTATTTACTTATTGAACAAGCAAAGATATCGAGTTACTAAATGAAGTCCGATATACAGACAATGATAAGGGGTTTCTAATTTGTTTAATCCTAGAATTCAATTCCATTGTCGATTCCATTTTCGATTCGGTTGTTTTGTGAAGACAAAGCGGTCAGTTTCAGTTGACATTGTATACATGAAATGAGTGGTCAGTTGATAGCTATGTCCAGCCAAACTGACCGGAAGGAATAATTAATCTAGCTGTATCAAGGGTATAGCTGGACTGAAGGATGAAAGAACACAATCAGACTTAATTAGAATTTATCTTTCAGAATAGAATTTGATTCTTTTTGTTTTCTTTCAATGAACACGATTGAACACTCAAACCAATGTGGCGGAAACGTTGTCTGTTGGTTTAGAGATTAAAAGTGCTTAGCTAATTGTTATTCTTATCATTATTGATAAAAGTTCACCATTTATAAGTTATGTATTTGTTATGTCTCGATACTCGAACTAATAAAATTGAATACCTCAAAACTGGTGGAAGAGCTTGATATATTTCACTTTGCTATCTGAGTCAATATATATATATCCATATATAATCGAATATGAATACACTTTTCATGACGAAACTACGTTTTTCCTTTATCTTCATACTTGCAATTGTATTTAGAGTAATCAAACAAATATGGCGGAGGCCTATGTCTTTTTTTAGGTTACCTTTGAATTGTATATGACAATCTCCCTCCACAAGGCGCTAAGGTAACTGTTAGTCGAAGGTAAATTTCACAGAGTTAAAGTTAACCTTAGTAAAGGTTGTTCTGTGAAAATACCCCCCTCTGACCAATGACATTGTCATTAAATCTAATATAATTCCCACTCTCATAATCAAATCATATTTCTTTTCTCTCGCTAATTACTGGAAATGTACACGATTATGCGTGATATGTATGATTAAGTTTGATTTTTATGACTGGTTACTCCATCTAAAATTTATTGAACGGTAAATATATTCATATAACCTTGTTATGCAAATCCATATGTATGTAAGTTTTCCCAGTAAATTATTAATTTTGAAATAAAAAAACTTATATCAGAGAATTTTTTTGTTGCTTTTTCAATCAAATTCTTCTATTCTATTAATCATTGTACACATAGTGCTAGTAACTCGTGCACGTCGTATTCAGATTATAAAAGTGTTTTGCAACGCAGAAAGAAAATGGGTCATGAATGACGTCATTGTAATAAGTTAAACACTGCATTGGCCACGTCTCGCCATATTTGTCTTACTTGTCACTCGAACGACATACGTCTTTTGAAAATATCAATTTTCACAAAATAAATCTTGATATTTGAAACCTTTATACGTTAACGTTTTATATTTTGATTTAAAGCATTTGACTGATTCAGTGATTTTTAATTGCCCGACTTGTAATTATATAAACCGTCCATTAGGTTTCACGTTTCACAGTTTTCACTTTAACTAAATTAACATTAAGCTATGAAACAATAAATGATAATAAAAGATAAGCTAAAATGAATATATATATAGATGTTTAACTATGTCTCAACGCAGAATACCGATAGGACAGATTGTCAATCATACCTAAGTTTAGAAAAAATAAATACTTCCGCATATAATCAAATCAATTATACATGTGGATACGCACATTGTTCATAAAACAGGTACTTAAAAATTCGGAAAGTATCAAGAGGGAAATAAACGCCTGATAACCCTGATTTCCCCTTTCAAGACATAACTCTTTCGCCCTCGCAGTAAGAAATAAAGGTATGAATTATGGAGTGATGCTATATAGATAACCTGGGGCAGGTAGTGAGTGACAGGTAGAGTCTCCATCTACCTATATACTTACTTATATCTATCATACCTGGGCGCAGGTGTTCTTTATTAGTACATATCAGTGACTGGAGGTCTCAAACACGACCATTCACACATTATGGAAAATATGACCATACCGTACTGGTTCACTTTTATCATTTTGATACAAACAATGTGACCAACAAGACTTTAAATTTAAAAAAAAATGAAATTCCCTACTGCAGAAAATACCTTTCACGTAATCGGTAGATTTAATGAAATGTTAAACTGGGTTTAGTTAAGACTTATCTTTTAATGATATCGCGCACGTCAACAGAAACTGAATTAACAAAATGTTATCTTAAACCAATAAAAACGCGCTGACCTTACGCACTTTTTAACAAAACAAAACGTTTAAAACTGGTTACACCTAAATTGAACATATTTATGTTTACTGTTTAGCAAAACAAAACGTTTGAAACTGGTTACACCTTAAATTGAACATATCTTTTGTTAATTATATATATATATATATATATATAACAATAAAAATAAAATATAACATACTTTACATAGTCGTTTGCAGAATGAATCATTTTAATACGATACTAG
Source organism: Phorcus lineatus (assembly GCA_921293015.1). Taxonomy (NCBI): domain Eukaryota; kingdom Metazoa; phylum Mollusca; class Gastropoda; order Trochida; family Trochidae; genus Phorcus; species Phorcus lineatus. The sequence continues at coordinate 23,184,196 of OV121096.1, read as the reverse complement.
TATTTAGTCAATAGTATTGACTCATCAGGGACGATATGATCGTTAACATCGCATTTCAAATATACGTACAATGTAAAGGATATGTTGAAAATTATGTACAAGGATATATTGTAAAATTATTATATAATTATATATCACATGCTTTAAATGCTAACAGAACAAAATTTAAACCTGTCTTACAGCCTCTGCATGTTTGGTATTTGGAAATAAAGATACTATGGGATACTAGACTAATTCTAAAATATTTTGATTATAACAAGAATATTATTCTTCCAAATTTGGATGAAACAAGAAAACAAACATAAGTAAAATACTCCCCATCACATTCTCTGCGTTGATTACCATTCTGATGCATGCATGATATGAGGTAACTAGGAGGCAGATTTTATTTTAGGTATTTTAATATTTCATATGCATATATTGGTTGTTGACTTCCATGACGTTAACAATTTCTTCAATATTGGGTAAAATTTTGTTACTTATTCCTCCAAAATAAAACGAAAGCTTCTTAAACATCGCGAATCCATTAGACACACTATCATTAAAACCCAACTGTTATACCACCGAGAAAGAGCCTGCTTACTCAAACCATTATTCCAATGAATGTAACTACAGACATGGTGTTAATCTTTTGTCTAATAAGCAAACGTCTTAAATCTACTAGTAACATATAGACCACACTATAACTATATACTTAAAATATATAGCACATATAGCAGTTAGTATGTGTTCTCCGCCCTTAATAGATTTACTCCTATCTTATGGGAAAGTATCCCAAGACATACTTAATGGCTTACAATGTAATATGTATCTAAGGCATGAAAACCATTACAATCACAACTGGCATTACAAACCTGAAAGGCACCGTAGCATGTTTTCTATGGGAAAAAAGGGGATCTTACGAAATGAATTAATTTTTATACATCTTTTTTATTAATCAGAAAAGGAACATAACAACTTCGTTCGTTTGAAATATTCGACTCCATATACCAAATTCAAATGATTAATAGTTGTTCACACTAAAATGACAACATGCACTGTTCGCATCATACGTGATCATTCTTCCATGACTACAGATACTGGGTAATGAAATTTACCCTCTGAAATAATAAATTTAGCATAAATTTATATCTATTGGGGAAAATTTGAAGAAATAAAATGTCTAAACAACGCGTTACAGTGCTCTTTTAAGTATTGTATTAGATTTAAGTATAGCAGTATGAATCGAACCTGTTCGGCCATATTGGATATGAAAATTTGGATTTGTTTGTTTGTCTTGTATTCAAATAAAATATAGATTTGTAATTTTTAATAACACTTGAAATTGAGAATTACCAAATCAAGAATGACAGTGTTAATAAGCCATAACAGATACTGTAGTCACTGCACAATGAGTTGATATAGTATTTTAAGAAGCTATATATAAATAGAAGGATGCAACTGCGTCTTAACGGGGGGTCTTTCTATAGTTGATACATCTTACTTTGTAGCCTTTGTGTACGTTAAGATAAAAAGTAAGACATGTTTCATTGAAATTCAAACATCATAGTAAAAACTATTAACTGCGTTTTTCTTATTCCATTTTTTTTTTGAAAATTCAAAGGGAATATTTGGGAATAAAATGTGTATTTCAGAAACAACTTTTAACATCATAGTAAACAGCTATCTATAATTATAATTCTACATTTTTTGAAATATTGAAGTTTGGTAGAAAAAAATCTCAATGAATGTTTGTTAAACTTGTTTTAATAATTCAATGCAATAATGATAATTTAGTAACAAAGTCATAATTACAATTAATCTACATTTTGTTATTTGCTAACAAAAATGTAAACTCGAATTGAAAATACAAGACATTAGAGTTCATGTTGTTGAAACCGTTTCAGAGCAACTCAACTCAATCATGTTTGATCATAAAAGGGAAACATCATTGTAAATGATTTTCTGAATCAAATGTAACCGTAAAGTGTTGAACTATCGTAGAAAACTTGTTAGCGTTCACGAATCTCAAGTTTATGTTTTATATTAATAGTATTAATAATTAATAGTAATAATTCCGTTTGATTTACATGCACAAACCATTGTGATCTGTCCTTTTGAAATCTGACTTGGATTAGATCAAAAGTGTTGTGGTTGTTTGAAAAAATTGTTTCAAATTGTTATTTGCCTTTGAGGAAAATCTTTGAATAAAGAACATAAACAAGGCGTTTTAAAGGCTTTCATAGGGTATGACATCGCCGCGATGAAATATATTCAATAACGTTCACGCTTTCATAGTGAACGTTCAGTTGCAATAAAATGTTAAAACTTTAATAATTGAAAATCGAGGGTGAATGTTCCGAAGTTACAGAGAGCCACACCGCGTATCAAAGAGTGGCCAACATTCAACATGAAGGTTCGAATCCCCGCTAAGGTCACAGCCATGTTTTACACTTGGAAAAAAATACCACAACTTAGTGAAAAGATGCTAAGTAGAACTGTAACAGTTTGAGCAGGGCCAGTTAGAAACGGTGTGACTCAGCTATAAGGGTTTTATAGTAAAGGTAGGCCAGGGGGTATAAGTATTGTGATTTAAGTGAAGGGTACCCTGGTTGCAAATACCATTCAGAGATTGAACTATTTCCTGGTGGTATGTAGAGGTACCCTGAGATCGAAACAAACAGACAAACTGTGCTGTAATAGTTTTTCAGAATTTGAGAATGGTCTTTGGTATAGGTACCCTGTTTTTACTCTCTAGAGTGACCAGTAGGTGGAACCATTCAGAGAGGTACCCTGAGTTGGTAGTAACATCCAGAGAGGTACCTTGTGGTATTATGTCAGGAATACCCAGTTGGTGGTACCATACAGAGAGGTACCCGAATTTTAGATCAAGTTAAGTTTTTCTAGAGTGATGGTCCACTAGGACCAAAGCTACCCTGCTGGTACCACCCATCTAGAGATATGTTTCCGGTTGTAACAAGGGTAGCCAGAGATTGAAACAATCAAGCGCACTCAGCTTTAAGTTTTTTTAGAGTAGAGCTTAGATGGATATGAGATACCCTTTGCTCAAGGGTTACAGCTAGCCTCTTGGACTCTTGGCATCCAACTATATATTCCCTGATGTCATTTAGAGGTACCCTATGTATGACGATTTTAGGCAGGACCAGAACAAAGACCTGACCTAAGGGGTTAGTTAAGGCGGTCTAAAGAAAAAGGTACCTTGCTGTTTTGGAGAAGAGGTATTCATTTGGTGGCTGGTAATATCCAGAGATATAGATTTTCATTGGTTTCATCTTGGAGTAAAGGGTAGCCCGAGTGTCATTTAGTGATCAGTTTAAGATACAGATATTCTGTTTCAGCTACAAGGGTTTTCAGAGTTGACGTGGGTGGCCTCCGGGTTGACCCGCCATGTTTGTTGCTGGTTACATCGAGATACAGAAATATTTCCTGATTGCCCTATCTATAGCGTGTACACTTTTCTGTATAATACCTTTAGGTCTAACATTTCCTGCTTTTATCCTGAGGCTTAAAGGATCACTTGCTTATAGTTTGTATTGTAGAATAATACTGTTTGAAAAGGAAATAGGTTGTATTGGCTATGCCTATTCGATGCCAAACTGATACTTTTGACGAAAGTATAGGCATTTTCTTTGTATAATCATGGTAACAGTAAGGATAAAACGCAGTGATTGTCTTATGCATCACATTACACGACCTATCGTAACTCACAACTATCGTACAACTCACTTATCTGTTTGTCTGTTTGAAATATTGAAGCAAAAATTTTATTTTAAGAGAGGTCTAGAGACTATTTAGGTTACATTTTGAACGTTCTGGATCTTGTTAAAGGTTCCATATTTTTTTTCGAATCAGGTTATTATCACTAAAGTCTCTCTTTTATCATGTAACCTTCGACCGAAGGGTAGGAGAGCTTTAACATATAAAATATATATCATCGTGAAGAATTATGGTCAATTGAGTGTCTAATCACATCCAATTAATTTTAAAGATATCATGTTTACAATATCTACAAAAAAGTGTTATAGCCTAAGTTAGTATTTATATATTTAACTTGATTTTTTACATTAGAGGTAGAATATGATAACTTAATATCTCAATAACAATATTCCAAGGACAAATTAAAAACAGCGATTTGAGTAAGGACGAATGTAGGTAATAATGCAAGGTATAAGCAATAATAGAAATCGATAGATACCTTATTAAGGAGCACGATTCATGTTTTACATGTTATGTGTCTTGTGTATATGTATATATGCATTACCTTTTTAATATACAGATATATGTTCACAAATGAGAAGAGGCATTCATGAGGTTGGCATCAAAGAAATGAAGAGTTAACAGAGGAAAATAAAGAAGTTGATTATCCGTAAATGAGTTGTCAGCTCAATGTTTCCGCAGATTATTAACCATTGCTGAAACCACACTGCATCTTATAGTTCCAAATCAGCAGACATTAGTTCATTCTTGGTAATCTTTCAATATTAAATTTGTAATAAGAGTTTTGTTTTTATGTGAATAACGGCAATCTTTAAGATGAATCTTTTAAAAATCTAGATTTCCATATTCATGGTCAATGCTTCATAATTAGATCTACTAACTTAATTAGAAATGAGAGACGATAATAAAAAATGACATTTGTTTTGGAAATGTCTTGAGTCCAAAAAGTAACATGGTGAAAGATTCAGACGTCAAACTGTGAGTTAAAGGACAAAATGAAAATAAAAAACCTATTCCTACGTAATGATATTTGTATATAGATATTCCAAACGATTTCCTCTTTACATCACCGGGAATATATCCGTTGAAATAAGCCTTTGGCGATGACAAAAAAGTATTACTATCTTTTGTTCTGCGATTAGGATTATTAAATAAACTTGCCTTGAAATACTTTAATCAACTTAATTTTCAAAAGACCAAACACCAGTAGACTATATCGTCACAAGTGTACAGATGCACATGCAAAGCTTCTTAAAGCACGTGGTTGACGGTACGGTATCAACAATGCAATTTCAAAACTGTCATTGTTTATGAATATAAATGTTGTGAAAGTCTAAGGTAAAGTCTCCCATAGCTTCATGCAGACTCACCTACATCCATCCCGTGCATGTACGTACACACACGCGCATATATACACATGCAGAAGCAGGGGACCAGAGAGGAGACTCATACATCAGGGTTGTCTCTCACTGGACGAGCCATCAGGTCTGACTCCAGTCTACTGGCCTGAGTAAGTTACACTCACTGGCGCTTTAATCTTATAATCCACTATCAAAGATGAACTTATAGGACACCAACATCGTAAGTCAGTAAAACAGAAGAAGATAAACTATGTATTGTTTCAAGGTGATTAGTCTAACAAAGGGAGACAAGTGAAGTTGGAAAGACAGTAACAAACCCTGGACGTATGAAGAGAGGCTAAACTCTTTCAACAGGTGAAATCTCACGTTCGAGCCTGGGTGAAGCTGTGTTGCTTGAGCCGCTACACACGACCATTAGGCACAAACAACATGCAGAGTCGAGCCGATTGTCTTTGTGAATATGCTTGACGTACACTCACACAGTACTTACATCTTACATAGGGTGGAGGCTACAGTACTCGTCTTCTTACATATGGTGGAGACTAAAATACTCGACATCTTACATCGGGTTTATACTACAGAACTGACATCTTACATAGGGTGGAGGTTCCAGTACCCGACGTCTTACATAGGATGTAGACCCAATATTCGACGTCTTATATACTTGTAGGGTATCAACATTACAAATTACATAGTGCGTAGACTGTTATCCGTATACCCTTGGCAAAGGTATATATAGTACTTGTCGTCTTGCTTAAGGTATGTCAACGACCCAGCAACTTAAATCTTGCACAGGATATACACTTAAGTACTTGACGTCTAACATACATTACGCCATCTTACATCAAGGTTTTCCACCTGTTATATCTTAAATACGTGGAGGATTATCCTACGAATCCACGTCCCAATGAACTCACACGTGAGTTGATGTACCATACTGGTAACTTTTAGTGGTTCTCAAGGAAACCACACCCTTTAATCTCCCATGAATTGTAAATATCACAATAGGCCTTAACATAGTATTAGATCAAATAGGGCGTCTTCAAACAACCAAATGAACAACGGTCAATGTAAGAGCAATAAATGGAGGTATGAATTCTTGTTTACATATCATAATCCTGAAAGAATTGAGTTCAGTTAAGGGTATCTAACGATGAATGAAAAAAGTAATAGTTACATCTTTCATAGTTAATTAATGATATGTGTTTCGATGTAAACAAAGAGCTGGTAATCTAAGGTTCTTCCGGGAAGCACGGCAAAGTGGACGCTGCAGGTGATAGACTTCCTGTACTTGATCCAAGTGTCCCGGACAGTCCTGTCGGTCGTCGGGATCTTAGACGATGGGGACTCACTGCAGGGCATCCAGTCTCATTGTCCTTGTCTGTTTGTCAATCCCTGTCTCTCTGCCAGTATCTGTCCCTCTATCTCTCTACCTCTTTTGTCAACCTGTCTACTAATCTATCTTTCCACCAATCTCTGTCTCTCTACCATTCTCTGTCTTTCTATCAATCTCTATCTTTCCACCAGTCTCCGTCTCTCTATCATCCTCTGTCTTTCAACCAATCTCTATCTTTCTATCAGTCACCGTCTCTCTATCATCCTCTGTCTTTCTACCAATCTCTTTTTATCAGTCTCTGTCACTCTACAATTCTGTTTTTCTACCAATCTCTATCTTTCTATCAGTCTCCGTTACTCTACCTCTCTCTGTCTTTCTATCAGTCTCCGTCGTTCTACCATTCTCTGTTTTTTTTTCTACCAATCTCTATCTTTCTATCAGTCTCCGTCACTCTACCCCTCTCTGTCTTTCTATCAGTCTCTGTCACCCTACCATTCTCTGTCTTTCTACCAATCTCTATCTTTCTATCAGTCTCTGTCACCCTACCATTCTCTGTCTTTCTACCAATCTCTATCTTTCTATCAGTCTCCGTCACTCTACCATTCTCTGTCTCTCTATCAGTCTCCGTCACTCTACCATTCTCTGTCTTTCTACCAATCTCTTTCTATCAGTCTCCGTCACTCTACCATTCTCTGTCTTTCTACCAATCTCTATTTTTCTATCAGTCTCCGTCACTCTACCATTCTCTGTCTTTCTATCAGTCTCCGTCACCCTACCATTCTCTGTCTTTCTACCAATATCTGTCTTTCTATCAGTCTCCGTCACTCTACCATTCTCTGTCTTTCTATCAGTCTCCGTCACTCTACCATTCTCAGTCTTTCTACTAATCTTTATCTTATCAGTCTCCGTCTCTCTACCAATCTCTATCTTTCTATCAGTCTCCGTCTCTCTATCATTCTACGTCTTTCTACCAATCTCTTTTTATCAGTCTCCGTCTCTCTACCAATCTCTATCTTTCTATCAGTCTCCGTCACTCTACCAATCTCTATCTTTATATCAGTCTCCGTCACTCTACCAATCTCTATCTTTCTATCAGTCTCCGCCTCTCTATCATTCTCTGTCTTTCTACAATCTCTATCTTTCTATCAGTCTCCGTCTCTCTATCATTCTCTGTCTTTCTACCAATCTCTATCTTTCCACCAGTCTCCGTCTCTCTATCATTCCCTGTCTTTCTACCAATCTCTATCTTTCTATCAGTCTCCGTCTCTCTATCATTCTCAAATCAAATACGTATTAGTCCATCTCTCTATGGCCCTCTATTAGTCCCTGTATATCTGGAAGTCTCTGTCTTTCTATCGGCATCTGTCTCTCAATACATCACAATCTCCACATGTGTGTTTATCAAATTCTGTCTGTCAGTCTATATGTATATCGCTCTCTCTATCATTCTATTTCTTTCTATCTGTCTCTGTCCCACTGTCAGTCTCAGTATATTTCTGTGTGGTTTAAATCGGCTAAATAAGGATAAATATGTGTATCTGCGAGGCTCCAACAATACCCTGATACATCTCCCCGGTACCTCAGTCTATGGGCTCTTTGTTTGTCTGTCTGTCTGTCTGTCTGTCCCATCATTCTGTTCTTCATCTGTGCGTTGTTCTGTTCTATGTAGTCATTACATTGAATATAGCATGCGATTGGAATAGTTTCATTCTCTTACTGTTTCAAACGATCAAGATTACATATGAAACAGATTCAAACATTTTCAAATACCTCTATCCGCCTATAAACAATACTTTAAAAGATAAGTGTACCTAGTTCAAAGCGATTTCATTTATTTCAAATATATTTCATTCTTGTATGGAACAACCAATTATTTGTCTATTCCATACAATAGAGAAATAATCACATTTCATATGCACAATTCATCTTGGAAAATTTTTCATCTGAAAATTCAAACGATCGAGATCAAAGTTGATTTTTCTTAAAATTAAAGGACTATTTAGAAGTCAATTAAGATTGACAGAGTTAACAAGATCGTAAACCTGTGAAATCGATGCGATCTGATTCAAGCCTTTTCAAAATATTCCCTTTGCCGCAAATCAGCTTATTTAGTGAATCGTTAGAAGACATTGTCTCCGGCCACCCGAATCCACTCACTTCCTCCGGAGATGAAACAAGGTAAACAGAAATATTAAGTGAGGCAGATGCCGTGACATAATGATTATCAAATTGCAGTTTAATAACGTCTTCAGAAGTTAGATAAATATGGAATAAAGGCGGAAGTGTTCATGTGGTGTTTGACGGGATAGGAGGAGAAAAATCACCAGAAGCGATATCATAATTAGCACAGTAGGACAGTTTGCATTGTGGGAACGATGTTTTACAAGTTACTAATTATAAAAAAAAATTGATAAAGGTTATATTTCTAAGAAAGAAAGACGGCCGAACAGAGGGAATGCAATGCATTGTGACAAAAAAGTTTACCAGTTACTTATCATTATCAAACATTTGATAAATGTTATCCTTCAAAGGTTTGATGCATAAAGTGCGTCCAGAAATACTGAATGTAAATCTTGAAGCATACGACGAATAGACGGACTGTCATACATTATAGGACCGATGTTTTAACAGTTAAAAATCTTTAATTTGAAATATTTCAATGTTTATAGATTTGAAAACATTGTGATCTTTCCTAAATTGAGAGACCAGCATTGCCAAGTCAGATAAAATTAATATCAAAAGTGTTCTGTTTGAATAAAGGTGCACAGAAATGGTGTTAATATTTGTAGAAATCAAAACAACGACTGTTCTATTTTAAGTTTTTATGAATTAATTCAGCATACTGTTCATCAAGTTCTACATATTTGTATTTATTTAAAGAATGTGTATTCACACATTAGAAGGTGTGTTTGTGAAGGTAATAACCGTTGCTATGTAACCAAAGTAATGATAAAATAATTCTTGTACATCTGTTCATTTGAGAAATGTTAATACTTTCAAAAAACGTAGTCATCAGGGTCGAACTAAATCACGCATACGTAACACGATAGATCAAACGATTTTTTAAATTCACGAAATGTAATTTTGAAAACACAAGATATGTAAATACCTACATAGTTTATGAAAAAATGTTCGAATTTCTGTTGAAAACAAATCTGAAAGTATAGGGAACACACACACGGCCACCCACCTCACAAAGCATACACTACTGCAATAATCTCTTAGTGACCAATATATCCAAAATTAATTAAAATTAAACAACACATATCATGGACAAGTTTTTAAAAATAATATTTATAATTATTACAGGAGGAATACACAAAGCTGTGAAAACAGTTAGCGTTGTCTTTTACTAGCGATCACACTGACTTTCTTATTTTATTATTAAAATAACCGATGTTACCGCACATAGACAATTAAGGGCCTTATTTTTCAAACCATTAAGATGATCGTTAGTAGTTAACGAAACCATAGCGTAAAGTTTAATAATGGGAGTTGATTTGAACCTTGGTAGATGTTTTGGGAGAGCCACTTCTCTATAACAGAATAATATATAGACTCTGACAGGGTTCAAATCCAGGAACCTCTCAATCCGAAGGCAAACTCGGTAACTACTGTACATTTCAACCGAGCTATGCATAAATCTGTCATTGTATAGTATTCATTTCTTGGTATGCGAATCAAGCTACCTAAATGCTCATAAAATTGGAAGGCAAGAATTGAAAATCTTAAAACACGACATGACTTACCTTTTGGCCCAGCTATTATGTAGCGAGTCAAAGAGAAGCGCACTGATAATCATCACTTAAAGAAGGAGAGAGGGTGCATCAACTGTTCAAAGGGCTAGTAATACGCGTCTACAGGTGTAGGGGGATGAGATTGATAGATAGATAAGGTGAACACTGATATAGATGCAAATATGTCAAATACGTAACACCATATTCCACAAAAACAGCTCATAACTCTTTATACATCATTTTCTACATATTCATTCTCGAATTCACCTGAATTTTTGCATAATCTGGTTTCGCTTTAAATTATTTTTAAGTAAAAAAATAATATTTGGCCCATATACGAAAGCAGTGATAAATATTAAGATGATATGTCATATGAATATTATAGAACAACGCATAACTCTTTATACATCATTTGCTACATATTCATTCTCGAATTCACCTGAATTTTTGCATAATCTGGTTTCGCTTTAAATTATTTTAAAGTAAAAAAATAATTTTTGTCCATATACGAAAGCAGTGATAAATATTAAGATGATATGTCATATTTCATATTCAAGATATCTCCGGCTGTGGACACGTAAATTCATCATGGAAAGACGATTACCTATTCTATGCTCGCCCCAGTAGATCTAGATGACGCACAAGATTCTGACAGCAGAAGCAAGTGTCTGGATAGGGCGAGCATGCTGATTTACTATCACTTGGACCAAAGCGGGGGATATAGACAACGCCCTTCTCCTCGCCGTCTGTGATCAGATCTTCAACTTAATCATTACTTTTTTGGAGGTATTCGAGAAAGTGAACGATCTTTAGATGTTGACACACTGAAAACATGTAAATCTAAAGATCTTCTCGGAGCTATCTGGCCTGGCGCTATTGCAGTGTATAAACAAGCTCTACAAGTCAGATATAGCTGAATTCACAGCTGCAGGTCAGGCCAAATGAACCATGAAAGATTAAAAATGAAATATTTCATATTCATCTAATATATCTATATTGAGTTTTTAAAAATATTTTATGAGTCAGTAAATGTTTATTTTTGTATATGCTTTATAGCAAAATCTGCCATAAGGATACCCTAATGTTCTCGTTTATGACTCATCCACTCTTGTTACGTAAACTTGTTTACATATTCTACAGTTAAATTGTTATTCATTTTACATGCAATAATATGTTTTCTATGCAAATGGTAAAACTCGTTATTTTTGTCTCTTTTCTACATTTGATGCTCGTTTTTTAATCAGTCAGTTATTGTAAATCTAAAATGTGTTTCGACTAAACGTTTTTTTAAAGTTTTCTTTTATCAAAGGTTTAGTATTTTCAGTCTGTTTTAAGAAAAAACAGAGACTAATATTCATAATAAATGCGACATACTAATAAAGACTTTAGTAACAGAGGCTTATAGTCATAATAAATGCGAAATACTAATAAAGACTTTAGTAACAGAGGCTAATATTCATAATAAATGCGACATGCTAATAAAGACTTTAGTAACAGAGGCTAATATTCATAATAAATGCGACATACTAATAAAGACTTTACTAATAGAGACAAATATTTAGTATAAACACGACTGCGATGACTAATTCAGAATTACATACTATTATTCAGTACAAGTGGGACTACTAACATAAACTTTAGAACCAGAGACTACTATTCACCATAAACGGGACACACAAACAAAGACTTAAGTATCAGAGACTGATATTAAATATAAAGGAGATAGACCATCAAAGACATATTTGGTATAAACGCGACGTACTAACAGATTCGTCAGTAACAGAGACTAACATTGAGTTTAAACCCGACACACTTCTACAGACTTTATTACAGAGACTTATCAGTGTTAACGCGACATGCTAACAGATACGTTAGTAACAGAGACTAACATTGAGTTTAAACCCGACACACTGTCACAGACTTTACTAACAGAGACTTATCAGTGTTAACACGACATACTAACAGATACGTCAGTAACAGAGACTAACATTGAGTTTAAACCCGACACACTACCACAGACTTTACTAACAGAGACTTATCAGTGTTAACACGACAAACAAAGTTTAAGGGACTCCCATATATCATGTCATCTTTTACAATCAGTAGAGGTTTTGAATTAATGAAATGGTACACTTCACAACAGTTTATCTTATGATATGATCGTGAGTGAAAAATCCCCTTTTACAATACACGGGCGATTATCCGATAACTTTACTTGAAATAATACATGTATATACGATGTTTATTTTTGGGGAGACATGCGATATGAGATCGTCGTAATCAGAGAAAGACATATGTATCCCTTATAATACCCTTTTTTCCGACAGGCAATTGTGTCTGTGATATTGTGAAATGAACTCTTAATTTGAAATCAACCACACACTACATGTACCTGTGCATGTTATGCACAAGTTTTGAACCATGAAATGAAATGATATTAGGTAAAACGTTTGACCCGTATAAACATACATGAGACTATCATACCTAATAATAATAAAAATCATGGTTCATTGAAATAAATCAGTATTAAATATATATATGTACTGTTTTAGCCAAATCTTTACATGCACAAGGATATACGCTGAAGTAGCAGTATCGACGTTTCTGAGAATCCAATCAATAAAATAATGTCAAGCGAAAAATGTATCATATGTATTATCTTACTACTATGATGGTTTGAAAAAGAAAATGATATCGCTTATAAGAGCCGACGGTGGAAGGTTAAAGACATGAAAAATTATTTTTAATAAAATGTGTCGTGGACCGTTAAATTGCATGATGCGTAATACCTATAAACGTTTTGAATACAATAAAAGGGTGTAAAGAGGAATTTGAAAGAAACTATTCGTGTACAAATATTTTCCCCTATGACTTCATGTTTTGAGATTCATAATGACAGCGCGCTTCATAAAGAAAATGACTTACAAATTGATGAGAAAATATCGTAAAAGTATATTGGTCTTCGATCTAATCATAAAGTATCTCATTCGATAAAGAGTATCAAAATTCAAATTAATATCATGAGAAAGATTTTCTTTGCCGACGATCAACATGAAAATAGCCTCTCACGCCGAGCTGAGTTGATCAACAAACTTTGTTAAAATATTAAAGGAAAATAAAATAATATGGAGTAAAAGACTGTATTGGTTCGTATCTGTTTATTGTGGCGGAGTATGTGTTCGCCAGGGAGGGAGCATTAGCCCGCTCTACTTTGCTTTGTCGGAGATAGCAACGTTTTTGCCAAAATTTACATTTTTAAGGAAAGGCAAACAAAGCATAACCTTGAATGTTTAGTTCCATGTAAACTGTTACCGCCTTTTGCTGTAATGTTGATCACGTGACCCGGTGATCTGGCAAGTTAGTCAATATTAACCTAGCTAGTTAGCTTTGTTTAACATGTAGCAACACACAGCGAAATGCCTGCCCGCATAAACTCCCTTGTTGCACAACCAGCTGCCGATTCGGTGACAAAATCAGGGTCAGAAGTCAACATTATCCAAGCGGTCTCTCTAACCTGGGGCCCTTGAGGCTCAAACAGGCTAGCCTGACCCTTAACCCAAGGCTCGTCGTCAACCAATATCATAGAGACCTAATTTGACATTTAACAACTTCAAAGTGGATCATTAAAGATCGAGTAACTATGTGAAAGTGGTAAGCATTTAACTAAGGGCGTATTTAGTATATTGTGTATAGTCTAAAGTGGCCAATAGTTTATGCGAATGTCTTTAAGGAAAGAAACATTAGCACTGCATAGCATAGTGCATAAGATACACTTGAAACTCCTATAGAAATGATCGAAACTTGTCTGGCCAACAAATTAACCACTGCCATTTCCGAACAAGAAATACTTCTAAGGGAATTGCATGGATCCATGCCAAATACAATATAATATCAGTAGGCATACTGACTGTGATAATAAATTTCAAATGAATAAACGATTTGATGCTAGGAGAACAACAATGTAATCTCATCGGTGTCTTTACGCATGGTTGACGAGTGGAAATTCAAAAGTACCAGTTCTGAGGAACATAGGTTTTGACAAAAATATGTCAAAATGTAGGTGTATAACGTGTAAAAACGGGTCCCCTATCATAATAATAAGTATCATTATCAGCTAACCCTGTCTATACTGCTTTGAAAAGTTCCTCGAAATTAAACATTTGCAATTGACGTAACGTTATACAGTTTAAGAAATGACGTTTGATATCAAGTATTTGCATGAATGCGCGTGGATTTCACGAAAACCGAAGCATTCATGTCTCATTATCTATGGAGACATACCTTGAAATGTTACCAATCGATGTTAAAAGATTCATAAAAGGTTAAAAGGATAACAGCACTAACTTAGCAAATAGGTCTTGATACCGTTTACCGTGTGATTTAGTGAGTACACAATAGCTTGAATACAAAATACATTGTATGCCTAATATTTGATACAATTGTTAACAAATACTTTGAATACTTAATACAGAAAATACTGGACAGACGGTTTCGATTCAAGTAATATTTGAATTTAGGAATAAGAAATGCAAGTCACTAAGAAAAACTATACGGGATTTATGCATACATGTCTTTTTTAATACGAAAAATAATCTTAAGTTTTCCTTGCAAATGAGATTAAAGGATTAACATAAAGGATAATAACGCCTTCATAAAGCGTATGTCTTCGTTGCACATGATACTAAACCGTATGACAACATAACTTGAAAATCAAGTTTGAAATAAAGAAGGAAAATTTCTGCCCAACTAGTCATAATGACGAGAGCATTGATTATCAAATGAAGCATTCATATGAACAGTTCACGTATTGGTAGTTTTCCTTATTGCAGATACAAAATGTGTGAATATATATATATATATATATATACTTCACACTTATATGCTGTCAATATGAAGCTTGAAATAGACAAATGCTACACTGATTATGTCGTTGCATATCGTTTATGGAGTAAAACTCTGTCTTATGTGAGTATACTTGATTTTGGATAGTTCTTTTTCATTATCAACAAAGTGGGGATTTGAGAACTATAAAAACATATGTATGTATGTCTGTCTTTATATGAATACAAACACAGCAAGTTAAGGAAAGTTATGAGAGGCTAAACATGTAAATAATGGTGCTAATTGATGAATATGAATTTTCTTTACAAAAGATTTAACCGAACATCAAAGAATCATGAGGAAGTTGCTCTTATCTTTTGAAAACAGATAGCTTTCTGTATAACCTGATAAAAGGGTTGTGATAATATTGGTAAATGGAATCATTGTCATACGAAATTAAAAAACAATACAAAATATAATTTATGTAAGAAAACTTGTCTTTAAAAAGGTACTCACGTTATGGTAAACAATTTTGCATTTCACCAATCAAAATAATTTGAATATCCATCCCAATGAAGTTTTCTTTCTGTACCAAACATTGATTAAATATATTGATAACAAACTTCTTCAATGGAAAGCTTCGTATTTCGTATAGATTGATTTTCCTTGAAAACGCTTCACCGGTATCAACTCACTTCACAGAAAACTTCAAGAGTATTGTGTTCTGTATGTTTTTCCTATGCTAGAGTGCTTTCTCTCACCTTGTCTGCTGCCATACAGTGTCACTTGTCTCCGGGGAGTCTCAGTAACTCAAGACGAACGCTAGTGCAGTGCCGTGTTTTCTTTATACTCTCACTCTTACTGTCATATTCGCATTGTGTCCCCAAGCTGCTTGTTTCTACGTACGGGCTTCAATGAGAATGACCCATTTCACAACGCTTTTCATTGGTTGAGCCGTCTCGCCAATCAGCCAATGAAAGCGCTGTGTCTTATACGGAAGAAAATTCGCCTTACTTGATAGAGGTGAATGTCATCATCACAGAAATGTCATTAGCAAAGTCTGTCTAAGACAGCGGGGTCGGCGAATCACTCAAGTGGAACGGTTTTAGGAGCTGTAATAAAACAAAAGCATCATTTACCTCGGACAGGGCTGTTGTGATTTATGTTCGGCTGAGTTACGGGACCACATGATGTAAACAGAGACATTACTGCTAACTTATTTTAAAAATCACTTATTAAAATGAATTAAAAACATAATTGATTTTTTGAAATATGTGCCCCGAATAATTTTTCTTTTTTAATTATGGGATTTGAAATAACACTTAGAAAGTGTCGAAAAATGTAATTTATGAATGTCCACAAACAAAAACACATGAAAAAAGCCATGAATGATGAATTACATGGGTTTGTTAATCTAGACTTGGTATCTAATAGACTTAATTAACGTCTTTTAGTGAATGATTTTCTTGCTCATGGGATTGGTGTATGGTCTGGTGTGTATTGGATTCGTAAACTAGGTGTATGGAGATGAATTTAAACGATCCGTTACGTAAAAAGGATCGGTAATAAGGAAATCAAGATGGAAAATAACAAAACAAAAGATTATATAAAAATGAAATAAGCAAAAATTTAAGCAATCAACATTTATTTTTTTGTAATGTGTTAAACTTGGTTTGATACTGTTCAAAGGGTGCATTACCATGGATTGAGAATAATCATTTTCGGAATAACTGGCAATTAGCATTTTAGAGAAAAAAACAACAACAATGTAATATACTTAATTTAGGATTAGTTTGGTTCATAGGTTGATGACCCTTTTTGCCGTAAACGAAAGGTAAAAACCCCAAAATATATAAAAGTTGTGAAATCAATACAAATATGTACTTGCGAAAACACCTTATTTCCAGAATATGGCTACGGTAATCTATATAGAGAGCAGCTAGGAGAGTAGGTAGGTAGTGCGGCGTGATCTACAGTGAACACACACACACACACACACACACACACACACCCACACCCACACACACACACACACACACCCACACCCACACACACACAAACAAGGCACGAGAGGTCGACACCATTTACAAGAAGTCAAGTTGCAATATTTGTTCAGTTTTATTTTCATAGTATAAAGTATGACATGGGAATAAAGATGGACAGTAAGATTAATATAGATATCACTTTTTTCAAGATAACACGGCTTCTTGGATGGTATTCACCTGAAGAATAACATTAAAGCAGCTGTTGTATACTCTAAAGTGTGAATTATAAACAAGCTAAGTTAGTTGCCAGGAACTTTACACGGATTCCTTGATTAATAGTCAGATTTAAAAGAAAACAAGCAGAACAGTTGTTATATAAATACATAATATAGTTGTCATAAATAGTATTCCGGTGTGACTTTTTCTATTTCTCATATTATCGTATAAGATTTAAGATCTTGAATAGAATTTGGAAGTAGAAATCTCTTCACAAAATTCACGAAACTTATCATCCATATGTTTGACCTGCTTCACCGCAAACTTCTAAACGTCTCTCGTGGGGCGATCTGTGTTGAAACGGTTGCGATTAAGCGCTTGAGTTTAAGCAACCTTAGACGGCGCTTAGAAGCCAGATGACATAAACGACGGGCGTGAATATATTTCTAACATAAATCACATTTGTCCGCACCAGGGGTGAAAGGTCACACGTTTACTCATAAAATTCACAACCGCCTTTACTGCATAACTATGTAAACAACTGTCATTAGTATAAGTACTACGCATTCCATCGGCATAGGTTGATTACCTCTGGGGTAATGATCTGTGGACATATGTCTCGACTTTCGCGAACATTATTGACTTTAAATGGTAAATCCGTGGGCCTCTGGGTCCATGCGTATGCAGAAAGACACCGAGTTCGAACATATTGTTTGCAAGTCTCGACAGTTTTTCAGACTAACTAACATATATATATATATATATATATATATATATATATATATATATATATATATATATAAAATATGAAAAGTTGAATTGGTTCAAACGCAAGGTCAGATATAGATTAAATATAACATACTTCACATAGTCGTTTGTAGAATCATTTTAATCCGATACTAGTATTTCGTCAATAGTATTGACTCATGAGGGATGAAACGATATGATCGTTAACATCGCATTACAAGCGTTTTTATAACAAAATATAGTACAATGTACTAGGATATATTGCAAATTATGCTAATAATATATATATTAGACATCCAGGTGAATGAGTGGAATTTTCATAAATTGCTTTGCGACGTTGATGATGTTGCATTGCTGAAAGTCTAACCATGTTCCACACGCGCCATGCTGATGAGGTCCTAAAGACTGGGATGATAGACTGGGAATGATCAAATATTGCACCAGTAACAAAAGAAGATAAATTTCATATTTATGTATGCTTTCAAAATAATTATTTCAACAAAGAATTGGATTGGTAAAAAAGCTATAAGCTTATATGAATACCACTCAACTATGAATACATTAAATAATATCCATGCAACTACAAAGTTAGTTGTTTTATGATCCGAACTAAATCGGATTCTAAACTCGAGATGTATTTTCGGACGCATGCAAGAAACTGTGATACTGTTACCTCACCTGTTCAATATACTGGCATCATCATAAAAAGATACACCACGTGGTTTGGTTATCAGATCAATATTAGAGGTAGTTATATTTAGATGATTGATTTCAGAGCAAACGAGAGGTCGGTTATTAAACTGTTTGCTATCTGAAAACCAACTTCTAAGTTTGATACGGTGGTCATGTCTCGGCTACGCCTCGCCACGTTTACTGAATCGTGACTTACACCCTAGGCTTGCGGGTCCCTTTGCCTCCAAGTTTGACTTTTGATATTTTCTTAGATTTATTTTGGTGATGAAGTTAGATGTTTTACGTCAGATCATACACTAAAAACTTAATGGACAATATACAATTCTAAAGAATATAACACACCAAATATATTTCACCATGCAACTTCTTCTGCTAAAACTTGGAACACTGATATATTTTTGTTTGAAACAGGGGACCACTCCATTTTCTCCACGTCCTTGTAACCATCTTCTTTCATTTGTTTGCTGCACAAATCCCCGTGAAATACATTAAATACGTGCATCACATGGTGAAATGGACAACTTCCGTGCACCTAAACGTATCGCTTGGTACAGATACATACATTTCACAATCTAAATAGATTAGATCATCATTTTCATATCAGGTCGTACTGAAAGTAATAAAATAGAATAGAATTGTCGATGTATTTGTTGATTACATGAACTGAATAGTGGTTTTGAATATTGAACATCGATTATCTTTGTATTCTTTTCCTGATTATATCATTTCAGTTCAATGTGGGTTGTGTGTTTTTGAAATAAAAACTCTTATAAATAATCTGATTGATATTCTTATTTAAATCGATCGTGCTCCAAATTTTCTTTACATTGCCTCTCCTTCAAATGCACGTAAGGAATAATCCCCATGTGCACGATGTCAGAGAAACATGATTCATTCGACACTCCGGTGGTGTTTATTTCTCCTTTTCTTTATTAATAAGAATGTTTTTCTGTATGAATGTATAAAAATGTGACAAGACAATATATTCAGTACACCTATTTATACAATACAATAAACAATTAATACAACTTAAAATACTAACCCTGCCACATTAATATCTGGATTCCCATGAAACATATAACATTTTTTTAAAGATCAGATATGAATAAATATGTGTTGTTAATAGTTGTATGTATGACTGTATGTATGAAGAGAGATCGACATATTTGATTTTACTTCCTGAAAGAGTATTTTTGCAAATATACACTACTGTTAGTAACGAAAGACAAATGACCTTTTATTCATGATGTTTCACGTGATAACATTGTTGTCCCAATGCCATAGAAATAATCGCTGTTCAATATACCAAGCTTGAGAATTAGTTGTAAAATTCTTTGCACAATTTTCAACTTATTCCTAAAATTCAATTTTTGGCTCTCTCTGTTTCATGACAGATGACAAAATCTACAAATCTATGTCACAAGAACAAACTGGACAGGGTCTAATAACGATTAACAGCCCTTTCTAAAGCCTTTCACTGCCCCAGATAAAGGACTCCTCAATCTTCATCATAATCAATTCATCAATATACATCATGATCTATTTCAAGTTCAATAAAACAGTAAAATACCCGTGCACTCGAACATGGCCAGTGGTACCGTATTTCCTATAAAAACGCAAGAACCGCCTAAGGTAAGCGAATTGGTGAATCATTCAGCGATTTGTCATCAATACTGTATCAATCAGAAATCATCCACAATAACAAAACAAGATTACGGTAACATAGATCGCAGGGACGATAAGTCATGAACAGGAACATAGATCGCAGGGATGTCATGAACGTGAACAGAGATCGCAGGGACGATAAGTCATGAACGGAAACATAGATCGCAGGGATGTCATGAACGTGAACAGAGATCGCAGGAATGATAAGTCATGAACGGGAACATAGATCGCAGGGATGTCATGAACGTGAACAGAGATCGCAGGAATGATAAGTCATGAACGGGAACATAGATCGCAGGGATGTCATGAACGTGAACAGAGATCGCAGGAATGATAAGTCATGAACGGGAACATAGATCGCAGGGATGTCATGAACGTGAACAGAGATCGCAGGAATGATAAGTCATGAACGGAAACATAGATCGCAAGGATGTCATGAACGTGAACAGAGATCGCAGGAATGATAAGTCATGAACGGGAACATAGATCGCAGGGATGTCATGAACGTGAACAGAGATCGCAGGAATGATAAGTCATGAACGGGAACATAGATCGCAGGGATGTCATGAACGTGAACAGAGATCGCAGGAATGATAAGTCATGAACGTGAACAGAGATCGCAGGGATGTCATGAACGGGAACATAGATCGCAGGAATGATACGTCATGAACGGGAACATAGATCGCAGGGAGGATATGTCATGAACGTGGACATAGATCGCAGGGATGATATGTCATGACCGGGAACATAGATCGCAGGGATGATAAGTCATGGACGGAAACAGATCGCAGGGATGTCATGAACGTGAACAGAGATCGCAGGGACGATAAGTCATGAACGGGAACATAGATCGCAGGGATGTCATGAACGTGAACAGAGATCGCAGGAATGATAAGTCATGAACGGGAACATAGATCGCAGGGATGTCATGAACGTGAACAGAGATCGCAGGAATGATAAGTCATGAACGGAAACATAGATCGCAGGGATGTCATGAACGTGAACAGAAATCGCAGGAATGATAAGTCATGAACGGGAACATAGATCGCAGGGATGTCATGAACGTGAACAGAGATCGCAGGGACGATAAGTCATGAACGGAAACATAGATCACAGGGATGTCATTAACGTGAACAGAGAGCGCAGGGATGTCATGAACGGGAACATAGATCGCAGGAATGATAAGTCATGAACGGGAACATAGATCGCAGGGATGTCATGAACGTGAACAGAGATCGCAGGAATGATAAGTCATGAACGGGAACATAGATCGCAGGGATGTCATAAACGTGAACAGAGATCGCAGGGACGATAAGTCATGAACGGAAACATAGATCACAGGGATGTCATTAACGTGAACAGAGATCGCAGGGATGTCATGAACGTGAACAGAGATCGCAGGGATGATAAGTCATGAACGGGAACAGAGATCGCAGGAATGATAAGTCATGAACGGAAACATAGATCACAGGGATGTCATTAACGTGAACAGAGATCGCAGGGATGTCATGAACGGGAACATAGATCGCAGGGATGATAAGTCATTAACGTGAACATAGA
Organism: Phorcus lineatus; assembly: GCA_921293015.1. Lineage (NCBI taxonomy): Eukaryota > Metazoa > Mollusca > Gastropoda > Trochida > Trochidae > Phorcus > Phorcus lineatus. The sequence continues at coordinate 23,162,358 of OV121096.1, read as the reverse complement.
TCGCAGGGATGATAAGTCATGAACGGGAACATAGATCGCAGGGATGTCATGAACGTGAACAGAAATCGCAGGGATGTCATGAACGGGAACATAGATCGCAGGGATGATGTGTTGTATACCGGAATAGTGACGATACACCTCTTAAAAGCAAATCCCTATCGAGGAATTTTCGTGGAAGGGGACATTCCAGTTTACACATGTATGTTATTAGTTCATAAAACCCAGTTGAAATATGTTTCTGAGGGTAACATTTCAATGGATTGGACAACTAGAAAAATAAGAGCGTACATTCGGTAAAATAAAACAAGAATGAGAAGTGAAGCCATTCATCAGCGTTACGATTATGAAAGGCCTTGCTACGGCATTACAAGGAATCAGTGATTAGACTTATAATGCATCATTTGTAGATACGTGCATGTTATTTTCAAACATCTATTTTATATTTATAATATTCTAAAATTAGTAAGTGTACAACACCTTTTTCCATGTCTTTCCTCTCAAAACAACATGATGCAATAGACATGGCTCTTTGAGTCAATGACAAGCTACAGACATGGAGTAAATTGTTCAACTATTAGCAATTAGGGGAAATGTGGTAGAAATTGGAGAGCTACCCGAATTAAAGAGAGAAAGATCCAGGACCACAGAGTGCAAACACCTTATTCCATCAAGTAGCTCTTAATTTATCCTGCTAGGCAAACGGTTATCGTTTGGAAATCGATATATCGATGCGACTCTTGAAAAACTAGCCAATAGCAATTTGAAGCTGTTTGCATTGCGTCATCAGATAGGAAGCGGATTATCTTCCGTAATCGATTTTAAGGACCTAACAAATCAATACACTATATAGTTATTGATGTCAAACATGACCCATTTTCAATTTATCTGTATGAAACTGTATGAAATGTTTTATGTAAGAAATGTGAACGCTAGCAATTGATCACAAATCGACTATCTGCTATGAAGTACATGTTAAGTGCAATAATTTATTTTAACCATATTTGTGAATGTTGACAATTGTTACGTCCGGAAAATAACCACCAAAACACAATTTACAAGTAAAAGGTGAGTCTTCGTACATGTAATTCGGATGTTCGTGGTTGAATAAAAGTGTGTTGAAAGATAAAAAGAGACCTTCAAAACTAAAACTTAATCTTTCGCTGTCGCTGTTTTTTAAAAACCTTTCTCCATATCATAATGATTATATAAGAATGATAAAGATAAAACTAAAGAACCTCTTATATTGCCTGTATTCCTTTAACACAGAACATGTGGTACATTAGTTCTTAAATATGTCAACTCCTACGTCAAAACATCCCAAAAAGCGCTGTCAAATCGAAAGTGATGCGTATTTAATGACGTCACCTAAGGGCTGCATCGGTCCAAATTTAAAACATGCATCGACGCATGGTAATTTGTTGTCAGGTGTACTTGTACTATATATCGCGTTATCAAAACGCATCTTTAAGTGGATTAATCGATGTCAATCCCTTAGAATGCGTTGTTTTTGCAATATTTTATTCTAAAAATGTCCAATATATCTTATTTCTACTGAGCAGCGTCTTCTGTAGACTAAAATTTAGTCTATGAAAATATTTAATAATTTACTGTTCATCCTTCATCCATAATATTGTTTCTTTGGGCTCCTAATTTCATATATTCATGTGTATTCAGTCAATCTAGACTTGCTGAATGTGGACCTAGACTGTATCAAAGGCTCCTTTATATAAACCGTCAAGAAGCAGGACTACGTCTTCTGGTTCATGAAAGCTTTAAAGTTTAAAGAGACACAAAGAATAACAGAGAGAAATTGTTAACGTTGGTCTACATGTAAAGCAAGCAGATATAAGCCTTCATGCAGCGAAGAACGACTTTTTTCTTCTGCTGTAGGATTGTACCAATATCCTATCAACCAATATGTTGGAACTCCCTCGAGGTTACAGACGAGGGTAGGCATATCCATTGCCCAAAGTATTCCCATTTTCATTTAATAGTGACGACTTTTCTTATGGACGTTTTTCAGTCTTCTATTTTGTTACCTCTATTAAGGTCATGATCAACATCGGTAATTTTACCTCTGTTGCATTTTCACAACTAGCAAGGACAGGTGATTCTCAATTTTCTATTTACGAAATGTGTGAATATAGTTCATCTCAAATTAAAAACACAAAATCTACGTTTTCCTTTCTGTGTGTGCAAATTTGATGTCTATGTCCATAAATTTTAATAATTTTCGTAACTTTATTCTGACAAGTGAGAACTTTCTTTTGATCTTCAGTATATCAAAACTTGTCCCCTCACTCTTCTCTGCAAATAACCAGTTTGATTATGATTGTTTCAACCCCTGTAAGTGAAGTGGCCCACCAGGGCAGCTACGTTTAGAATCAGTAACCAAACAAACCAAGAGTTTTAAATGCAAACTTTAAAATGATATTTTGTCCTCTTCGGGACTTACTGGATATGATATCAAATTGGACATAAAAGTGCGGCTCTCCAAGAATTCTGGTATGAATGCTGCCTCCTAGATTGGTTCTATTGTAAATAAACATTCCTTTAATAGAATTATCATTTTCAAAATTTAATCATTAATGATGACTGTATTGTAAAACTCCTGTTTACGTTTCAACCTTTTAGCTTTCTCAAAATTAGAAATTAAAGGAACATCAGTTTTATTCTATTTGGCGACCATCTTCAATTTTTGAGGTCCATGGTAAACAATGAAATGGTTTGATCTTTCGCAATGGTATACCGATTATTAGATTTTAAAAGGACATAAATTATTTTTATTTTTAGTGACCTTCTACAATTTTGATATCCATGAATTATATGGTCTTCATACTTACCTAGAATTAGACACAATAAGCAATTGGGAGAAAAATAATCAAACAGCTCGTTCTTTCTCAGTGGTAAACAGTTTTTTTTAGCTAAAAAGGGACAGAAATCAGTTTTAATTTTTTAGAGATCATCTTTGATATTGAACTTCATGACGTATATGGTTTTCTTACGTCCCTTGATCACAATGATCAATTTGGAAAAAAAAAATTGAAATGGTTTGATTCTTCTCAATGGTCTACAGATTATTAGAGTTTAAAGGAACAGAAATCAGCTTTAATTCTTTCGTGACCATCTTTGGTTTTGAGATTCGTTATTAATATGGTTTTCAAACATTACTTAAAGCTAGACACGATAATCTTGATCTTTTTCAATGATGTAAGGTCATATAAAATCCAGACAAGGTCATATCAAGTAAACTATACTATTTGTCACTTACTGTCAATATGACACGGTGTATGTTGCCAGTAAGTCATTCTTAAAGGGACATTTTGAAAGAAGTTGTTCATGTTCTAAAAGCCTATGATTTGTTAGATAATTTTTCATGTTGAGTTATAAATCAATTACAATAACAAGTGAAGTTTCTATTAGGAAAGCAGATCAAACAAGATCAGGGCGATCTGTATTGAATTGTTGCAATTCCTAATACCAATAAAAGACAAATAAAAGCACGTTTTCTCTGGACAATGAAGGGATTTCGTGAAAAAGGGAAATTCAATGTTACCAATTGCAAGAAAATCCTATTTAATCAATATTCAATTTATCTACCATTTGGTTAAGCCACTCGATTCAGGTTCCCAAACATGAACGATTAAAAGGTGTTCACATTAAAATTGCCTCCAGCAGTTTTCATTTTATACGAGCCATTTTATTCCCCAACTTATGAAAATATAAATACAGTATATTAAAGCAAATAAACATTGCAAACTATGACACAGTCCCTATAATCTCACAGGGAGTTAGCATATGCAAACCAACCATCGAAACATTACGATTACGACTCGGAAAGCAGTGGAAACTACAGAAAGGCCCCAACATTTGCCTGTTTATTACAATCGGTGAGCTGTCAATAAAATAACTAATACATTTTTTTACATAAATAGCTTTTCATGCTCCGAAATTTTTCAGTTTATTAAGCAATAAAACTTTCTCTGTATTCTCTATCAATTTTACAAGCGACTTCATCCATATTTTTGGACAGTCACGAAAGCAACATAATTCTAAATAGAAATAGTCGTATAAATAGCACTTACGGATCTTTTTCTAACTTTTATTAAGCCATTAAATCTTTTCTGTACGCCAACACGCCCTCCGCACCATGATAAAAAAACAACTTTTTGAAAATTGGTTCATACAAAATAATTATATACACCAGAGTTCTATGCCTACCGTTGAAAAAATGAAAGGGAACTTTATAAAGCTATTTTATTTCAAATATGTTGTAATTGTATAATTCCATTGATACAAATAAGGTTTTACGGATGTGTAATATTTATGAAGCTATAAGCATTCACAGGCGACTCCGCCCAATATCATTTTTCACAGAGAGGGTTCCCGATCTTACATACTTATAACCGGATCTGAAGTCGACCCTTTTGTTGATGTAAATATGACATGACTGGTCATGCCTCATTTAATTTGGAAACAGGATGTCTATTTCTATTGAACAATCTGACATTAAATGTACGTCCTTCAATTTCTTTAAATAAATGTATTTATGATTAAACGATCCACCATTTTCAAGGGTACAGGAGTTGATGTAGTAAGAAATGTTATGATGACATGGGGAAATTTGTTGTTTATGTACATGTAGACCTTAAAACTACACTAATTTTTTGTGAGGTTTCTTAAAATATTCCTCTCTCAAGTTGCCACATTCTTATTTTTATAATAAAAGTGTTTATGTTGTTAAGTAAAATGTAATTGAGGATTTAGGAAGATTTTGAGTCTTCCAGTTTCAACAACTTGTTTAGAGTTTTTAAGACTCGTGTTTTCAGCACTCAGATCGTTGAATTAGCTAATCAACATTAAAAAATAGAAATAAATATAAAAATAACGTATTAAAACCACGAAACAGGATTATCAGGCTATTGTCATTAATCGTTCATTACATCCTGTCAATAGCAGGTGACCATGTTTTTCTATGCCTATTGGCCAAATGGTAAGCGTAAATTGATTTTATGACGTTATAACATCATCATTTATTACCTGCCCGAGGAGGATAATTTTACGTAATACGTAATACTTAACAAGTGTTCTACATCTGATTTTCATGCAAGATTACAGTTATGTTAGCATGGTTGTCACAATTGTGATGGTGATGGTGATCAGTTTTTTATCATACAATTGGACTTTTCGCTTGTTTATTGGCAAGTAATGAATGGAATAATTTCCTTCAATATAATAAATTTTTGTTTTTATACTTGTCTGATAAATTGGTATTTTTCATTGAATGTTGTATAGCAGGTTCTTGGAGTTCAAACACCAATCCTTTGAACAATTATGGATGAATTGACAAAATTTTTTTATCCCCTATTGTGACCACATCCCCCACTCTATTATTAATAGGCGAAATCCCGTTTCAAAATTACGGAATATTGTCTTGGCCATGGTACAGCAAGAAAGGACTCAGTAGTATACACCCCGATATAAATAAAAGAGGTTTATACAGGAAAAGTACATCAATCAAAGAACATAAACTTCAAACAACCAAGATTTGATTTCAGGCTTAAAGGGACTGTCATAAATAAAATTTTATTTTTAAAACTTTGTGCAAGCCGAATCGAATCGAATCTTATCGCTTCACGTATCATTAATGAGTGGTGAGTTTAATTTTGATGAATACCATACAATTCTTGAAAGACACAAACCCTTGGGACATTTAAGTGACATACCAGACATGTCCAAGCTATATGTCAAATTTTCAAGCCATCCAATAGTAAAAAACTGATGTAAACAAAACACTTTTAGTTTCTTGGAAATTATGTTTATATAAATGTTGAAAACTGCGCATAGTAAATTCGCTTTGCTAAATTCATATTTTCAAAAGAAAGACAGTCTTCTATTTAGAAGTTAATTCATGTTCTTTCAAACGTATTGGTGATTCCTGAATTTATTTCACATTTTTTGTCAGTGCAAATGCAGAATTCAAATGGACATGAAAACTTAAACAGCACTTCAGATTCCAGAATTAAAACATTGGTGTTACCATAGTATGTTCCATACCGTTTTGACACTTTTGACGTTTCAACTGATTTTAAAAAAAATTAAACTTTAAGTAACTTTCCCCAAGGCGCTATTTTTTAAAGGTTTTGAGATTGGCTTTTATGTGTAAGGGCTTTGAGATATCTGAGTCATTCTCGAAATCTGTGTCATTTCAGAAATGACGTAAGGTGAAATTTTCAATTTGGTATGCTAACGATAGTGACTTTATCGGCTGTGACGGGTGCAAACGTGGCACAATCTAGTTAAAACTAGATGTATTGATCCGTCGATAGGGACGTATTATATTACAGTTAGTTTTAACTAGATTGAAACGTGGCAATAAAGTCATGCCCTTTTTCATCAAAGGGACACTACTTAATATTGTCATCATTTATTTCATTTAATTCATGTCAAAATACCATAATCGGGAGAACACATCTCACATATTCATCTTTAAACGCGAGATATATCCCATTTGAACGTTTTCAATTTAAACCGAATAACCTTATATTATATGTGCAGAAGCCGATATTATGTGTCCTGTTAACATTTAGTATGAATACTTGTTATAATGCCTATCAAAAAACTCTCACATACAACTTGTATTTCTGTCGGTTTAATTTAAATTTCTTACTTTCTTTTGAGTACTTTATGCTGGCCAATAGCGGTATATTGTCCGGTTTTCGATAAGCGATCAGTTATCAAATACTATTTGGTCACAGAAGTGATCCCTGACGCCGATAGTCGACTATGAAATCCTTTATCGTATATCAAAACGCGGAGTTCCATTTACATCAACATATATATGTATATCACATAAAGGTCAATGAATCTTGTTTTCTGAATGCAGCTCGGTATTTATTACGTTGTTGTTACCTATCCTTTAATTTTGCACTAAGATAAAGGTGAATAAACTTTATATTTTGATTAACCAGCACAACTGTTCATAACTCAACGAAATGGCAGTGTTATTCAAATACGCAGTTGTCAGTCAGCTGCCTAGGCTTACATATGTAATAAATAATTACGGCAGTTAAAGCTTCCGTCACTCCAATTAAGATCACACCATACCTTGTTCATTTGCCCAAGGTTCGTGAAGAAACTTAACTTTAAATGTCCCAGGAATTGATATAATTTTATTCTTCCTTACAAGACGTCTTTTATTTGAGGTCAAGGAATCGAGGTGATAAAGATTGACAACACATAGCAATATCATAAAAGTCTATGTCTCAACGTTGCTTATGGAGCATAAAATTCCACTATGAATTGTTTTCATTTTTTTTACATAATTATATAATTGATTTATGAAAATGGAAACTTTTGATTGCACCACAAGGTTTAATGGCCTAGGCGTGTATTTTTTATGTAGATAAAAGTTAATATTATTTCAGCGATTGTTTACTGTTGGTATCTTTAATTGATTGATTTTTTATCAGCATCTGTATAAAAAGATCCCAAATAGATGTGCTAACTTTTTTACAATTTTGTCTCTGACGGCATTTTTCTATTGTAGATATAATCATTTTCAACATTAAATCCTATCTCAAATTCATAATCTCAATTTTAAAAATCATAATTCTGACATTACATGAGTCATATTCTTCATGCACTTGAACAAGGAAACAAGTTTGTCAATGAATATGTCGAATATTTATATATTTTGTTCATTTATTACATTCCATTTTTTTCAGAAACGTTTGTCCTCATTTTTCTGATATAATGTTGTTTTTATCATCTATTTGTCAAGAACAACATGAGTCATGGCACTTGCATATCTGAACCAAAGCTTAAAATGTTTATTATTTAAATGTTTCTTTATTATTGTTTATTATTCTTACACTTTTGTTCAATGAAACATATTTTTTTTAAAATGGCCCTTGACACAGTATCAGACTTTTTCATAATTTCAAATGTTCAAAAAAAGGCACTTTTGAATAAGGGAATGATGTCATTAATAGATGTTAGTAGAAAAGTAATGACTTTGTTTTGTTGAACGGCTACATATGCACCGAATGACCCGGGAAGGGAGGCAACTGTTCATGCTGGGATGCACTCAGGAAACCGGGGAACAACATTTACAAGTATCACTATGGCAACGGAGAAACCAGGGGGAATAAGGTAGCCGATCGACTGAACTGTTGGGGAAGAAGAAGAAGAAGAAGAAGAAGAAGAAGAAGAAGAAGAAGAAAAAGAAGAAGAAGAAAAAGAAAAAGAAGAAAAAGAAAAGTACTTTATTCAAATGTCACTCTCTATTACAAGTAGTGCATATATAGTATAATAAAACATGTGACAGGCATAAAATCACCGTAAGTAAGATATTAAGCCCTCGGCAATGGTAGGCCTATGATACACTTAATACAATATTTGATATTAAAATGTAGATGCATTTAAGTATAAAACATTGGATATAATATTTGACAAAAGGGTGGTACTTGGATATTTATTAAGTAAGGGGCAACTACCTCCTGTACACATCATATGTTACCGCTTGATAAAGGATAAACAGTCAGGTCGGGCTGAATGATATGTAGAAAGGAACGATCGGCAGATGAAGCAAATTTCAAGAATCCATGTCTTGAATCTGCATATATTTTTCTAACATTGAGAAAATGGAATGCATTCTCAATATCATTAATATCGCACAATTTACATATTCTTTGTTCAAGAGGAATTGGAGCTAGATATTCCAACTTACATTTGTGATTGCTGGAAAGATCAATCAATATTTGATATATATTTGAATGATTCCCATAAAACAAATTCAAGAGAAACATATTCTGACACATCATAGTCTATCATATCTATCGAATCTGCGTCGTATCGTAAAGGGAGATATTATTTTGCAGAAATTCTGCAAATTGTTAAAAACAACAATGAAACAGCCGCGCTGAACAAACGTTGCTAGTCAAATGTTCCATGTGCTTATGTTCACACACGAAAATAATTACATAGCTTATGTTTCATGTACGGGTTTTTCACTTAAACATTTCTGCAGTTCTTGATAACCCGTATCGAGTATAGACTTACAATGTACATAAAATCATTTGGTAAAAAACAGAATGCAGTGAATTTGAAGTTTAATAAGTAAACTTATTTTTAAAAAATTTACAAATGTTTTTTTTAAAATGTTGGCTAGCATGTTCTTCCAAACCGGTGGACAAAGTCACCGAATAAGTAAAATGAGGACATGTTTTATAGTCAAGTTTTTTTTATTCGTATGAATAATGCCAATATTCAAAGAGATGCATGATGATAGTAATGAATCCACAAAACATATATGATTTATGATATAAGATTTCTGGGGATACTTTTTAAAATTTTCTTTCATCTCAGGATTGTTTAAAAAGTAAACTCGACAGTTTCTTCAATTCAGATTTCTTCAAATATTAAAACACAATATCATTCTAACGTGTTTTGAATTATTTTGAGCAGATACGTTGCCCTTAAGTACTTCGTTTCTGTTTTATTCAGACGTTTGTTTTTGGTGCAATTCTTACATTAAAATTGTCCTAGCCACGGTTCTTTTAAATGTACAAATTCTGCTTTTGAGACTATAACCAGCCTTCTTTATTGCCTATGACGTTTATTCGAGCTGTAACGTGTTTGAGAAAAAGACAATGTGATAGTGTATTTCTTGTTTACAAAAATTAAAGAATATAGATATGATATAATAAACTAAAAAAGAAATGTTATTTATGTGATAAGCGTATCATATGATAGAAACTTGTTACATATAGTGTTTTTAATCTCAAGGAAACATTTACGTTTTTTATGCTAACGTCATGTTTTCCAAGTTTTAAAAGCGTTTTGGCGGTTGAGATGCATTTAACACAGAATAGAGTCTACACTTTAGAAATAGAACTCGCAACGACATAACACTTAGATAGATCGTGTTTTATGTATTTATATATATCGACATATGATGATCGCTTAGCTTGGATCGACAATTTATAACTCATGAGTAATATACTTCCGTGTAATAGTCATAAGTCAATCTCAAACCAGCGTAAACACGCTGCATAATGACGTCACGAACGTTTGCAGTTTTGACGCGACAGCGGAAATCAAAGTTTTAGGATACTATCGGTCATTACACGCAATAAAAATAGCGGACTATTCAATTAAAAAAACTGAAGATCCAATTATTGTGCTGCACAACGCTTCGCAGATTATGATAATGTAGAGACAAAATTTAAGAACCTTTTTTAATGAGATTGTTGAGTTATAAATAGAATATTAAGCTCTCTGCTATGTAACATTCTTTTATGAAACTCGTGAATGGTTAAGCAAAGAACGCCGTTAAGAATCAGTGTACTTTTTGTACTGCTTTATGTAATGTCATTTTGCAATATTTTGTGACTCAAACAATGACATTAAGAAATTGATGAAAACACAAAATAATGACGCCATAAATAACAACGAGAAATCTTTTGTTTTCCAAGACTGATTCCACAGGAGATATCGTTTTGACAGTATATTTACCACACAATAACCTGTCGTCGTCAAATACATGACATCACACTGCTATGACGTCATTAACATGATATTTGTAACTTCTATCAAGTTGCGTTGATTCTTTTTATATAAGAGGAGATTTGCGTGAGATTCTATCCTCCAAAACTGTATTCCACAAAAAATATCGCTTGTGAGAGATCAAACTATTGAGACATCGTTTTGATAGCAGATTATGAACAATGCCCTGCAATTTATGAAAACATGACATCGCTTTGATAGCAGATTATGAACAATCCCTGAAATTTATAAATACATGACATCGCTTTCTGTAACATCAAGTCAGAAGTACATTATTATCTCAACGAGGAAATTTCACAGTATCATCCCATGAATAGAATATGGTGTCAGAAACTATTTTTAGTTGATGTAACTTTAGTCACGTTATCGATCTGAGAAAACAACAATCTATTTTGTAACATCTTGGCGGATAACAATTCTGATTGGTTAAACGTTATGTCCTGTTATCATTTTAGCTGCATTTAAATAGATATTTTTTTAATACAAAAATGTCTTTCACGCTGTATAGGTACAAAATATAAGACGAAGGACTGAACCAAGACAATAGGTCCGTATCTAGGTACTAGCACTAATAAAGGCTCTTGGTTACGTACGTTCATATTACATAATGACGAATGTGTTGGTTGCAAATTTGTGAGGGAGGGGGGGGGGGGGGGGGGGGGGGGATATATTCATCTTTTGTACCCGTTTCTGAATCGAACTAAATTGAATAAAAACAAACTTTGATAAAGGATTTTTTAAAAAGAAATGAGGGTTAGTTTTAAAAATTCCAAAATTAGTTGATTGTGATACTTTCATTTTACATAATGAGGAGTGAGTTGGTTGCAAATTTGTAAGGAGGGAATTATATTCATCTTTTGTACCCGTTTCTGAATCGAACTGAATTGATTAAAACAAAGTTTGATAAAGGATTTTTTAAAAGAAATGAGGGTGAGTTTAAAAAATTCAAAAAAAAGTTGATTGTGATACTTTCAAAAATACCAATTCTGATTTTGATTCTCTTTAGTCTACTTGAATATTCATCCCAAAAGCCATTTATATGACGATTCCTTGTTCGCAACGGTCTAAATCATTTGCAAAATCCGAAATTACAAACTTCATTGCAGAATATAATAATTCTACATAATCATTGACATACCCATATTGTACATGCTGTAAAAACGTTTACAACAGCAATACGCATCACTTATTTTGTGTACATCAACTGATATATCATAAATAAACGAAGGAATATATAAAAATATTTTTTTTCCTCTAATAATATCTATGCGACATCTGGTGATCTTATTGCTTATGTTTTGATAACCGATTTCCCTATTTACTTACACGGATATGATCGAATGTCACTGTGTCAGAACCAATGTTTCTTTGTATCTCTGTCACCTTACATGATATCGTCATTTATTACCCGTAATGTAAATCATGAGCAGTGACATATATTTGATATTTGCACATGTAGATATATCCTTTGTCTAGCATTGATTGTTTCACCTCTAGTTCCTGTATTTAGTCTGTTACGTATTAAACCATGTTTCATTCATCTTTACTTTATATCATCATAAATAACATTTTCAATGAGGAAATACGCGATTAATCGGTAATAAAATCGGTATTTACACTGAATGAAATAACAATGCGATTTTAGTCAGTGACATAACTTTATATTCATATGAAATTATTCATGACGTCAAAATATAATTGAATGACGTCATAAGACAAGAGTGAAAACAAAGCGATCTGACTATTCTATTCATAAAGTTGAAGTCATTTCCGACGTTTTGTTGAAATATAGTTTATATTATAGTATTTCAAATTTCTCCTCAAAGAAAAGCAGAAAATTATTTATTTACATACGTGAAAATATAACTTTCTGTTTCACTCGGTGAAATATGGTATTCGACGAAAAATTACAAATATCCTCTATTTATTAACCATATGGTTAATTACGAGCTGACATGTTTTTGATATTACACATGTGCATATATCACTTTTTTCACGAATGTTTCAGCTCGAGCTTCCGTATTTCGTCGTCTGTGACGTCAGAAAACACTTTTCGTGACGTCACTGTATCTGAGCGTCGAAAGGGAGGCATATTTTCTGTCCTTCTGTACGTCTCTCTTTTAGACATGCAATGATGTCATAAGCATAGTGGTCTCGTTATGTTCTGAGATTATGAAGTTCTCCATTATGAGGTTTTTTCAAGTACATTTCCAGTAGTAAATATTTTAACTTATCTTTACATGATGTTTTCTTCTGACTCGTTGCTTAAAAAAGCATAGCGACCAATATAAATCAATCTAATGTACCAAGGCGTTTGTGTATCGTTGTAATAAAGATTCCACATTTCGTATTGTTTCTCTCAATTTGCACATGCATTTCTTACAGAATACCTATTTGTACCTCATATATCATAAATGCGTAAAGAAAACAAATTCAGATTAAAAATGAATAAGGATTCCTCAAATTTAGTCTTCAAACGGCTGGTTTTCGCCGTAAATTTATAACTAGATCTGTTATAGAGATTTTATAGTTAAGGTATGGTCTTTTCTCATTCGGCCTACAGTATTAATCTGTCTACAACTAAACAAAATGTAACCAAAGGTTGAATAATAGTATTCACTGTATTTGATATCATAAGACTCAAAAGTGAGGTTATTTTCATCATCCAAAACATTCTTGATTATGTCTCTTGATTTATTGTAGTATTTGTCTTCAAATACTTAAGAGTCATTACTTGATGATGTAAAAGCATTATGCATTCATGTTCATGATGGCAGGTTATTTGTAAAAAATACTGTTTTTCTCTCCTAAAAGCGATATATTTTGAATCACACAACCTTGAAACACATTTTCAGATGATAAACCCAGGTATCACTTTTCGGAATATAGAGGTATAGAAGTAAAATTGACGGTTGTAAATCAATCTCAAATTCCTAAGAGTTCATTCAAATCATGGATGGAGTCTTTATCACATACTAATATTTTTGTAAATTACGTAATATTTTTATTTAATCGGGTTTTACAAATCCAAACACTCCAATCCCTTTAAAGGTGTTAATCGGGGTTGTATACTAGCTCCAGTACTTTCCCATCCATTTACAAACTAAGAACAATGATTTTTCTGTCGTAGAATGATTTGAGAAGCCCTTCCGAAACTCACATTTATATTCAATTAAGATATAGAGAATCTCACCAAAGTGTATTTTTACTTTTATCAACGAGTGTTGATATATTTGATATCAAAAGACACGAGGGTGAGATTATATTTATCATCAGAAATCATTTTTCATTTCGATTCGGTGAAAAATGAATATTTCTGAACACTGCACTACTCTAAGACTCTCAGTGTGTCGATGCCAAAGCATTGTGACGTCGTCATGTTTATGACGTCATACCATTGTGATGTCATTACTTGATGAAAAACAATTGTGATGTCATGAACTTGACTGTAATAGGGCATTGTAAAAAAACTACTGTCAAAAACGATATCTCCTAGGAGATATCGCTTGATCTTCAAAAAGCGATATCTCCTGTGGAACACAGTTTTGGATGATAAATACCCATATTTACAATCTAAATATTTTAATATTTCATCAAAATTAGGCACAAAACGACGATAAATATCGTGAAACACAGAGCTATCAAAATAATGTGCAGGATACTAAATTGACGTGTCGTTAATGTGCCCTTCAGTAAACCATTGCTTTGAACTGTCGAAGATTGAAATATGTTTCTAAAAATAAATGATCTATCCAAAACGATGCTATCTTTACATGGAAACAGGAAAGAGATGTTTGACCAATCAGATTCACAGCGTTGTATAAATAGACACGAGAAGATTGTTTATTTTGTCGAAATAGATTACACTTATGTAAAACAACACGGAAATACAGTTGGCACATCTTTTACGAATTTCATGACGACAGTTGATGAATTGCCCTTTTGTACAAAGCTTAATTTCCGGGATTAAATAACCTTAAATTTATCGTTTCATTGAAGGAAAAATGGCCGTGTAAAACTTGTCGCTTTTGATAGGTATTTACTTTTATTCTTGAAAATTAAAACTTCTTGTAGTATGTGAGGCATTTCTTTAAAATTACGACATCAAATATGGGATTGGGGTGTGATGATAAACACTGATTAATAGCAAATGCATCCTTTAGGGGTTTCCTGATGGGTTAGTTTACATGTGACTGCAAGTCTGTCATAGATAAAAATCACTAGTGCACGATTGTGTTCCAGTAATTATGCAAATTCTCACATACTGTTTCATAACCAACGTTGTGTAACATAAGGTATGGCACAGTAAAAGTCGTATATTTTGGGTTAGGAACCTTTTGTTTTCATTACTGAGGATCAATATAATAACAGTTGAATATATGTTTCTTGTAATACTTATTCCATTAAAATTATTACCATATTAAAATCAGAAAATTTACTTCATCATATTATATTAACACGTGTCTTTACATGTTCAAGATCTCATAAGAAGATTATAAAAATTAGTTTGAAAATTATTTTTGTCAATTTACATTTAAAATTGTTTATCTCGTTTCTTGATACAGACATCATGAGACGACAATATGTCATTATAAACTAAATTGTGAAAAGTTAGTAATTTTGCATGATTATTCTAGAGAAAGATCATAAAGTATCTTCATAGAAATTATAATATTAATTATGAATCTATGTGTCGTATCTTCATGTTAAATAAGAATATCCGGCGGAGAAGTACACTAGATTCATTTATGATTATCATCAATACAAATATATGTGTCACTCTTTCTCGACTCAGACGAGAGAAGGCGCATCGATTAGATTATTGACAATTTTTGTCTTATATTTTCTGATACTTATCATATCATATCATTTGAAGACTGAAAATATTGATTTAAAAGAAATGATATATCAAAAGCATGCGTAGTATAAAATTATAGAAAAATAAATTATTAAAGCATTAGTACCTTTATTCAAAGTAAGCTGAAAGAGAAGAAATTTTACTTTTAGCATTATGTATAATCTTAAAACCTCTTATATAAACTTTTAAAAACATTTTGCTTTTTATTTCGTAATAGGTATACTTAAATTTAAAAAGAAAATTCATATCACTTCATCACAAAATACTCACAAAAAAACGTGACCTTCCATATTAAAAAAATATGTTTTTCCTCAAGTGTTAACAACAATGTCGTTATTCAAGAAAACAAATGCATGTCTTTTCATAATATTATTAGATACATTTCCATGTTTGTATCAGTATCTGAGAGTGATTTCATTGGTTAAAAACAGCTAGTATCAACCAATGGTTGGACGCCTTGGAATCATCTCCCGACGAAGGTGATTTCCCGTTTCGGCGATCTAGTTTGCGTACATGTACAGACACGAATATTAGTACTTTCTTTAAATCACATTTCAACCCCAAAGGGATTTTACTACCTTAATATTTATTTTTTTTGTACGTCAATTTTTGTAAGATGTTGTGAAAACAATATTTCCTTTTTCAAAATTTCTCCATTGATAAAATCATGCACTGATAGTGTCTTTTAGCTAATATCGCGACTGTAGAATCAATATTTTATGTTGCATAAGGTTTCATAGAATTCATATACAAACATGAAATGAATCCTAAATTGTTTGTTTTTGTGTGTTTATTCTACGTTTCGAGGGCTGACAACATTAAGTTGCTATAAAATATATCTTTAAGAATCGTGTTTCTACTCCTCTCTCAATTTCTAAAATACACTGTGCATCTCGAAACAACTGTCACATATCCGACGAATTTCAAATTTATGAGTAGTAAACAGCAGTTATTTAATGACCTTAGCAATTAATAAGCTTATATAACGATGGGCTATACCAAATAGACCGAAGGGGTGTTTGGTTGATGAGAGTTTCCTAGCTTTTGACAATTCCATTATACTTATTACTTTATTCTCAGCCTAATTCTACTTCAAGATTTAGAAAGGTTTAAACCGACTACCAGATGTTATCCTCCCGCGTAGACTGGAAACGACGATAACAACTGTAACTCACAAATGGAGCTGTTCCGTTAAGTCAGTCTGGATAACGGTCTTAAATCTAAAAGCGATCTTTGGGAGTCGGGCTATGAAAACTTGAGAGATGGAATACAGAGATTGTTTTCTCAAGGAATGACACTATCTTGCAAAAATGTATTTAACTATTTATCCTACTCAACGGGTTAAAGGAACGCGTGTTATGAAAATTTGACAAATCAGGCTGTAATCGGTATAATCCAGAGTACTCCCTGCAAATATTGATAATATCTTACAAGAATGTATTTATCCTCAGCGGGTAGTTGAACCATGTTGTTTACAAAAGAGGAATTTTGTTTTTACTTGTTTGTTTTTTGTTTTCGTTCTGTCTTTCTTTAATATTTTTTTTGGAGGGTGGGGGAGAGGGTGAGGGGTTTATCTACTACTGTCTGTTAGACTACTTTTAAAGCAATTATTCGAGCGTAAACTCAGTGTGTCGTGTGGATAAACCGATTAAGGGGTTACTGAAAGCTTTTGAACACTGCATTTGCGGACAATTTACCTTCCGCTTTTTTAAAAACAACAACAAAACGTTTGTTCTGCAAATTGACGTTTACCCGAAATCGAATATTGAATTTATCCAGCGAAAAACAGACATGCACTTTTGTGAATTTTTAATAAACCATGAAGGGAAAGTTTCTTTTTTTTAGAGTTAATGGGATATACATGTCTTTCAGTCTGCAGGTTTCGATTTGACAATACGCTGCACCAAGACTCTCTATAGGATCTTAAATGCTTTGGCGAAGCTCTTGTGCCAGCAATTTCAACAACTACAGAGAAGGCTCTGTCAGCACTTTTAACATAGTCAGTATTCTCAAATATCTCTCGTTCTATCGGCTCTCTCTCACCAATAAGGGTGAAGAAAGCAGATGTTGCCGTATTATGAGAAGAGGCAGTGTTATTCCGGCTTCTCACCGTCCAATTGTCATCAATGAGCGTAGTCAGACCACAGACACCAGCCCCGGTAGAAAATCACTTGACGTGTCCTGTACACGTGTTGCACGTGTTAAGTAAACACCAACTCGGAAGACATCTGTGGGGCGGAAACGCCGGGTGGGATTATGGAGGGTCGGTCTCGTGCAATTTGCTGAATGTAGGTCTGGTCATATGTACTCATGTACATGATTTTGGAATCTGGTCCGAGGTTTACCATTAACCCTTGAGAATCTTAAAGACACTGGCGCACACCAATATTTCGTAAATACAACAATTGCATTGATAATGCACATACCTCGCTCGATATTACTAACGATCAACTCTCAGGTAGTCTTCCTTGTAAGATATTAAGCGAATATACTATGTATTCAGTTTATAAGATTTATTCTAAAAGACCGGAAGTATCTTATGCAACGTTGCATTCAATTTGCATGAACTAATATTACGGAAATATTTCTAAATGTCTAAAATGACATAGTTTAAATGAGTACCATCATAATTGGTGTTTTGACACGTATTGAAATACCTGAAATTCACGGAGTCTTTTTTTATATTAAGCAACAATTTCTCGCAACACTTTACAGAAACCAAAAGGTTGCACATTCTGATCCAGAATACGTTAACCTCAATGTTTTAGTCTCATTAAAGTGACACAGAGTATGTTTTATGACTTTTCATATGGATTTGATAAGGGCTATTTGTCCTCAAATCGCCTCCCTGAACTTTCATCTTTATCTCTAAAATGCCCAAATTATGACATTTTCTTGTTGTCAATGATACTCGGGAAACGGCCATATTAATGTAAAGGCAATCGAAATTCTGGGTGCCAATTACATGTACATTAGTTAAATGACCTACTTGACACTGCCAACTCATGTTTGTCTTTGTGACTAGTGTAAATGGGTTTCCATATTTACGTTTGAGCCACCGGAGCGCCTTCGTCCGGTTTTCGATCATAAATCATGACTTTCGTCACTATACTCAACTGATAAGCATTGGGATACTGATTTTCAGAAACAACATCTACTTCCTGATCAAATAACACCACACATAGAGATTGACATATCTGACTCCAACAACATACTCTGTGCTCCTTTAAAATCGACAGTGTTCTGAGGAACAAAAACTTTTTAAATTTGACTCTAGCGGGATTCGAACCTATTTTTTCGCGTTTTATCAGACTGTCGCGTCAGTGGATGAAATGTGAACTTTTATTTTCATTCAAATGTTGTTACAATTGTTGTTAAAAAGGATGTTATATCAAAGCAATAAAAGGTTCTCAACGAAGTCCAACTACAATCGGTGTACCAATTCATTAATAGTATCGAAATTTTACATTTAGAATTTGGTTATTTTTTTTATAAATAGAGAATCTCACTCAAGTGTCTTCTGATATCAAATATATCAACACGAGTTGATAAAAGTTACAAATATCCGAGGCTTGCCGAGGATATTTTACTTTTATCAAAGAGTGTTGATATATTTGATATCAGAAGACACGAGGGTGAGATTCTATTTATCATCCAAAATCCTTTTTCATTTCGATTCCGTGAAAAATGTGTATTCCTGGACACTGCACTACTCTAAGACTCTGAGTGGAGTGATGTCATAGCATTGTGAAGTCATTATGTTTATGACGTCATAGCATTGTGATTTAGGATATTTTACTTTTATCAAAGAGTGTTGATATATTTGATATCAGAAGACACGAGGGTGAGATTCTATTTATCATCCAAAATAATTTTTCATTTCGATTCCGTGAAAAATGTGTATTCCTGGACACTGCACTACTCTAAGACTCTGAGTGGAGTGATGTCATAGCATTGTGAAGTCATTATGTTTATGACGTCATAGCATTGTGATTTAGGATATTTTACTTTTATCAAAGAGTGTTGATATATTTGATATCAGAAGACACGAGGGTGAGATTCTATTTATCATCCAAAATCATTTTTCATTTCGATTCCGTGAAAAATGTGTATTCCTGGACACTGCACTACTCTAAGACTCTCAGTGGAGTGATGTCATAGCATTGTGAAGTCATCATGTTTATGACGTCATAGCATTGTGATGTCATTACTTGATGATGTAAATCAATTGTGATGTCATGAACTTGACTGTAATAGGGCATTGTTCAAAATCTACTGTCAAAACGATATCTCCTAGGAGATATCGCTTGATCTACCACAAGCGATATCTCCTGTGGAACACAGTTTTTGATGATAATAACGTCTATGCAACTGATCGAGAGAAATCTACAACAATCTTATTTTCAAGTCGCAAAAGATCGTCAGTAAAAAAACCACTTTACTTCATTGGGGATATACTTCCAGCTTTGGTACAATTGTGTCGTAGTCTTGGCAAAGAATAAATTTAGTATCACAATTTCACAGTCACTTTCCAACTGAGAGTGATCATAACGGATGTAATTTTGAGACTTGTGGAACGTGCTACAACCTGTCACCAAGACGAAGTTTTCCCAACATTCGAAAAGAACTATCTAAGTTTAAGAATAGGGAAATAAAATAAAACAAATATCCTTATATCTTCAAAGGAGTATCAATGACTTACCTTTGAAGTCAATCAATAGAATTGCTTTAAGTCATTAAAGCAGCTGTTGTCATTCTCGTACGAGGATCTATAGAACAAATAAACGGATACTCTGAAATCAGCCAATCAGCTTATGGATATCAAAAAGGTGATTCCCCATTCTGTACCCGCGAATGTAACTCACAGTTATATCTTGCCCAATTACATGTGTTATATTGTACCATGAAAGGAGCAATGGAAAATACATAAACAACTTTAGTTTAATAGCGTGTAGGTTTAGATAAACTCGGCTCGGTGTCGAAGGCACGAGTACGAGCCATAAAGATAACATACAGATGCAGTCACACACGTTGGGAACAATAATGGTGTGCTCTTGCTATGTCATCGTTGAAAAGCCAGTACAGTGGGCTACATAACGACTACACAAAGTTGAGTACACTTCTTAGGGTTTTGGATGTTTTTTTATCCTTTTGTTCGGGGAGGGGGTGGGGAAGTTGGATTCAGGAGCATCAGATGGCTACTCAAGTTGTGCATACACGTAAGAGTTCACAGAAAACAAGAATACATAACACTGATGATCTTTTGGGAATTGGATATGGTATGAACGAGGAGGAAGGGGGGAGTCAATATTTGGTACAGTGTAATTATTACTTACATTAAAAACTTTATTGTTTTCCCAGCGATGATTACTGGTCACTTTTATGTATTTTGTTCGTTATATCGGACTGTTGGCACCTTCCTTATATACATTGCAAAAAAATGAGCACCCCGTGATATTTGTCATGGCAGTGGATTTTAAACATCCAACTTCTACGAAAGAAAAATGTAAAGAAGAGAATTTTAGTTTTATTTGTTGCAGAAGAGATATTTTTATATAAGGTGTGCAGTGGGCATCAAGACACACACGAAGACAATGGTGTAATTTGAAAAAATCACATATTCATTAGTGTGAGTTAAGAACAAGTTCTTGGAATCTTTCATCAGAGGAAGGTAAATTGAATATACATATTCAACAGCTTAGGATCAACAAGATGTCAATAAATGCAGCTACTCCTTTCGGCATTCCCAGGTCAAGCTGCTTCCAATTCCCCCAGGTTTTGTGGGTCTTATACAAAAGTGTCGCCACATTTTGTCCAAGACATGCTCGATAGGGTTTTAAAACAGTTCCGCCTTGGGATCCCTGTAAAACAACTGTTTTCCAAAAAGCTTGACACGAGCATTATAATCCATAGCGAGAGGCCTGGGGATGAATCTGATATCATCATAATTATCGATAACTACTGGAGCCAGCTCTCCCATCATATAGCAAGCTAAGTTTTTTTATTAATGCCTTAGGCTACCCATTCGTACAATTGTCCAGAAATCGACAAGTGACATCAAATTCCAATTAAAAGACGATTTTTCGATTTTAATACCAAAGGATGAAATTACATCTTAAAACATCTAGGATGGCAGGATTAACTATCATATTGCTGCATTCACGATAGCCAATTAATATGACATGCTTCACTAGTTCAGAACCGGAATAACACCTTTGTTCGTAACACGGAAATTGTTTTACCTGAACACTGCTATAGATATACTCGATTTTTAACTTTCAGGTGCTTAACTTTGTTTGCCGTGTTTTGCTAAATGTTTCTATTCATAAATTTAAGGAAAGAAAATTTATAATTTTGGTTTGTTTGTATAGCTTTTATTTCTAAATAAAGACTTGGCTGTACATTCATTCATATTGGGTCTGGGTTTTCTTTCTATTCACAGAAACCTATTTTTGTAGATAATCGATTTATTTAATTGTATGGAGTTTCCATTTGTCATCAATATGAAATATACTGAAAATTGTTTTTGTGATATAACATTTTCCCCAAGCTATGAAAAGAAATCGATATATTCATTACAACTCTGATAAAATCTGAAACATACATAATCAAATATTCCTAACTTATATTGACCAGTAAAGTAAAAATTTCGTTTTTGGATTATGAAATATCTATTCTCTATATGAAGAATTACTTAGAAAGTTGTGGAAATTTAACATATTGAAACCTTTAAAAAGTTGCTAATAGATAACAGGGAGTTCGACAATTGAGTGGTATGAGTCACAATTATGAAGGGGACGTCAGAGGTTATTACATTCGGCTTTGGTTTAGAAAGTCGGGGTTCGAATTGCCATATGTAACCGAGCTAATACGTTCTTTAAGGATTATTTTACTGTTTAAATCTGATTTTCGTAAAATTTGAAACATTCCTTTATCACTTTGTTTGATCACTTTATTTCACAAAGAAAACGTGACATGGTGCCTTTAATTTCAGAAGGAAAAACACGTCGAGCAAATCCAAGAGACAAATAACGTTTAAAAAATTGCAGTAAGTATTATAGTTCGTACGTTGAAGCCGATCCTAGCAGGTTTCATATTTATACATAACAACGGCAATGTGTCTTAACTCCATTAATACTACTCACACAGATAAAAACAAAATAATGTTAAAAGCCTAGTAATGGCACACCTCAAAATTATTATTATTTACACTATATTTGATGCAACTAACAATCAAAATTTTGACAAATGTAAGGTGTTTGAAATCTCAACCATAACTTACAAACCAGGACCCGCCATGAGGTAATAGCTCGCCGAGTTACTGGTCAGCCTGTCAGCCAATGAGAAGAGCGGACGCTTGTTTCACGTTCACGTTCGAGGGCAATGAGTCTGTCTTTACGACACAATCTAATACCAGAGTGTACGGACAAGGGTGTATGACGTTACTGTAGCGAACCCCTCAGGAGTAATCCCCACAGCTCATAAATCTCACCCAGTGTTTTGGTCAAAGAGAAACCTTGCGTGTTGCTAGAGTCACAACTGGCAAACTTTATCAATAGTGTGACATTGTTATATTTTGGATCACACTATCTGAGTACTCAAAATTCTTGTACTTTTGCGGGTCGAGTCACGTATGGGATTCGAACCCATACCCTCAGGTTTGGGAACCAGCACTAACTGACAGCTGCTGAATGCTGCTGTAAAGTATCGTTCAAATGCTAATAGGTCCAGTGTAGTGATAACATAGAGGTATAAAGGCGCTATGCTGATCGAAAACCGAACAATGTCACGAAAATTAGTCAAACATTGTATTGGAAACTTTTGTAAAAGAGGCAAAAAGATTGGTTCTGGAATATTTTAATAGGTTTATAATATAACTACTATAAATCGGACGTTTGATTATATTTCGGTTTTCAGATATATTCATATGATATTTGGGCACGTAACAAGGAAAAATAAATGATACACGGAATTTCCCTTTAACAAAATGATGGGACCTACTACTATACTTAAGTATCCAATTTTTTCCTTTTTAAAACTTTAAAAAATGTCGAAATTCTATTACATAAAAACATATGCCTTAAAACGCCTAAAATGAAGCTTCATAAAAATGTTTTAGATCTGATTCCAGTTCTAATCGTATATAGCAGATCCTTTCTGAAAACAAATCTTCGAGTGCTGGTGTTTATCTTTCTCCATAACTTTGTATGAATAGAAGCATTTTATAAGTCTCGATTCTCGTTTAGGAAATCTAAATTTACAAGTCCAGGAAACTACAGTGTCGCATGTAATATTAAGAAAACCGTTGCATTGTTGACATTGAAACATATATCATGATCTAAATTTATTCTAGTTGGTTTTTAGAAGAAGGATACAAAGTTGACATGTATCCTTGACAAGTCTACACTTAGATATGCGATTGCCTGTTAAAAACAAAGTTGACCTTTTACATATCTTTCTTCTCCCCCCCCCCCCTCATAGTTCTCCTATACCACTAGGAAAACAGTGATTTCAGACACCCTAAGACATCTCAAGTGACATAGAGTTCTTTTGTGTTATTCTATTTCATGACGTTAATGGAAATCATTATCTTAGTGTTCATCGGTTCAGTATAGCGACAATACTCGTGTAAAGGTCACGATAAGTACTTGAAATGGGCCAAATTTGTGATCTTGAGGCTCTTTCAAACGTATCTATACCTAGCAAAGGTTTACTGTCATAACTTAGAGTCAGATACTGTTTAATCAAGTGTTACATAAAGCTATTTATGATCTGTACATATTAAAATCATAAGTTATTTTAATCTGTAAATATATAGATATTTGTCTTATTTTTGTTTATGTTGACAAAGGAGCATAACACGATTACTACACATTGTTAATTCTAATAGTTGTTAAAGTCCTTTTAATATGTATATTGTTAAAAAGTATTTCAATTTGTATTTGAAGATTTGCCTAAGTTTATTTGGACCAGTCAATTAGTGCAGAAAAGTGAACTCGAGCGCAGCCATCCATTACTCTTTTGTTTTTTCTTGTCTGAATGATAGGTCGTTTAAGTTACAGGTGACATGGCAAATTAAAATATGTGTTGATTATGTGAACGGTTCGGTTGACAAGTATATTCATGACATCATGGCATTTTTAAGTGGTAAATAAAACCCTTAAAGATTCAAATCAAATCAAAATATTCAATCAAAATTTGAGATCGAAGTTAACCAAATGCTCAAAAGGTATTTACTACACTTTTTTTAAAGGAAGAACCTGCTTTTAAGAATTCCCTTTACCTTGACAAATCTATACATGACATTGTGTCACTGTTACAATTCAGAACTAATAACCACCATTTGCCAATTGAAACAGACCGATGGCAATCATTATCTAGAAAAGAACGTGTGGGATATCTTCACTATCTACCTAGGTGCGCGCCTCCCTACCAACAGCGGGTATAGCTTATTAACCATTATCATTTTAGCAGGCCAATTCTTTAACATTTAAAACACTTAAGTTCACTAACGACACTAAACAATTTTTAAAAAAACCTAGCCAAATATAATAGAATCCCTTAAAATTATTCCGGACCCGCACTTTTAGCATAATAACTGTGATTTCGGAAATGTATTTTAGTTAATATATCAACAAACTTTTAAATTAACTGTAACCTCTCCTTTGTCCATCTTAGAAACTATATATCTATGCTTTGTTATTTATTGTTAAAGCTCATATACCACTGTATTTTTTTAGTATAAAAGAATTTGAAGTTATCTGTCGAAGCTGCTTTTAAATGTACATCTGCTTTTAAATGATATAAATGATGAAAAGTTTATGTTCCTTATGAATGAAAAGAATTAGCAAAATATATTAACCTCTTCACTTTTAGGTTTGTTTAAAAGACGAGTAATGTCATCGGTATGTGGTTGTTTCTTTTATTCAAATATTCAGTATTGTAAAATATGTTCTGTGAGTGTTTCATAAGCCAGATCGTCGCTCGACGAATAGTTTTTATTACGTGCCATGTTGTGTAAGTAAATTGTATGATGAGTGTAACACGCATACTATAACTACAGTATAAATGAAATGGGCGTACAATATTGGCTTCTGAAAATGTGTAAGGTCTTTGGCATTTTAAAATATGCTAATGAGATATTTAAAAAAAATCATTTCATATGACATACTGCACGTATATGAAAGCCACATGAAATTTTATTAGATGTGCTCCATCTAATTTCGACTGTTCAGCCAAACATAAAAGGGTTTTTTATTGATTTAATCTGAGTGTAATTAGAAGGTGTAAAAATAACAGACCGTTCGACAGGTAATGATTTAGAGATCAAAACTTTTGCACTGTGATCAATTACGGCGAGAGCCGAATTAATTCAACAGATTGTTATGGTTTAAAAAAATTAAATTCAATGATTGTTAGAATAAAGTTTAAAGGGATTAAATCCTCAGTAGTTTGTTTTTGTTGAACTGTTTGCTATTTTGCATGAACTTTGATAACGGAGGATCCTTCGGAAAATCTGATGAGGAATATAGTACAACTTTGTTCATTAGTTAAAAGATGTGGCAAACACCAACTTCAAGTGTCATTCAGTAATTTTAATCACATTTTATTTAACTTGAATAGGTGCTGAAATATTAGATGTGCAGATCTAAATTCGAGTCGTCTCACTCAACTATCGTATTCACCCCCAAATATGAAATATGTAAAAATCTCACGATTTCAATTAAAATGGAACATCGGTAGTAGGCTATACATTGGACGAGGCGAATATTGCACGTCTCATTGCCACGTGTATTAGATATATGACCTCTTAAACAATAACAAGACCAACAAAAATCTGTCATTATATTTAAAGATGAGGGTCCTAAAAAAACGTTTGAGTACCTTATACATAAATAATTTATTTAAAAAAAAACTTCGATCAAAAGTCACGACTTTAAACGTTTTTAATGTCATTTTACTGAACTGAATGTCTTTAAGTGGTAATTTTCAGCGTTGTGAATTTATGTCACTTTCAAACGTTGATATATCTTATAAGGAGCACCATAAATATAAAGCTGTATCACATTATTCATATTCATGCATATCAACTAAGGGTATATTGAGGAAGAAGGAGTTCTTTTGATATTCAACTTCTTTATTGCACAAAATGCGACGTTTCGGTGTAGATGCTAACATCATTATCAAGCAAGTGAAAGAAGTTGACTATCCATAAGAACATTTTCTTCTTCATCAATCCAGCTTCTAAAATGCCCTTTAAAGAAGTTATGGGTATATCAATTTTCAATTTGTGATATAAGTTTTTGTGTCTTTGTTTATAGATTGAAGTGTTCTGTTCACACACCATTGACATACAAAAGAGACAGAAGCGTTTGTATGCAGTATATGCATAGTACAACATAATTCATCTATGTATTTATTTTCTTAAGATTTTTTTACAGCATCTACAAGCAACCTAGATATAAAAGTAAATGGTCTGTTTGCCTTTAGAGACTGCGTCGTATCGCTTGATATTTGAGATATTTATTCAGTATTTGAGAACGCTCAACCCTTCATACAATGCACATTTTCAAAATGATTCGTATCTTTACGCAAAATATGAATATAAATGTAATTTTTGATCTTTGAGATTACACATACAGGGTTTTTTCAACCTTGAATTATGTTTACATTTGTAAAAGACATGTGTTGAACAAAATTTGGGATCTTACAAATCATATATTATATAAAAAAAATTTCACTTTCAACATAAAAAGAAGAAAAACGAAATTTATCTTCAATCGAAATTGCAACGTTGATAAGCGGAATGCACACAGTATTTGTTTAAAATGACTACTTTTGATATATGCCTATGAGTTTTTGTTCCTAAACGCTTTTAAATATATGAAAGCTGTGTATCTATTATAAGACGATCATGATGAACATATCTGTGAAAAAATGATATTTCTGTTCTTTAAGGGGACAGTAGCACGTTTTTATTGACAAACATACTAATCTCACGAAAAGAAATGGTACAAATTGCAAGGCAATTTTTTAATCGAGAGAATCAGTTCTCAAACGGACGTAACATGTTCGGCGGTTAAGCTACGCGAATCCATTTCCCTACTGTGAATAATTTAAAGGTGTACACACTAAAATGCCTACAACAGTTATCGCTCAATATTTGATACTTTCTGTCACGTCTACGGATTATCGGGCTAAGTAATGAGATTTTGACCAAGCGGAGATAATTCATTTGGTATAAACATAAATCTATTGGGAGAAAATTTGAAGGAAAAAACGTAATCGTGCTGTTGCCCCTTTAAATGATGTATGGTTTCTTAGATACTCTGTGGTACGTTTTAGTTTCGTCTACATGTATATATCAGCATATGTTATTATGGTCGTTAACTTTATGCAGTATATATTAATATGTCTGTTCTTAGATTATATGTGATATGGATACTTGTATTCGTAGGGTATTTTTGTAGTATGCATTTCTGTATCAGATAATATATTTTATATTCAAATACCTTATGCATTATTCAGTTATGGTTGTGAAAATATTGTCCACAAACGCTACATTTTTTTTTAAAATTCAGAGACCTGTGACCATGCCCTAAGTGCACAATACTCCAATCTCATTGAATGAAATCAAAATGCTCCACTACATTACGTAAAGTAGTGCAGCAATATTAGATTTCGTTTTAATGAGATTGATATTACTCTTGGTGTTATCTAAGACGAAACGTCGTTATCTGCTTCAGCAGAAATACAACAACGAAGTATAAATGTACATCCATCTCCCCCACATGGCTTTAAATGGCACCAGAATATATCACTGGCTAATTTAAACCTTGCTGCCAACCAGTTAGTCTGTAGGCCAGACCCTGAAATAAGGTAGAAGCCTGAGAAAGTCTATAAAAAAACTTTAAAGCTTGATTTCAGTCTCCTTTTCATTTCATTTAATATATTTTTTTAATTTTTCGATTAACTGATGTATTTTGTATTTCAGAGTCTAATTGTTAGACTAGCAACCAGTCAAAATTCGTGTTATAAGTGCAGCGCCCTCTTCGGAGAAAATTTGTAATTCTCATATGATTTCTCATTGCACTTTCGCGAGCAGTCTTGGCGACAAGCTCAGAAAAGTACGGGAAATGCGGCAAGGCCTATCTTAGCAGGTTTTTGGGGCCCGCATAAGAATAGACTATATATGCGTGGGATGATGCGGTGTTATCTGCTTTGGCGAAAATACAACAACGAAGTACAAATGTACACCGTAAGACTGTCGACTTAAAGCCACAAGGGTTCAGCATATGGGTTTTTATTTTTCGTCTTTAAAACTTTCAAAGAATAAACTTCTCTCGGGAGAATTAATGCTGACAAAGATACATCTTTAGACCCTTTTAAAGGCATTTCGTAGGGAAATAAAGGGATTTTAGGAAGAAAAACAAATGTTACCAGTTGCAAAACATTTTTTAATCTATGAAAGGAGTACTGAAACGATATAGTGCCAAGTGTAGTTAAGCAATGTAAATTCATTTCTTCATGTTGAATGATTTAAAAGGATTCCCACTAAATTGGCTGCATGAAGTTTCGTGTGATATGTGACACCATATTCTACGACTACAATAGGGTTACATAATAAAGTTTGGCCCTCGCATACATTTCGCATAAACTAATATTTTCTGTAGGAATTTTGAACAAATTAAACATTTAAGAAACGTGTTACACTGCCTTTAACAGTTGGAGGATAAAATTGATTATCTTGATTGATTTATGATTTTACCAGATGAAAGAACGTATCGTTGGCACCAGAAATTAATCCCGTACTTTCAACAATAAGAACAGAGTGAATGTTGAAAAAATTACTAACCTTTAAAGGGGCAGTATAGCAAAAACAAAACAAATAAACATTAATTTTTGCCAAATGAATTATCTTCAGAAGGTCAAACCATCAAACGTCCGTACTGAGTAAATAATCTAGTATCAAGCAAAAAGGACTAGCGGCTATTTTTGTGTGAACACCTTTTAGACATTTGAGTTAGAAAAATACATTCGCATAGCATAACCGATCAGGATATGCGTGTTTTAAAACTGCTTCTTTTGATTAAAAACATTGTCTTGCATTAGGAAACATTTATTTCCGTTTTCTTGAGATCACATTATATATCTGAAAAAAAAAACCACACCTAGGATTTGGCCTAGTGGTGTTAAGGGGGTTGATAGGTTTTTTTTTAAATCTCCGAAGACCAATTGAAGCCAATGTTTTACTCGAGGTGTCTGGACTGACTGGTAAAATGCCCCACTCCCTCCTTGGTTTATGCGGTGTTTAGATGTATCAAATATGATGAATTAAGTAACATTTGGTGATAGTCTTTTCGGTTTCATTCGCCCAATGGGACACCAAGCGTTTAGTCCAATTATCATCGAGGGTGTGGGTTTGGAGGTTGTTATTTATAGCATAGAAGAAGATCTATGACCTAGCCTGGAGTGAACTGGTCGACACAGTCACACTTGAATGACGTAAAACAGAAAGACCCTACTGTGAACTATGAAGATATCTAACCAAGGCGCGGGGTCACACCGCCTCCTCAACCCATCAATCAAAGTCCATGTTTAACGGTTGTAGCCGGCGCGTCAGCGAAGGGGAATCCCCTGTTATGCAAATACGTCAAGATTGCCATTTCAGGCGCTGTGATTGGTCAGGAATGGCAATTGCCCCCACTAACCTGTGTTGTAATTGGCTGAAAATGACCTCAATTGTTCTTGCAGCATATTGTCGCCATGCTCTAATTACCATAACACTTGGGCACGTCACGACTACATGTGGGGGGTGTCGTGCGTAAAGAGAAAGGGGAGTTAGAAATGCTTGGTTGATCAAAGGTAACAGTGCCCTGAATGACAAATGAAAGGTAACCACACGGGGCTAGGGCATTGTGACAGAGCTATGTGAAAATAATTCGGGGCAGAGGCATTAAACTGCCGT
This sequence comes from Phorcus lineatus, assembly GCA_921293015.1. Taxonomy (NCBI): domain Eukaryota; kingdom Metazoa; phylum Mollusca; class Gastropoda; order Trochida; family Trochidae; genus Phorcus; species Phorcus lineatus. Next base: position 23,131,963 of record OV121096.1, on the reverse strand, counting down.
AATGCCATTACGATAGTAAATAGAGATGTGTTGTGATGTGGTTTGGATATTTTCGGCGGTTGGTTTGGGGTTAGGCTACAGGGTTGGGGCTTACTGTTTGTGTTCTAGAAGGGGTGGGGAGTATCTAGAATATCGTCTTTTTTGCTGCATTAAATACTGTCTTTTAAAAGACGCATTGCATGTAAATGTGTTAGCTAATTTGATGAGTGTGTCTTTCGATTTAAAAAAATGAGTGCACTGAGAGCACAACTCCCACAATATCATCAAAATCAGCAGTTATTCACAAAGGATAAATTCATGGGATTAATATGTAATGTTGTAATCAATATTATAGTTTAAATGATCTTTCGATTTTAAATGGTCTAGTGAACGAATATTTACAAAAAAATATAAGGCCAGTCACTGAAAAAGCAATGCTCATGTTGAAGGTTAAAGGTCAAAACTGCAACTTTCGCCAAGAACAAGGTCAAAGGTTTTAAAATACAAACTTATTTGATCTTTTGATAAGGCATCGACTTGTTATCAAGTATCAAAGGCTGATACCGACCATTCAAGGGACATTAACCACGCAAATCAATGTTTGATGTGTTCATTAGAGACCCAAAGCAAACAGTAGGCTTCGGACTGATTAATCAAATAGAAAAGGTAGTGTTGTAACGTCAAGCTCTCAAAGTCAAGGGCGATAACTCTAAAAATATTCAGTGCATCGTATCGAAAACGTGTCATGCGCATCATTGATGTGTATCCAAGGGATGTGTTGAGTTTCAGATGGACAAAAAAACCATTTACGAGTTAATTTCACGCGAGAGGTTCCTTTTCGGAAAGGACGAAGCCATGACATAAAGCCCCTTCGGTTTTCCTGCGGGGGTTGAATATCTAAGTATAATTCCCATGGGATTTGTGACTTTGGAATTTAATTGACTGTTGTTCAACCCTCTTCGAACTGGGAGATATTTTATGTGCGCTTCACACTTGGACGAATCGTGCTTAATTTTTTACTAGTTCTTTGATTCTATAGGGAATGATGGTATATAAGTAAGAGAGTATATAGGCCTACAGGAGTTGAGTTTTGGTTAACATGTTGAAGGAACGTCCTTGTTTATCTTTCATTTAAAGTGTTGATTTACCCGAAAACTAAAATTGACCTTCTTCCTTCTAGAAGCCCTTCTTAGAGGTATAATATAGGCTACTGTGACGATAGAAGCCATTCATTCCTTATTTTGCCTCAGACACGCCCTTCTTTAGTTAGTTAACCGTTTTAGTCTTTTGACCTCATCATTCCCTCCTGACCTGATGATTCACGGTCTAGACATGTTGAAGTCTGATTGGATGCAATCAAAGTTTCGTGTCCAATCATCGACGCTGTCTCAAAAGTTCTCGTTCGAAAAATCCGTATGCTTCGGGAAGGCAAGACTTTATACGAACCTGCTCTGCGCTTTGAGTTTTCTTTACAGAACAGTCGCTTTACTTAGCGACTGCAACATTGCAAAGGCGTCTTTGATAAGAGATATGCTATCAATGCATACGTAGTGTTCAGTGGATGAAACTTTGCAGATGATTTGTATTGCAATATTTTGCCGTCAGAGGAACCTGCCGGAGGCCCGAGAAGTGTCCATATTATAACAGAGTGTAGTACAGGTATTTATGACGGAACTACCAAATTTTGGTAAATCCTTCATTTGAAGATTTCCCCCTATCGAATCGTTAAATCGACACAAGGTGCTCCAGATGATTGAGTTAAAGTGACACAGAGAATGTTTCATAAATTTTTATTTGCCTAAAATACCATCTGTCTTTAGTTCAATTCAAATATTGTCCTTCAGCTTGCATCTTTGTCTATAATTGCCAAATTTAAGGTATTTTCTCGTTTTCAATGATAATAGATAAACCGCCATATAGGTGTCAGTAAGTCTGAATTGTGCACCTAATGTTCATGAATATCAGTCAATTGATCTATTAAACACTTTCAACAAACATTTTCCCTTGTCACTACTGTAAATTAGTTTCCAGATTTACTTTTGAGTGAATGGCGCGCGCCGTTGTCCAGTTTTCGATCACAAATTACAACTTAAACCTCTCTATTGTCTCCATAATGAACAAAGCAGCATTAAGATGATGATTTTCAGAGATATCCACTACTTCACGATAAAATAACATGTATAACAAGGTTGACCCATTTGACCCAAACAACATATCCTGTGTCCTTTTAACTTTGAACGGTCTGAGTCATAGAATCCTAAAGAGTTCCGTGTTCAGCTCATGTTTGGCAAAGTCGATTATTTTTCTTGATCTTAATCCGCAAGGATAGAAGTATTGTATAATACTATTGAGTGTCCATATTGTTTGATAAGTCGTTTAATATCTTGATAACATTTATTCTATACACCAGTATTTTGGTTTAAATTGCTCATGTGCACTTCACATGAAAAGGGGAGTTAACTCATGATATCCTCAACAACAGAGCAGCCCCTACTTTCAGTATTAAAGTATGTAATAGTTCATTTCCTGAGCTATGGAAAACCTAAGTATTGAATTTAGGGTTGGTCCCTAACTCATTTCTTTAGAATATAATAGGAAGATGTTATACGTAACACTAACACAGCATTCAAAAAGAGCTCGCTGCGGCATACTTTAAAAGAAAATTGTATACTTGTTTATGTCAAGATTGTCAAGAGCATGTCAAGCTGATGTTTAAAAGATGCGTATACACAGCTGCATCCCAAAATGTGTTCACCTACTCAAATGTCTAAATGTATAGTTTATTTAATTTGGATTTTTTTGGACGATACATGACAACTCCACTGACAAAAGTAAAATTATTGATCAAGAGTAAAGTAAGTATTCTCAAACTTACTTTGGAAGCGTCAGATATGTGGTTGAAGTTTCAAACTTATCAGATAGAAAAAAAAGAGGTAAAAAAAAATCCCATTTCTAATTTTAGAATATGTTTCCAATATCTACTATATGGTAAAAGAAAATCAAATATTTTAGATGAACAATGAATGAGATGTATGACGAATTAACGTTTGACAGCGCTGGTCACTTATTTCAGAGTTTACAGAAAACAATTGGAGTTTTCGAATTTTTTTAACCCAAGTCACTTCAATGACCTTCCAAAACTGTTCAATAAACTATGTCATGTTAAATACGATTTTAGTATTGCATATTACACAGTAACTTCTGAAGTGAGGTCAAAATATTATCTATTTGTTTTCTATGTGTTACAATGAGTCAAATGCATCACAAATTCCATGATATACTTACACTTAAATACTCAAGGAGGTGAACCAACTCTCAGGATGCAGCTGTGCAGATCACATATGAGAAGGCGTGTATACATATGATATATAGTAAGGATGCGCGGTATTATCGGTATATAGGTATATTGCTTTACAGGAACAACACTATACGTACCGGTACACTCTTCTGAAAATATCAAATATATCGGAGGTTTTAAAATGTACAATTTCCATGTAAAATTGCAGAGAAACGTAACCAAAAAAAGTGTGAACTCGCTAAGGGAAAATAGCACAGACATGTTAAAAGTTCGAAACTAATCACTAAATTATCTCTCTTTATATATCAATGATATAATTGCTGCTATTTCGTCAAGAGAAAAATAAAATATGAAATGTAGTAAAGTAACAATATATTGCAATACGTATTTCTGTATCGCAATATATTGATCATATATATTAATCATGAGAGGTATATACAATGAATGTGTGGAAAGTTGTAATTTATAAATGAAACAGTAGTAACGAGTATTTGAAACAAATATCAGTCAGTAAACGTATTGACCGATTTGACAAACAAACGGTAACATTTGTTCGAGAGGCTCTACCTGCAACCCTGCAATCAGGCGACAGCAGTTTCACTAACTAACCTATATAAATAATATCTAAAAGAAACGTATTTTTTACAGTCCACGCTCACAGAATATTGAAATATACATGATCATGAAATTTGCCTGGGGCTAGACATGTACACAACAGTTTGTGACGTCATCTGTCAATAACACACGCTGTGACAGGCAACCGTAGCCGTTTCGCGTCTCTCACCGCACAATAGACTGGTAAACAATTGAATCTGGACTGAAAGTAATGGTTATTATATGTAATAATTAAAGTGAATAATTTGAGTGGTAAACGTGACCAACGTGATTTTATCTATGAAAAGTAAAATGCTATTGCATTTGAGATGTTAGTTTATTCCTTTGGAGACAACGAATCTTTAAGTTTTAATGAAACTGAGTTCATAAAGGTTATACTTGAAATTGAAACAAAGAAATACTTCCACTCAAAAGCCGTATTATCTGTCTTGTTAATGTATATTAATAAGTGTATCGTATTAAAGATTTCACTTGTTCGTGTGGAAAGATTTTTTTGTCCAATAAAGAAAGCAGAAAAAACACCGAATTCATAAAGAGTAGCACAAACTATTGACATCACAAATAATTTTATAAGAAAATAACATAAATAAGCTTATAAGTACATGTCACTGAACTGTAAAACCATTGGCATCATAGAGAATAGTAAACAATATTGACATCACAAAGAATAGTACACAATATAGATATCACAGAGAATAGTACATAATATAGATATTACAGAGAGAAACGACGTTTTAGTGTAACATAGATATCACAGATCGTTATACATGATATTGACATCACAGAGAGTAGTAAAAGCATTGACATCATAAAGAAAACTTCATAATATAACATCACAGTAAGTGGTGCAAACTATTGACACAATAGAGACTAGTAAAAAATTTAAATAACCGAGAATAGTAGTTTATGATAATGATATCACAGTAGTGAACAACATTGACATCAAAGAGAATAGTACACACTATAGATATCACAGTAAATAGTACATAATGTTAATATCACAGAGAATATCACATAAAATTGATATCACAGAGAATAGTACACAATATCGATATCACAAAATAGTACACAATATAGATATCACAGAGAGTAGTACATATTATATATATATTACAGAGAGAAACGACGTTTTAAGTGGAACAGTTGACGACGAAGGTACATATCGTGAACCAAAGCAATATTTTATGGGCGCTTCTTGGAATAATGATATGAATGAGATCGGTGATTTGGCGTTGCTTGGTAATGTTTTACAAAAATGGAGTATATAACGTCATTGGCAACACTGGCTGTTATGGCACAAGAGTGATGAAGTTATTAACATCTTTAACAGTAATGTATGATAGTAGATACAACATAGTACAATACAATACCACAACTTGTGTTCATCAAGGTGAAAACCGGCTTCTGTGTAAGAATTGCAGAAAGGTCGATACAGACCTTTGAACGGACTTTTAGCTACGTTGAGTTTTGAAACAGATGTATAAGAGTATCAAAGGTGGGGAGTAATTCCGAGGTTTAGAATGAATCACAGAAAGATTGCCTACAACACTGCATAATAATATACAGCAGTTATGCGTCCGGGAACGGCCTTGCACTAACGAAATATATGTTCTACATTTATTTGAAAAATTAAAGCATCGGATGGACACATTTTTGCAAAAGGTTCTAAAGCGTTAATTGGATTCAAACCTTTAGAATCACTTTACCAGACGAAGTTACCAAATGTCAGATGTCAATAAAAATTCATTCAATGCATTGACATTCTCTTCATCGCCTTCTTAGCCTATAACCCTTCAGATTCCTCATTTTATCTTTTCATCATTCACGTATTGACGTTAACGCCTTCAAAACCATCAGTCATGAATGTCTATACGTTTACCTACCTCATTTAACTATCTATCTGTTGGTGTCATACCTTAGCTATATCGAGGTACAGAAACCTTGCAGGAACAACTCGAAATCACATGCAAACAATTAAACGTGTTGTTGTAATATCTTATAACAAAATACATACACTGATCCTTAAAACTTCGAGAAAGAGAATGAATTTAAACAATCGCGGATGAACGGTTATTTTTTGGGGGGTACATTGGTACGGCCCTTCTGTGCTTGCATCTCCAGGAGACTGGTCATCAGTCTGTTCATCTGTTTCTCCATCTTCTCCAGTCTCTCGTCCATCCTCTCCTCCAGCTGTCTCTGTCGGCTTGCTATCTCTGGAATAATATCCTGCAACAAAAAGAGACATAATTATATATCAATGGAATAATCCTGGAACTGTAACAGACTGTTGTCTGCTCACTATCTCTGGAATGATATTCTGCAATAAGAAGAGATTTCGCTTAATCTCCTTGTTAAAATTCTGCAACTTTATATGACTGCTGTCTGCTCGCTATCTATGGAATGATAACATGTTTTCGATCGGCTAGGGTTATTGCAGAAAGCCTGCAACACCATAGTGGCTTTGCACTGCGGTGAAACCTGCGAGCATCGACTGGAACTAAGGAACCATGGGTGCTACAGCTTCAAATTCAGTGAAGCATTATTAATAATAAAATATATTGAATTGATTCTTTCCAACATAGGCTAAGCAGAAAGTTATAACGAATTTCTTTTTTTAAATTCTAATTTTTCTTTAGTACCCCATTTCATATTCCCTTCATTCTACCTGATGAATGAGTCAGCATATACTTCGAAACGTTGTGAATTTCACAATAAAGAAGTTTGTATACAGAAAATATTGTCTTCCTGATGTACATCACCTTTCAAAGACTTGACAAATAATATCACTTACCAGTACCGCACCTTCATCGGGCTCAACTGTTTGATTCCACCACCAGATTGGAAGGTTTATCAGTTTTGAGAGCAGTTTGCGGAGACATCCACGACTTTTTTCCTTCCCTGTGCGATCTCGGTCCCGTTTTCTGTATATCCTTCTTCGAATACTTCCAAACAAAACCTTCTCGACGTCCAGGACAAGAGAGATCTGCAGAGGAAAGGGAGTAAAATTAATTTTTCTATTTGAAAATCAATTGTATATGCATAATTTCTAATGTTGGCTATAAGGGTTTCAATCTAACATTTTAAGGACTGCAAGGAAGGCGTCATTACAAGGTCAAGGTTACAATATTCATAGTTATGACGAAGGTGAAGTCTGACCAAAACGCGAAATAATTTGAGGTTTTGGGAGCCACACATAGATTTTTTTAAAAAATCCACTATGTTTTTAAATCAACTTTGCCGTCTAAATTTGCTTGGTCCTCCATTGTAAATGAACGAATAAGAAAATATGAATCTTGTTTGCAAGAGAAACAGCTGCTCTCAAGACATGACATGCTTAGATACAGAGCTGTACGATCAAACAGTCCAAATCGAATTTGGAAAATGTGTGTCCAGATAAAACAAAATCACTCGCTAATATTGTTAAGCTTAGTACATCACGAATCCAGTCTGCTGAATGTATATATGGTATTGTTGCCAATGATATTGTAATACATCTTCTTATGTTTGTACTTTCAACTTGCAATTGCGAAATGTACTTTTAATATATGTGATATTAAGCCTGTAGAGAGGTCAACAAAGCTGACTTAATAGTTTCAACCCTTCTTTTTATTTTTTATTTTCTAATCATTTTCTATTGTAAGTATTGAATACGTGTAGTTCCTTATCCTCGTTATTATATATATACATGTATCTGCTTGAAATCTTCAAACTTGGAGGAAATAAAGGCAATCTATCTAAACACACCTGTTTTAAAATAATTATGTCTTCTTCAATGCAATGAAACATGCAATGTGCCAGTACTTTACAAAAACCTTCTGTGTATTTGTGATTTAGGTAATGGTTAGGTTACCGAAACTACTTACATGCATCGCAGTCCTTTTGAATGCAGCTCTTCGAAGTATGCCTTTGATATCATCTACTGCCAAACCGACCTGAAAAAGGCTTGTAGTGATTATCCTAGAACCTCATTCTCATAATACTTAATTTTGAGTGAGTGAGTGAGTTACTGTTTAACGACGCTTGGGTAATATTTCAGCCATTAGCGGCGTCTCTTAATTTTGAAAGTGCGATGCTAACAAAGTTTGATATTTTTGGCAAATAATTACTTGCACATGATTCCATTTACACTTCAAAGTGATTCGAAAGGTCTTCGTAGGGTCATGGAGTTTCCCTACAGATTTCATTCAGATTCATGATGTCTCAAGATGTCATGATGGCAGCCTTTCCAATGTTTTCATGAGTTCTCTTGACAGATTTACCAATAGGTTCAGGACGAAAAACAGACTTTTGAAAAGTTCATGAGTGCAATGGACATTTCTACTGAGAAAGTCGTTGATGTACAGAGTTACAAAGGCTTGATGCGATCATATACCTAAACATGATGGGGACACAGGCACTAGACTAAACACGTGTTCGCTGCATGGACTGACAAAGGTTTAAGGTCACTGGATAATCTTATTTGGTTTAGTGGACCGAGAGGTTAAGGATATTTAGAAAGTCAATGGACATATTTCAAAAGAACTATCATTACGTTAAAAGACATACATACAAAATTTTCAAGAGGACTCATAACAAACTCTTCAGGCGTTCATAAAGTCACATACAATACATAACAGACTTACCAAGAGGTTCAAGGGGCACATAACAGAATTACGAAGATGTTCACAAGGACACATAACAGAATAACCAATAGGTTTAAAAGGATACATAACAGAATAACCAAGAGGTTTAAATTGATACAAAACAGAATTACCAAGAGATTTAAAAGGATACATAACAGAATATCCAAGAGGTTCAAGGGGATCTGTGACAGACTTACCAAGAGGTTCATAAGGACACATTACATACTAACCAAGAGGTTAATAAGGACACATAGCAACCTTATCAAGAGGTTCACAAGGACACATAACAGACTTACCAAGAGGTTCATAAGGACACATAACATACTAACCAAGAGGTTAATAAGGACACATAGCAACCTTATCAAGAGGTTCACAAGGACACATAACAGACTTACCAAGAGGTTCAAGGGGCCCTATGACAGACTTACAAACAGGTTCAAGGGGACCTATGACAGACTTACAAACAGGTTCAAGGGGATCTATGTCAGACTTACAAAGAGGTTCATAAGGACTCATAACAGACTTACCAAGAGGTTCAAGGGGATCTATGACAGACTTACCAAGAGGTTCACAAGGACACATTACATACTTACCAAGAGGTTAATATGGACACATAGCAACCTTACCAAGAGGTTCACAAGGACTCATAACAGACTTACTAAGAGGTTAATAAGGACACATAGCAACCTTACCAAGAGGTTCACAAGGACACATAACGGACTTACAAAGAGGTTCAAGGGTATCTATGACAGACTTACCAAGAGGTTCATAAGGACGATGCAGGCCAATGTGATGAAGAAAGAGAAGATGACAGAGGTTGCTGCAGGGTACAGGAGATTGGTCGTGTCAATCACCGTGATGTCTGAAACACCTCCGTTGAACAAGTCATTGTAGTCTATTTCTCCAAGGAACATTACTGCTGTTTTCAATACTGAATTGGGGATATCTCTGAATGCAACCTACAATACAAATAAATTATAGATTCAAATTTTACCCAAAACGGTTACCACAGTACATGCAACTGTTAAAGAATGGCTAAGGCTCGCTTATACAAAATCCTACTTCAAACAACTACCCTCTCCGTGCTTTAACTATGATAGTTCAGGGCAAAACTATACTTTATAACAAAAAACATTAGGGTAGAGCGAACTTTATTTCTTAATTCCACCTATTTGGATGTTTATAAGATTGTACAATCTAATGTACGTGTACTTGCTTAAGTCATAATGACCTATAATCAAATCAAATGTTGAGACAAACCCAAGCACCGGCAAAGAGACAAAAGCCAAGTGTTAGGTCTTTGGAATTGAGTGACATCAATATATCATAATTAAGCTAAATCTAGATTGGAAGTGAACAGAAACCGCCCTGAAGGAGTGTGAAAAGCCGAAACGGAAATAAGCTAGTGCGAAAAGGTAACAATTAACATCAAGAATTAACAAAACAAATAGTTATTGTTATCAAATGATATCATTTGGCAACAAGTTCCTCCGCATGTAGCTTCACGCCATGAACAGAACAGAACAGAATTTAATTTCTCATAATTCAGAACAGTGACATAGAGAACAGTTAAATATGTTATATATACATATATATATTTATATGTACAAAGTGGGACATGAACGTCATGAACAGTGCACTTCAACCAAGTTTCAACTTAAACATTGCCAATTGCATGCATGAAATGGATTTTATTGTCTATGATGAAAGTAGATTTTTGCTCATCTTTTCTAAAGACAATTAACTGCTAAAAACAGTTCCCGATTGCAATAAAGTAAATGTAGATATGGTATGAAACAATGACACGAAGACATACCTGGTTCTGCAGCAGAGTGAAGAATCCCATTGCAAAGGCGAGGATGAGTGAGAAGAAGACGATGAAGACCTTGAGAAAGGTCCAGCAGACCATCTGGAACATGATGACGTACAGACCCAGGGAGGTGAAGGCCTTGAGATACATCACGAGGTCAATCCATGTGAAGAAGAGAGCGAAGGCTCCAATCGACCATTGCCAGTCCTGAGAAGTAGGAATGTAGCCATTAGCCAAGTATACGCCAAACTTTACAAATGGTGTATTTAATCGAGAAGTACTGGTTGTTTCTGAAAATTACAATAGTAATGCTTATCAGTTCCATGAAGGGACAATAAATCGCTGATCGAAAACCGGACAATGGCGCGCGCCAAAGGCTCAAACGTACATGCCATTTTGGATACTTATTTACAGCAGAAATAAAAACAAATATGGGTTAGTTGAGTTTATAATATCGCATTACTAATTTATGTGTAAGCAGGACGTAGAATTTCGACAATGTAAACAAATTTATATGGCCGTTTTTCGATTTTTGGCATTTTAGAGATGAACATTAAAGTTTAGCGATGTGATTCAAGACAACTTGTATTTCCGTATAATTTAAGACACTTAGAAGCTATGAAACATCCTTTGTGTCACCTAAATCACGTAGTAGCATGTTTTTTTAAAGGTTTTATTCTTATATAACCCGATCCTTAGGAAATAATAAAGTATCAAGTAAAAACCACTGACGACCATTTTTGTGTGAACAAGTTTTTGTCATTGAGAATTGATTCATAAAGCTTAACCCTTACTTTGTTCGTTTCAAAACTGCTTCTTCCTTAGTCCATTTAGCAGCCTCTTATACATATGTGTACCCAACTGTGACCTACCTGTCTGTAAGCGGTTCTGTTGGTGCACTCGTTGAAGTCGAGGAGGAACAGGAAGGAACAGATGTACACCACCCAAACCACGTAGTTTTCGAAGTCGTCAAAATATGCCCGCCTCATGTTGAATAACTGAATTATCTGAAAATTGATTACGTTCTTTAACGTTTGGGTGTCATGTCTACATACACTATCTGGCTTCTAAAAGGCTTATGACATGTCTGCTTCGCAGTTGGTCTGGGTAATTTTTGTCTAGACACATATATGATGTTTGAGCCTTATCACACTAATTTGATGGTAGTGCTCAGGGCAATAGTACTCTCTTGTAATCTAGTATTTTCTAGGGCAATGTAACCACGAGCTCGAACCCACCAGCCAAAGAGCTAAATCCCACTGAAACAATCAGTACAAGCCAACTAACCTCAAACACCGCCCCCGCCACCATCAGCATATACATCAGTGCTTTCTCAGTGGGTCGCCAAGCATAAGCAGAGAAGTCTGATGATACAGCATCACAGTTGTCATTCACAATGTTCTCAACATCAGCTGGGCTAAAGAGAGAGAAAAACTGTGTATTTACGTACATGCACGTAATTAGGTTTCTGTCAAAAGACAGAAATAGAAGAGAAGTGTTTGTTGTTTAGAAATTAGTGCCAAGGTCACAATTATCCACTGGGCTCTTGGTCTCTCGAATAAAAAGCATTGTCAAAATATTAAGATATTTTGCTGATAAAATTAAAATAAGTTATGACCTTGAAAATAATTACAAGGTCACAAGCGTCGACTGGGCCCTTTTTCATCTCTTGATAGAAACTTACAAGATTAAAGGTGTTCTTGTTCTGAGTCATACCTGTGGCAGGGTTAAAATATCAAAGCCTCAGTCACGGGTATGATTACACATTAGGAAGTCGTATCCGGAGGGGTTTAAAATAAATACATGAGAATAAATGTAAAGAGGATTTACTCGTATAAATGTGGTGGTTTAGTGTTGATAACATTCCTGGTTAAGAGAACAAGGAAGAAGATGTGAACGAGGAATGAAACCAGGTAGTAGATTCCCCCAAAGCTGAACCACTTGGACCTGATTAGAGTCTTCACAAGGTCGTGCTGAAGTAATTCCTCACAATCATTCTGCACCTGCATATAAAAGATAGGCCTATATTACCATTTTGAACTGATCAGAGACCTTGCAAGGTCGCCATGATTATCACACACGATTACTCTGCACCTGCACATAACAGGGAGGTCTATATTACCACCCTGGCTAAACAGAGACAAGACATATTTTTCGTATGTGCTAATATATATATATATATATTATATATAATATGCACATATCACTTTAACACAGCGGGTTACTATACATGCCACTATGAGGGAACAAACATGTTTGACGTTACCGTAGCAGAAGAATATCGTTTTCTGGGTATCTTTATGGAATAATAGAATAGACTAGAATCGGTTAAAAAGAAATCATTACACTCGAAAGAATATTTGCGAAAAACACAAGCTCTCACTTGTCTGATGCTAAAAGGTTCGTAAAAGTCTAAAGACTCACTTCCTATATATCCTTTATATCTATATTTGTATCATTTGGACCTGATCAAGATATTCACACGGCTGTAACAGTTTTAGTTAACGTATAATTATGCTTATATTTGTACCATTTGGACCTGATCAAGATATTCACACGGCTGTAACAGTTTTAGTTAACGTATAATTATGCTTATATTTGTACCATTTGGACCTGATCAAGATATTCACACGGCTGTAACAGTTTTAGTTAACATATAATTATGCTTATATTTGTACCATTTGGACCTGATCAAGATATTCACACGGCTGTAACAGTTTTAGTTAACGTATAATTATGCTTATATTTGTACCATTTGCAACTGGCCGTTGACCTCTTATGGTCGTTTATGTTAAACACATCTATTTTGCATTTAGGTTTAACAATAACATTTAACTGTATCATTTGGACCATATTTGTTTAATAACATGGCAAGACATGACAAAGCAGTTTCATTCTGCACGTACATTTAGTTTCTGCTCATACTTATAACAACGAGCTTTTCATCCTTGTCATATGTACACGGTCTCATGTTTTTCAGCTTATTAACGTAAAGATGTAATGGGAGATGAGTTTCGCTACATCTTCAGATGTGAAGTTCTTCACCCAATAGGAGACCTGCATATTCCCAAATAATATTGCAAATATCCATAAGTTTATTATTTTAAAATTTTTTGACCCTAAATGAACAAAAGAACTGAAAGGAATTTCTAGATTCAATTCTATCTTACAATTGATGCTAATAAATAGTTCATAAGACGCATGTACATGTTCATTGTTTGATATATCTGTACTTGTATTTTGCTCTTGGTGAGTTTTTTGGAGTGAATAAAGATTGATTAATTGATTGATTGGTTGGTTGGTTGATGATTGATTGGTTGGTTGGTCGGGTGATTGGTTGTTTGTTGAAAACACGTTAACACGTCTAACATGTTAACTGGGTTGATGTTTGGAAAACCGACATTTCTGATTCTCTCAACTCATTATAAATCGTCCTGCTTATGATCACTATCATCTTACAGTGCGTTAAACCTATAAAATATAAGAATAAATTGAAGTTACAAATTAGCTTACAAAGTTTCACATCTGCAAAGGCAGCCATTCCATAGCGCCATTTAATTTTAATACACTTCCCATCTCATAAAGAGGGTGCTACATGAAATCTATGTCTCAAGTACATAAAATACCTTCCATTTCTTAATTGAAGAAATGCTCACCATGATCTGAAGTGGATGGTTCTTCTTTAGAACTCGTGCCTTTCTCGTGTACGCGGCATATTCAGCAACCTTCGGCTTCTTTACTTTTATCTCTCCGTTTTTTATGACTTTTGCTTTAATGCAAAAACAACACAGGCGTTAGCGACGTATGTTTATGGGACAGTTTATGAACGAATTTGCTTGTCAGCTGTTTTAATGATAAACGGTTTAGGTCTTGATATGTCATCGGGCAAATAGATCCAAAGCAATTAATAAGCACTCATTTATTGAATCTTCATAAGGTAAATAAACGTTTTTTCCTTTATAATATGTTAAAATATTATGCAACATTGATTTCCAATTCAAAACTTAATAGTCTGAATGTCTTGACAAATTTCAAGCTAGCTGCCAACAATAAAAAACACAACATCTAATGAAGTAAAAGAATTTTAAATCTGAACCTAGTCATTATAGACGTGTCAGCATAAAGCTGTTGGGGCGTAAATATCAGAAACAACTGGCAGTGAAAGAAAATGATGATGAGAAAGTACAAAAAAGAGAGGATTAATGAAAAATAAAAAGATAGTTTCGATTGTGTTGTCTTCATTGAATAGTTTTAGAGAGACTAACTCCTATATTTCAAATATGTTAATTCGTATTGAATTAATTTCTGTATTGCTTTTAACTCTTTTAAGTTAACAACGGTGCAAGAGAATAAAATGGCAAATATGTTTCAATGATTTGATAGCAACCTTTTTGACATTTTAGAGTCACTAATCAGAATATTTTTACGAAACTTTTGAAAATCGCAGTTGGTACACGTTTTTTCGATTCAAAATTATTACAATACACATCGCAACAGTGGGTAACAATAGTCAATATCGCAATAGTCGCTAGTAATAGTAAAGTAAAACTCGTTCCTAAAGTATTACCTGGCACAGACCAGTTTTCCTTGGTCATCAAATCATCAATGAATTCGTAGTTGTATTTGAATTTCCTTTTCTGGATTTTGGTTTCATCTTTCCTTTTCTTCGACACATCAATGCAGCACTTGTCAAGGACCTCCTTAGCAACATCTTTGATTAAAAAACAAATGGTAGGCAATCATCAGCAACAACTTCCTTATATGTAGGATATTACCCAAAATTCGCCATTACTTTGGCACAAGGGCTTCCAAGTGCAAAACTAATGGAGACTTTGAGGATCATTTCTAAATTTAAAAAAGTCACTTTTATCAATTGTTGGTTGACTACCATCAGCCATCTTGATGATAAATAGATGTCCAAACACAAAAATTTTATTTAAAAAAAATCTTATTTTGCTATCAATTCATGTTGTTTTTATTTATTCTTTGTTTTACCACAAAACATTGGTAACCCTTGAAGACACTATTGCAGGTTGGACAGAGTAGTTGGAAACTCTTGGAGGAAATCAGAACTTTTATTAAGTCTGATCGTAAACAATAAAGAATTCGACTTGATCTTTAAGAACAAATAAAATCATTTCGTCGAATCATGCGGTTACAATTAGCTGCAATATGTCTCTATTTCAGACCAATACGTCACAAGTTAAGCCTATACGGCAGATCAAAATTGCCATCCATAAACTGAGATCGCTGACTGACGACATTATTTAGAGGGGGGGGGGGGGGGGGGGGGGGTGGGGGGGGGGGGGGGGGCGTTTGGGGGAATGGCCTACCTGCCAAGACAAGATTCTGGCTTATGTAAGTAAAAGGTAATCGATTGCCACTTTTTTTAAGTTAAATTGAAAATGGTTCCGTACCTGGCATTTTCCTGATCATCCTTCGCATGGGAGTGATTGCCACGTTTTTTAAGTTAAATTGAAAATGGTTCCGTACCTGGCATTTTCCTGATCATCCTTCGCATGGGAGTGACTATCTTCTTTGAGCCGGGTTTGAGTTGAACGCTGTTCCTCATTGCCTCGACCCAGAACTCAGATTGGATGATGTACCGCGCTATCTCTCTACAACAAGCACAATACCTCTTACAATTTCGTTTCTTGGAATTACCAGTCCTTCTATTTCGACGCTCTCTAACCTTCTGTATGCTGGAAGCCATTATTAGCTATAACAGAGCTTCGAAAATTTAGGCACACAACTATATAGTCAGGCTAAGTATACAGTCCCTCTAACTTTCCCCATAAACCATTTTAGAGACACCCTCTTAACGTGAATGGATTAATAGTTGTTAAGTCCAGAACAACTTGCTTTACTTATGAATGATATTTCTAAATCCCTTTACAAGAATTGATACTTCCATGTTGTGTTCTGTAGGTATTGTCTTTAGGGGACATCTCAATAATTTTGCTTAGGATTTGGCATGGGATTGGGCAAAGGTCCTCCGACTGAGCAATGACTGAGTTTTTTCGTTCAATAATAGGCTCGAGAAATCTTTTTACGAAATCATAATGCAGATTTCCAGATAGTTAGTCAGGACTGGTGTCTTATCTATAATTCCTTTCTAAAGAGTTCAACCAATACCATAAGTTCACGTGTCAGTTCTTACAAAGAATCACTGTATATGATTATGAAATATGAGTTTGTTCAGGTAATTAATTCTGAAATACAAACTAAAACAATAACATCTAACTTAATCACTTACTTGTGCTCGTTTTCAATAGCGATGTCCAAACAGTTCAGACCATCGTCATCCTTGAATTTGACGTCATCAACAGTTTTCAGTAGCAGTTTGACAACTTTGAGATGACCTTTAGCACAGGCCAGGTGAAGCGAGGATACCTGGTTAATAAGCAGTAATAGTCTATTGACACATTCATTGGATTAGGATGGTTAGAATTTCAACACAAATTGAAAGATGAAATGATTTTTGGCTTATCGACCCACACAGTATTAATTAATATCGGATGTTGGGTACCATAAAGTCTGTAACTCCATTTCCAATGCAATAATAAATCAACGGACGTCTAGAATTAAAAATAAATTCAATCTTCAAATTTTTCCAAATGTAATCCCTATTAGACATACAAAGCAAACGATTTCTGAACTTTACGGGCTGTTTTAATTTTGTTCATACATAGAATATACTTGTCATTGTTTAATAGTAAAAGGATAGGTACATTAAAAAAACTAGCCCTGTTCTGTAACGTTATCTTAAATGTTTTTAAAAAATGCCGCTAGGAATTATTACTTTTATATCTTATATCTTTGTTTTATATATTTGCATATCATTTGTTTCATGCCTTCTTATGTATATAGGTCTTTCGAATACATTATTGTACATCATATTTTTTATTTTTGTTTTTTATCATTTTCCTTAAAAGGGCCACAGAGTATGTTGTTGGCGTCAAATATGTCAAACTTCATAAATGCTGTTATTTTATTGAGAATTGGTGGTTGTTTCCACAAATTATCATTTTGGTGCTTATAAGTTCAGTATAGTGACAATAAACAGGTTATTAATTAATGTCTCGATTTTTAATCGAAAACCGGACAATGACGCGCGTCAATGACTAAAATGTAATTTGGAAATTTATTTATAACAGGCACAAATGTAAATATGGATTTGTAGTATTAATTAGGACTTTTAACTAATATATATGCAATATGTACGCAGAATTTCGACGTCCTGACATTTAAATGGCCTTTTATCATTTATCAATAAAAAATGAAAATTCGCAAAATTTGGAATTTGGGAGATAAAGATACGAGTAACATGTAGGTAGGCGATTCGAATTTAATTGAATTTGAATTGGCTCTTATTTAAGGAACATAAAAAACATACGCTTTGTAACTTTAACACATGGTCCAGTGTTGAGAAGGTCATTGATCAACAAACCTATCAAAATAATGATACTGCAGTGGATATCCAATTCAGAGATAAGCAAGGTTCACCTTTGCTAGTCTCTATTACTGGCTAATTTAATCCTTGCCTATAACAAGTCAAAATTCGTGTTTTGTGTGCAAGGCCCCCTTCGAAAAAAAAAATTGCAATAGGGCCTGTAAGTAGGTCACGAGAACATGCGAGACATCTTACTTCCGGGGAATTTGCTAAACTGGTTCCAAATTTTGCGCTTTTGCGCTGTCATTTACTATGGCGTTTTCCATTGTGTACTGGGAAGACTAAGTGACAGGGTCGAAGAAGTTGGCCAGGAAGAGCGAAGCGTGTGTTGATTGAAGTCCTTCTAGGGTCAAACAGTTTCTGTTTGATCCTGAGGAGAATGTTGTGTTGGCCCATGTGCAAGCCAGCATAAGAGACTAGTGCTACAAAGTACAAGTAAGTTCGATAAATTCAGTTGTGTCGGGTAAAGATACGCGGAGTCTAGACTAAAGATACGCACTTGTAGTCGATGTATGGGAGTTAAATCTTCATTTGAATTATTTTATTTCGTAATTTTGAAAATATCATATGTATCAAAATGGTAAAATAAGAATGATGATTATGAGCATGAAACACTAAAACTGAGAAATTTACAACACTCCTAACAAATAGGTAGTTATGTTTTGAACAGATTAAAATATTATAAAAATAACTAAATAGGGTACACTATGTAAGATTCATGGAAAGTCTGCCTTTGTAAGGTTTGCGTACAATTGATCACCTTTTGAAATACCGGGGTAGTCATCTTAGTGTTCAGTGTCCCTGAGACGAAAAATTTATCTGGCGTTTCTACATCGATCTTATCAATCAAACCTCAAGCTTTACCACAACATGAGATTTTTAGATTTCTTGCATGTTGTGTGAACAATATGACTGTATGTCTTAGAGCTACATGTACAGAGTCATTTTATCTATTTCAAAGAAGTATGTTATTAATAATCAGGACCTGTACGTAGGTTATGTCATCTTCTGATGACTCTTGTGTGTGTGATGATGTTTAAGTGATAATCAGTTATGAATTGATGAATAATGTTAACTTTCAGGGGCATGGCTGCATGAATCTGGTCTTCTAGCAGCCTCACGAGACGACATAGTTGTTGGAGGTCAAGTGCCCCTATATTGCGCGGGATATCCCAGTAAAACACGAAAAAGAAATAAACTTTGTTTGTTTGTGTGCGATTTTATTTTCATTAAACTCTATTTGAAAAACAGTGGGATTTGTGTTGTTTATAGTATTTTGATCATAGTCATAGTCAAGACTCAAGTCATAAACTTAGGAAGTAAGAGTACACAATAGCACCATTGTTTTGTTCAGGTATTTTTTCATACTCATCACATTGTCAAAGAATTCATTATGCATTCATCATGAACAACTTACATAAGCCATGTTGCTATCTTATAAGGTTCAGGTTTTAGATTTTTCAGCCTGTAGAATCTTTCCAGAAGTTCATACTCGCCTTTTTCTTATGTGTTTATTGTATTGTGTAAGCAATAAGGATATATTCTTGGATGTTATTATCCTTGAATTGATTTGAAAGGAGAATTGTAGGAGTGGATTGTAGTAAGTGGGCAAGTGCAGTTCAAGGTTACACCTTATTAATACTCTCCTATTGAAGATATCACTGTTTAATAAATCTACATTGTTATTACACATTGTTTAATAACATCGCATGCCGAACAATTGATGTGACAGAGACATGACATCATAATTGTCAAGTATTTAGGCACAATGTCAGCGGCGCAGCCGCAATGGTCATGTCAGTGATTTTCTTGCAATTTTCTTGATGCAAATTTTTAAAGAGTACAATAAATAACAAAATACTTAACACGGTCCCCTTTAAAACATTTTTATGAAACTCCAGATAGGTATCGGTATCTAACTCGCTTTAGTTCGTTAAATACCAAACCACATGCTTGTTTGATGAAAGTGTTATTAAACAGGACGTCGTTTAGTATTATCTATATATTAATTTTAAGGATAGGCACTTGAATGCTGAACTCTGAAGTCAATATTGTAGATCTGGTGACTCTGTGGTCCATTTTAGGACATTTTGTACCATGACAAAAGAAAATATTTTCACTTTTTTATCAGAACACAGCATTTGAATGCTGAAATTGCTGTGTACAGACACATTGACCAGTATGGTTCAGTTATAATGGATATTAAACACACTGATCAAGCAATTGATTACTTCTTATAAAGTTTAGATTGAAATGGGTTTGCTTTATGCATTTAACAAATCCTGTTGAGCTTGAGACAATGCATATATTGTGTAATGATTGGATGAAAAATGTGTAATTAATTGTTGTTTTTTCCCATGAAAGTTTCAATGTATTAAACAAACTTCAAATATTTCAGCCATATGAAAATCAAATTTAAAGAGCATTATAGTTTATAAGAGCATCTCTTTATTTTTCACAGATTTTTTAATTGTTTAATATAATTATTTATTTTTGTGATTTATATTGTAAGATTAAACTATCAATTAAATCTAAAAGACGACACTTCTCAGCCCCAGTTGTGTAATGTCTACTTTGCTTCAACAATATTTCAGAAAACATACAGGAAATCATTTCAACAGAGAGACGTTAAGTTATAACAGTTACAACAACAACATTGTTTAGATCGTAGATGGTGATGGAAATATGCGTAATAGAACAGTTTCATATATCCCGCCAATACAATTCACGAAAAATGAATATTCATACCAGTTTAACATACGCCTTATTGGCATTTTTTTTTCGTACCTTCAAGATCAACCCCCTTTTTCCGTTGAGGGAAGTTACAAGGAAATAGAAAAAAGCGCAAGAATGTTTACTACTTGAATGATTACACCCGAAAGCAAAACAATAAACTATATCGTAGTTTAAAGTAGTAACCACAGACTAGGACTTGTATCATGTCACTGTACAGTTACGTGGTTACTGAGCGCAGCCGCGGTTCAAACGTGATTCAGTTTAGGTATTCCCCGGAAGTCAAAGGTGAAGGTCGTTCGAAACGAGACTTGCAGGCCCTATTCTGATAGAATTTCTCGTTGCACTTATGCAATTCGTCGCAGCGGCCTTGGCGACAAGCACAGACAAGTACGGGAAATGCGGCAAGGCCTATCTGTGCAAGTAAGAATAGGCCATTTGAGGGAATATGATCTTAGCTCTGAGAGAGCGTCGAAAACCTTTTAGGCCCCGAGCGCTATAAAGTGTTCACTTCCTCGATACTCACATCGTCCTTGTCTAGCCACGACTGGGCCTCGAGCTGAACCAGCTGTTTGCAGATATCTAGTTGGCCATACTCAGATGCAAGGTCGACTGGTGTCTTTTTGTGTAAGTTACTACAACAGATTCATTCACAGATTACCTGAATTTGTGGCTTAGAATTATAACAGTTTGGGACCTGTTATATATTTTACATAAAAACAATTAATTCTCACTTAATTGGCCATGTCCCAAGCCTAACTTAAAAAATAATCTAAAATCATGGATACATATGCTTTTCAATTTTGATTCATTTATTATCTTTATGAAAAGGTAGTCAATATCAAGATTCGCCACAGCATAAACAGAGGGCCCTGACATAGTAAAATCTCAATTCTAAAACTTAAGTTTCAACTTGACCCCTTCTAAAATACGAGTATGTTGTCTTGTTCTTGAAATATTTCCATAATAAATAGTGGAAAACATATTACATATTACATCAGTGTTCCATTGATACGTCCATAACTAGCAAACGCTGTTAAAAGATTTCCGAATCAAACAAGTTAACAAATACAAACAATAAGGTGCAAGTTAAACATTGAATAATGTGGTCAATGTATCATAATGACCTTGAAAGTAAAATCAAGGTCACCCAATTCAACTGGCGTCTTGGTATTCTCCATTGAAGTCCGATACAAAATTTTGATTTTATAAAAAGTCTCTTAGTGACCTTGAGAAAAAGTCAAGGTCATTCAGAGCGACTGGCCGGGGTCTCTGCGTATTTCCCATATAAAAACTGATACCAAGTTTGAAGACTCTATTCCATGAGAAAACAACATAATGTTTATACGGCGAACGTTAACCTGGATTTGCCAGTGAAAGGTACAGTAACTCAATGATTTCCATTCCACTGCATTGAGTTTGCATAGAGAAGTAATTAATGCTCTTGGGACGTTGACAGCAAAAAGTATACGGAAACAAATAACGTCAAATTCAGGGTATTTCTGGTAAAGGTGCTAAATAGTTATTTGACACAAAAATGGCTTAAACAATGGAGATTTACATTTGGTTGATATTAGCTCCTTTGCCAATCAGTATGTCCACCGTGTCCTTGTGTCCCCGTCTGGCAGCAAGATGGAGGGGAGTGTTGCACGTCTCGTCCTCTGCAAAGACAGAGTTGGGGTGTTTCTTCACGATCACCTTCACACTCCTGAACAGAAAACACAAGGTTTGAAGTCAAAGACGATAATACGTTTGAATAGGTACCTGTCACCTTCAAACTGCTGTACAAAGAATTCAGAAGTGGTGCCTGCAGTAACAGGGCTTGAGAACACATTACTTTCACACTCGATGTCAATATTTTTTAAACAATGCCTGCAGAAGACACATTGCCATAATCTATTTGATCGACCTGTTGCTGAAACTGTGCCGTCCCATTGATTCATGAAATCAGTTTCTACAGAAAGGTGTTTATGTATGAATCCTTTGACAACATACCTTATTGTGCACGAATATGGTCACGAAGGTAATGGGTTGGTTGGAATGGGTATCATCACTTATGATTTTCGATTTGTAAATTTGAAAACCCCTGATATATTGCATTGTTACTAACTTAAGTTATAACTTGTGTATAAATAAGAGATGTGTATTTCGTAAAAGAAACATGGTTAGACATGCGTCCTAACAAGGATTTTCACACTTGTAGTGCCAAAGAAGGGGTTCACTGCTTTTTTTAACGATTGTACCAATTCCTAGTCATTAAAACACAAGAATATCACGTTTCACACGGGTTACGTTTTCATCATGTAATTAGCATATGCGTACAAACAGGTTTTTCAACTCAAATACGTTTCCACAACATATCCCGGCAAATTCCCCCATATATGATTATGATTATGTTACGAAAACTAACTCGTTATTGCCGTTTTCTGCCGCCAGGTGGAGTGCTGTAGCTTCCTTGTCGTTCTTCCTGTCGTACTCCGCGTGGTGTCTCTCCAGTAGTCGCTGGAACACAGAGTCACATGACAATGAACTTACAAGCTCACACACATACCCCTACACACAAATGGCCCTTACTTACGTACTTATGAAAATACTCGCAGTGAACACTCAAGTGAAAGGCATGATACTGCATGAGTATACAGTTAAACATTTATCACATGATTTCATTTCTCTTAGAGTTTCAGTACACCAATCGATCGTTTTGATTTGTGAAATATAAATAAGTACGCCACATTTTCTTCACCTGCACTATAGAGTCGTGTCCATTCTTAGCCGCCAGGTGTAGCGGTGTGTTTCCATCATGGTCCTCAGTGTTGACGATGTTATCCTTGTATATTCTCTCCATTATGATCTGCAACAGAGTTCCGCTGGCACTTCATCCAGATAGGTACAAGACGTTCAGAACTCTCCTAGATGTTAAAGGGGTAGTGTTTTTTTCCTCAAATGTTTCCAACAAATGATAATTAGGAAATTTTGTATCGTCTTCAGAGGGCCAAACATCTCAATACTAGACCAGGTCTTGCGAATCAGTTGAAGAATCTATCATGATCAAGAGAAAAACCTCTGGTGGCCATTTTTATTTTACACCTTATATCATTCGAGGTATAGGGAATCGGATTAGCATGGCTTTACTGAACATGGTACGCGCGATTCATAAGCGTCTCGTTTTATTAAAAACAATTGTCAAGCAATTTTTAACATTTAATTTCGAGTTCGTGAGATTACGTTATCCATGCTTTAAAAATGCTACTGCCCCTAACTTGTACATACGACGCTATTGGCAGTATGAGAGTTTCGTGCTTAGCTTTTTCTTGGAATCCTTTGTCAATTCTTATCTCTTTAAGTTATAGCAGCAAGGTATTTTTGCTCCATGGTACAATACTTTTGTTTTTGTTGGATTTTATTTCACCCACATAAGGACAATTATATTCAAAGCTAAATTACTTCTGGATAGTTGTAAACCATGGAATTCACCTACAATTTTCTCAGGTTAGTAATTTATGCTTTTCTTGCCCTTCTGTAATTGTTTGCTCTGTGCTCCAATTCAAGTTAAAACCAAAACTATTATGTATTGTCCCTAAAAAAAGTTGCTTTCATTTTATTCAACATGTCATGATCAATGATATATGTGTAGGTTAATACAAAATAAATCTAGTCTCTTAGCCATCTTTTTTATATTTAATACACTTGCGAGATTATATAGAACAAATTCTTTATACAGTTGTTTTAAGTACATCATGTATATATATTGTAATTGAAAATCGTTTCGAAATGAGTCGTTACACTGTAATTAACTACATTGTTTGTGAAATTTAAAAAAACAGTTAATGGAATTTCAGGGGGTCATAGGTTGGTACCTCAACGTTGTCTCCAGAAGATGTCGTCGTCTGGTGATCCATCTGCAAAATGATTACAAATATGCGAACGTTAAGAGGTCTATGGTTTTCCGTCATTAAACTGGAATGACTGCAGTGAACAAGTTTCTTGTGTGAATGAGTTAATGCTAAATATATTTATAAAACTAACTACATTTTAATTTTTTATGGACTTCACTTTCTAAGGATGAATAGATACCGGCCTAATGACTTGTAAACAACCTTTCAAGCACAAAGTAAATAGTCATTACTGATTGAGACGCAGCATCCTGACTTATTAAACGAAGTTGAATACAACCCGGCCTACATCATGATAAAGGGTATTAGTTGAATAAAAACAATGAAACTTTAGCTCAAGAGCAATAAAGGCCTTGCCTAGAAGCCGGGATGGTAAAATACTTTGGTTCATTATGAAAAAATGCGACCGTATAAAACCCCCAACTATTTGAAGACTCGCCTTTCGTGGTACGGCACCATTCTGAACCTGAAGATAAAAATAAGATTGTATTAATTAAGTTGTTGATAAAAAATATATAAAATATGCATTTTTTAGTAGCTGTGAAGGAATAATGGCTTTATTCTCAAGATAGATAGAGGCCGTTTATGGTATATCATTGGTTCAACTTTCAACAATTGAATAGCTTACAGTGGGCATAACTGAAGACCTTCTTTTCGCATCTTGTCTCATGGCTTGAAGCTGAAACACAGGGTAAATGGATGAAGATGTAGATTCTTTTCTATGTTGAGATTACTTAGATTCATAATCAAAATTATATAAAACAATATTCAAAATATACGATTTTTGTTGTTGATAAACATCTTGGGTTTTGTATATTTGAATTTATCGCATTAAATAAGAGTCCTATAAGTTGACGAGAGTTATTTGTAAATTGATTCAAAACTTTAGTAAAACAAATGCATTAAAAAGGATAAAATTAAAATCTTATTAAAATGAAGCGTCAATATGATCAAGGTTTCAAATGACAACAATAGCTCCACTGTACCAATAAAAACAGATAATGCGATCACTCCGAACTTGTAAGGTGACATTGCATTCATGGAAGGCTTTCAAGGAGACAACATTTGAGGGAAGACATGTTTGAGCTTCATGCTGTCAATGCATCTTGACATATTTATTGTCCATTAGCAACATATTTACTCAAGATGTTATTCTGATTAACATTAATGGTAAAATTTGCACAAAAAGGTATATCCCCTGGGTGTTGTTTCAATGCACTGACCACATTTGACAAAAATCAAGCAACCTAGTTTTTCTAAACAAACAAACAAAATATGGTTCATAAGCGGGTGCATACATACGACGATGCTCTTTATCTTCAGTACAGGAATTCGGTGTTCAACCTTCTTCTGATGTTTCTGAGTGAAAAGAAGATGGCGTTAGAGGAATAAAAATTCTACACAATGCCTTTTGTTTTCATTCAAAGATGTTTCAAAAAGAATTCTATCACTTATTTATCATTACGTAAATGTTCTTTATAAGTCTAGGTGTCTAGGATAAGTTTTATCATAAATGTTATAAAGGTGTGGACATTCTAACCACTCATGAAACTTTTTGTTACAAAAAAGTCCCCACTGATCACAATGTATAAAGCAGCAATGCATACAACCTATTTTTCAGGGAAAACAAGATTCCAACTACCGACGGTATCATTATTGGTTGTATTAAGTGCTTGTTAAATCGGCGTCCGATCCGCCATGTTATTTAAAGTTTATATAACCACAAACATTTTTCACTTTTTTCTTTGGAATATATGAATGTCTGATTACAATAATTTATAGGTATCTACTCAAATATGTTCAGTTTGGCAATGAAAGCCGTTTTTGAATGACATTTTTGATGGGCCCTTAGATCTATCTGGCCACAAACCAGTGTTTGCATGATTGGTCACACGCCCTGTTTGTGACACCATAAACAGAATCATTGCCTCGTGATCTTTACATCTATTGTAACAATATCACAGAAAAAAACAATAATTACCGATTTTCAGATAATGTTTTCCACTTACATGTAGTTAGAGAAATCATTTGACGATGAAACACTATTAAGCGTTTGGTGCATAGATGGTATCCACATCAATGGTAATTAAACAGTTATTTAAAGCGGTATTCAGTTGAAATAATGATTAGCTACTCTGTACAGTCTGTTTATGACGTCACATCCGTGGAAATGTTATGGCCCCTAGCCTGGTTAGATTTTTCACAGCCGATAATTACGCTGTCTTCACGAAAGGCTAATAAAAGGTGTTAATTGGAGAAATTAACAAAAAACAAGCCAAATTCTTATTTTGTTTTTAAAATCTTTGAACGAAAATCGAGAAGTGATAAAGTCGAGTTTACGGGTTGTTTAAGGTTGGAAATTTAACAATATAATGAAAATAAACTATGTGTATTGATCGACTATCGGCACATTTATAAATCGTTTATGATACGACCAATCCTTGTTATGCAGTAGAAAGGCTTTTCAAACGCATGGCACCAAGAATGGATTATCTTGTCATTGTTTTTTTGCCGAGCGTTGCTATTCGATCACAGGCGCCAGACTCTGAATGTACATTATCATGTAAGTATATACGAATTTCGTTTCCCCCAAAAATTACCCGATAGGACCGTCCTTTTAAACAGAAATATTCTATATACTTACTACAAGAACCTCACGGAACATCTGGGCTGCCTTATTCATGTCCTCTGTGTCCTCTGTGGCCCCCGGTTCAAGGTTCAAACTCTGACAAGAACGATTAATTCAATTTTAAAACAAAAAATCTGAGTTGTCCAAAACAAGAAAGAAATTCATTTTGAATAAATAAATAAATACATAAATAAATAAATATATATATATATATATAGATATAGATAAAAAACAAAAGTCTGGAAATGATTTAAATCCCCGACCGGTTTCACACTAGTCAGTGATCATCATGGGGTCTTTATGACGTTGCCATGCTATGACGTCACAGAACAAGGGGCGCATAACTCATGAAAATCGATGCGTACCCACAGATTGGTGACGTCATTACTTTACATCAATCACATATAATAACACTAACAGCAGATTTTAGATATGGACAAAGTTAAGTGACATTAATTGCATTTAATTGTGGCTTGATAAGTTTAATGAAATAATGTTCTTTCATTTTTCTCTTTTCATCACTGTTCGACATGACTTTATAGAAGGGGAATATTTTAAAATTATTCCCGGCGCATCTTTCTATATGTCCACTCAGTGGAATGTAGCGGTAGGACGGGTCCCTGATTTGCTGCCTATGGACCCTCACTCTTGATCTAAGTGTGTCCCCCGTTTGTCCTATGTAATCTTCGCCACAACCACCGCATTTGATAACATATATTAAATTTTGTCATGCGCATGTCATGTTTTCCCGTACATGGAATAAGTATATATATATATATATATATATATATATATATATATATATATATATACACACACACACATACATACATACATACATACATACATACATACAAACATACATACATACATACATACATACATACATACATACACACACACACACACCCACATACATACATACATACATACATACATACATACATACATATATGTCATAAAGCTCGAAATAATTTTTCAATTTTTTGTTGTTTTTTATTGCTGTTATTTGTCGAGGTAAACTGACTCATTGGCTAGTTACGATCTGTCATGGTAGATAACTGGGAATTGTGGGAGAATGGATCAGGATACTAAATGTTCCAGCTTAGATATCTCTTCAGTCTACAATACTGTAAAGTACTTTAAAGGGGCAGCACGTTTGTTGAAAGATTTCTTTATTCAGTTATTTCAAAATGATTAATAGTGTATGCCAAATGTATAATTTTCAGAGGGTCAAAACACATCGTTTCGTTTCAAGTAAAACAAGTTGCGTCCATCTTTGTGTGAACACTTTTTAATTATTTGAGGTAAGGGTATGGGTTCCTATAACTTGCCAACCGTTCATTTTAAAACTGTTTCGTTTGATAAAAAATCATTGTCTTGAAATTAGATACATTTTTAATCGTTTTCGTGAGCTCACTTTAATCACCTAAAATAAAGGTGCTACTGCATCTTTAAAGTCATGGTTTCACGTGTTCATGGAACTGACATTGTGACATGCGTCGTCAAACACTTAAATAAAAGTACTATTAATCATTTGACACAACCTTAAGCTTCCTCCCAATCTTTGGCTTGTCTTCTTGTATATCCATAAACTTTTTTCCACTCGGGGAGTTATTTGGGTTTAAGATTTCCTGTAAATAAAACAGATAAATGATACGGGTACTTTGTTATTGACTGGCATTTGCTCTCTGTGTAAGAATAAAACTTCTCATACTTATATGATTTTGATATTCCTTTAATTGCAGTAAATTTTCGCTCATGTTTCAATATGAGTCAATTATAAATCTCATCAAATTACGAAATAGGTCGAAATAGGCTTAGCGTGTTCCTAACTCTTAATCCCTTGACAACTAAGGTCAACTATTACATAAGAGTGTGATGTTTAATTTGTTTCTAAAGATGATTAAATCCTCTATCTTTGGGTTCTGGAAAATGTCATTCTACTAACTGCTTAGAAAAAAAATCTTATACACAAAGGGTCGGCAAACCCATAATCCTGAAGCCACATTTAGAATGCATAGACGAAGGTGACGTAATCATTGTTCCTGACGTCACGTCATTATTACATTTGCACAAGGGCACCGTGTGATAAATATCAGCCTAAATAAATGCCCTCTTCGGTAATAAATTATCAAACAATAACAAATTTTATAATCTACACTATTGACGAACGTACGTCAAGTACTTCCCCATTGTTGTTCTCTGTGGCCCCGTGTAACGGAATCCTGCCCCTGGAGTTCCTATGATGGATATCAGCACCTGCCTCCATCAGCAGAACCACCATCTTGGGATGTCCATACTGTGCCGCGATGTGCAGCGGAGTGTTCCCGTCTCGGTCAGTCATGTTCACCTGCTTGCTGCAATAGAGAGATTTAATAAACACCTAACAGTGATTACTGTTGTAGAGTGTTGTCATTGACATTTTGCAGTTCTTGCTGTGATAGATAGATGTCATTGACATGTTGCAGTGCTTGCTTTGATAGAGATGTGTCATTGACACGTTGAAATGCTTGCTGTGATAGATAGATGTCATCGACTCGTTGAAGTGCTTGCTGTGATAGAGAGATGTCATTGACATGTTGCAGTGCTTGCTGTGAGAGATGTCATTGCCATATGGCAATGCTTGCTGTAATGGAGAGATGTCATTGAAATGCTGCAGGTTTTGTTGTGATGTAGAGATGTCATTGACATGTTGCAGTGCTAGCTGTGATAGAGAGATGTCATTGACATGTTGCAGTGCTTGCTGTAATAGAGATATATGTCATTGACATGTTTCAATGCTTGCACTAATAGAAAAATGTCATAAGTCTGTTATTATGCTTTGTTTGATAGAGAGATGTTAACAACATGTTGCAGTGATTGCTGTAATAGAGAGAGGTCATTGACATGTTGCAGTGCTTGTAGAGAGAGATATATGTCATTGACATGTTTCAATGCTTGCACTAATAGAAAAATGTCATAAGTCTGTTATTATGCTTTGTTTGATAGAGAGATGTTAACAACATGTTGCAGTGATTGCTGTAATAGAGAGAGGTCATTGACATGTTGCAGTGCTTGTAGAGAGAGATATATGTCATTGACATGTTGCAGTGATTCCTGTGATAGAGAGAGGTCATTGACATGTTGCAGTGCTTGTAGAGAGAGATATATGCCATGGACATGTTGCAGTGCTTGTAGAGAGAGATATATGTCATTGACATGTTGCAGTGATTGCTGTAATAGAGAGAGGTCATTGACATGTTGCAGTGCTTGTAGAGAGAGATATATGTCATTGACATGTTTCAATGCTTGCACTAATAGAAAAATGTCATAAGTCTGTTATTATGCTTTGTTTGATAGAGAGATGTTAACAACATGTTGCAGTGATTGCTGTAATAGAGAGAGGTCATTGACATGTTGCAGTGCTTGTAGAGAGAGATATATGTCATTGACATGTTGCAGTGATTCCTGTGATAGAGAGAGGTCATTGACATGTTGCAGTGCTTGTAGAGAGAGATATATGCCATGGACATGTTGCAGTGCTTGTAGAGAGAGATATATGTCATTGACATGTTGCAGTGATTCCTGTGATAGAGAGAGGTCATTGACATGTTGCAGTGGTTGTAGAGAGAGATATATGCCATTGACATGTATCAATACTTGCTGTAAAAGAGAGATGTCATTGGCATGTTTTAGGTCTTGTTGTTATGGAGAGATGTCATTGACATGTTGAAGTGCTTGCTGTGATAGAGAGATGTCTTTAACATGTTTCAGTGCTTGCTGTGATAGAGGAATGTCATTGACATGCTGCTGTGCTTGCTATGAGAGATGTCATTGCAATATTGCAATGCATGCTGAAATAGAGAGATGTCATTGAAATGCTGCAGGTTTTGTTGTGATGGAGGGATGTCATTAACACGTTGCAGTGTTTGCTGTGATAGAGAGATGTCATTGACATGTTGCAGTGCTTGCTGTGATAGAGAGATGTCATTGACAGGTTGCAGGTCTTGTTGTGATGGAAATATTTCGTTAACATTTTCCAATGCTTGCTGTAATAGAGATAGATGTCATTGACATGTTGCAATGCTTGCACTGATACAGAAATGTCATAAGTCTGTTGCAATGCTTTCTTTGATAGAGAGATGTTAACAACATGTTGCAGTGATTCCTGTGATAGAGAGAGGTCATTGACATGTTTCAGGTCTTGTTGTTATGGAGAGATGTCATTGACATGTTGCAGTGATTGCTGTAAAAAAGAGATGTCATTGACATGTTTCAGGTCTTGTTGTTATGGAGAGATGTCATTCACATGTTGAAGTGCTTGCTGTGAGAGAGATAAATGTCATTGACATGTTGTAATGCTTGCTGTTTTAGACAGATGTCATTGACACGTTGCAGTGCTTGCTCTGATAGAGAAATACCATAAGTCTGTTGCAATGCTTTATTTGTAAGATAGATGTTTAAAAAAAAGTTGCAGTGCTTGCTGTGATAAAGAGATGTCATTAACATGTTTCAGTGCTTGCTGTGATAGAGAAATGTCATTAACATGTTGCAGTGCTTGCTGTTATAGAGAAATGCCATTAGTCAGTTGCAATGCTTTTCCTTGTGAGTGATGTAAACAGTATGCTGCAGTGCTTGCTGTGATAGATATATGTCACTGACGTGTTGCAATGCTGGCTATAATAGAGAGATGTCATTGGCGTGTTGCAGTGCTTGATGTGATAGAGAGATTTATATGTTGTAGTGCTTGTTGTGACATTGTGAAAGAATGCCGATAAACCTACTTATGTTCCAGGAGTATTTTTGCGATTTCCTCCCGGTTGTGTTGTGCGGCCATGTGGAGTGGTGTTGAGTGGGCCACGCTGTCAGAACGTGAACTGTAGCTACCAAGATGCTGCAACAGTTCCCGCACAATCTCCTTGTTACCAGAAATAACTGCTAGATGAAGTGGGGACATTGTGTCTCTCCGACCTTCAGTTGCACTTGCCCCTGCATTTTGAAATAGATTATACAGCTTACAATAACCATGTGATCACTACCAATTTTATCCATACTGATAATGCTGTTGTTCTAGGTGTTAGTGATGATAGTATTTATATGACGAAGATTTTGATTGTTAAGAATAATGGTGTCGTTGATTTTGATGCTGATATTGCGTCTGATCTCCAATTTGGTGATATACGCAAGGAATATGACGATTTAAGATATAAAAGAAGATGCTTGTTTAGATGTTGATGTAAGATATTGATACTAGTACTGATAATAGGTCAATGCTGATTTTGATGTTGATGTTGATATACATGTCGGTTTTGAAAGTTAATAATGTTGATGATAATGTTCGTAGCGATAAATATATTATGATGACAATATTGGTGTAGATGTAATTCAAGCTGATGCACCCACCTGCCTTGAGGAGTTTCTGAACCACCTGAAGGCGCCCACTCTCAGCAGCGATGTGCAAACACGTGTTCTTCCCATTGTCTTTCATCGACAGGAACTGCCAGTAACAAGTTCTATTATATGGCCATATCAATACAATTGCATTAAGTTACAGCATTGAGGTTCATGCGAGCTTCGCCTTGAATATCATAAAATCGAGGTAACATCAATATTCATTATGGACTGCATTCAAAGTCCTCCTTCTTACACCATCAAGCGAAGAAAATCTTACTTGTCTCCTATCTTCTTCCGACTGTGGGTCATCCCCAAACCTTTCGAGTATATCCTCTACCATTTGGATGTTTCCAGTTGCACATGCATAGTGAAGTGGGGTCGAGTTGGTGTTGTCGACATCGGTGACCCTTGCGTGCTCTGCGAGCAGGACCCTGGCTATGTCGATCTGAGTGTAGGTGGCAGCCAGATGAAGAGGAGTCATTCCATGGTAGTCCTTCCACTGTACAGATATAGAATAAGATCATAATCCTCGTGATACGAGACGACATATTTTGTCATTATTGCACGATGTAAAATTCGTATCAAGATAAACATAAAACGATCTGTAAATCCCCAATATTGTGTTGGCATGTTGGCTTTAACTCAATAACAATCCTTGACAATCAAGCAAGATTAATATTTTACCCTTATGCTCTACGTGAGGTTTCCGTCCTCACTGAGCTCGCCTAAGGACACCTGCGTTACCGTTTGACAGACGTACCTTCCAAATCAAACTTTCCACCAGGCACTGTCTTCAGAAATCACATGTTTATGATGGTGCATTGTAATCCAAAGTAAAGGTTTATTTATTTAAGCTACATTTGTTTGTTAGATTTTCCTCCTAAACTTTTCCAAAACTGGCACACTGCCAGGGCGAGGATATTGTTTCTTGTATGGACACAAACGTCCAGGTTATTTGCATATGGTAAATTTTACACCCATTATGGTAGAAAACAAAACAAAAAGGTCTCTATTTTCTATCTCGATCAAATTAAACTTAAACCTCGTGCGGACAGGACAGTCGATAACATCAACTTATCCTAAACAGGATTTCTAAAGACAATATTTCAAAATAAGGATACTGACATGGACAAGATTGTCGTGGAGTCTGTTTGTGTCTTCTCTCAGGATGATCCCTACACAGGAGCTGCTCCCATACACCACGGCATAGTGGAGGGGAGTTTGCAGGTTGACTTTGTCTGTCACGTAGATGATCTCTGTCTCGCCGTTGTTAGCTTCCTTATCCTTCTTGATCAACAGCTCCATACACTCACCAGATCCACCAGACCCCTGCAGAAACAGAAAAGCACAAGTTAAAAATATCCATAAGCTTCATAACCTTTCCAGAATCTCTACTAAGGCAGTAAATGGATAAGTTAGTCAGCTTGAAACTCGAGAGTCACCGCTAGATCCACCCGACCCCTGAAGCATTGGATATATTTTGAATATATAACCATGTATATAGTTTCTTGCTTCTTCCTTGATTTAGTCCAGCATCTGACTTAGAGGTGTAAAAAGATCTCTAGGATAATTTCTTTAGGCAATTAGTTACCTCATGCCAATAGGTGAAAACTACACACTCGCTATCAGGCTTTGAATACACTCCTTACCCAGCATATAAATGGCATCGTCCTAATGGCTAGGTTGGACTCAAGCATCACAAGATCAGATCAGGATTCAGCTATCCCATTTTTCATATATCGCTCAATAAAAGGGTAAGGGATAACCTTCCCCTCCCTTTTTTCAAAAGGTGACACCTCCTCTTCGAATTTTTTTATCCACCACTGCGTTAATTGACTCACATTTGAAGAAGAACTCCTCGCATCCGAACCTGAGGACCTGGCATCAAACTCTCTCTGCTCTTGGCCTCCATGGGCCCTGAATTCAGGAGCGTTTCGGGTCTTTCCTCGGACTGTCTTGGCAGCGTAGTGAGCCAAGGTTTGTCCATGCTCGTCTTTGACTGTGTGGTCTGCAAACAAACAAAGACAGTTTGTATACAAGTTTTAAAGAGACTGCAAAACTGAATAGCTCTTGGAATAAAGAATTTTCACAGGCTTCAAGAGTACTGAGAAGACCTTTCTACATTCGTGTTTGAACTACAAGACTAAATTTGGGTATTTTTAATATATTTCCTCAAATGATGGAACACTGTTATTATGTTTACGTCTTCATCTAGCGTATAGGTAAATCTAGACATACTGCGACCTAGACTATGCCAGAGGCTCATATTGCATATATGGTTGTATATTACCTGTACCCTGTTTAAGGAGCAGCGCGACAACATCCTTTTGATTGTTGAGGACGGCGTGTTGGAGAGGTGTCAGTCCTCGGCCGTCTCTTTCGTCGATGTTCTGGACAGCACCTTCACTTCGGTCCTTCAGGCACCGCTCCAATTCACGCACGTCACCTTGCTTCGCTAACTGAAACAAGTAGACAAATTCGGCCATATCTCCGTCACATGTAGATTTTAAATTTTTCTTATTGAGCTTAAGTACTCGTTATTTGACCTGTGAATTGTTTTAAATGTTGTTAATGGTAATACGTTAGACCTTCCCATTGTGTTGCTTCCAAGTACAGAGTTAAGTTAACTCACTACGGTTTTTTTGCTCAATTCTGGAGACCTTACAGTTAATAGGTTATGCTTGAGAAGCTATTTCTGCTGAGTTAGTATGGAAACAATCCCAGGAAGAAGAAAACCCAAACAGAAAAGTACATTTGTTTTGTTGGTTTTACATACAAACGTATATAATTAAAAGTAATTTTATTAAAATAAAAAGCTAGTTTTGCTGCACTACATTACGCAGATTAAAGATCTGCACAGGCTTCTTTACTCAAGCAGTCAGGTAAACCTTTGCCTGCAATTTGACCTCTAAATCTCAATGGCTTTACACAGATAATTTCGAGCAATCACAATGCGCATTTCTTTACGGCCTTCTGAGAGTTCAAAAATATTTTCGCTATTTGAAAAGGAAACTCTTATAATTAAATTGTCTTATAAAACAAAATTTAGTTATACCATCTCATGCAGTCAAGAGTCAATCTCTTTAGCATATGTACATCACATATGACATATATATAATTATCAAGAAACCTCTCGTTGGCATATGATCTGTCTTGGTGGTTTTATTTTTTCAACATGTTTATGGCTATTTCTTTTCGCGAAATGAAAATTATTCAACGATTACTACAAACTTCAAGATGAAACGTTTATTCAACGTATCTTTTTCCAAAAAAGCATTTGGGATTGGTCATGTCCACTAAAGCATTAGTTGAGATTTGCAAATATTACTTTACGAAAGATACATATGCACATCTAAAGCTTCCGATTTGACTTGCTTGTCCAACAAACGGAAATATGGTAACATTAAAGCATGAAAAACATTCATTTGGATCAACGTTGGAAATCTGACAATCGGAAATTATAGAATAAATAGAATTCGCCTGCACCCTTAAATAGGGGGCGAACTCGCTGATTGGCTGATTTAAATTAAGTCAGAGGCAAAACTCCTCGCGCATCGGAGCGGGGCATTTTAGATTTCATTTGAATGAAATTGCATAAATTGTAACATGAAATCGTTGTGTTCTCGACTCTTATTGGTTGATTTGAAATCTACCTTATCTTGAATCACAATGAACACCCGCAAATTAGCTAAGGCGAAACACCGCGAATTGATACATTACATTCTCCCGATTCAAGATTTAGTTTTCCTGTTACTTTAAAAACTTCGTCCAGTAAACCACTTTAACATTTGTAATTGCCCTATTGTGTTTAGTCCGCGGCAAAATCGTATAAGTGTTGACGTCCTTTAATATGTGCAAAGCAGCTTAAAAATTAATCTTTCAATCAAACTTGTCAGTTCTGGTTAAATTACTGTAACTGACTTCTGATAGAAGGAAACACTGAATTTTTTCATTTGACCTGTACTCAACTACAAAAAGGTTAAAACGGTCTTATGTAGATATGTAGATATAAAAATCTATGGTGAGTTGTGCGCTAAACAGAAAAATCATGTGCTGTTAGACCAGGAATGTGTGTAGATTTTGAATTTAACTCAATCTCTGGCCTGATCTCATAGGATGAAATATTGGTAAATAAAGCAATCTTGTAACTTAACCAATTGTGTAAGCACAGTGTTAGCAATTTTATTTGACTAACTATAGCCGCTGCCGTTTTCGCTCTTCTTTATAACCTGAATACGTACATATTTGCTTAATTACTTACCTAGATCACCTGAGTGTAGGGAGTTAGTTATATCGAGAGGCATGCATTATCTGTGACTTCGTTGTATATACGAAATATTGGTGTGTGATAGTGCCTTGCCTCTAACTTCAAAGGCTTTTTACTGTTATAACAAATGTCTTCTTACCGGTACGGCACCCATTTAAAGTCCTACGAACAATCAATGAATATAAGTTTACCTAAGTAATTATCTCGACGAGGAAAATAATACACATGAGTACACCCGGTACATGCAAGGGGATATTAAATTTAAGTCGACACGAATGGGACGGGAGGTCAGAGTGACCCAGTCACAATGTTGTGACAACCACTTCAATGTCATTCATGCGGAAATTGAAAGGAAACTCAATAGTTAAACTGTATTGAAAACATTTAATGCATTTAAGGGAGAGTCCATCGACCAAATAAATTATTTATTATATTTGACAGCATTGGAAGAAATTGCCTGGTTCGCTTTAACCTGATTTAATATCGGTCTTTGAGTTTTGTCTTATTAGATGGGTTACAACAGCAGTGTTTTACAAAAAAGGTCAGATAGGTTTGGTATCATCCACAGGTACATTATCAGTGAAAACCACAGTGTCCGTGCTTCTATTAGACTTTGACACTTGAAACTGGTAATTAATTTGTACCCATGTGCACGTGAGTCAACTGAGTGATTATTTTCTATGAAATGTTGAAAAGATATTTCTGCTATGACAAAACCATAAAGTGATAACACGTCAGGAAAATTTGGATAATTGACACTGCACATGTGTATGAAGTAATCATTTACAAGATTGGCATACTAAATGACTATTATTTCAATTAATGATCATCTTTTTTTTCATTAATTCACATTCGTTAAAGAATAGTGAATGCCCCTGAAGGGGTCGTCCTTAAACTTAACAGCTTTACTATAACGATACATTAAAAAAGAATATTTTTGGTTAAGCGTTCTATTATGGTATTCTATACTATCTCGGTATGGCATTTTAAAAAACATATTCGTGACGCATGATTCACATACAATGCATGAGTCACAATTCATTATCTCCCAATAAAGGTTGTTTCTTTTTTCATCTGGGAACAGAATAATCTTAACTAAACATTTTCACAGGTTACTACCAGTTGTGCATAACGTCCCAATCTGCCTTCATCACATTGTAAGCGCAATGGGAAGACATCAATTCAAACGCATTATCTATGATGATATACAAATGCATACCTAAAGTTTCTTCACTGTACTGTTAACTTTTGGGTATGATAAACAAGTGCGATAAGGTACAATGGCTTTTCACGACGGCATCGAAAATTCTATATTAATCGTTTCGTTTTCGCAATACTACGTACGATGCCTCAAAACATCCAAAATAACATGATATCTACCTGTACGGCGTCCAAAATACGCAAAGTTTTGGAGTTTTGTAGGAATTTAATTGTATAATTCACTTCCAAATCTAAGAATATTTAATATATATAACTAACCTTGTGTATATCTGGTTTCCTGTTGAAAAACTGACCCAACTCGCTGGAAGAGTTATCCATGGCGGGTTGATCAGCACACACGGTTAGTATAACCGTATTCGGGTGGATTAAGCTACCCAATAATACAACGCAGTGTGAGTTGTACGGGATTGCTGTAGATATTGTACGGCTGTGTGCCTCATGTACGTATGCATTCAGAAACCGGGTAACTCTGTACACCCCTTCCAGTACCGTTAGACGTTTTCTATTGTATATGAATTGCATGATCGAACGATTTGCTTGAACTCGCAACCTTTATTGAATTGAAATAAGGACTCTTAAAAACTCGTTCTTCGTATGAAGTTTCTTTTATCATGTATATACCTTCTTTTCACTTATCACGTGGCGTGCCTATTCAAGGTATATTACGGCATTCAGATCATTGGCTCCTGTGCTCCCTTCAAACTTTTGAGACGTCATACCTTTAGCCAATTCTGCTTCCTCGTTTAATGCATAAAACATCCTCTCAAATGCAGGCAACTCGAGGTATTGTGATCGGATAGCTCATGATCAGTTTACGTCAGAATGTGTGCTACGTGTGGCTTTGTCAGACCTTGTAGAGAGGAAAGCCATTGAAAGAACGAGTTCGAATCCCGATAAAAACAATATTTAAAAGAAAATAATTTCTCGGAGCACGGTCGATTTAAATCAGACTGTCTCATCTGATACTTCTATAGAGTATCTGACTCTTTCGAATCCATTACAGAGTGGATATGAAAGGACATTACACTTAAATAATTGATGATTTATTTTGAAACAAGCGAAAATGAGTTTGATAACAAAGCATTCAGGAGTTTAATAGAAAAAATATATAATCATCCGGTAGGAAGTTTTTTCAGTTTTTTGTTATCCGCCCCTAAATCAAGTATGATTGCTGACAGTGTCTGAAACTAACATTTACCATGAATTGACTATTGTGACGTCATATATACCTACAACGACGTTACACTAGTTTTACGTAGCCATATGAATATTACATTGTAGTATCTTACACGGCCGAGTAATAATCATCAATATTATCCGATACACTGAAGAGCCTATTGGCTATAGGAGTACGTCACAAAAACCTGCTTCATTAATATAACAATAATTGTTTCTGAAATGCATCTATGAGTAACATATACTTAAAGAATTACACAAACTAATACCCTACATTTGATCATAACATATCAATATATTTCATATTTAAGTTCCAGTTTCATTCTTTTATGTGTGAATTAAAATAAGAAAATATCTCTAGTAAAAATATGACATTTTAATGTAATCATAATGATTTTATCTATAATAAACAAAAAGGATTACATTATGAAGCTGATACATATCAATATAAAAAAAATATATTAATCAAAGCTTTTGGTAAGCATAGCAGTTATAGTAACTAGATATTAGCTTTCAGTTTGAATAGGTTCGATATCCAAGTGGGTTGAGAACAGTGGCGCAAGAGATTGACCACAAAGACTTTTAAAGATAGGACATTTGAGTGTATCTACCCTTTTTATATATTATAATACTTCTAGAAAATTCCTATATCCTCTCTTGTATTCAGGAAACTCACAGAAATCTCTAGAATAAACTGGCTTACACGGTCAAAATAAATAAAAATGTGACCAATTGAACAGTACAATAACGTTATACAATATGAACAAGTAAATACTTTCATACCCATAAGAATTCTTATGAAACGAAGCAAGCAAGTGTTCATGCGAGCTCTTTTGTTTGGTGGTTTTAATTCTAGCAAAAAATAAAGACTATCAACATTCCTGAAATGTATCAATGGTAATGATATTCACATACATATAGAGTAATCACGAAGTATAAAATGCACTGTAAGGTCACCCAAATTAAACTGCAGGAGATTGTTTATTGAATAAATAAAGAAGAATGAAGTTCCCTGTCTCTGATGCAACAAAGCGATGCACGTAGAATCAATTCATAGAATTAATGCATCATAGTACTAGTAGAATCAATGCATCATAGAACTAGTAGAATCAATGCATCATAGTACTAGTAGAATCAATGCATCATATATACTAGTAGCATCAATGCATCATATATACTAGTAGAATCAATTTAATGCATCATAGTACTAGTAGAATCAATTTAATGCATCATATATACTAGTAGAATCAATGCATCATAGTACTAGTAGAATCAAAACATCATAGTACTAGTAACATCAATGCATCATATAAACTAGTAGAATAAATGCATCATATAAACTAGTAGAATCAATGCATCATAGTACTAGTAGAATCAATGCATCATATATACTAGTAGAATCAAGGCATCATAGTATTAGTAGAATCAATGCACTATAGTACTAGTAAAATCAATGCATCATATAAACTAGTAGAATAAATGCATCATATAAACAAGTAGAACCAATGCATCATAGTACTAGTAGAATGTAAAAACATGTATACTTGATGAAGGAAATGATCTTGTGAACACCGATCGTTAAATCCCTTGAAAAAGCAGTTAATTGACTAATAATTATCAGTATTTCAGAGCTGATTCTCCAAATATGGTTACGTAGGTTACACAACATGTGTGGTTTATACGATTTTAATCCTCTGAAATTCTAATGAGGGAGTACATTTGCAGAAATATAAAAGGTTGAACCCACATGACTTTGAAACTCGGAGTGAAGAGATGTGGTCATAGATTTATATTAGTGTCGTAATCTGAAAACCAATTAGATATGGCCGATTAGAGAGTGTAGATTACAGTGATGTTAGGATACTGGAAGTTCAAAGTATTAACGAGTAACTCGTATCACGTCTCTTAAGTGAAAAGTCAGGCCTGTGCTTGCAATGCTATCAGTTTAAAAGACCATAAGATAAACAGATTTAAATTCATGTTTCAAAGAGAAACAAGTTTACAAGGAGAAGCCAACAACCATGTTATGTTTTATTTGCACGTAACTTACGAATTTCAAGAGACCGGTCGAGTTTTCAAGCCTGGACTCGCGCTGAAGATAAACATGTAGTATTCCTGAAAAGAACAGTTATAACTTATCGGGGAACACAACCGTTCACCTCCTACCCAGCCCATATTACCCACCTTGTTTAGTGGGATATCGCTATCTACCCTCATATATTGAACGGGTGCAGTTCCACTGGTACACTCACCATGGGTACACCTTCAAAGGAATCTGGTCAGCTTCTCAACAAGAGAACAGATATACATAAGGTGGGTATTATTTAGTTCTTTACCTCAATGTTCCTGAAAATGAATAAAATCACCAGGTGCTTGTTCAACTCCAAATGGGACAGTGAATGTTAATTTGGTTGACCTGGACAATCCAACTACACATAATGCTTTGCTATGGTTAATCTGGTGAACTTTATGTAAAAAATTATGTATATCAAATGCTGCATTTTCGGGTCCATCCGCGGGATATAAAGACGGTATTGATATTTAATAACATTTGCTAAAAATTATCACAACAAAAAGGTAAACGAAATGTATTCCCTGGAGTGGAACCCTCGCACTTTCAAACAGTCCGGTACCGTTCCTAAAAGGCACTAAAGGGTCAATATAGATATATTTAATTTGTCTAGAACAAAATATTGCAAAATCTACGTGACATTGTCAAGAATTAAAGAATGCATGATCGACACATTTTTAACCTCTTATTACCAGGATATGATTGCATATGGGTAAATTGTTTAATTCATGATATCGAATACC
This sequence comes from Phorcus lineatus, assembly GCA_921293015.1. Lineage (NCBI taxonomy): Eukaryota > Metazoa > Mollusca > Gastropoda > Trochida > Trochidae > Phorcus > Phorcus lineatus. The sequence goes on along the minus strand of OV121096.1, from coordinate 23,090,077 downwards.
CTACCAACGGAATATTTTTTTCGGTATGTTTGGCATCCTGCTAAATCAGCATGTATGAATCCGCTCAGCTCCTTACTTATACCCTGATCTCTTTCAAGCCAAAAGCCTCTTATAGCGGTCTATCTAACCAGCCAATGAAACGATTCGAATCCAGCAACAGCAGTGCAATCCGATAGAAAATTATGTTGAGTTCAAGATAGTAGCTTTAAGCCCCTTTATAACGACAATTCATTGGCTAAAACAATAACAGGTGACCTAAGCCACGAATATCTAGCCGTACGAGCCATTTGGTCCGATAGAGAATTGGGTACAAGGAATGAGCTATCCTCACAATGCTGTACAGCCTCAAATAAATTCGTATATTGCTTTTTAATTATCATTCTCTCCCAACAAAGGAAGCTCCGTCATAAATTTCTATACAACCTCTGTCTTAATACGAAGGTTTCTCGGTCTTCCGGCACTTTCCCCTAGCGGGACAATATTGCAACTTAAACTACCTGGCTATATTTCAACCAATGAAAACAACCGATGCATGAATAACATATTTGATGTCACACAGGCCTATGCAATGAAACAGTCGGTATATGAGGCGTTTGTGTTCTGTAAAGATGCAAGGTGCATATTCGAATAAAGTTTAGCTTTTGGGAAGGTTACGGAAATACCTAAGGCGATTTGAATGATAACTTTTGAAACGGCGTCGCTGATTGCACAACTAACTTGATTGCATCCAATCAGCGTTCTACATTTCGTGCACAAGAAACCTTCGAATTAAGACAGAGGTTGTATAGAAATGTATGACATTTATGGAGAGAATGTTTAGTTATAAGCTTAAAGATATAAAAAGCATATATAACGGGGAACGGAACTTCACGTTATCTTATGAAAATCAATAAACTCAAGTGACAGAAACGCATGTTTTATTGATTTTCACAGATAGTGTATAGTGTTATGTTAATCTGTCACGTAAAGCAAATCGATAAAGGAATAAATATCGCTCTTAACTCGTCTCATTCGGTTTGTGCGTGCAAGTCTGTGCATTGTATGTGTGTTTACGTGTGTGTGTGTGCATGTGTGTTCATTTGATGTCATGTTGTGTGCGTGCATTTTTGTGTACTGTGGGGCCGTGTTCGAGTGCATGCACATGTGTATTCTGAATGTGTGGTGTATATGTACGTGCATGCGTGCATGAATACATGTTCACTGGGGGTATATTTTGAAATATAGATTGAAAGATCAGGCGACATTACGTTGTATGATATTCATAAATAGTGGAGTGGGACCCCCATTAAAGTCAATACAAGCATAGACATGTACACGTCTTCTGGTCGAAAAGGTAAGACGTCGTCGAATGACGTCATTCAGGATACTTTGCCACTCTTCTTTTGGTGCCTTTTTCAGCTGTTGAATGGTGAATGGTTGCTGTTGGTAACGTCTCAGTTGTCTTCCCCAATTGTCCCATAAATGCTAGATCAGTGATCAGGGGAGCATGAAAACCAAGGCCAAACGTGGATGTTTTGTCAGTTTAGAAAGTCCATGGTGATCATGGTGGTATGTGGTCTTGCGTTGTCCTGTTGAAATTGTCAACTTATCTCTCCTCTGGACGCCGTAGATACCGCTCGGACGATGACGTTGCCACCGCCATAGGGTACATAGAGAATGCCACCAAAGTGTCTTCTGATATCAAATAAATCAACACGAGTTGATAAAAGTTACAGATATCCAAGGCTTGCCGAGAAGATTTTACTTTTATCAAGGAGTGTTGATATGTTTGATATCAGAAGACACGAAGGTAATATTCTATTTATCATCCAAATTTATTTTCATTTCGGTCCGTGAAAATGTGTATTTCTGAACACTGCACTATTCTGAGATTCTCAGCTGTGGAGTGATGTCATAGCATTGTTACGTCACCATGTCTATGATGTCATATCATTGTGATGTCATTACTTGATGATGAGAAACCATTGTGATATCATGAATTTGACTGTAACAGGGCATTGTTCAAAATCTGCTGTCAAAAAGATATCTCCTAGGAGACATCGATTGATCTTCCACAAGCGATACCTCCTGTGAAACACAGTTTTGGATGATAAAACTGTTTGGACACATATTGCACAGTCTCTCGCCTCTACGATAGTATACTTTCACTCTTGCTTGGTAAAGGTTGAATCTACTTTCGTCGCTGAATATCACTATTGCGATCACTTTTCCGTCGCCTAAAATGTTCTAGTTGGGTTTGGGCGATATGTTTTTTTATTCTTTTACATTAGTTACATGATGATATAACATTAAATTTGGTCAGAAATTATATCAGAATATGAAAGTCTTTGGGTGTGTACTTTATTTTGTATTTCATTTTTCTACGTCCACTTTTATGAAATATTTACGATTAATCTGACAATTGTTTTATGGAAGAGCATTTGTATTGTGAAAATCGCAATATAAATCATATCATACAACAAACTCAGGTAGGATGTTATGTAAACCAGAAAGTGGTATACATTAAAAAAAATATATCATGGCAAATAAAGGGTTTAACAACAGTGAGAAAAATTAGAATTTTAAACATTGGGGATTTGCAATACAAATACTAGCAGGGTTTGTAGAGAACTTATTCATTAAACACAGACCTGAAGGCTTTATTTAAGTCCTTGATAGATACAAGGTTTGGTAATACATCTTACACCCCTTGGGAAGTTATTTCCTTTGTTTTATTTGAAGGTTATATGCCATAACCACCATTTGCGCAGGTCGGTTATGAGTGAGTACACGAGTTGAGGTGTACTACGCCCTCGCGAGTTTATTTGCCATAACCGCTCGGCACCAGGTCATTATTTACTACGTAACTTGGATATCGATGAGGGTTCGTGTTATAAATAAGGAAGGGCCAATTGTCTATATCAAGATGGTCTATACCATAGGATTGATAGTAGGATAAGCCACTTTTGGGAAGGAGCTTAAACTGGTATCCGTGTGAAATCCGAGTTGGATGGTGATTGGTGTTGATCAGTTGGTTGAGATTAGCTCCGACGCAGTGATTGGTGGAGACTCCTCGGATTTGTACTGTTGTCGACATTACCATGGAGTTAAATAGATGCATTCTCTTGGATTTGGGCTAAGGTTTCTTGTTCCTTTGCCATTTGCGTTTAGTACATGTAGGGGTTTGTCAAATGAAAATTTTACATCGAAGGTTTTTCTCTTTGACATTACAAACACATTTTGTTAGATAAAATTACTTGATTAAGTTGAGCTCGGATTCTTTGACCAAACCCAAAACTGCATTGACGACTTATTTGAGCAAGATATATATATGCACGAAAACGAAATACATACAAAATACACATACTTTTGATATATTTTATTTTTATCTACTATATAACGTTGTTATTTCTCTCAAAGCTTCCTTATGTGACTCAAATCCTTTGGTCAAATATAAGTTCTAAAGGCAATATTCCACTGTATGTTTTAGTTGGCGAAGCAGGGTCACATGAATGAGTTGCTGCTACGCCTGAAAGAAGGTCAAATAAGCTCCATAAGAATAATTTAAAACTTATATGTACCTACTTGACGGAGATATGGCCGAATTTGTCTACTTGTTTCAGTTAGCGAAGCAAGGTGACTTGTGTGAATTGGAGCAATGCCTGAAGAACTGGAGTAAAGGGGCTGCCAAGAACATAGACGAGAAAGACGCCCAGGGGCTAACACCCCTCCAACACGCCGTCCTCAACACTAGACCCGACGTTGTTGAGCTTCTCCTGTTTAACCAGTATGCAGTTTCTCCAGGTGAGGATCAAAGATGAAGTGATGTCGCCATTTAGTAAGAACATTGGAGTGAGGACTAAGTTCAAATTTTACTTACAGGAGAATTCCAATAAGATCACAAGACAATACATGCAAAATTATGAGTTATAAAATACGCTCTTACCAAAAATTACTGTTTTCATTTAGTGGGCTCAAAGGTAACATCAATTTCAAAATATAAAACTGCTAAGTGAGGAGATCGCCATTTTCTTAAAATGTATGACGTCATCGCTACACAGCGAGAAATCGCTGCAAGGAGCATAGATTGTAATCTCCGAACATCTTCCTGCTGTGGAGTTTGCCACCAAAACTACACTTGCTGTGTGAAAGCGCTGCGCACAATGGAAAAAAATATTCGTTCGATTTCAAAGATACGGCTTTCAGTTTAATGTACATGTTCGAGATAATCTAAAAATAAGCATATCCGAAATACGAGTAGCGACTCGATTACAGAACTTGATCAGCATAGTCGAGTAAAAGACACTTGTGAGTGTGGTCTTTGTCGGAACATTTTCTCTGAATGTATTTGTTTTCAGTCAGTCACGTTCTTACATGAACGGAACAATGTTACTCCCGTATAACTGAGCATGTGGATTTCCACACATTTTGCCAAAGCCCACCTGTACAGAAATGCATGATTTTTAAAGACATTGATGGACGCGCACCTGATTTTCAAAACAACAGTTACGTTCTTAACTCGTGAATGTCATTATCAAAAACGTGTTTGATGTATTGGTAAATATTATTCAGAAATAGTTCAAGATTTGATTAGAATACGGTTATTCATATTACTTGAGCATTTTTTCTTTCAAATGTGTTCATTACTAATATTTTTAAAACCTGTTATCACAATACAAAGTTACAAATGACTTGCTTTCAATTTATCAAGACATACTATGATTCTCAGCACTATAAGTTATTATTAAACTAGATCATCATAGATATTCATGTAATGTAAAGTTTAACTTGAAGATAAATTATATTGTATCATCCCAACTTCCTAAGTGGGAATGGGACGAGGGATTTCTACGTAGGTACGTAATGTATATGCTATATTCATTTTAAAAAATGTACGTATTTCATTTACAAATATCATGATTTGTTAACCCTCGTCGCATCTTAAGATGAGACGTCCTAACTTAGGATTCCAAGTATGGACGCGTCCCATATCAAGTGAGTGAGTGAGTTATTGTTTCTCGCCGCTTGGGCAATATTTCAGCCATTAACGGCGAGCGTCCCATCTTAAGATCGGGCGGACCCACAGTTAGGATGATTCATAACCTTCCCCAAAAAGTCCACTTATGAAATTGCATAAACAACAAGATCACTAATACATTGAATTTTTTTATATTTTATTGTCAGTTGAAAGTTGTTACCTTAAATAAAAGGGATCAGTGAAATACGTAATTCACATATTTTTAATTTTTTTAATTTAACTCATTTGACAAAGATTCCTTGGGGGCTGATTTTGAATCAATATTGTTGAGCATAATTACCAATGTTATAAAAGCGTACATTAGAAAAAGGTGTGTTAGATACAATTCATTTTGGGTTGAATGAATGTAGTTAGTAATTATGCAGAAAGAGAACATTAAAAAAATTCTGTGAAATGAATAGAATAGAATGAAAAGAATTTTGTTTAAAGGAGACACACCTGTTACAAGACAGACAAGGCTAATGGCATTTCAAAACATTATGACATTGACCCACTGTTGACCGAAACTTGTGAAATTGGTGTTAAAAGAGGACAGGAAATGAATCAGTTTCCCTTCGATTGTTTTGACATCCATGAAACAATCGGCCTCGAATTAATCTTCCTGTACAACCTGTGCACAATGTAGTGAAACATTTCTTATGGTTCACGTAGCAAAATCCAATGATCACAAACACAATCCATGATATTAAGATATCCATTTCCAAATTTATGATAAACAACAAAATCAACTTCAAATTATGATGATAAAAGATTACGGAATAAATCATAAAGTCAATATAAAAAACACCGAAAAGTAAATATATGCACTATTTAGCTACAATATCCCTTCATAATAAAATATTTCATTCCGTACAATGATAACCACTTTTCGTAATCAAAATGATCTGCTACCAATACCAATCAGATTTCTAAGGCAGAAGTAAAAATTTTCATACAGAAAGTAATATCCTTGTCACATTTAATGTCTTATTTCATATTTTAAAAAATTGGGCCAACTTCTGGTCTATTGGTCAAATAAAATCTGATATGAGTGATCTTATCTTTTTGATGACGAACATACCGCAATAAAACGAGGTTTTGCTTTAGGGTTCGCTTGACAAAGCTGGAAAAGATATTTGATCATTTGAGCTATCAATATCAACGTTAGGAAATTAATTCTGTCTTATATCCTTAGAAATTATATAAAATGAAGCAAAAACCTGTGAAAATTTATTTTAATATGATAGCCTGTCAGACGTGCTTCGCGCAATGTGAGTTAACTAATTTCGTGGTGTGTCGCTGACGTCATATTCTAACTTTTTCACGCTATCGTTTACCCTTCTAGACAGCAAAATGGCGCGGCAATCTAAGTCCGTAAATGTTACTTTTTCAACTTAGAAATATGATTGTAGTATTGTAAAATATATCTATAAAATATTTGTCATAAGGAACGGAATCATTAAAAAAAATTATTTTGATAGCATGGATTTAATTTTTCATTGGATTCTCCTTTAAGATGTTTGAGAAGGTTGAGGTAAAATAGATAGAGATATAGAGTAAATGCTTTAATTATTTGAGAAAGAGAGGGATGCCTAATATAAACTCTTCAAAAAAAAGAAACTTGACATTCATGCGGAATTGATTTTTTAGAAACGGGTAAATTTTTTCATGATACATACCTCTTACGTAAAGAAAAGCTTGCTAAAAAACAATGGCCCAAAAAGTTTACGATGTGTTCAGGGACGAAAACGAGCAATTCGGCCAAATGCATTTTCTGCCAAAGCATGTGCAGCATGGGATCATGAAGGTTTACATGCAGACGCGTCTGCTTTAGGTATATAAAAGCAATATCAGCCGCTGTTCATACAGACTACACAACATCGGTACAGCGACCTGAAGAATGCCAAGACTGAACAGAGCGCAACGCAACAAAGCTATTGGCCGACTGCAAGCAGGAGCGACGCAGCGAGATGTAGCAATACACTTTGGCGTGTCCAGACAGACCATCTCTTCATTGTGGACCCGTTTGAACACCCGAAACAGCGTTGATGATTGGCCAAGGTCAGGCAGACCAAGGGTGATTACTCGGGCCCAAGATCGGTACATCCGACTGCTCCACCTTCGGAAACGCACCAGGACAGCAACGTCAACAACAACGCAGATACCAGGCCTGCGTCGAATATCTGACCAAACGGTTCACAACAGGCTGGGAGAGGCTGGACTTTTTCCACGACGACCAGTTCGACGTCTCGTCATCCGGCGGAACGTCTCCAGTGGTGTCAACAGAGAATGAGATGGGCACGTGCAAGGTGGAGAACTGTTCTCTTTACCGATGTTGTGCAGTGGAAGCTTAAATATGGAATGGCAAGTGGTTAGGGTTAACATTCAATAACGACAAATGACTATGACCAGTAACTAAACGGATTCTCTTTCCATGTGGAAAAAAAATAGGAACTAAACGTGATTCTCTTATATTCATATGTCAAGTAACTAAATGTGAATCCCTTGTATGCGAATGTCAAGGAACTATATGTGAATCTCTATGTGCTGTGAATATTAACAAAATGTGAATCTCTTGTATGCGTATGTCAGGGACCTAAGTGTGAATATCTATGTGCGTGTGACGATGAACTAAATGCAAATCTCTTGTAAATGTATGTTAAGTAACTAAATGAGCTAAGTGTGATATAAAGTGTATGTTCTGCGAATAAACCTAATATCAGCTAAGGATAATTTGAACCCTTCTATAAGATTGCAAATTCTATTTGTATTCTTTGAAATAACTATAAACAGTACGTTTCCTTAAAGCCCATGTTGCGTTTTGGCGAATGACTATGAATTAATGCTTAAAATAAGAAATTAAGAATTGTCTCCAGAACAACCGATGAGTCCCGTTTTCTGCTTATATGAAGTGATGGACGAGCACGTGTATATACCGACATCGTAGAGAACGTTATGCTGCCAACTGTGTTCAGGAGGTTGTCCCATTTGGAGTACGGTATAGGGACTTGATCCTACAGCCTTACGTTATTCCTCATGTCAACGTCCATGGTGGTCTCTTTCAGCAGGACAATGCTCGACCACATGTTGCCAGTGTTTGTCAGGACGTTTTACAACGTAACAACGTCCAGATGGCCACCCAGGTCACCAGATTTGTCACCAATTAAGCATCTCTGGGACGAACTGGATTGACGCGTGCGCAGTAGGAATCCACCATCCAAAATACTCTGCGGGCTTCTTGCAGTACTTCAGCACGAATAGCAGAACATTCCGCATGCTGTGATTGACAACTTGATTGCATCCATGCGTCGGTGCTAAGCAATAATCAATGCCAATGGTGGCCATACTTGATACTCACATTTATAACTCCTGTGATGTTGAAACACTTGTGCACCTGTGCATTTCAAGATCATGCTTATTCTGAAGAAAATCTACGGAACAGAGATCTTCAAACAGCGTTTTAGATATCATTTCGATGTTTAACTTGCCTCTGTGGTCTTTATATTGAACTTTTAAAGTCAGTGTCAAGTTTCTTTTTTTGAAGAGTTTATCATTTTGTTCACATTAGTGTTTTCATAAGAAATTGAAGTAAGCACTGAAATAAAAGCTCTTATATTTTCAATCTGAATGGTTTTGTTGAGGAACTTTTGAACGAAACATCGCTATAAACTTCTGTTTGCAGACCACACCGTGAAAGACGAGGATGGACAAAACTTGGCTCACTACGCTGCCAAGACAGTCAGAGGAACGACCAGAAACGCTCCTGAATTCAGGGCCCATGGAGATACTGACCCGGGATCAGATCCAAGCAGTTCAACATCAAGTGTGAGTGATCCGGGGAAATATAAAAACTACAGCCATATCCGAAAAAAATGAACGGTTCATGCGTCAATGTAAACTTGATTCTATCTACTGCTAAAAAACATTAACATGTTGTGATGACTATTAAAGGATCAGTAACTTAAAGTAACAGTTCTACTGACCTTGCCAGGTCCAGTTTTTAAAAATGTTTTCATTACACGATAAATATAAATGTGTTTTATTCAATGACTTATTGAATTTTAAAACTCTTTGTTTGGTACAATATTTCACAATTTACAATTGTATGTATCCATTGACAGACCAAAAATGCCTCGCTAAGCAGCAGAAAGATTTGTTTGCATAGGTAGCGGCGATAACTGAATGAGCGCAGTTCTTATATAATCAAATATAATTAGATGATTCAACTAACAATGGTCATGTGTTTATGACAGAAATTTTTCCTCAAAATTGGTTTCTACAAAATATGTCGAAATTAACTTTTGCTTTACTGTTTTTGTTTTATTGAATTGTTTTTTACTATTCCCTTCACCTGGTACACTATATGCACTTACTGGTCGAGCAATGAATATTTAAAATTTCCGGTGCTTTTGTAGTTCACTTGTTGATAATATGTCTCTCTCAAACTTTCTCTACATGTATATGTCTGCATCTTGAAAGGGAGACTATTGTGATTTAAGTTGGATATTTTATTAGTGCTTGCTCAAAAGCACATGGCCAAGCTGAAAGTGTTTTCTGAGCATAAATCAAACTAATTACAGGAACGGAGGGGTAATCGGACAGTATAAACATTTATTTGTATCTGAGGAACTGGTGGGTCTTGACCTGTTCCTTAAAGAAAGTGAGAGGTAGAGTTAATTTCTACTGCTTGGGCAGGGAGTGCCATAGAGAGGTAGCGGCAAAGGTGAATACATTTAGTTCAAAGGATATAAGATTGTAACTGGCAACAGTTAAATTCATCTGTTCTCAGGTAAATAGTTAGTAAAGAAGAAAGTGGCACATGAGGGTCTTGAAGATAAAAGGTCCCTGCTTTAAAAACTTAAACTCTTAAATTCGATTTTTTCTGTACTTTCCGAAAGGGAAGGCTGATTGACGTTTGAGACATAATTTGGGAGATTGCTATAAACCTATTGTTTACACACTACACACATTAAGGATAGAAACATCAAATAGTTCTTCAAGTTCAGGTTAAGGGAAAGTTCTCAAAGAATGAAGGTACACAATCAGATGTTAATTATTTTTGTACTGATTGATGAATAGAACAACAATAAGAAAACTTGTTGGAAAGGGATCAAGTTCAAAAACGTTTTGATGAAGGTATGATCTTTTCAACTTCAGCATGTGTCACGGATGATTTACACAGCTGTGATTGACTACCTAGCAGACACAAGACGTCTATTATACGTCTAAATTAGGTCTTAATTGTCTAAAAAGACGTCTATTCAACGTCACCATTTAGAAATCAAAGCCTAGGCGTTGAATGGACATCTAAAAGACGTCTTTCATTCAACATCATCATAATGCTTTAATATTTCAGTTTGAAAGATGTTTCCTTTGCTTATTGAATATAAACAAATCTTTCCAAAATTAGGAATTAAACATTGAAATATTTCTATCACTTAACATGAATATTACAAGATATTTTGTAGGGAATGAAAATATTTGCATCAAATTATATATAACCCTCAAATGTAATTCATATTATAGCCTCTAGATCCGTGAAAAGTACACATTTATAAGAAAAAAATATGAAATGTTCTGGGTGAACAGATTCGAACTTAAATCCTGATCGAAATTGTAGTCAATGCAGTGCACATATGTTTTCCATGCCGGGTTGCGCCCCTTAATTTGGCGCCATTTTCATTCCTGTGTTCTGAAAAGAGAGGGGTTTTCTCGATATCATCGCATTTGAAGTGGTGTGCCTTACGGATTTTTTCGGCTACGGTTTCGGTAAGAATATGTTTTCTGTATATAGAACTCGCTAATTAGTTTTACCTTGTCAGTAATCAACATTGTCATTCGTGAGTATCTTTTCTTTGTTTTCAATGGTCGTGCATCTGATGGTACAGCCTCTTCTTCCATTGATAAATTTCAGCTCGTAATTTTGTGATGTGTAGTGTTTTGTTAGTACACATATTTGAAAAAATTATAGCTTTCTCTATTTTTTGACTGAAACCAAAGAATTCTTGACCAAATTATTTCCCAAGGCATTTTTAATTGTTACCCGAACTTTCATAGTGGAATGTTGATTATTAATACACTCTTATTGAATGTAGAGAACATGATTCAATGTGAAACATTTTCATTTTCGGATATTTCAGTCATTTTAATTCACTGCAAAAGAAACCTTTTTATAATAGTTGATTTATGGAGTTTCAACTAGTATTTTAAGTTCTAGTTAGTAATATAAGTTTCCTTTGGTGTCTATGTATACATTTATTTTTTTATCAAATTAATTTTTTTCCGGACACGTGGCTTACCAATTATTTAACAGTGGTAACATATATTTTGATTTGCATCTGAATTCATAGGTACAAATGTTGACCATGATCATGAGTTGAGATAACACTAAAGGTTTCAATTTATTTTCAGATACTCTCACGAATCTGTTTCAAAGACGCAATCAAGGATACGATTCTCAAGAACGGCGGAATTCTTTTAACATGCTCTTCAAAGATGCAGGAAGAAAATGGCCTTGAATCAGGACATTAACACATTAAGAATCACTCTTTAGCTTTGAACAATGATATGAAGATTTTACAAATCTGATTCCAAGTAAAGTTTAAATTCAACACATGTAAAAGCAAATATTTTTGTATTATTACTATAATATATATGTTGATTGAATTAAATATATGTTGATATTGAATAAATATTTTATAATATTTGAGCTTTTTTCTTGTTTATTTTCAAGGCATAATTGTTCATCACTTATTATGATATTAAACCTAAACATGAAATTAAGTTACCATATCAAATTCTAAAATGGTATCCTTTACAAGTCATTATATTGTTTTAAAAAGTGAAATAATAGTGGGCCTAAATGTATTCATTTTCATGTAAAATATGAATTGTGCCTTACAAAATACAGGTTTTAGTTTGAAGCTCTAATTCTTGATGAAGTTCCCACTGCATAGCATTGTTATACTAGGTATAACAAAACCACTACAAGACTCATGTTAAACTTTTTCAGTTTCTGTTATACATGTTGGAAGGTATTTACACTTCTAATTAAGGTTGAAAATATGTCTAAAAAACGTCTAAAAGACGTCTAATAAACGTCTCAACGACGTCTAATAAACGTCAAAACGAGGTCTAATAAACGTCTAAACGACGTCCAATAAACGTCTAAACGACGTATAATAAACATCTAAAACACGTCTAGACATCTAATTGACGTCAAAGCTTAGACGTCTTTCTGGTACCACAGATTAGACTATTTAGAAGTCGTAAGACGTCTATGTGTCTGCTGGGTACAGTCCTCAAATATGACGTCTGAAACGGGATCAGAGGAGGAGTATATTTCTTGACCAATTTTAATTTTCTCGTTCAAGAATCTGTTGAAGGTTTCATTTAATGACTGCTCATCGGGCTCAGTTGATTCCCCCAACTGTGCAAACGTTGTCTGTATTGCCAGTCATTTCTTCATTGATATGCTAATTGCGGGCTTTTCTTATCTGCTTCTATATTTTGTCTCCTGATGATCCATAAAAACTGTCAGTGAATCTCAAAGCAAGATTAACGCTATTCTTTGCTTCTTGCCTATTGGTTTCAGCCTTTTAGAATTAATTTTCGTACCAATTTTGTACCTAAAAGCTCCGGATTCACTTCACCGTGACTTGGGCATGCTTATCGATAGTGGCTGTTAAGCCAGCGTTGAAAAGTTCATTAACAACATCAGTCGAGTGAAAAAGGATACCAGACGTTTAGTGATCCAGAAAATAATCTGGAAAGGTTGGGTTCCTTATGATGCGGATAGTCAAAAACGCTTTTTAGAAAGCTGACGTTTTTAAACTGAGCAGGAATAAAATCATGAGCTGGTCAGAAATCTGCAGGTCATTTGCAGTAATGCTTGCCGCTAGGTCATCAGATCCTGTTAGGGTTAGGGTAAGGACATCAGTATCGGATGCGCGTATTGATATGGTTGGAGATTGGGACTCAGTTGCAATTGTGACTATGTGAATATGATTCTGGTATCTGCTTCTTCATGCCAAGACTGAAGTTGGGGAACCACAGATCTGTCTACAGCACCAGCTTTTGAGCAGAAATGATAACAAACTCCATCAATGGCAACATATAGGTCATGGCTTTTCAAAGTCGAGGTGTATTTGTCCTTGGAACACTCATCAACTAGAAAGCGAAGCAATGAGGTCTTGAATGAGGATGATCTTAATGCCTGACTGAAATCTTTAGGTCTTGTCTGAAGTGGTCCTGATATGGTCCTGTGTATTTAAATTTTCCCACGAAGGCCTCTCTCACCATCCTTGATTGATGGAGATTTGTATGTGTCACACACAAAGTCAACATGGTTGGCCATTTGACACAGTCTCTCGAGAAGGGTATTTGCAATCTCTCCATATGTTGGTAGCAAATGTGTCTGTGACTGGATGAAATACATACCATCAACAACACATACATCAGGAGTAATTGCTTCTTGATTGTTGTCAATCTTTTTTTCTAGACAGGACAGGAGCTTAGACTTGTCTGTTTTGTTAAGTGAACCATCAATGTGTCCAAGACAGAGCGGCACAGGGGTGAGTGGAAATGTCAGTACTTCCTCGAGATCTAATTTTGAGTTTGTGGCAAGGTAAAGCTAGCGTCCAAACAGATCTGTTGTACACTTCAATTCTTTGACCACCTTGTCCTTAATAGACAGACCTGCCTTATTTCAAGTGGATGCAAAATTTTTAACATTGCGCCTTGGAATGGGTTTTTCAAATCGGTCAGCATCAGTAAAACATCCATCTTTGAACTGTTGATACCATGCTTGTCCTTTGTCTTTGAGAGAGAGTATATCACATGCAATCTCCTCAGGAACAGGATTACCTGAACTGTTACTAAACAGTTGTGATTTGTCACAGTTGTCTTCGAATGGATTGAGACTATTTTCAATGGCCTGCTCAAGCTTTGCAACATCCTCCTGATCCCTGTGGATGCGCGATGATCTTTGGTCATGAGATATGTCATGAGTACCTCTGATATCTGCCATCTCAAGGAGGTTTGAAATAACTTTGGCCCGCACTGAACGTGTTATCATCCAACGGCTCAAAGCAGATTCAGAACTAGCAAATGCAGTTATTCCAGTCTTTCGGGAGGCGGCATCAGCATTAACTGTTTGTTCTAGTGCCATGTCAACTGGTACTCTTGAAATTCCTTGTGAAGTTCTTTTAATTCCTAGTCCACCATTCTCAAGCATTTGTCTACCACCGGGATGTGTACAGTCAATGTTCAGAAGTTTTAGGTGGTACAATGTCATCCAGCGTGAATAGTTTGGTCTATTCATTGCATTGCAAATCTGGCCAAGGCAGTGCACATAAAGATCTAGGTCACATGTTCTGTATGCCCTGCACACGCGACAGACTCTGGAGTTGGGTTGCCTACAAGTTCTCCAATGTGTTTTTCCAGGTCATCAGTGATGTACTCGGGGTACCTTTTACAGAAGGATTTAAAATGAAGTTTCCAGAAGGCAAGAGCGACTATGAGGTGAATCCTTTTGCACCCATTCAGTGAGCCACCTGCTATTACACCAGTTTCAGTCAAAAGATATGGTCCGCCTGGGGCATCAAGGAGGTAACCAAGACATGCAAAATACGCTTGACATATGTGGAAGCTACCAAAGCATATGAAGAGGTTGTCATAGATAGGAGCTTCTTGAGCTTGGACTTTCAAGGCCAGTTTTGCAACAGCAAGGTCATAGGTTACCAGACTGATTTCTTCACCACACTCCCTTGCTACATCTTGGGACAATCTTAAGGTTTCGGCAACAATGTTTAGTTGGGTAGGTGGTTGTGTGAGATTTTTCATGTAGCCTATTCTTTGCTGTGGTAGCGAGTCCGTTGTCACTCTGCCATTCCAACCTATCCAAAGTGGTGTTTGTTGATTCCATGAAAACCCCATCATCCATAACATGTCCAACTTGCAAAATTTGTCAAAGTTATCCACATACTCAGAAATCTCATATTCGAATGTATGTTAGGCTTCTTTCTGTATGGTGCAATGTCATTCTGCTTGCCTTGAAATGATCTCTTCCCTTTTCCTGGATTTAAGGAACCCTTTGGTTCACAAGCATTAGGCCCAAATGTTACATCTTGAATGTCTTGGTAGCAAATACCAAATGTGTCATGTAAAGTTCCAGCTCCTGATAGGGTTTCAGGATTTTCATCATAATTATCCCATGCTGTTCCCGTATGAACACCCGGTTGTGTGAGAAGACCGTCTGGAACAGAGGATGAAGATTGTTGAATTGCTTTGGCCACCAGTTTCAATCATCTCAACCATATGGTAACCAGCACAATGTCCAAAATGGTTTAGGATTTCAACCACCTTTCTACTGCCTGTGATACTTTTCAAACTCATTGCAAGTGCCAAATGTTTTGCTGGTTTGATAACCCCATTTGTCACAATGTATAAAACATCATTTGACACAGATTGTACATGACGTTCAGCTATGCATCTGCCTTCTCCACTTTTTGTAGCCGAACCTGTAAATAGTGTTCTGAAAAACGCCATCAGATCTTCAGAAGGACTGCCATTACCTTTCCTTAAGGCATTTGTTAAAGGCAATTCTAAGTCTCCAGCATTGTCTTTTTGATTGAGTAGTTTTTGCCTCAAGATGAGAGCTGCATCAACTAATTTTGCTTTGCTGGACTTCTCATAAGCTTCAGCAAACAGCAATGCATCACCAACAGACAAGTGAGGGGCATGAATTACCTTCCCTTTCTTGTTCGACAATTTTGTACTTTTGACTTTATTGGCATATTTATCAAGTAATTTTTCTTCCACCTTCTGTGCAGTGTAAATCTTCTCACTGCCAAGCAAAGTAAGGTACTTATTATGCAAGGAAGTCAAATAAATAGCTCCTTTCTTTTCAATGATATGGTCTTCAATCAAGGTTGACACTGACAGGAAAGCTTCACTGTGTCTATTCTCCTGGGTAATGCTGGCTGATTCCTCAACAGATTCATCTAAGGAACGGGACTTTATTTCTTCCCTTTTCAGGACAACCTCCTACAGGAATGATGGTATTTAACTTTTTTTGATATAAAGTCAACGTCATGAATGTGGGTCAATAACTCATGATCACTTAGAATGTTAGCAGCAGTTTTGATATTAGTTGCAGCATCATGACTTTCACATTGGCCAAGTCTTTCCCTTTCCTTTCCACTCCGTTTTGTAGTTGTTCTGCAAAAATGCACACATTTTCAAAAATACCTGAAGATTTAACAATCACAAACGGGTTCTGTGACCTCAAAGTTATTGAGGTAGACTTTTGCTTGTCATTTTCTTTTGGTATGGCCGTGAATTTACGGTAGCAAGTCATATGACAACCATGAGAATCGTCAAGAGCATCGAGTTGTCGCAAGTATTTACATATTGTTGAATATTTTGATGAGGAATGTTTTTCAAGTCTGTATTTAGCAACACCTTGTACAACCTGCCAGGTTTTACTATCAAAAGGCCTCACGGGTTCCTGGATGTTTGTGTCCACATGAAGAATGCATTTCTGAGGGGAATTACTCATTATTGATTAGTATTGGTTAATGCAGATCCTGAAACAAGAAAAAGAAAATAATATAAAGAATATAAGAATAGTGGGACATCTTCATCAATCATCAATCGTTAATCACTTACCCATACAGAAAAGGATTGGTAGTTCATCAGTGGTGAGATTACAACATGTCCATGTGTTTGTTAATTTTTTTATATTATATTTATATTTATGATAGATTAACATGATATTCACAAACCTTATGTGTTCTTCAGATATCCCTTCTTTTGAGCAAAACAACTGCAATCCATCCATCCTATTTTCTTTTGACATCCAATCACTGGATCTGTTGTTGAAAATTATATTTCGTGTTATAATAAAATCTTTTACAAAGCTTGGCTCCCCTTACAAGTTGGTATAAAATTGAACCAAATTGTTATTTTACATACAAATAAATTGGTTCGAGAGTATGTTTAAAACGTTAGGCTATGAAATTCTATGAATATTACAAAAGTTGGTGTAATTTGCTTCAAATATAATTTTGTATTTGATGAGTATATGGTGGACACTTTGTTATGTTTAAAAAATTCAAAGACAACTTAATAGAATAACAAAAAGTTTCGTTTGCCGTACCCATTTCTTGAGTCGTTGTTCGGAGTTGCATTGTGAACCCTATGAGTTATGAGCTTCACTTTCAGAGCGTGACATCAATCGTTGGTTGCACGCGCTGTCATAGAGCTTTTTCACATTGAAGCCTTCTGATGGCAGCGAGTATATTAGTGACGTCACGGAGCGGATACTCGCTGTCTGGAGCTAGAAAAGTTTAGTAGAGCAGGGTTTGGATTGTTAGTCTTCTGAGTTACATATCTGTTTATATTGTTTCTAGTGACAGGTCATTTTTACTTGATTTCACTCTTAAATATTAAGGAAAGTAATTTGCAAAAGAAATACTGACATAACAAATAAATTGTTCATTGTTATTTTTTGATAAAAGGAATGAAAATGATGCATTACCATCACTATATCTTCTCCTAAAACAGGTGCCGAAATATTATTTATAACTTTAATAAATCAAAATATGATTTTTTAGTGCAAAATGTTGTTTGTAAACAGTTACTTGAAGTGGTTTAAAATTGTGGCATCACAATTAATCCAAATGGTTTGCCATAAAAAGGAAAAACAATGGAATATCATCATGATTTGGACAAGAGTTATCTCCCTTGGCTGAAATTCATACTTGACACCACTTTCCCAAAACCCATTGTAAAAGTATAAAAAAATTATAAAGAGTACAAATTCTTTTTTCTCATGGTTGTATGTTTGTTTGGCAAACTAAAATGAGAGAAAAATACTCCTCATCAGTGTAAATATAAAAATGGCAATGAACGAAAGATATGCGTTAAAGGGGAGAAGTAACGCATTAATTTGATTATTACAAATTAGTATCTGTATTCGTTTCACTTATATGAATCAATAGAGCCAAAAAGGAGAAAATATACGCTTTAATTCGACTACCAGGAGACCTTTTATACCCCTGTTTTCGATAGCCGCCTAATGAGACTGGCGAACGCTTCGCAAAATCACCGAAGCATGACTCGAAGCCACGCCCGGTGTGTGACGTGCTTGGCGTCAGCTGGAAGTCCAGCCCTTTGATTTTCTCTGTATTTTTAAGCTAATTCAACAGCAAAATAGAGGCAACAGCATGACCGAAAGAATTCCAAAATACGATATATAACAGCTTCATGATATCAACTTTCCCTATCAGTCGTCAAATCCATCTTAATTGGACTGTGACAATCCTTGGACGCGGTTTTCTTGGGAGGGTTTATATCAAAAAGGTAAAGAACTTGGTCGGTGAGAGATCCATTACTAGGGGATATCACGTTGTGTTACAACATGTATTTGTCGATATGAAGTTATAAATTGTCTCGAAAAAATGATGGTTTTTTGTAATAAACGGGAGACAATGTAGAAACTTTTTAATGACTATAGAAAGAATAATTTTGTTTCACTTCAGTTTCATAACAACTTAGTACTTATTTGATGATTCGTTTGTATTTAACTAACACATATCATATTCTTATCTAGTATAACATCTCACACCGTGTTCTAATATCTCTGTCTTTGAATTTAACAATAAATGACATGAAAACATACCTGGCGCAAGCGTTAGAAACATCCTATGTAATCCTAAAGAATGTTGGTACCCGTTATTCACGATGTACTTTTTTAAATGTGTGTCATCGTCCGTAAAAGTGCATGAGCCAAATCTCCTTCTCTTAATTTATTGGTTGAATATATATTCTACAAGTTCATTGGTTCAAAATGACTGGACGCCGTGACAATAAACTAAGTACCAGTCGAATGCCAAGAGTTACGCCATTATGACAGGACATATATTTCGCCTGGCGGGTCCAAGGCGTTAAAATTCAAAAGGTATAATTAGAGACCATTAAATCAAGAATTGAAATTGAATGCGATAGGATTACATAACAGTCACCTGTGTGTCATAAAAAAAATCTAGTTAAACCAATCTGATTGTTGTCACAACATTTGGCAGACGTCGTAATTGATAAACACATGGCATGGGATAGTGCGTATAGCATGATATTAAAACACTGTCTTTCGCTAGGAACTTTACAAACAATCAAAGATATATTCAACATCAATTTACCGGAGGTTTGAGTTGCTTGGATGACTTTAGATATGTTTAAACAGTTGTTAAGACTGTGAGATTTCCTGTTGTTTATTCATTAAGGAGATTAGGCTTCCGCCGACTAGCACGTCATGCGGCAGTACACGCTACAGGACACGCCTCAATGACCACGGGCCATTTCAGTTCTGTTCACTGGTGCTAATTAGCTGGTGATTCGAAAAAGCCGTATTAAAGTTGTTTATCGGCCGATTTCGAAAATTTTAACTCAAGTTACTAGCAAATTGGAATAAATATCTCATGAATGACAAAAGTTGCCATGGGTCATTTCGGTCGATCTTTAAACAATTTTAAAGGTATTTTTTTCTTTCCGATGGAAAAATAAACATTATATGTGCATAGATGTATTTAGTATTATGTATTTATGAAAGATACATGTTTAAGCTCTCATTTGATATATATAATGTTAGTCTTTAAAGTTAGTCCATGACATAAAAATCTACATTTCCAGTTGTAGGGTAATGTGTGAAAAAATGCTGAGTCATGACTTCAGCGCCCTCTAGCGAAAAATTGGTCAGGTTATGACTTGTAAGACTTAAATATTCTGAAAATTCAGACATTTCTACATAAGATCCAATGGTCAAACCTTTTGGACCTTTCGGGTTAAATAAACGGAATAACCCTAAGTCCAAGAGCTAAGGCCTGATTTATTTACCTCAGAGGTCCAAAAGGTTTGACCATGTATTACATGTATTACAAATTTGGGACACTCAAGACAAGCAATATAAAAGCGATGTAAGTTTTAAAATATTCATATATTTTAATTAGTCAACTTAGCTACTAGATATATTGAAAAGAACAGTCTGGTTATACATTGAGAACTTTTCTGGCTTGATCTGTTGTTTAGTCAACCAATTGTGTAATTAGTGCCCATTAGTGCCACGAAAACTTATCCATTGAAACCATTCCTTGTTTGATAACGTCGTAGGATACATTCCATACAAGGATTTTGCATGGTATATTCATTTGTTTAACAGGTAAGTCATATACCAGCTTTTATAAAACGATGTATCAAGAGATTTTCAACACGAATATCTATTAGCTTGATCTCTGTCAATATTCCTCTTATTTTGGTTAACAAGAGATATTATCAAACTATATATGTACACCTAGTATTGTATACACATTTTTAATGACATGTTTGTTAGCTGTTATCCCTATTAATGTTTTCACTCTGTTTATTTCGATTCAATTTTTATGGTGGTATAACACATTAAAAGATTGCAGAAAAAAATTTTTTTTTTGGCAAAATGCGGTGGGAGTTTGTTCAATTATTCCTTAAATGGACGTTTAAATCAGTTATGTTTACAATGCATTCTATGTTCAATGGCTCGTATTCGATGAGAGATGAAATTCTAGCCAGTAGGTCAAGTAATTGATTATAAATTGTTGAATTTTCTATGCAGGTACGAAATTTAAATTCTAAATCATTTAAAGACAGGTTTTATTATCAAAATTCATATATATATGAATAAAAATATTGATCGCAAGATTTAATAATCCCCGTCCGATCTAAGATGAGACGCGTTCCATCTTAAGATGGGGCGGACCCGCTGTTGGGTTGATACATATGTATCGATAATCTTATCATAGATTTGTTGATAATCTGTCATTTCATTACGTTATATATATAGATATATATATACTCTTTGATATATGTTTAATACATTGCTGTTTCCACAGGGGTCGGGTGGATCTGAAAAATGTATGGAGCTCTTGATCAAAAAGGACAAGGAAAAGGCAAACGAAGGCCTCATCTACGAGAAAGACAAAGCCAACCTGCAAACACCCCTCCACTATGCCGTGGTGTTTGGGAGCCGTTCTTGTGCTCAAACCATCCTGAAAAAACTCAACAAGGGAAGCGATAAAAAGCCTGATAACAATCCTATACACGTAAGTATAGTCATCTTTCCATGTTGACAGATTCGCTATATTCATGCCTTAATCTGACAATATCCAGCTTTGTGATCAGGGACAAACAACTCGATAGTATTATTTAAGAGAACAACATCTCAAAGATGTGGTTTACATTGATGTTGAAAATTAAAAAACAATTATACAAAGAAGCTTTGAACAATGATTGCCGTGGTTTTGGTTAGAAAGAACTGAAATTTTTTCATCATACTAACATTGCTCTCATGTCAAAATGAAGAATTATTATGATGACCTTCTACATTGTTTTATGAATGTATACCACTATATGAATACTTACATTGAGAAATCAAGACAAGAAAGTTTCATCCCTGGAGTTAGAATGTCACTAGTAATTCTATTTGTACAGTGCAAGGACTGCCATGGAATGACTCCTCTTCATCTGGCTGCCACCTACACTCAGATCGATATAGCCAGCGACCTGCTTGAAGCGGGCGCAAGTGTCAACGAAGTCGACGACACCAAATCGACCCCGCTCCACTACGTATGTGCAACTGGAAACATCCAAATGGTCAATGATATGCTCGAAGATAAAATCCAGACAGATGAAAACAGGAAAAAAGTAAGATTTCTGTTACAGTTGTCATGAGTGTATGATTGTTTATAAATTTAACATTTTAATAACATTGTTGTATTGTTTAGTGGGTCACACTTACACTTGTTTCGATAGTCTTAGCTGGCAGTGTATAGAATCATCTATTCTGGAAAGTTCTATCTAGATCTATTTCCTGATTGCTTGAGTTGGATACTTCTGATTGGAGTTTGTCGTGGAACTTTAAAGAACGTTCTGAAAGGTATCTAACGTATATATATATTAGCTGGCATTAGAACTCTTACTCATCTTGCTTCTTACAATTAACTTTGTGATCATCTGCCGTGCCATTGTTTTTGGATACCTTTACAAGCCGGATTCATCTATCTCCCACTGACTGTTGTCTACATTCATCAACTGTGTGATTCATAAGAACTGATGAATATATTTATTAAGCTAATTATCGTGACTCATTTGATATTTTATTATTGCTTGTATTAGCTTGATATTGTAACCTTAAACCTATGTTTATTATTTGATTGATTAAATTGTGATTAATATACAATGCCTAGTTAAATTTTGCTGGTTTGACTTGGGACATTTTCTTATTCCAAATTAATTCGTAACAAAGTGGACTTTAAGGAAATTTTCGATTCATATTATACGATTTGTGTCCAATTATATGGAGTATATTAGATTTCTTTAGCTAATAATCCTATCTAATGAGTCTTTAAAATGTAAGACCAAACTTGAATGCTTTGATTCGCATATTGATTTTTATATTGTTCTTTAATCTGTTCCGAAAAAGCTCTAATGAAACAACAGTAGCTGCCGTCTAAGCTTGTATGAAACTATATATGTGAAGTTTAAAAAAAAAAATGGTATGACTTTAATATTGACTTACAGCTCCTTTCGATGGAGGACAATAGCCAAAACACGTGTCTGCACATCGCTGCCGAGTTTGGACACTACCAGGTGGTTCAGAAACTCCTCCAGTCAGGTGGATGCAGAGCATCAAGAGCATGTTTTTATCTTTAATCGAAATGATCATCATTAACGTCTTTATTAACAGTTTCTGTTAGCTCAACAGAAGCAACATCAACATCAGCAGTTAATTATCAAAATCTATGACAGAAATAAATCTTCTTCAGTTGATCAAAACGGGATCTTTTCAATATTTCATAATTTCCTGGGAAAACTCATGCTCTACCGACAAAGGTAGCTCCGTGATAAATTTCTACACAACCTGTCTTAATACGAAGGTTTCTCGGGCTTCTGGCAGTTTCCGATACCGGCATAATATTGCAACTTAAAATACCTGGCTATATTTCACACAGGCCCGTGCAATGAAACAGTCGCAAAATGAGGCATTTGTCTTTTGTAAAGACGACTTAAAGTGCAAGGTGCGTATTCGAATGACGTTTAGCTTTTGTAAAGCTTACGGAAATAACTCAGGCGATTTGAAAAATAACTTTCTTAACGGCGTCGCTGATTGCACAACTAACTTTGACTTCATCCAATCAGCATTCCTCATTTCGAAACCTTCGCATTAAGACAGAGGTTGATAGGAATTTATCACGTAGCACCTCTGTAGGAAGAGAATGGGGAAAACTCTACTCTATATCAACCGATCGTTAAAACTATCCATTCCTATGGAATGGCCATAGATGGTATAACCAGAATATGGACACCAATTTCTTATCAAACTCAGTCATTAGGACTAAACGTCACCGATATGGATCCATTTTTCGTCAATGTCATCAACATAAACATAAACATTGTCAGCACTAACGTCAATTAAAAAAACATGTTTTCTTATCCTGCATAATGACAACACTTGCAACCAGTGACATGTCCTTTCCTTTAGATAAAACTGACAATAATAGCATCAACATCACCATCAAACTCAACATCAAGAATATCTTTGACAACAGCAGAAACCTAAATATCAACTAGGTATCCACATCATCGTCAACTTCAAAATATGAAATGGAATAAACATCCTCATCAACATCAACATCAACCAAAGCATTGGCAACAGCATTGATCGCAATATCAACAATTTCATCAACATCACCATCAACTTCAACATTAACTCTAACATTAACATCATCATCAAACTCAACAACAACAATGACGTCAACATCAAAGTTAACCTAAACAGTAACACTAGAAACAACATCATCATCAAAATCAATATCAACATCAGCAATAGGATTAACATCATCATTAACATCAAAACTGGCATCAACATCATCATCAACCTGAACAGTAACACTGATATCAGTATCATCATCAACCTTTAAACATGAACAATAGCATTAGCACAAGCATTATGGTGACTACGATAAAGTAATCAATACATTCACCAATGTCAATGTTATCTTGATGATAATGAATAAAACCAAACGCTCTTTGAAACTTCTCATTGTCACTATGAGAACATCTTCCTTGTATTTTTTTTCGACCAATACCGTTATCATCTTGATCAATATAAGCTTTGGAATCAACATCATTTTCAATTTTACTGACAATTCCTGTTATTCTGATTATCCCTATAAACAATGATTATTACTCATGAATGTCACCATTATCATTAAGATACGAGTTTATTTCTATTACTCTAACATCATCAATATGGCCGTATAGCAATAATAGAATAATTTTTATTTACTAAAGCCTGGCGAACTGACAATTTTTTATATGCAGGGGCAAGTGCTACTGAGGGTCGGCGAGACACATTGTACCCACTTCATCTGGCAGTTATTTCTGGTAACAAGGAGATCGTGGAGGAACTGTTGCAGCATCCTGGTAGCAACACTTCACGTTCTAAAAGCATGGCCTACTCAACACCACTCCACATGGCCGCACAACACAACCGGGTGGAAATCGCAGAAATACTCCTCAAATCAAAGTAGGCCCCCTGTTTGTCTATTTCACATTGTGTAGAAACATTTTTCAACTACTGTAGAGTAAGTCCTACATGTGGCTGAATTCTTTTTCGACTGAAACAATCGCTACCAATTTCATGGCGTATACTGCTACATGCACAAACCTATGACATCAAGCAGTGTAGTTGTGTGGGATAAAACATGGCCGAAGGACGTTATAAAAATGTTTTAACGAACTTATAAACCGATTGACACGGAAAAAATTCAAATTAGATAGACTGGTTATATAAGTAATACTGGTCCAGCAATATTAAGTTCTCTGTTTGGGGCAGCAACACTGCAACATGTCAATGACATCGCTCAACCACAGCAAGAGCTGCACTTTATTATCTCTATCATAGCAAGTACTGCGAATATTAATGACATCTCTCTATCACCTCAAGTACTGCAGCATGTCAATGACATTTCTCTATCAAATCAAGGACTTCATTATGTCAATGATATATCTCTATCACAACAGTCACTGCAACATGTCAAAGAAAAAGCAGGTAGAGATGACTGACCGAGACGGGAACACTCCACTGCACATAGCGGCGCAGTATGGACATCAAGAGATGGTGGTTCTGCTGATGAAGGCAGGTGCTGACATCAACCGGAAGAACTCAAGGGGCAAGATTCCATTGCACGGGGCGGCAGAGAACAACAATAAGATAGCACTTGAGGTAATATGAGTTCATAATTTAGGAAAGAAGCACAAGCCTTCTGTTTGCTATGATTACGTCTAACTCGTGAGCGATGGTATTAACTTCTGAACACAATAAATTGATGGTAAATCTTCATCTAAGATAATAATTAGACATCAAAAGCATTGATGCCATGGTATTTTGTTTTTGTCGTATTTTGTCATAGCATTCTTTTGTCATTACTTGATCACGTAAAAGCATTGTGATATCATGCAATTGGCTGTGGCTAACATAGCTTCACCTCATCACAAAAACTTATCGATTGCTTTGCAAGTCATTGCTTGTAATAATCCACGGATCTTTTTTTATTTGCAGGAAATCATAAAGCCATCAAATTCTGATATGGGAAAGATGTTTGTAGAAATTAAAAAGGACGACAGGATAGAGATTCTGAAAATGCTAAAGGTAGAATTCAGAACAAAATGAAGTTTTTGAAAGAAAAGATTGTCGAAATTTATATTCTAAAACTCTACCTGTACTAAGACTGAGGTTGAAGAGTTGAGGAAATTGTCAGTGTTTATGTTCTGTGCAATCTTGAAATGATCACAATCTGAAGATTGTTTCGGTCACAATCTGAAGATTGTTCGCTTCTTCGAACAATCTAGAAACATTTTAATTGAGAAAGTACAGGGGTCGATTCCTAGATTGTGAAGGGCTCTCAACTCGTATGGGCCAATTCCCATCTTCAATTGAGCATCGATTCCCAGACACTGAAACCTTCTTAACTAGTCTTTATATCAAACTGAGGTATTATAGGAGCTGATGCTTCAACAATCTAGAAACATTTCAATTGAGAAAGTACAGGGGTCGATTCATAGTTTATGAAGGGCCTGTCCTTTTTCTCCAGTTAATAAGTGAAGGGCTTTGAGCTGTTATTTTTGCTCAAGTTTAGAAGTATGAGCGTCAAGGTTCAAATTTGGACTGGTGGAACTAATAACGATTAATATTCTGGTTTCAGGTTGAACTTCATAACTTGTGACCTTGTCATCTTACAGCTAGTGATGTAAACCCTGATTCTTCATACAGTTTTGTTGGTTCTGATACCTCTAACTGCACCAGATATTGTTCTAAGTGCATGAAAATGCATTTTGTAAACTAATAGTTATGATATTCTGTACAGTTATCAAATATATAATCACAACAGTCAAAAAGAGTACGGATGTTAGAACTATAAAGTACTTGCAAAGTATTTCGACTCAGACAGTACTTGAAGTTCCGCAAACAGTTTATCATCAGACTTACGTTTGAAATTATATTTTTATGTGGGAGTCCCACTAACGGTTTGTTTGCAAGGTCAACCGTAGTTGTTAATGAGTACTGAATCGTTTATAAGTCTACCTTTCATTTCTAAATATGGAACTTGAGTACGTACACGTTTCTTGAAGAATGTTATGCTCTCAGTTTTTTGGGCATTACAGTTGACTTTCCACTCATCAGCCCGCTCAGATTTCTGAGTAAATCATTATTAATTGGGCATGATGTTTCATTTGGGTCACAAAAATGAGGTACAGGGAAGTGTCATTAGAACCCAAATCTTATATTGTACTTTATTGCATCTACTATATCAATGATAAATTAAGATAATAACAATTGGCCAAAAAGTTTACTCGAAGTTCACCTGCTAAGACTGTTCTGGTTTCCGAATATTGACTCAAATCTAAAATAAAAAAATAAAAATAAAATCCTGCACAAAACACCATTTCCACAAACCAAAATCCTTCTCTCTCCCTTTTCTCTCCTCTTCTTTTTTCTCTCCTTTTAACCTAAATAATTTCAAATATCAAAACTATTCAAAATTCAAAAGTTTGTCCGAGCCATCAAAATTCCTCTTTTTATTCCTTTTTGACTTTTTGTAACGACCTGCTGGGTTTAAGTATGAAACATCTACGCTTGAAGCGCTAGTAAAATCTCTAATGTAAGTAAGTAAGAGCTGAGAGGCATCAAAATTCTAGGAATCGACCCATATATTCCATAAGCTGAACATTAAGACAAGCTAAGAGCACTTACACCATCATACCCCTATTCTTGATGAATTGAACAAAAGGGAACGCAAAAAGCCCTCCACATTCTCAGAATCAGCCCCTTCCTCCCTCTGAGAAATCTTTACAATCTGAAAATTTACAACTACCGATCCAGTTGAGAGCCATTAGGCCCCGTCCCCTAAAACGTGATTGGCTGAAATATTTGGGGGGACAAGTTTCAAGCTCATTTTATATTGAAAAAGCTTCGTATGATAATTGATTGAATATTTTTTACGTAGTTGTATACATGTAGGTCAAGGTCGCACAGGCTTGTTGACACTGTCAGTGTTACACCCATGTTGGTCTCCGGGCTAGTCAACATTCCTTTGAAAAAAATATTTTAAAATGCATTGTCAAAACTTTAATTGTTTTACTGTCTATGGTTTGATTATAAACGTTTACCAAAGATTTTATTATGCAAATATATTTTTAATTTATAAGAAAAATATCGATAAAATATCAATCAAAGTTGTAGGCCTATCAGCATTCTCTTGAAGAATTTAAAGGTTTGCAGTAAGTCAAAGTTCACTAATATATACAACAGACTGTGTATAAACATGTCTATTTATTCCTCAATGTTTATGTTGAAATAGCTATAAGTAATTGAGGTTGAAAGCCAAATATTTGAAATTGTCTATAACAAAAAGTAGTCATCAAATTATAAACAGTAAATGAATATAAGAAATTATGAAAAAACAAAAATAGGTCCTCATGTAGTATTAGTTTGTGCAAACACATACAATTTTAAGTATTTGACAGTGATTACTTTGAGTCTGGATTTGGACATATTCAAATGATACTTTAGATATCCAATTTAAATTATTTCATAGGCCTAAGAGAAAAGATAAAAATATGCAATTTTTATTTTTAAGATACATCCTCTCATTGAAATGTATTTGGAAATTTTGATAAAAATTTATCACTGATTACAAAATTGAATAATACATAACTTAAGTGAGGAATATCAAGAAAGAGAAAGTCACACTTCACATAACAAAGGCTGTTGTGTTAAATTTAACTTTTCTCGATGAATCTACTGAATTTAATCAATCTTCATATATATTATATATATTATGTCAAGTTTAAAGTTATGAATATCTTTGAATTAATTCATTATATTATCATTTGTGTAGATATATCCCTTGTTACATACAGATCCTTCATGATGAAAGTTGATTCAATTGCACCATGTCTGTTTCATTTAAACTCTGAAAGGAAATATATTTTTTAGTTTTGTTTCATCTAGTTTCATTTTCATGAAAACTCATGAGACATTTTGCTTGATTATTAAGACATTAATTAATTACCACGTGGAGCATGATTCTTGGAAACATAATATGTGAAAAAGTATCATATAGAATCATATCCCGTGCCTTTTTTTATTTTCAAATCATAGCTAGTTTAATGAGATATTTTGCAAAATCACAGTGTTTGTTTACAATATGACAAAACTTGACAGGAAACTTACCCAAATGTTATCGGGTAAACTCGCAAAAAATAATCCCAACCAACTTAAAAGGGTTCTTGAAGATTAAAGATGACATTGTGAAAACATTTTTAGAGCTGTCACCTTGTAAGAATTATCTTAGAGCACTTTGAAAAGTGAACAATTCTTGCTATTTCTCACCTCCGAGCACTCATCTGACTCGCGGCCACTGCTTGACTCGCTAAATAGGAATCAACCCTTATACTTGCTAAATTGAATATATCGATATGCACAAAGCCTTCACACTTGAGGAATCAACTACTTACAAACAGGAGCCTAATAAGGAGCTCAGAGTATTTTACAATAAAACAATTGACACCTTCACCCACTATGATTGAGGTACTGACCATCAAAAATATCTAAAAATTAGATAGACAAAATGACAAATTAAGAGAATTGACCTTATACATACTAAATCAAATATAAATTTCGGCACAAAGCCCTTCACAATCTGGGAATCGATCCCTACACCAAATATTGAACATTAAGACGAGTAGAAAGCCATTCAAAATCAAGGAATCGGTCTTTCCGCTCCCTCACGTGGCATAAAGATGAGCTGAGAACCCTTAGCAAGCTAAGTTATGACCCAGGTAATTGGTCAATCGACTACACGCACAAAGCCTTCACAGTTTTAAACAAACTCTTAGTAAGACATAAGGATGAGCGTTGAGCCCTCCACAATCTAAGGATCGGCCTCTATACCTCATAAAGCCTTAATAAGCAAATAGATTACAAGATTGTGATCATTCGATTGCCAGATTGTTCAGGCCTCGAAATTTGCAGACTGTTGAAGCAATTTGGGAATAGAGGAATATTCCTAGATTGGGAGCTCACAGTTTGCAGATTCTGATATACCCCCAGATGGTTCGAAACGCTTATATCTATTTATGTCTCCCTGTCTTAAGATCTTGTTTCGTGTACACAGTGGTAGCTCGAGTCCAAAATACAATATGTCATAACACATATTGTGGAAACGTAATCTAACATAATTATTTTGAAGATCTATATATTGTTCATCTCTAAGCGTTTCTCTAACCAACTGAATGACCACATGTTTATGTTTGAGAAGCATTTTAGAATTGGAACTGGAATGCAAAAGATAAAATATTTTTTGCAGATATGTACACCAAGCATTCTTCGTTAAGTTTTGAAATTAGTGAATTCGTTCTTCTTGTCAGACTTTAGACCTTGAAAAGAACAAGAAAGACACCACAGAGGAGAAGGCAGTGACGGTGGTCCGCGAGTACCTCGAAGTGAGTTCATAGGGTATCTTTTCATAGTCTCTTATAGTTCATATGATGCATACATATTTGTAATTGTGGTGGTCCATAATTTCTTTCGGTGAGTATGTTATCCTATATGTCCCATATGTTTAAGGAAAAGCTGCATTACACATCTATCTTCCCATACAAGAGTGATTCCTATAAGGTTCAGTGTAACCAAAAGGGTCAGCCAAACGAAAATGTATGCGGTCGGTGATAATAGATGTATATTTTACTTTGAACGTCCACTGAAAGAATAAAAACAACACGTTGTATTTAGATATTTTTACATAAAAGACCATCTTCTCTTGAACAGAAACTTGGCAAGACGGTGGAAGACCGAGTCCCCATGCAGAGGATAAATAAACTTGTCAGAGTATGTGTACCATCGCTCATAAGGCTTTTTTTTACTTTTCATTCATTTATAAACACTGTAATCGGTGTTTTCGAAGTTTTAGTTAATGAATGGACAGAGAAAATACGATCAAATTATTTAATGATACATAATTAAAGGATTTTAAACCCTACTTTATGTTATTTAGTTTCATTATTGTGGCAGATTACAAAGGTTAATGCAGGACCCCATGTTTTTACGTGAATATTGCAAACCCGCGCTGACACTTGTGCGCCGCTGGGGGATATGCAAAGAGATCGGCAGCTTTCGGCACCTTCCGTAAAGTGATGTGATGTAATATGTACTAGCCCGTCTTTCTCACCCCGGCTTGAAGAACTGCAGTTGGTCGATGTCAAGCAGTTCAAAAACATGCTTTTGGTTTGTATATTCCGACACTTGTGGCATGTTTTCCCCAATACTATACGTCAAAGACATTTAATGAATGTCGGACGAAGTAAAGAGATCGTTTTTAAAAAATGTTTTCGATATTTTAATTTTATTTTAATTTTGGCATTGAATCAAGAGTATGTTTGTCAAATCAACCTTTAAATTTCGCTGTGCTTTTGTCGTTTTGTTCATGTGTTTCTATTTGGTTTAAGGTGTATTTTCAATCAATAAAATAAATTGAATTTACATATTTGATATAGTTACAAAATTCTAGGGGTTGAAATAATACTTAGTTCAATACTGTATCTAGACCCGGAAGTAATTATATAAGACAAACACTGGATATAGGCACAAAAGAAAGAATACACTACATTAGACAATGAGAAACTTGAGCTTCATGTAAATAAATAAACAATGTTGATCATATGAAATTAAAGAAATTCTTAGCAAGTGTAAGTGTTGAATTATCTTTAAAATATGGAATAGAATATCAGAAAACATGTATGCAACATATTTAAAAATTGAATTCATGCAGGCACTCTTCTCAAATTAAGTTTGTTATTCTGAATTTCTGATACTCAACAAAATTTATTTATGATAGAAATTTCCGGGAAGATTTAACTAGACGCTTATACATATGTACATTTCTGGAATATTGCATGTGTAATTTAATCAGAAAAATCAATTCTAAAATAACTTCTCATGCAAGAACTCTCGTGTTGACATAAAAACACTATGAAAAATAGTATGTCCATAGTAAATGGTGTTTAGTCTACAAGCCATCCAGCAAAGCATGTAATGTGTAGGATAGATATTATTACTTTCATTTAAATTTGTTTTTGGAGAAAGTTCGAAGTCAGAATTATTTCTCCGCTACTACAAATATTCACATAGATAGGACATGAACATGTCTTGCAATCATTTTAGTTTATAATGTGTGCAAGATTCGCATCATTTGGAGCTAATTCGGCCATAAGATAGACCGTTAATTCTACGGAGAATATAGTGAGAATGCACTAGCCGCTGTTGCCGGTGTCCCGGTATAAATTCGCCCCCGTATAAAATCTCCCCCCCCCCTCGATTTTGTACCGGTACAAACCCTCCCCCGGAGATTTTATACCGGTATAAAATCGCCCCCCCCCCCTCCCCCCCCCCCCCCCCCCCCCCCCCCCGGCGGAATTATTTCTCTCCCCCCTTAGAATAAAATCTCCCCCCTAAACTTTATTCTGTATTAGTTTCAGTATTGATTGTAGACATATTTTATTTACAAGGGTGAATAGTTGTTTTGAAACAATGACATAAAAGATTGATTGAAAAAAAGTTTTGTATTAGAAACGACTTTTTAAGGATTTATTAAATTGTTTTAATTCGTGATTACAACCTGCTTTAAGTATGGGTTTGATGCACATAACATAAAGGGGGCGATTCTATTCTGGGTTTGATGCATATACTCATACAATAGAGGGGGCGAATCTATACTAGGTTTGATGCACATAACATATACAGGTAAAGGGGGCGATTCTATAATGGGTTTGATGCACATAACATATACAGGTAAAGGGGGCAATTCTATACTGGGTTTGATGCACATAACATATACAATGAAGGGGCGATTCTATACTGGGTTTGATGCACATAACATATACAGGTAAAGGGGGCGATTCTGTACTGGATTTGATGCACATACTTGTA
Organism: Phorcus lineatus; assembly: GCA_921293015.1. Lineage (NCBI taxonomy): Eukaryota > Metazoa > Mollusca > Gastropoda > Trochida > Trochidae > Phorcus > Phorcus lineatus. Next base: position 23,057,501 of record OV121096.1, on the reverse strand, counting down.
CACTAGAGGGGCGAATCTGTACTGGGTTTGATGCACATAACATATACAGGTAGAGGAGGCGATTCTATACTGGGTTTAATGCACGTAACATATATAGGTAAAGTGGGCAATTCTATACTGGGTTTGATGCACAAAACATACACAGGTAAAGGGGGCAATTCTATACTGGGTTTGATGCACAAAACATACACAGGTGAAGGGGGCAATTCTATACTGGGTTTGATGCACAAAACATACACAGGTAAAGGGGGCGATTCTATACTGGGTTTGATGCACATAACATATACTGGTAAAGGGGGCGATTCTATACTGGGTTTGATGCACATAACATACACAGGTAAAGGGGGCGATTCTATACTGGGTTTGATGCACATAACATATACAGGTAAAGGGGGCGATTCTATAATGGGTTTGATGCACATAACATATACAGGTAAAGGGGGCAATTCTATACTGGGTTTGATGCACATAACATATACAATAAAGGGGCGATTCTATACTGGGTTTGATGCACATAACATATAGAGGTGAAGGGGGCGATTGTATTCTGGGTTTGATGCACATAACATATACAGTAAAGGGGGCGATTCTGTACTGGGTTTGATGCATATACTCATATACAATATAGAGGGGCGATTCTATAATGGGTTTGATACACAAAACATACATAGTTAAAGGGGGCGATTCTATACTGGGCTTGATGCACATAACATATACAGGTAAAGGGGGCGATTCTATACTGGGTTTGATGCACATAACATATACAGGTAAAGGGGGCGATTCTGTACTGGGTTTGATGCACATAACATATACAGGTAAAGGGGGCGATTCTGTACTGGGTTTGATGCACATACTTGTACACTAGAGGGGCGAATCTGTACTGGGTTTGATGCACATAACATATACAGGTAGAGGAGGCGATTCTATACTGGGTTTAATGCACATAACATATATAGGTAAAGGGGTCGATTCTATACTGGGTTTAATGCACATAACATATATAGGTGAAGGGGGCAATTCTATTCTGGGTTTGATGCACAAAACATACACAGGTAAAGGGGGCGATTCTATACTGGGTTTGATGCACATAACATATACAGGTAAAGGGGCGATTCTGTACTGGGTTTGATGCACATACTTGTACACTAGAGGGGCGAATCTGTACTGGGTTTGATGCACATAACATATACAGGTAGAGGAGGCGATTCTATACTGGGTTTAATGCACATAACATATATAGGTAAAGGGGCCGATTCTATACTGGGTTTAATGCACATAACATATATAGGTGAAGGGGGCAATTCTATACTGGGTTTGATGCACAAAACATACACAGGTAAAGGGGGCGATTCTATACTGGGTTTGATGCACATAACATATACAGGTAAAGGGGGCGATTCTATAATGGGTTTGATGCACATAACATATACAGGTAAAGGGGCCGATTCTATACTGGGTTTAATGCACATAACATATATAGGTGAAGGGGGCAATTCTATACTGGGTTTGATGCACAAAACATACACAGGTGAAGGGGGCGATTCTATACTGGGTTTGATGCACATAACATATACAGGTAAAGGGGGCGATTCTATACTGGGTTTGATGCACATAACATATACAATAAAGGGGCGATTCTATACTGGGTTTGATGCACATAACATATAGAGGTGAAGGGGGCGATTGTATTCTGGGTTTGATGCACATAACATATACAGTAAAGGGGGCGATTCTGTACTGGGTTTGATGCATATACTCATATACAATATAGAGGGGCGATTCTATAATGGGTTTGATACACAAAACATACATAGTTAAAGGGGGCGATTCTATACTGGGCTTGATGCACATAACATATACAGGTAAAGGGGGCGATTCTATACTGGGTTTGATGCACATAACATATACAGGTAAAGGGGGCGATTCTGTACTGGGTTTGATGCACATAACATATACAGGTAAAGGGGGCGATTCTGTACTGGGTTTGATGCACATACTTGTACACTAGAGGGGCGAATCTGTACTGGGTTTGATGCACATAACATATACAGGTAGAGGAGGCGATTCTATACTGGGTTTAATGCACATAACATATATAGGTAAAGGGGTCGATTCTATACTGGGTTTAATGCACATAACATATATAGGTGAAAGGGGCAATTCTATTCTGGGTTTGATGCACAAAACATACACAGGTAAAGAGGGCGATTCTATACTGGGTTTGATGCACATAACATATACAGGTAAAGGGGGCGATTCTGTACTGGGTTTGATGCACATACTTGTACACTAGAGGGGCGAATCTGTACTGGGTTTGATGCACATAACATATACAGGTAGAGGAGGCGATTCTATACTGGGTTTGATGCACATAACATATATAGGTAAAGGGGTCGATTCTATACTGGGTTTAATGCACATAACATATATAGGTGAAGGGGGCAATTCTATTCTGGGTTTGATGCACAAAACATACACAGGTAAAGGGGGCGATTCTATACTGGGTTTGATGCACATAACATATACAGGTAGAGGAGGCGATTCTGTACTGGGTTTGATGCACATACTTGTACACTAGAGGGGCGAATCTGTACTGGGTTTGATGCACATAACATATACAGGTAGAGGAGGCGATTCTATACTGGGTTTAATGCACATAACATATATAGGTAAAGGGGTCGATTCTATACTGGGTTTAATGCACATAACATATATAGGTGAAGGGGGAAATTCTATTCTGGGTTTGATGCACATAACATATACAGGTAGAGGAGGCGATTCTATACTGGGTTTAATGCACATAACATATATAGGTAAAGGGGCCGATTCTATACTGGGTTTGATGCACAAAACATACACAGGTAAAGGGGGCGATTCTATACTGGGTTTGATGCACATAACATACACAGGTAAAGGGGGCGATTCTATACTGGGTTTGATGCACATAACATATACAGGTAAAGGGGGCGATTCTATAATGGGTTTGATGCACATAACATATACAATAAAGGGGCGATTCTATACTGGGTTTGATGCACATAACATATAGAGGTGAAGGGGGCGATTGTATTCTGGGTTTGATGCACATAACATATACAGTAAAGGGGGCGATTCTGTACTGGGTTTGATGCATATACTCATATACAATATAGAGGGGCGATTCTATAATGGGTTTGATACACAAAACATACATAGTTAAAATGGGCGATTCTATACTGGGCTTGATGCACATAACATATACAGGTAAAGGGGGCGATTCTATACTGGGTTTGATGCACATAACATATACAGGTAAAGGGGGCGATTCTGTACTGGGTTTGATGCACATACTTGTACACTAGAGGGGCGAATCTGTACTGGGTTTGATGCACATAACATATACAGGTAGAGGAGGCGATTCTATACTGGGTTTGATGCACATACTTGTACACTAGAGGGGCGAATCTATACTGGGTTTAATGCACATAACATATATAGGTAAAGGGGTCGATTCTATACTGGGTTTAATGCACATAACATATATAGGTGAAGGGGGCAATTCTATTCTGGGTTTGATGCACAAAACATACAAAGGTAAAGGGGGCGATTCTATACTGGGTTTGATGCACATAACATATACAGGTAAAGGGGGCGATTCTGTACTGGGTTTGATGCACATACTTGTACACTAGAGGGGCGAATCTGTACTGGGTTTGATGCACATAACATATACAGGTAGAGGAGGCGATTCTATACTGGGTTTAATGCACATAACATATATAGGTAAAGGGGCCGATTCTATACTGGGTTTAATGCACATAACATATATAGGTGAAGGGGGCAATTCTATACTGGGTTTGATGCACAAAACATACACAGGTAAAGGGGGCGATTCTATACTGGGTTTGATGCACATAACATATACAGGTAAAGGGGGCGATTCTATAATGGGTTTGATGCACATAACATATACAGGTAAAGGGGCCGATTCTATACTGGGTTTAATGCACATAACATATATAGGTGAAGGGGGCAATTCTATACTGGGTTTGATGCACAAAACATACACAGGTAAAGGGGGCGATTCTATACTGGGTTTGATGCACATAACATATACAGGTAAAGGGGGCGATTCTATACTGGGTTTGATGCACATAACATATACAATAAAGGGGCGATTCTATACTGGGTTTGATGCACATAACATATAGAGGTGAAGGGGGCGATTGTATTCTGGGTTTGATGCACATAACATATACAGTAAAGGGGGCGATTCTGTACTGGGTTTGATGCATATACTCATATACAATATAGAGGGGCGATTCTATAATGGGTTTGATACACAAAACATACATAGTTAAAGGGGGCGATTCTATACTGGGCTTGATGCACATAACATATACAGGTAAAGGGGGCGATTCTATACTGGGTTTGATGCACATAACATATACAGGTAAAGGGGGCGATTCTGTACTGGGTTTGATGCACATAACATATACAGGTAAAGGGGGCGATTCTGTACTGGGTTTGATGCACATACTTGTACACTAGAGGGGCGAATCTGTACTGGGTTTGATGCACATAACATATACAGGTAGAGGAGGCGATTCTATACTGGGTTTAATGCACATAACATATATAGGTAAAGGGGTCGATTCTATACTGGGTTTAATGCACATAACATATATAGGTGAAGGGGGCAATTCTATTCTGGGTTTGATGCACAAAACATACACAGGTAAAGGGGGCGATTCTATACTGGGTTTGATGCACATAACATATACAGGTAAAGGGGGCGATTCTGTACTGGGTTTGATGCACATACTTGTACACTAGAGGGGCGAATCTGTACTGGGTTTGATGCACATAACATATACAGGTAGAGGAGGCGATTCTATACTGGGTTTAATGCACATAACATATATAGGTAAAGGGGCCGATTCTATACTGGGTTTGATGCACAAAACATACACAGGTAAAGGGGGCGATTCTATACTGGGTTTGATGCACATAACATACACAGGTAAAGGGGGCGATTCTATACTGGGTTTGATGCACATAACATATACAGGTAAAGGGGGCGATTCTATAATGGGTTTGATGCACATAACATATACAATAAAGGGGCGATTCTATACTGGGTTTGATGCACATAACATATAGAGGTGAAGGGGGCGATTGTATTCTGGGTTTGATGCACATAACATATACAGTAAAGGGGGCGATTCTGTACTGGGTTTGATGCATATACTCATATACAATATAGAGGGGCGATTCTATAATGGGTTTGATACACAAAACATACATAGTTAAAGGGGGCGATTCTATACTGGGCTTGATGCACATAACATATACAGGTAAAGGGGGCGATTCTATACTGGGTTTGATGCACATAACATATACAGGTAAAGGGGGCGATTCTGTACTGGGTTTGATGCACATACTTGTACACTAGAGGGGCGAATCTGTACTGGGTTTGATGCACATAACATATACAGGTAGAGGAGGCGATTCTATACTGGGTTTGATGCACATAACATATATAGTTAAAGGGGCGATTCTATACTGGGTTTGATGCACATAACATATACAGGTAAAGGGGGCTATTCTGTACTGGGTTTGATGCATATACTCATATACAATATAGAGGGGCGATTCTATACTGGGTTTGATGCACAAAACATATATAGTTAAAGGGGGCGATTCTATACTGGGTTTGTTGCACATACTTCTATACAATAGAGGGGCGAATCTGTACTGGGTTTGATGCACATAACATATACAATATAGAGGGGCGATTCTATACTGGGTTTGATGCACATAACATATATAGTTAAAGGGGGCGATTCTATACTGGGTTTGATGCACATAACATATACAGGTAAAGGGGGCGATTCTGTACTGGGTTTGATGCATATACTCATATACAATATAGAGGGGCGATTCTATACTGGGTTTGATGCACAAAACATATATAGTTAAAGGGGGCGATTCTATACTGGGTTTGATGCACATAACAATGTACATTTAAAGGGGGCGATTCTGTACTGGGTTTGATGCACCTACTGATAAACAATATAGGTGGCGAATCTATACTGGGTTTGATGCACAACACATATACGGGTAAAGGGGGCGATTCTGTACTGGGTTTGATGCACATACTTGTACACTAGAGGGGCGAATCTGTACTGGGTTTGATGCACATAACATATACAGGTAGAGGAGGCGATTCTATACTGGGTTTAATGCACATAACATATATAGGTAAAGGGGCCGATTCTATACTGGGTTTGATGCACAAAACATACACAGGTAAAGGGGGCGATTCTATACTGGGTTTGATGCACATAACATACACAGGTAAAGGGGGCGATTCTATACTGGGTTTGATGCACATAACATATACAGGTAAAGGGGGCGATTCTATAATGGGTTTGATGCACATAACATATACAATAAAGGGGCGATTCTATACTGGGTTTGATGCACATAACATATAGAGGTGAAGGGGGCGATTGTATTCTGGGTTTGATGCACATAACATATACAGTAAAGGGGGCGATTCTGTACTGGGTTTGATGCATATACTCATATACAATATAGAGGGGCGATTCTATAATGGGTTTGATACACAAAACATACATAGTTAAAGGGGGCGATTCTATACTGGGCTTGATGCACATAACATATACAGGTAAAGGGGGCGATTCTATACTGGGTTTGATGCACATAACATATACAGGTAAAGGGGGCGATTCTGTACTGGGTTTGATGCACATACTTGTACACTAGAGGGGCGAATCTGTACTGGGTTTGATGCACATAACATATACAGGTAGAGGAGGCGATTCTATACTGGGTTTGATGCACATAACATATATAGTTAAAGGGGCGATTCTATACTGGGTTTGATGCACATAACATATACAGGTAAAGGGGGCTATTCTGTACTGGGTTTGATGCATATACTCATATACAATATAGAGGGGCGATTCTATACTGGGTTTGATGCACAAAACATATATAGTTAAAGGGGGCGATTCTATACTGGGTTTGTTGCACATACTTCTATACAATAGAGGGGCGAATCTGTACTGGGTTTGATGCACATAACATATACAATATAGAGGGGCGATTCTATACTGGGTTTGATGCACATAACATATATAGTTAAAGGGGGCGATTCTATACTGGGTTTGATGCACATAACATATACAGGTAAAGGGGGCGATTCTGTACTGGGTTTGATGCATATACTCATATACAATATAGAGGGGCGATTCTATACTGGGTTTGATGCACAAAACATATATAGTTAAAGGGGGCGATTCTATACTGGGTTTGATGCACATAACAATGTACATTTAAAGGGGGCGATTCTGTACTGGGTTTGATGCACCTACTGATAAACAATATAGGTGGCGAATCTATACTGGGTTTGATGCACAACACATATACGGGTAAAGGGGGCGATTCTATACAGGAATTTTTGTACCTACTTATTTACAATAGAGGGGAAAATCTATTCTGGGGTTAATGCACATAACATACATAGGTGAAGGGGGCGATTCTATACTGGGTTTGATGCACATAACATATATAGTTAAAGGGGGCAATTCTATTCTGGGTTTGATGCACATAACATATATAGGTGAAGGGGGCGATTCTATACTGGGTTTGATGCACATAACATATATAGTTAAAGGGGGCGATTCTATAATGGGTTTGATGCACATAACATATATAGTTAAAGGGGGCAATTCTATTCTGGGTTTGATGCACATAACATACATAGGTGAAGGGGGCGATTCTATACTGGGTTTGATGCACATAACATATATAGTTATAGGGGGCGATTCTATAATGGGTTTGATGCACATAACATATATAGTTAAAGGGGGCAATTCTATAATGGGTTTGATGCACATAACATATATAGTTAAAGGGGGCAATTCTATTCTGGGTTTGATGCACATAACATATATAGGTGAAGGGGGCGATTCTATAATGGGTTGATGCACATAACATATATAGGTAAAGGGGGCAATTCTATTCTGGGTTTGATGCACATAACATACATAGGTGAAGGGGGCGATTCTATACTGGGTTTGATGCACATAACATATATAGGTGAAGGGGGCAATTCTATTCTGGGTTTGATGCACATAACATACATAGGTGAAGGGGGCGATTCTATACTGGGTTTGATGCACATAACATATATAGTTAAAGGGGGCGATTCTATAATGGGTTTGATGCACATAACATATATAGGTGAAGGGGGCAATTCTATTCTGGGTTTGATGCACATAACATACATAGGTGAAGGGGGCGATTCTATACTGGGTTTGATGCACATAACATATATAGTTAAAGGGGGCGATTCTATAATGGGTTTGATGCACATAACATATATAGTTAAAGGGGGCAATTCTATTCTGGGTTTGATGCACATAACATATATAGGTGAAGGGGGCGATTCTATAATGGGTTGATGCACATAACATATATAGGTAAAGGGGACAACTCTATTCTTGGTTATATGCATATACTTATATACAATAGAGGGGGCGAATCTATACTGGGTTAGATGCACATAACATATACAATAGAGGGGCGATTCTATACTGGGTTTGATGCACGTAACATATATAGGTAAAGGGGCCGATTCTATACTGGGTTTGATGCACATAACATATACAGGTAAAGGGGGCGATTCTGTACTGGGTTTGATGCATATACTCATATACAATAGAGGGGTGATTCTATACTGGGTTTGATGCACATAACATATACAGGTAAAGGGGGCGATTCTATACTGGGTTTGTTGCACATACTTCTATACAATAGAGGGGCGAAATCAATACATTATATATATCTTACTCCCCTTTCATGCAATTAAAGATGTAAAAAGTATTTTAAAAGCATTTTTGGAGGGGTGCGAATTTATTCTTGGGGGAGATTTTATTTCGTGGAGGGGGGCGATTTTATACTGAGGGGGGCGGTTTTGTACCGGTACAAAATCGCCGGGGGGAGATTTTATACCGGCGGCGGTTTTATTTCGTGACAGGCCTGCGCTTGTTGTCCACACAAATGGCTGACGGACCACTTGACTGAGGCTCGTGACGTCATGTGAGAACTATGAATAATTATAAACCGGACATGGGGTGAACGTGCACCTAGAAAGTTTTGGGGGAATCGTGTCCACAAGAATCGTTGAGTAAAAAATTGAAAAATATCGTCTCAAGCGACGACAAAGGGATTCTGCGCATAAAAAGCACATTCATTACGCACAAAGTGATATTAGCAATCTGCCCTGAAAGTTTCACGGAGATTGGTTCATGCATTAAGCTTCAGCAGCATGTTTTATCTGACCAAATCTCACAACCAAACTGTGATTGTGAAAGTTGATAATGCTAAAAACCTATGATCTTTATGAATGCATCATGATTTACTTTTTCTTGTTTGTACTGTTATTGCGCATCTTTCAAAACACGTTTGAAGTCTCTAAGTGAAATTTGAAAAATTACTTTATGTTAATTTTGCTCAAAATATTTTCCCCGATTTTGACCCTTACTGTTCGCGATCGATGTTTTAACAGTTTCGTCAATTCCATGTACTGACCTTAAATTCCTGAAAAAATGGTGCAACAAAACACGTTGGAGAAGTAGTAAAACACGCCAAACTCAATAAGGATTCAGCAAAACATCCATCCTGGAGCAGTGATATTAATTAACTTTTTAGTTCACGATATGAAAAAAAACATGCGTCTAGACAAAACAATGGTTATAATCAAGTTGATTATATCTCTTTTATGATGGATCAAACTGTACTTTTTAAATGGGAAAGTTCTATGACATAAGTCGTCAATATATGTGTTGGATTTCATATACTTACTTGTTTGAAGAATGTAGACCGCTCCCTTCGAATTTGATTCCACACTTGGGAGATCCTCAAAAGGCATGAAATTGAATCTAAGTAAGTTTGAACATGTGACATGAGAAAAGAATCTGGTCTCTCTTTCATCTTTTTTGGTTTATGTTTCAGCTGCATGGTATGAAAGAAAGTTCGGAAAGGAAACCTTCGGTCAATCTCACAGTGAGTTATTCAATTGTTGGTGATCGGACCGATTATATCTAAAATGATGTTGTGGTTCTCTTGAGACGGGGAGATGGCGTGGACTCCAAAGGGAGGAATATACATGCCATCTCAGTGAATCATCAGCAGTTGCTGAAGAAAGGCATCATTGTTTTAGATGTCAAGCTTAACATACCACAAAAGCGCAACAAAACCATCTCTTTACTCAAATAGGCTAAACCCTGACAACTTAGGTCTACTTTTCAAAAGCAACACATTCAGATGTTTAAAGAATTTGTTACATTTTATAAAATGTATATTCTCACATATGCAATATCACATGTCATGTGCTACCTGTATGCACAAGCTTCTCTTTCTAAAATTGCCCATGTACCAACATGTTTCGTTTCAGAAAATAACGGAGCTTGTATCTAGAAACTTGAATCTAAAGAAAAAATCATTCTTTCCAACAAATGTGATTTCTTAAATTGGATGTTCAACTTACCTAAACATTGTATAGCTCAATCTAATGACTCGATAGAATTTGCCTTCCTTAGACTCAAAATGGAGCTGTATCTACACAAGTATGTTTATTAAAACAGCTGATCAACTACCCTATCTACGATTAAAATCTCAGAATTGCCCGTAACAACAACATTTTGTCTTAAACGCTTGGGTTATATTCTAGACCGTTTTTACTCTAAGAAGTACTGTCAACATCAACTTAATTTTTTCCCGTTTTGTTTTAGCAAGGATGCATCTTCGAAATTAAGGACAAATACTTCCTATCATTTTAGAGGCCTTTTCGGCTTTTGGGACTCTGAATATTTGCATTCTCTTCATGCAAAGCAAGTTTATGATATCAAATTGTTTAGATTTACGGTTAACAAGTTCAAACCAATTTACCGTATGCATGATTAAATAGTTTGAAGCCCCATCTGTTAAGTTTATAGAATGGAATCTGAAATCTCATATACACATTGTGTTTGAATTAATTTGATTTCAGCGTGTACGTCAGGAGCCCACAGTAAATCAGAAGTCCATATCCGAAGACCAAGTTGATGTATGTATAACCCTTGAGTACCTGCGAGATGCCTTAAAAAATTATATGTTGCAATTGGAATAAAAATTTAAAAAATTAGAATCTGTTTAAGTCAAAGACATATATTTCTAAACTTGAGGTTTGTGATAATTGTTTCTACAAAAGAACCACAGCGCCTCAATGGTTTGCTCCCTCGATTAACACATGAATACTGACTCACGAAGGAGAGAGCTTTGAAATCCCTGTCCTTTTTCTGTAGATGCTTCTGAGAAGGATATTTAAGAATAATATTATTAACACCGAGGACAATGATGGAAACACACCACTACACCTGGCGGCCCAGAGCGGACACGACGCCATTGTGAAGGTTAGAATAAATGTACATGATCAAAATGAAAAAGCATGTTTTAAAATTATTTGCTTGTTTATATTGCGTATCAGACGATTGTCACTAAACGTAATTACCATTCAGGTCTGTAACTTAGTTGAACACCGTGTTTTGCACGTGCACAGGTGTTAAGTTTAATGAATACAGGTGTTCATCTCACTTACTCACCTTTAAACAATTTCAAGTTTTGTTACCGATATCGAATATGATTCGTAAAATAATTTGACCTTTTGACCAGGAGACAATTACAAATGTTTAGTCGAACATTATTATGTGATTTGCTTTTTGCCTTTATTCTAGTGCCTACTCGAGGAACACCACGCGGAGTACGACAGGAAGAATGACAAGGAAGCTACAGCACTCCACCTGGCGGCAGAAAACGGCAAGAGCAAGTAATAAAATTTTCTTTTTCACAGTTTGAATAACCCTACTGACCTGAAAGCAATGTTTTCTGTTCCAGGAATGTAATGGAGACATAAGTGTATTAATCAACAGCAAAAATTAAATATGTTGTATGTTCAAAAAGTGTAAATGTGATCGACCGTAGACGACTTCCCTAATGCTGAGCGCTCCTGTCAAGTAATTGAAAAATGATAGTTGATACCTTCCTTGTGTTCAGTAATATCCCGGGATGTTTGCGAGCGCTTGCGAACACTCAATGTTTAAGTGCAACTCCCTGGTGATTTTGCTCCCAAATGTTTCCGTCTATATACACTTTGCTTCGCATGTACATCTAATAGATGTGAAAACACGTTCATTAGTATCATGAATCAATATCATAAATACCTTAGCTATTCTGATGAAGGATGTTTTTAGCAAATCGTAAAAGAAGTTGAAAACTGTAGCGTTTACGTCGCTGTTTTGACGTATCGGCCATCTTACTTTACGGAAAACACGGGGAAAAAACTCGATGTGGACCGATTGAATGTGTGACGTCCCCTGTGGAAAACAGATGGCCTCTGTCTTATCTTTACACTGTCAGACAATGAAATAACGCGGATTGTAGGAGCCATACCAGTCGACCAATTCATATAACAACTGACAACATATCTCCCTATGAGCTTCTGACGCAATAGTGAAAAGGAAATGAAATAACAATTACGATTAAGTTGAACAGATGTCCTTATATAACCCTTATATAACATTCATTCATTCATTCATTCTTGGAAAGTTTCAATGAAATTAACAGCTGCATACTTGTTACTTATTGTAAAATTGAAAATTATGATAACATGTTACGTTGAATAGTAAAATCATAATAACTTGTGGTTGTTGAATCTGAATTTTTTTTTCAATTATATGCTGATTTCGCTACGTGATTTATATGTGCATGGCCGATGTTCGAAATGGAATTTTTACTGTAAGCTGTCCATGTTTAAAAAACCATGATCAGTCTAAATAAAAAAATTATCAAATATTCTGAACCTTCATTCATTCATTTTTATATTACCTTTGTTGAAATTCTAAAAATAAAGTATGTGGAAATAAGCTGATCAATTGCCCTTCACCTATCTCTTGGAATAAGGATAACGTTTTTTTAAAAATATGTCTATCAAAATATATGATATTTCAAACCATATATTGACAAAAGAAATACAGTGAAATAATTTTCTAAAAATTGGTGTAATTTCTTTTTCTTTCTTTTTTGGTGTTGCAATAAAAAAAGATAAATTATTTTTTAAAGTTTACAAAAAATAAATAAGAATGCTCAAGCACAGTGTTTTGTTTGTGATGTTATGTACTTGCATATTGACAGCACAAAAATTCCCTTGTTTGGTTTAATTGCTATTTTTCTCCTAAAATATTAACTGCATTGACTTTTACAATAAAATAAACTGCTATGAATACTGAATAAATTCATGCATTGATGTCTTTAAGCAAGAAATTTAACTAATGACATTGCATATTCATTAACAAAATTACAGTTTTTGGTCAGTCATCTTAAGACATCTTCTGTGTAAAAAAAGGTATTTCTGTTTACTATTTCTATTTTTACTATTTTCTGATTACTATTTTGACACATTAAAAATAAATATATTATAAATGCATGTGGTAAGATTCATATTGCAAAAACAGAATATACAATATATTTTTGTATATCAGTCTTAATGTTATGTTGCAGGAAATTAAGGGGGAAAGCTTGCATAGAGATGATTGACTTTCAATAATTTTGAAAGTCAAGTTTGGCACACAGAATTATTGGGCTTGACATTATATCTAAGCTATGCACAAAATTATATTTCATTTCCTGGTTGAGGAGAATAATTTTAGAAATATTTGATATTGAATCTGACTGAACAAATTGAATTTTATAAATCACTTCTGTTTAAATAATAATAAAATTTATTTGATTCACTTAATTTTGCCTTGTATTTAAAAGTCTATTTTGATTGATATATTGATATGGATACATTCGACAGTTAACTGACGAAGAAAAAAATCAATTTGAAGTTTTAGGAAAATTATAACAAGGACTCACTCACCAGTGTTTATAATTGGGTGAATTATCCGTGTAGCCACAGCGAAAAGCAGTGGTTTGAGACCGCGAATTTATCGCATGAAATGTTTGCATAATAACCTGTAAAAATTCATCAAAAGGCTTTCGCCTTTTCTTAAATTTTCGAGGAAAACTTATATTTAAAAACCATCACACTAAAACGTTTTCAAGTTGCAGCAATTGCTACAAGAACAAATAATTATTAAACGTGGTGTTGTTTACATTTGTTATGGCGGCTACGTCACGTGTGTTTTCCACAGTTGACGTCAAATCCGAGGAAACAATTTACTATCCTTTTTCAATCGAAATTATTGACATAAGCAATTTATCTAAACTTGTTAAAACCTTCCTTAGATTCATTATTAGAAGGTTAATTATGAAAATAGGCACATAAGTGTACAATTTGGCTTGGTTAAATAAGGTGATTTGCCTGGGAGCCCTACTGTAAAAGAGGATGTGTTTCTGAACACAAGGATGCTTTTCTGTTCAGGTGTACGGAGGTGATCGTGAAGGAACACCCAAACTCGGTATTTGCAGAGGATGCGACCAGCAACACTCCCCTCCATCTTGCTGCCAGAGAGGGACACAAGGACACAGTGGACTTACTGATTGCCAAAGGAGCTAATATCAACCAATTGTAACAGTTTTGCTTATATCAACCAATTCTTAAGTTCAAACCTGAATTGATGTCAACAGGCACTTGTTTCAATACATTATTTAGAAATTGACGAAGTTACTTCATGCTTTCGGTGGCATTTTGTAAAAGCTAATCATCTTCCAGAGATAAGTAAATCCAATCGATTCTCGGCTGCTAGGTACTTAACCCACTGCTGTCACATATTTACTAAACAAATCAACAACTTTCATGGCTCATTTTACATTTATTCAACCGAATTCCAGGAAGGCATTTTCTTCAAAGTATGCAAACACGTTTGGGCAACGTTTCGTTTGTCAGTGATTATAGATTAATTTATTTAAAAACGGTCATTTTACTTTATTCCATGCATACAAGTCGGAAGATACATGTAATAAAAGTTCTTTTTCAGTTTTATAACGGTTCATAACTTGATAACTTGTAAGTTGAAATTGTCCCTAAGGGATGTTGGCAATGAATTTTGTTCCATACAAAAAATGTCATAAACTTCAAACCAAATTTTGAAAAATCTTTGATTGCATTTGTTCCAGCAACCTGCACAAAAAGACACCAATCGACCTTGCATCTGAGTTCGGTCAGCTGGAAATCTGTAAACAACTAGTCAGATTGGCGGCCCAGTCATGGCCAGACAAGGGCGTCGTGAGTTGGATAACCTGATATTTTGATCACTATTAATGGTCTCGGGTGCATCACTCAGCTCCCGGTCTTCATAAAAGATCAGCATTTAAGTAATGAGGATACTAATACTGCGCTGGGCTCCACACCAAGAAGGCGTGCTATAGCTAAGCGCCAATCATATAATTGCCCACTTACACAAAACGATCGTAGCTAAATCGAAAATACAACCACTATCTCACTAACTCTTGCACATTTGCAATTTGGCACGAAGGTTAATTTTTGGATTTAGTTTTCATTTTGTAGTAAGTGGTATGTAAATGTTCCATGTGCACAGGTCTAATCATTGACTATCCAACTATTCATTTACAATAGTACAAGTCAAGCTGACAATATTTTATGAAGAGAGTATCATTTTTCAATTTAGACACATACAGTAATATTTCAAAATGAAAATAACACTGAATACTTCAAATCAGTGAACATGGAATAATATATAACTTGATATTACAATTTTTAGAAACCTCTGCAATTGGTTTATTCATTTATTACGCCCTTTGCAAATATGAATATTCTTTGTCAGTAATAGATGAACTAAAACCAGGTACTCAATTGTACTGCTCGGTGAATAGAGGCACATTTCGAATAAGGCCTCATGCCTAAGATGACGCTACATCTTTCTCATCTCAGCAGTCTCCTGAGAAATGTACAGGAGCACTTCCAACTATAGGAATGTTTTCTCAACTTCCGAGGACACGATATTTGATTATTTAGAGTAAAAAAGAGAATATTCCTCAATCTACATCGATACATTTGGGCAGACTTTATTCAAGAAATGTGCCTCTGTGTTCCACCAATACACAGGGTATCTGGTTTTGTATGAATAAATTTTGAATGATTTAAATCTTCGAAGGTTGTTCTCAATCTGAATAGATATCGACTGTGTAGCTAGGAATAAAAGTTTGTATATATTGAGACGAACGGGATTCCGTCAAAATCTATCAGGTGCTGCCCTCTGAACGACGTTCTGCAAGCTCCTTGTAAATGCTAAACGCTGATTACATTCATATCTCTTGAATGCCTGTTGATCATTGATTTTGAAAAGGTGAACATTTTCATTATTCATTCACTTTTGTCGTATTTGTATCATATCAGAGGCTCAAATGTCGTACACGTGTAAATTCATTTTTCATGTTGAATGTACGTTATATACGGCCTAAATGAGTTTAAAAGAAAAACATTTATTATATGAATGGTTAAATACAATAAATTCATTGTGGTAATTAATTTTGTTAATTTTCATAAAAATAGCAATTCTCGCTTTATCTGGCCTGTGCTGAAGGTCACCTCAAAGTTGTCAAACTGCTACTGAAAACTGTTGAAGACGTCAAATTCAAGGCAAATGGTCTGAACTGTTTGGACATAGCAATCAGAAACGGGCACAAGTGAGTAATAAGTATACAATTATCTTAAAATCATTATGCAATTTTTAAATGTCCAATTTCTAAAAAAGAAAAAGAAAGAATTCACGCCCAAATTTGTAGCCTGAACTATTGGACAACAAATTTCATACAAAAGCTCTGGCAATATTTCTAGATCATTGTCATGATAAATATTAACACAACCAATCTCAGTCTGATCTCCTTGGAGGGAAATGTTTTTGTTGAATAATGAATGAGTGATAATAAACTTGTAAAGCGTTTGTGTACCTGCTCACTTAAGCGAAAATATATGTGAGTAAATGTTTGAAATCAAAAGAAGAAGTATTTAGACGAACGTACCATGACAATCTATTCCCTACCTCAAATTATTGAAAGGTGGTCACAAAAAAGTGGTTGCCGCTGACGTTTTGCTTGATACTTGATTATCTCCCCTACGACTGCAGACAGCGGGTCTAATAATTAGGATTTTAACCCTCCAAGGTGATACATGTTGATTATACTAATGTTCTTTAGGGGAAATTTGTGTTTTAAAAATATGTTTCTGGTCCTTTAAAATTTCTTAATCAATGACGCTTTTTATGATTGTAGAGAGATAGTGCAGTATATCATCCAGTCTGACTTCTGGCTTCAAGCCATGAGAAATAGTACCGGATCCAGGAAGATAAACACGCCCATGAGGAGGATGATCAGGGATATGCCAGGTACTGGCCTGTTAAACTTATCGCATGTTTTATGTCTAGTTGAGTGTTTTATGTCTAGTACACTCAACGGCTGAACTTGTCGTATGTATAGTACATTAATCTGTTATACTTGTTGTATGTTCAATTTATTGATCTGTTTAACATGTTGAATGATTAGTACATTGATTTGTTAAACTTGCTGCGTGTTTTATACATTCATCTGTTATATTTGTCATATGTTTAGTATATTGATCAGTTATATTTGTCGTACCTTTAGTACATTGATCTATTAAACTTGTCGTATGTTTAGTGCATTAATCTGTTTAACTTGTTTTATGTTTATTTTATTGATCTGTTTAACTTGTCGTATGTTAGTACATTGGTCTGTTAAACTTGTCTTATGTTTAGAACATTTATCTGGTAAACTTGTACATGTGTATGTTTAGTACATTCATCTGTTAAACTTATCGTATGTTTAGTACATTGATCTGTTAGACTTATCGTATGTTTAGTACATTGATCTGTTAGAGTTGTACGTTTAAGACATTAGCAGATTAGTCTGTTAAACTTGTTGTATGTCTAATACATTGATTTGTTCAACTTCTCGTATGTTTAGTACATTCATCTGTTACACTCGTACGTTTAGTGCATTTCATTGTTTACAAATGGCAATGAGGCCAACAGTTTAAGTTTAAGATATGTAAAACAATAATTTCATTACCTATTAAATACATATATAGAACGTCATACTAGTGCATTTTGATGTATTGTATTGAACGAGAAGATGTCATGGGATCAGAGAAACAACAAGTTCAATGATTCAAAGTTCAAAGTTCTGTTTTTATTATATACCCGATCTTAATCAATAAAACAAATCATTTTGTGATTAATACAAGGTAGCGATACATATTTTCACACCATACATCTTTCCGCGTTGAGGTTACCTTGACATTGGTATTAGTACGCCGATGACCAAATAACGCGATCAACTTCAGAATTGATTTAAAATGATAAAGCATAAATCAAACAATGATCAAGTTATTTTGTTTATAAACAATCGTGTAGAAATCAGTAAATTTCAAAGTTCAAGGTCATTTTCAAAATTTGCAAATACGTTGTCATTGGCTTGAATGGTCAGTTAGTCGAAGTCACTATCGAATATATCACCTTTTAAGCTTTCGCTGCTGATTTTCAAGGTTAATGGATTTTGTTTGAGATGACAAGTTGAAATTGATTTTGAAAGTGCCACCGTAAATGTTGCTGTTGCTGAATAACCCAGATGTCATTCCGTGAACTGCACTATTGTCATGTGCCGTGTTTTGGCTAATTTAACTGTTTTCAGGTGTGCGTTCAAGAGATTTTGAAACTGATTGCAAGTGTCATTAGAGGAATTGTCAACAAGTACTTAACTGTTTATAATTATAATCAAATCTTTTGGAAATGACAATCATGATTTATTAGAGCTCTTGTGCAACTCTCACAAACTGGGAATCCAAATGACCTAAATTCATATCCATATATCTGCCTCGGGAAATCTCAAGGTTCAGAAAAAGTGGAACCGGCAAGCGTGCAATACGGATTCTCGAGTGCGATACGGAATTTGAAGACATATTCCGTTTTGCACCCTAGTATTACTATCCTAAGTTTACATGGGTATATATAATAAAACATGTCACTCACTATTTCCTTCAGGCTGATAGGATTATTGATTAGGTCCATAAGAAGTTATCACAAACTCCCAAAACATAAGCTCCTTTCTAACATTAGATTCCTGAATCTTCAGCTGATTTTCTAATGTATTATTTATTTGCCCTTTTGATACCCTAAAACTTCTTTCTTTTCATCGAAACGAAGACGTTGCTATGGAAGTGATGGACAAGTGTTGCACAGACATAACGGAACCGAAGGATGATACCATAAAGCCGAAGAAGAGATTCCAATACAACTACGAGTTCATAGATGATCTGATGACTAAAGACAGCTGGTCGTTACAACGTAATTTTCTCATGTGTCATTGATAGAACATCATTTTCTCATGTGTCATTGATAGAACATCATTTTCTCATGTGTCATTGATAGAACATCGTCCTTATTTGATTCTCGCCTAGAATTTTCTTAAACCATCTCTTGCTCGCCCCCTACCCCTTTCTCTATGTAAATCGTATCTGATTGTTGACTTAATATCATAAACAATTTGAGTTTTTAATAATTTCCATGGCATTTTGTGCGATGATATATACACAGTTGAAACACACGTATTGAAATATAAATTGCGTTTTAAGGAAGGAACTGCGTTTGAACCTGCTTTTTAACAGTAGTAACTTATGGCAGCAATGTTGACTTTCATGTGGCATTTTTGAAACTTTAGATAAAATTATTTATAGATACCGTCAGTATTTGCTCCTAGGAAAAATTTCATTTTAATGTATGTACAGTGTATGGCATTGTGTATATATACTCCTTGGGCGTATGCAGGATTGCGCATTACAAGTACCCTCTTTATAAAGCATAAGAAAGATGTCGTGCTTTCCGAAAATCGAGTTGTAACAAAATTATTATTTTTGTCATTGGGAACTTTAAGTTTAGTATATACTCTTTGCACAATGTCAATATTATGTGCCGAAGTTACATTTCATTATCATATATATCGTTAGTTATTTACAAACAAGTTCGGACTTATTGTATATATTTCATCTATCCTTTTAAAAATGAGGCACATAAGGTACTAATTTTATTCTATTTTGGTTTAATTTTGTCAATATAGACTTAACTTCAGATAGCATCACAATTACGTTATCAATGTAGGCGGTGTCAACACAATATATACTGTTTAAATAATTTGTAACGTCATGTTACATGTGAAACTGTACCAACTCAAAAAAACAGACACAAATCAATGAGAAGTTCCATTGATTAACTCATGTTTTGTTTGCATGAAAAGCAATGATAGACGGAACGCCGCGGGATTCGCGGGATTCAAAGGAATACGCTGCGTACACAGATAAGGCAGAAGTGCTGAAGAAGAACCACCCTCTGCAGATCATGGTGAGCTTCGGAAATGGGGAAAATGGAGGTTTAAAGGGATATTTCTAAAATGGCAGCCAGTTGCTTTTGCTTCATTCTTTTTTTTTTAATTTCTTCCCTCTACAATTACGGATCTGGTTGCGTAATGAACCTTAATGGGCCTTCTGAAGATAATACATTGAACAAAATGTGGGAAAATGTGAAAAAATAAAGTATTCAAAAAACGTCCTCAACATGAAACTTACAGACCCAATTTCCAATTGCCAACCAGTCAACATCAATCTTCTGAATCTCTTAAATGCTCCATTAGTTTTAAAGTTAAGAACTCTGCACAACGCTAGTTTAGGCTGACGAATTGACAATCATCATCCAACGCCATGGTGGTAACATAGATAGTATAAAGAAAGGTCAAAAAGGAGAAAGTAATTTGAAATATAACAACCTCTATATGATTCCAGGATAATAAGGTTCGTGTAACAAATATGAAAATTTCTTATATTTAGGTAAAGCACAACCGTCAGGAACTTCTGCAGCACGAACTTGTAAGGACATTGTTGAAGTTCAAATGGTTCAGTTTCGGGGGCTACTACTACCTGTTTACCTTCTTCATCCACGTCTTCTTCCTTATCCTCCTCACTCGACACGTAATCGTCACCAAACCACCACACCTTTACAGGTAAAACTGTTCCTCATCCAAAAGGGTGTTCTTTGACAATGGCGGAATGGTATTCATGACAGCGTGATAAATAAATCAAATGCCTCAAATAAAAGATTTTCATATTTCTTGTTGATCTTAAATATCACAGCACAATTTTGATGAGGAACTCAATGCTAGGCTTGTACATGGAATATCGCAAGAAATATCTGCCAAAGTTTCTCATCTCAGTTTTCACCAAACGTCTTACGGTGAGACTCTGGAGATATGTATTTCATGACCTTCAATTTTTCAATATGTGAGGCTTTTCAGATTTGACACTGACAGCATCCACACCAAAATATTTTGGAAAATAAAACTGAATAAACAATTTTCTGTTAAATATTGAATTACAAATTTAGATTGTGACAGTTAACGGTAACTCTTCTACATACAATGTAGTATATGGCAATGTTATCGATACAGTTCACATATGACAACTTGGATCACGAACGTCATCAGAAATCATTCGGATTTTTAAGAAAATTTTCAAATTGTATCGTTTACGATTTGCTCTAACTATGATCTTGTTATACACTCCTCATGTTTAGTTGACTTAACAAAAATGTTTGAAACAAATGAAGGGGAACTTCAAGTTATATAATACTAAGCAATGACATATATTCAAAATAAGGGTTTTTTTTCAAATCAAGAAACTATCTCCAAAAATTTGATATGTCACCTCAATAAGATACTATGAATTTCAAAACTTGTATTGACGTCAATATACCGGGTTACAATTTTACAGTTCAGAGGATGCAAAGCACATCATAGATGACAACTGTGGTGCTCTGTCTTTTGAAGTCTCTGAAAATGCATGGCTCCCAGCTGAGAAAGTACTGATGTATGTCTTGATGGTAATAGGAGCAGTGTTTGAGGTCAGTTAGGTTGGACTTTTTTCAATAGGATTCTGTAACAGAACCTGAAAACTACAAATGCATATGTACCTTCTGCAACTGATACATAACGAATATATCAAATGAGTTTGTTACCTTTGACACCAGATGAACATTGACCTAAAAGTGGCTTCTGGAGTTGAACTTGGTATCTAACGCTGTCAAATGTCTTTTAAAAAAATTCACGAATTTAAAAATAATATAGTATTAAATTTGTATCTGTACATACATGTGTCGTCTAAAACAAAACTACAACTTTGATATCACATTTTATAGTTAACAATAGTTAACGTTATTTCAATTACTTACATAAAGTGTTTTTTAAAAGATAGAACAGTCTTAATTTAGATTTCTTTATGTTGAAAAAGATATATTTTATTTTCGCTTGTTGTTATCGATTTACAGATTATACAGGTGAACAACATGAAGTGGCCATACTTCTCTCACTTCGAGAACTACGTGGAATGGATCGTGTACAGCTTTTCCTTCCTCTTTCTCCTCGACTTCAACAGCTGCACAATCAAAACATCTTATAGACAGGTAGGTCAGGAACTGGGGCCGTCTCTGAATCTGACCAGGGACCTATAACTCTGCCATAGGATAACAATACGTCAATGATAGTTTTGCAGTTTAATTCAAAATGATGACTGCATCATTAAGGATTTATGGAGAGAACATATTTTGATTATTCGCGAAGATTAAATTTATTGGTGTTAATGTATTAAATGTAGTTTTTCTCTATTTTAGACCGCTTTCTACATGGCAGAGTTCCTGACTAACATGACTTAATGAATTGCAGAACTAATAGATATGTAAAATCCACTTCAAATAAACAACATAAAATCTTATTGGCAAAGTATTTATCTTTTTGATATCCATACACCCTACTCAAAAATCATCTTATCACAATGTTTCCCTCAGGACTGGCAATGGTCTGTTGGAGCCTTTGCTCTCTTCTTCTCGTGGATTGACCTTGTGATGTATCTGAAGGCCTTCACCTCCCTGGGTCTGTACGTCATCATGTTCCAGATGGTCTGCAAGACCTTTACAAAGGTCTTCATCGTCTTCTTTTCGTTAATTCTCGCCTTCGCACTCGGCTTTTTCACACTTCTTCAGAACCAGGTTTGTCCACTTACTTAATGTCAACTAAAAACATATAAAAAGCTTTGATTATGCAACTTGGACACTAATTTACTTGGACACTAATTTAAAATTGTCGATTAAATTTATAAACTGTGGACAGAATTGAACAATTCAGTATTTCCAACTGAACTGCAATATTGATTTCAAATCAAATATTTTTGTATAGAAACATGTTTTGACACAAAGCACTCTATAGGGGACACAATGTGAAATTATGAAGAGAGTCTTCATAATTATGACCACAAGAACAAGCTAATGTTGGAGATATGATTTTAACATATTTTATTCATTAAAATTGAATTAGATTGGTGAACGAGCTGAAGGGCTTATTTTTACACAGCTCCTATACAACATGTGATGCAAATGAAAGAAAATGCGACATCATCGATGTTGATCATTATGTAAACGATATAAATATACATTCATCAATTACAAGATTAATATTACAGCTTAAGTAGACAGTAATGGTTTGGTGTGTCTAGCAACCCATTTGTATACATATAAATCTATTGAGGGAGTTAAACTCAGTTTTTATTTTTGGGTGTGTTTTGAATCGATGAGTTTCGGTGATAAAATCCTGAACTGAATCAATTATTTTCTGATTTCCAAAGTGGCTTGTATCAAGGGTATGACCAGTGTTATGAAAGTACATATTTTGTCTTAGGTAAGCATAATTACCGCAAGTGAAAAAATAAAGTAGGGCGTTTCTGTCTGATAAGCACACGAGCAGAGTGGACTGTCCAATGTGTGTCTGTTACATTTATCCGAGTTTAGGTTACTACAACCGAGTCTGAGGTTACAATGAATGATTTGACAAAATCGAGTGCCGTAGTTAAAGTTGAAATAAATTATATTTTCACTTATAGTGATGTTTAGATTCTGAAAATGTGAACGACTCATTGGAACGAGGTAAGGCTTTCCATAAATTTATTGTATCTGGTAAAAACGACTTGGCTTTAGTGGCAGTAAATTCCCTGTATTTCAGAGTTGTTTCTTAATTCATATCTCGCTGTTTGGGAAACCGAATTCGGGATCAAATCGCAAAGATAGCTTGGTAATTTATCATTGTACATTTTGTAGAAAAAAAAGTTAATTTCTAACAGTATCTTCTATCTTGCAAAGACGGAAATTTAGTTTCACTGTAGATTTTGTTGTGACTTGTTCCACGAACGGCACCACATATTGTTGTCAAAACATCAAGATGCAAATTTTCGGATATTCGTGACTGTTCATATGTGCAATTATCCCAAATGTACTAACAATAGTCAGCTATAGGTAAAACATGCGATTTGTACATTGTATCCAAGGTTTTAAGTGTTAATCGGTATTTGAAACTCCTGAGACACCTGATCATAGGGCGAACCTTTCGTATAATATCACCAATGTGATTATACCATGCACAGTCGCTTTTGAGTATTGTTCCTAAATGTTTATGACTTTGGACTTCTTCTATAATTGTTCCGTCCATGAGTACATTCGGTTATACAGACGGGTTTTCTTCACGCGAGAACTGGATAGATTCTGTTTTGTTTGGGTCAAATGTGACTTACCATTCACGGACCCATTGTGAGAATTTGTCTAAATCATTGTTAAGATTAAAAGCAGTATTACTGACATAGGGCCTTTATTCTGAACGTGTAGTAGGTACAGTTCAAGCTGAAAACACAATAAAATATAAACCCAAGAACATACATCCCAGTGCAACAGTTGTACTTGAAATCTACATAATGTTGAATATAATTTTAGTATTCACTGAATTTCTTAATTTATACAATGTTTTAGATTTAGAAATTCACACTAACAATTACAAATACGGCACAATGAAATACTTACAAAATTTCTTGGCCCTTTCATTCCAATGAATTAAATCATACAGGTATGTTAAAGAGCCACTCCGTGAGTTGTTGGAGCCACATATGCCAAACTTTATCAAATGTGTGATTTGAATGCGAAGTATCCACTGATACCAAAAATACACATTTTTAAGCTTATTGTTTTTTTAAAGTGACAATATGAAGATAAAGCTTCGCAATTCTGATCGAAAACCGGACAGTGGCGCGCGTCAAATAGTCAAACGTAATTTTGGAGACTTATCTAAAACAGCCAGGCAGGCAGTTAGGAGTTGATAGTGTTTGTTATATTATATAACTAGTATCCATGTATATTGGACGTGATATCTACACCAATGTTCATTTTTAAGGCTATTTTTAAATGTTCATGGAAAACCAGCATTTTTCATATAAACTCCTCAAAAAAAGAAACGCAACCCGGAAACTTTGAAAGTTTTATTGGTGGATATAAGACAATGTAAATCAAGTTACGTTAGAGGTATTGGCATGAAATTGTGAATGGACATAACCTGAGTTCATATGAAAGCGTACACGTGAAAACATTTCGTGTGATTTGAGAATTGTGTCCTTTAGGTGACGTTGAAGTCAGTACCTCGTATGGCCACCTCGTGCTGCTCGCACTGCACGGCACCTGCGTGGAACAGACCGAATAAGTCTTTGAATGACAGCTTGTGGAATTCTTTCCCATTCCTCCCGCAATGCATTGGCCAACTCTGGTAACGTCTGAGGTTAATGTTGCCGTCCACGTACACGTCTATCAAGAATATCCCACAGGTTTTCGATAGGATTAAGATCAGGGGATTTTGAAGGCCATGGTAGGACATTGATGTTTTCCTGGGCTAGATAGGCCACCGTAGCACGTGCAGTATGAGGTCTGGCGTTATCGTGTTGAAAGAGATGCCTCTGGCGGTTGATGATCGGCAGCAGGTGAGGCCTGAGAACTTGGTTTATGTAGAGATAAACACGTTGCCTTCCAACTCGACGTTGAAGAAGAAACCTCGACTCATCGCTAAACCAGATGCGTCGCCAGTTCCTCAGATTCCATTCCGTACTGTTTGGCCCGATATTCTTCGCAGTCCGGGTATTTGTGTTGTGGTTGATGTGGCCGTAGCAAGTCTATCACGTAGGTGGCGCAACCGGATGTAACGATCCTGGCCCGGAGTGGTGATTCGAGGTCGTCCACCTCTGAGTCGATCTTGTGTTGTGTTAAACTGTCTTTATCGATCCCATAAACGTGAAATTGTGCTCTTATGAACCTGGAAATGTCTTGCCACGGAAATCTGTGTTTCTCCAGGTTCAAGGCGTCCAATGGCGATATTTCGATCCGCAGCATTCATTCGTGGCATTTTGAACAGCTTAATTGCATGTCAAACGATGGATAAAATAATGAGTACACATTGTGTCTTTTATAGTCAGTGTATCTAGCGATACCTAGCATGAACTGAACGTGCGCAACGTGTGTGAATTTAATCGTCCGATCATTTCATGCAATTGTCTAAAAGTTGGTTGCGTTTTGGCAATATGTTATCGTTTGCTGGCAATGAGACACAAACATCTTTTAGAAGGTATATGTAATTATACTTAGGCAAAAATTACCCTAAAAAGTAAGTTGATCACTAATTATTGAAAAATATAAATCCTAAATCTAGGTTGCGTTTCTTTTTTGAAGAGTTATTATGTCTTATGGAAATGAAAAGTTAAGATTTTTTGGTTTTATATCACCTCATATGACATTTAGGTTCGTATCAAACGTAAATAATATAAAATCGCGGAGTGACCCTTTAACTGATTTGATGTGGAATCTCCTGGCTTAAATCCAGACTGTAAATTCGACAATACGTCATTATCTTTTAGGAAGTTGAATGCATATTTGAATACACATCTCTCAAAATTTTCTGATAAGCAAGTTGTGAGTGCGACAGGACGGTAGTTTGAGCATATATGTACGCTATCTTTTTTAAACCCCCGCCTTACAGCGTAAGCGGAGGTATATAGCGTTCATTCTGTCCGTCCGTCCGTCTGTCTGTCCGGCACAAATCTTTGTCCGGAGCATATCTCCTAAACTATACATACTAGCTTCACCAAACTTCGTACACTTATTAACCATGATCCCTAGATGTGCCTTTTGAGAGTTAGACCAACAAATGATTTTTATTTTTTGCGGTTTTCATGAACACATGACTAAAACAGTGACGCTATGACCAAGTCCTTTGTTCGGAGCATATCTCCTAAACTATACATGCTAGCTTCACTAAACTTCATACACTTATTAACCATGATCCCTAGAGGTGCCTTTGGAGGGTAAGACCAACAGATGATTTTTAGTTTTTGCGGTTTCTATGGAAACAAGACTAAAACAGTGACTCTATGACCAAGTCCTTTGTCCGGAGCATATCTCCTAAACTATAAATGCTAGCTTCACCAAACTTCATACACTTATCAACCATTATCCCTAATTGTGCCTTTTGAGGGTTAGACAAACAAAGGAGATTCATTTTTTGCAGTTTCCATGGAAACATGACTTAAACAGTGAATTTATGACTTAGTCCTTTGTCCGGAGTATATCTTCTAAACCGTACATGCTATCTTCACCAAACTTCATACACTTATCAACCATGATCCATTGGTGCACCTCTTGAGGGTAAGACCAAACACTTATTTTTATTTTTTGCGGTTTACATGGAAACGTTACTATAACAATGACTATCTGACAAAGTGCTTTTTCCTGAGCACATCTATACTAAACTGTACATGCTAGCTTCAACAAACTTAATACACCTATCAACCATGATTCCTAAGCGAACTTTTTAAGGTTAATACCAACAAGGAAAGCCAGACTATAGTTTGAAGCGGGGGGATGTGACCTGTGATCACTTCTTTACTTGTATGAAGATGCTTCTTTCCACGAACATGGAAAGGTTGATTGGCTAATCGATAAGTTGAAAATTTTTGTGAGTAATGATGTTAAACTATTTGCGATATACCTGAGTACTTTATTTCCTATTCCGTCTGGGCCGGTGACACTGTGACCAAACCCTATCAAAATTATTTGCATTTCTTTCTGCAGAAATATAAGGCAATAGAGATTAAGTGATTCCTTGACTACAGATAGTGATATAGTTTAGAATGATAAAGAAGCAATTTTATGGATAACCAACTTCTTTTCCGTGGAAATGACGTTTCGACATAGTTCTATAATGTCATTGTTAAGCAAGTAATGTGTTTAGGGAGTGGAGAGAATAAAAAAATTAGTTACTTGTACAGGTGAGTTGTTTGTACAATAAATAGGATTGTACAATGGTTGGATAAAAGAATAAGCAAGTTATATAGAGATAATTTGAAGCCAGGTAGATGTTTTGACAATAGATTAGGCCGATATAGTTTACACCCTCGTGAGTTACTTAGCACATTTTCTTTTTTCAACTGGCATGAATTTGATGTTTTATATCTTATTCCCTGACCTTGGGAATAGTCTTGTATTGCAGAGGGAAATCTATATGTTTAAGATATTTACTTTTATTTTAGTCAAGTTACCTTTTGATTGTTTTATAGACAAGGCAATGTAAAGAAAACATATGACAAACTGACGGTATCGTATGTATAATATTCACAAGATGAAATTATATAATGCTATGGAGATTTAAGAACTGCATTGTCTTTCCCTCAATTATGTATTATACATTATGTAACCTTTATCTTTTTATCATAAATAATCCTCCTGTTGTTTGTAGTACATGACTTATAAGCAAATAAAGATGAAATACTCTCATAAATAGATTTTCTTCATTTAAATCAATTAACGTTTTTGATAAAAAGACCTTCATTTCTAAATAAGGATCACAAGATTATGAGTAGTCTGTATCTATAACTTGTTGAATAAATGCACAACCATGCAGAAAGTAGCACATCACTACATTATAACGTTAGCACATAAATAAGATTCAAAATATGGAGAGGCATTAACATCAGCTTTAACGATAGACGGCTAAGACGAAGACAGATCACAAGCGGAGCTAAGACAACTGCACACGACGACGTTTATTACAAGACTGAATGCGGCTACAGGTAGGAGACAGGTAGCGAGTACGGGGTCACGAACTTCTCGTGAACGGCATGAACACCCAGGTAAAGACCAGCGCGATGAAGGCAGCTACACTGTGTGCAAGTCTTATCATTACATAAGCCACATGGCTTGTTTGACGATTCCTTTCATGTAATAAAATATGTTTTAACCAGATTTAAAATATCTGATATACAAAGTAACTCATGTTTTTTTTTATTGAAGGTCGCTTTCAGAGATGTCCCAAATTCAATACTGAAAACAGCGGTAATGTTCCTTGGGGAAATAGATTACAATGATCTGTTCAACGGAGGTGTAGACGACATCACTGTGATCGACACGACCAATCTCCTGTACCCTACAGCAACCTCTGTCATCTTCTCCTTCTTCATCACATTGGCCTGCATCGTCCTTATGAACCTCTTGGTAAGGTTGCCATGTGTATAAGCCTAGATTTGAATGTGTTTTGTGTCCTCATACACCTCTTGGTTTTGGTTATTATGTTATGTTTTTGTGAACCTCTTGGTAAGTCTGCTATGTGTCCTTGTGAACCTTTGGATAAATCTGTTAAGTATCTTTATGAACCTTTTGGTAAATCTGTTATGTGTCTTCATGAACCCCTTGTTAAGTCTGTTATATGTCCTTGTGAACCTCTTGGTAATTCGTTTATGTTTCTTCCTAAGCCTTTTGTAAGTATGACATTACCTGCTTGAACCTTTCAGTAATGTGACAAGTATCTTCATGAACTCTTTAACAAAATAAAAGAGTCCTCATGCAACTTTCAGTTTAATCAAAGGAAGTCTCTTTCAGGTTGGTTTGGCAGTTGATGATATCAAGGCCATACTTCGAAAAGCAGCGTTTGAAAGGGCTGCGATGCATGTAAGTTTAAAAGAACATTATTCCATTCATTTTGTTACAATTTATGGTTGGGTGTCGTGCCTCATATTGCCTGATAATTTTCTTGAAAAATAAGACCATTTTTACACCACACATTGTGTCACTTTACACAGAAAAATATTGTTGCTACATATAGTCAAACAGAAAAAATGATTTCCTCTTCTGCAGATTTCTCTTGTCCTTGATGTCGAGAAGGTTTTGTTTGAAAGTATTCGAAGAAAGCTTTATAAAAAACGAGACAAAGCTCCCGAGGAAAAAATAAATCCTGGACGTCTGAAAAAAGTGTGGAATTATATATTATGCTTGCCAATCTGGTGGTGGAACCAAACAGTGGAAGCTGATGAAAATGCTGTTCTGGTGAGTTATAGATAAACATGTATTGCTTTTCTGTCATAAGGATGTTTACTGAATTTTCATTTATTAACAAATGTGAAAAAATCGCTTGTGTATCAGTGATAAATCAGATAATTATGAATGTGATTTGTTACTGGAGTCTGTTAGGGACATAAACAACATCTCTGAGGATATTGACAACGTGTATGACCGTTTTGCAGGTATCTATTGAGATTGTCAGCTTGCATGTTCTTTTGCAGGAATTTTGTGTGTGTCTCTGAAATATTGAGTTGTCTCATTATTTTCCAGGAGTCTGTATCAGAAATCGTCTTTCTTAAGGGATGTTTTCAACGGCTCTTATAAAGTTGCAGGATTCTCCCAAAGAGATTGAGAAATGTTCAGGAGATAGCAAGCAGTCTGTTTAAGATACAGGATCCTTTCACAGAGATAAAGACAATATTTCTTATCGTTGCAAGATATTTTTCAAGAGATAGCAAGCATACAGCAGCCTGATTAATGTTACGGATTCTTCAATAGACATTGAGAAATGTCTCTATTTGTTGCAGGATATTATTCCAGAAATAGCGAGGAGACAGAGACAGATTGAGGAGAGGATGGAGAAGATGGAGAACAGACTGGTGACCAGACTCTTGGAGATGCAAGCACAGAAGAGCAGCAACATACCCGCTAAATAACTATTGAACATGTTTTAATCAATATGTAATAAAAATGAGACATGAAACCTGAAAGGTAATAATGATGTTGTTTGATACTTGAACTAGTAGTTGATATATTTTTGGCAATCTTTGAAATGTATCTAATGCTCTCAAAAAAGGAGAATAAATGGACCCATGTGTTCGACCTAAGTGAAAAATACAGTCCTCAGCTAGTGATTGATAACTGATATATTGATTTAATTTTGGTTCAAACACTGTATAAAAATTCTAATTTTCAGTGCAAAATTAGAATGATATATGAACGTGCTTCTGACTAAAATAACAATAATACGACAACCATTTTGTATTTCCATTTGCATTTCCAATTACGCTTGTCTTAATCTAATATGAGTCAGTTAATTTTAAATTCGTAGTCAGTAGTCTCCTAAAATACGCTTATGTATACACATTTATTGTTAAGCTTTTGCCTACCTTCAAACCCCGACCATGCGAAAATGTGTATCAACGCTTAATACAATAATTACAGAGATGCCAGCTCATATGGTGAACATCATATTTTATTGTATTGTTTCCCTACCCATTAGATGGGAATTATCTTGTATTTGTATTGCTTTGACTTTTTCTTTTTAAATATATTGTGTTTCTTACATGTGGATGATGTTGCTGTTGAATAAAATTTATCTGTGGTTCACACATCGAGAGTCAAATTTGTTTTTGGAACAATGCACTGAAACATTTTAAAGATTTACATCACCTAGTTTAAACTTTTTTTATTTGAATATTTTTAACAATGAGCAATGACTAGAATGAATGAAAATTACTGAATTGCCATGATATCAGTTCATAAATATAACATAAAAATATCACATGAAATTTGTAGTTCAATTTGTTTGGATTAAGCATCCTGAGCATGCGTTCATGAACGCCACCTTGATTAACTCAGGTATATCAGGGGAAAAACCCTGAACAGATCATTACTGCTGAAGGTTGTCATTGTAAAGATGGAATCATCTGTTCCAACATGATCGTTTTCTTGGCTCTTAGTCAACTTCCAGCAGTGTACATCTATGCTAAACCCCTTGATATAATTTTCTTATAAATAGTTTTCTCTCAATTGTTGTATACATCATTTGGAAATTACAAATGTTTTCCAAAACAGGGATGAACTAATTCTTTACTAGGCAGTATATTTTGAAAATACCTTAGCACCAAGTTTGTTCCTTACTGCTAGCTTTGACAAGTTTACCTCAGACTAGTCAACGCATCTTCTACTTAAGTTGTAAACCTAGGTCAAACAGAAAACTGTTTGTTAATTGGGATTTTTTAGATTTCTTTCAAAAGCTCAAGACCTTAACTTATATTTTACTAGTGCTTCGATGACGGTTGCTTTCCTAACCTACATGATAATGTCATTATCCAGCAATGACAGTTACTGATAACTTAAACAGCTCTCATGGCTATGCTGGTTATTGTTATATTCTCGATTCTGATTGGTTGATTTGAAAACTTTCCATATTTTGAATGACAATAAATTAGCTAAGGCGAGTCACCGCGAATTGACACATCATATTCACTAATTTCGTCCCGAATCAAAATTTCATTTTCCTGTTTCTAAAAAAAGAAATACCAACTTCATACCTCTATATACCAATTTAACACTTGTCATTGTCATTTTTAAGACTGTGTCATCGATATCACAAATAAATATAAATATGATTTATCTCTGAAGACTGAATTTATTTTCAACTGGCCATCTTAGTCCAAGTTTGCCGTTGCAAGATCTCGCTATTACAGATGTCAATGTTTGGTATTATCTGTACACTGTTTGATCGTATATTATGTCTGTAATTCGCATTTAGTAACACATAACCCCGTCGATCTCATACCAAAAAATAGAACAGTCGCAAAGTCTTTTTCGCACAGAAATAAGTATGCAAAAACTAAGATAGCTCTGAAACATCTTATAACTAATGGTCATGTTATATGAGAACTGCTAGCAACGTCGGTTTTAATCTCAATTTGCGGGTGTTCTTAAGAAGAATCCCGGAAATATAAAAAAACGCAGCTATTTATCGTCTAAATGAAGATTTGTGGTTGTGGTTATGAGCCAGAAACGAAATGCAAGAGGCATTGAGATACGAAGGTCATTTATTGACATATATCAAGTGATAAAACAACCGAACATTGAGAACCATAAAGCAACTGGATAGACTGAGACTACAGCACTTCGGTCATATAGAACAAATATATAGCGCTTAGTATGTAGCTGCTAAAATACAAGAACAAATGATGGAAGAATATGTATTGGAATGGAGACGAAAAAAACACGAGCTGAAAAGACAAAAAATGGCGGCAACGAGTTACCAAAATATTGTCCTTTCAAACATCAAAATGGTGCCGAGACGTACATTACCAGGAGCCAGAGGAGCGCGCTTGCTAAGTTCCGGTGCGGAGGAGCCCCAATACGGATAGAAACCGCGATACACTAATCCCCGGTTGCAGGGAGAACTGCCCTAATGATATTGAAGATGAGGCCCATGTATTACTTCAATGCCCCCTGTATGAATGTTAGAGAGAACATTTAATAAATATGTTTTGATGATTTAAGGAAAGTGGGTTTTATACAACCAAATGTGGATGTTTTTATTTTTGCGGCCAACACCTGCTAAAATATTTTGTGCAATAGAATAAATGCGTTATACTCGTAATCTTAACCGTTTGCTTCTTTTACTTCGGCTTTTTAAATAATAATGTTTATATTATTTTTACTTTAGATATGTTTATTCTATATATAGTCTCTCGTAATCCCACTTATGGATGGCCTATTTTTATATGTATATTCATGGTCTTTTATGTTGTATTGGGGTGAGACTTTAATAATCATTTGTCTGTCTGTCTGTCTGTCTGTCTGCAATGGGTTATTAGATTTAAGTCGACACGAATTCCGGTTGTGTTACAGGGACACAGTCGCCATATTGTAACAACCACTTCAATATCGTTCATGCGGAAATTGAAAGAAAACTCAATGGTTAAGATGCTTATTCAAAAGTATTGAATACATAAATGCATTTGATGGAGAGTCCATCCACCTAATAATCATTTAGTACATTTCATAGCATTGAAAGAAATTGCTATATCGCTATAATCTGATTTAACATCGGTCTTTTAAGTCTGGATATATGAGGTGTCTTGCAAAAGCAGTGTCTCCCAAGAAAGGTCTGAGAGATTTGGTATGATCCACTGATATATCTTTCGTTAAAATACACTCTGAGTCTTGAAACTGGTTACTATCTACATGTACATGTTAGCCCATTAAACATTCTTCCAAACTTTAGTGTTATGTTTTGTGAAATGATTTGAACCAGACCATGATAGAAAGGTATTTCTGCTACGACAAATTCCCATACAATGAAACGATAACCGGTACGGATATCTCAATCGCTGACCCTGTGTATGAAATAATTGTTTACAAGATTAATATAAATGTACAATATGACTATTACTTTGATTCATGATAAAACATATTTGCATCAATTTTCATTCGTTAAACAGCTATGCCTGCCTTTGAAGGATTCGGCCTTAAATCTTTACAATTTTACTACAAGGATAAACAGCTTAAGAATATTTTTAGCGGGCTATAATAGAATTCCGTACTATCACGACACGGCATCTTGACCAATCTCATTGAAATGAAATCTACATGCTCCACAACATTACGCCTGTAGATCTCACCAGGCTCCGTTAAGTGAGCCGTCAGGTTTGCCTCTGACATATTTCAAATCAGCCAATCAGCGAATTCGCCCCGTAATCTATGGTGTTGGCGAGTTGAATTTCGCTTGTACGCTTTTCAGATCTCGGAAACCACAAACTTCCGAATGTTTTCCGAATGTCAAACTGTCTAAATACCCGAATTAATGTATTTTATGTACATTCAATTTACCCTAGCTTGGTTTGTTGTAAAAACAAGCCAAATCGAAGCTATAGAGTTATCTTTCGCAAGGCAAAATCTGCATTCCTCAACGTTATCCTAAAGTAGACCGTATCAATCCAAATGCTTATTTTGGAAACTGTTACGTTGAAGAAACGTTTCGTCTTTTAGATTGTTGTAATCGTTGAATAATTTTAAATTTCGTGAAACAAATTAATCATAAACATGCTGAGAAACAAAAACAACCAAAACATGTACAAATACCAATACTAAGTTTCTTGATAATTATATATTAGTCATATGCGACGTATATATGCTTATGAGATTGACCCTTGTTTCGTCAAAGACTGAAATGTTATAACTAAATCTGCTGCGTTACATGATATTTATAGACATATGCAAATGACTTCAACTTGACCTTTGTAAAATGGAAATTTATAAGAGTTTTAACTTCAACTCGTGTTACTACTTGCAATTTCTTTGAAGGCTACCAAGAGACGCGCATTGTGATTGCTTGAAGGTATCTGCGGCAAGCCAATGAGATTTTGAGGTCAAACTGAGGCTAAGGTTAACCTGCCGGCTTGAGTAAGGGAGCCTAGTGAGATCTATATCTGCGTAACGTAGTGCAGCAAAGTTAGATTTTATTTCAATGAGATTTCATCTTGACAAATATATACATTACACGTGGTTAACATGCAATACATGAGTCACAATACATTATCTCTTCACAAAGGTTGCCATAATTGTCTGGTTTTTGTATCTGGGTACCGAATTTGGATATACATAAGCTTAGCTAAACCTTTTTCACAGGTTACAACCAATAGTGCCCACCGTCCCAATTTGCCTACATCCCACTGTAGGCGCAATGGGAAGACACCAATTCAAAAGCATTATCTTTGATGACATACAATTGCTAACCGATTTGTTCACTTACCACTGTTTCATGGTGCAAATATCATGTAATATGGGTTTCTTTTGGTCGTCAATATAATAACTTCAGCAAACTGACAAAGGATCATCTATTGTCGATGAGTAAAATAATTTGTCTCTTGTGCAAAAAATTCTTACAAAGAGGGGGTCATTTGTTCGAATTCAGATTTCCCTTAATCTCGATAAAACTACTCCTTTAGGAGTATCTGAGAAAAAATCAACACAACATGTTCATTAAGTGCAAAGGAACAAATATAATTTGTGATTGAAGCGTTGATAATTTATGAAAGATTTTCTAGAGAAAATGAAAATTTCAATGACCCGCCAAAACTGTAACGGTTAACTGTTGGGTATACATGTATATAAACAATTGCGATCAAAGTCCTTCCTTACACCATGCCGGACGTAACTGCTTGTGGTTGTTGTTGTTGAGTTAGGGTCGCTTGATTACTCTTCTGGACTTCAATCCAGAGGCCTTGAGTCGACTTCTGACAGTTTGTTGACTGAACAGACGGTGTGAAAGCAGCCATTGGCGTTTTAGGGTTGTGCTGGAAGCGAAAGGATATCATCTTACGGACCTTAGCAATGATCTATTCTCTCTCACGGTGGTGATACGTGGTCTGCTTGAGGGTGTACGATTCCTGTTGTCATGTGCATGTTTTCTGGCTAGACTAATGACTGGTAGAGTAATGGCGTCAAGTTCCTTTGCAATTTCCTTGAAAGAAAGACCTGCTCCGGGAAGACCAATTATCTACAACTTGAAGCCTCTGACATTCTTGCACCCAGCATTCTGGTTTCAATGGCTTAAACGGCTTGTATTAACGTTTTTATAACCGAACATTGATAACAAACCCATACCGCAAATTTCGGAAATCTTGGAGAACAAAGTCCACGTGCAGCTTATCGTGTTTGGACTTTTTAACTATGTCTTTTATATTTCATATTTAAGTTCCAGTTTATTCCTTTATGTGTGAATTGAAATAAGAAAATATCCTTAGTAAAAACAGAAAAAAATGACATTTTAATATAATCATAGTAATTTTTCAGTAATAAACAAATAGTTAAGGATTACATAATGAAGCTGATACATATCAAATGAGTCTCTATAAGCTAGCTAAAAATATCCACTAATGCTCTTGGTAAGCATAGCAGTTGGTTACAGTTTCTAGATAGAATCTGTCGGATGAAATAGGTTTGATATCCAAGTGGGCTGAGAAAAGTGGCGCAACAGAATGACAACCAAGCCATTAGTTACAGCTAGGAAAATTGAGTGTGTCTACCCCTTTTATAGATTATAATACTTCTAGAAACTTTTGGAAGCTTCCACCAGTAGAAGCCTGTCCCTTGCATTCAGGAAACTCACAGACATCTCAAGAATAAACTGGTATACATAATCAAGACAAATTAAATTAGTGAATGACCAATTGAACAGTGCAATAATGCTATACAATATGAACTTGTAAATACTTTCACACTCATAATAATTGATCTGAAACGAAGCAAGCAATTGTACATACGAGTTCTTGTGTTTTTCTGTTTTAATTCGACCGAAATATAAAGAATGTCAACATTCCTTATATGTCTCAATACACATAGAAATTACGAAGTATAAAATGCACTGTTATGACAGGATAGTGGAAGTTCACAGTATTTACAAGTAATTCGAATCACGTCTCGAAGTGAAGAGACTGGCCTGTGATTGCATTGCAATAAGTAACAAAAAACCACAAGATAAACATAATCATAGTCATGTTCCACAAAGAAACGAGTTTACAAAGGGGAAGCAAACCGGTCGTGAGAGTTTGCAACATGCTTTGTTTTATTTCTCGGAAACTTACGAGTTCCAGGAAACCGATCGATCATTCATGCCTGGGCAAGCGCTGTAGGAAAACGGGTAGCGTTCTAAAGAATAACGGATATAACGCAAAGCGGAATCTGTGGGCAATTAAAACTTACTGAGGTAATCATACGTTCACCTCATACCCAACTCATGTCACCCACATTGTATAGTGGGATAGCGCTATCTACCCGGGTATATTGAACGGGTGCACTGATACAGGTGCGCCCACCATGAACACCCCTTCAAGCGGTTCAGGACAGCTTCTCAACAAGAAATCGGACATACATAAGGTGCGTATTTAGGTACTTACCTCTTTGCTCCTGAAAATTAATTAAACCATCAGGTGCTTGCTAAACTTCTAACATGATAATGAATGTTAATACGCTGACGTGGACAACCCTTATACTGATAACGTCTGTGTTTGGTTGATCTGATTCACCTTATATCAAAATTGTATTTTCGGAACTCTCTTAGATAGACGTTAGTATAATATATTAAAATTTTCCAAAACTATCACTAAGAAAGTAAACAGATTTTATTCCCTGAGCAGAACCATCGCCGTTCATTAATCTCTCTCCGAATGCAAAAGTCTATCATTGTTTCCAAAATGCACTTTAGGGTTATATTCTCTTAGTTATTAAACCGAGATAGAGGTAGATTTAAATTGTTTGGAACCATATGATGCAAGATCGACCTTAAATCTTCTAGAATTTAAGAATGCAATATCGACGACTTCGTTGTCGAATGCTCTCATTTTGACCTTTCGTTATCTGGATACGACTGCATAGGGGTAAATTGTAAATGCATGGGTTCGAACCCTCTATGGCAAGAAAGTTTTGGTGTAGAGTTTTAATCTTAAATTGATTATTTCAATTACTGTAGTTATTAGGATATAGACGTTTAGACATAAGGTAATGAGCGTCAATTAATAGGAATGCATTCAAGCTGGGTTTTTATTATTATCTCAATTTCAAAATGTACTAAAATGTTTTGATCGTCTAACTCCCTAATACTGATTATATGCTTTTGCAACCTTGTTTTCAAAAAACGAAAATGTTCAACGAAATAAACGTTATCTCAGGAAAATCAATAAACTCAAGTGAAAGAATTGCATGCTTTTATTGACATTCGCTCTGTTAACCTGTCACGTAAAGTTAATCGGTTATGTAATCAATATTTGTATTCATAGCTCTCTACTCGTCTCCTTAGCTTCGCTTGTTAAAAACAAGATATCGCCGCTTGTGTCTGTGCGGCCTTGCTTGTGTGCTTGCACGTCTGTGCATTGTATGCGTGTGACGTGTTTGTGTGCAGGCACGTCTGTGCATTGTGTGTAACGTGTTTGTGTGCGTGTACGTGTGTGCATACTATTGTATGCGTGTGGCGAGTTTGTGTGCGTGCACCACGTCTGTGCATTGATTGTGTGTGGCGTGTTTGTGTGTGTGCACGTCTGTGCAATGTATTTGTAATGTGTTTGTGTACATGCACGTATGTGCGTTGTATGTGTATAACGTGTTTGTGTGTTTGTATGTCTGTGCATTGTATGTATGTAACGTGATTTTGTGCGTGCACGTGTGTGCATTGCATGAGTGTAACGCGTTTGTGTGCGTAGGTTGTCCATGTGCGCATTGTACTTCTGTGCGGCCGTGTTTGTTTGCGTGCATGTGTCTGCATTTGTGTGGCGTGTTTGTGAGCTTGTACATTTGCGCATTGTACTTCTGTGCGGTTTTGTCTGTGTGCGTGTACATATGTGTATTGTATGTAGGTAACGTGTTTGTGTGCGTGCATGTGCGTGTACTGTATGTGTGTAACGTATTTGTGTGCGTGCACGTCTGTGCATTGGATGTGTGTGACGTGTTTGTGCGCGTGCACGTCTGAGCATTGCATGTGTTTAAGGCGCGTTTTACGCACAGGCTAAAATTCTGACGCATGCGTCGCGGAATGCAATATTCCACTCACACTACTCGCGTACGATACATTGCGATATATAGATCTACGAGAATGAAACTACCCTCAAGTGGTTTCGTCATCAAAGCATTTCCCTTGCGTTTTCAAATGCGATGCGTCAAAAATAGGTACAGGTCATATTTCAATCGCATCGTATCGAAAGGCATGTCATATTCGCACATCATGTGTAAACCATAAGAACAAGTAACTGAATGGGATTTTTTTACGCAAAGCATGTAAAATCACTCATAGTGTGAAACACGCCTCGGAGTGCGTGCACGTGTGAGTATTGTATGCGTGTTTATGGCCGTGTTTGTGTGTGTGAAGTATGCGTAAGTACATGCTTACGTGCATGTGAGCCAATGATTTTCTGGTATAAATTATCCAAAATAATTCCTAGATACTTTAAACTTTAGTAATTTTCTACAAGTTGGCTGTATGCATAAATGTTTGTCGATGATTCAAAATTTATTGTAGGAATTATCTTGTCATGTGATGGACAAATGCGCCCTATAAATACACTTATTATTACTACTATTATTATGCTAATATCTGGTTCCAGGGATTCAAAATCATTTCATACACAATAGATGCGAAATATCATGTTAAGGTTGGTGAATCTACAAATAAGAAACAAGCTCCCCGCATAATAGACCATTGACCCTCTTAAAAAGTGATTTAAATATATGATATGTCAAACATTTTAACTGAGCAAACACAGCTATTAAATAATTCAAGTGATATTTAACAGTGTTTACAGTATTCTTTGATCGGCTGTCTAACGGTATATATTTGAATTCTTTTGTCTAAAATAGTTGTAAGCTCGGTTATATATTCATGTTGATCTTGTACATTTCAAACCGTATTTATATGCGAATGAACAAATTATTAAAAACATTAAACGATCTTTTAGAAAGAGACACTACTTTCAATTGAAGTAAACAATCTTTTACATTCATTCTTTCTCTTAAAGACATCTCACTCAAAGGCAAACTTTACTTCTAACATGTAAAAGTATGTAACTGGTTGGCAAATTCAAAATATGACTGACCTCTCTTTCGACATTTTCAACAGCACTGTCGAAATTGAATCTTGCTGCCAACTAGTCAAAATTCGTGTTCTGAGTACAGCGCCCTCTTCTGCGAAAAGTTGCAATTCTCGTGTGATTTCTTGTAACTTGGCTACAAGCACAAAAAAGTACGGGAAATACGACAAGCCCTATTTTTAGGCGGAAGACAATGCCATGCGTGGGAAGATGTTCTTATGTAAATTGTGGTGAAACTACCACACATTGGTAACATCATGTTCAACAGAGTGCTAAAGAAACATCTCTATATTTTCATTTAAACCTTGCCGAAACAAATGTCTGATACGGTTCTGATCACGGTTTGAAATGTACAAGATCAACATGAATATATAACCGAGCTAACAACTATTTTAGACAAAAGAATTCAAATGTATACCGTTAGACAGCCGATATGTAGAAAAGAACACATTTAACACAAACTCATGAAAGGGGCACCCGTAGACTCTTGTATTTGATAAAATAATCATGGACTTAGTGCGTTTTACAGTAAAGTCAGTAAAGGTTCAATAACTAAGAATGTCATGTTCAATTACCAAGACCAACATGGTTAATTACTAACAAATAAATTCAAATTGTCATAAATATTTTTTTTTTTTTTTGTATATTTTTATTCAGTTCCAAGATCATTGTCATCATGTCGTTACATACATTCAACTAAACCTTACTTGTATCATTTCTACATGGTATATTAATACTTGTCATTCATAATGTACAAATAGACTGGTATTACAGATCTTTCTCATTCTTAATATTTATGGTCTATAATCATATAAAGATACAGGTGCTACCTAAGCAAATCTTTAACCAAAGGTCTCCATTTTTTTCAAATATAAAGTATTTGTTGTTTTTTGTTGCAATATATTTTTCTACTTTTATTATCTCTTTTAGAGATTTGTAAAAAATTTGAAATGTAGGAATTTCCCTTCTAATACTCATGTTATGTATGTATTTCTTAGCCAGTAGGGTAATATGGTTAAAAAGGTAATTGGAGTCTTGAGAGCCAAAAAAAACTATAAACTTAGTTATGACAAAATCGGGTATTTTGTCTTTTAACAACATTTCTAATCGAGACCAAAAGGTTTTGATATGCTTACAATAATAAAACATATGTTCTACATTTTCTTTCTCTTCCATACAAAACGAACATATATCGTCGTCAACAATTTTCAACAACTCACGCTTAGTGGAAATCTTCTTGTGAATGAATCTGTATTGGAAATCAATCAGTTTAACATCTTTTGTACATTTTCTAAATCTAGTAAATACATCTTTCCAGTTAATATCTTCAGGAAATTGGGTTTGCCATTTAACACAGACCTTTGGTAGATTGTCTTTCTTCATCAAGATGTCATAAAAGTATCTACAACCATGAGGTATTAGCATATTTCTTAATGCTTCTGAAATATTAATATTTTCTTTGATAAAATGTTCCTCAGAGATGACTTTTCTCCATTTGATAGGAATATTTAATAACATTTTATTGTAATGTAATATAGTGCCCTTCAAATCATATTTATATTTTAATTGTTCAAAAGACAATATACCTTTAGAATCACATATATCTCTAATATTACAGACTCCTTTAGAAAACCAAGACTTAATAATAAAATCTGGATGAACAAACTGATGATTTAGCCAAAGCGGTTCCGTCAAAATATCCCCTATTTTATTTCCATCACATTTATACAGCCCGTAATAAGTGTTCCAGGATTCCAGTACATTTCGCCAAAAAGGGTTTTCTAAAGTAACAAATTTATCAATATTAGCTCCAGGCTTAAATATATAATCTACTGGAAAGTTTTGTTGTTGTTTATCATTTCTAATGTGTCTCTGTAGATATGACAATTTTAAGGAAGTGACAAATGAATCTATATGTATCATTCGTAACCCTCATAAATATTTCTTATGGTTTTATGTCTGTATAGCGAGCACTGGTGAATTGAAAGAAAAGTTTCCGCATACATGATCTCGACGTGGTTGTCAAAACACTGTCGCTGATATCACTTTAGCAGTCCGACATTTTAAACATCAAATTTCATATTCATAAATGAACATTTTGTCTATTTGAATTTAGTTATACAAAATTTTATGTATGCTCTAAAGTCGTCTTGACTTTCACAGCTCATGTAAAGTATGTAGGTATCATAATTTCAACTTGGCTTTTGACTATCATAGCACTACGGGAGCTTCAGAATAAAATAGGGTACTGTTGGGTGTAAATGAAAATCTAACCTCCTTTTCTAGGCAAAATATCACGGTCTCGTCTATCAAACATTCATCTAACAAATTAAAGTTATGTATACTTGATAAACGAAAGGTTTTTTTTCACACCTACTTAAGAGAAACAAATTATCAAGACAAGTTATTTTCACAAAAGTGACCTGGTCTGAAACTAAAAACGCAGCGGTTCACGAGAAATGGCGCTAACACGGAATGTACGTGCGTACCGACGCTGGTTTCTATGTGAAATGGTCGATGGATGGTGATCGGTGTTGATAGGCGGGTTGAGATTAGCCCCAACGGAATGATTGGTGGATACTCCTCGGATTTGTCTTCGATGGGAGTGAGTCGAACGCTGTTTGCATTGATGGTTGAAGTGATATAAATAGATGAAAGAGCACATGGCAGGAAAATGCCTTGAACGCGGTTCATTGCAGGTTGATCCCTTCGA
This sequence comes from Phorcus lineatus, assembly GCA_921293015.1. Lineage (NCBI taxonomy): Eukaryota > Metazoa > Mollusca > Gastropoda > Trochida > Trochidae > Phorcus > Phorcus lineatus. The sequence continues at coordinate 23,014,152 of OV121096.1, read as the reverse complement.
ATGTCAATGGCTTCTTGGAGTTTCATCTTCAACCAGATTTTGTTGATGATTGACAGTAATCTAGTTGCCTCTTATTTGATGAGGTGGTCTTTTGCTCTTAGGATGTGCTCCGGATTTTAATGTCATTGACAGACGCCTAGCCTGTTGATCCACGATTATAGTGTTGATAGGTCGCAGAATTTTTTCTCTGCATTGTTGTCCACATCGAGACATGGAGTTCAATAGATGCATACTTTTAGATTTGGGCTTGTTCCTTTGTCGTTGGCCTTGAGAAGATACTTTAGGGTTTTGCCAAAAGATAAAGTTAATCGAATGTTTTTCCCTCTGACATTTCAAAACAAAATTACAGATTAAATTACTTCATTATGTCGATCTAGGACTGTTGGACCCTAACGTAAGACTATCTCAATGCTTGAAATATATAACCACCAAAAACAAACAAATGCGTAAAAGATGCGTTTTCTTTTAATTTTTTAAGTTAGTTTAAAAAATCACCTGATACAGGAGAACCTTTTAAAGCATTTTTATCAATGACTTGATATACACTACTGCAAACCTCGCTAATGGGTATATAAAAACGATCGTGACTCGGAACGAAATAATGTTCAATCAAAACTTCCTTTAGTGACACAAATCCTTTTATCAAACACAAGTTATAAGGCCCATATTTTACGGTATGTTTTAGTTGGCGAAGCAGGGTCACGTGAATGAGTTACTGCTACGCCTGAAGGATAGAGGTGATGGTGCTGTCAAGGACATCAACGAGAGAGACGCCCGGGGGCTGACACCCCTCCAACACGCCGTCCTCAACAACAGACCAGACGTTGTTGAGCTTCTTCTTTTCAAGACCGACCAGTTCAACAAGGACGTTGGTATTCCAGGTGAGGAAGCTTAAGCGATGTCACAATCAATATGAACATTCTGATGAGGAGTTTGTTGAATATGACCATTTGACCACCCTAAGTTGTTTGAGGAGGGTAATATAGACTCAAAACATTCTCAGACATGATGGCATTTATAAATAAGGACATGCAATTTATTTGACAAGTTTAACAATTGAACTAGCAGAAATGATAGCACTAAGTCTTATATTTCCAAATTGAATGCTTTTGATGAGGAACTGTTACACGAACGCTGTTTGCTTCTCTTTGTAGACCACACTGTGAAAGACGAGCATGGACAAACATTGGCCCACTACGCTGCCAAGACAGTCCGAGGAAAGACCCGAAACGCTCCTGAATTCAGGGCACAAGGAGGCCAAGAACAGAGAGAGTCTGATACCAGGCCCTCGGGATCAGATGCCAGTTGTTCAACCTCAAGTGTGAGTTAGTCGTTGCATGATTAAATCTACTGCTGTGTCCCCAAAGCTTATGATTGGCGAGGGTGTTAATTTAGACAGGGTTTTCTCTTATGCTCAGAAAGCCATAGTAGAAGCCCGAATAGAAGTTCTACCGGCTTTGCTGTGTCAACCATTTTATTTAATGTTTGCATTTCATGAATAGATATTTACTAAATTATTGATGATATACTATGTTTTGGAACGATAAATTATAATTTATAAATGATGTATTCGTCTTATCCTGTTTTATGAATGCGCTCATAGTTTAAACAGAGAACGTTAAACTCGATTCTTTCCCGATTGCTGAGCCTGTTTAACGAGATTAAGATCGCTAAGATGTGGGAGCGAGTACTGGAAAGAGTGATCATTTTTGCAGCCATGTTTTGCTTTTTTGAAGCCTGTTAAGTTTGAACGTATGATCTTTTCAACACCTGCTGCATCCATCACAGGATTAAATACACACAGATGTGATTCAGTAGAGTTCTCAAATATGACGTCAGAAACAGAATCAGAAGTCTATTTATTGCCTTATAGTGAAAATTTTCCCTTGAAGAACTTATTGAAGTTTTCGGGTAATGACTTCTCATCGCCATGTGGAATTAGGACCTCAGTTGACTTTCCTAAGGAGCTTGTGTCGACAACTGTGCAAACGTTGGTGGTTGTCTGTGTAGTCAGACATTTCTTCATTGATATGTTTAGTCCCGGATTTTCTTATCTCCTCACTGACTTTAAAAGCCTGTCATTTGAAAATAAATAGGAATGAAAACAAGAAATGATCATAAATCTTCAGGTCATTTGCCGTAATGTCTGCTGCTAGGTCATCAGATCAAAAGACATTTCTGTATTCAAAATACAAATCATTAAGCATGTTACTGAGTGCAACTTGACTTGACGGCGGCCACGGTTGTGAAAACTTTTGTACTGAAATAGGAAATACTTCAAGAATCACCTACTCTAGACATAATTTTAATGATGACTAGATGCATCATGTTTCGACTTGTCAATAGTGCTGTTCATTTTCGAAATATAGTGTATATATACAGTATTTCTTTAATCCATTGCTGTTCCTACAGGGATCAGATGGATCTAGAGAGTGTATGGAGCTGTTGATCAGAAAGGATAGGGAAGCTTACAATGGCGAGACAGAGATCATCTACGTGACAGACAAAGTCAACCAGCAAACACCCCTCCACTATGCCGTGGTGTATGGGAGCACCTCCTGTGTAGGGATCATCCTAAAAGCAGACACAAACAGACTCCATGACAATCTTGTACACGTCAGTATCTTCATCTTGAAATGTTGAAGCAAATGTTTTAAAGGTAATGCTGATGGTGGATCAGGAAAGGTGGGGGCAATGGGCCATTAGAATCAGAAATTTTATCATTGATACAAAGGGAAATGGCCCAATCAAATTCCTGAAAATGACTAAACCTATAAAATGGCCCATTGTCAAGGTGTCTTTCCCAATCCCTGATTCAATTGTAATTTTTGCTTAAGATTAATTACAACGTGAGCAATAGTTTAAGATGATCACCGAATGTAGAAAGTAGCTCATAGTCAGGATTATTCCGGATGCTAGTATACACAACAGACTCGTTATAGTCATACCTCATTTCATATTGATTTGTTAAGTCTTACAGCTTGATTTGAGATCAGGGACAAACATCTTGACAATAAAGAGACAAACATTTCAAACATGTAATTGAAGACCCAGTGGTTTATGTTTATGTGTAAAAATACATTTTGTTATAAGCAGAAGCTTTGAACAGTGCTTGCCCTTGTTTTGGTTTGAATGACAAATGTATCGTCATGATTGAATTCTCTCAGGTTCAAGTCACCAAGACGAATTATTATGATTCATTTATACATCGCTTTATGAATGTACACCTCTGTTTGATCACTTGCATTGAGGAAGAAAGACAACAAAGTTCCGTCCCTGTAGCTTTATTGTGACAAGTAATTTATCTGCACAGTGGAAGGACAACCATGGAATGACTCCTCTTCATCTGGCTGCCACCTACACTCAGATCGACATAGCCAGGGTCCTGCTCTCACAGGGCGCCAGGGTCGATCATGTCGACAACACCAACTCGACCCCGCTCCACTACGTATGTGCAAACGGAAACATTCATATGGTCAACGATATACTCGACAGGTTTGGGGATGACCCACAGGCAGAAGAAGAAAGAAGACAAGTAAGAATTCTGTTGCAGTTGACTAAAAGAAAAAATATGTGTTGTGTATTATGCGACGTTACTCCAAATATTCCAAAGTAACTGGTCTTAAAAATGTAAGACCAAACTTGAGTACTTTGACTCTCATATTAATTTCATATTGTTCTAAATCGAAAAAGCTCTAATGAAACTTCATTCAGCTGACGTCCGAGCTTGTATGAACCCATATATGTGAAGTTGTCAAAATCAACTATTATATTGACTTACAGCTCCTGTCGATAAAGGACAATGGGAAGAACACGTGTTTGCACATCGCTGCTGAGAGTGGGCGGTACCTGGTGGTACAGAAACTGCTCAAATCAGGTGGGTTCATCAACATCAAATGCATCCTCTACATCACAATATGCAGGATGATTATCAAAATTACCATTATTAACGTCATCATAAACATTTCCCTTAGCTCAGCAAAAGCAGCATCAACATTAACAATTCAATATATCTATGACAGAAAAATATCATCATCAGTTGATAAAAAGGAGATCAATCCATCTACTCAATCTTTCAGTTAATGTCCGTGGAAATTGACACAACTCTTTATCACTGTGTAGTTAAAGATAACTATTTTTGATGGATGTTTCTTCAGAACATGTCTAAATATGCTCCGATTATTGTCTCCTTTGTACGCTTAGAAAAAAAAATATATATATATATCAACGTTATCATTATGGTACCTTGTTACTTTGACTGAAAGGTAAGGAAGGTGCCTCTTTCTTTTTTTCAACATGAACAATAGCATCACCATAATCATCAACATCAACACTGACATCACTACTGGCATCAAAATTATCATCAAGATCAACAATAGCATCAACATCATCATCAACCTGAACATCGAGATTCACATCAACATCAGCATTAGCCCTAAAAATGAACAATGACATTAACATCATCATCAACCTTAACATCAAGATTCGCATCATCACTATTAAAATCGCATCAACATCATCATCAACCAAAAATGAACAATGAAATTAACATCATCATCAACCTAAACATCATATCAAGATTCGCATCATCAATATTTAAATAGCATCAACATCATCATAAACCAAAAATGAACAATGACATTAACATCATCATCAACCTAACCATCAAGATTGGCATCAACATCGTCATCAACATCAACATTAGCATCAACATCAAGATGAACCTAAACATCAAGATTGGCATCAACATAATCATCAACCTAAACATGTACACAACATTAGAAAAGGAATCAATACAATCACAAGGTCAACACGATTGCAGTTATGAAAACTAATTCCTGCCATTTTGATTATCGCAATTAAAAATATTAACAATATTCATCAATCTTGTAAGTCATCATTATTCTTTAAATACGCCTTTGTATCTATTATTCCAACATATGGCTCGTACCATAAAATGAGTTAAAATTATTTTCATTTATCGGAAGGCCTTTATTTACCTGTAGGTGCAAGTGCGACTGAGGGTCGGAGAGACACATTGTCCCCACTTCATCTGGCAGTTATTTCTGGTAACAAGGAGATCGTGGCTGAACTGTTGCAGCATCTTGGTAGCTACAGTTCACGTGCTGACAGCATGGCCCACTCAACACCACTCCACATGGCTGCACAACACAACCGGGTGGAAATTGCAGAACTACTCCTTCAACACAAGTAGGTCCGCCGTTCATAATATAAACGAGAATGTTTTACCATTTATGAAATCCGTCTTCAAATTGTAATTAAACTGGTCTGACTGCTAATGCGAATGAACAAGCCACATGGGTTTCGAGACTTCATATCGCTAAAACATTTGTAGGTTGAAAATTTGATCCTGACTCATTGTTCAAAAGTGATAAGTAAAAACTTAAATTAAAAACCAATGTTCTTATCTTATTTGAAGATGGATATTTGTAGGAAAATATCAAGATGGTTACCCGGGGCAGAGGGCATAGATAAGATAACAACAGATTGGCGTGACTGGAGGTTTATAAAACATTATGTCACCTTCATAATTTAAATGCAACAACCTAAGATAACATACAATGGTATCTTATCTCGAACTCTATCTCACAGTAGGCACTGGAGCATTTCAGTGACAATTCTAGCTTATCAAACAATGCAATATTATCGACATCTCTCTCCCACATATCAATGACATCATCGGTCACAACAATCACTGCTACATGTAAAGTCAATGATGAACCTCCAGTACAAAAAACACCGAACTTTTTATTGCCATTCCTTTATCACACGTTAATGCCATACCTCAACGACAACAAACACTGCATTTTTTCTACTGACATCCCTTCATCACCACAAACACAGCAACACATCAATGGCATCCATATTCCAGAACAAACACATCAACACATCCATGGCATCCATATTCCAGATCAAACACAGCAACACATCTATGGCATCCATATTCCAGAATAAACACAGCAGCACATCTATGGCATCCATATACCAGAACAAACACATCAACACATCTATGGCATCCCTATGTCAAAACGAGCAAACATATCAAAGACTTCTCTCTATCACCACAAGAACTGGTACATTTCAATGATAACACTCAGTAACACAGTAATCACTGTTAGGTGTTTATTAAATCTCTTTATTTCAGCAAGCAGGTGAACATGACTGACCGAGACGGGAACACTCCGCTGCACATAGCGGCGCAGTATGGACATGCAGAGATGGTGGTTCTGCTAATGAAGGCAGGTGCTGATATTCATCATAGGAACTCCAGGGGCAGGATTCCATTGCACGGGGCGGCAGAGAACAACAATAAGATAGCCCTTGAGGTACGCTGAGTCCATCATAGAAGCATGTTTTCTGTCTGTTTATGTCTTTTTATAGTCTTGATTATCCATCGGCGTTGGCCTTGATGTTGGAACACAGTTTTATGAGGGTAAATCTTCATCTAAGATAATGATTAGACATCAAATGCATTAATGTCATGGCACTGTTACTATGTAATAACATTTGATAATGGCATTGTGATGTAAGTATTTGGTCACCTAAAAGCAATGTGATGGAATGTCATTGACTGTGGCTGGCATAGCATCACAACATTACAATAACTTGTCGACTGCATTGCAAGTCATTTCCTTTAAAAAATAAACGGAACTTTATCATCGTTCTGCATTTGCAGGAAATCTTGAAACCAACAAATTCTGAGATTGGAAAAATGTTTGTGAAAATTAAAAAGGACGACAGAGAAAAGATTGGGAAGAAGCTTGAGGTAGTATTTTGAAACAAATGAAGTGTTTCAGTCTTTTTTCTCTTATTCTTAATCATTATCCTCGTGTGAACTTACACTTTTCATTTTGTGAAAATAGTTGAGTTGATTAATTGTTAAATTGTCGAAACTCGTCATCTTTCCACCTACAAAAAGAATTTGATTTGAAAGATGAGGGAAATGTCAATGCTTATATTTATTGGTATTTATGTCCTATAGTCTCGTTTCGAGTACTCAGTTGTAGCTCGAGTCCATTTATTAAAATTTGTCATCTCGAAGCGTTTCTCTAACCAAATGAATGATCTTTTGAAGCATGTTAGCTTTGGAACTCGAATGCAAATTAACAAGTTACTTACAATCTGTCTTGAAAGACAACGTCTGCGATGACAAAAATACCAAGTATTCTGCGTCAATTTTTATAAAATCGAAGATTTTATTCTTCTTGTCAGAGTTTAGGCCTGGAGCTGAACAAGACGGACACCACAGAGGACACGGAGGACATGGAGGAAGCTGTCATGGTGGTCCGCGAGTACCTCGAAGTGAGTTCATAGGGTACCTCATCATAGTCTCTTTTGTTTCAATCAACAACCACGGATATTAACAGTTGTTTGAAACTTCTTCCTGGAATAGCAATGGGTTTAACTTTGAGGGAGGATATTTTAAAACGATACTTCTAATTGCTGATCGCTCATGTATACCTAACAATATAAATAAAGGGCCACCCCGATTTTCTAAAGTGAGATATTCTTTAGTTCATAAATATTCATAATTCTAGCTAAGGAAAAGACAAATTGCACATGAAACTCTCCATACAAGGGTGATCCCTGTAAGGTTCAAAAGGGTCAGCCAAATGAAAATGTATGTAGTTCGTTAGAATAGATATTAATTATACTTTGACCGTCTGCTGAAAAATACGAAAACACGTGTCTATTTTGAACAGAAACTTGGCAAGACAGTGGAAGACCGAGTCCCGTCACTGAGGATAAAGAACCTCGTAAAAGTAGGTGATATTCCTCATTTATGGGTTTTATCTGATCACACTTATCATCCCTATATACATGTCCAATATCACGGGTAAATGGATACTGTTCATATCAACTATATATGTCCTCATCAATGGTTGATTTATACATATGTATAATCAACCTTAAGTATCCTTCTTGTTTTTAAAATCTACACTCGGCTTCGCCTCAGGTATTATTCATTTAGATGTGGTTATTTCTATCTTCCATAGTTCCATCGCATATAGGTCATCAACTTATGTCTTTGATTGTTTATGCTTACTTGTTCAGTTTGATAATTGGTAAAGCGCTCCTAGCAAAACGGATTTGACACTTGGGAGATCCTCTTAAGGCTTTTAGATTGAAACTAAGTAAATTTGAATATGTAACATGAGGAATGGAACCGGCCCCTTTTTTCATCTTATCTTTGTTGATATTTCAGCTGCATGCTCAGACAAAAAAATGGAAAAGGAAAACTTCGGTCATGCCCACAGTGAGTTATTCAATCGTTAGAGATTTAACCGATGATATAAAAAAAATGATGGTGTGATTCTTTATGGAAATTATTCTTACCTACAAAGTTGACTAATTAAATTGAATATTCAGCTTACCAACAATCTAATGACACTATCAATTTGCCTTCTTCAGACTCAAAATGGTGCCGTACCTGCACAGGTAAGTTGATTCAAATAGTGTATCAACTATCATAATTGTAACTCCAGATTTTAGCCCTTAACCCTCTCCCCCTACAAGCTCCTTCTTCATCCTTATTCTATTCGAGATCGGGTTTCCCCGGAAATATTGATCCAGCAAACCCTTTGTCTTCAACGCTTGCGTTTTTACTCAAAGAAGTACTTCAACATTTCGTTATTTAAGCACAAATGCATCTTCGAAATAAAGGACGAAAATTATCATTTTGGGGGGAAGAAGAGTCTTCTCTTCATGTTAAAGAAGTTTATAATATCAAAATATTTAGATGGACGGTTTGTAAGTTCAAGCCAGTTTTGCATATCTATGATTAAATAGTAAACACACGCAATGGAACGCAATCCATTCAGTTTATTTAATGTAAAGTGCATTCTCATACACAGATTGTATCTGAATTTATTTGTATTTTCAGCTTGTACGTCAGAAGACCATTGTATCTGGAGACCAAGTAGATGTATGTATGTCCCTTGTATACCATCGAATTAAATAGAGAATTATAATCATATGTTGCAATAAATTTTTTAAATTTTGAAACTATTGAAGCATACCCGTCTCTACTTGACTTGAGTTTTGAGGTAATTTGTTATGGAAGTGCCACAGCACCTAGATAGTTTCCTCCCTCCAATCTACGTTAACAGGGCTCATGAAGAACTCTGAAAGTAGTGTTTCTTATCTGCAGATGCTACTAAGGAGGATTTACAAGGATAATATTGTCAACACAGAGGACCATGACGGAAACACACCGCTACACTTGGCGGCCAAGAACGGATACGTCGCCATTGTGAAGGTTAGAATAAATGTTTACATATGCAAAATGAAAGACCATGTTTTATTCTATTTGATCGTGTATATGGTGTTATAGTTGATTGTCATGGCAGGTTTGTCTTTCAGTGCCTTCTGATGCAACAGCATGCCTTGAATGTTTATCGTTGCAAGTGTGCTTATTTGCCTGTGAGTGTGGGTATTATCATTTGACTGTTCCCGTGCCTACTTGGGCGTTGGTCCCAATCCGCCATACGTGCAAGTGCGTGTTGTCTACGTGCAAAAGCGTGGGCAAAATTGTTTTCTATCCCAGCTCTGTGAGTACCGGCTAAACACGGATGTAGGGGACGCTGATACACTGTAGCACTTCTTGTGCATATTACCGATCTTTCGATGATCTCATGCTACGGTCGGGCTAAGGATTCACTCCAAGTACAACTGACGCGTGTGTCTTCTCCTGGCAATGAGCATACAACACACGGACTCCGTGAGTCTTTTAACTTTTTTGCCACGATCACTTGCTGGCACTTGCATACCATTCCATGGTCCGTGCCTATTGGAACATTTCCAACTGCCTGTCTACTAAGCACTCAGAACTCACGTGAACAGTATTGAAGAAAGCATGTGATCCTCACTCACAATGCACGTGTGCGCACTGATTTCTGCAGTATTTCAGAAGACACCTGACACCGCTCCTAAGATCCACCCCCCCCCCCCCCCCCCCAACTTTTCTGTTATGAGGACTTTAATTTATTGCAGAGTTGACTACGCCTCCGGTTTTTGTTTTGCAGTTCTGTCCAGTGTGGGACTAGAGTTTTCGTGTACTACAGTGCCAACTTCTTTTCATTGTTCTGAATGTTTTTGCTCCCATGCTTTTACTATTATAATTTATATGTTGTATTATTGAGTGTAATTGTTTATGTTCATCACTCTTGTCCGCTTTTACAACATGATACTAAGGACAACGAACTTGAGCAGCACCTGTAGGTCTCCGTAGGATATCGTGGCAATCGCACGGAGAAAGCAGGTAGAAAGCACGTTTTAGTCTCGTACAACTCACATACCAAGTGCCCAACATAAGTTCAAAATAAAAGGAACATTTCTAGATTATCAACATTTGTTAAACAACATTCCAGAGAACTGGAAACAGCTATTAGGAACCAGAAATATTTGCTTAAATAATTTAACTATCAATATTGTCCATTATGATATGAGCTCTGATAGTAAAGGCTCAAGGATATTTTATGATAAACTAATTGGTAACAACACTGTCCCAAAGGTACTAGAGTATTGGAACAATGTATTTCAACAAGACATAAACTGGAAAGATGTCTTTATATGTTACAGGAAATGTACCAGTGATAGTAAGCTGCTTGATTTTCAATATAAATTCATTTTCAGAACTATTTATACAAAGAGAGAACTACTGAAGATGAAGCTTGTTGACAATGATAAATGCACATTTTGTAAACATTCCTCAGAAGATATCTCACATGTATATTTTGACTGTGAATTTGTAAAGAACTTTTGGCAAGACTTGGAAATGTTTATTAATAATCATCTTCATTTTAACATCATACTTACAAAATTTTATGTCACCTTTGGAGTTAGCTCCCACAATAAAATACTTAATCATATAATACTTTTAGCCAAAAGATTTATCTATGTCTCAAGTATAAAACAAAATGTACTCTCTTCTGAGGAGTTTCTAAAATATTTAAAAATGACATGTTCAATTGAAAAATTTATTGCTAGGAAGAATAACAGATTAGAAATGTTTACTGAGAAATGGAACCAGTTGCTAATAATTCTAGGCATTGAATGAAGCTCTCATAAAATATTAACCCACAGTGTCCATACAGCCTTCTCATGTTGTCCTGACTCACTGCAAACTTTACATATGTTAATAACATGAATATTGTATCTTACCTCTGTTAACAACGATTAGATAACTGCCTTTGTAAACGGATTTGCCTATTCATGTAACTTGTATAAATGATTTGAAATGGAATAAAAAAAAATAAAAAATAAAAAAAAAAAAAAATAAAAAGTGCCCAACGTACCGCTCACGGCCCACACTTAGACCTTTTGCAAACTTGCGAGTGACATGCCATGACACCCACCCCTTTCCTGCTCTCTCAAGACTTCAGAAAAACGTGCCAGTGCCAGTGTCTTCTCAAGTGGTCCACCTTGCGTGGCATGAGTGTGTTCGGTATATGAATATGTGATAAGCTATCCGACTGTTCCAGTGCCTACTCAAGGAACACCACGCGGAGTACGACAGGAAGAACGACAAGGAAGCTACAGCACTCCACCTAGCGGCAGAAAACGGCAAGAACAAGTACGTTTTTTCTCAGTTGTTAATAATAGGATCCATTGTACCATGTAAATATTCTATCGCCAAATGCAATTCTGTCAATCGACTCATTTACAAATACATCTACTGGCAGGACAGTACAGTGCTTAAGAATTGGCAAGAGGTTCAATAGTCGAATACACCTACCGACCTGAAAGCAATGTTTTCCGTTCCAGGAATCTAACGATGATTTCGGTGCTATTTTTTCTATTCCAGAAGCATAAGTGTATTAATTAACATTTAACATAACAATAGGTTGTCGGTTCCAAAAGGGTCAATGTGATTTTGGACAACTACCATCATGGTGTGTTCTCTTGATAAGTAATTGAAAAATGACTTTTGATGCCTGCACCAATGCATTCTCATCCCATAGAGGCAGCACCGCCATTAATTCCTAGAAAACCTCTGTTCTAGAACGGACATTTTCTCGGGCTTCCTGCAGGTTCCCCTAGCGGAAAAAAATTTGTAATACCTACAGCCACATATTTGTAGTCACACAGGCATATGAAATGATGCAGTCGCATAATAAACTATAAGGCAAATGTTTTCTTTGGAGAAGACTAAGTAAAAAGTGTATATTCGAAGTGTATATTTAGCTTTCCGAAAGCACATGGAAATAACTGAGGCGTTTTGAATGATAGCTTTTGAAACTGCGTCGCCGATTGCACAACTAACCTCTGGTTGCATCCAATCAGACTTCTAAAGTTCTAGACCAAGAAACGCAAGTATAAGGTTTGAAGTTGTACTGGAATTTCTGACGGAGCAGCCCATGTTGGGAGAGAAAGGCTACAATATGGTATCTTTATTAATCAATGTGAAGCAAGGAGTGCTCTTCATCACCAGACTTTGTTTTCTGTTCAGGTGTGTGAAGATGATCGTTGAGGAACACCCCAACTCTGTGTTTGCAGAAGACGCGACCTGCAACACTCCCCTCCATCTTGCTGCCAGACATGGACACAAAGACACAGTGGACATACTGATTGGCAAAGGAGCTAATATCAACCAAATGTAACGTTTTAGCAAATATCAACCTATTCTATTGTTCAAACCAAAAGTGCTCTCCACAGTTCCTAGTTTCAGCCCAGATGTTTAAACATTGATAGAGTTTATTCATGCTTTCTGTAGAATGATGTAATAGCTAAGGGTATTCTGTAACAGTATTTGTTGTATGTGAATCCTACCAATTCTTTTCTGCTAGCCTTGTCACGTTCACTTATACAGGTACCTTCAGTCGTGTCACCTCAGCTTGGCGATCCGACCTAATCGAGAGATTTGACAATTCCATTCAGTTTCTGATTTTGAACATAGCCTCTGTCGTTACATTAAACGAAACAAATGGAGTCACTACCGTCATTCTTAAATTTCAATTCTTATTTTTTCAACTAAATCTCAGGGTTTAAGTTTTCTAATAGACGCAACAAAAAAACTTTGCAAGTAAGCTTGTGTAACGGCTCATTATTCAGTGAATATACACCTGTTTATTTAAACCCGTCATTTTATCAGAAGTGTTTCATTTATTCCATCCATTTTGATTGCATATATTCCAGTAATCTTCACAAAAAGACACCAATCGACCTTGCATCTGAGTTTGGCCAACTAGATATCTGCAAACAACTGGTTCAGCTCGAGGCCCAGTCGTGGCTAGAAAAGGACGACGTGAGTTGGATAAACTTTATGAATTGATCAAATGATCGTGGTTGGTGGTCTCGGGTCCATCCTTCAGCCCCCGGACCTCATGAAAGATCAGCATATAAGTAATGAGGATACTGATATTGCGCTGGGCTCCACAGTAAGAGGGCGCGCCACACATATTATTGACCTGGTGTAAGGGAAAAAATCACCCCATATGTTATAATCCGAATCCATTGTAGTATGCAACTCAAAATCCCCTTATCCGCTTTATTATCCTATGTTACTTCCAAACCAGGTACCCATTTGTACTGCTTGGTTAACAGAGGCAAATTTCGAATAAGGTTCCGTTCCTATCTCATGTCTCATGAATCTAGTCAACCCACCCATCCGGCAAACCACGTCGGATGATGCTGACTGATAGAGGTCAACTGAGCAATGTTTAGAATCACTTCCCACTATGGGCATGTTTTCTCAGAGGACGAGGAACCGATATTTGATATTTATTTACTAGCCCGTTGAAGATACCGCCGTTCAATGAATCTACAATGTTGTGTTACCATCATGTGCTTATTGACGTTATTGTATACTTTATTGCCTTTTTCTTGATATAATTCTGCGAGTAATAGATAAAATACTAAACCCAATCCCGTTTAATTACATTTTTATGAAGCTCCTGAATGGTATTGGTAGCTAACTCGTTTTCGCTCGTTATATATTAAACTTTTCACTCGTTTCATAAATACGTTATTAAACGGAGATGTCGTTTAGTATTCACTAATCTTTGAGTATAAAGGGTATATTCCTCTATCAACAGGGCTACTTTTGGGAGACTATTGCAAGAAACGTGCCTCTGTGTACCACCAATACACAGGGTGTCTGGTCTTGTATAATCTTACTAATATTTTTAATAATTTACTCCTTGAATGGTTCTTCTCAACACTAAGCAAGTATCTATAACTTTTTTCATTCTGGTTATAAGTCCAACAACAACATACAATCAGTCCAGAAAGACAGGAAGTTTATCATTCTAAACTTATCATTTGTGTAATCGATGTTCGCTGATGATTATCTTATCTCCTGAAAACCCATTTATCTTTGATTTGGAAAATGTTAACTTTTTTCATTATTCATGAACTTCGTCACACACTTTTGTCGTATGGACTATATGTCAAAGGCTCAAATATCATGGACGTGTCAATTCATATATCATGTTCAAGGTACATGTACGTCCTGCATGGTTTTAAAAAAAACTTTTAGTTTATATATGACTTAAATCCAAGAATTTCAATGTGGTTAGATTTTGATAATTTTCATTAAAATAGGTATCCTCGCTTCATTTGGCATGCGCTAAAGGTCATCTCAAAGTTGTCAAACTGCTACTGAAAACTGTTGATGACGTCACATTCAAGGATGAGAATGGTCTTAACTGTTTGGACATAGCAATCAGAAATGGGCACAAGTAAGTCATACGTATACAAGTAGTGATTGTTCAGCCGTGCTTATTCAAGTGGGAAATGACATAGAAAATCGTTTCGAATTCGATTCTTAGAAATAATTTAAGCTATGCCAATTTATTTCCCTACCCAAATCATTAAAAGGGGGTAACAACGAAATGGCTGCCACTGACATTACTTGATACCTGATTTTTTCCCCCTACGACATGTAGACGGTCGTGTCTAATAATGAGATTTTTAACCCTCTAAGATCATACATTTTGTATACACTAATGTTTATATAGGAAATGTTATAAATAGATCTTTCAAACAAACGTGTTACTGCCCCTTTAAAAGTTCTTTCTCAGTGAATTCATCTGGAAGATAGTTTACCATGAAGCTTGCTATGCTTGTAGAGAGATAGCGCAGTACATAATCCAGTCTGACTACTGGATTCACGCCATGAGGAATAGCGTCCCGCCCAGACCTGGCTCTAGGAAGATAGACACACCCATGCGAAGGATGATCAGGGATATGCCAGGTACTAACCTGTTAATCTTGTCTGAATTTTTGTGAATTCATTGGTTAAACTTGTCTTATGTTTATAACTTTCGTCTGTTAAACTTGTCCATTTTAAGTATTTTAATCTGTTAAACTTCTCCTGTGTTTTGTACGTTTATCTGTTAAACTTGTCCTGTGTTTTGTACGTTGATCTGTTAAGCTTGTCCATTTTTAGTAGTTTAATCTGTTAAATTTGTCCTATGTTGAGTCAATGATCTGTGAAATTTGTCGTATGTTTAGTACATGGATCTGTTAAACTTGACCTAATAGCCATGAGGCCCACACTACAACATGTTTAGGATATACGATAAGTATAGCAACGTTTAAATTACCTGTTAAATGCATCATGTCACTCCATTATTTAGCATACTTTCTACGAACCCGTTTTGTTCTCTTATATGGTAGAACTTATCTTGAATTATGATCAGCGACTGGTATTGCCTAAAACTATACGTCCTTGGTAAAAATTCCTTCAATGACAAATGTAACTCATATGCTTATTTATAATGTAAAAGTTGTAGGAGGTGAATTTTGACCTGGACGTATCTTTATCGACAATTCCAATCCCCTTGGTTTTATCTCAGCCATTGGATTACCAAAGAAATAACAACTCTTTTACATGTCTCAATAGATTCACGCTCAAAGAAGCACATGTGGAATTGCTTTATGAGTATAGTAGACCCTGACAAGTTTTGTCTTCTCTTTTAGAAAAAAACAACTTGTTACGGAACATTTTTTAAAGTTTAAGATTGATCTTTCACAAACGGATGTATGATGTCCATAAGGATGTATCCAAAACACGGAAAATAATAATCCCCTTGCTTATCGTATTCTTTAAAGGGACTTGATCGCGTTTATCAACGATCAATGTCATATTCAGAATGCTGAATCTTCAGCTGTTTTCCTAACTTTCTATTTCAAGATATTACTGCTGATAACCTTAAACTTGATTTTTTTTCATGGAAACGAAGACGTTGCCATGGAAGTGATGGACAAGTGTTGCACAGATGTAACAAAGAAACCGAAGGATGATACCATAAAGCCGAAGAAGAAATTCAAATACAACTACGAGTTCATAGATGATTTGATGACCAAAGATAGCTGGTCGTTACAACGTAATGCTCAAGTGTTGTTGATAGAACGTTCTTCTTTATTCTTAATTATTTTATTTATAGTCTTTACTTTTATTAATTGGGTTATCTCTTTTGACTGACTCACATTATCGCCTTGAAACATGTTTCTCTTTTTCTGAAACCCCTTTTGGAATTATGTGATGTAAACTGATAATACCTTTCTTACCAGCATTTGAACTGTAGTTACTAGAGGCAACAATGTGGACCTGAAAATGTCATTTTTGCAAAACGTCATTATTAGCTTTTAGAAAAAATTCCATTTTTAATGAATGTATAAGGTATGCGAAATGAGTTTACCCCTTTGAGGTATAGAGTACCTTTTTAAAGCTTGATGAAAGATGTTTTGCCCAAAAATTGAGATGTAACATTATGCTAGAAGATCCAAGTTATTTGTCAGTTTGAACTAATCCATGATTCTATTGGATAACAGGTACAAAGATGAAAATTCTCGTATGGGTGAATCTGAAAATGTCCGAAGGTGAATTGAAAAATAATCTATCAATGAATCAAAAGTTTAGTTGGTTAAATGTTGTTTTGTTTGCATGAAAAGCAAGGAAAGACGGGAAACCGCGGAAGACAAAGGAATACGCAGCGTACACAGATAGGGCAGGAGTGCTGAAGAAGAACCACCCTCTGGAGATCATGGTAAGCTTGGCATAGGAGGAAATGGAGGCTTTTGCGACTTGAGCTTGTTCTAGATATATAAAGTGATCTCACGAAAATGAAAATAAAGGTTTTCAATGGCAGTAAATTGAATTTTACTCAAAAAAGGCAGTTTTAGAACAAATGGATCATTATTGGTTACGCTTTACGAATTAACTTCCGTGTCTCGAATGATCAAAAGGTATATTCACTCAAAATTGACCCGAAGTGGTTTTTGCTAGATACTTGATTATTTTCTTCTACGATGATCGGATTGAGTAATAAGATGATTTGACCCTACATTTAGCATTCAGAATTGTTTATTTGGGAGAATTTTAATAAATAAATCTTTCAAAAAACGTGATACGGCAAAGTTTCCATTTGGTAAATCCTCTGAATCTTTAAAATGTTCTATGACCAGTCGATTTTGACTATGCTAGTCAAGAACCCTGTTGCCTGACAAAGTGACGGACATCGTTTGACCTCATGGTGGTATCAGACATTTGAAAGATGAGATGTCAGGTAAAAAAAGGAGAAAGTATTTTGTCAATAAGAACCTCTATATGAATATAGGATAACAGTTCCTCATAACAAAGATGAAAAATTCTATTATACAGGTAAAACACAAACGTAAGGAACTGCTGCAGCACGACCTCGTGAGGACATTGGTGAAGTTCAAATGGTTTAGTTTCGGGGGCTACTACTACCTGTTTACCTTCTTCATCCACGTCTTCTTCCTTATCCTCCTCACAAGACACGTCATCATCACCAAACCACCACACCTTTACAGGTAAAACTGATCCTCATTCAAGCTGTTTTTCTATTTAATGTCCTCATATAGCAATATATCTTGTTCATGCATTTGCTTCATCCTAAATAACGTTTCTGACTTACATGTTCACTCAAATAAAATATTTCAAAACCTGTTAACTGGATTCATTTCATGTCACTAATTATTTCCATTTAAGATACAGGGCCCTCTGCCCTTGTTCGTGGCGAAATGTTATTCTTGACAGCGTGATTTCTCAATCAAATTCATCAAATAAAAGATTTTCTCCATATAGTATGACCCTGTAGGTCTTGAAGATCACAACAAAGTTATGAGTTATCCACAATGAAAAACACAATGCTAGGCTTGTGGAATATCTTAAGAAATATCTGCCATAGATTCCCATCATAGTTATTCACCAAACATCTGTTGATGTGACTAGGAAGATGTCTATTTTCGTGATTTTCCAAACTAAATCGGCCTTATCAAAATTTCTGTTCACGTATTCTACTTTCTGTTCAAAATTCAATTATAAATTAGGCTATGGGAGTAAATGCCATCTTTCTGTCCTACATAAAATGTAGTATGTATCTGTCAATGTTGTCAATACAATTTCACATACATTCTACAACTTACATTCAGGAACGTCATCAGAAATTTGGCGATTACACAAAAAATGATCAGATTGTAACATGCATGATTATCTCTCACTCTTTTTATGATATACTCGTTATTTTTACTTGAATTATCAAACATGTGTGAAACAAACAATGGGGAAAATTAGAGTTATCAGATACTGAGGATTCAACTAATTCAGAACGGGCTTTTTCAAATCAAGAAACTAACACCAAACAACAAGTTGTGTCATTTACAATAACATCATATCAAATACAGAATATTTTTATAATACACCGGGTTAAAAAATTTCAGATCAGATGATGCTAAGAACATAAAAGAAGACAACTGTGGTGCTTTATCTTTTAAAGTCTTTGAAAATGCATGGCTCCCGGCTGAGAAAGTACTGATGTATGTCCTTATGGTAATAGGAGCGGTGTTTGAGGTCAGTTGGATTGGACTTTTCTCAATAAGATTCTGTAACAGAACCTGAAAAAGAGAAATGCATATGTACTTTCTGCAACTGATGCATTTACGAATATTTCAGAAAAAACGTTGTTGGAAGATGAATATTGACCTGAAGGTGGTCTCTGCAACTAAATAAGATATCCAACGTTGAAAATTCCTTGAAATGGTAGGAATTTAAAAGATGTACAAGACTAAATGTATAGATGTAGTTTAACATATGTCGTCTAAAACGAGAACTTTGATATCTCAGTAAAACAATACCGAATGAAATTTCTTTTGTGACATGCATTTAAAAAGCTATTTAATTTTGTTTTCTTTACATTGAAAAAGAAAATTTGTAATTTTCGCTTGATTTTATTAATCTTCAGATCATACAGCTGATAAACATGAGATGGGCATACTTCTTTGACTTCGAGAACTACGTCGATTGGATCGTGTACAGCTTTTCCTTCCTCTTTCTCCTCGACTTTAACAGTTGCACAATCAAAACATCTTATAGACAGGTAGGTCAGGAGCCTTATCTGACTCTGATTAGGGACATATAACTTTTTATTACCCATATGGTTAATCATAGGTGATGATGTATATTCAATATGAGCACATGTGTACATATCACCTTTGCCTAGCAACGATTGTTTCACCGCGAGTTGCCGTATTATGTAGTCTGTGACGTCATCAAACCACTGTTCGTGACGTCACTGTGTTTTAAATGAAATAGAATCGGTAATAAAGAAATTATAACCCTCGGAATTGTGTCATATTACTTTTACAAAACTCGTGCGAACTTGTGTATTACCCGAGCGAAAACTTCGCACTCATTTCGTAAAAGTCATATGACACACTTCCTCGGGTAATAATCTCTATTTAATACGATAATAATACGCCAATGGCAACTCTGCAGTATAACCCTGTTATGTTTATTTACCATTTTTTGACCTGGCATAACAATACTAACGTCCACACAAAAAATATAAAGTCATCAGTTTGAAACTTGGATTCTTGAAACTGTGAAAAAGTTGTGGCTACTAATGAGAGCCGATATAATGCCCTTTTTGAGAATAAAGTCTCTCAAACTGATCTTCTTTGATAAAATAACCAACACTTGTCCACAAAAAAAATTAAAAAAACACTTCCACTTCCACTTCCACACAAAAGAAAGTCTTATTGGTAATTTATTCATCTTTTTTATATCGATAAAAACTACTATAAAATCCAGGGTTTTTACTTATTACTATATTATGTTTCCCTAAGGACTGGCAGTGGTCGGTTGGAGCCTTTGCTCTCTTTTTCTCGTGGATTGACCTTGTGATGTTTCTGAAGGCCTTCACCTCCCTGGGTCTGTACGTCATAATGTTCCAGATGGTCTGCTGGACCTTTGCCAAGGTCTTCATCGTCTTCTTTTCGTTAATTCTCGCCTTCGCACTCGGCTTTTTCACTCTACTTCAGAACCAGGTTTGTCAATTTACTTTATGTCAACTGAACAAACATATTTATAGATTATCTGACCAGATTACCTTATGGCATGGCGTCTTTCCAAAAGAAATGTTCATATATTTATCCAGAACGAAAGGCCAAGGTATTTTAGCTCTTGTCTTCAAAGTGGGTTATAAATTTTAATAAGGTGACTCTGTGGCTCCAAATAACTTTGTAACAAGTGCTATCAAACCTATTTTAAAGTTAAAGCTACGGTTTAAAATATATAATTATAACTAACTCACTGGTTTGTGTTTTTGAAGGTTGCTTTCAGAGATGTCCCCAATTCAATATTGAAAACAACAGTAATGTTCCTTGGAGAAATTGACTACAGTGATCTGTTCAACGGAGGTGTAGACAACATTACAGTGGTTGACACGACCAATCTCCTATATCCTACAGCAACCTCTGTCATCTTCTCCTTCTTCATCACACTGGCCTGCATCGTCCTTATGAACCTCTTGGTAAGTCTGTCATAGGTACCCTTGAACCTCTTGGTAAGTCTGTTATGTGTCCTTATGAACCTCTTGGTAGGTATGCAATATGGCCTCTTGAACCTCTTGGTAGGTATGTAATATGTCCCCTTGAAACTCTTGGTAAGTCTGTCATGAGTCCTTATGAACCTATTGGTAGATATGCAATATGTCCTCTTGAACCTCTTGGTGGGTATGTACTGTGTCCTCTTGAACCTCTTGGTAGTTCTGTTATTTGTCCTCTCGAACCTATTGGTAAGTCTGATGTGTGTCCTTGTTAACCTTTAGTAAGTCCCTTATGTGCCCTCTTGGACCTTCAGTAATGACTTTTTACGCTTGGAAAATAAAACATGTCACCCTACCTCTTGATCATTTAGGTATCAAGTTTTTTCATGTACCCTTTATCAAAATCCAAGAGTCCTCATTCAGCTCTCAGTATATGATCTCAGAGATCTCGTGCCCATCAAAGTAGTTATATATGGGTAGTGTTCCCTTGAACCTCTAAACTCATTTTCCATTCATTATGTATAAGGGATGTGTACTTGCCAGTTATTGATTGAATAAATCTTTCATAATAAAATAACTTTTTGCAAGCATAACCAATGGAAGCCTCTTTCAGGTTGGTTTGGCAGTTGACGATATCAAGGGCATACTTCGAAAAGCAGCGTTTAAAAGGGCTGCAATGCATGTAAGTTTGAAGTGACATAAATCTATTTACGTATTGTTTCAGTTAGTATTTGGATGTCATGCCTACATAAGGCAAACTTGCAAGTTATTTTTCTTCATAAATAACACCATTATCATTACACAAAGATGTGTCACTTTGGACAGAAAGATATTGATGCTACAGATATTCTAACAGAAAAAATTATTTCACATTACCTCTACTGCAGATTGCTCTTGTCCTCGATGTCGAGAAGGTTTTGTTTGAAAGTATTCGAAGAAAGCTTTACATAAAACGAGACAAGAATTATACAAGGGATGAAGATGATGTTGGATGTCTGAAAAAACTGTGGAATTATCTCATAAGCCGGCCAATCTGGTGGTGGAACCAAACAGTGGAACCTGATGAAAGTGCTGTTCTGGTCAGTAATAGACACACAAATATTGCTTTACCATTATAAGGATGCTAATGTCATGTTCAATTGTAAACAATTGTGAATCAATTTGCAGGCATCATGTTCCAGAGATTAAAGGTGATTGTGAAATATTGAGTTGTCTCAATTTTTCCCAGGGGTCTGTATCAGGATTATTGCTAAGGGATATTATCAGCATCTCTGAAGTTGCAAGAGTCTATATCAGAGATTGAGAATATGTCTCTTGTTGTTGCAGGACATTATTCCAAAGAGTAGGAAGAAGACAGCAGTCCGATAAAGTTGCAGGATTCTTTTGTGGAGACCAAAGAAATGTCTCTTATTGTTGCAGGATATTATTTCCGAGATAGCAAAGACAACGGCATCTGATAAAGTTGCAGGATTCCTCCTTATAGATTGAGTATATGTCTCTTCTTGTTGCAGGATAAAATTCCAGAGATAGCTAGCAGACAGAGACAGCTTGAGGAGAGGATTGACGAGAGACTAGAGAAGATAGAGAAACAGATGAACAGACTGATGACCAGTCTCCTGGACGTGCAAACACAGAAGAGCAGCAACATACCAGCTAAATAACCACATGTTTGTTTGTTTGAATTAATTGTTCTTCTACAGTCTCTTAGGGTCAATATCTTGTGTTGAAAAGATACGACAACAAATTTAAACTTGTTCTTGTTTTTTTTACACTTGTTTAAAGGGTATGGCACAAACAAATATGTAGTTTAGAATTCATGGCAATAACCTTTAAAATGATTTGAATTTATAGCAATTAATATTAAAATAGCAATTAATATTAAAATAGCACTTAAAATTAAAATAGCACTTAAAATTAAAATAGCACTTAAAAAAAATAAAAACATTATTCAAAATGAGTTTCGAACTCAATTCACTATGTAATAAAAAATAAGATCTGGAACCTGATGAAAGGCAATAATGATGTTGTTTGATAGTACTTGTACTAGTAGATGTATTTGTACGACCTCAGCTGGTCATTGGTAAATTTAATGTTGATATAATTTTGGGTCTCACACTGTATGAAAATTCTAATTTTCAGTGCAAAATATTTATGATTTGCTTGTGCTATACAGTCCATTAAAGTGCTTCAGACTAAGGTAATGATGACATGACAACCATTTTGTATTTCCATCTGCATTTATGCACGTCTCAATCTGATATGAGCGAGTAGTTCACTAAACTCTAGTCTCCGATGATATGCTCATGTATCCACATTTATTGTTAAGCTTTTGCTAACCTTCAAATGTCAACCAGGCCAGAAGTCAGAATCAACGTTTTATACAATCATTACAAAGATGCCAGTTCTTATGGGAGCAGCAAACGTTATTGCATTGTTCTCCAACCCGTTACCAGTGAATTATCTTGTATTTTATTGCAATGACTCTTTTAAATGTATTTTATTGCTTACATGTTGATGATGTGACTGATTAATAAATCTACCTGTTGTTCACACATTAATATTAGTTCATGTAAATAAAATAAAAAATACTACACGAACTTTTGAGTTCAATACAGAATTTGTTCGTCTTACGCATACGTTCATGAACTGCGCCTTGATTAACTCATGGAAAAGAGGACATCAGGAAAAAATCCCGAACATATCATTATTACTGATATTTGTCATTGTAAAGATGGTACCATCTGTTCGAAAAGGAAGGTTTTTATGGTTATAAGTCAACTTCCAGTAGTTTACATCTATGTTGAACACCTTCATTAAGATCATTTGGAAATTACAAATGTTTTCCAAAACAGAGATGAACCATTTATGTACTGTTAGGGCATTTTATTTAAATATCTTAGCACCAAGTTTGGTTTCTTTCCCATGCTTCCAAAATTGATTATCAATTCCTTACTGCTATGAAAACTTTGACAAGATTGCCTCAGACTAGTTAACACATCTTCTACCTAATTTGTAAACCTTGGGCACTCTGAAAACTGTTGGTTAATTGTTTTGTATGATTTCTTTCAAAAGCACATGACCCATAAGATTGTACTAATGCTTTGATGAATTGCTTTCCTAACCTTCACACCAAGCTCATTATCCATCATTTACAGTCACTGATGACATAAACACCTCTCATGCTTATGGTGGAAAACATAACCCCATCATGGTGTGTGCTCCCTTCGAGAGGTTTCCAACTTAGCATTCACCCTCCTCTTGTTCCATCTTTCATAACTACTGACAATGTTGTATGTTATTTATCTTTTAATTCAACAATACTAACTTGCTGATAAATCAACAATGAATAATATCACCATGCAAAACAGTTTGCTCAACAACATAGATAAGAATAAATAATTAATGATTTTGTAGATTTACATATATATCCTTATTATCCTCCTAATTGCTACACACATTAATATGGAAAATAATAAATAAATTTGAGTAATATCACACTCATAAAGATTCGTGTAGACATATTTCCTAACCTTTTTCAACATAAGCTATTCAATAAACATTTTGCTCAGGCATGTTTACAATTACTATTTTGATGTAATCTGAAACCTATGCAATATTCACATACAGAACTTTTCAATAAATATGTTTTTGAGAAAGGTATAATAAATATATATAAACATACCTCGAAAAACAACTTGTTTTCAAAAGAAAATTAATTTAAGAATACTTAAAACCAGTTTAGGTAAAGCTGAAAATAAGTAATTCATTCTTTTAAAAAGACCCAAACATTGTTTTGAGAAACAATTGAACAAAAGATTTGTCACTTTGTAGCGTATTTGTATTCGTAACTCAAAACCAGTCATAATGAACTCTGTTATCCATACGATGTCTTTGTAAGAACGAGTGCGCGCCAGTTACTGTACCGGATGTTCCGTTAAGGAGAGAGCAGACCTCATGGCTGCTGATTGTACTTGACTGTCATGTAATATCAAACAAGCATCAATACACGAATCCTCCGGAACGTAACAGTGTTTGTTATAAAGTCATCACATATTTTGGCGACGAGGTAAAAAGCTGGATGCATTATCGTTTTTGTGGACATTTTGTGTGTGATTACGTCTGTCGTGTGTCATTCGCTTCCAAAAAAAAACATGGCGTCCTCTTCCTCCGGGAAGATCGACGAATTCAATCCAGAGACAGACAGATGGGAAATTTATTGTGAACGATTAGAGCTGTTCTTTACGGCTAGAGGTGTGGATGATGATAATGATAACAAAAGGGCTATTCTACTTAGTGAAATGGGCAAGACGGCCTACACACTTCTCAGGAATGTGTGTGCTCCTACGAAACCTAAAGAAATGTCTTTTGCTGACATAGGAAAACTCATGCAAGATCATCAACACCCAACCCCGTCAGTGATAGTTGAGAGACTTAGATTTCATAAGAGGGATATAAAATCTCAAGAAAGTGTTGCCCCGTATGCTTCAGAGTTGCGCAAATTGGCCAGTACATGTGACTTTGGTACTAATCTGGATGATTCACTTAGAGACAGATTAGTTTGTGGCATTAACAATGATGCTATTCAGAGAACTTGTCTTTGTGTAAAGTCTTGACGCACTACAACCCGGTCCTTCCACTCAACTTAGCAGCTGATGCTTCTCCTTATGGAGTGGGTGCGTTTGCTTCACGTACATTGTCTCCTGCAGAAAAGAAAATTCAGTGTCTGTGCCGCCTGTTCAAGGAGATACAATAATGCTCCTTGAGAACATGGCTGAATTCCCAGTGAATGTGAAACAAATTCAGATTTGGACAAGGAAGGATCCCTCGTTGTCTAGAGTGAAAAAAATAGTGGAATTTGGTTTCCTGAAAACATGAAGCCAGATTCAGAGCTCAAGCCATATGTTCAAAGGAAGCTTGAATTGAGTGTTCAAGATGGTGTGGTGCTCTGGGGCAACAGAGTAGTGGTTCCACTTCAGGGCAGGAAACAGTGTGTAGATGCATTGCATGAAACACACCCTGGAATAGTGAGGATGAAGGCTATTGCAAGAGGTCTTGTGTGGTGGCCATGCATAGATTCAGAGCTAGAGAACAAGGTTAAGACGTGTTTAGTATGTCAACAGAGTCGCTCCTCACCCTGCGATGCGAAATTGCATCCGTGGGACTGGCCATCTAAGCCTTGGTCACGTCTGCACATTGATTATGCAGGTCCCTTGCAAGGTAAAATGTTTCTCACCATTGTGGACTCCCACTCTAAGTGGATGGATGTGTTCCCTGTCAATAATGCAACAACTAGCACCACTCTTGAGTGTCTTCGGAGAACATTTTCAATCCATGGTATACCTGAGACAATCATTTCAGACAACGGGACGTGTTTCACAAGCGATGAATTTGCCTTGTTCATCAAAAGGAATGGTATTCAGCACATCTGTACATCCCCTTACCACCCAGCGTCCAATGGACTAGCAGAGAGAAGTGTTCAGACATTCAAACAAGGATTTATGAATTTCAGTGGAGGTTCCATCCACACAAGGGTGTCAAGATTCTTGTTCAGGTATCGCAACACTCCACAGACCACAACAGGGTTATCTCCAGCGCAGTTACTTTTTGGGAGACGTCCGCGTTCCCATCTGGACTTACTTCACCCCGACATTGGTTCTAAAGTCCAGCAGAAACAAGAGAAGCAGGCAAGCTATCACGATAGACATGCCAAGTCTCGACAGTTCACCATAGCTGATCTGGTTTATGTCAGAAACTTTCTTGGCAAGCCAAAATGGTTACCAGGCGAGATAATCCAGTGTACAGGTCCTGTCTCCTACAAGGTCAGCTTGGCAAATGACAAGGTTGCTAAAAGACATGTAGATCACCTCATGAAGCGGTATTTGGACTGTGACTTGTGGGAACCCAATTCTCCCGGAAGGTCAGAGGAAAGTGATATGCAGAAATCAGCTATTACATTCTCAGCAGAACTTCCAGAACAGAATCCTCTACAAGTATTATCCACAGACAAACCAACTTCTGATGCCACATCACCTTCATGTGACACTAGTCTGGAACTACTCGCGAACGCAGAGCTCCTGATAGACTCAATCTGTAAACATACTGTAGAAATTGTTGAGTGCTTTTCCTTTCAGGATATTGAACTTTGTGTTTTTTACATTGTGTTCATTTCAGAAACCAAGTGAATGAACATTTATTTGTGACTTTTAGTGTTATACTGTTAACAGTTTGTTATATTGGAAGGATTCCAGTGATCAGTATCTCATTCTCTGGATGTTTGGCCGAGTAAGGTTGTTGAATCACTTTTGTTGTTATTAACTAAAGGTGGAGGAATGTAGCGTATTTGTATTCGTAACACAAAACCAGTTATAATGAACTCTGTTATCCATACGATGTCTTTGTATGAACGAGTGCGCGCCAGTTACTGTACCGGATGTTCCGTTAGCAAGAGAGCAGACCTCATGGCTGCTGATTGTCCTTGACTGTCATGTAATATCGAACAAACATCAATACAAGAATCCTCCGGAACGTAACAGTGTTTGATATAATGCCCAAGTCATCACGCACTTGTCAAATGGCAAAAAAGTAATCAATCTCTAGTAATCAAAATGGCACATACTTTAAGACACATTCCACACTGTTGTGTGAAAGAATTTATTTTGTTCCAAATGGATTGTAAATTTGATGTTATCTACAGCTATCAATTTAGTTTAATTTCTGAGAGATAGAAATCTTCAAACATCTTTGCATCCCCAATATGATGGGAAATGGTTTCTTCAGCTATTTAGCTGAATAAGACTGTAGATTAAGATATGTACATTATGGATCAAACACCTGTTGAAAATATGGTATGACTGTAAACTGAAGTGAAAAAAAATCTTTTTAAGGATGAAGTCAGCCTTTATCAGCTAATCTAATCAATTCAAAATTATTTCTGTAAAAAAGGCTTCAAGAAAGTATTTGCTTGATGTGAATATAACTGAATTTTGTCTTGAGCTCAAGTTTAACAGACATAGCGCTTACCAAGCAACTACATTACTTCTGTGTCTGCATATTTCTTATTCATGGTTTTCCATTTATTTCGAAGTTCTTCTGCTGTCCTGCCTTTAGCAAACTGGAACATGTGTAGAATACCCCTCCAGTTGTAACCAAGCGTCCTCACCCCTCTTCGCAGTCGTCTCTCTTCACACATGGAGAATACTGGGCCTCGCTTCCGCCTCTTCTTTGATACCTTGTCCTTCTTCATCTGCAAATAATAATACGGAATATAAATTAAGTGTCAAAAAAACAGGAGAGTGATCCCCCCTCTCTCCCAACCCCGTTGTCTGGCTGCTTCACAAAACATTAAACATTAAACATCACACAATCACAAATCATGTCAATGAATGATGTTTTCTTACAATTGAAGACAGTCATATTATGTATCTGAACAAAAGCAGGTCTCATTTCACTCCAAACTTAAACATGTTTTGGGCAAAACAACCACATTGACTGTTCATACAAAGATTAAAGTTTTCATGACTTTTTGAGATATAATCAGGAAAGGGAACAAAGTAAGCAGTTTTGTTAGTGCTTAAGGCTCACAAGAAAGATGATTGCACTAGGTGGAAGATATTATTGCAAACATATTTTGGAAAAGAAGAAAACAAGAATTAAAACAACAAAACATTCTAAACGAGCTAAAAGGAGCTTTCAAAATAAAAAATAGGCCAACCAATCTAGCATGTTTTTCCTTTAAGTCAACAGCAGTGCGGGAAGGATGAAAACTGTAAGTGACCAATATTTGACTCCATTTTGTTCCAAACTTTTCTACACCATGAAGCAGATTCTTTATTTCCTCTTCACTGTAGAAAGCTCGACTTCGTTTCCGTTTTCTTCGTCTCCCAATATATATTAGTTAATCTATCCGTAACGCTGCATCTGCCATTTGCATTTGGAAAAGGGAAGGAACTCTCGTTCTAATGAGATACGCTCGCCGCCTGAGTACGTGTGAATGCAAAGGCGAAAGCTTTCGGGTTCAAATCTACGCGTACTTTCGAAACGGAAATTTATTTTCGTTTACATCTTTTTTATTTAGAAACAGATTCTAAGACCCGCTGGAACATTTAGATAATGCCAGCACAACAGCTCTGTTGCCTCAAAGGCAAAGAATGGAGGGTTAATTAAATGTCAATTTACCGTGGATATCATTACGCTGTTCATTTGGATATATCAATGCTTACATTTGAAGATAACTTTTACAGCTCCAGTAATGATCTTTTTTGGCAAAATGAATGCAGAATGACATTGTATGATAAAGAGGTTATCATTCTCGTATGTTTTGGGAGGTAAATATCCTGCATTAGGAATAAATACTATGTCTTTAGCTCGCCAAGGCTTGCAAAATACAATGTTTATTCCTAATGCAGGATATTTACCATTCCAAAACATTCTCGCATGATAACCTCTATATATTACCAACTCAACATCATTCATAACATGAGACCTTAAGGTCGAAAGTACTTGGGTCTATATATATATATACACACATACACACACATATTCAAGAAAAGTCATGAAAGCGCATCTTCCTTGTCTTCTAGTCGGAGCTCCCACTGGAAGAGTAGAACTCGTACACACTCAGCCCACCGGATGGTGGACAGGAACTGCCAGTGCTCCTGTCATTCAGTTCTGGTAGAGGACGGCTCTTGTAGATAGGTTGATTAGACTTGTGCTTCAGAATAAACTGCCTCTCTGTACCTCTGACACTTCTGTGTTCTGTACATGTCCCTGTACTTGTTTCAAGTGAGATGTTGTATGTTCGACTGTTCAGCAGGAGGCGGTTTAAAGCTTTTGGTGCAAAACATCCTATCAATAAAAGTCAAATCAATATATCAATTGTTGTGTCAAGCAAAGAATATATATTTGTGGAATAAAACATAAGCTATGAAAAAGATTGTGCCAATAAATTCTAGCGGCCAATAATATCAGTCTCAGAATCATACCAGAACTCTGTTGTAAATAATATCCAAACGTCAATCTGTCACTACAGTGTTCATTTGCTTATATCATTGCCCACATTGGTCTAGAAGACATCTTCAACTAATCAAAATAGTATGAACAGGCATTTTACTATATAAGGATAGCATAATACAAATGACATTCCCTGCAAAATACTCTGATTATTCCTAATGTAGGTTATTTACTATCCCAAAACACAATAATAAAATCTCCTTTTAATAATAGACCGATCCATTAAGCCCCGCCCTCTAACGACCGCCCCTAGCAAACGCAAACCACGGACAAACATGCGGAAGTGTCCGACACATGTGTAACTGAGTAAACTTAGCTTGATTACGTTCTGTCTATTCGTTTCCACTACATCAGAGCTAGGACGCACCCCTATAGACGGCAGTGGAGGAAATCCTTTGTCGCACTTTCACGCATCTGTTACGACTTTCGCGCACAAAAAAACTACATCAACGCTTTCTTCACACTTTTACCTAAAAGTTCGCATGTATTTTGTAATAAAAAGTTCAGAGAAAAGTATTTATTAGCAGTCAAACAACTCTGTCGATCTCTCGCGATCGGTCGCCGCCATTTTGAGTCACGTGACCTATGACACATCGGGGATTCCCTCCCCAAAATAGTGACACACGTGCGATGGCTCCGATGCTTGTTTACAAATTGGTTCCCTGGTTGTTTAGTTTAGTTTTCATTGGTGCAAACATTGTCAGAAAATAAACGCAGTGGTATGGCATCATGTACATCATTTCAATATTCTTCATATTTCCTCAAATCTGATGAGACATATAAGAGGTAACAATTGAAAGAGGTTGTGTATAGTCATACACAATTGTCTTAAGAACATGTAAAAACTATATTTTACTAGGCCGAGAGTGAATAATAATGTATTTGGAATATCTACGATATCCAATAAAGTTTGTGACAACAGAAATGTCAGGGACTTCCCTAACCAAGTGCCAAGAATGCCCATGGAGTCCTTGTTTGAGCATTGTTCATCTTTTAAATCAAATTCCATATCATACTTAAATTTGACTTCTTCAAACAGAAATAGTAGTTAAACCTTGCCCATTCTATCTGCAATTTAAGATGGTTTAAAATTCCTTTAAATGTGTAATAATAATGACTAAACTACTCACTAATGTTGTGATGTTTGACATAAACATAAGCATTATTTTGCCCTATCACATAGTGATAGATTTTTTCAAGTCTTGCTATTACCTTCTACTTCCAGACATTAAGAATGATGTTATATATTTGTCAATAATTTTAGTATTAGTGACATTGCTCCCTAAAAATGATTGTATATTTTATTTTGAGAAAGTATCACTTTCTAAAATTCATAGGCAATTTCATTATAAACAGTTAGCAGTTCTAAATGCTGTGTGTTGGGTTATTTGGGAGTTGGTGTTTGAAATTTAATCAAACCTGATATAATAG
Organism: Phorcus lineatus; assembly: GCA_921293015.1. NCBI lineage: Eukaryota > Metazoa > Mollusca > Gastropoda > Trochida > Trochidae > Phorcus > Phorcus lineatus. Next base: position 22,982,896 of record OV121096.1, on the reverse strand, counting down.
TCCCTGTTACGTGCTCTAAGGCTTGTCAATATTACCGTACAGGTACTTGTGACATAAGAGTTAAACAGACAGCTGATGTCCAGTGTGCCTTTTTTATTCATTCATTGCGTACTGTACAAGCAAGGGAGGTAACTCACACATGTTCATATTAAGTGCGTACCACGTAACATCTCCCTTTTTCTGAATAAACAAATATGTTTATGAAAATGAAGATAACAATCATTGATGTTAAATGATTGAGATATACTGATGTTATTATAGTCCATCATATTATTATTATCAGGTCAGCAGTACATTTGGGAAGAGTCACTAACACAAAGAACATTATGACTAGAGGTTCATGATTGTTATGGTTGGTATTAATGAACCGTAATACAGTTAAAGATCCAGTCTGCGAACTGATTTAACTGTCCTTCCAGACCTAGTTTGGTAAGTGGATGGTTGAGGTGTGACACAGACAGGTGGGTCACGTGATGACTTGCGTGAAGGGTCGTCGGCTGGAGTTGGAACAGTGGTTGGAGTTCTATTCTGAGTGACTTGGATCTGAGGTTGGATCTGAGGTATGGTGTCTTCCATTCTAGATGTCTTCTTCAGACGCAATTGTTGACGATTTCGTCGATATTCATTACCATTCTGAGTCTGAACTGTGTATGATCTGCTTTTCAGTTTGCCTGTAACAGTTGCCTCAGTCCACTCTTTCTTTCCTGTTTGGATTGGCTGCATTCGAACAGTGTCACCTGTCTGCAGTGGCTTGAGAGAATTACCTGGATGGCATGTTTCATGTCTCTCAATAACTGACAGTCGCTTATTTTCCAGATTAACCTTCTCATCACTGTAGAAGTTTGGTCTGAGAGAAGAGATAGTACTGGGAACTTGCGTTCTAGTGCTGCGTCCCATCAAGCGCTGTGCTGGACTGGTTTGAAGACCTTCTGTTGGAGTGTTCCTGAGGTTTAGGAGACCAAGATAAGGATCTTCTTTGGCTGCATGACACTTCTTCATCATACGTTTTGCAATTTTCACGGTCGCCTCAGCTGCACCGTTTGCTTTACTGTTACCGGGGCTAGAAGTTTCATGTTTGAAACCCCAGGCCTTACTGAATGTCTGGAACTTTTCACACATGTATTGTGTTCCTCCATCACTGATAACCGTGTTAGGGATACCATGGCGGGCGAAGTGAGATTTCATCTTGTTCACTACAGCTTCAGATGTTATCTCTGGTAGATAGTCAACTTCAAAGAAATTACTGTATAAGTCAGTTGTAACAAGATAATTTCTACCTTGAAGAGTGAATATGTCTGTTCCTACAGTGTCCCAAGGCAGATCAGGTATATCACGCATGTTGAGAGGCTCTTGTGGTTGTTTGTCACAGAATCTAGCACAAATGTCACAGGTCTCTATATATTGTCTTATTTCAGAAGACATCCTGGGCCAAAAGACTAGGTTTCGAGCACGTCGAAGACACGAGTTGATTCCCATGTGACCTACATGCAGCTTTTTCTTGATTTTGGTTCTCAAAGATGAGGGTATAATAACTCTAGTCCCTCGAAGGATAATTCCATCTTGGACAGTCAGTTCATCCCTGTAGCTGAAATAAGGCATAAGTTCTGGCGTCAACCTCTGTTTGTCATTCGGCCAACCTTGCATGATAGTAGCTTTGAGTTGCTGGAGTGAACTGTCACTTGCTGTTGCAACTCTAATTTCATTCAGGCGTTCATCAGATATGGACAGGTGAGACACATTATTGACATACACAGGGCTTATCTGGCAGTGGAGCTCTTGATAGTGAATCTGCAACAGGAATATCCTTGCCTGGCTTGAACAATAGACTGTAATTGTATTTCTGTGTCCGGAGGAGTAGAGACTGAAGTCTGTTTGGAGCTTTTGAGAGTGGCTTCTTAACAATTGTGATGAGTGGCATGTGGTCAGTCACAACATTGACACGTCGTCCAAATGTATAATGGTTGAACTTTTCCAGACCAAAAGTGACGGCCAACATTTCCTTCTCGATCTGGGCGTATCTTCTCTCACTGTCTGAGAGGGATCTACTGGCGAAAGCAACTGGCTTGCCATTTTGTAGAAGTACAGAACCCAGACCATATTCACTAGCATCATTCTCCCGTGTCAGTTCCTTTTCAGGGTCGTAGAAGACGAGCACTGGAGCCTGTGTCACCATTTGCTTTACTGTCTCATATGCATCCGACTGTGTAGAGGACCATGTCCATGGAACGTCTTTTTTCACAAGATTGCGCATTGGCGCAGTAACTTCCGTCAGGTTTGGCAGGAATTTGGCCAAGTAGTTGACTAAGCCGAGATATCGTCTTAGCTGTTCAATGTTGGTTGGAGGTTTCATGTCACAGATTGCTCTGACTTTTTCAGGGTCAGTTTGAAGTCCTTCCTTGGTGATCCGATGTCCCATGAATGTTATTTCACTCATTCTCAGTTGGAATTTGTTGTGATTCAGTTTGATGCACTTTTCACGACAACGTTGCAAAAAGTTAAGTAGATTGCGATCATGTTCATCAGTGTCTTTTCCATGGATCAGAACATCGTCCGCAATGCAGACAACACCAGGAAGACCCTCCAGGGCCACGATCAACTTCTTCTGAAAGATTTCTGAAGATACTGAAGTGCCAAACGGAAGTCGGAGCCAGCGATAACGACCATAACATGTCTGAAACGTAGTGAGATAACTGGACTCCTCATCAAGCTGTACATGTAGATAACCAGAGGACAAGTCAGCCTTTGAGAACACTCTTGACTTACTTAGCTCATGGAGAGTGTCTTCGAGGACAGGTAGAGTATAGTGCTCACGTTGAAGTGCTTTGTTTAGTTCCTGTGGGTCTAAACAGATGCGCAGATCACCAGATTTCTTGACTGCTATCGCTATCTGGCTTACCCATGGAGTAGGCTCGCTTACAGGTGTGATGATACCACACTCTTGCATGCGATTTAGTTCACTCTTCAACTTGGTCCGTAGGGCAATTGGTACTCTGTGATTCGACATGACAACAGGTCGACAGTTAGGTGTACAACTCCGTCAAAACATCCAAGTTTCCCATCGAATACATCACTGTATTGCCCCTCACTTGAGACACTAGCCACCCTCTCAATATTTTCCTCATGTACGGTTACAAGTCCCATCTGTGTAACAGTCTTGATGCCTAACAAAGGTATGAAACTTTCACTTACAACAATAAATTCCACTGAATACTTCTTGTTGTTTGCAGGGTTACGCAACGATACACGCACAGTACCTAGTGGGGTTACATTTGTATTATTCCAAATTTTCAAGTTTTTAGTGGTAGATGACAACTTTGACATTTTGTCATTTATCAAAGTAGCAGGTACAATATTGACAGATGCTCCTGGATAAACTGTGAAAATAACATCTTTGCCATCAACTAGCATACGACACTTCACAGGTTTATCAAAGTTACTAGTAACAGTGTTGATCCATTCATCGTCAGAGGATACATCATCCACATAGTTGACCTTCCTATCAGATCGCCTATTTGGGCAAACAGGTGCAAAGTGATTCTTCTCATTGCATCGAGAGCAAGTTTTACCCCAAGCTGGACAGAGATCACGTTTCATGATGTGTGAGTAGCCACAGAATTTACAGTTTCTCTCTTTTGATGAATGAGTAGATTTTGACTTGTGAAATTCTGATTTGTTATAACCTTGACTAGCACTAGAACCCTGTTTCTTGTTTGATTTCTTATTGTAATGTTTGTTACTCTGGTTGGGTTGCTTTGGTCTCACACTGTTTACATTTTCAGGTCTTAGCATTCTAGACTGAGTAGTAGCATTCTCTGCTGCTTTGCATATGTCTATGCACCTATTCAAGGTCAAATCACGTTCTCTGAGTAGTGTTTGTTGTGTAGTATGATCCCTTATGCCAAGTACTAGTCTGTCTCTAATGATAGATGGCACACAATTATTACAGTAATTGCAAGTTTTCACAAGAGAACGCAGGGAACTGTGAAATGCTTCAAATGATTCTCCCTCTGTTTGTACACGTTTCTTAAAAACAAAACGTTCATAGGTCTCATTTACTTCACCTACAGCAAAGTTATCAAATTTCTGTATAATTTCAATGACAGTTCTTTCATTATCAGCAGTGTCAAATTGAAATCCATTATACACTTTCAAAGCTTCATCCCCTAGTGTGTGTAGTAAAAGTGCTACCTGATAGTCCCTCTCATAATCCTGCAACTTTATGAAAATAGAATAATTTGTCCACTTTTGTTTAAAAACTTTCCAGTTTTCGGCAATGTTACCCTCAATAACAAGGTGTACAGGAGGTTTAATTCCACTAACTGGACCCGGCCCACGAACAGGACGTTCAGCTTGTTCCGCTTCTTCATTTCCGTCAGCCATAATGAGTGAAAAGACTGATAAGATACACTATATCGCCCAATATATCACCCATGAAAATAGGAAACAGTCTGACAGACGCACGTGGTCATTTTGACACAACCGAGAAACGTAGCGGCAAAGTTAATCAAAGTTACTGATACACAGTTATTTTCACAAGAAGAGTGAGATCGACCGCTGCTGCCACCATGTTACGTGCTCTAAGGCTTGTCAATATTACCGTACAGGTACTTGTGACATAAGAGTTAAACAGACAGCTGATGTCCAGTGTGACTTCTTTATCCATTCATTGCGTACTGTACAAGCAAGGGAGGTAACTCACACATGTTCATATTAAGTGCGTACCACGTAACAGTCCCTGAACACAAGAAATTACATTTTCTTGTGAGAATGAAATAAAAATATTATTAATATAAACCTCGTTAATTTGTCAACCAGATCAATTATGTTTTAAATTTACAATATATATTACTATTTACAGAAAAGGTAAAAGGACACATACAGTGATCTATTACATAGAGGTGACCTGGAGAGCATTGAAAACTCGCCAGTATTTTGGGGAGGGAATCCCCGATGTGTGATTGGTCACGTGATTCAAAATCTCGAAATAATTTTTCAATTATAACGTATTTCGAACTCGGCGGTCCCATGCCTTTACTGCTGTTATTTGTCGAGGTAAACTGATTCATTGACTAGTTACGATCTGTCAAGGTAGATAACTGGGAATTGTGTGAGAATGGATCAGGATACTAAATGTTCCAGCTTAAATCTCTATTCAGTCTACAATACTGTGAAGTACTTTAAAGGGGCAGCACGTTTGTTGAAAGATTTCTTTCTTCAATTATTTCAAAATGATTAATAGTTTATGCCAAATGTATAATTTCAGAGGGTCAAAACACATCATTAACCCTTTTGTTTCAAGTAAAAAATGTTGCGTCCATCTTTGTGTGAACACTTTTTGATTATTTGAGGTAAAGGTATGGATTTCTATAACTTGCCAACCGTTCATCTTAAAACTGTTTCTTTTGATCAAAAATCATTGTCTTGAAATGGGATACATTTATCATCGTTTTCGTGAGCTCACTTTAATCACTTAAAATAAAAGTGCTACTGTCCCTTAAACGTCATGGTTTCACGTGTTCTTGGAACTGACATTGTGACATAGCGTCGTAAAACACTCAAATAAAAGTACTATTAAAGAGCCACTCCGTGAGTTGTTGGAGTCATATATGCCAAACTTAATCAATGATGTCATTTGATCGCGAAGTATCGACTGTTACCAAAAAGACACATTTTAAAGCTTATTGTTGTTTTTTTAAAGTGACAATATGAAGGTAAAACATCGCAATTATGATCGAAAACCGGACAGTGGCGCGCGTCAAATCGTCACACGTCATTTTGGAGACTTATCTAAAACAGCCATGAGGACAGTTAGGAGTTGTTAGTGTTTGTTGGGTTTTATAACTCGTATCCATGTATATTGGACGTGATATCTACACCTCTGTGCTTTTATAAGGTTGTTTTAGATTTTCATGGAAAACTAGTATTTGTCACATATATGTCTTTTGGACATGAGAAGTTCAGATGTTTTGATTTTATATCACCACATATGACATTTAGGTTCGTATCAGAGGTAAATATTATGTTATGAAAATCACGGAGTGGCTCTTTAAGCATTTGACACAACCTTCAGCTTCCTCCCAATCTTTGCCTTGTCTTCCTGTATATCCCTAAACTTTTTTCCACTCGGAGAGGTTTTGGGTTTAAGATTTCCTGTAAATAAAACAGATAACTGATACTGGTACTTTGTTATTGACTGGCATTTGCTCTCTGTGTAAGAACAAAACTTATCATACTTATATGATATTAATATTCCTTTAATTGCGGTGCATTTTCGTTCTTTTTTCATTATAAATCGATCATAAATGTCATCAAATCACGAAATAGGGCGAAATAGGCTTAGCGTATTCCTAACTGTTGATCCCTTGACAACTAAGGTCAACTATTACATTAGAGTGTGATGTTTAATTTTTTTCTAACGTTGATAAAATCCTCTATTTTTGGGTTCTGGAAAATGTCATGCTACAACTGCTTAGAAAAAATCTCGTACACAAAGGGGTCTGCAAACCCATAATCCTGAAGCCACATTTAGAATGCATAGACGAAGGTGGCGTAATCATTGTTCCTGACGTCACGTCACTATGACATTTGCACAAGGGCACCGTATGATAAATATCAGCCTAAATAAATGCCCTCTTAGGTAACAATTTATCAAACAATAACAAATTTTATAATCTACACTATTGACGAACGTACGTCAAGTGCGTCCTCGTTGTTGTTCTCTGTCGCCCCGTGTAACGGAATCCTGCCCCTGGAGTTCCTCTGATGGATATCAGCACCTGCCTCCATCAACAGAACCACCATCTTTTGATGTCCATACTGCGCAGCTATGTGCAGCGGAGTGTTCCCGTCTCGGTCAGTCATGTTCACCTGCTTGCTGTAATAGAGAGATTTAATTAACACCTAACCGTGATTACTGTTGTAGAGTGTTGTCATTGACATTTTGCAATTCTTGCTGTGATAGAGAGATGTTATTGAAATGTTGCAGTGCTTGCAGTGATAGAGAAATGCAATAAGTCTGTTGCAATGCTTTCTTTGACAGAGAGATGTTAACAACATGTTGCAGTGATTGCTGTAATAGAGAGAGGTCATTGACAGGTTGCAGTATTTGTAGGAGAGATATATGTCATTGACATGTTGCAATGCTTGCTGTAAAAGAGAGATGTCATTGACATGTTTCAGGTCTTGTTGTTATGGAAAGATGTCATTAACATGTTGAAGTGCTTGCTGTGATAGAGATAACTGACATTGACATGTTGCATTGCTTGCTGTAAGAGACAGAGGTCATTGACACGTTGCAGTGCTTGCTCTGATAGAGAAATACCATAAGTCTGTTGCAATGCTTTATTTGTAAGAGAGTTGTTAAAAACACGTTGCAGTCCTTGCTGTGATACAGAAATGTCATTGGCGTGTTGCAGTGCTTGATGTGATAGAGAGATTTACATGTTGTAGTGCTTGTTGTGACATTTTGAAAGAATGCCGATAAACCTACTTATGTTTGAGGAGTATTTCAGCGATTTCCTTCCGGTTGTGTTGTGCGGCCATGTGGAGTGGTGTTGAGTGGGCCATGCTGTCAGCACGTGAAGTGTAGCTACCAACATGCTGCAACAGTTCCTCCACGATCTCCTTGTTACCAGAAATGACTGCCAGATGAAGTGGGGACATTGTGTCTCTCCGACCCTCAGTTGCACTTGCCCCTGCATTTTGAAATAGTTTATACAGCTTACAATAACAATGTAATCACTACCAATTATATATCTATACTGATAATGCTGTTGTTCTAGGTGTTAGTGATGATAGTATTTATATGATGAAGATTTTGATTGTTAAGAATATTGGTGTTGTTGATTTTGATGCTGATATTGCGTCTGATCTCCAATTTGGTGATATACGCAAGGAATATAACGATTTCAGATATAAAAGAAGATGCTTGTTTAGATGTTGATGTTAGACATTGATGCTAGTACTGATAATAGGTCAATGCTGATTTTGATGTTGATGTTGATATACATGTCGGTTCTGAAAGTTAATAATGTTGATGATAATGTTGGTAGTGATAATCATATTATGATGAAAATACTGTTGTAGATGTAATTTAAGCTGATACACCCACCTGACTTGAGGAGTTTCTGAACCACACGGCGCCAACTCTCAGCAGCGATGTGCAAACACGTGTTCTTCCCATTGTCTTTCATCGACAGGAACTGCCAGTAACAAGGTCCATTATATGGCCATATCAATACAATTGCATTACGTTACAGCATTGAGGTCCATGCAAGCTTCAACTTGAATATCGTAAAATCGAGGTAACATCAATATTGATTAAGGACTGCATTCAAAGTCCTCTTTCTTTAACCATCAAGCAAAGAAAATTTTACTTGTCTCCTATCTTCTTCCGACTGTGGGTCATCCCCAAACCTGTCGAGTATATCTTTTACCATTTTGATGTTTCCAGTTGCACATGCATAGTGTAGTGGGGTCGAGTTGGTGTTGTCGACATCGGTGACCCTTGCTCCCTCTGTGAGCAGAACCCTGGCTATGTCGATCTGAGTGTAGGTGGCAGCCAGATGAAGAGGAGTCATTCCATGGTAGTCCTTCCACTGTACAGATAGAATAACTCGTGATCCTCGTGATACGAGACGACATATTGTTGTCATTATTGCACTATGAAAATCTTCGTATCAAGATAAACATAAAACGATCTGTAAATCCATAACTTTATGTTGGCATGTTGGCTTTAACTCAAGAGCAATCCTTGACAATCAAGCGAGATTTTGCCCACATGCTCTACGTGAGGTTTCCGTCCTCACTGAGCTCGCCTAAGGACACCTGCGTTACCATTTGACAGATGTTCCTTCCAAATCAAACTTTCCGCCAGGCACTGTCTTCAGAAATCACATGTTTATTATGGTGCATTGTAATCCAAAGCAAAGGTTTATTTATTCAAGCTACCTTTTTTTATTAGATTTTCCTCCTAAACTTTTCCAGAACTTGCACACAGAGCGTGAAGGTGGTTTGCATATGGACAATTTTACCTGCATGATGGTAGAAAACAATACGAAAAGGTCTCTATTTTCTATCTCGATCAAATTAAACTTAAACCTCGTGCGGACAGGACAGTTGATAACATCAACTTATCCTAAACAGGATTTCTTACTAAATTTCAAAATAAGGATACTGACGTGGACAAGATTGTCGTGGAGTCTGTTTGTGTCTTCTCCCAAGATGATCCCTACACAGGAGCTGCTCCCATACACCACGGCATAGTGGAGGGGGGTTTGCTGGTTGACTTTGTCTGTCACGTAGATGATCTCTGTCTCTCCGTTGTTAGCTTTCTTATCCTTCTCGATCAACAGCTCCATACACTCACCAGATCCAACCGACCCCTTCAGAAACAGCAAAGCACAAGTAAAACATATCCATAAGCTTCATAACCTTTCCAGAATCTCTAGGTGAAAACTACACACTCGCTATCAGGCTTTGAAGACACTCTTTACCCAGCATATAAATGGCATCGTCCTTATGGCTAGGTTGGACTCAAGCATCACAAGATCAGATCAGGTTGACGCTATCCCATTTTTCATATATCGCTTAATAAAAGGGTAAGGGATAACCTTCCGCTCCCTTTTTTCAAAAGGTGAAACCTCCTCTTCGAATTTTTTTTATCCACCACTGCGTTAATTGACTCACATTTGAAGAAGAACTCCTCGCATCCGAACCCGAGGACCTGGCATCAGACTCCCTATGCTCTTGTCCTCCATGGGCCCTGAATTCAGGAGCGTTTCGGGTCTTTCCTCGGACTGTCTTGGCAGCGTAGTGAGCCAAGGTTTGTCCATGCTCGTCTTTGACTGTGTGGTCTGCAAACAAACAAAGACAGTTTGTATACAAGTTTTAAAAGAGCCTGTCGTAAACAATTTGTTCTGCAAAACTGAATAGATCTTGGAATAAAAAATTTTCACAGGCTTCAAGGGTACTGAGAAGACCTTTCTACATTCGTGTCTGAACTACATGACTAAATTTGGGTATTTGTAATATATTTCCTCAAATGATGGAACACTGTTATTATGTTTACGTCTTGGTCTAGCGTATAGGTAAATCTAGACATACTGCGACCTAGACTATGTTAGAGGCTCATATTGCATATATGGTTCTATATTACCTGCACCCTGTTTAAGGAGCAGCGCGACAACATCCTTTTGATTGTTGAGGATGGCGTGTTGGAGGGGTGTCAGTCCTCGGCCGTCTCTCTCGTCGATGTTCTGGACGGCGCCTTCACTCCGGTCCTTCAGGCACCGCTCCAATTCACGCACGTCACCTTGCTTCGCTAACTGAAACAAGTAGACAAATTCAGCCATATCTCCGTCACATTTAGATTTTAAACTTTTCTTATTGAGCTTTAGTACTCGTTATTTGACCTGTGAATTGTTTTAACTGTTGTAAATGGCAATACGTTTGACCTACCCATTGTGATGCTTCCACTTACAGAGTTAAGTTAACTCACTACGTTTTTTTAGCTCGATTCTGGAGACCTTACAGTTAATAGGTTATGCTTGAGAAGCTATTTCTGCTGAGTTACCATGGAAACAATCCCAGGAAGAAGAAAACCCAAAAAGAAAATTACAGTTGTTTTGTTGGTTTTACATACAAACGTATATAATTAATTGCAATTTTATTAAAAGAAAAAGCTAGTTTTGCTGCACTATATTACGCAGATTAAAGATCTGCACAGGCTCCTTTACTCAAGCAGTTAGGTAAACCTTTGCCTCCAATTTGACCTCTAAATCTCAATGACTTGACACAGATGATTTCAAGCAATCACAATGCGCATTTCTTTACGGCCTTCTGAGAGTTCAAAAATATTGTCGCTATTTGAAAAGGAAACTCTTATAAACTTATCTTATAAAACAAGTTGAAATTGTTGGTAAAGGCCATTAAATGAATAATAACCCTACAGAATTAGTTATAACATCTCGTGCAGCTCATTGCCGATAAATTTATCTTCTATATGAAGATTTGTGGTTGTCGTTATGGGCCGGGAACGAAATGCAAGAAACATTGGGGGATGGAGGTCATTATTTTCGTCAAGCTTCGTTATTGAAAGGGAAAAAACCGTTTAGAAAAAGATAACAAGCGACTTTTTACATCTGTATTTCAGATTTGTCACACTAGGAAGATTCCAAAGCATAGTAAAGAAGATGGGAGATATCATTTCTGGATCGTTCGATATGCAACTTATACAAATATTGTGTTTTGTCCGCGGCAAAATCGAATAAGTGTTGACGTCCTTTAATATGTGCAAAGCAGCTTAAAGATTAATCTTTTAAAGAGCCACTCCGTGAGTTTCATACTGCATGCATTATTTGTGACTTCGTTGTATATACGAAATATTGGTGTGTGATAGTGCATTGGCTTTAACTTCAAAGGATTTTTACTGTTATAATAAATGTTTTCTTCCCGGTACGGCACCCATTTAAGGTCCTACGAACACTCAACAAATATACGTTTACCTGCGTCATTATCTCGATGAGGAAATTGATACACATGAGTACACCCAGTTCATGCATTTGAATTAGAACGTAATGGTGAAGTGTGCAGTTAAATCGGCAAGCAGAGCCCTCGGTCTCCTTATCGCTAAATTCAAGCACCTCGGAGGAATGCCTTTCAGCGTGTATACTAAGCTATACGATACGATGGTGTGGTCGATTCTGGTTTATGGCGCTGGTATATGGGGGACAAGAGAACAGTCTATGGTCAACGCTCTACATCACAGAGCTCTCAGGTTCTTCATGGGTGTTGGCAAATACACCCCGAACTTAAGTGTGAACGGCGACTCAGGTTGGATACCCCCCCTAGTGAGACAGTGGAAGGCAGTAACCAGAACATTTGCACGACTTACCAACATGAACCAAGGACGGGTAAATAAGAAGGTATTTTTATGGTCAAAGATAAAGAACAGAAAGTGCTGGACTCGACGAGTTAAGGAGTACATGGATGAAATTGGATTGGGACATTTAGCAAGCTGTGAAACGCTATAGAGAGTCGTCTGTTTACCCAAACTATAACCAACATAACTTTCAACAGATATACACGACAATGGAGACACAAGCTGAACGCTGACGATAGCTACAACCGTTCGTCCACAGGCCTTGGAAAACTCCGTCATTACAGACAGTATAAAAGGGCATATCAAGTTGAGAGCTACCTCAGTTCCCCCCTGCCGAGATCACACAGATCCGCCCTAGCTAAGTTCAGGTGTGGAGTAGCACCACTCAGAGTCGAAACCGGACGGTATGAAAACCTGCATTTTAATCACAGATATTGTTTTAATTGTAGTGATATTGTAGAAGATGAAATGCACGTTTTGTTGTTTTGCCCTTTATATCAATCTATTAGGGATGAATTATTTTTTTCTTGTTTTAATAAGCTAGAAGGTTTTAATCTACTACCTCCAAACGAACAGTTTTATGCCATGCTCAACAATCCCGTTTTAACTTTTGATAGTGCCAAGGCCTGCAATAGTATTCTTCTTTTACGTCGTAATCTTTTATATGGATAATTTATGCAATATTTTAGCTTACTTTTATTGATGTACATGCTTTTACTCTATTCAATATATTTTTTATGTTTTATAAATTGACACAGTGTCCCTCATAAATCGCTGAGCGATTGGTTGTATACACACAAGTGAGACAAAAATAAAACAATCTGTCTGTCTGTCTGTCTGCAAAGGGGAAATAAATTTAAGTCGATACGAATGGGACGGGAGGTTACAGTGACCCAGTCACAATGTTGTGACAACCACTTCAATGTCATTCATGCGGAAATTGAAAGGAAACTCAGTAGTTAAACTGTTTATTCAATAGTATTGAAAACATTTAATGCATTTAACGGAGAGTCCATCGAACAAATGAATTATTTATTATATTTGACAGCATTGAAAGAAATTGCCTGGTTCGCTATAACCTGATTTAATATCGGTCTTTGAGTTTTGTTTGATCAGATGTCTTACAACGGCAGTGTCTTACAAAAAAGGTCTGATAGATTTGGTAACATCCACAGATACATTATCAGTGAAAACGACAGTGCCCGTGTTTCTATTAGACTTTGACACTTGAAAATGGTTATTAAATTTGTATCCATGTACCTGTGAGTCAACTGAACATTCTTCGAATTCCGAATGATTTTCGTTATTATTTTCTATGAAATGTTAAAAAGATATTTCTGCTTTGACAAAACCATAAAGTGATAACACGTCAGGAAAATTTGGATAATTGACACTGTGTATGAAGTAATCATTTACAAGATTGGCATACTCAATGACTAATATTTCAATTAATGATACACATTTTTTCTGAAGGGGTCGTCCTTAACAGCTTTACTACAACGCTACATTATAGAAGAATATTTTTGGTTAAGCGTTCTTTTATGGTATTCTATAGTATCTCGGTACGGCATCTTAAAAAACATATTCGTTACGCATGAGTCACATACAATACATGAGTCACAATTCATTATCTCTCAATACAGGTTGTTTCTTTTTTCATCTGGGAACAGAATAATCTTAACTAAACCTTTTTCACAGGTTACAACCAATTGTGCATAACGTCCTAATCTGCCTACATCACATTGTAGGCGCAATGGGAAGACATCAATTCAAACGCATTATAGATGATATACAGATGCATACCTAAAGTTTGTTCACTGTACTGTTACCTTTTGGGTATGATAAACAAGTGCGATAAGGAACAATGGCTCTTCACTACGGCATTGAAAATTCTATATCAATCATTTCTTGTTTCGCAATACTACGTACAATGCCTCAAAAACATCCATAATTACATTAGATTTACCTGTACGTCAACCAAAATACGCAAACATTGTCGTATTTGGAGTTTGGTAGACATTGAATTGTACAATGCCCTTTCAAATCTAAGAATATTTAACATGATAAACTAACCTTGTGTATATCTGGTTTCCTGTTGAAAAACTGACCCAACTCGCTGGAAGAGTTATCCATGGCGGGTGGATCAGCACACCCGGTCAGTATAACCGTATTCGGGTGGATTAAGCTACCCAATAATACAACGCAGTGTGAGTTGTACGAGATTGCTGTAGATATTGTACGGCTGTGTGCCTCATGTACGTGTGTATTCAGAAACCGGATAGCATTGTCCACCCCTTACTAGTACCGTTACCCGTTTTCTATTGTATGAACTTGCATGATCGAACTATTTGCCTGAACTCACAACCTTTATTGAATTGAAATAAGGGATCTTGAAAACTCGTTCTTCGCTCGCTGCTGTTATTGTTGTAAACTGCTTGCTTACGGTACGTTTACTTTAGGGATGACACTCGCTTGGCATGAGGTACACCTTTCAAAGAATTACTACAATTACTTTTTCACAAGTTTTATTATAAAAACATTAAAAGCAAGGGTAAATCATGAATCATCTTCTTGAAAGTGTAATTAATAACCAAACATGGAGTTCTCTAGTACAGATTCTCTATCGATAAACTTTCCTTATACTGATTGATACATATTTACCACTCGGCTCCCTCTTTGGTTCATTCCGAGCCCACTGTTCGGCCGGTCGGCGGGATTGCCGACTCCGGTGGACTTCTAGATGGTTCCTACTGCTTCTTAGCCTTCCAGAGTGAACTCACTTTCCAAGCTTCTAACCTTGCCTTTTATCATTTCGACCAGCCCACTATTTGGAAGGGGTGATTTTCATTCCTACCCTTACCAAATTATGGAATCGCTGTCAAATTTACTAAGCGATATCAACTGGTCAATTTGGAAGCAGCTGACTGATAACATTTTGAATACGTGACTAAAGTCACTTGCAAACCCGACTATCTGTCTCCGCAAAACACTTCAAGCCGGTACAGATGTCTTTCTCAACAGATAATTGTTCCCTTTATGGCCAAAAAGCACGAATTATCAGAATTATCAGATAATCGCAGGATGACTGGAACATTGAAGTAGTTTTTCCTTAATGTGTTTTCACAAACGTCAACATTATTATCGAAGATTGAGACTCAAAGCGAAACTTGGAAAGGCATTACACAATATTTCATTTTCTACATTAATCGTTATCTTTTTCCTAATAGCCCCACATAACACCTCCCCCCTTGAAATGTGAGTCGACCTCGACGAACCAAAGAGCGGACCTCAAACAAGAAACTAACCACCACAATACAGGGTAACTCGAAAGTAGATCAATGTCCACTCGACGTTTACAGAAACAATTAAGTAATACCAGACATGGTAAATTTTGGAATAGAGATCAGAGTCACCCGATACTGTGGAGCAATGCAAACACAGAAATACCCTAACACCTGAAAAAGAAACATGTAAACACATATATCCATCCATTATTACAACAGTTAAGAGTCATTATATGTCTGTTAATCTTCGACAGTAAATATAGGTAACACGAGAGTTCAAAAGTGTACGTCCGGCTGTTGGCCGTGGAAGAAGCATTGTTCAATCATGGGTACTAGTCATTATGACTAATGAGTCACATTCTTCAACACATAGTCACAAGTTCTGCACCATGGGACCCATAGGAACAAGATTATTGCAGTCCCCGTGGATGTCTAAGGTAGATCATAGACAACATCAGATGGATGTAAGTGTTCACTGTCTGCATAACACAACAAAGAAGTCACAATTCAAAGTCACAACCACGTTGAACATTGACGGCGAAGTCAATATACAAATACTCCGAGAAAGGTCACCATTGCTTCGTCCCTGTGTGTCCTCGGGCGGTCCTATTGCAGGGGCGTCTCCCAGACGTTGACAGGGCCATTGAGTATCGGCCTTCTATTATACATACGGAGGCATGCCTCCCATCCAGTAGGAGACCCGTAGCCTATGATATCGTAAGCTTCAGCTGCTGAAGGTAGTTGCCCACGCGACTCGCCATCACGTGACCCAATCATCAAGATACTGCCCAACAGCCTTCAGGACGAAGTTGAACAGAACATAGCAGTGTTCAGGAAGACATCTTCTATAAGACTTAAGAAAAAGGATGTCAGAACCCAAAACAACATAGACAACATATATATATATATATATATATATGTATACATATATAACACCATGCGCTTTATTACGCACCTGCATTTAATGAACTCTCGAACTATAACATAAGGTATATCTGAAAATTTTAATGAAACATCACCATCGATCTAGAAACCTTCATGAATCAATCATTCATCATCGGATAATTCATAGTGTATCATGACAACAGACGGTAACACATTTCTAATATTATGTGACGATATCGCATATCTGTACGACTGTGTGAATCCTACTACGGACTACACCAGAAAAGATAGACACTCTCGTCCATCAAAGATAATTCTGTATTACCCGTCCTCTTATTCATGATACTCTCTTAAAACTCAAAATCAGGGAGTCATTGTGACTCAATAATTCCATCAATCAATATCAAATCACTTTTCTGACATCGTTACATGACCATTACGAATACACATACATAGATGGATACTATATGAACATAAAGACTGTGTTTGCATTTTGATCGATCGAAACAATCTACAGTAACTTGGAAAGGAAGAAGACTGTCATTGTCTGATGTATATAAATATCATGAGAAGATCCCTGTCTTAGACATTCACTGACTTTGTAAAGATAGAAGATAGTTGAGATCAAGAGAAAGATGAAAGAAAAGAAAGGATAGTTATAGTTAAGACTTTTGTAATAATTAATGTAGAGGATTTATATTATCATTTACTTCTTTTTTCAAAATTGTAATCATGTGAATAAAGAACCAAAGTCATTAGTCGCCTCGTACGACAGGCCCATTGACGTAATGTTTCTGTGCCGTCAATCAACCATGGTGCTATTCTTCCAAAATAAAGACTGGCTTCGCCTTTAGTCATCCCGGCCACCATACGGGGTTGAAACACTTTACAATATTTCGCCAAAGACGCTTCGTACACGTCATCCCGTCGCGTAATATGATTATCTACTTACTCTCAGTTATTCTCTTACACCTTTACTGATATGACTCGCAGGACTAGACGATACACGAAACCGACTCGAAACGCAGTCCTCTTGAAACTCTATCAAATATAAAATATATTGATCCCATTCACAATCACAATTACTTGGTTATGTCTCCTTCACGAAGATGTAGACAACATCATTATTATTCCAAATGAATGGGAGGCGGTTCTCTATAACATTAAACAACCTCACCCTCGTCCCTGTAAATAATTTCTTTAATCTCCATGGTGTAACCCACGCAACATGCAATGCATGTTGAAGATCATTATTCGTCCTGTTTCTATTCTGTAATCGTCACCCTCAGTTGTACAATGACGTCGCAATCCCGTCTTTATGCACGCTTTTAACTCGCCGTGCTTTCAAGTTAAGCGCACACGTCGTCAACGAATACCATATATACTCAATCTTCTCCGTCACCGTCTGACGTTTTACAAAATTCATATCTCGTTACCTGTATACCTTCTTGAGGTAAGGGTTCTCATTTCATCTCTCATTGATATAAGATCTCGTTTGTAACTCATCGTAATTGTATAACACGTAATTTCATATCTTCTAATTGTATAACTCGTACCACTGCCTAATAAGTGCATCAGCTCCCAGCTGGCCTTATATAATCCATCTCTCTGTATACTATGCACATTATTAGTATAACCTGTAGGCAAGCCTTTGCCTTAACCATCTTAGACATGTCTGCCAAACGTTTTGACTCTCCGTAAAATGAGAAAGTTTCAAATCTTGCAAACACACTCTTCTTGTACTATGGCAGTATTATTCGTCTATAGCATCGCCTTTATATCCCGTCAAGGCGTAATCAGTTCACTACACTATTCTGGCTCTGTATCTCAGAACAGTATGCTAATTATATCAACTATCCCATTCCTTTAAATAAATTGATGTTCTATTTTAGATCACCAATTTCTGACTGCATCTATACCTTCTCGCCTGCTCGCGTATCCTATATCCATGCCTTTCTAGCATATACTCCCTCGTGTGACTCTTTTCACACTTCAACCATACATATCAGCATCATTCGCCTGACCTTTAATATATTCTTTTGTCCACATTATCCCTTATAAACCCGATAAAACAAAATATAATTGTAATAATCAACTCCGAATGGTAACTGTAGAGAGCATCTCTTAGCAAGTGTGCACCCTTGCGTCCAACACACCCTCCACACCATATAGGGATAATTATTTTTTTTAAAATTAATATGAAAATCACTAAATGCATTTTTTCTACCAACATCTTGAAGTACGGCACTACATGTACCCCACGTGTTAAAGGCCTAATCTCAACATCAAAAACTTTCTTATGCAAAATAATCAACTCTCCCATAATTAAAACAGCTAACATTATATGGAAGACACACAATAGTATGAAATGGTTTAAAAACTCACCTTTGCCGCATTTGAAAAGCTCCGTGAATTTACATTAACCTGGTAATATCCTCCGTTATTCCCTTTTGTTTCTCCGTACACCTAACAAGTATACCGTATACGGAGACCATCTCCCGCTTTTTGTTCCTATTACTATCTCCGAATTTGGTGTTCCTGTTGTACTCACCCCATTGTGGGTCTTCGTCCAGTCTCAGTGTGTCTCCTCTGTCTTCTGTCTCCCTGAAACTCACCATGTTCACGGCATAACTCATATTCTTTCTTTTCAAATCTATTTCACAAGTTTCCAATTGATTGAAACATTCCTGATAAATTGCTGAACCAGTGTCATCTTCTACTGAATAAGCTAACTTAGCTAATTCAACCGCTGCGTTCCGCAAACTTGGTTTCTGTCTAACTACTAAAGATTTAACCCTCGCTGGAAGACCTTGAATAAAATCCTCTTTAAAATTATCTTCCATTTTGCTTAGGAGTGTTGCTAAATTGTGTGATCAAAACACTCCTTAACTTGAAATTGTCTGTTGCGAAATTTGCTCAGCAAATTCCATTTATGTATCTTGTGTACATAACGCTACTTATAAAACATACCTAAATTAATATTCAAAGGGATCGTATTGGTACAGAGCTAAAAAGACTGGTAAACCCGCATTTCTCCGCCATGTTGTAAACTGCTTGCTTACGGTACGTTTACTTTAGGGATGACACTCGCTTGGCATGAGGTACACCTTTCAAAGAATTACTACAATTACTTTTTCACAAGTTTTATTATAAAAACATTAAAAGCAAGGGTAAATCATGAATCATCTTCTTGAAAGTGTAATTAATTACCAAACATGGAGTTCTCTAGTACAGATTCTCTATCGATAAACTTTCCTTATACTGATTGATACATATTTACCACTCGGCTCCCTCTTTGGTTCATTCCGAGCCCACTGTTCGGCCGGTCGGCGGGATTGCCGACTCCGGTGGACTTCTAGATGGTTCCTACTGCTTCTTAGCCTTCCAGAGTGAACTCACTTTCCAAGCTTCTAACCTTGCCTTTTATCATTTCGACCAGCCCACTATTTGGAAGGGGTGATTTTCATTCCTACCCTTACCAAATTATGGAATCGCTGTCAAATTTACTAAGCGATATCAACTGGTCAATTTGGAAGCAGCTGACTGATAACATTTTGAATACGTGACTAAAGTCACTTGCAAACCCGACTATCTGTCTCCGCAAAACACTTCAAGCCGGTACAGATGTCTTTCTCAACAGATAATTGTTCCCTTTATGGCCAAAAAGCACGACTTATCAGAATTATCAGATAATCGCAGGATGACTGGAACATTGAAGTAGTTTTTCCTTAATGTGTTTTCACAAACGTCAACATTATTATCGAAGATTGAGACTCAAAGCGAAACTTGGAAAGGCATTACACAATATTTCATTTTCTACATTAATCGTTATCTTTTTCCTAATAGCCCCACATAACATTATTGTATAAAGTTTCTTTTATTATGTATATACCTTCTATTCATTTATCACGTGGCGTGCCTATTCAAGGTATATTACGGCATTCAGATCAATGGCTCCTGTGCTCTCTTCAAACTTTTGAGACGTCATATCTTTAGCCAACTCTGCTTCCTCGTGTAATGCATTAAACATCCTCTCAAATGCAGGCAACTGGAGGTATTGTGATCGGATAGCTCAGTTTACGTCAGAATGTGTGCTACGTGTGGCTGTGCCAGACCTTGTAGAGAGGAAAGCAATAGAAAGAACGAGTTCGAATCTCGATAAAGTCAATATTTAAAAAAAATTAAATTCTCGGAGCACGGTCGATTTTAATTAAACTGTCTCATATGATACTTCCATATAATAACTGACACATCACTCCTTCGAATCGATTTCAAAGTGGATATTAAAGGATATGACACTTAATGGTTTAGTTTTGAAATAATTGATGATTTATTTTGAAACAAGCGAAAGTGAGTTTGATAACAAATCATTCAGGAG
This sequence comes from Phorcus lineatus, assembly GCA_921293015.1. Lineage (NCBI taxonomy): Eukaryota > Metazoa > Mollusca > Gastropoda > Trochida > Trochidae > Phorcus > Phorcus lineatus. Next base: position 22,962,468 of record OV121096.1, on the reverse strand, counting down.
TTTAATAAAAAATATATAATCATCTGGTAGGAAGTTTTGGGGTTTTTTTGTTATCCGCCCCTAAATCAAGTATGATTGCCGACAGTGTCTGAAACTAACATTTTCCATGAATTGCCTGACTCAAGACTATTATGACTTCATACGTACAACGACGTTACACTAGTTTAACATTGCCATATAAATATTACATTGTAGTATCTTACACGGCCGAGTTATAATTATCAATATTATCAGATAAACTGAAGAGCCTATTGGCTATAGGTGTACGTCACAAAAACATGCTTCATTAATATAACAATAATTGTTTCTAAAAATGCATCTATGAGTAACAGATACAAACTGATACCCGAGATTTGACCATTACATTTCAAATTTAAGTTCCAGTTTCATTCTTTTATGTGTGAATTAAAATAAGAAAATATCTCAAGTAAAAATATGACATTTTAATATAATGTAATCATAATGATTTTATCTATAATAAACAAAAAGGATTACATTATGAGGCTGATACATATCAATATCCAAAAAAATATATCAATCAAAGCTTTTGGTAATTAAGCATAGCAGTTGGTTATAGTAACTAGGTATTAGCTATCAGTTTAAATAGGTTTGATATCCAAGTGGGCTGAGAACAGTGGCGCAACAGATTTATCACAAAGCCATTTGTTAAAGATAGGAAATTTGAGTGTATCTACCAGCTTTAAAAAATTATGATACTTCTAGAAAATTCTGGAAGCTTCCACCAGTGGAAGCCTATACCCTCTCTGGTATTCAGGAAACTCACGGAAATCTCTAGAATAAACTGGCTTACACGGTCAAAATAAATAAAAATGTTAGCAATTGAACAGTGCAATAACGCTATACAATATGAACATGTAAAAACTTTCATACCCATAAGAATTCTAATGAAACGAAGTAAGCAAGTGTTCTTGCGGGCTTTTTTCTAGCAAAAAATGAAGAATATCAACAATCCTGAAATGTATCAATGGTAATGATATTCACATACAATAAAGTAATTTAAGAAGTATAAAATGCACTGTTAGGTCACCCAAATTAAACTGCAGGAGATTGTTTATTGAACAAATAAAGAAGAATGAAGTTCCCTGTCTCTGATGCAACAAAACGATGCACGTAGAATAAATGCATCATAGTACTAGTAGAATAAATGCATCATATATACTAGTAGAATCAATGCATCATAGTACTAGTAGAATCAATGCATCATAGTACTAGTAGAATCAATGCATCATAGTACTAGTAGAATAAATGCATCATAGTACTAGTAGAATCGGTGCATCAGAGTACTAGTTGAATCAATGCATCATAGTACTAGTAGAATCAATGCATCATATATACTAGTAGAATCAATGCATCATAGAACTAGTAGAAGCAATGCATCATATATACTAGTAGACTCAATGCATCATAGTACTAGTAGAATCAATGCATCATAGTACTAGTAGAATCATTGCATCATAGTACTAGTAGAATCAATGCATCCAATAAACTAGTAGAATCAATGCATCATAGTACTAGTAGAATAAATGCATCATAGTACTAGTAGAATCAATGCATCATAGTACTAGTAGAATAAATGCATCATAGTACTAGTAGAATCGGTGCATCAGAGTACTAGTTGAATCAATGCATCATAGTACTAGTAGAATCAATGCATCATATATACTAGTAGAATCAATGCATCATAGAACTAGTAGAAGCAATGCATCATATATACTAGTAGAATCAATGCATCATAGTACTAGTAGAATCAATGCATCATAGTACTAGTAGAATCATTGCATCATAGTACTAGTAGAATCAATGCATCCAATAAACTAGTAGAATCAATGCATCATAGTACTAGTAGAATCAATGCATCATAGTACTAGTATAATCAATGCATCATAGTACTAGTAGAATCAATGCATCATATATACTAGTAGAATCAATGCATCGTAGTACTAGTAGAATCAATGCATCATAGTACTAGTAGAAACATGTATAATTGATGAAGGAAATGATCTTGTGAACACCGATCGTTAAATCCCATGAAAAAGCAGTTAATTGACTAATAATTATCAGTATTTCAGAGCTGATCCTCCAAATATGGTTACGAAGATTACACAACATGTGTGGGTTTATACGATTTTAATCCTCTTAAGTTCTAATGAGGGAGTACATTTGCATAAATATAAAAGGTTGAACCCACTTGACTTTGAAACTCGGAGTGAAGAGATGTCATAGATTTAGTGTCGTAATCTGAAAACCAAATAGATATGGCCGATTAGAGAGTGTAGATTACAGTGATGTTAGGATACTGGAAGTTCAAAGTATTAACGAGTAATTCGTATCACGTCTCTAAGTAAAATTGTAAATACATCCATACATAACTATGAAGAACATCTATGGCAAATGCAATCCTCTTTTAATGCAAACATGAGTCTTTATGTACATATTCACAATAAATTAGAATGTCACATTCTTTGGCAATTATCTTACTTGCACCCTAATTATAAATCTACTTTACAACTATGCATTAAAGTCTCATCACGTGGAAAGATATCTATAGAATGCAATCTATGTAATAATTATACTAACGACTATGATTTTCATATACTCCTACATTGTGAACACTTAAATCCTGACCGAAATGCATTCTTTGCTTTTATGATAGACCTCCTTGAAGTTGACGCCTATGTGGCCTTTGAACTACAAGATGAAACTAACATGTTATCCTTTTTATTTGGAGGAGTTCCTGACTTCAATAAATATATTGAACACAGCACCTGGGAAACCATTATTTTACAATTTTCATTATACGTCTACGCCTTAAAACGGCATCTATTACAATGTTACTCAGAATAATCATCTGCATGTGCATGATACATTAATAAATGACTACACTGTTAACTATAATACTGGTACTATAGATATGTCCATTTACTTAATAGAGATTCTTATATTAGCTTAATATGTTAACATGTCTAATCAATCTTTTTATTTAATGTTTTTTTATAAATAAATGTAACATTGAATTTGTATAAATTGATGTATTTGTATGTATAAATTGATGTATTTGTATATATGTTTTTGATCTTCGGTTCAAACTGGAGGAAATAAAGAATCTCTCTCTCTCTATGGCCGATTAGAGAGTGTAGATTACAGTGATGTTAGGATACTGGAAGTTCAAAGTATTAACGAGTAATTCGTATCACGTCTCTAAGTGAATAGTCAGGCCTGTGCTTGCAATGCAATCAGTCAAAAAAGACCCCAAGATTTAAATTCATGTTTCAAAAAAAAAAGTTCACAAGGAGAAGCCAACAACCATGCTATGTTTTATTTGTACGTCACTTACGAGTTCCAAGAGACCGGTCGAGTTTTCATGCCTGGACTCGCGCTGAAGATAAACATGTAGTATTCCTGAAAAGAACAGTTGTAACTTATCGGGGTACACAACCCTTCACCTCCTTCCCAGCCCATATTACCCACATTGTTTGGTGGGATAGCGCTATCTACCCTCATATATTGAACGGGTGCAGTTCCACAGGTGCATTCACCATGGGTAAACCTTCAAAGGAGTCTGGTCAGCTTCTCAACAAGAGACCAGATATACATAAGGTTGGTATTATTTAGTTCTTTACCTCAATGTTCCTGAAAATTAATAAAATCATCAGCTGCTTGTAAATGTTAATTTGGTTGACCTGGACACTACTCACATAACTAACTACACATAATGCTTTGGTATGGTTACTCTGGTGAACTTCATGTAAAAAAATATGTACATCAAATGCTGCATTTTCGTGTCTATCCGCGGGATATAAAGACGGTATTGATATTTAATTACATTTGCTAAAAATTATCATAAAAAAAGGTAAACGAAATGTATTCCCTGGAGTGGAACCCTCGCACTTTCAAACAGTCCGGTATTGTTCCCAAAAGGCACTAAAGGGTCAATATAGATATATTTAATTTGTCTAGAACAAAATATTGCAAAATCTACGTGACATTGTCAAGAATTAAAGAATGCATGATCGACACATTTTTAACCTCTTATTACCAGGATATGATTGCAATTGGGTAACTTGTTAAATTCATGATATCGAATACCCTACCAACAGAATGATTTCTTCGGTGAGTTTGGCATCCTGATAAATCAGCATGCATAAACCCGCTCAGCTCCTTACTTATACCCTGATCTCTTTCAAGCCAAAAACCTCGTATAGCGGGCTATCTAACCAGCCAATGAGACGATTCGAATCCAGCAACAGCAGTACAATCCGATAGAAAATTCCGTTGATTTCAAGAAACCGATCTAGCCGTACGAGCCATTTGGTCCGATAGAGAATAGGGTATAGGGAATGAGCTTGGCGGATTCATATACGCTGATTTAGCAGGATGAGAGTTTCGTTGTTAAATTGATTATTTCAATTCCTCTTTTAGGAATTTCACGTTTAGATATAAGGAAATTGCATTCAAATAGGAATGCATTTTAACTGATTTTTATCTAATTATGAAAATATACAAATATTGTTTGATCCTCGAATGTATGCTTTCTAACTCCCAAATATTGATTTATATTATCCTTATGCAATATTGTTTCAACAAAGACCAAAAGTTTCAAAGGATCTATCCTCACAATGCTGTACAGCCTCAAATAAATTCGTATATTGCTAGTTAATTATCATTCTCTCCCAACAAAGGTAGCTCCATCATAGATTTCTGTACAACCTCTGTCTTAATACAAAGGATACTCGGTCATCCGGCACTTTCCCCTAGCGGGACAATATTGCAACCTAAACTATCTGGCTATATTTCAATGAAAACAACGAATGCATGAATACCATATTTGATGTCACACAGGCCTGTGAAATGAAACAGTCTTGAAATTGAGGCGTTTGTGTTCTGTAAAGACGATTCAAAGTGTAAGGTGCATATTCGGATAAAGTTTAGCTTCTCGGAAGCTTACGGAAAGACCTAAGGCGATTTGAATGATAACTTTTGAAACGGCGTCGCTGATTGTACAACTAACTTGAGTGCATGCAATCAGCTTTCCACATTTCCTGCTTAAGAAACCTTCGAATTTAGACAGAGGTTGTATAGAAATTTATGACGGAGCTACCTCTTTTGGGAGAGAATGTTTAGTTATAAGCTTCAAGATATAAAAAGCACATATAACGGGGAACGGAACTTCACGTTATCTCAAGTGACGGAAACGCATGTTTTTATTGATTTTCACAGATAGTATACAGTGTTATGTTAATCTGTCACGTAAAACAAATCGATAAAGGAATAAATATCGCTCTTAATTCGTCTCATTCGCTCCGCCTGTATGCGGCCGGGGGTTTGTGCGTGCAAGTCTGTGCATTGTATGTGTGTTTACGTGTGTGTGTGCATGTGTGTTCATTTGATGTCATTTTGTGTGCGTGCATTTTTGTGTACTGTATGTTTGTGGGGCCGTGTTCGAGTGCATGTACATGTGTATACTGAATGTGTGGCGTACATGTACGTGCGTGCATGCGTGCATGTATACATGTTCACTGGGGGTATATTTTGAAATATAGATGGAAAGATCAGGCGACATTACGTTGTATGATAATTATAAATAATGGAGTTACAATTACAGTCAATACAAGCATAGACACGTCTTCTGGTCGAAAAGGTAAGACGTCGTCGGATGACGTCATTCAGGATACTTTGCCACTCTTCTTTGAGTGCCTTTTTCAGCTGTTGAATGGTGAATGGTTGCTGTTGGTAACGTCTCAGTTGTCTTCCCCAATTGTCCCATAAATGCTAGATCAGTGATCAGGGGAACGTAAAAACCAAGGCCAAACGTGGATGCTTTGTCAGTTTAGAAAGTCCATGGTGATCCTGGTTATATGTAGTCTTGCGTTGTCCTGTTGAAACTGTCAACTAATCTCTCCTCTGGACGCCCTAGTTACCGCTCGGACGATGACGCTGCCACCGCCATAGGGTACATAGAGAATGTCACCCAAGTGTCTTCTGATATCAAATAAATCAACACGAGTTGATAAAAGTTACAGATATCCAAGGCTTGCCGAGAAGATTTTACTTTTATCAAGGAGTGTTGATATGTTTGATATCAGAAGACACGAAGGTAAGATTCTATTTATCATAAAAATTTATTTTCATTTCGGTTCCGGGAAAATGTGTATTTCTGAACACTGCACTATTCTGATAATCTCAGTGGAGTGATGTCATAGCATTGTTACGTCATCATGTCTATGATGTCATATCATTGTGATGTCATTACTTGATGATGTAAAACCATTGTGATGTCATGAACTTGACTGTAACAGGGCATTGTTCAAAATCTGCTGTCAAAAAGATATCTCCAAGGAGACATCGATTGATCTTCCACAAGCGATACCTCCTGTGAAACACAGTTTTGGATGATAAAACTGCTTGGACACATATTGCGCACTGTCTCTCGCCTCTACGATAGTATACTTTCACTCTTGCTTGGTAAAGGTTGAATCTACTTTCGTCGCTGAACATCACTACTGCCCAAATATGGGTCGCCAGTGATCACTTTTCCGTCGCCTAAAATGTTCTAGTTGGGTTTGGGCAATATGTTTTTAAATCTTTTACATTCGTTACATGATGATATAACATTAAGAAAAATTCAATTTGGTGAGAAATAATATCAGAATATGAAAATCTTTGGGTGTGTACTTTATTTTGTATTTCATTTTTCTACGTCCACTTTTATGAAATATTTACGATTAATCTGACAATTGTTTTATGGAAGAGCATTTGTATTGTGAAAATCGCAATATAAGTTATAAGCTTACACCATAATTAGGTAGGATGTTATGTAAACCAGAAAGTAGGATATAAAACATAAGTATATCATGGCAAATAAAGCGTTTTAACAACAGTGAGAAAAATGAGAATTTTAAACATTGGGGATTTGCAATACAAATACTAGTAGGGTTTATAGAGAACTTATACATCAAACACAGGCCTGTAGGCTTTATTGAAGTCCTTGATAGATACAATGTTTATTAATACATCGTAACTTGGATATCAATGAGGGTTCGTGTTATAAATAAGGAAGGGCCAATTGACTTTATCAAGATGGTCTATACCATAGGATTGAAAGTAAGATAAGCCACTGTTGGGAAGGAGCTTAGACCGGTATCCCTGTGAAAGCCAAGCTGGATGGTGATTGGTGTTGATCAGTTGGTTGAGATTAGCCCCGAGGTAGTGATTTATGGAGACTCCTTGGATTTGTACTGTTGTGCACATTCACATGGGGTTCAATATATGCATTCTCTTGGATTTGTACTGTTGTGCACATTCACATAGGGTTCAATATATGCATTATCTTGGATTTGGGCTGTCAGCTCTTGTTCCTCTGCCATTGGCTTTTTTTAGTAGATGTTGTAGGATTTTTTCTATTTGACATTTCAAACACATTTTGACAGACAGAATTACTTGATTAAGTTGAGCTCGGATTCTTGGACCATACCCAAAATTGCATTGACGGCTTATTTGAGCATGATATATATCCACGAAAATGAAATAAATACAAAATACACACACTTTTGATGTATTTTCACTTTCGGTTTGATTAATCATGTTATAAGTTACATCAATGACTTGATATACACCACTGCAAACCCTGCTAAGGGGTATATTCATTATGATTCGGAATGAAATAATGTTTATTTATATCTGCTATACAATGTTGATATTCTCTCCTCATGTGAAACAACTCCTTTGGTCAAATATAAGTCCAAAAGGCCCTTTTCCATCGTATGTTTTAGTTGGCGAAGCAGGGTCGCGTAAAAGATTTACAGCAATGCCTGATAGACGAGAGAGACGCCCAGCGGCTGACACCCCTCCAACACGCCGTCCTCAACAATAGACCAGGCGTTGTAAAGTTTCTTCTGTTCGAGGCCGACAAGTTCGACGTTGGTATTCCAGGTGAGAAAGCTAAAATGATGTCACCATGTGTAAGAACAATCTAGTGCGGACTTAGTTGAATTTGTACTTAACCATTGGATACTTCAAGGTTGTGTTTGAGAAGGGTTGAGGTGATATTGACTCAAACCAATTGCAAAACGGGTTATTAAGTAAATATTTAATTAGTTGAGAATGAGAAGATGCAGGTAATTAAACCTAATCTATGCCTTTGTTCACATTAGTTTTTCATAAGAAATTGCACTTATAACTTTAAAAAGCTCTTTTATTTCCAATCTGAATGGTTTTGCATAGGAACTTTTGCACGAAACATCGCTGTTTCCTTCTCTTTGCAGACCACACTGTGAAAGACAAGGATGGAGAAAACTTGGCTCACTACGCTGCCAAGACAGTCCGAGGAACGAACAGAAACGATCCTGAATTCGGAGCACAGAGAGGCCAAGAACAGAGAGAGTCTGATGTCGGACCCTCGGGATCAGATTCCAGTAGTTCAACATCAAGTGTGAGTTAGTCGATGCATGATTAAAATGATACTGCTGTGTCCCCAAAGTTGTTTATGAATGACTAAGGTGTTAGATCTTAAGCTCAGAAAGCCATTAACATGTTAAGATGAGTAGAAGTTCTACTGGCTTTGCTGGATCCAAGGAGTTCTACATCAAGTGTGAGTGAGTCGAGGCATGATAAAATGTACAGGTGTATCCGGAAAGTTTATGAACGTTTCAGGCGTCAATATAAACAGGATTTGATCTTATGCTAAAAGCCATAACATGTTATAATAAGTTTTAAAGGACCAGTAGCTTAAAGTAACAGTTTTACCGATTTTGGCAGGTGCACTTGTTTTTAATCATTTCATTACACGAAAACATAAAATGTGGTTTTATTCAATGAATTTTATGTTAAACTCTTTGTTTGGTACAATATTTCACAATTTACAAATGTATATATAGTATCTATAGACCGACCAAAAATGCCTTGTCATGCAGCATAAGAGTTGTTCGCACTAGTAGAGCCGAAAACTGACTTCAGTCCGGATCATCACTGAATGAGCGCAATTATGATATACACAACAGTTAATCATTCTGTCACGGTGTAACGAAATCTAAACTCCGACAAGATCGGTTTATCCGATAGAAAGATATAAAACAATATAAAAATCAAGCCAATAAAAGTAAGAGAGAAGCAATGAGTGAATCAAGTGATTTATTTGCAGTCTAAACAAGACGATAACTGGGTGAGATTACTGGCTACCCGTAGACAACTCAACAGGAGTTAACAACTCGTTAAGTGAGTCAGCGACCCGTGAATAAACAAATAGACAGCATAGACTAGGCAATCACAGTAGCATCGCTAAGACCAAGACATTGAAACAACAGGACACGCTAATGGCCGTCTCAACGCGATTGTATCAATCAGACAAATCAACACTGGTGTGATTTAATAATGGTCTGACGGGACAGGACTAAATAGGAATGAAAAACAATAAGTACACAGTACTGCAGATATACCCTAATCACTTCTTGAGTGAGTAATAAATAATTAAGAACCACCAGATAGGTTTAGTAGGACTTATAAAAATAAAGGGACTTTAAGGTAAAACTGTAAGCCTTATAAGGAAGTGATCACATACTCCAGAAAGGTACAGAGGAATAAAGGTATATTGACCTCACCAATCCAGCTTCCAATAGTCCCGTCTTGACTCAAACTTTAGCCGCGTCCTTGCCCCAGCAGGGCAGAGAGTACTTTCGCACGCCCAGCCCAGCATTAGAGAAGAGGCGTAAAAAAGGACGCACGCTCGAACCGCGTAACAATTCAACAAGCAATGACCACGTGTTTATGACAGAAACGTTTCCTCAAAATTGGGTTCGAAGATGTCCCTTTGAATCGTTTTCTTCAATTTCTGGTGCTTTTGTAGTTTACTTTTCAATAATACGTCCCTCTTAAACAATCTCTCTAGATCAATAGTTTTAAAGGGAGAGTGGTATGATTATAGTTGGATATTTAAATAGCACTTTCTCCAAAAACATATGGTCAAGGTAAAAGCGTTTCCTGAGCAGAAAACTATTTACAAAGTCAAGGAAAGGTACGAAAATCGGACAGTAAAAAACGTATTTGTATCTAATAATATAATATAATATAACCAGAGAAAGAGATAATTTCTAATTCATGGGCAGGGAGTTCCATACTGAGGCAGCGGCAAAGGTGAATGACTTTGATTCAAAGGATGTTAGATAGAAACTGGTAACAGCTAAAACAAGTAAAGCCGTTTCTGGAGCATAGTGGCATTTGAGATTATGAAGATAAGAGAGCCCATTTTTATAAACTCAACGATAGGTAAGACCGAGAATCCTAAACTCGAGGTTTTCCCCCCAAAACGGAACCAGTGTAGAGAGTTTAAGAACGGGAAGATGTATAAGTTAGTATTGGTGATCTTTCTTGCAGCCTTGTTTTGCACTTTCAATCCAATTTTATTTGTTAGATTATCGTGAAATGAGCGTATGGAATTATTATTAGCATAAACACTGAATGTTTAAGTATTATGGAACATGTAACTAATGTAACAGATGTAATTTCTCTGATTCCTACATGTGCCTTTACCATACGTATGTTTACGTTTAATTTTGTTTTCAGACAATAATAGTTGTAATGTTATGAATTTTGATAATTTAATCCATATGATATCCATATATATATATAATCCATGATAATTTTTTTTTACATTGTTCGATCCTTCACCCTCAAAGTATTTGTAGATTTTAAACCTTATTTTTTGGTTACAAGAAATCCTTTTGTCCAGAGCTTATCTTCCAAACCTAAAGTTGCTAGTATCCAAAAGTGAAACACGTGTCAACCATGGTCCTTCCATCATTTTATATATTTTATATTTAGAGTTCATTGTTTCGAGTTCTCAATGGAATGATGTGGGTCAGACAAATATATTTTGATGGAAATTAAACAAGTGCAATATCTTAAGCTTTTTTTTATCACTGTTGATTGTGGGATATATGAGTAAGCAGTGCTCACTTATTCTCTTTTGTATAGATAAAAGGACATTGTGATTTGAATTTTTAAAATGAATAACGAATGAACCTAAAAAGTAAAGTTAGAATGCATTCATTCACATTTAAGAGATAAAATTTACACTTTGTTAAAAATATCTATGTTTCATAAGCAATGGTATTCAATTCATTTTATTATGTAGTTGATGTTCTAAGATGCTGGCTGTAAAAACATTTCTAATGAAACTGTATTAAAACAATATTGACCATTATCAGCCATCATGTCAAAACAATCAATGGAAGGGTAAATATGTTTCTTTCAAAGAAACTTCTTTTAAGAATCAAAGAAAAATATTTCATGTATAACTGAACGTAAATCTTCAAAAGACCAATTTCAAGAAGTTTTGTAGATATGCTTTCAGGGAAAGTCATTGGAAAAATCCTGCTGAAATGGGAAGAGCTATGAAGAGATTACGACGAGTTGGGGAGGGCCAAATATTTATATACAAACCTCTGTAATAAATAACAGGTCCCTATCCACAGCCTGCTTAAAACATGACGGGACACAATCAGATCAATTTGTGTAATGACTGATAAAAAGATGTAAAAAATATCAATAAGATAGTTTGTCGGAAAGGGATCAAGTTCAAAAAGGTTTTGATGAAGGCATGATCTTTTCAACTTCTGCTTCCATCACATGATGAAATATATACATGTGATTCAATAGAGTCCACAAAACAGAAACAGGATCAGATGAGGTGTCTCTTCCCTGCCTGAAGTAGCGATTTCTCATTCAAGAACTTATTAACGTTTTCAGTTAATGGCTGTCATTCCAGCGTTGAAAAGTTCATTAACAACATCAGTTGAGTGAAAAAGCATACCAGAAATTTAGCGATCCTGAACAAATACTGTTACGGTAATGTTCCTGATGTTTCAGATTGTCAAAAACTCTTTTTTTGAAGTTTGTCGTTTCAAACTGAGTAGAAATAAAATCATGTAATGATCAGAAAACTGCAGGTCATCTGCAGTAATGTTTGCGGCTAGGTCATTAGATCCAGAGATGATCCAATCCAACACATGACAAGAACGGCATGTGGAGCAATAAATATGCTGAGTGAACCCATCAGAATTAATTGTTGGGATAACCTGCTTGGTGAGAAGATTATCTCTGTTATCAAAATGCACATTCAAGTCTTGCCCTTAAGTAAGACCAGAGTTTTGGACAGAGGGAGTTACAGAGTCAGGTGAATTAAGTCATTACAGAACTTTCACAACCATTTTTTCCATCACATGTAAAAAGAATTACAATCCTGTTTAAGACTAGATCATCAGTTTTTTCTCGTGTTTTTTTTTTTGTTGAAACGAAATTCAAGAGGGCATTTCTGTTTGTAAACAGGTCATAGATACTTCACTATTTCCCAATTTATTTTAAGCATTTTCCAGCTCATTCATATTGAGAAAAACATCTAGAAATGAAGCTATTTATCGGTGTATCGATTAGTCATATGATATTACTTACATGTACATATAGATTTAGGTATAGGTAATCTTGATATATAAAGATAAATACATACACTTTGTTCTATCTTAAATCCGTCACTGTTAACACAGGGGTCAGGCGGATCTGGAGAGTGTATGGAGCTGTTGATCAGAAAAGATAAGGAAGCTAACGAGGGGAAGACAGAGATCATCTACGTGACAGACAATGTCAACCAGCAAACTCCCCTCCACTATGCCGTGGTGTACGGGAGCAGCTCCTGTGTAGAGATCATCCTGAGAGAAGACACAAAAAGACTCCACGACAATCTTGTACAGGTCAATATCCTCATCCTGACATGTTGAGGCTGGGACATAATTTTTTGTGTTATGCTGATGATGTTTTTAACTGTAATTTTATATTAAGTTTGATTACAATAGTTCATGATGATCACCGAATCTAGTGGTTTATGGGAGCATTTTTGGGCTAAAACGATCCTGAAAGCAGACTAAAACACACTAAAACAATCTTGTAAGCGTATGTATTTTCATCTTGACATATTGACAGATTTGTTATTTTAATACCTTAATCTGACAATATCCAGTTTGTGCGCAGGGGAAAACATCTCGAAGGTATCATTAGAGAGACAGACTTGAACTGAATGAACTGCAAATGTATCGTCATAATAACATTGCTCTCGAGTAAAAGTCAACATGACGAATTATTATGATGACCTTTTACATCGTGTTATGAATGTATACCACTATATGAATACTTGCATTGAGAAAGTAATACAACAAAGTTTCTTTCCCGTAGTAAGATTGTTAAGAGTAATTCTATCTGTACAGTCGGAGGACTGCCATGGAATGACTCCTCTTCATCTGGCTGCCAAATACAATCGGATAGACATAGCCAAGGTCCTGAAAGATAAGGGCGCGAGTTTAACCAATGTCGACAAAACCGACGCAACCCCGTTCCATTACGCATGTGCATCTGGAAACATCCAGATGGTCGATTATATGCTCGACAAACTCTCAGTAGAAGAAAGGAGAGACGTAAGATTTCTGTTATAGTTGACTAAAGGAAAACATATTTGTTTTATATTATACGATTTGGGTGCATATATTTTGCAAATGTTCAAAAGTAGTGAGTCTTTTGAAAGTAAGAACAAACTTGAGTGCTTTGACTTAGAGATATGAAAATATTGAAAAAATACATATCTCTCCTTGTAAGATAAATTTAAATGTCGGACCTCAAGCCCTAAATGCGATTGTCTATGTTGAATGTGGTGGATACCCTTTGCATACAATTCTGCAGTGCGTGCAATAAACTATTGGATTAAGGTACTATTCATGCATGTAGATGATATGGGTTAAAACACGTGGGCTTCTGAAAAACGAAAATTGCTTTTTTTGCACATGGATTTGGTTTTGTCTGGTTATCACAAAGTTTAAGAAACAAATTTCAGCTTAATAAAACTTTTAAAACTCAGAGTTTCTTTCAAAACCGGAATGCAACATAAAATAACAGTACAAAAAAAATAGATTTTAGATTACGAAAATGTATAATTACGTTACGATCGGGGCTGCTACGTTTAAGGATTAATGAAAGTAGATGGCAGCAAATTAATAAACTTACGAGGATTTGCCCTTTTTATAAATGCGGAGGAGAAGATGAGTTTTCATTTCGTTTCTATTTGTCCATTCTATAATGATTTAAGACATTTGTACCTACCTAAAACTATAACTGGAAATATTCATGCATTTAAACTAGTGCTTACTACTGATGAAAATTATATATGTATATTCATGTTATCTACCGTCTGAATATTTTCTGTGGTTTTGTATTAGTCATGGTATGTATCCCTGTATTTAGGCCCAGGGACCTTTATTCATGAAAAAAGTTGATAATGATGATGGCTCGCCTATTAACTTTATATTTTTCTTTCATTTGTTCGACTCCATTAGCTGATGTCTTAGCTTGTATCAACATACATATGTGAAGTTGTATACATATGTGCCTGTTTTATGGTCATTACAGCTCGTGTCGATGAAGGACAATGGAGGGAACACGTGTTTGCATATCGCTGCCGAGAGTGGACACTACCAGGTGGTTCAGAAACTCCTCAAGTCAGGTGGGTGCACAACATCAAGTGCATCTTCTACATCACCATAATCAGAAATATTATCAAATCGACAATAATTAGCGTCATCATAAGATTTTCCTTTAGCCCAGCATTACCATCAGCAGTTTATTATCTATGACAGAAAAAGCATCTTCTTCGGTTGGGGATCAATCCATGCCATCTGTTTATTCTTTCAGTAATTCCTTGGCAATCTCTACTCCACTATATCAGATGGTCGTTGAAGATATAATTTTTTTATGCTTTACAGTTTCTTCAGAACATGTTTAAATATTATTTTAGTTAATTGTCCCTTTGTTACGCTTAGAAAATTAAAGTGTGTTCGAATTTCATTGTGGTTAAAAGTAATTCATCGAATTTAACATCGCTAAACTCATTTTGTGCCTTTTTTTCACTGGCAGAAAGGTAACTAAGGTATGGATACAAATGTCTTATCCAACTCAGTCATGAACCCTGAACGTCATTGATAAGGATCCATTTTCATCAATTGTCGTCAATATCATCAACATCAACATAAACATTGTCAGCACTAATATTAATTAAAAAAGCATAATTAGTTAACCTGCATACTGGCAAGAACTGTGCAACCAGTGCAATTACCTTTCCTATAGATATAGCTATCATCAAAAGCATCTACATCATCATAAAACTCAACATCAACAATAGCTTTGGCAACAGCAGAAACCCAATATCAAATTGGTATCAACATCATCATCAACTTCAACATAAACAAAAGCATTGGCAACAGTAAATACCTCAATATCAACAATGGCATCAACATCATTATCCACTTTAACATTAACACTAGCATTAACATCATCATCAACTTCAACATTAACACTCAATCAACACATACATTGGGACAACAAACACAACAACATTTTCAACGCTATGACTAACCTTCAACATCTTCAAAAAGATAAAGGTCAACATGATAGATAAAACTAATTCCTTTCATACTGATTCTGATATGTATTATCACAATAATTATCAATCATGAAAGTCATCATAATTATTTAGATACGACTTCACATCTATTATTCAAAACATTATTCAAACATCATGGCTGTGTACCATAAATAAAATAAGTTATACTCATTTTCATATATCGGAAGGCTGACGAACTGACCTTTATTTACATGCAGGTGCATGTGCGACTGAGGGTCGGAGAGACACAATGTCCCCACGTCATCTGGCAGTCATTTCTGGTAACAAGGAGATCGTGGAGGAACTGTTGAAGCATCATGGAAGGTACACTTCACGTTCTGACAGCATGGCCCACTCAACACCACTCCACATGGCCGCACAACACAACCGGGTGGAAATCGCTGAAATACTCCTCAAACATAAGTAGGTTTATCGGCATTCTTTCACAATGTCACAACAAGCACTACAACATGTAAATCTCCGCACAACACAACCGGAAGGAAATCGCAAAAATACTCCTCGACGAAAATTAGGCCCCACGTTTAACTTTTTCACATTGTTTAGAAAATATATCCACCACTGTAGAGAAAGTCCTACATGTAGTTTTGTTCATTTTCGACTGAAATCATCGCTACTATTTCAATAGCGTGTACTGCTACGTGCACAAACCTATTAAAATGGCATCATCACCCAATGCAGCAAGCAGTGTAGTTGTGTGGTTAAAAATATAACCCAAGGACACTGCACATCAGGCACTGCAACATGTCAATGACATCTTTCTACCACAGTAAGCATTGCAACATGTCAATGGCATCTCTATCACAGAAAGCACTGCAACATGTCAATGATATCTCTATCACAGAAAGCACTTCAACATGTCAATGATATCACTGCAACAGCAAGCACTGTAACATGTCATTGACATCCTTCGACCATGGTAAGAACTCAACATGTCAATGACATCTTTCTATCACAGCAAGCACTCAACATGTCAATGACATCTTTCCATCACAGCAAGCACTCAACATGTCAATGACATCATTCCATCACAGCAAGCACTGTAACATGTCCATGACATCCTTCGACCACAGCAAGCATTCAACATGTCAATGACATCTTTCCATCACAGCAAGCACTCAACATGTCAATGACATCCTTCGACCACAGCAAGCATTCAACATGTCAATGACATCTTTCTATCACAGCAAGCACTCAACATGTCAATGACATCTTTCCATCACAGCAAGCACTCAAGATGCCAATGACATCTTTCCATCACAGCAAGCACTGTAACATGTCCATGACATCCTTCGACCACAGCAAGCATTCAACATGTCAATGACATCTTTCTATCACAGAAAGCACTCAACATGTCAATGACATCTTTCCATCACAGAAAGCACTGCAACATGTCAATGACATCTTTCCATCACAGTAAGCACTGTAACACGTCCATGACATCCTTCGACCACAGCAAGCATTCAACATGTCAATGACATCTTTCTATCACAGCAAGCACTCAACATGTCAATGACATCTTTCTATCACAGCAAGCACTGCAGCATGTCATTGACATCCTTCGACCACAGCAAGCATTCAACATGTCAATGACATCTTTCTATCACAGCAAGCACTCAACATGTCAATGACATATAGCCATCACAGCAAGCACTGCAACATGTCAATGACATCTTTCCATCACAGCAGGCACTGTAACATGTCATTGACATCCCTCGACCACAGTAAGCACTCAACATGTCGATGACATCTTTCTATCACAGCAAGCACTCAACATGTCAATGGCATCTTTCCATCACAGCAAGCACTCAACATGGCAATGACATCTATCTCTCTCTTCAAGTTCTGCAATATGTTTATGACAACTCTCTACCACAGAAAGCACTGCAACATGTCAATGACATCTCTCTACCACAACAGCCACTGTAAAATGTCAATTGACATCTTTAAACCACAGCAAGCACTGCAACATGGCGATGACATCTATCTCTCTCTTCAAGTTCTGCAATATGTTTATGACATCTCTCTACCACAGAAAGCACCGCAACATGTCAATGACATCTTTCCATCACAGCAAGCACTCAACATGGCAATGACATCTACCTCTCTCTACAAGCACTGCAACATATCAATGACATCTCTCTACCACAGCAGGCACTGCAACATGTCAGTGACATATATCCATCACAGCAAGCACTCAACATGTCAATGACATCTTTCCATCACAGCAAGCACTCAACATGTCAATGACATCCTTCGACCACAGCAAGCATTCAACATGTCAATGACATCTTTCTATCACAGCAAGCACTCAACATGTCAATGACATCTTTCTATCACAGCAAGCACTGCAGCATGTCATTGACATCCTTCGACCACAGCAAGCATTCAACATGTCAATGACATCTTTCTATCACAGCAAGCACTCAACATGTCAATGACATATAGCCATCACAGCAAGCACTGCAACATGTCAATGACATCTTTCCATCACAGCAGGCACTGTAACATGTCATTGACATCCCTCGACCACAGTAAGCACTCAACATGTCAATGACATCTTTCTATCACAGCAAGCACTCAACATGTCAATGGCATCTTTCCATCACAGCAAGCACTCAACATGGCAATGACATCTATCTCTCTCTTCAAGTTCTGCAATATGTTTATGACAACTCTCTACCACAGAAAGCACTGCAACATGTCAATGACATCTCTTTACCACAACAGCCACTGTAAAATGTCAATTGACATCTTTAAACCACAGCAAGCACTGCAACATGGCGATGACATCTATCTCTCTCTTCAAGTTCTGCAATATGTTTATGACATCTCTCTACCACAGAAAGCACCGCAACATGTCAATGACATCTTTCCATCACAGCAAGCACTCAACATGGCAATGACATCTACCTCTCTCTACAAGCACTGCAACATATCAATGACATCTCTCTACCACAGCAGGCACTGCAACATGTCAGTGACATATATCCACCACAGCAAGCACTCAACATGTCAATGACATCTTTCCATCACAGCAAGCACTCAACATGTCAATGACATCTTTCTATCACAGCAAGCACTGCAACACGTCAATGACATCTTTCCATCACAGCAAGCACTCAACATGTCAATGACAGCTTTCTATCACAGCAAGCACTGCAACACGTCATTGACATCTTTCCATCACAGCAAGCACTCAACATGTCAATGACATCTCTCTATACCACAGCAAGCACTGTAACATGTCAATGGCATATATCCATCACAGCAAGCACTCAACATGTCAATGACATCTTTCTAACACAGCAAGCACTCAACATGGCAATGACATCTACCTCTCTCTACAAGCACTGCAACATATCAATGACATCTCTCTACCACAGCAGGCACTGCAACATGTCAGTGACATCTTTAAACCACAGCAAGCACTGCAACATGTCAATGACATCTTTCCATCACAGCAAGCACTCAAGATGTCAACGACATCTTTCTATTACAGGAAGCACTGCAACATATTAATGACATCTTTCTATCACAGAAAGCACTGCAACATGGCCATGTCATCTCTATCACAGCAAACATTGCAGCATGTCAATGACATCTTTCCATCACAGTAGGCACCGCAACATGTCAATAACAAAATTCTACAACTGTAATCACTGTAAGGTATCAATGAAATCTCTCACCCACAGCATGAAGGTGAACATGACTGACCGAGACGGGAACACTCCGCTGCACATAGCGGCGCAGTATGGACATGCAGAGATGGTGGATCTGCTGATGAAGGCAGGTGCTGACGTCAACAAGAAGAACTCCAGGGGCAGGATTCCATTGCACGGGGCGGCAGAGAACAACAATATGATAGCACTTGAGGTAATGTAGGACAGAACCACATTTTCCTGTTTGTAAGGATTAAGTCTAACTCGTGAGCCATGTTGTTTACTTCTGAACATAGTATAATGATTGTAAATCTTCATCTAAGATAACAATTAGACTTCAAAAGCATTGATGTTTTCTGTATTTTGTTTACATCGTATTTTGTCATGGCATTCATTTGTCATTACTTTATCACGTAGAAGCATTGTGATATCATGCAATTGACTGTGGCTTGCATAGTTTCACATCATCATAATAACTTGTCGATTGCTTTTTTAGTCATTGCTTGTAATAATTCACGGATCTTTATGTTTTTTTATTTGCAGAAAATCATAAAACCAACAAATTCTACGATGGGAAAATTTTTTGTGGAAATTGAGATGGACAACAAGGAAAAGATTAGGAAAAAGCTTGAGGTAGTATTCAGAAACAAATGAAGTCTTTGAGACGTATTGATAAGATATTGGCTGATGTTTTAAGATATTAATGTAATGTATGTATGACAAGCTAAATCTTATAGTAAGCTACAAACCTTAGAGAGGGTATTACTGTAACTTAAAAATACATATAGTCGTATATGTTGTCTATCAATTATTGCCATCAACGTTTCATTTCCTAAATATAGTTTAATCGATTTGTTAAATTGTCGAAAATCTTGTCCTTTAAAAATTCTACCTGCACTTAGACTGAGATTGAATAGTTGAGGGAATTATCAGTGCTTATGTTCCGTCCCATCTAGGATTGATCACAATCTGCAGATTGTTCGCTCACAAGCTAATGAGTCAATCATAAATTGTGTAGGGATCTTAGATCCTCTTATGTCTAAATGATAGATTGAAGGGGTCGATTCTCAGATTGTGACAGGCTTCATTTAATTTAGCAAGTGAGAGATATATTCCAAATGAAGGGCTCAATCCAAGGGAATATAGGGGTCTATTCTCAGGTTGTGTAGGGTTTTGTGCTTGTCGTTATGTTCAGTTAAGCAGGTATACGGGTTGAATACTAGATTTTGAAGGGCTCTTTTCTCTTCTTTTTGTTCATGTTAGTATTTACAAGGGCCAGTTACAAGATTGTGAATGGGCTCTCAGCTTGATATTATGTCAAACTTAGGGATTGTAGGGATCGATTCTTAGTTTGTGAAGGGCTCGTATTTTTGTTCCAATTAATAAGTTTATGGGGCGAATGCCTGATTGTGAAGGGCTTTTTATCTCGTCTTTATGCTAAAGGTGTAAAGTATAAGGAATCATTCCAAGAATGTGAAGGGCTCTAAGCTACACATTATATCGAACTTAGGGTTTGTAGGGGCCGATTCTTAGATTGTAAACCGCTTTTCTTTTTGATTAAGTTGATAAGTATAAGGGTCGATTGCCTGATTGTAAAAGGCTTTGAGCTTTTCCTTTTTCTCAAGTTAAGAAGTATAAGGGGTAATTCTTAGATTTTGGAGGTCTTTGAGCTCGTCTTTATGCTAAATATATTTCGTATAAGGGTCGATTGCCAGATTGAGACTGTGTTTCAACTCTTCATTATGTTAGTTGTTTGAAATGAAGGTGACAATTACCAAACTGTACAGGTCTGTGAGCTTGTCTTCATTGATATTTTTATACCCCCGCCTTACAGCGTAAGCGGGGGTATATAGCGTTCATTCTGTCCGTCCGTCTGTCCGTCTGTCCGTTCGTCACAAAACTTTGTCCGGAGCATATTTCCTAAACTATACATGCTAGCTTCACCAAACTTCATACACTTATCAACTATGATCCCTAGATGTGCCTTTTGAGGGTTAGACCAACAAATGATTTTTATTTTTTGCGGTTTCCATGGAAACATGACTAAAACAGTACCTCTATGACCAAGTCCTTTGTCCGGAGCATATCTTCTAAACTATACATGCTAGCTTCACCAAACTTCATACACTTATCAACCATGATCCCTAGATGTGCCTTTTGAGGGTGAGACCAACAAATGATTTTTATTTTTTGCGGTTTCCATGGAAACATGACTAAAACAGTACCTCTATGACCAAGTCCTTTGTCCGGAGCATATCTCCTAAACTATACATGCTAGCTTCACCAAACTTCATGCACTTATCAACCATGATCCCTAGATGTGCCTTTTGAGGGTTAGACCAACAAATGATTTTTATTTTTTGAGGTTTCCATGGAAACATTACTAAAACAGTACCTGTATGACCAAGTCCTTTGTCCGCAGCATATTTCCTAAACTATACATGCTAGCTTCACCAAACTTCATACACTTATCAACTATGATCCCTAGATGTGCCTTTTGAGGGTGAGACCAACAAATGATTTTTATTTTTTGCGGTTTCCATGGAAACATGACTAAAACAGTACCTGTATGACCAAGTCCTTTGTCCGGAGCATATCTCCTAAACTATACATGCTAGCTTCACCAAACTTCATACACTTATCAACCATGATCCCTAGATGTGCCTTTTGAGGGTGAGACCAACAAATGATTTTTATTTTTTTCAGTTTCCATGGAATAGTTACTAAAACAATGACTATCTGACAAAGTGCAGTTTCCTCTGCATATATCCTAAACTATACATGCTAGCTTCAACAAACTTAATACACTTATCAACCATGATCCCTTAGTCAGCTTTTTTAGGGTACGACCAACAAAGAAAGCCAGACTATAGTTTGAAGCGGGGGTATGTGAGCTGTGCTCACTTCTTTACTTGTTTTCAAAGGGGTGGCTTCTTGGATTCTGAAGGGCTTCAATTGCATATTATGTCATTGTTCATAGGGGAAATATAACGTTGTTTGAAAGTTTTATTTCTCCAATTTTTACGATTGCATTATGTTCAGAAGAATTTGATTCCTTGGATCTGTTTTCTAAACCCGATCATCCGTAGTTGCAGAGTTGTAGCAGAACTAATGGCGCCAATTTTAATGTGAACACCTTTTAATAATTAGAATTAAGTAAATCATAGCTTAACTGATCAAGGTAAGTTTATTTTAAAACTGCAATCTTTTAATTGGAAAATGTTTTTTTTGCATGGTTTAACATTATTTATCTTAAAACGGGCTGCTGCCCCTGAAGAGCTTCAGATCGTCCAGATGAGCATGTGGTTGAGTATTTCAATTACTAGATCGGAAATTCTCTTAAAACTTGAAACCAGGCTTGGAGAACAGCTTAATTGAACACCGCTCCGTTACATAAATCATAAAGCAGGACAAATACAAAGTTAAAATATATTTAAATTACAATTTATGTTAGTTTCATTGTGATTCTTATTCTTTGATTCTGAAGGTTTTTATTCGTGCCTTATGTTAAAATAACGGTTTATTTTTTATTCAAACATGTCTATTCATGAAATGAATACATGAAGTAATTGACCAACAAGCTCCGGAAAGCTTTTTCTAAAGCTGCTCCAATATAATTATACATGATTCAAGATAGACACATGGATTATGGCTAGTGCCGCATGTCCGACTCAAAATTCAACTTCGAAGATATATATGGTGGTAATGCATAAATACTATTTTGTTTGTGACATCTATTATAAGTATGAGTGCTAATAAAAATTGGAAGTGGTCACATTTCATGATATAATGATGAATAGACTAAAATGATTTTTTAATGATGATTTAAGCCTGTATTATTTCCGGATGGTGCAGGAAAGGTGGATTGATAAACAGTTACCCCTATATAATAATTGCTCCACGTGACATTGATAGGATATATACAAAGTAATATGTAACATACATTATAATAAGAAAGAAATTCACTTACAGAATATTTCAATAGAATTATCTACACAAACTATGAATATATACATTCAAAAAGAGAAATTGTACAAACAGAATTAAAAAATTCAAGTTAGTGTCAACAGGAATTTGTTAATACCATAAAAAAAATTGTATCGAAACCATTTACTAATACTAACTACACTGAGTAGTTCTTTTCCGTCCTCATGTCACCAGTATACATGAAAAGGGAGGTTATAATGGGAGAGATTTCAAACTTGAGGATATCTTCCATGTCGATATCCTGAAGCCTGACGGCCAAGTATTCTTGAGAAAAGCATAGAGCATTGTTTGTCAAATTCGAAGACGACTCTCCATGAAAGCCATGTCTATAACCCTTTTAGACAGTGCCTTGTGAAAACAATCTGGCCAAGAACCTTCATATATTTTGTCATTTCCCTTTTTTAACCGAGGTCCAGTGCCTGATCTGCATTGGCTGTGCCATCTGTCCATTTTCCATTCACTACATTGAGCAGTCAATCAGGAGGTATCTTCAGTTCATCAAAAAGATCAGTTGTTTTCTCAAATTTAGGTCTGATGTTCTTTCTGTATTGTGCATCTGCCTCGATTGTTCCTTTCATTTTTCTTTATGAACCTTACAGTCTGTCTTTTATAGTGCAAATAGGTCTGCAAGTCAAAACGCTACATGCATGAGAGTTGTGAGCCAATGTCTTCAAAGCATTTGGTTTGAGGGTTGTTCCAATTTTACCATCAGGACCTTTTCATACTTCATGAAGGTGGTTTCTTTCATAATGACTTTCCATATCCCATACCAAATGCCTGAGGAAAGATTGGGAACTTTTTCTCCTTTGAGGAACTTCTCCAGAGGTTCAGGTCTCAAATTTCTCAAGAAGTACGTACAAAATAAAGTGGGATGTGTAGGTGGATATACTGTTCTTATGAAATTAAAATGGGGGTTCTTAGGAGGTTTTCAGTTTTTTATGCAGGCCATTTTTCAGCATGTGGCTGTCTTTGATGAAAGAACTGGTAGACAGTATCAGTCCTTATACGGGTTCAGAACAACTACTGACTTCACAATCTAGGGAATCGGCCCCTTTACTTCCTGATCACCGGTTGATCACAAATATGAAGCTTTGGTAAGCTTGTAACAAATGAATTGATAGATAATGATTTTCCCCATATTGTTAAGGCCTCACAACCTACAGATTATTAAAGCAATCTATAAACAGAAGAATATCCCTAGATTGTGAGCTCACAATTTGCAAAATGTTCAAACAATCAGCTGATAGTTGTATACCAAGAATTGTTCGTAATGCTTATCTACAATTAATATCTCCATGTCTTATAGTCTTTTTGTGTGTTCACAGTGGTAGCTCGAGTCCAATTATTAAGATAAGTCTTAAGATACTCCTCTTATGGAAAAGTAATCTAACAACAAAAATAAGCGTTTCTCTAACCAACTGAATGAACTTATATGTTGTTTATGTTTGAGAAGCATTTAAAAATTTGAACTGGAATGCAAAAAAACCCCAAAATATTTGCAATCATGTACACCAAGCACTCCGCAAACAGTTTCAAAATCAATGAGTTCGTTCTTTTTGTCAGAGTTTAGGCCTGGAGCTGAAAGAGACTGAGACAACAGAGGACACGGAGGACATGGAGAAGGCACTGATTGTGGTCCGCAAGTACCTCGAAGTGAGTTCATAGGGTTAATAGGTTGGCCCTTCTGTTTCGAACAAAAATCATGGACATCAACAGTTGTTTGTTTAAAAAAAATTACATTCGACTTGGCCTTGTCCGGTTAATCATAAGATTTATATGAGATACCATTGCTCCACTGAACCGATTGGCATTAAATAATACTAATCAGCAACGATAAGTGTTTTATAATATTTCGTTGAGTATTTGTTTCTCTATGTCCTTTATGTTTAAGGAAAAGACAGATTACAAATGTATCTTTCTATACAAGAGTGACCCCTGCAAAGCAAAAAGTTCAGACAACTGCAAATATATGCGATATGTGATTATAGATAGTAATTGTAATTTGAACGTCTTCTGAAAAAAATCAAAACAACACGTTGTATTTACATAAAGTTACATGAAATACCATCCTTTCTTGAACAGAAACTTGGCACGACGGGGGAAGACCGAGACCCTTCACAAAGGATGAGGAAACCTTTCAAAGTATGTGTACCAACGATCATTAGGCTTTTTTGCTTTTCATTCATTTATAAGACTTATTTATTGTTATTTTCCAAATTTTGGTGAATGAATGGACGGAGAAAATACGACCAAAATATTAAGTGATATTCCTCACTTATGTTCTATTATCCTTATATACATGTCTGAAATCACGGGTAAATAGATGATAATAATAATAACAACAATAAGAGAAATAATTTCTATCCACAAGTGCATGCTCAGGGCGCTACCAACCTTATTACCCTGGTGTAATAATTAGTCGCTAGAAGGTCACTACCAACACACTGCTTTACCAAGTACCCATTTCCTGCTGGTTGAACAGTGGCACACTAACAAAGTCTCATGCCAAGTAAACACCACAGGTCTCCTCACTCGTGTCTCAGTGTAGGGCAGGGAATCAACCCTTCAAACGCTCAGTTTATTCAGTAATGACGGCTTAAGCTACCCACCCAGCGGGCCGCACCCGATGGTGCTGAACTTCACTGATAGCAATCAAATCAGCTATGCTCAGAACCACCGGCCGCCAAAGTCATATGACGTCATCAATGGTTAATATATTTACGTCTACCTCGACTCGACCTGCAGTATCCTTCCTGTATAAAAGGACGTTGTTTTTTAACATTAACTATGTTGCGTCTATTATTATTCAATATGAAGAAATCGGTAAAAGTTATGTGATATTTATCAATCTGGCACGTATGTTTTATTGTTTCGAGAACATAGACTCGTAAGTTTACAGAAGTTTCCTTTCTTCACCACACCACTAATTAAACGTCTCTAAGAAGCAGTGATACAAATTCACTTTATTTAAGTTCAGCATAAGTTCTCAATATATGTGTCTGATTTCATATACTTACATGTTCAAATTTGAAGATGGTAGACCGCTCCCTTCGACACGGGTTCCGCACTTGGAAGATCCTCTAAAGGTTTGAAATTGAATCTAAGTAAGTTTGAAAATGTGGCATGAGGAAAGAATCTGGTCCCTGTTTCATCTGATTTTGGTTTACGTTTCAGCGGCCAGCTAAGGCAAATCGTTCGAAAAGGAACCCTTCGGTCAATCCCACAGTGAGTTGTTCGTGACAGACCGATTATATTTAAAATGGTGTTGTGATTCACTTGAGATGGGGAGGTAACGTGGACTCCCAAGGGAGGAGAGGACATGTCATCTCTGTGAATCACCCGTGGTTGCTGACAAAATGAATTATTTGTTAAGATATCAAGCTTTAAATACCACAAGATCAAAATAAAACCATGTTTTTACTCAAATAGGCCAAACCCTTATAACTTCGGTCTACTTTTAAAAAGCAACAAATTCCGATGTTTAAAGAATTTGTACATTTCATAAAATGTATAGTATGACATTTGTAATGTCACATGTCATGTGCTATCTTTATGTGCAAGCTGTATCTTTATATATCTTTTTTTAGAATTACCCATGTACATGTACCACCGTGAAACTTGAATCAAAAGTCAAAGTTGATTTATTTAATAATCAACTTAGGGACCGGTCATTACAGGGGGGGGGGGGTTCAGGGGAGGGTCAGAAAAAAATATACAGCCACCAGGGGAGGGTCATGAAATAGACAGTTATAAAACCATCCTTCTTTAGCAATTGAAAGTGGGGCTGAAACATTATCATAATGCCTTATCAAATGAAAAAAAAATCCAGAATATGAGCAAGACTGGTTTATATTCATAAAAACACATGCTTATATAAAACAAATTCACCATGAATTCACTGCTTAATTCATTGTTCTTTATTCTTGAAGAACAAAAAGTAGAAAAGTAGTTCTGTTGGACTGAGAGTTTATACAAGCAGTTAACAGGTGTTTGCTATATTTTATACAACAAATATGCATTTTTGATAACAAATAGACTCATAAAGTTAAAACAGCTAGTCAAATTATTAATATCTGAATGATTATATTAATCGTTCTCAATGATACAAAGTTATGAAACCATAACACTTTAGCAGATGGCTTGATTGGTGCACATTTGTTAATACAGCCATACTTATGAAAAATATCTAAATGTGTATTTAGAAAAATAAATTCAAATGTTGATATTCCAAAAATTGGGAACATTTGCTATATTCATACTTAAGCTTCCATACCTTTTGGGTTTTACACTTTATTGTTTAAATATTATGTAACATGTAACAAATGTAACGTATGTAATTTCTGTGAAACCTAGATGTGCCTTTATTATCCTTATGTTATGTACCTTCAAAATTCTATAGATATCTTGTGCTACAAACTTAATGTAGACGGTTAAATTGGTTTTAATCAAACTCATACACACACAGTTTAAATGTTATGAAATTTGATAATTTAATTCCTATAAAGTACAGATTTGACATTTTACATTGTTTGGTCCTATACTCTGAAAGTGTTTGTAGATAAATTTTAAATTTTTTTTTTTGCTTTAAAAGAAATATTTATGTCAAGAGCTTATCTCCCAACGTGTTCCTTCCATGGTTTTATCAATTTATGAATTCATTGTTTTAAGTTTTCAGTGGAATAATGTGGGCAAGATATGTATTTTGATGGAATTTTTAACTAGTGCAATATCTTAGCTCTTTTAATCTCTGTTGAAAAGTAAATTAAATACTTAAGTTCTATCATCCATAAAAAAATCCTTCTCTTCCTCAGTGCTAACCTATTTTGTTATTTTAAAGATAAAAAACACATTGTGATTTGAATTTTAAAAATAAATAAAAATGAGCTTTCAAAGTAAGAAAAAATTGACGATAGAATTTACACTATGTTGAACATATGCGTGTATTAAAAGCAATAGCATTCAAAACCTATTTGGATATACAGTTGATGAAAAAAAAAGTTCTAATAAAACTGAAACACTATAGACCATATCAGATATTATGTTAAACCCATCAATGGAAGGGTAAATCTGTTGGGTTTTTTCAACATTATTTTAAGCGAAACTTAAAGAAGTTTCTCTTTTGGAATTATGTTTAAAAGAATTGAATGTAGAACCGGCCATAAACCTTCAAACTTCAGATGGTGCCTTACCTACAACGGTATGTTATTCAAACAGTTTATCAGCTACCTTTTCTACGATTACAATCTCAGAATTTACCCCGTAACACTCTCCACCCATAATGGCGTGTGTTCCATCCTGATTCTATTCGAAATACGGTTTTACTGGTAATAATAATCTAAGAATCCTTTGTTTTCAACTCTTGGGTTATATTCTAGACAGTGTATAATATGAAAATGTTAAGATGTACGATTAATAAGTTCAAGCCAATGTTTCGTATCAATGATTAAATAGTTTTGAGTGCAGTTTGTTCAATTTACAGAATGAAAACTGAAGTATCATATACACATTGTCTTTGAATTTACTTGTAATTTCAGAAGTCCATTGTAACTGTTGAACAAGTTGATGTAAGTTTGTTCCTTTGGTACCTTCGAATTGCTTATAGCATAAGAATTATATGTTGAAATGAACTGTTTTTTAAATAGGAACTGTTAAATGCTTAGGCATATCTTTCTCAACTTAAGTCTTGTGATAATTGTTTCTACAGAGATACCATTTCGCTTAAGGCCTTTTCTCCCTCCATTATACCTTAACACTGACTCACAAAGATGAGAACTCTGAAAGTCTTTTCCTATATCTGCAGATGCTCCTGGAGAGGATATATAAGGATAATATCATTAACACCGAGGACCATGATGGAAACACACCGATACACCTGGCAGCCAAGAACGGACACCGCGCCATCGTGAAGGTTAGAATAAATGTTTACATATGCAAAAGGAAAAAACATTATTGAGTATGATAAAAAAATGAATGAACTCGTACGATACACTTACCATGTGCGCAACATACCGCTCACGGTCACCTTTACACCTTGCACAGACCCGCTCTTTCCAATCTTTCCAGACTTTTTAGAACAACGTGACGTGACTGCGTACATGGTCATATGACTGTGTGCCAGTGCCTACTCAAGTGGCTCGCCTTGCACTTTGGAGAGGGCTGAAAGAGTTCCGTACATGATTATGTGATTTGCTTTCTGACTGTGTTCCAGTGCCTACTCAAGGAACACCACGCGGAGTACGACAGGAAGAACGACACAGCTACAGCACTCCACCTAGCAGCAGAAAGCGGCCAGAACAAGTAATCAATTTTTTTTTTCACAGTATATCAGAAATCGGTTTCATAGTAAAAGTTAATATTCACCCGATAAATTAAATTTTGTCGATTGACCCATTTACAAATGTATCTTCTGGCAGGACATTAAAGTTCTAAAGCAAGCAAGGTTGAATGTTTGAATAACCCTACTGACCTGAAAGCAATGTTTTCTGTTCAAGGAATGTAATGGTGACTTCAGTCTAAATGCTATGTTTCTGTTCCAGTAGCGTAAGTGTATTAATCGACATTAAACGTAACACTATGTTGTCTGTTCCAAAGGTGTAAATGGGATCGTGGACAACTGCCCTAATGCTGAGTTCTCCTGTCAAGTAATTGAAAAATGATAGTTGAAACCTGCCTTGCGTTCAGCAACACATTATCCCGGGATTTTCGCACTCAATGTTAAAAGAAGGACGTGCTAATGAATTCAAGGCTGTTTGTTTTCTGTCCAGGTGTGTGAAGGCGATCGTGAAGAAACACCCTAACTCTGTGTTTGCAGAGGACGAGAAGGGCAACACTCCCCTCCATCTTGCTGCCAGACAGGGACACAAGAACACAGTGAACTTATTGATTGAAAAAGGAGCTGATATCAACCGAATGTAACGGTTTAGCTGATATGAACAAATTCTAACTTAAAAACCCACATTGATGTCAACAGTCACTTGTTTCAACTCATTGTTTAAAAATTTACGAAGATTCTATATGCTTTCTGTGTAAAATCTAATCATCTGACTGAGATAAGTAAATCCAATCCAATTCTTGGCTACCAGACTTTCCGGGCTCGTAGAAGTACTTTCGAATATACCCACTGCTGTTACATATTAACTTAACAAATCTAGTCATTATCAACAACTTTAATGGCTCATTTTATATTTATTCAACCGAATCCAAGGAAGGCCATTTTCTTCAAATATCTGCATCAAATAGATTGTGCAAACACGTTTTAGGCAACTTTCGTGCGTAATGATTATGGATTCATTTATCCAAATCGGTCATACTTCAGAAGTATTTAAATAAGTCCATAAAATTTGGAAGATACATGTAATTATGGTTCTTTGTCACTTTATAACGGTCCATAGCTTGATAACTGGTGAGTTGAAATTGTCCCTTAGAGATGTTCCATACAACACATGTCATAAACTCAAAAGCAAATTTTGAAAAATCTTTGATTGCATTTGTTCCAGCAACCTGCACAAAAAGAAACCAATCGACCTTGCATCTGAGTTCGGCCAACTAGATATCTGCAAACAACTGGTTCAGCTAAAGGCCCTGTCGTGGCTAGACAAGGACGGCGTGAGTTGGATAAACTGATGAATTGATCACATGATCGTGGTTAGTGGTCTCGGGTGCATCACTCAGCTCACGGACATAAAAAAAGATCAGCATAATAAGTAATGAGGGCTCTATCCCGTTCATCCAGCAGCTTCGTCGAAAGTTCTCCTAACCGCAGGCCCTCAGATCATTAAAAACAAATAAACAAATACAAATTTTTTTTTAAAGGTAATAGTATATGGAAAGGTCAGACACTCCATTCGCCCCCACCCGCTTTCTTGACCGAATGCTACAATAAATATGCAGACATGTTCTCAAATCATTTAACTTTTTACTCCAACTCACTTAAACAAATAAATCTTTCGGTTATTTAATGAGGACGGCCGAAAGACGATTTTCACGCGCAACTTAAAGCTAGAAAAGCTCTTTCTCATCTCAGCTGTCTCCTGAGCAATGTACAGGACCATCTTTTGACAAATGTTTGAATGTTTAGCAGACGAGGGCCCGATATTTTATTACCTTAGAGTATAAAGGGAATATTCCTCTATCTACATCGATATATTTGGGGAGACTATTGCAAGAAATGTGCCTCCGTGTATCACCAATACACAGGATATCTGGTTTTGTATGGTTTAATCCAGATTTTGAATGATTTACATCTTGGAAGGTCAACCGTGTTCGAGGAATAAAAGTTTGTGTATATTGACTCGAACAGGATTCGAACATAATGTACCAGGGGCTATCCTCTCCACAATGTTGTGAAAGCACCCCCTTGTTACGATTATGATATACATATGTCTTGTGCGCCTATTGATCTTTGATTTAGAAAACGTGAACTTTTTCATTGTTCATGAACTTTGTCACACACTTTTGTCGTGTGGACATTATATCAGGCTTGAATATCGTAGTTGTGTTAATTCATATTTCAAGTTTAATTTACATAAAGGGCCTGAAAAAGAAAAACATTTAGTATATGTATGGCTTAAATTCAATAATTTCATTGTGGAAATTAATTTTGAAAATGTTGATAAAAATAGGTATCCTCGCTCAATCTGGCCTGTGCTGAAGGTCACCTCAAAGTTGTCAAACTGCTTCTGAAAACTGTTGAAGATGTCAAATTCAAGGATGGGGATGGTCTTAACTGTTTGGACATAGCAATCAAAAATCGGCACAAGTGAGTTTTATGTATAGATTTATACTAATATCATTATCAAATTTTTAAATGCCAATTTTTTTAAAAACAACTAGTAGGCATTCATTCCCGGATCTGTAGGCTGAACTATTGGAATTTTTTTTTAGACAAGCGGTGCTTGTTCATATTGATTCTGAACAAAAATTTCATTCCTAAAGGGGTAGTGGCACGTTTTTAAATGACCAAAGAAATTTCAAGAAACGAAAGTAATTGTGAGTAATGTAAAGAAAATATTTTTTGTATCAAAAGAAGTGGTTTTAAAACGAATGCACCATGATCGGTTAAGTTATAACCACACAATAGCGGCTGCCACTGACATTTTGCTTGATACTTGATTATCTCCCCTACGCCAGACTTCAGTTCTGATAGTTAGGATTTTAACCCTCTAAAATGATACATTTTGCACACATTAATGTTCTTTGGGGAATTTTGTGTAAAATAAATCTTTCATATAAACATGTTTCTGGCTCTTTAAGAGTTCTTAATCAGTGAACTGACCTGGAAGATGCTTGCTATGATTGTAGAGAGATAGCGCAGTACATCATCAAGTCTGATTACTGGCTTCATGCCATGAGGAACAGCGTCAAGACCAGTGACGGCAAAATAGACACTCCCATGCGGAGGATGATCAGGGACATGCCAGGTACTGGCCTATTAAATTTATTGAATGTTTAGTAGACTCATCAATTAAACTTGTCGTACATGTATATTTAGTACATTTAGTTATTTAACTTGCCAAATGCCTTTTACATTGATCTGTTAGACTTGTCGTATGCTTTGAACATTAATTCATTAAACTTGTTATATGTTTAGTACATTGATCTGTTAAACTTGTCGTATATTAAGTCATTGATCTGTTAAACTTGTTGTATATTAAGTCATTGATCTGTTAAACTTGTCGTATGTTTAGTACATTGATCTGTTAAACTTGTCGTATATCAAGTCATTCATCTGTTAAACTTGTCGTATGTTTAGTACATTGATCTGTTAAACTTGTCGTATATTAAGTCATTGATCTGTTAAACTTGTCGAATGTTTAATCGTTGAACTATTAAAGTTGTCGTATGTTTACTACATTCATCCGTTAAACTTGTCAACTGTTTAGTCGTTGATCCGTTATACTAGCCATATTTTTGGTACATGTTATTCCCTATAAATGGCCATAAGGCCTACAATAAAATATGTTCAAGATTCCCCCAAATATCACATTCATGAAACGACAGATAACACAATACTAAAATTGCACCAAAGTTATCAACATTAACCAAAGCTAGAAGGCATATTTGCTGAAGTTGTTGTGCATTTTAGACATTTTTAGAAAGGAATAGACACTTACAAAATTCTTGTATGAAAAACGTATGCATGTATGTATCTATTATTCTGCATGTATATCGAATTTTTGTGTCCTTTAATGTGACAATGCATTCTGTATGTATACCTGAATTGTTTTTAATAAAACATGTCGAAGATTAAGACATGTGAAACAATATTTAGATTACCTGTTAAATACAACATGTCACTCGGTTATTTAGCATTTTCTTACAGGCTGATAGGATACCCATTAAGGTCCAGAAGAAGTTATCCAAAACACCCATAACATAAGCTCATTGCTAACCTGATTTTATAGGGATTGAAATCCTGAATATCCAGCTGATTTGTAATGTATATTGCCGCCCTATTGCTACCTTAAAACTTTTTTTCTTGGAAACGAAGACGTTGCCATGGAAGTGATGACCAAGTGTTTCGCAGACGTAACGAAGGGAGTGATGGATGAAACTGAAAAGCCGAAAAACATCTACGAGTTCATAGATGATTTGATGACCAAAGACAACTGGTCGTTACAAAGTAAATCTCGTGTGTCACTAATGGAACCTTGTTCTAAATCCTTATATTTTTTTAATCTCTCCAGATTTTTCTCTTTTCTAAAGTCTACATAACCACAAACATGGTCCACTTTTTTCTTAGGAATATATGATTGTCTGATAACAATATTGTATAGTGCGTCAAAGGTTGCTACTCAAATATGTTCAGTTATTTTATGGCTCCCACCTCAGGTGGGTTTTTCACAGCCGATAATGACGCTGTCTAAATTATGCTGTCTAAAGGCTAATTAAAGGTGTTTATTGGACAAATTAACAAAAATCAAGCTCAGTTCTTATTTTGTTGAAAAGTATTTGACTGAGAATCGAGAGGTGAAAAAGTCGAGGTTGACGGTCCTTTACACTCGCTCCCTCGCCCTCTCTCTACGTCAATCGAATCGGATTGTTAACTTAATGTCATATAAATATGACTTTATTATTTTTCCAGTTTTTTTCCCCGATCATATATGCACATTTGAAACACACGAATTGTAATATAAAGTGCCTGTTAAGAAAGGAATTATGTGTTGTAAACTGATGATGTCTTTGTTATCTGCTTTTTAACAGTGAACACTAACGCAAGCAATGTTCACCTTCAAATGTCATTTTTGGAAATATAGATTTTCAAAAAGTCACTAAATGATAAGCACTGTCAGTCTTTGCTCCTAGGTAAAAATTTCCTTTTAATGGATGTACATTGTATGACATATACCCCTTGGAGGTTTAGAGGATCGTAAAGTACGATGAAAGGTATCTTGCTCTCCGAAAACGTTGGAACAAAATTATTATTTTTGCCATCAGAAAGTTTACAATTTTTTTGCGCAAAATAAATATTGTATCATCACACACTGCCAGTTAGTTTTTCATAAACATGTTCGAAGGAATTATTCATCCTTTATCGGTTATTTTATGAAACAGTCACATAACTTACTAGTTCTAACTATTTTGTTCATTTTGATAATTAAAACTGCAATTCTCAAAACATCTCAATTACGATATCAACGTAGGCATTGTCAACACAATATTAACTGTGTAAATAATTTATAATGTAAAGTTTGTTATGAAACTGTCTGAAACTAACTGGCTTGCAAAATAATTTATTAATCGATCATAAGTTGAGTTGGTTAACTCATGTTTTGTTTCTGTATGAAAAGCAAGCAAAGACAAGGAAGACAAAAAAGAGCCACAGACCTTTAAGGAATACACTGCGTACACAGATAAGGCAGAAGTGCTGAAGAAGAACCACCCTCTACAGATCATGGTAGGCTTTGCTACAGGAAAAACTGAATTTTTCCTCTACAATCAAGGATGTGGTTAATTAACGAATTTATTGGACCTTCTGAAGATAATTTAATATTATACATTTAATACAATATGGGGAAAATGCAAAGAAACTAATTTTTCTTCAACATGGATCTGACAGGCCAAATTTCCGATTGCCAACCAATCAAAATAAATCTTCTGAATCTTTGAAATGTTCCATGGCCAGTCGATTTCGATTATGATAGTCAAGACTGCTGTTGAACGATACATTTAGTTGGACAAAGTTACGAGCATCGTCTACCACCTTGGTGGTAACATTGACAATAGTAATATATTATATA
Source organism: Phorcus lineatus (assembly GCA_921293015.1). Lineage (NCBI taxonomy): Eukaryota > Metazoa > Mollusca > Gastropoda > Trochida > Trochidae > Phorcus > Phorcus lineatus. The sequence continues at coordinate 22,927,072 of OV121096.1, read as the reverse complement.
ATAATTAAAATCATATTAATGATAATATTATAATAATAGAAGTTAATTTATAACGTGCATGACTCCATGAAAAGTTCACGCTCCAAGCGCCTATTAAAAGAGTTCAGTCATCACAATAGGCTTGGCTATACGGGTGTGTTTTCAGTCTGGATTTGAACAAGTATTAATTGTCACAGGAATTTGATGTCAGATCAAAAAAGGAGAAAGTAATTTGTCAATAAGAACCTCTATATGATTCCAGGAGAACAGGTTTCTGTAACAAACATGATAAATACTTATTTTTAGGTAAACCTCAACTGTCGGGAACTTCTGCAGCACGAACTTGTGAGGGCATTGGTGAAGTACAAATGGTTCAGTTTTGGGGGCTTCTACTACCTGTTTACCTTCTTCATCCACGTCTTATTCCTTATCCTCCTCACTCGACACGTCATCGTCACCAAACCACCACACCTTTACAGGTAAACCTCCTCATTCAAAAGGGTGTTCTCCTGTGAGTAATGTTCATACAGAGGTGTATCTTGTTCATGCAATTGTTAGATCCGAAAGAACATTTCTGGCCTCAGATATCCAAAAACCCTTAACTTGATTTTACGTGGGAGATACGCTAATTTTGGCCTTGACCGTGGCGGAATGTTATTCATGTCAGCTTGATAACTCAATCAAATGGCTCAAATAAAAGATTTTCATGTTTCTTGTTGATCTTAAATATCAGAACAAAATTTTGAGTAATACGCCATAAGGAACTCAATGTTAGGCTTTTACGAGGAATAGATCAAGAAATATCCACCGTAGATTCTCATAATTATTTTCACTTAACATCTTCTGGTGAGATTTGGGGGATTTGTATTTTCGTGACCTTCGAATTTTTCAACATGAGAGCCTTTTATATGAGACTTTTTAGATTGGACACTGACAGCTATCACACGAGAATATTTCAGGAAAACAATAAACTTTTATGTTAAACATTGAATTACAAATTTAGCTGTGACAGTCAATGCCACTTAAAGACGTTCCGAACGTTTGTCAGTGCGCATCTTTTCGCGCATCCGAAAAAGTGCCGCTAACATTTTGAGAAAACTAAAGTTGCGTAAACATTGTAGAAAAAATGTCACTGACGCGTTATCCATGTTCGGAAAATAAGGAAATTTTTACTGTGGACTGTTTAATTGTCTATTATATGATCCATGTACATATTAGTCATAGATTTTAAAAATCATATGCATTGGTCATAATAGACAGAGATGTTCTGACACAAATGTTCACTGAACGTGAATTCGAAATCCGTTGTTTCATAGGTTATAATTAGATTGCGGTTTTCCAAAATGTACTCCAATTATTATTTTTGAAACAGAGAAAATGTCACTGATAACATTTGTGTGTTTACATTCTTCATAAAACCGATTGTTGATGAACTTATACAAGTTATCCGTTGTAATCGCTTTGTTGAACATTGTTGCAGTGACGTCATTGACACACAATGTGCGGAAAATACACTGTGCATGGAATAGTCCTCGTCATTTTCACAATATATGACTAGTAACGGAACTTTCATTCATTGAAAGATATGCATCCATCTTGAAAATGATGAAACTTGTAGAATAATTAGAACGGAATATTAAGTTACCCTCATTAGGCCGTAAGCAGTAGCGGTTTCGGTAAGTGAAATCTCATTTCGAATAGCCTTTTTGCTGGAACATTTATAAAATGAAAATAAATCGTTGCATTGTCATCTCAAACAATGAATAGAAATTCATAATAAAGAATAGAAATAAAACTCATAAGCAATCTGTTTTGGAAAAGTTCTAGATAGATGTTTAAATGAAAAGTCAAAACGGTCATTGAGACACAATGAGTATTTGAAAAATCGGGAATGTATCGCGGAAGTTTTACATTTCGGTTTGGCTGCATTTATTTTGCAAATTAATTATATGAGCGGTAATTTTCAATCATGTACACACTTACAATTGTGGGGAAACATTTATAAACATATCATTCACTGTAACATTACCAATCAAGTGAAATTAAGTACTTTGGTAAAAATATATTAGACCGAAGTAAAATGTCAAAAAGTAATTGAAAATATGTCCGTGGCCTGCTCGGTTCATGAAGTAAATCAAATTGATAAGATTTTACATTCATCTTGGAGAAAACAAAGTTATTTGTTATCAACTCTAGAGTATGACTTAAATATGAACGAGCACCAAATGCTTCCCGAACCGGGCCGACTTGATTGAGGTCTATTCCTCATCGTATTAGCTTCGCCAACTTGCGGCGCTTGGATGCGGTGTTCTTTATCGCGCAATAAATAGATCTTTGAGAGGAAGTTTTGAGGTTAATGAATTCTTACCATTTTGTGATGTTTTTTTACGTGCCTTCAATCCACCTAATTATCCTATTATCTGGTTCAGTCATCTAGCCCCAGTACACTCAAACGCAGTTTGAAAAACTCAAATCATTCACAAATAGAAAACATTTGTCATATTTTAAAGGTGTGTTTTGAAAAAAAATTGTGGATACTAATACTTTGTTAACACGTGGATTTGACCAAGAGGCCATAAATGTCTTTTGACACTTCAAATATTTTATAACACTGACCTTAGAATTTCATGAAATACTTTGAAATGGGATAAACTGTGTACTTCAAACCATTATCATGAATTATCATTCAAGGGAAATAAAGAGTTACCTCCCCTTATGAGTTTTTTCATAAGTAATTTTAACTTCAGCTTCAATTATCTCGGAAAATAGGCCCGTGACATATTTTTTTTCTTTCAAACTATTTCTTTGCAATATGTTTTCTTCTATTTAAAACATTTTAAAAATATTTTTCATTTATTTCTATTACTGAACGCGTCTTTTGAAGCTATGTTTGTAGCGAGCATCATTGAACTTGTATCTTAATATTTGCAGATTATTTACAAAATCAAAAAAGGAAATACAAGAAATAATATTTATTACATTAACATCTCATTTATTGGAAAAAAGTAAACTGAACTCTAAATGTTTTTATTGTTTTGTTTTTAAAATTAAATTAGCAAAATTGGTCTTTTCCCAATTTTTTAAAATAAACCCGTCAAAATCATCATTTATCTGAAAAAGAAGGTCCGTGACATGCAATTTTTATTTTTGAATATCAAAGAATACATATTCAGCTTTCGCCTTGCAAATTTACAGCAATTTTTCATTTAATTTGTTAAGTGACTCTTCTTCATAGAATGTAGTATCTGACAATTTTATCAATATGCACAGTTCAAATACAAATTACAAATTTGATCAGGAACGTTATCAGAAATCATTCGATTATGTAGAGAAATCTCAAATTGTATCATTTACGATTTGCTCTCACTATTATCTTTTTATATACTCATCATTTTCAGTGGACTTGACAAAAATGTTTGAAACAAACGGAGGGGAACTTAGAGTTATTGATTACTAAGCAATGAAACCTATTCAAAATGAGCTTTTTCAAATCAAGAAACTATCACCAAAAATATGTTATGTCACCTCAATAACATTACAGCTGCATGCCAAAAGTTTGTTCACATACCTGAATATAATAGTGCAAATATCATGTAATTTGAGATGCCTTGAGGTATCGTAGCGTTGCGAAAACAAACACTTATATAATTGAATTTTCTATATTGATATGCAGATCCATTCTTCTTTAAGGCAAATGTTTATCGTACTCACGTGCACACAATTACCCGTAACAGTTTTGGCAGGCCATTGAAGTGACCAGGGGTCCGAAAACACTAATTTTTATTTTCTCCATAAAATCGTTTATAACTTATCAACTTCTTTTAAAATTAGTCACGTTTGATTCTTAGCACAAAGTCATTGTGATTATGTTGGTTTTAATCTCAGAGAGTCGATATAAAGCATTTTATTCGACATTTAACGACATTGAAATTTCGAAATTGTGACCCCTTCTGTCTATATCAATATGCCAAAATTCGAATTTTTGTACGAGTGACCAGATGATGCCAAAATGAGTTCAAGAATGGCTATTTCACATATGTGCAATGGGTGATCCATTGTCAGTCTTGCGTAAGTTATTCTACTGACGTTGAAACGAAACCCAAATTACATGATATTTGCACTACGATTCAGTGGTAAGTGAACAAACTTTCGGTATGCAGCTGTATATGAATTTCAAAACTTGTATTGACATTAATATACAGGGTTAAAAATTTCAGTCCAGAGGATGCTAAGCACATCATGGATGACAACTGTGGTGCTCTGTCTTTTGAAGTCTCTGAAAATGCATGGCTCCCGATTGAAAAAGTACTGATGTATGTCCTTATGGTAATAGGAGCTGTGATTGAGGTCAGTTGGGTTGGTCTATTTTCAATAGGATTCTGTAACATAACCTGAAAACAAGAATGCATATAAACATTCTGCAACTGATGCATTTACAAATATATGAGTTTGTTATTTTTGACACAATATGAACATTGACCTCAAGGTGGTTTCTGAAGTTGAACTTGGTATCTAACGCTGTCAAAAGTCTTGAATTGGTTTGAAGAAATTTTAAAGATATATAAGATTAAATGTATATGTGTACATGCATATGTCGTCTAAAACAAAACAACAATTTGATATCTCATTCGAACATGAAACGAAAACTAGAATGAAAATACCGCTTTCTGATTGGTTTCTGATATCAATTTTGGAGTAATTATTTAGCTAATAATTACCTCTAAATGATAACGACATATGCATATTCCTTCGTGCACGTATAAAAACTGTACTCAGTGAACCCTTTGTTAACATGAGCTTGCATACAAAATCGAAATTTGTACAGACATTTGGAAAGCGTGAACTTTGAAGAAATTCCATTCTTGGTTTTATTGTTAGGTTGAATGTAGTTCATTTTTTATCCCTAAATTTAATTTCAAACCGAGCTCGCTTCGTATCATAACGCTTAATAGCGATTCGTTGAATGAACAGAAGCGACGTTATTCTTCAATTATTAAAAATGCTTCCCTTTCCCTCGCCTCTAATTCACAATTAAGTGAACACATTTCCTGGCACAGAGTCCTTAACCCTGACAAAATATCAAACTTTTCTGTCAGTTTTTTCCAAACAGTTCACTTGTAAGGTGAGGTGTTTGCACTTCTAGTTAACAACTTCTTTTAGAGTACCGTCCCTTGATTGGGTCAGTCCTTGTCGGTCTTGTAGGGATTCTTATTTGGCATTTTAAAATGGAGATAAATCCATTCTGATTTTGGGTTTGTATGTTGTGCATTTTTTAGCCCTAAATTGAATTTCAAACCGAGCTTGTGAAGTTTGAAATGTGAATTTAGGGGTAAAAAATGCTGATAACTCTCACCTTACAACCTCAATATAAAAAAACAAAATGGATTTATCTCCTTATTTAACAATTGTTAACGTTATTTCAATTGGTCACATTTTTGTTGTTTTGTTTAAAAAAGATAAAGCAATTTAATTTTGATTTCTTTACGTTGAAAAAATATATATTTGATTTTCGCTTGATGTTATCGATCTACAGATTTTACAGCTGTACAACATGAAGTGGCCATACTTCTCTCAATTCGAGAACTACGTGGAATGGATCGTTTACGGCTTGTCCTTCCTTTTTCTCCTTGACTTCAACAGCTGCACAATCAAAACATCTTATCGACAGGTAGGTCGGGAACTGGGGCCTTTTCTGATTTTGTTCAGGGGTCTATAACTCTGTTATACGATAATAATACAGCAATGATAATTTTGCAGTTTAATGAAAAATGCTGATTGCATCATTAAGAATTTGTGGAGAGAACATACTTTGATTATTCGTGAAGATTTAGCTTGTTGGTGTTTATCTTATGTAATGTAATTTGTCTCTCTTTCAGGCCTCTTTCAACAATGGCCGAGTTGCCAACTTGCTTAAGTCCAAATAGTGCATTTCAGAACTAATGTAAAATCCACTCCACTACACAACAGGAAAACTTAGTGGCAATGTAAACATGTACCTTTTTTATATCCATGCATCCTACTCTACTCCAAACATCTGTTTATTGTTAAGGGTCTAACTAATACCTATGTTTCCGTCAGCACTGGCAATGGTCTGTTGGAGCCTTTGCTCTCTTCTTCGCGTGGATTGACCTTGTGATGTTTCTGAAGGCCTTCACCTCCCTGGGTCTGTACGTCATCATGTTCCAGATGGTCTGCTGGACCTTTGTCAAGGTCTTCGTTGTCTTCTTTTCGTTAATTCTCGCCTTCGCAATGGGATTCTTCACTCTGCTTCAGAACCAGGTATGTCAACTTAGTTTATGTCAACCTAAGAAACATATTAATAGCTTATCTGGTCCGATGAACGTATAGCATAACATAAACATATTTTCATATATTTCTCCGAAAAGGCTTAAATATTTTAACTCATGTCTACTGAGGTGATGATGAATTGTAATTTGGTGACTCTGTTGCTCCAAATAACTTTGAAATAAGTGCTCTCAAACATATTCTTCATCTCCACAAAAATGGTATAGAAAAGTGTTTCATATAGACTCCTTAGCCAATACAAATTATTAATTTGATTACGATTTTATTATTTTGTGAATCTTAGTAAAGGCAAAATTGGCTACGCACTAAACACTATTCCTCATCTACTGTAAGATGATATTTAGTATACCCAAGTGTTCATTCGGTGATTCTTTGGCATCTAAAGTTATACAGTTATCAATCATAAATTTAGTGACTATGTCTTCCCTCATTAAGGTCAACGGGACCAAGCCCTACCAAAACAATTGGATTTCTTTCACAGGAATATAAGGCAATTTAGATTTAGTGATTCCCTGGCTGAAATAGATAACAACGATAAGGTCCATTTTCATGGATAAGCACTTCTGGAAGTGATAAAACCATTGGCTTGTTTACCAAGCCGGTTCTTTCTTTTAGGAAATGAATATGTTTAAAACACATCATAGAAAGAAAGAAATCTGACAACAAAATCCGCAAACTACTAAGCTATACATATCAGGAAGATAGGTCCCTTTCTCAACAGAGATGAGAGATACTTTATCCATAGGGCTTAAATTATCATTACTTATTAATATAATCTTTCTATTAATGTTATCTTCCTATTTTCATGTTCTGTAACTCTTAAGTTAGTTATTGCATAATTATTTTCACTACATTCTTCTCTACTCCATCTATATCATGTATTCACTGTGTACATCAACACAATCCATTGAATAAACATCTACTTGGCTTCCTATTAAACAGAAATCCCTCCTCAATCTATGTACATTGACCTAATCTATTGTAAAAACATCTACCTGACTTTCAATTATTTTCAATTAACTTGGTCATTATTCTATCCAACCATTGTCCACCAATGCTAGTTATTGTATAAACTATTCTCCGGTGTAAACAACTAGTTTATATATTCTTTCCCTGAACAGATTACTTGCTGAACAACGACATTAGAACCTATGTCGAAAAGTCGCTTCCACAGAATACAGAAGTTCCTTATCCATCAAAATTGTCCATATCGTAATACCTCATCAACTTCTAGAATTGCAGAAATTGTATTTGTTGTTTAATATTTACTTTTATCCTAGTCAAGTTACCCTTTGATTTTTTTAAATACAAGGCAGTGAAAAGAAAAAAAATGATGTACTTACGCTATCGCATGTATAATATTCACAAGATGAAATGATATAAAGCTATGGACTTTAAAGAACCGCAACATTTTTATTCCTAAATCGTGTATTATCTATTATGTAACCTTTATCTTTTTATCATAAGTAATCCCCTTGTTTGTAGTAAATGACCTTTTTGAGCAAATAAAGATGTAATACTCTAATAAGATAGACTAACTTCCCTTATTTTGAAAGAAGGATCGCAAGACTATGAGAGTTCTGTATTTATAACATGTTTAATAGATGTCCAACCATGGCGTAATTACCACATCACTTCTTTTTAACATTCGCACATATATAAGATTAAAACTATATAATAATCAAACTAACTCATTGTGGTTTTTTTTTATTGAAGGTTGCTTTCAGAGATGTCCCAAATTCAATATTGAAAACAGCAGTGATGTTCCTTGGAGAAATAGATTACAATGCTCTATTCAACGGAGGTGTAGATGACATCACGGTGATCGACACGACCAATTTGCTATATCCTGCAGCAACCTCTGTCATCTTCTCCTTCTTCATCACATTGGCCTGCATCGTCCTTATGAACCTCTTGGTAAGGTTGCTATGTGAAGGATAAAACATGACCCGCGGGCATTATTTAAAAGTATGCCCGACTACTGCGGGAAATGCCCACTGGCCGGAGGCATTTCCCGAGGGAGGAGGACATACTTTTCAATTATGCCCACGGGTCATGTTTAATCCAACTTCAGTAGTCAGAACGTCGGGTGTAGCATTTGCAGTGTGGACTATGATGCTTCTAGACGGCATATCGTCAAAAAAATGGGCAGATGGGAAAATAATGTTGAGCTATTTTTCAAAAGTAATAGTAAGCCTACACTATTACTTTAAGAAAAAAAGTCAGTTATATCAATCGAAAATATTTTAGATAATCGCCCGAGACAGAGGGCATTATTAAGATAATTGCCCGGGGCAGAGGGCATTATCAAGATGATTGCCATTATGATGGGACAGATACCTGCCTGAGGTAGCGTGATTGAATCAGGTTTGAGAGAAATTACTGAATCAGGTTTAAGAGAAATTGCTTACAATAGTGTCCCGCAAGAACAATTAAGTGACGTCACTGGAGCTTTATAAGTGTCTTTATAAACCTATTTTTGACATGTTTTGTGTCCTTATAAAACTCTTGGTAATTCTATTATATTTCCTTATGACCCTCTTGGTAAATTTGATATGTGCCTCTATGAACTTCTTTGTTAGTATGTTATGTGTCCCCTTGAACCTTTTGGTAATTTTGTTATGTGTCCCCTTGAACCTTTTGGTAATTCTGTTATTTGTCCTTGTGAACCTAACGGGAAGATATTTTTGTGTCTTTATCAACCTCGGACTTACCAAGAGGTTGATAAAGGTCTGCTATGTGTCCCTGTGAACCTCATGGTGAGTCTGTTATGTTTCTTATGAACCTTTTGCTTAATCGGTTATGTGTTCTTTTGAACCTCTTGGTAAGTCTGTTATGTGTCTTTATGAACCTTTTGGTTAATCTGTTATGTGTTCTTCTGAACCCCTTGGTGATTCCTTTAATGTGTCCCCCTAAACCTCTCGAAAGAATGCCTGTTGACCCTTGAAAAATAAAACATTCCCTGCTACCTCTTGATTCTTTCAGTAATGTGTCAAGTATCTTCGTGAACTCTTTCTGACAGATCGTATTTTTAGCATATGGAGACTGACATTTTTAAATGTAACTCACTTTTCATTCATCAAGTACGAGGAATGTTATTGCCAGGTATTGCAAGTATTTTCAAATGAAGCCTCTTTCAGGTTGGTTTGGCAGTTGACGATATCAAGGGCATACTTCGAATAGCAGCGTTTAAAAGGGCTGCGATGCATGTAAGTTTGAAGATTGTTTTTGGGTGTCAAGCCTACATGAGGCAATTTGTCAGTTTTTTTTCTTGAAAAAAGACCATTGTTACTCCACAAAGAGTCACTTTGGACAGAAAAATATTGTTGCTACAGAAATTAAATCAGAAAAATTTATTTCCTCTTCTGCAGATTGATCTTGTCCTTGATGTCGAGAAGGTTTTGTTTGTAAGTATTCGAAGAAAGCTTTACATAAAACGAGACCAGGATCAGACAGGGAATGGAGGTAATGTTGGTCGTCTGAAAATACTGTGGAATTATCTATTAGGCTGGCCAATCTGGTGGTGGAACGATACCATGGTACCTAATGAAAATGCTGTTCTGGTGAGTAATACAAACGTGTATTACCTTACTGTTATAAGGACATTAACCACATATTCAATTATTAACAAATTTGAATGAATCATTTGTTAACAGTGATAAATTAGGTAATTATGAATGTGATTTGTTACAGGAGTATGTTAGGGAGATAATCAACATCTCTGAGGATACTGAAAACGTGTATCGTATTTGTTAAAGGATATTACAACGTCTCTGCTAAAAGTTGCAGGATTCTTCCATACAGTGAGAAAATGTTTCTTGTTGCAGGATATTATTCTAGAGATAGCAAGCAGACAGCAGTCTGATAAAGTTGAAGGATTCTTCCATAGATATTGAGAAAGTTTTTCTTATTGTTGCAGGATGTGATCCCGGAGATAGCAAGCAAACAACAGTCAGATAAAGTTGCAGGATTCTTCCATATAGATTGAGAATATGTCTTTATCATCTCGTTGCAGGATAGTATTCCAGAGATAGCGAACAGACGGAGACAAATTGAGGAGAGGATGGACGAGAGACTGGAGAAGATGAACAGACTGATGACCAGTCTCCTGGACATGCAAACACAGAAGAGCAACAACATACCAACCAAATAACCACTCAACATGTTCGTTTGAATTAATTGTTTTTCTACAGTCTCTTAGGGTCAATATCTTGTGTTGAAAAGATAAGACAACAAATTCAAACTTGTTCTTGTTTTTTTACACGTGTTTAAAGGGTATGGCACTAACAAATATGTAGTTTAGAATTCATGGCAATAACCTTTAAAATGAAAGACTGATGACCAGACGGAAGCGCAGAAACATACACTGGACCCGTCAAATAACTATTCAACGTGTTTGAATGAATTGTTTTTCAACAGCGTCTTACGGTCAATATCTTGAAAATGTATGGCAATATGTATGTAACATTTTTTTAGACATGGGGATAGTTAAAAGGTATAAACCTTTAAGAATATTGAAAATTATAGCAATTACAATTTACATAGATAAAAAGAGTTTTCGGCTCAATTAAATAAGTAAGAACAATAAGACATGAAACCTGAAAGACAATAATGATGTTGTTTGATAGTACTTCTACTAGTATTTTTGTCGATCGTTGAATTGTATCTAATGCTATAAGCCCACATGTTTTACCTAACTAAGAAAAAAACAGTCTTAAAGTCATCGTCTCATTTTTGTAAGTAAACTAAACTGAACTAAGTATTCTTCATGAACAAAATCTAATCAGTAACACAAATATTTCCTGTCGCATTTGCAAAGATTATAATTTTTATGGCCGTTTTACAGTTTTGGATGAAGCAGCTTATTGGCGTATGCCGTTTCAGACCGATGAGGTGCCGAATCAAGTGCAATCCAATCGCGTGAACGAAACACCGGAAATCTAGTCATCGCAGCGCCGATACTTATGACAGACGCTGAATCTTGACTGAGTTTACCAACTTTTTGTTATTTCTATATTTGAAAAAGCGTAAGCTATTAGCTAAGTTCATTGGATATTAAGCTGGGAAATTTTATGTGTTCTTCGTCACGGCCTTAGTGAAATGACGTGGTAAGGACTAACGCTCGCAAAAAACATAATATTCGGGCAGGGTAGGGTAGTTTGAACTTCATTATTGAGGGCTAGAATGCCTGCAGAGTCCTGAAAATTGTTGCAAACGTCAGGGGAAAGATTTCTGTGAGTGGTGAACTATTTGTCCGGCATTTATTACAATTTGCCTTGCAAAAATGAGACTGTGACTTTAAGATCAATCGAGCTGGTCATTGGTAACTTTAATATTAAATTAATTTTGCGTCAAACACTGTATAGAAATTAAAATTTTCAATGTAAAATATTTATCATATATCAACGTGCCTCAGACTAAGATAACATTACAATCATTTTGTATTTCCATTTAGACTTCCATTTATGCTCGTCTTAATCTGATGTTAGTCAGTAATTTAGAAAAATCATAGTCAGTAGTGTCCATTGATACGCTAATGTTTCAACATTTATTTGATATATAAAATATTCATAATTTCGGTATATAAAGTCGGTCTACTTGATCTTGATCTGATATGAGAGAGTAGTTCTACTTGATCTTGATCTGATATGAGTGAGTAGTTCTACTTGATCTTGATCTGATATGAGTGAGTAGTTCTACTTGATCTTGATCTGATATGAGTGAGTAGTTCTACTTGATCTTGATCTGATATGAGAGAGTAGTTCTACTTGATCTTGATCTGATATGAGTGAGTAGTTCTACTTGATCTTGATCTGATAGGAGTGAGTAGTTCTACTTGATCTTGATCTGATATGAGTGAGTCGTGTTACTTGATCTTGATCTGATATGAGTGAGTAGTTCTACTTGATCTTGATCTGATATGAGTGAGTAGTTCTACTTGATCTTGATCTGATATGAGTGAGTAGTTCTACTTGATCTTGATCTGATATGAGTGAGTAGTTCTACTTGATCTTGATCTGATAGGAGTGAGTAGTTCTACTTGATCTTGATCTGATATGAGTGAGTAGTTCTACTTGATCTTGATCTGATATGAGTGAGTAGTTCTAGTTGATCTTGATCTGATATGAGTAAGTCGTTTTACTTGATCTTGATCTGATAAGAGTGAGTGGTTCTACTTGATCTTGATCTGATATGGTGAGTAGTTCTACTTGATCTTGATCTGATATGAATGAGTAATTCTACTTGATCTTGATCTGATATGAGTGAGTAGTTCTACTTGATCATGATCTGATATGAGTGAGTAATTCTATTTGATCTTGATCTGATATGAGTGAGTAGTTCTACTTGATCTTGATCTGATATGAGTGAGTAGTTCTACTTGATCTTGATCTGATATGAGTGAGTAGTTCTACTTGATCTTGATCTGATATGAATGAGTAATTCTATTTGATCTTGATCTGATATGAGTGAGTGGTTCTACTTGATCATGATCTGATATGAGTGAGTAATTCTATTTGATCTTGATCTGATATGAGAGAGTAGTTCTACTTGATCTTGATCTGATATGAGTGAGTAGTTCTACTTTATCTTGATCTGATATGAGTGATTAGTTCAGTTTACTCTTCAGTAGTCCTCTATGATATTTTTATGTATAAACATATTTACTGTTAAACCTTTGCTTACCTTCAATCCCCAACCGGGCCAGAAGTCTGAATCAACACATTATCCAATCATAACAAAGATGCCACTTCATATTGTAAGTAGCGTATGCTTTTGTATTGCTTTCCTGTCCATTGCATGTGAATTATCTAGTATTTTATTGCTTTGACTTTTTTCTTTTTTTAAAATATACTCTGTTTTGCTTACAAGTAGATTATGTTGCTTTTGAATAAAGTCTATCTATGGTTCACAAATCGAGAGTCTAATTTGTTTTTTGGAACATAAGACACTGTACTGAAACATTTTAAAGATTTTTAAAAAATCTAAATCATCTAGTTTAAACTTTTTTGAATTGAATATTATTAACAAAACAATGACTAAATTGAATGAAAATTACTGAATTGACATAATATCAGTTCATAAATATAATATACAAAATATCACATGAACCTCGGAGCTCAACATAGTATTTGTTAAACTTAAGCATCCTGAGCATACGTTTATGAACGGCACCTTGATTAACTCAGGTAAAAATCTGAACATATCATTATAACTGAAGTTTGTCATTGTATAGATGGTATCATCTGTCCCAACATGATGGTTTTCATGGTTGTGAGTCATCTTCCAGCAGCGCGCCTCTGTTCTGAACCCCTTAATATTACTTTGTAATAAAAGGTTTTCTCTCAAGATGTCAAGATCATTTGGAAATTACAAATGTTTTCCAAACCAGGGATGTACCAATTATTTATTAGGCAGTTTATTTGAAAATATCTTAGCACCAAGTTTGTTGTCTGTCCCATGCTTTCAAAATTGTTTACCAATTCCTTACTGCCATGAAAGCTTTGACAAGATTACTTCAGACTAGTTAATACATCTTCTGCTTAAGTTGTAAACCTGGTTTAAACAGAAAACTGTTGGTTAATTGTTTTTTTATGATTTGATTTAAACATATTTTATTCAATAAAATTGAATTGGGATTGGTGAACAAGCCGAAGGGCTTATTTTAACACCGCTCACATACAACATGTGATATAAAATGAAAGAAAATGCGACATCATCGATGTTGATCCTTATGTAAACAATATAAATATACATTCATCAATTACAATAATAATATTTAAGTAGATTTATGATTTCTTTCAAAAGCACAAGACCTAAACTTATATTTTACTAGTGCTTCGATGACTTTTGCTGTCCTAACTTACATGGTAATCTCTAATACATCAATGACAGTTTCTGATGACTTAAACACCTCTGAAGGTCATGCTAGAAAGGTAACCCATTCATGTTGTGTATTCCCTTCAAGAGGGTTCAAACTTTGTGATCACCCTCCTTTTTTTTAATCAACTGCTTACAATGTTGTATCTTATAAATGTTTTAATTCAACAATACTATGTTGCAGATAAATCAACAATATAATTATAATATCAGTGCAAAACAGTTTGCTCAACAACATAGATTATAATAAATAATCCTTGTTTATGTAAATTTACAGAGTCATAGTCATGTTCCACAAAGAAACGAGTTTACAAAAGGGAAGCAAATCGGTCGTGAGAGTTTGCAACATGCTTTGTTTTATTTCTCGGAAACTTACGAGTTCCAGGAAACCGATCGATCATTCATGCCTGGGCAAGCGCTGTAGGAAAACGGGTAGCGTTCAAATGAATAACGGATTTAACGCAAAGCGGAATCTGTGGGCAATTAAAACTTACTGAGGTAATCATACGTTCACCTCATACCCAACTCATGTCACCCACATTGTATAGTGGGATAGCGCTATCTACCCGGGTATATTGAACGGGTGCACTGATACAGGTGCGCCCACCATGAACACCTCTTCAAGCAGGTCAGGCCAGCTTCTCAACAAGAAACCAGATATACATAAGGTGAGTATTTAGGTCCTTACCTCTTTGCTCCTGAAATTAATCAAACCAACAGGTGCTTGCTAAACTCCTAACATGATAGTGAATGTTAATACGCTGACGTGGACAACCCTTATGCTGATAACGTTCGTTGATCTGGTTCACCTTATATCATAATTTTTTTTCGGAACTCTCTTAGATAGACGTTAGTATAATATTTTAAAATTTTCCAAAACTATCACTAAGAAAGTAAACAAATTTTATTCCCTGAGTAGAACCATCGCCGTTCATTAATCTCTCTCCGAATGCAAAAGTCTATTACTGTTTCCAAAATGCACTAAAAGGGTGATACTCTCTTAGTTATTAAACCGAGATAGAGGTAAATTTTGATTGTTTGGAACCATATGATGCAAGATCGACTTTAAATCATCTAGAATTTAAGAATGCAATATCGACGACTTCGTTGTCGAATGCTCTCATTTTGACCTTTCGTTATCTGGATACGACTGCATAGGGGTAAATTGTAAATGCATGAGTTCGAACCCTCTATGGCAAGAATGTTTTGGTTTTGAGTTTTAATCTTAAATTGATTATTTCAATTACTGTAGTTATTAGGATATAGACGTTTAGACATAAGGTAATAAGCGTCAATTAATAGGAATTCATTTAAGCTGGGTTTTTATTATTATCTCAATTTCAAGATATACTAAAATGTTTTGATCGTCTAACTCCCTAACACTGATTATATGCTTTTGCAACCTTGTTTTCAAAAAACGAAAATGTTCAACGAACTAAACGTTATCTCAGGAAAATCAATAAACTCAAGTGAAAGAATTGCATGCTTTTATTGACATTCGCACTGTTAACCTGTCACGTAAGGCAAATCGGTAATGTAATCAATATTTGTATTTATAGCTCTCTACTCGTCTCCTTAGCTTCGCTTGTTAAAAACAAAATATCGCCGATTGTGTCTGTGCGGCCTTGCTTGTGTGCGTGCACGTCTGTGCATTGTATGCGTGTGACGGGTTGTGTGCATGCACGTCTGTGCATTGTGTGTGTGTAACATGATTGTGTGCGTGCATGTGTGTGTGTACGTGTGTGCATTCAATGTGTGGAAAGTATTTGTGTGCTTGCATACCTTTGCATTGCATTTGTGTGTAACGCGTTTGTGTGCGTGCACGCGTGTGCATTGTATGCACGTGACGGTTTGTGTGTGCACGTCTGTGTATTGTGCATCTAACGTGGTTGCGTGCGTGCATGTTTGTGCATGTATACGTGTGGCGGGTTTGTGTGCGTGCACCATGTCTGTGCAATGATTGTGTGTGGCGTGTTTGTGTGTGTGCACGTCTGTGCATTGTATTTGTAATGTGTTTGTGTACATGCACGTATGTGCGTTGTCTGTGTAAAACGTGTTTGTGTGTTTGTATGTCTGTGCATTGTATGTATGTAACATGTTTTTGTGCGTGCACGTGTGTGCATTGCATGAAAGTAACGCGTTTGTGTGCGTAGGTTGTCCATGTGCGCATTGTACTTCTGTGCGGCCGTGTTTTGTTTGCGTGCATGTGTCTGCATATGTGTGGCGTGTTTGTGAGCTTGTACATTTGCGCATTGTACTTCTGTGCGGTTTTGTCTGTGTGCGTGTACATGTGTGTATTGTATGTAGGTAACGTGTTTGTGTGCGTGCATGTGCGTTTACTGTATGTGCGTAACGTATTTGTGTGCGTGCACGTCTGTGCATTGGATGTGTGTGACGTGTTTGTGCGCGTGCACGTCTGAGCATTGCATGTGTTTAAGGCGCGTTTCACACACAGGCGAAAATTCACACGCATGCGTCGCGGAATGCAATATTCCATTCACACTACTTGCGTACGATACATTGCGATATGTAGATCTACGAGATGGAAACTACACTCAAGTGGTTTCGTCATCAAAGCATTTCCCTTGCGTTTTCAAATGCGATGCGTCAAAAATAGGTACAGGTCATATTTCAATCGCATCGTATCGAAAGGCATGTCATATTCGCACATCATGTGTAATCCATAAGAAAAAGTAACTGAATGGGAATTTTTTACGCAAAGCATGGAAAATCGCTCATAGTGTGAAACACGTCTCGGAGTGCGTGCACGTGTGAGTATTGTATGCGTGTTTATGGCCGTGTTTGTGTGCGTGAAGTATGCGTAAGTACATGCTTACGTGCATGTGAGCCAATGATTTTTCTGGTTTAAATTATCTTAAATAATTCCTAGATAATTTAAACTTTAGAATTTTTTACAAGCTAGCTGTATGCATACATGTTTGTCGGTGATTCAAAATTTACTGTAGGAATTATCTTTTCATGCTAATATCGATCTGGTTCCAGAGATTCAAAATCATTTCATACACAATAGATGCGAAATATCATGTGCAATAATGTTAAGGTTGGTGAATTTACAAATAAGAAACAAGCTCCCCGCATAATAGTCCATTGACCCTCTTAAAAAGTGATTTAAATATATGACATGTCAAACATTTTAACTGAGCAAACACAGCTATCAAATAATTCAAGTGATATTTAACAGTGTTTACAGTATTCTTTGATCGGCTGTCTAACGGTATACATTTGAATTCTTTTGTCTAAAATAGTTGTAAGCTCGGTTATATATTCATGTTGATCTTGTACATTTCAAACCGTATTTATATGCGAATGAACAAACAAATTATTAAAAACATTAAACGATCATTTAGAAAGAGACACTACTTTCAATTGAAGTAAACAATCTTTTACATTTATTCTTTCTCTTAAAGATATCTCACTCAAAGGAAAACTTTACTTCTAACATGTAAAAGTATGTAACTGGTTGGCAAATTCAAAATATGACTGACCTCTCTTTCGACATTTTCAACAGCACTGGCTAAAATGAATCTTGCTGCCAACTAGTCAAAATTAGTGTTCTGAGTACAGCGCCCTCTTCTGCGAAAAGTTGCAATTCTCGTGTGATTTCTCGTGTACTATCGCGATCCGTCGCAGCATCTTGGCCACAAGCACAAAAAAGTACGGGAAATACGACAAGCCCTATTTTTAGGCAGAAGACTATGCCATGCGTGGGAAGATGTTCTTATGTAAATTGTGGTGAAACTACCACACATTGGTAACACCATGTTCAACAGAGTGCTAAAGAAACATCTCTATATTTTCATGTAAACTTTGCCGAAACAAATGTCTGATATGTAGAAATGAACACATTTAACACAAACTCATGAAAGGGTCACCCGTAGACTGCACTACATAATATATTAGATTTACTCTAACACTAAACATAACCTCTCAATAGCAAGTCAATTCTGATGTTTATCAACAAGTCCGATGTCTTTGAGTCTCCTCTCTTGTATTTGATAAAATAATCAAATAAATAAAAAATAAAATAAATTCCGTAAAGGTTCAATAACTAAGATGGTCATGTTCAATTCCCAAGACCGACATGGTTAATTACTAACAAAGACATTCAAGTTGCCATGAATCTTTCTTATGGTTTTATGTCTGTATTGCATCACTGGTGTATTGAAAGAAAAGTTTTCGCTCACATGATTTCGACGTGGTTGTCAAAACACTGTCGCTGATATTACTTTAGCAGTCCGACATTTTAAACATCAAATTTCATAAATGAACATTTTGTCTATTTGTATGTCAGTTAAGCAGTCCGACATTTTAAACATCAAATTTCATATTGCTCACAAGCTTATTTGAAACAAGAGAAGCACAAAACTCGTCAGAATATAATAGGGTACTGTTGGGTATAAATGAAAATGCTACCTCCTTTTCTAGGCAAAATATCATGTCTATCAAACATTCATCTAACAGATAAAGTTATGTATGAAAGTTTTTTCACACCTACTTGAGAGAAAAAAAATTACCCCCCCCCCCCCCCCAACCATCACAAATGAAGTAAACTGGTAGGCACATATCAGAGTATCGACAAATTAATAAACTTTCCATGATAATTTCCATTAATTCACGACAATCGTATGACAAATGTTATCAATACTGAGTTGGCCAACAGCATAAACTCAGGGGTGTGGATTATTTCAATCCCAAAAGTTAAGTTTCTACGTGACCACCAAGCTGTTAAATTATTGTCTTGTTCGTGAAATATATCATCAGTAAGCTATAGAAACATGAATAAAATCACATCAGTCTTACCCTACAAACAAAACCGAATTTGAAGACTCTGGGTGCTGCGGTACATGTTGAATTCATTTTTGTGAAAAAAGAAAACAAAACAAAACCTAATTTGAAGACTCTGGTTGCGCCGTTACATGATATATTGCTCTTACATGTTTGATACTGATAAGAGTCTCGTGGTGACCACAACCACGGGAAAGATCGTGCTTGAGCTAGTGACATGGAAAATGATGTCAAATCGACAGGTATCTGGGCACACCTCCGTTGAATTTTTAAACCGTAATTGAAGACTCTGAGTGCACCGTAATTGAAGACTCTGAGTGCAGTCGTTCATGAATTTACCCGCTATTTCACAAAATTGTCAAGTTTTCGAATGACCTCGAAAATGAAAGTCATGTCATGGAACTTTGCCATTGAAGCAAGGCGCCAAATTTGTAAACTAAGAACGCAATGGTTCATGAGAAATGGCGCTAACACGGAACGTGCGCACGTACCGAAGTCGGTTTCTATGTGAAATGGTCGATGGATGGTGATCGGTGTTGATAGGCAGGTTGAGAATGGCCCCAACGGAATGATTGGTGGTTACACCTCGGATTTGTCTACGACGGGAGTGATTTGAATGCTGTTTGCATTGATGGTTGAAGTGTTTTAAATAGATGAGTGAGCAGGGAAATGCCTTGAACGTGGTTCATTGCAGGTTGATCCCTTCGAATGTCAATGACTTCTTGGAGTTTCCTCTTCAACCATATTTTGTTGATGATTGACAGTAATCTAGTTGCCTTTCATTTGATGAGGTGGTCTTTTGCTCTTAGGATGTGCTCCGGATTTTAATGTTATTGACAGATGCCTAGCCTGTTGATCCACGATTATGGTGTCGATAGGTCGCAGAATTTCTTCTAGGCATTGTTGTCCAGACATAGACATGGAGTTCAATAGATGCATACTTTTAGATTTGGGCTTGTTCCTTTGTCGTTGGCCTTGAGAAAATACTTTAGGGTTTTGCCAAAAGATAAAGTTCATCGAATGTTTTTCCCTCTGACATTTCAAAACAATTTTACAGATTAAATTACTCCATTATGTCGATCTAGGATTGTTGGACCCTAACTTAGACTGCCTTGATGCTTGAAATATATAACCACGAAAACAAACAAATGCGTAAGAGATGCGTTAGTTTACAAAATCACCTGATACAGGAGAACCTTTTAAAGCATTTTTATCAATGACTTGATGTACACTACTGCAAACCTCGCTTAGGGGTATATAAAAACGATCGTGATTCGGAACGAAATAATGTTCAATCAAAACTTCCTTTAGTGACACAAATCCTTTATCGAACACATATTGTACGGTATGTTTTAGTTGGCGAAGCAGGGTCACGTGAATGAGTTACTGCTACGCCTGAAGGATAGGGGTGAAGGTGCGGTCAAGGACATCAACGAGAGAGACGCCCGGGGGCTGACACCCCTCCAACACGCAGTCCTCAACAATAGACCCGACGTTGTTGAGCTTCTTCTTTTCAAGACCTACCAGTTCAACAAGGACGTTGGTATTCCAGGTGAGGAAGCTCAAGCGATGTCACCATCAATATGAACATCCTGATGAGGAGTTTGTTGAATATGTGATTAACCATTGGACACCTTAAGTTGTTTGAGGAAGGTAATATAGACTCAAAAACATTCAGACATTATGGCATTTATAAATAAGGACATGCAATTTATTTGAAAAGTTTAACAATTGAGTGAGTGAGTGAGTGAGCTATTGCTTAACGCCGCTTGGGCAATACTTCAGCCATTAGCGACGATTTAACAATTGAACTAGCAGAAATAATAGCACTAAGTCTTATATTTCCAAATTGAATGCTTTTGATGAGAAACTGTTGAACGCTGTTTGCTTCTCTTTGTAGACCACACTGTGAAAGACGAGCATGGACAAACATTGGCCCACTACGCCGCCAAGACAGTCCGAGGAAAGACCCGAAACGCTCCTGAATTCAGGGCACAAGGAGGCCAAGAACAGAGAGAGTATGATGCCAGGCCCTCAGGATCAGATGCCAGTAGTTCAACCTCAAGTGTGAGTTAGTCGTTGCATGATTAAATCTGCTGCTGTGTCCCCAAAGCTTATGATTGGCGAGGGTGTTAATTTAGACAGGGTTTTCTCTTATGCTCAGAAAGCCTTAGTAGAAGCCCGAGTAGAAGTTCTACCGGCTTTGCTGTGTCCACCATTTTATTTAATGTTTGCATTTCATGAATAGATATTTCATAAATTATTGATGATTCACTATGTTTTGGAACGATAGATTATAATTTATAAATGATGATCCGTTGAAAGAAAATAAATTTCTTGTAATGCAGTAGCAAGGTGTGTTTGCACTGGTAGTACCGATAACGTATTTCAATTCGGATGATCACTGAATGAGCAGTATATTTTCATAATATTTTCAAGTAAAATGCTATTAAGATGTAATCAGCAGTAAATGATTCAACTGGTAATGACCATGTGTTTATGACAGAAATGCTTCCTCAACATTGGTTTCTACAAAAGATACCTTGATTAATGTTTGTGTACACGTTATACAAACGCAGTCGTTTTTCACCTGCACTCACTGTTCGAGTCAAATGGATGAAGGGAATGTAAAGAGCTATTGTAGTTAACTTTTTGATAATCTGGACCTACACCCGATCACTTAACATAAACAAATTTAATAGAAAACTTATGGGCCCTATTTACCCATTTAATAAGTTGAAAATTGATACCATAATTGGCGGTAAAAAGCCTTTCTCCTCAACTCAAAATTTGTTCGTCTTCCAAGTTACTCAAAATGGGAAAAAATTCTTCAAAGTGAGTTTACTGAAAATGACTGGAAAATTTTCAATATTATTGCAAATAAATGTTCGAAAAGCACAGATCTAAAATGGTTGCAATATAGAATTATTCATAATATTCTACCAACAAGAAATTTTCTTTATAAAATTGGATATACATCCTCGCCACTCTGTCCATTCTGTCAAACAGAAATAGAAACAATCAACCATATGTTTTGGGAATGTGAACCTATCTTCAGATTATGGAAAGAAATAGAATCATGGCTAAATTCGGATCAATTGAAATTAGAATTCACAAATAAAACTATCATTTTAGGAATGAAGGGTAAAAATAATAATCCTATAAATGCAATCATTCTATTAGTCAAACAGTGTATATACGGATGCAGTATTAATGGTTTTAAACCAAACTTGAAATACCTTAAAACGGAAATTGTACGTTATTACGATTTATCAAGATTTGTTTTTTGTCAACTTCAACAGAAGAAATGTTTTTCCGATATTGGTCAACTTTTCATTTATTACTTGGTAGATGGTCTTGTTTTGTTAGCAAAATGAATTGATGGATCCAAATGTGGAATTGTGTATATGTTTTTGTTTATCTCGTTTCCTTATACAATGTTATTTTGCTTGTATCACAAAATATGGAAAATAAAAAAATAAAAAAAATAAAAATCTGGATCGAGAATTCAAACCAGCTCTACAGCTTTAAAGAGAGAGTACTGTAATTGTAGCAGGCTATCTGAATAGCACTAGCTCCACAACGATTGGTCATGCTCAAAGCGTTGCCCGAGAATAAATAAAACTAATTACAAAGTTCAGGAATAGTAAGTAAAAAAGTAACTTGTGTCTGAGGAACTGGTGGGTCTTGGCGTGTGCCTTAATGGAGATGAGAGATAGAGGTACTTTCTACTCCATGGGCCGGGGCATATGGTTAAAGACCTTTGCTTCAAAGGAGTTTTATATATTGTAACAAGGAACTGTTAAAAAAAGCTCTTCTGAAATTATTAAGGTCCTTCTAAAACAAAGTTGTAAAAGAGATTTTGAAGATAAGACTATCCTCTTTTATGAATGCGCTCATAGTTTAAACAGAGAACTTTAATCTCGATTCTTTCCCGAATGCTGAGCCTGTTTAACGAGATTAAGATCGCTGAGATGTAGGAGCGAATACTGGAAAGAGTGATCATTTTTTCAGCAATGTTTTGCATTTTTGAAGCCTGTGAAGTTTAGATGAACGTATGATCTTTTCAACGCCTGCTGCATCCATCACAGGATTAAATACACACAGATGCGATTCAGTAGAGTTCTCAAATATGACGTCAGAAACAAGATCAGAAGTCTATTTATTGCCTTTTAGTGACAATTTTCCCTTGAAGAACTTATTGAAGTTTTCGGGTAATGACTTCTCATCGCCATGTGGAATTAGGGCCTCAGTTGACTTTCCTAAGGAGCTCTTGTAGACAACTGTGGCTGTCCTACAAACGTTGAAAATCTCATTAATATCATCAGTTGAGTGATAAATCGTACCAGACGTTTAGAGATCCTGAACAAATTCTATAACGTTATGGTTCCGGATGATGTGCATTGTCATAAACTCTTTTATAAAAGCCTGTCATTTGAAATTAAATAGAAATGAAAACATGAAATGATCATAAATCTGCCGTAATGTCTGCTGCTAGGTCATCAGATCAAAAGACATTTCGGTATTCAAAATACATTGTTACTTCCCAATTCATTTTAAGCATGTTACTGTTTGCAACTTGACTTGACGGCGCCCACGGTTGTGAAAAGTTTTGTGTATAAATATATATATATATATATATATATATATAAAAGATGAAGAAGGTCACCCACGAATTGGATGTATACTGGAATAGGAAATACTTCAAGAATCACTTACTCTAGACATAATTTTAATGATGACTAGATGCATCATGTTTCGACTTGTCAATAATGCTGTTTATTTGCGAAATATATAATGTATATATATTGTATTTCTTTAATTTATTGCTGTTCCCACAGGGATCAGATCGATCTAGAGAGTGTATGGAGCTGTTGATCAGAAAGGATAGGGAAGCTAACAATGGCGAGACAGAGATCATCTACGTGACAGACAAAGTCAACTCACAAACCCCCCTCCACTATGCCGTGGTGTATGGGAGCACCTCCTGTGTAGGGATCATCCTGAAAGCAGACACAAACAGACTCCACAAAAATCTTGTACACGTCAGTATCTTCATCTTGAAATGTTGAAGCAAATGTTTTAAAGTTTAAGCTGACGGTGGATCGGGAAAGGTGGGGGCAATGGGCCATCAGAATCAGAAATTTTATCATTGATACAAGGGGGAATGGCCGAATCAAATTCCTGAAAATGACTAAACCTATAAAATGGCCCATTGTCAAGGTGTCTTTCAAGTCACCAAGACGAATTTATTATGATTAACTTATACATCGCTTTATGAATGTACACCTCTATTTGAAGTCTTGCATTGAGGAAGAAAGACAACAAAGTTCCGTCCCTGTAGCTTTATTGTGACAAGTAATTTATCTGCACAGTGGAAGGACAACCATGGAATGACTCCTCTTCATCTGGCTGCCACCTACACTCAGATCGACATAGCCAGGGTCCTGCTCTCACAGGGCGCCAGGGTCGAGCATGTCGACAACACCAACTCAACCCCGCTCCACTACGTATGTGCTAACGGAAACATTCATATGGTCAACGATATCATCGACAGGTTTGGGGATGACCCACAGGCAGAAGAAGAAAGAAGAAAAGTAAGATGTATGTTGCAGTTGACTAAAAGAAAAACATGTGTTTCATGTTATACGACGTAACTCAATATATTAGGAGAATATGTTTCTTAAGCGAATATTCCAAAGTAACTGGTCTTAAAAATGTAAGACCAAACTTGAGTACTTTTTACTCTCATATTAATTTCATATTGTTCTAAATCGAAAAAGCTCTAATGAAACTTCATTCTGCTGACGTCTGAGCTTGTATGAACCTATATATATGAAGTTGTCCAAAACAACTATTATATTGACTTACAGCTCCTGTCGATAAAAGACAATGGGAAGAACACTTGTTTGCACATCGCTGCTGAGAGTGGGCGGTACCTGGTGGTACAGAAACTCCTCAAGTCAGGTGAGTTCGTCAACATCACAATATGCAGGATGATTATAAAAATGACCATTATTAACGTCATCATAAACATTTCCCTTAGCTCAGCAAAAGCAGCATCAATATCAACAATTCAATATGAATATCTATGACAGGAAAATATCATCATCAGTTGATAAAAAGGAGATCAATCTTTCAGTTCATGTACGTGGAAATTGACACAACTCTTTATCAGTGTGTAGTTAAAGATAACTATTTGTGATGGATGTTTCAATTTGCTTTTCTTCAGAACATGTCTAAATATGCTCCGATTATTGTCTCCCTTGTACGCTTAGAAAAAAATATATATCAATGGTATCATTATGGTACCTTGTTACTTTGGCTGAAAGGTAAGGAAGGTGCCGCTTTCTTTTTTTCAACATGAACAATAGCATCACCATAATCATCAACATCAACACTGACATCACTACTGGCATCAAAATCATCATCAACATCAACATTAGCATCAACATCATCAGCAACTTAAACATCGAGATTCACATCAACATCAGCATAAGCCCTAAAAATGAACAATGACATTAACATCATCATCAACCTTAACATCAAGATTCGCATCATCAATCTTAAAATAGCATCAACATCATCATCAACCAAAAATGAACAATGACATTAACATCATCATCAACCTAAACATCAAGATTGGCATCAACATCGTCATTAACATCAACATTAGCATCAACATAATCATGAACCTAAACATCAAGATTGGCATCAACATAAGCATATGCATCAACCTAAACATGAACATTAGTACACAGCATTAGAAAAGAAATCAATACAATCACAAGGTCAACATGATTGCAGTTATGAAAACTAATTCCTGCCATTTTGATTATCGCAATAAACAATATTAACAATATTCATCAATCTTGTAAGTCATCATTATTATTCAAATACGCCTTTGCATCTATTATTCCAACATATGGCTCGTACCATACAATGAGTTAAAATTATTTTCATTTATCGGAAGGCCTTTATTTACCTGCAGGTGCAAGTGCGACTGAGGGTCGGAGAGACACAATGTCGCCACTTCATCTGGCAGTCATTTCTGGTAACAAGGAGATCGTGGCTGAACTATTGCAGCATCTTGGTAGCTACAGTTCACGTTCTGACAGCGTGGCCCACTCAACACCACTCCACATGGCCGCACAACACAACCGGGTGGAAATTGCAGATCTACTCCTTCAACACAAGTAGGTCCGCCGTTCATAATATAAACGAGAATGTTTTACCATTTATGTAAACCGTCTTCAAATTGTAATTAAACTGGTCTGACTGCTAATGCGAATGAACAAGCCACATGGGTTTCGAGATTTCATATCGCTAAAACATTTGTAGGTTGAAAATTTGATCCTGACTCATTTTGTTCAAAAGTGATAAGTAAAAACTTTGATTAAAAACCAATGTTCTTATCTTATTTGAAGATGGATATTTGTAGGAAAATATCAAGATGGTTACCCGGCGCAGAGGGCATAGATAAGATAACAACAGATTGGCGTGACTGGAGGTTTATAAAACATTATGTCACCTTCATAATTTAAATGCAACAACCTAAGATAAGATACAATGGTATCTTATCTCGAACTCTATCTCACAGTAGGCACTGGAGCATTTCAGTGACAATTCTAGCTTATCAAACAATGCATATTATCGACATCTCTCTCCTACATATCAATGACATCATCAGTCACAACAATCACTGCTACATGTAAAGTCAATGATATTCCTTCAGTACAAAAAACACCGAACCTTTTATTGACATTCCTTTATCACATCAAGGACTGCAACATGTTAATGTCACACCTCAATGACAACAAACACTGCATTTTTTCTACTAACATCTCTTCATCACCACAAACACAGCAACACATCAATGGCATCCATATACCAGAACAAACACAGCAACACATCTATGACATCCATATACCAGAACAAACACAGCAACACATCTATGACATCCCTATTTTAAAACGAGCACTGCAACACATCAATGACTTGTCTCTATCACCACAAGAACTGGTACATTTCAATGATAACACTCTACAACAGTAATCACTGCAAGGTGTTAATTAAAACTCACAGCAAGCAGGTGAACATGACTGACCGAGACGGGAACACTCCGCTGCACATAGCGGCGCAGTATGGACATCCCGAGATGGTGGTTTTGCTCATGAAGGCAGGTGCTGATATTCATCATAGGAACTCCAGGGGCAGGATTCCGTTGCACGGGGCGGCAGAGAACAACAATAAGATAGCACTTGAGGTACGCTGAGTCCATCATATAGGAAAGAAGCATGTTTTCTGTCTGTTTATGTCTTTTTATAGTCTTGATTATCTATCGGCGTTGGCCTTGATGTCGGAACACAGTTTTATGAGGGTAAATCTTCATCTAAGATAATGATTAGACATCAAATGCATTAATGTCATGGCACTGTGACTTTGTCGTATTTTGTAATGGCATTGTGATGTAAGTACTTGGTCACCCAAAAGCAATGTGATGGAATGTCATTGACTGTGGCTGGCATAGCATCACAAAATCACAATAACTTGTCGACAGCATTACAAGTCATTTCCTTTATAAATCAACGGAACTTAATCATTTTTTTTATTTGCAGGAAATCTTAAATCCAACAAATTCTGAGATTGGAAAAATGTTTGTGAAAATTAAAAAGGACGACAGAGAAAAGATTGGGAAGAAGCTTGAGGTAGTATTTTGAAACAAATTAAGTATTTCAGTCTTTTTTCTCTTATTTTTATTCATTGCCCTCGTGTGAACTTACACTTTTCCTTTTGTGAAAATAGTTGAATTGATTAATTTGTTAAATTGTCGAAACTCGTAGTCTTTCCACCTACAAAAATACTTTGATTGAAAAGATGAGGGAAATGTCAATGCTTATATTTATTGGTATTTATATCCTATAGTCTCGTTTCGTGTACTTAGTTGTAGCTAGAGTCCATTTATTAAAATTTGTCATCTCGAAGCGTTTCTCTAACCAAATGAATGATCTTTAGAAGCATTTTAGCATTGGAACTCTAATGCAAATTAACAAATTACTTACAATCTGTCTTGAAAGTCTGTGTTGACAAAAATACCAAGTATTCTGCGTCCATTTTTAAAATCGAAGACTTTATTCTTCTTGTCAGAGTTTAGGCCTGGAGCTAAATAAGATGGACACAACAGAGGACACGGAGGACATGGAGGAGGCTGTGATGGTGGTCCGCGAGTACCTCGAAGTGAGTTCATAGGGTATCTCATCATAGTCTCTTACTTCAATCAACAACCAGGGATATTAACAGTTGTTTGAAACTTCTTCCTGGAATAGCAATGGGTTTAACTTTGAGGTAGGACATTTTAAAACGATACTTCTAAATGCTGATCGCTCATGTATACCTAACAATAAAAGTAAAGGGCCACCCCGATTTTCTATAGTGAGATATTCTTTAGTTCATATGATGCATAAATATTCATGATTGGGGTGGTACGTAGCTAAGGAAAATACAAATTGCACATGAAACTTTCCATACGAGAGTCCCTGTAAGGTTCAAAAGGATCAGCCAAATGAAAATGTATGTATTTCGTAAGAAAAGGTATTAATTATACTTTTACCGTCTACTGAAAAATACGAAAACACGTATCTGTTTTGAACAGAAACTTGGCAAGACGGTGGAAGACCGAGTCCCCACACTGAGGATAAAGAACCTCGTAAAAGTAGGTATACAATCGGTCATAAGGCTTTTTTGTCATATAAACAACTTTGATTTGGTGCTTTTATGGTTTTGCTCGATGGATGTACGGAGACAATACGAACTTTTCGTGAGACATATGATTAAAGGCGATATTCCTCATTTATCGGTTTTATTTGATCACACATATCATCCCTATATACATGTCCAAAATCACAGGTAAATGGATAAAGTTAATATCAACTATATATGTGATCATCAATGGTTGATCTATATATATGTATGCTCGACCTTAAGTATCCTTCTTGTTTTTAAAATCTACACTCGGCTTCGCCTCTGGTATTATTCATTTAGATTAGGTTATTTCTATCTTCCACAGTTCCATGGCATATAAGTCATCAACTTTGATTGATTATACGTACTTGTTCAGTTTGATTTCGCTCCCAGCAAAACGGATTTGACACTTGGGAGATCCTCTTTAGGCTTTTAAATTGAAACTAAGTAAGTTTGAACATGTACCATGAGGAATGGAACCGGTCCCTTTTTCATCTTATCTTTATTGATATTTCAGCTGCATGCTCAGACAAAAAAATGGAAAAAGAAAACTTCGGTCATGCCCACAGTGAGTTATTCAATTGTTAGAGATTTAACCGATGATATCAAAAAATGATGGTATGATTCCTTATGGAAATTATTCTTTCCTACAAAGTTGACTAATTAAATTGAATATTCAGCTTACCAACAATCTAATCACTCTATCAATTTGCCTTCTTCAAACTCAAAATGGTGCCGTGCCTGCACAGGTAAGTTGATTCAAATAGTGTATCAACTATCATAATTGTACGATGACAACTCCAGATATTAACCCTTAACCCTCACCTCCTACTAGCTTCTGCTTCACTTTATTCTATTCGAGATCGGGTTTCACCGGTAATATTGATCCAGCAACCTTTTGTCTTCAACGTTTGGGTTTTTACTCAAAGAAGTACTTCAACATTTCATTATTTAAGCAAAAATGCATCTTCGAAATAAAGGACGAAAATGATCATGTTGGGGGGAAGAAGAGTCTTCTCTTCATGTCAAGGAAGTTTATAATATCAAAATATTTAGATGGACGGTTTGTAAGTTCAAGCCAGTTTTGCATATCTTTGATTAAATAGTAAACACACGCAATGGAACGCAATCATTTCAGTTTATAGAATGTAAAGTGCATCCTCATACAAGATTGTATCTAAATTTATTTTTATTTTCAGCTAGTACGTCAGAAGACCATTGTATCTGGAGACCAAGTAGATGTATGTATGTCCCTTGGATACCATCGAATCACATAGAGAATTAGAATCATATGTTGCAATAAAGTTTTAAAATTTCGAAACTATTGAAGCATACCCGTCTCAACTTGACTTGAGTTTTAAGGTAATTTGTTATGGAAGTGCCACAGCATCTAGATAGTTTCCTCCCTCCAATCTACGTTAACAGGCTCATGAAGAACTCTGAAAGTAGTGTCCTTTTTCTGCAGATGCTACTGAGGAGGATATACAAGGATAATATCGTCAACACAGAGGACCATGACGGAAACACACCGCTACACCTTGCGGCCAAGAACGGATATGACGCCATTGTGAAGGTTAGAATACATGTGTACATATGCAAAATGAAAGACCATGTTTTATTCTATTTGATGATGTATATGGTGTTATAGTTGATAGTCATGGCAGATTTGTCTTTCAGTGCCATCTGATGCAACAGCATGACATAAATGTTAATCGTTGCAAGTGTGCTTATTTGCCTGTGAGTGTGGGTATTATCATTTGACTGTTCCCTACTCTGGCGTTGGTCCCAATCCGCCATACGTGCAAGTGCGTGTTGTCTACGTGCAAAAGCGTGGGCAAAATTGTTTTCTATCCCAGCTCTGTGAGTACCGACTAAACACGGATGTAGGGGACGCGGATACATTGTAGCACTTCTTGCGCATATTACCGATCTTTCGATGCTTTCATGCTACGGTCGGGCTAAGGATTCACTCCAAGTACAGGTGAAGCGTGTGTTTTCTCCTGGCATTGAGCATACAACACACGGACCCCGTGGGTCTTTTAACTTTTTTGCCACGATCACTTTCTGGCACTTGCATACCATTCCATGGTCCGTGCCTCTTGGAACATTTCCAACTCCCTGTCTACTGAGCACTCAGAACTCACGTGAACAGTATCGAAGAAAGCATGTGATCCTCACTCACAATGCAAGTGTGCGCACTGATTTCTGCACCATTTCAGAAGACACCTGACACCGCTCCTTAGATCCTCCCCCCCCCCCCCCACACACACACACTTTTCTGTTATGAGGACTTTAATTTATTGCAGAGTTGACTACGCCTCCGGTTTTTGTTTTTCAGTTCTGTCCAGGGTGGGACTAGAGTTATCGTGGACTACAGTGCCAACTTCTTTTCATTGTTCATGTCTGAATGTTTTTGTTCCCATGCTTTTACTATTATAATTTCTATGGTGTATTATTGAGTGTAATTTTTTATGTTCAACACTCTTGCCCGGTTTAACAACATGATAGTAAGGACAACGAACTTGAGCAGCACCTGTAGGCCTCCG
Organism: Phorcus lineatus; assembly: GCA_921293015.1. NCBI lineage: Eukaryota > Metazoa > Mollusca > Gastropoda > Trochida > Trochidae > Phorcus > Phorcus lineatus. The sequence continues at coordinate 22,895,816 of OV121096.1, read as the reverse complement.
TAAGATATCGTGGCAATCGCACGGAGATAGTAGGTGGTAAGCACGTTTTAGTCTCGTTCAACTCACATACCACGTGCCCAACGTACCGCTCACGGCCCACCTTTAGACCTTTTGCAAACTTGCGAGTGACATGCCATGACACCCACCCCTGTCCTGCTCTCTCAAGACTTCAGAAAAACGTGCCAGTGCCAGTGCCTTCTCAAGTGGTCCACCTTGAGTGGCATTAGTGTGTTCGGTATATGAATCTGTGATAAGCTATCCGACTGTTCCAGTGCCTACTCAAGGAACACCACGCGGAGTACGACAGGAAGAACGACAAGGAAGCTACAGCACTCCACCTGGCGGCAGAAAACGGCAAGAACAAGTAAGTTTTCTCTCAGTTGTTCATGATAGGATTCATTGTACCATACTGGCAGGACAGTACAGTGCTTAAGCATTGGCAAGAGGTTCAATAGTCGAATACACCTACCGACCTAAAAGCAATGGTTTCCGTTCCAATGATCTTACGATGATTTCGGTGTTATTTTTTCTATTCCAGAAGCATAAGTGTATTAATTAACATCTAACAAAACAATAGGTTGTCGGTTCCAAAAGGGTCAATGTGATTTTGGACAACTACCATCATGGTGTGTTCTCTTGTAATTGAAAAATGACTTTTGATGCCTGCACCAATGCATTCTCATCCCATAGAGGCAGCATCGCCACTAGTTCCTAGAAAACCTCTGTTCTAGAACGGACATTTTCTCGGGCCTCCCGCAGGTTCCACTAGCGGAAAAATATTGTAATACCTACAGCAACATATTTGTAGTCACACAGGCATATGAAATGATGCAGTCGCATAATAAACTATAAGGCAAATGTTTTCTTTAGAGAAGACTAAGTAAAAAGTGTATATTCGAATAAAGTTTAGCTTGCCGAAAGCATATGGAAATAACTGCGTTTTAAATGATAGCTTTTGAAACTGCGTCTCTGATTGCACAACTAACCTCTGGTTGCATCCAATCAGACTTCTAAAGTTCTAGACCAAGAAACGCAAGTATAAGGTCAGAAGTTGTACAAGAATTTCTGACGGATCTACTCATGTTGGGAGGGAAAGGCTACAATGTTGTATCTTTATTAATCAATGTGAAGCGAGGAGTGCTCTTCATCACCAGACTTTGTATTCTGTTCAGGTGTGTGGAGGTGATCGTTGAGGAACACCCCAACTCTGTGTTTGCAGAAGACGCGACCTGCAACACTCCTCTCCATCTTGCTGCCAGACATGGACACAAGGACACGGTGGACATACTGATTGGGAAAGGAGCTAATATCAACCAAATGTAACGTTTTAGCAAATATCAACCAATACTAATGTTCAAACCAAAAGTGCTCTCCGCAGTGCCTCGTTTCAGCCCAGATGTTTAAACATTGATAGAGTTGCTTCATGCTTTCTGTAGAATGATGTGGTAGCTAAGGGTATTCTGTAACAGTATTTGTGGTATGTAAATCCTACCAATTCTTTTCTGCTAGCCTTGTCACGTCACATATACAGGTACCTTCAGTCGTGTCAGTGCTTCAGAGACCCCAAGAGCTATGCCAGCTGGAGCTTTCATGCTCCTGGTAAGGACACCCAAGCTGGACAGGTCGACGGGTAGAAGCCAGACTAAATTAGAGTCCTTCTAAAAACTGTTGTCTATCTCTCACTATGCCTTTCTTTCCGTCTTTTCCCTTAACCTTTCGATCCCTTTCTCCCTTATCTCTCCACTCTCTTTTGGATGCTTGTCATCCACGTGTTTAATAACTGAAATATTGTTCAAAGCACCTTAAACCCCAACTCACTCACTCAGTCGTGTCATCTCAGCTTGTCGATCCGACCTAATCGAGAGATGTGACAATTCCATTCAGTTTCTGATTTTTTTACATTTTGACAATAGCCTCTGTCGTTACATTAAACGAAACAAATGGAGTCACTATCGTCATTCTTAAATTTTTTTCTTATTTTTTCAACCAAATCTCAGGGATTAAGTTTTCTAATAGACGCAACAAAAAAACTTTGCAAGTAAGCTTGTGTAACGGCTCATTATTCAGTGAATATACCCCTGTTTATTTAAACCCGTCATTTTATCAGAAGTCTTTCATTTATTCCATCCATTTTGATTGCATATATTCCAGTAATCTTCACAAAAAGACACCAATCGACCTTGCATCTGAGTTTGGCCAACTAGACATCTGCAAACAACTGGTTCAGCTCGAGGCCCAGTCGTGGCTAGAAAAGGACGACGTGAGTTTATGAACTTTATGAATTGATCAAATGATCGTGGTTAGTGGTTTTGGGTCCATCCCTCGGCTGCCGGACCTCATGAAAGATCAGCATATAAGTAATGAGGATACTGATATTGCGCTGGGCTCCACGGTAAGAGGACGCGCCACACACATTATTGACCTGGTGTAAGGGCAAAAATCACTCCATGTGTTATAATCCGACTCCTTTGGAGTATGCAACTCAAAATCCCCTTATCCGCTTTATTATCCTCTGTTGCTTCCAAACCAGGTACCCATTTGTACTGCTTGGTAAACAGAGGCAAATTTCGAATAAGGTTCCGTTCTCATCTCATGTCTCATGAATCTAGTTAACCCAACCATCCGGCAAACCACGTCGGATGATGCTGACTGATGGAGGTCAACTGAGCAATGTTTAGGATCACTTCCCACTATGGGCATGTTTTCTCAGAGGACGAGGAACCGATATGTGATATTTATTTACTAGCCCGTTGAAGATACCGCCGTTCAATAAATCTACAATGTTATGTTACCATCATGTTCTCATTGACGTCAAATGACGTTACAATCGTAAAGTATGACGTTAAATGCAATGGTATACTTTATTGCCTTTTTTATATAATTCTGCGAGTAATAGATAAAATACTAAACCCAATCCCGTTTAATTACATTTTTATGAAGCTCCTAAATGGTATTGGTAGCAAACTCGCTTTTGCTCGTTATACATTAAACTTTTCACTCGTTTCATGAATACGTTATTAAACGGAGAAGTCGTTTAGTAATCACTAATCTTTGAGTATAAAGGGAATATTCCTCTATCAACAGTGATACTTTTGGGAGACTATTGCAAGAAACGTGCCTCTGTGTACCACCACTACACAGGGTGTCTGGTCTTGTATAATCTTACTAATATTTTTAATAATTTACTCCTTGAAGGGTTCTTCTCAACACTAAGCAAGTATCTATAACTTTTTTCATTCTGGTTATAAGTCCAACAACAACATACATTCTGTCCAGAAAGATAGGAAGTGTATCATTCTAAACTTATCATTTGAGTAATCAATGCTCGCTGATGATTTTCTTATCTCCTGAAAACCCATTTATCTTTGATTTGGAAAATGTGAACTTTTTTCATTATTCATGAACTTCGTCACACACTTTTGTCGTATGGACGTTATGTCAAAGGCTCACATATCATAGACGTGTCAATTCATATCTCATGTTCAAAGTACACGTACTTCCTGCATGGTTTTAAAGATAAAAACTTTTAGTTTAAATATGACTAAAATCCAATAATTTCAATGTGGTTAAATTTTGATAATTTTCATTAAAAAAGGTATCCTCGCTTCATTTGGCCTGCGCTAAAGGTCATCTCAAAGTTGTCAAACTGCTACTGAAAACTGTTGATGACGTCAAATTCAAGGATGAGAATGGTCTTAACTGTTTGGACATAGCAATCAGAAATGGGCACAAGTAAGTTATACGTGTACAAGTAGTGACTGTTCAGCCGTGCTTATTCAAGTGGGAAATGACTTTGAAAATCATTTCGAATTCGATTCTTAGAAATAATTTCAATTCTTAAGGGGCAGTAGCACATTTTTAGATAATTAGAGTGATGTCACGGACACAAAAATAAATGTGACAAATTGCAAGAAAATACGTAAACGAACGTACCATGCTCATTTAAGTTATGCCAATCTATTTCCCTACCCAAATAATTAAAAGGGGGTAACAACTATATGGCTGCCACTGACATTACTTGATACCTGATTTTTTTTCCCTACGACTGTAAACGGTCGTGTCTAATAATGAGATTTTTTAACCCTCTAAGATCATACATTTTGCATACACTAATGTTTATTGAGGAAACGTGTTACTGCCCCTTTAAAAGTTCTTTCTCAGTGAATTCATCTGGAAGATAGTTTACCAGGAAGCTTGCTATGATTGTAGAGAGATAGCGCAGTACATCATCCAGTCTGACTTCTGGATTCACGCCATGAGGAACAGCGTCCCGCCCAGACCCGGCTCTAGGAAGATAGACACACCCATGCGGAGGATGATCAGAGATATGCCAGGTACTGACCTGTTAACTTGTCTGAATTTTAGTGAACTCATTGGTTAAACTTGTCTTATGTTTATTACTTACGTCTGTTAAACTTATCCATTTTTAGTATTTTAACCTGTTAAACTTGTCCTGTGTTTTGTACGTTTATCTGTTAAACTTGTCCTGTGTTTTGTACGTTGATCTGTTAAGCTTGTCCATTTTAAGTAGTTTGATCTGTTAAATTTGTCGTATGTTTAGTACATGGATCTGTTAAACTTGACCTAATAGCCATGAGGCACACAGTACAACATGTTTAAGATATACGATAAGTATAGCAGCGATTAAATAACCTGTTCAATGCTTCATGTCACTCCATTATTTAGCATACTTTCTACAGACCGATACGAAACCCGTTTTGTTCTCTTATAAGGTAGAACTTATCTTGAATTATGATCAGCGACTGGTATTGCCTAAACTATACGTCCTTGGTAAAAATTCCTTCAATGACAAATGTAACTCATATGCTTATTCATAACGTAAAACTTGTAGGGGGTGAATTTTGACCTGGACGTATCTTTATCGACAATTCCAATCCCCTTGGTTTTATCTCAGCCATTGGATTACCATAGAAATAACAACTCTTTTACATGTCTCAATAGATTCACGCTCAAAGAAGCACATGTGGAATTGCTTTATGAGCATAGTAGACCTTTGACAAGTTTTGTCTTCTCTTTTAGAAAAAACAACTTGTTACGGAACATTTTTTAAAGTTTAAGATTGACCTTTCACAAACAGATTTATGATGTCCAGAAGGAGGTATCCAAAACACGGAAAATAATAATACCCTTGCTTATTTATTCTTTAAAGGGACTTGATCGCGTTTATCAACGATCAAAGTCATATCCAGAATCCTGAATCTTCAGCTGCTTTCCTAAATTTCTATTTCAAGATATTACTGCTGATAACCTTTAATTTAAATTTTCATGGAAACGAAGACGTTGCTATGGAAGTGATGGACAAGTGTTGCACAGATGTAACGAAGAAACCGAAGGATGATACCATAAAGCCGAAGAAGAAATTCAAATACAACTACGAGTTCATAGATGATTTGATGACCAAAGACAGCTGGTCGTTACAACGTACGCGTAACGTTCAAGTGTTGATGATCGAACGTTCTTCTTTATTCTTAATTATCTTATTTAAATTCTTTACTTTTATTAATTGGGGTATTTCTTTTGAATGACTCACATTCTCGCCTTGAAACATGTTTCTCTTTTTCTGAAACTCCTTTTGGAATTATGTGATGTAAACTGATCATCCCTTTGTTACCAGCATTTGAACTGTAGTAACTAGAGGCAGCAATGTGGACCTGAAAATGTCATTTTAGCAATACGTCATTATTAGCTTTTAGAAAAAAATCCATTTTTAATGAATGTATAAGGTATGCGAAATGAGTTTACCCCTTTGAGGTATAGAGTACCTTTTTAAAGCTCGATGAAATATGTTTTGCCCAAAAATTGAGATGTAACATTAGGCAAGAAGATCCAAGTTATTTGTCAGTTTGAACTTATACATGATTCTGTTGGATAACAGGTACAAAGATGGAAATTATCGTATGGGTGAATCTGAAAATGTCCGAAGGTGAATTGCAAAATAATTTATCAATAAATCAAAAGTTTAGTTGATTAAATGTTGTTTTGTTTGCATGAAAAGCAAGGAAAGACGGGAAACCGCGGAAGACAAAGGAATACGCTGCGTACACAGATAGGGCAGGAGTGCTGAAGAAGAACCACCCTCTGGAGATCATGGTAAGCTTGGCATAGGAGAAAATGGAGGCTTTTGCGACTTGAGCTTGTTCTAGATATATAAAGTGATCTCACGAAAATGAAAATAAAGGTTTTCAAGGGCAGTAAATTGAATTTTACCCAAAAAAGGCAGTTTTAGAACAAATGGATCATTATTGGTTACGCTTAACGAATTAACTTCCGTGTCTCGAATGATCAAAAGGTATATTCACTCAAAATTGACCCGAAGTGGTTTTTGCTAAATACAACATAAATGATGCTCAATACGCATGAGTCCTATGCACTTGACATTCATTCGATAATGCAATGCAAAAACTGTATAAATGATCTTCGTTACAAATAAGTCACTTTGCTAAATATGGTCTCTAACATAATCTGAACCTATACAAGATAACTTATGCAAAGTAAAGAAATTAATAACAATAGCACATGCTAACCTAAATATTCAAAGAAACAATATGAATGAACGTAAGCTTACCTTAAATAAACCAGAGAGAAGCGTCAGTTAAAGCGAGTCTTTTAATATGACGGTTCAAAGTTTGAGGTACTATATATACCCGTTACCGTATCAGACATCGCAATTAATTATTGAGACTGACACTTCCCTGTCTATTGGCCAGTCCATTGAGTCCTTTGTAATTACTTTAATTGACATATGGTTAGCTCAGTTAAATCAGACTTTCATTGTTTAATTGGAACGCTTCAGGCACGCCGGCTGGCTAATTCCTAGCGGCACTTTATCAAAACAATAGGTGTTTGTATGCGCAATGAGATTATCTAAGAGTCACTTACTGACATAACCTGAGCGTATTATGAAGAAAATATTATTTACAAAATATACAAAATATATGCCTAAATAGAGATCTATGATAGTACCCTATGGCTTCGAGGAGCTTTTGTCCTCAAAAGCATTCTTAAGAAAAAGAAGACCAAGTGACTTTGAATGAAAGATACATGTATAAAATACAATATACAAAAAAAAAAAGAATAGAAGGTTATAAGCAAAGCAATATAAAAAACATGAATACATGAAATGACATTGTTTATACATATGGATGTATTGCTCAGATCGTTCTTGCCCGTATTTATGCTAGATGTAAAACATGGTGTTTATTGAGGACAGTGTACATTCTATTGTGCATTAAAAGGACATATGCATCAAATTGTTGAGATATAATTTTCCTAATTTTTCGGGCTTGAAAGATGGAGATGTCAATGACATCTGGCACATTCAAGGATCTATTCGAATATTTGTTTTTAATAGTAAACTCCTGCCAAGTTACAGAAAGTTTGGGAAAGAGTGTACCAGTTACTTTAATGTTATTGGCGGTAAAGGGAGCTTCGAAATCGTAATGTGTTGGGCAGAGTGAAAGTTGTGTAATAAATACAGTGACACACTCTGTCTTTGTTGTTAATTCTAACATGAGTCCATTTGGGTGAGAGAAATGAATACGATACAAGACTAACAGAACAACACAAAGCAAAACACATAATAATCCAAGAAGGATTGAAACAATATTGTCAGAAAGATTATTCTGAACAAAGTATACTAATCCTGATGCAGGAGTAGTTGAGGGAATGTACATAAGTTCTGGAGGAAGAACAGCTTTAACTGCGTCTGGGCGTGTGATAAGTATGATAGCCGCAGATAGCGCTTTGATTTTAAAGAACATCCAGATAACAAGGGATAGAGTAATCATAGAGAACATGCCAGAGACGATGGCAACTAATGAATTGATAGAAAACCAGGAAGAGTCCACAGGAATGGTGCCATCTAAGATAGGTTCTGCCATTGTCTGAAATATAGTTTCATCGTTTTTGGCACTATTGGCAATACGTTTAAGACTAAGATGTGCTTTGTTATCATTGGCTAAAACGTTTGATATTTGATGTGTATACATTTTAAAATTTGGAATAGAAAAATTTATTGCCTTTTGAAATGTTGTATCACCTTTAATAGTTGTAAGAGCGGATGAATCAAAGAATTGTTGCAGCAAGGCAAGGTTGACAGGGAAAAGTTGGGAAATGTCCTGCGAAGAATTGTTGCATGATGAGAATGCTGCAGGGTAAAAGAATTCTTCTGTTGCAATAGAACAGTAGCAAGGAATTTCTATGATGCAAAATGAACAACCTTTTATCATTCGATGACCATCAGGACAGGCGAGACGAAGAAGAGGTTGTCTATATGCTAGAATATGAGAGGAATCTATCATAGATACTTGTGGTGCTTGTGGTGCAGTGATATAGCGGAAGTCACAGATAGTTTTGACGTGATGTTTATTATTTTGAAAGACAGCTAGTGAACAAGATGGTTTTGTCATAGAATGAAGTGCAACTCTGAAAGGACAATGAAGAGTTTTGTCATCACCTGAACATAACGAAATGACAGAACTAGATAACTCTACATAGTGCTGTTTGTCATGTGAGATGGCAAGGAAATCCGGTAAGTCCAAGAGTTGAGTGGAATGGGTTGATGTATCATTTATGGGCAGAGGCATGGATAATAATTTGTACATGTCATATGGTTGGGTCAAGGAGGATATTGGAAACTTGAGTGAAATATAGACATTGGTTTTGGACCTAGTGAAGACAAACTTACCCTGGGCAAAATAATAACTCGGGGAAGAGTGCAATATTCGAAATGATGGATGATCTTTGGAGAGAATTTTTGATATATGATCAATTGTTTGCTGGAGGACTTCTGGGGGTACAATTAAGGGGGATAACTTATTCTTTACTAAATCGTACATGCCTAATTTGAATTCTTCAATTTGGTGTTCTAAAATTGATGCTTTTTCAATTTGGTCAATTAAAAGAGAGGTTAGAGTAACCAGAAGTGATCTAATAGACTGAATATTCTTCTCTAAAGCAATGGTTGTAAACCGAATTGCATCATGATTTTCTTTTATACCTTTTAATGCATTTTTGAAACGTTTATCAACGACTTTCATAAAGGATGACATATGAGCAGCATGTTGTGTCAGTGTGTTTGCCATGTTATTTTCAACTTTGGTTAGAGCGTTGATATGCTGTGCTAAAATATTGACATCATTTGTTGTTGCGGTACCAAACAATGTCTTTGACAATGACCCTACAAAACCTAAAATAGCTCGTTTTGAACGAGTTGTAGAAGGAATCCTTGATTCTGGAACCAATTTAATAATTTGATTCCGTGTGGCATTTAATTGAGTTATGCATTTTGTCTTTACAACATTTAGATGCATCTGGAATTGGTTTAAAAGAGCACAGTCATCATTTCCTTTGTGACAGCCACTCATTGTTGGAATGCTTGGGATATTGGGTAGCTTGACCTCATAAGTATGAACCCAATATTCAGTTGCCAAGAACAGCTGTGTCGTTGGTTGAAAGATGACTCCATAGTTCAGTCGTTGGATTGGACGTGTGGACATGACAGGATGAACCAAGACAGATAGTAGCCATAGAAACACCAGACTCCATGCTGATCCTTAGAAAAAGCGAAAATAATGGAACTTATTAGATAAGATGACCATGGAAAAGCAAGCGCCCGTGCACTGACAATTGCAGATCCTAGCACTAAGAACACAGAAACAAGTTACTGTAAGAAGGGTTGGTCAAACATTATCCGCCAAATTACCTTTGTGAAATTGTTACTAAGGAAGTAGGTGTCTAGTATGCATATTTACCAAACTATCTGAAAAACTTAGGTTTCTTCTACGATGATCGGATTGAGTAATAAGATGATTTGACCCTACATTTAGCATTCAGAATTGTTTATTTGGGAGAATTTTAATAAATAAATCTTTCAAAAAACGTGATACGGCAAAGTTTCCATTTGGTAAATCCTCTGAATCTTTAAAATGTTCTATGACCAGTCGATTTTTACTATGCTAGTCAAGAACCCTGTTGCCTGACAAAGTGACGGACATCGTTTGACCTCATGGTGGTATCATAGACCTTTGTAAGATGAGATGTCAGGTAAAAAAAAGGAGAAAGTATTTTGTCAATAAGAACCTCTATATGAATATAGGATAACAGTTCCTCATAACAAAGATGAAAAATTCTATTATACAGGTTAAACACAAACGTAAGGAACTGCTGCAGCACGACCTCGTGAGGACATTGGTGAAGTTCAAATGGTTTAGTTTCGGGGGCTACTACTACCTGTTTACCTTCTTCATCCACATCTTCTTCCTTATCCTCCTCACTCGACACGTCATCGTCACCAAACCACCACACCTTTACAGGTAAACCTGGTCCTCATTCAATCTGTTATTCTGTAAATTGTGCTCAATCAGAGGTATATCTTGTTCATGCATTTGCTTGATCCTAAATTACGTTTCTGACTTAGGCCTTGTTCATATGCCATCAATTACTCATATGAGTAAATTTGCTTATAAAAGCATATTTGAGTATATGAGTAAAAGTATATTTACTATGCGTTCACATGGCAAAAACGTTGCAGGTGCAACACTCATTTGCTTGTATAAGTATTTGTAATTTTTTCTCTTATCACTGTATTCCCTTGAGCCTTGAAGATGCAAATACTACCTTGGCATGCAAAATGCGTTTTTTTTTTTCTTCTTTCTTTGGTACTAGTTTTGTCATAGTACTTATTCAAGAGAGTTGACTTTGGTGAAACCGAGATCACATCTGTGTCGTGAACAGGAACCTGAACTGTAATCAAACTACACAATCTAGCAAAGATGCTATATGCTAGATTCACAGTTTAGTAGCTTGCTTGCTTGGCTGAATACAGGACCATGGGAAATCTGTTTGTCGGCAAGTCAACGGTCTTGAAATATGTTCGGGAAGTGTATGATGCTATAGCGGAGACAATTTTGACAAAATATGTCTCAAACGATTTGAATCCGTTTGAATCATGGGTTCCTATTAGTGTGAGGGCGCTTGAATGAACCAATATTTCTATCATCGCTGCAGACAATGCCCATGTCGACAACCTGAATCAAAGGGCGATTTACTCAGTGATTCTACAAGCTGTTTGTGACCATAGGTACCAGCAGATGTAGTGGATACAGAGGATGACGATGTTATCCCTTGCACTCACGAAATGAGTGTATTCATCCGGTTTTTGCATTGCTGTTGTCAATCCCATGACTTCTCATAGCTGTAGAGATACGATGATAAATGGCTGAGCTATTTCTTTTTGGATCTTCCAATTGCTCTTCAATGTTCCTTCCATATGGACAGCAATGTCTCCAATATCATCATCAGTCCAAGAGTTCCTCCTTTTCAATTCATTTCTGTCCCGCCAATTAGTTTCTTAAACTCAAAATGTCATTCAGCAGATGGCCTTACATAACAAAGCTCACAACACAATATCTTTTTTTGAATTCATGCAATATATTACTTATTTTAGATATGAAGAAACAAATTTGCTCATATATGCAAATGTATTTTGCTTTCACATGACACAAATACTTATATAGGTAAATTTGCATATAAGCAAATTTGCTTTTACTATACCTTTTGAGGTGAAGTAAATTTACTACGGTAGCAAATTTGCCCATATAGGCAAATGCGTTCACATGACCAATTTGCTCATTAGGAGTAAATATACTTATATAAGTAAACATACTTATATAAGTAAGTGATGGCATGTGAACAAGGCCTTATGCCAGCAATTACTTATATAAGTAAATTTGCTTATTAAAGCAAATTTGCTTATATGAGTAAAAGTAAATTTACTATGCGTTCACATGGCAAAAATGTGGCGGGTGCAAAACGCATTTGCTTATATAGGTATTTGTAATTTGTTCTCTTATGACTGTATTCCCTTGAGTTGTGAAGATGCAAAGACTTCTTTTGGCATACAAAATGTGTTGTTTTTTCCTTCTTTCTTGGGTACTGGTTTTGAATATGTGTGAAACCGAGATCACAACATTGGTGGTATTTTGTTGCCAAAGAAACATTCACCAATAACTGAGTAGAGCATTTGATTATGACAAAGACGGCATTTGACATTCTGTGTCGTGAACTGGAACCTGAACTGTCATGAAACTACACAGGTCAGCCTGTGCGAGAGTGACTACAACTTGACAGCAAAGTTGCTATCACAGTTTAGTGGCTCGCTTCCTTAGCTGACTATTAATACAGGACCATAGGAAATCTGTTTGGTGGCGGCAAGTCAACGGTCTGGAAATGTGTTCGGGAAGTGTGATGCTATAGAAGAGACAATGTTGACAATATATGTGTCAAAGGATTTGAAACAGTTTGAATCATGGGGGTTTCCTAATTGTGCGAGGGCCCTTGAATGAACCAATATTTCTATCATCGCTCCAGACCATGCCCACGGCGACTACCTGAATCGAAAGGCGTTTTACTCAGTGATTCTACAAGCTGTTTGTGACCATAGGTACATATTTTCATATTTCTGACTAACAGAACTAAACCTTAGCCTCTATCAGACCACTTTTAATATCCGCCTGAGTCGCGCACGTATGACAATAGAACGTACATTTGCGAGACTTAAAGGTAGATGGCGATGTCTACAGAAGCTCGCTTCTGGACACTTCTGTCGAGTTCACCAGCATAGTGGTCATTGCATGCGTTGTTCTCCATATCTCTGTGAGATGCACCGTGAAGAGTTTGACGGGGAAGACCAGCAGAACGAAGATGTAGCGGATGCAGAGGATGACGATGGAATCCCTTGCACTCACAAAATGAGTGTATTCATCCGGTTTTTGCATTGCTGTAATCTTTTCAATCATGACTTCTCATAGCTGTAGAGACACGATGATAAATGGCTGATTTATTTCTTTTTGGATCTTCCAATTGTTCTTCACTGTTCCTTCCATATGGACAGCAATGTCTCCGATATCATCATCAGTCCAAGAGTTCCTCCTTTTCCAATTCATTTCTGTCCCGCCAAATAGTTTTTTAAACTCAAAATGTCATTCAGCAGATGGCCTTACACCACAAAGCTCTCAACACAATATCTTTTTTAAGAATTCATGCAATATATTACTTATTTTATATATGAAGAAACAAATTTGCTCATATATGCAAAGGTATTTTGCGTTCACAAGACACAAATACTTATATAGGCAAATTTTCATATAAGCAAATTTGCTTTTACTATACCTCTTGAGGTGAAGTAAATTTACTACCCTAGCAAATTTGCCCATATAGGCAAATGCGTTCACATGACCAATTTGCTCATTAGGAGTATATATACTTATATAAGCAAATATACTTATATATGTATTTGATGGCATGTGAACAAGGCCTAAGATGTTCACTCAAATAAAATATTTCAAAACCTGTTAACTGGATTCATTTCATGTCACTAATTATTTCTATTTTAGATACAGGGCGCAGCGGATTCTGCCCTTGTTCATGGCGAAATGTTATTCTTGACAGCGTGATTTCTCAATCAAATTTATCAAATAAAAGATTTTCTCCATCTAGTATGGCTCTGTAGGTCTTGAAGATCACAAATAAGTTTGGAGTTATGCACAATGAGAAACACAATGCTAGACTTGTGGAATATCTTAAGAAATATCTGCCATAGATTCTCATCATAGTTTTCACCAAACATCTTTTGATGTGACTTGGAAGATATCTATTTTCGTGACTTTCGAATTTTTTAGCATGAGAGACTTCATGTGAGGCTAAAATAAATAGGCCTTATAATAGGCTATGGCAGTTAATGCCATCCTTCTGTCCTTCATAAAATGTAGTATATATCTGTCAATGTTGTCAATACAATTTCACATACATACTACAACTTACATTCAGGAACGTCATCAGAAATTTGGAGATTACACAAAAAATGATCAGAGTGTATCATGCATGATTATCTCTCACTATCATCTTGTTATGATATACTCGTTATTTTTACTTGATTTATCAAAACATGTGTGAAACAAACAATGGAGAAAAGTATAGTTACAGATACTGAGGATTCAACTAATTCAAAACGAGCTTTTTCAAATAAAGAAACTAACACCAGACAACAAGTTGTGTCATTTACAATAACATCATATCAAGTAGAGAATATTTGGATAACACACCGGGTTAAAAATTTTCAGATCAGATGATGCTAAGAACATAAAAGAAGACAACTGTGGTGCTTTGTCTTTTAAAGTCTTTGAAAATGCATGGCTCCCGGCTGAGAAAGTACTGATGTATGTCCTTATGGTAATAGGAGCGGTGTTTGAGGTCAGTTGGATTGGACTTTTTTCAATAAGATTCTGTAACAGAACCTGATATAGAGAAATGCATATCTACTTTCTGCAACTGATGCATTTACGATATTTCAGTAAAAAACGTTTTTGGAAGATGAATATTAACCTGAAGGTGGTCTTTGCAACTGAATGAGATATCCAACGTTGTAAAATTCCTTGAAATGGTAGGAATTTTAAAGGTATACAAGATTAAATGTATATATGTAGTTTTACCTATTTCGTCTAAAACGAAAACTTTGATATCTCAGTAAAACAATACTGAATGTAATTTCTTTCGTGACATGCATTTAAAAAGCTATTTAATTTTGTTTTCTTCACAGAATATAATGTAATTTTCGCTTGATTTTATTAATCTTCAGATCATACAGCTGATAAACATGAGGTGGGCATACTTCTTTGACTTCGAGAACTACGTCGATTGGATCGTGTACAGCTTTTCCTTCCTCTTTCTCCTCGACTTTAACAGTTGCACAATCAAAACATCTTATAGACAGGTAGGTCAGGAGCCTTATCTGACTCTGATAAGGGACATAGAATATTTTAATACGATAATAATACGCCAATGGCAACTCTGCAGTATAACCCTGTTATGTGTATTTTCCTTTTTTGACCTGGCATAACAATTCTAACGTCCACACAAAAAATATAGTTTGAAACTTGGATTCTTGAAACTGTGAAAAAGTTGTGGCTACTAATGAGAGCCGATATAATGCCCTTTTTGAGAATAAAGTCTCTCAAACTGATCTTCTTTGAAAAAATAACCAACACTTGTCCACAAAATATATGTGTATACAATTATATGAAAGAGCTTAAGACACAAGGATGAAAACAAAAACAAGAGCAATTCAAAACCAACTATACCAAATGCTGATTGCATCATTTAGCATTCATCCCACCTTTTGGAAAGAAATATCTTGATCATTCTCAAAGATTATTTTTATTGGTGTTAAAGTAAAAAAAATGTACTTCGTCTCTCTTTTTACATCTTTTCTTCAATGGCGAAGTTGCTGACTGACACGGCTTAATTTCAAATAGTAAATTGCAAAACCAATTAAAAAAATTAAAAAAACACTTCCACTTAAAAAAAAAAAGTCTTATTGGTAATTTATTCATCTTTTTTATCGATAAAAACTACTATAAAATCCAGGGTCTTACTTATTACTATATTATGTTTCCCTAAGGACTGGCAGTGGTCGGTTGGAGCCTTTGCTCTCTTTTTCTCGTGGATTGACCTTGTGATGTTTCTGAAGGCCTTCACCTCCCTGGGTCTGTACGTCATAATGTTCCAGATGGTCTGCTGGACCTTTGCCAAGGTCTTCATCGTCTTCTTTTCGTTAATTCTCGCCTTCGCACTCGGCTTTTTCACTCTACTTCAGAACCAGGTTTGTCAATTTACTTTATGTCAACTTAACAAACATATTTATAGATTATCTGACCAGATTACCTTATGGCATGGCGTCTTTCCAAAAGAAATGTTCATATATTTATCCAGAACGAAAGGCCAAGGTATTTTAGCTCTTGTCTTCAAAGTGGGTTATAAATTTTAATAAGGTGACTCTGTGGCTCCAAATAACTTTGTAACAAGTGCTATCAAACCTATTTTAAAGTTAAAGCTAAGGTTTAAAATATATAATTATAACTAACTCACTGGTTTGTGTTTTTGAAGGTTGCTTTCAGAGATGTCCCCAATTCAATATTGAAAACAACGGTAATGTTCCTTGGAGAAATTGACTACAGTGATCTGTTCAACGGAGGTGTAGACAACATTACAGTGGTTGACACGACCAATCTCCTATATCCTACAGCAACCTCTGTCATCTTCTCCTTCTTCATCACACTGGCCTGCATCGTCCTTATGAACCTCTTGGTAAGTCTGTCATAGGTACCCTTGAACCTCTTGGTAGGTATGTAATGTGTCCTCTTGAACCTCTTGGTAGGTATGCAATATGGCCTTTTGAACCTCTTGGTATGTATGTAATGTGTCCTCTTGAACCTCTTGGTATGTATGTAATGTGTCCTCTTGAACCTCTTGGTATGTATGTAATGTGTCCTCTTGAACCTCTTGGTATGTATGCAATATGTCCTCTTGAACCTCTTGGTATGTATGCAATATGTCCTCTTGAACCTCTTGGTATGTATGCAATGTGTCCTCTTGAACCTCTTGGTAGGTATGTAATGTGTCCTCTTGAACCTCTTGGTAGGTATGCAATATGTTCTCTTGAACCTCTTGGTAGGTATGTAATGTGTCCTCTTGAACCTCTTGGTAGGTATGCAATATGGCCTTTTGAACCTCTTGGTATGTATGTAATGTGTCCTCTTGAACCTCTTGGTATGTATGTAATGTGTCCTCTTGAACCTCTTGGTAGGTATGTAATGTGTCCTCTTGAACCTCTTGGTAGGTATGTAATGTGTCCTCTTGAACCTCTTTGTAGGTATGTAATGTGTCCTCTTGAACCTCTTGGTATGTATGTAATGTGTCCTCTTGAACCTCTTGGTATGTATGTAATGCGTCCTCTTGAACCTCTTGGTATGTATGTAATGTGTCCTCTTGAACCTCTTGGTAGGTATGTAATGTGTCCTCTTGAACCTCTTGGTAGGTATGCAATATGTCCTCTTGAACCTCTTGGTATGTATGTAATGTGTCCTCTTGAACCTCTTGGTAGGTATGTAATGTGTCCTCTTGAACCTCTTGGTAGGTATGCAATATGTCCTCTTTGAACCTCTTGGTAGGTATGCAATATGTCCTCTTGAACCTCTTGGTATGTATGTAATGTGTCCTCTTGAACCTCTTGGTAGGTATGTAATGTGTCCTCTTGAACCTCTTGGTAGGTATGCAATATGGCCTCTTGAACCTCTTGGTATGTATGTAATGTGTCCTCTTGAACCTCTTGGTATGTATGTAATGTGTCCTCTTGAACCTCTTGGTATGTATGTAATGTGTCCTCTTGAACCTCTTGGTATGTATGTAATGTGTCCTCTTGAACCTCTTGGTAGGTATGTTATGTGTCCTCTTGAACATCTTGGTAAGTCTGATGTGTGTCCTTATGAACCTTTAGTAAGTCCCTTGTGTGCCCTCTTGGATAAAGTAATGACTGTTTACGCTTGGAAAATAAAACATGCCTTCCTACCTCTTGATCCTTTAGGTATCAAGTTTTTTCACGTACCCTTTATCAAAATCCAAGAGTCCTCATGCAGCTCTCTGTATATGATCTCAGAGATCTCGTGGCACTCAAAGTAGTTATGGCTAGTGTTCTCTTGAACCTATAAACTCATTTTTCATTCATTATGTATAAGGGATGTGTACTTGCCAGTTATTGATTGAATAAATCCTTCATAATAAAATAACTTTGTGCAAGCATAACCAATGGAAGCCTCTTTCAGGTTGGTTTGGCAGTTGACGATATCAAGGGCATACTTCGAAAAGCAGCGTTTAAAAGGGCTGCAATGCATGTAAGTTTGAAGTGACATAAATCTATTTACGTATTTTTTCAGTTAGTATTTGGATGTCATGCCTACACAAGGCAAACTTGCAAGTTATTTTTCTTGATAAATAACACCATTATCATTACACAAAGATGTGTCACTTTGGACTTAAAGATATTGATGCTACATATATTCTAACGGAAAAAATTATTTCATATTACCTCTACTGCAGATTGCTCTTGTCCTCGATGTCGAGAAGGTTTTGTTTGAAAGTATTCGAAGAAAGCTTTACATAAAACGAGACAAGAATTATACAAGGGATGAAGATGATGTTGGATGTCTGAAAAGACTGTGGAATTATCTCATAAGCCGGCCAATCTGGTGGTGGAACCAAACAGTGGAAGCTGATGAAAATGCTGTTCTGGTCAGTAATAGACACACAAATATTGCTTTACCATTATAAGGATGCTAATTTCATATTCAATAGTAAACAATTGTGAATCAATTTGCAGGCATCATGTTCCAGAGATTAAAGGCGTCTGTGAAATATTGAGTTGTCTCAAGTATTTCAAGGGGTCTGTATCAGGATTATTGCTAAGGGATATTATCAGCATCTCTGAAGTTGCAGGAGTCTATATCAGAGATTGAGAATATGTCTCTTGTTGTTGCAGGACATTATTCCAAAGAGTAGCAAGAAGACAGCAGTCTGATAAAGTTGCAGGATTCTTCTATAGAGATCAAAGAAATGTCTCTTATTGTTGCAGGATATTATTCCCGAGATAGCAAGACAATAGCATCTGATAAAGTTGCAGGATTCTTCCATATAGATTGAGTATATGTCTCTTCTTGTTGCAGGATATAATTCCAGAGATAGCTAGCAGACAGAGACAGCTTGAGGAGAGGATTGACGAGAGACTGGAGAAGATGGAGAAACAGATGAACAGACTGATGACCAGTCTCCTGGACATGCAAACACAAAAGAGCAACAACATACCAATCAAATAACCACTCAACATGTTCGTTTGAATTAATTGTTTTTCTACAGTCTCTTAGGGTCAATATCTTGTGTTGAAAAGATAAGACAACAAATTCAAACTTGTTCTTGTTTTTTTACACGTGTTTAAAGGGTATGGCACTAACAAATATGTAGTTTAGAATTCATGGCAATAACCTTTAAAATGAAAGACTGATGACCAGACGGAAGCGCAGAAACATACACTGTACCCGTCAAATAACTATTCAACGTGTTTGAATGAATTGTTTTTCAACAGCGTCTTACGGTCAATATCTTGAAAATGTATGGCAATATTTTTACACGTGTTTAAAGGGTATGGCACTAACAAATATGTAGTTTAGAATTCATGGCAATAACCTTTAAAATGATTGGAATTTATAGCACTTAAAATAGTACTTAAAAAACATAACACATTATTCAAAATGAGTTTTGAACTCAATTCACAAAGTAATAAAAAACAACATCTGGAACCTGAAAGGCAATAATGATGTTGTTTGATAGTACTTGTACTAGTAGTTAATGTATTTGTACGACCTCAGATCAATTCAGCTGGTGATTGGTAAATTTAATGTTGATATAATTTTGGGTCTCACACTGTATAAAAATTCTAATTTTCAGTGCAAAATATTTATGATTTGCTTGTGCTTACAGTCCATGAAAGTGCCTGAGACTAAGATAATGATAACATGACAACCATTTTGTATTTCCATCTGCATTTATGCTCGTCTCAATCTGATATGAGTGAGTAGTTCAGTAAACTCTTTAGTCAGTAGTCTCCGATGATATGCTCATGTATTCACATTTATTGTTAAGCTTTTGCTAACCTTCAAATGTCAACCAGGCCAGAAGTCAGAATAAACGTTTTATACAATCATTACAAAGATCCCAGTGCATATGGTGAGCAGCAAACGTTATTGTATTGTTTTCCAACCCGTAACCGGTGAATTATCCTGTATTTTATTGCATTGACTCTTTTAAATGTATTGTATTGCTTACATGTCGATGATGTGACTGATTAATAAATATACCTGTTATGTTTTTGTTTGATCATTATACACTGCCCTCAAACAAGTTAAAGAACTTAATCACCTAGTTTAAACTTTTTTATGTGAATTTTCTAAAACAAACTATGACTAAAATGATTGAAAGTTATTGAATTGCCATAATATTAGTTCTTGGGTACTTGTAAATAAAATAAAAAATACCACACGAACTTTGGAGATCAATATAGAATTTGTTCGTCTTAAGCATACGTTCATGGACTGTGCCTTGATTAACTCATCAGGAAAAAATCCCAACATATCATTATTACTGTTGCGAACAACATGATTCAAAATCCAAATCTCAGTTTCTATTCTTAATATCCACTTTGAATGATTAAATTTTTAATCCATTTCATGTCCATTCCAACTCCAAGTAAAACAAAGTTCAAATTTTAAATAAATGTTCAAGTTTATTCCTTAAGGCTTCTTTTTATATTCATTCATGTATCCTCAATAAATTCCAATTCAAGATATATCCATTCAAATCCATTCCAATTCCATATGACTATATTGTCACAACTTCAAATCCATTTCAGTGTTATAACTCATAATAATCTTCAAATCCACTTGTTTCTAAGCTCAGTTTCATCAATTCAATGTTTACAACAATTGAACATATTCTGCTTCAATAATCTTCAACATCCTTTTCAATTATTCATATCTTATTTCCAAATTCTCATTTCCAAATGTTTCCATATGTTCTTAACAGTAGATTAACTGAAAAAAAACAGAAAACATTATCAGTTTTGAAAATACCAAACCTAAAGTTATTAAATTTACCAAAACGATTTACTTAATTAAACTAAAACAAATTGCTGTACTGGCAACTTGCATCGATATTTTATGAGCGCTTTAAACAAGTAACTCCAACAAAAAAAAGCACATGGCCTAGAAAATATTATATATATGCATTTCAGTACCATGAAATACAATAAATTACTACTAATATATATATTGCTTGAAAAGCAATTAGAAAAGAGTATTCTTATGCCTAACAAATATATATAAATAGGCCTACTTCAATGATTTTGACAAACTCACCACTTGCCACAAAGTTTACAAAATAAAGCAATAATTTAGCACAAAGTTACCCTAACCTACATGAAAACAAAAAGAAGCTACTCTTACCAATTTAACACTATAAGAGTGATGAAATATAATAAATATGCTTACCGCTACTTTAGACATTCTTCAGGTTCAAATTTCTTGTGCTCTAAGCTAACATGTGGCCAAAAATGACAGTTACTTCCCTTTGTAGAGTTATCAAAAGTGGCAAGGGCACTTATGCGAAATAGGAGCTAAATAATATGGTTGAATAAAAAATTTGAAATTTAACGAAGAAAAATTTAGAAAAATAAAGTTTATGGAAAAAAAGTATTTGACCGTAACAATTACTGATATTTGTCATTGTAAAGACGGTACTATCTGTTCCAAAAGGAAGGTTTTTATGGTTATTAGTCAACTTCCAATAGTTTACATCTATGTTGAACCCCTTCATCGAGATCATTTGGAAATTACAAATGTTTTCCAAAACAGAGATGAACCATTTATGCTTTCCTAACTCATATGATAATCTCATTATCCATCATTTACAGTCACTGATGACATTAACACCTCTCATGCTTATGCTGGAAAACATAACACCTCCATGGTGTGTGCTCCCTTCGAGAGGTTTCCAACTTAGCATTCACCCTCCTCTTGTTCCATCTTTCATAACTACTGACAATGCTGTATGTTATTATCTTTTAATTCAACAATGCTACCTTGCTGATAAATCAACAATGAATAATATCAACATGCAAAACAGTTTGCTCAACAAAATAAATAATCATTGATTTTGTAAATTATCATATATATCCTTATTTTCCTCCTCATTGCTACACACATTTATATGGAAAATAATAAATAAAATTGAGTAATATCACACTCATAAAGATTCGTCAAGACGTATTTCCTAACCTTTTTCAACATTAGCTATTCAATAAACATTTTGCTCAGGCATATTTACAATTACTATTTTTATGTAATCTGAACCCTAGCAATATTCACATACAGAACAGAAGGTATAATAAATATATATATAAATACAACTTGTTTTCAAAAGGAAATTAATTTAGGAATACTTAAATCCAGTTTAGGTAAAGCTAAAAATAAGTAATTCATTCTTTTAAAAAGACCCAAACATTGTTTTGAGAAACAATTGAACAAAAGATTTTTGCATATCGTAAAACGATGTCAGTGCACCTCCATTCAATGTGAAAATGTTTCTAATATTTCAATCACTCAAAAATCATGAAATTGTCAAGCCATCTAGTCACTTACATTAATTATATCGTCTTGAATGTATATGCTTACATTTACTGGGTCCTTTGGGATCTATAGGTAATCCACATCCATCATATTTGAGATTTTCAATCAGTCAGCTTCGCTGCTAATATGAGCCCACATGTTTGACCTAACTAAGAAGAAACAGTCCTCAGATCAATCGAGCTGGTCATTTGTAAAATAAATATTGATTTAATTTTTGGTCTGACACTGTATAAAAATTCTAATTTTCAATATAAAATATTTATGAAATATGAACGTGCCTCTGACAACAGGACAACCATTTAGTATATCCGTTTACATTTCCATTTAGCTCGCCTTGATCTGATATGAGTGAGTAGTTCCACTTGATCTTTATCTGATATTAGGGAGTGGGTCTACTTGATCTTGATCTGATATGAGTGAGTAGTTCTACTTGATCTTGATCTGATATGAGTGAGTAGTTCTACTTGATCTTGATCTGATATGAGTGAGTAGTTCTACTTGATATTGATCTGATATGAGTGAGTAGTTCTACTTGATCTTGATCTGATATGAGTGAGTAGTTCTACTTGATATTGATCTGATATGAGTGAGTAGTTCTACTTGATATTGATCTGATATGAGAGAGTAGTTCTACTTGATCTTGATCTGATATGAGAGAGTAGTTCTACTTGATCTTGATCTGATATGAGTGAGTAGTTCTACTTGATCTGATATGAGTGAGTAGTTCTACTGGATCTTGATCTGATATGAGTGAGTAGTTCTACTTGATCTTGATCTGATATGAGAGAGTAGTTTTACTTGATCTTGAACTGATATGAGTGAGTAGTTCTACTTGATCTGATATGAGTTCGTAGTTCAGTATACTCTTCAGTAGTCATCTATGATATTCTTATGTATACACATATTTACTGTTAAACCTTTGCTTACCACCAATTCCCAACCAGGCCAGAAGTCTGAATCAGTACATTATCCAATCATTACAGAGATGCCACTTCATATTGTGAGCAGCGAATGTTTTTGTATTGCTTTCCTATCCATTGCATGTGAATTATCTAGTATTTTATTGCTTTGACTTTTTTCTTTTTTTAAATATATTGTGTTGCTTACAAGTGGATGATGTTGCTTTTGAATAAAGTCTATCTATGGTTCACAAATCGAGAGTCTTATTTGTTTTTTGGAACATTAGACACTGTACTGTAACATTTTAAAGATTTAAATCATCTAGTTTAAACTTTTTTTATTTGAATATCATTCATAATTGGGTTTTTTATGATTTCTTTCAAAAGCACAAGACCTAAACTTATATTTTA
Source organism: Phorcus lineatus (assembly GCA_921293015.1). Taxonomy (NCBI): domain Eukaryota; kingdom Metazoa; phylum Mollusca; class Gastropoda; order Trochida; family Trochidae; genus Phorcus; species Phorcus lineatus. The sequence continues at coordinate 22,872,418 of OV121096.1, read as the reverse complement.
CTAGGACATTTGCTGTCCTAACTTACATGATAATCTCTAATACATCAATGACAGTTTCTGATGACTTAAACACCTCTGAAGGTCATTCTGGAAAGCTAACCTCAGGTTATTCCCTTCGAGAGGGTTCAAACTCTATGATCACCCTCCTTTTGTTTAATCAACTGCTGACAAAGTTGTATTTTATAAATTTAATTTTTTAAATTTAATTCAACAATACTATGTTGCCGATAAATCAACAATCTATAATATCAGTGCAAAACAGTTTGCTCAACAACATAGATTATAATAAATAATCCTTGATTATGTAAATTTACAGAGTCATAGTCATGTTCCACAAAGAAACGAGTTTACAAAGGGGAAGCAAACAACCGTGATAGTTTGCAACATGCTTTGTTTTATTTCTCGGTAACTTACGAGTTCCAGGAAACCGATCGATCATTCATGCCTGGGCAAGCGCTGTAGGAAAACGGGTAGCGTTCTAAAGATTAACGGATATAACGCAAAGCGGAATCTGTGGGCAATTAAAACTTACTGAGGTAATCATACGTTCACCCCTCATGTCACCCACATTGTATAGTGGGATAGCGCTATCTACCCGGGTATATTGAACGGGTGCACTTGTACGGGTGCACCCGCCATGGATACCACTTCCAGCGAGTCTGGCCAGCTTCTCAACAAGAAACCAGATATACATAAGGTGAGTATTTAGTAATTTACCTCTTTGTTCCTGAAAGTTAATCAAACCATCAGGTGCTTGCTAAACTCCGAATGTGACAGTGAATGGTAATGTGGTTGACGTGGACAACACCAATACTGAAAACGTTTGTTTATGGTTGATCTGGTTCACATTATATCAAAATGTGACCATGTGAAACAAATGCTGTATTTTCGGAACTCCCTTAGGGCTAAGATAGACGTTAGTACAATGTATTAACATTTGCTAAAACTATCACTAAGAAAGTAAACAAATTCTATTCCCTGGAGGGAAACATTTCCCTTTCAGTAAACTCTATCCAAATAAACACTGTTTCTAAAATGCACTAAAGGGTTATATTCTCTTAGTTATTAAACCGAGATAGAGATAGATTTGAATTGTTTGGAATTAAATGATGCGAGATCGACTTTAAACCATCTAGAATTTAAGAATGCAACATCGACGACTTCGTTGTCGAATGCTCGCGTTTTTACCTTTCGTTACAAGGATATGACTGTATAGGGGTAAATTGTAATGCATGATTTTGAACCCTCTATGGCAAGAATGTTCTTGTGTACAGTTTTAATTAATCTTAAATGGATTATTTCAATTCCTGTAGTTATTAGGATATAGATAGACGTTTAGACGTAAGGGAATGAACAACAAATAGAAATGCATTTAAAGCCGGGTTTTCTTTTTTCAAATTAAAAAATATACTTAAAAATGCTTGATCGTCGAAGGCATGTTCTCGAACTCCCGAATACTGATTATAATCCTTTGCAATTATGTTTTCAAAACACAAAAATGTTTTACTGCATATATCCTCAATGCGATACAGCCTAAGATAAATATTCTGCATATTGCCATGCCAGCTTAAATATTACAAGCATATATAAAGTGGAAAGAAAATATACGTTATCTCGGGAAAATCAATCAACTCAAGTGAAAGAAATGCATGCTTTTATTGACATTCACGGATAGTCTTTTGTGCTCTGTTGATCTGTCACGTAAAGCAAATCGGTTAAGCAATCAATATGTGTAATCATTGCTCACCACTCGTCTCCTTAGCTTCGCTTGTTCAAAAACAAAATATAGACGTGTGTGTCTTTGCAACCGTTTTTGTGTGCTGGCACGTCTGGGCATTGTATGCGTGTGACGTGTAGGTGTGTAAACGTTTGTGCATTGTGTTTGTAACGTGTTGGTTTGTGCACGTCTATGCATTGTGTGTGACGTGTTTATGAGCTTCTACATGTTTGCATTGTACTTCTGTGCGGTTGTGTTTGTGTGCTTGCAAGTGCGTGTACTGGTTGTGTGTAATGTGTTCGTGTGCAGGCACACACACATTGCCGATAGAGAGGGGATCAAAATGATTTCAAATTATTACGTCATCAAAGCGTTTCCCTTGCGTTTTAAAATACGATGCATCAAAAATAATTCCTAGTTACTTTAAACTTTAGTATTTGTTTTACAAATGTGTGATCAGCTATATGCATAACTGATTGTCAATGATTCAAACTTTACTGATAGAATTATCTTTTTTATACTTTTTAGAAACGTATAGTTATATCTGGCTGCACCGCGATTTCAAGTCATTTCATACACACTAGATGCGAAATATCATGTGCGAAAATATTAAGGTTTGTGAATCTACAACGAAGTAACATGATCCCCGCATTATAGTCCTTGGGCCCTCTTAAAAAGTGATTTATACATATGATATGTCAAACATTTTAACTGAGCAAACACAACTATCAAATGAGTCAACTGACATTTAATAGTGTTTAATGTAGTCGGCTGCCAAACGGTATATATTTGAGAATATAAGTCATTCTGTTGTCTAAAAAAGTTGTAAGCTCGGATATATATTCATGTTTGTCTGGTACATTTCAAAACGCATTTATATGGGAATGAACAAACAAATTGTTAAAAAAAGTAAACGATATTTTAGAAAGAGACACTACTCTCAATTGAAATAAACAATCTCTTACATTTATTCTTTCTCTTAAAGACATCTTACTTGAAATGAAACAAACTTGTTAATGAAAACTTTATTTCTAACATGTAAAAGAATGTAACTGGTTTGCAAATTCAAAATATGATTAACCTCTCTTTTGACAATTTTCCCAGCACTGGCCAAACTAAACCTTGCATACATGTAGTCAAAATTCGTGTTCTGAGCATATGCCTTGTGTGAAAAGATGTTCTTTTGTAAATTGTGGTGAATTTACATTGGTAACATCTTGCTTGACCGAATACTAAAGAAAACATCTCCAGATTCATGTTAACCTCGCCGAAATAAGTTCCTGATATGTAGAATAGAACACATTTAACACACTCTCATGAAAGAGTCGCCCTAGTCTAACCCGTGGACTGCACTACATAATTTATTAGATTTATTCAAACACTAAACATAACTTCTCAAAAGCAAGTCAATTCTGATGTTTATCAACAAGTCCGATGTCTATGAGTCTCCTCTCTTGTATTTAATAAAATAATCATGGACTGAGTGCGTTTTACAGTAACGTCAATAAAGGTTCAATTACTAAGAAGGACATGTTCAAGACCGACATGGTTAATTACTAACAATGACATTCAGAATGACATTAATCCTCCTTATGGTCTAATGTTTGTATAGCGTGCACTGGTGTATTGAAAGAAAAGATCGCGTTTCTTTTGAGTTTCCGCATAAATGAATTCGACGTGGTTGTCAAAACACTGACGCTGATATGACTTTAGCAGTACGACATTTTAAACATCAAATTTCATAAATGAACATTTTGTCTATTTGAATTAAGTTACAAAAAAGTTGACGTATGCTCTAAAGTCGGGGGTCTGGACTTTCACAGCTATGTAGATGTATGTAGGTATCATAATTTCACATTAGCTTTTGATTATCACAGCACTACGGGAGCTCTAAATAAACAATTGATTACAGGCATATTATTTGACAGCTTTCAGACTTATTTGAGACAAGAGAAACACAAAACCCGTCAGAATAGAATAGGGTTCTTTTTGGTTATAAATAAGAATGTAACCTCATTTCCTAGGCAAAGTATCACGGCCACATCTATTAAACATGTACCATTCATCTGACAACTTAAATTTTTAGTATACTTGATAAATGAAAATTCTTTTGCACACCAACTTGAGAGAAGAAAAAAATCAAGACAAGTTATTTTCACAAAGGTGACCTTGTTCCCCACCGCCATCAAAAGGAGGTAAACTGGTAGACACACATAAGAGTATCAACAGATTAATAAGCTTTCCATAAATGGTTTAATTCACGACCATCGTATGACAAATGTTATCAATACTGAATTGGCCAACAGCATAAACTCAGGGGTGTGGATTACTTCAATCCTAAAAGTTAGGTTTCTACGTGACCACAAACCTGTGAAATTATTGTCTTGTTCTTGAAATATCATCAATTAACTATAGAAAAATGATTAAAATCACATCGGTGTTACCCTACATACATCAAGGACAAAACTGTTAAATCCATTTTCGTCAAATGAGAAAACAAAACCGAACCTAATTTGAAGACTCTGGGTCCGGCGGTGCATGATATATTGTTGTAACAGCATGTTTCAAAATGAAACTGAGTCTCGTTGCGACCAGTCTCCCGTGTTTATGGTAATGACATTGAAAATTATGTCAAATCGACTGGTATTCGAGCACTCCTCCGTTGAATTTCTATATCATAATTGATAACTCTGACTCGTTCATTAGATTACGCGCTAACAACATTTCATAAAATTGTGAAGTTTTCGAATGGCCTTGAAAGTGAAGTCAAATCGACTGATGGTATGGCACTTTTCCTTGAAGCCAGGCAGCAAATTTGATGACTCTGAGTACAACGGTTCATGAGAATGATTGGTGGATACGCCTTAGATTTTGTCTCCGACGGGAGTGAGTCGAATGCTGTTTGCATTGATGGATGGAGTAGAGTGAGCACATGGTAGGAAAATGCCTTGAACGCGGTTCATTGCAGGTTGATCCCTTCGAATGTCAATGGCTTCTTGGAGTTTCTGCTGCAACCAGTTTGATGAGGTGGTCTTTTGCTCTTAAAATGTGCTCCGTTAAGGCGAATTTTGATGTTGTTGACAGACACCTGTTGATCCACGATTATTGTGTTGATAGGTCTCAGAAATTGTTGTCCACATAAACATGGAGTTCAATAGATTTGGGCTAAGTATTCTTGTTCCTCTGTCGTTGACTTTTAGTAGATGCTGTAGGGTTTTGCCAAAAGAAAGAGTTACAAATGTTTTACCCATGACATTTATAAACAATTTAACAGATGAAATTACTTCATTATGTTGATCTCAGATTGTTGGACCCTAACCTAAGACTGTCTTGATGTTTGAAATATATAACCACGAATTATATATATATATATTGTCTACTATACAGGGTTGTTGCATCCATCAAAGGTTCCTTTAGTGACACAAATCCTTTTGTCAAATATAAGTCATAAGGTCATATTCTACCGTATATTTCAGTTGGCGAAGCAGGGTCACGCCGATGAGTTACTGCTACGCTTAAAGGAAAGGGGTGATGGTGCTGTCAAGGACATCAACGAAAGAGACGCCCGGGGGCTGACACCCCTCCAACACGCCGTCCTCAACAATAGACCCGACGTTGTTGAGCTTCTTCTATTCAAGACCGACCAGTTCAACAAGGACGTTGGTATTCCAGGTGAGAAAGCTGAAGCGATGTCACCATCAGTAAGAACATTCGGAAAAGGCCTTGGTTGAATATGTACATAAAGGCACTATTGTACGTTTTTACGGTTTATATTGGCCATTTCAAGGTTTACAAGGACTTATGCGTTCACTATTTGCTTTCTATTGATGCAATGAAATACTTAACATTCTTTACAATTGACCTGCAATCAACAATGAAAACCATAAGACAGTCGCTGTAGGCTTCGGCATATAAAAAATCTATGGTTAATTGTGCACAAACTGAATGAATTATGGGCGGTTGAAAACGGCTAAACTATAGTATCGTGTTCAGCTATTGAATTTACCTAAACTCTGAACTGAGAACAAAGAATGAAATATGTTTTGTGAAGGCCATGTCGTAAACTTACCGATTTAATAACACAACATTAGCATTAGATTGTCCAAAGTGGCTGCCGTTTCCGTTGTTATAGGCAAAATCTTCATATTTCCGATATCGTAGTTCCATTTGATGCAACGTTGCATTAAATACTTCCGGCCTTTAAAGATCAACTTTACTACCTGAATACATACATTTGTTTAATAAGTTATTTGCATTATTATTATTCTCTGGAAAAGTAATAACATGAAAGTATTTCAACCGAAAATCCCCTATCTTTCCGCGTCGGTAGATGCGCTTTGTATGATTTCCACTTTTATGCTTTTGTTAACATTAGTTTTTTTTAATTTGTCAACAATTTGTCAACAATTGGTCAACAATATTTGTTGACAAGTTTAACCATTGCAATAACAGAAATAATAGCACTGAGTCTTATATTTCCAAACTGAGTGTTTTGATGAGGAACTGTTGCATTAATGATGAAACATCAATATGAACATTCTGATGAGGAGTTTGTTGAATATGTAATTAACCATTGGACACCCTAAGTTGTTTGAGGAGGGTAATATAGACTCAAAAACATTCAGACATTATGGCATTTATAAATTAGGACATGAAATTTATTTGACAAGTTTAACAATTCAACTAGCAGAAATGATAGCACTAAGTCTTATATTTCCAAATTGAATGCTTTTGATGAGGAACTGTTACACGAACGCTGTTTGCTTCTCTTTGTAGACCACACTGTGAAAGACGAGCATGGACAAACATTGGCCCACTACGCTGCCAAGACAGTCCGAGGAAAGACCCGAAACGCTCCTGAATTCAGGGCACAGAGAGGCCAGGAACAGAGAGAGTCTGATGTCAGACCTTCGGGATCAGATGCCAGTAGTTCAACGTTAAGTGTAAGTACGTCGATGCATGATTAAAATTATACCGCTGTGTCCCCAAAGTTGTTTATGAAAGGCTGAGATTTGAGAGGATTCGCTCTTCAGCTCAGAAAGCCATTAACATGTTAAGATGAGTAGAAGTTCTACTGGCTTTGCTGGGTCCACCATTTTGTTAAATGCGTGCATTTCATGAAAAGATATTTTAACTTATTTCACTTCGGATGATCACTTAATAAACGCTATTTTTCAAGTAATATAAGATAAAGATATAATCGGCAGTAAAGAATTCAACTAGTAGTAATCAATTTTTTTGGACAGAAATGTTACCGCAAAATTGGTTTCTACTAAATATAACTAAATGAACTTTTTTATTAAATAAACGCAGTCGTTTTTCACCGATTCCTTCACCTGGCACTCACTGTTCGAGTCAAATAGATAAAGGGGATGTATAATGCTTTTGTAGTTAACTTTTTGATAATCTGGATCTGAAGTTCAAACATTCCCCTTAGCTATTGGTGTCTGCCTTGATGGAAGTGAGGGATAGAACAAATTTCTTCTCCATTGGCAGTGACATATGGTGACAAACCATTGCTTCAAATGATTAGTTATATTGTGACTGGGTACAGATAAATACTTAAATAGTTAAATGCTTTATCTGTAGGCCAGAGGGGAGTGATCTGCATTCATCAGCTCGCCTGTCGGTTCAGCCTTTCGGACTTCAGCATTATACCAAGGCGATACCTCATGGTTACGGTTTCATTTCACCATGGCTTGGGCATGCTTATATATAGTGGCTGTCAAATATTCAAATATTCAAATAAAAGGTCATTCACGAATTGAATGTATACTGGAAGGGAAAATTCTTCAGACAACACCTGCTCTAGATATAATTTTAATGATGATTAGATGCCTCATGTTTCAACTTGTCAACAGTGCCGTTTATTTTCGAAATATATAGTATGTTATATCCTTTGCTGTTAATGGTTTGCAATCCATTGCTGTTCGTACAGGGATCAGATGGATCTAGAGAGTGTATGGAGCTCTTGATAAGAAAGGATAGGGAAGCTAACAACGGCGAGACAGAGATCATCTACGTGACAGACAATGTCAACCAGCAAACTCCCCTCCACTATGCCGTGGTGTACGGGAGCAGCTCCTGTGTAGGGATCATCCTGAAAGCAGACACAAACAGACTCCACGACAATCTTGTACACGTCAGTATCTTCTTGACGTGTTGAAACTAAAACATATTTTTTAATGGTGACACTGATGGTGGATCAGGAATGGTAGGGACAAGGCCATTTTGCAAATCGGAGGAAAAATCGCCAATTAAATCAGAAATTTGATCATTTCTACAAAGAGAAATGGCCCAATCAAATTCTTGAAAATGACTAAAACCTATATAAATGGCCAATTGTCAAAAGTACCTTTCCCTATCTCTGATTCAATTGTAATTTCTTCTTAAGATTAATGACAATGTGAACAATTGTTTATGATGATCACGGAATGTAGAAAGTAGCTCAGGAATATTTTGGATGCTGTTATGCACGACAGACTCCATATGTACGACATGATAGTCATACCTCATAGCTGCTTTGTCTAACAACCTGATTCAAACTTCTTAGACATATTATTAAAGACAAAAACATATCAAACATGTTTTTGAAGACCCAGTGGTTTATGTTATTGTTGAAAAATACATATTGTTAAATGGAGAAGCTTTGAACAGTGCTTGCGCTTGTTTTGGTTTGAATGACAAATGTGTCGTCGTGACTGAAATTGTCTCTAATCCAATTCACTATGACTAATTATTATGATGAATTTATACATTGCTTAATGAATGTAAACCTCCATGTGGTCACTTGCATTAAGGAAAACAAAGTTTCATCCCTGTAACTATGGATGAATATAATTTATCTGCACAGTGGAAGGACAACCATGGAATGACTCCTCTTCATCTGGCTGCCACCTACACTCAGATCGACATAGCCAGGGTCCTGCTGTCACAGGGCGCCAGGGTCGAGCATGTCGACAACACCAACTCGACCCCGCTCCACTACGTATGTGCTAACGGAAACATTGATATGGTCAACGACATACTTGACAGGTTCAGGGATGACCCACAGGCAGAAGAAGAAAGAAGACAAGTAAGAATTCTGTTATAGCGCACCAAAGGAATAAATTGTCTTTTAATTTTATACCATTTTGTCCATACATTTTGAGAATAAGTTTCTTTTGCTAATATTCAAAAGTAAAAGTAAGTGGTCTTTAAAATGTAAGAACATTGACTTGCATATCAATTTCATATTGTTCTTTTATCTGTTCAATAATTAGCTGACGTCTGAGCTTGTTTGAACCTGTATATGGGAAGTTGTCAAATCAAAATTGTTTGACTTTTAATGTTGATCTTACAGCTCCTGTCGATAAAGGACAATGGGAAGAATACATGTTTGCATATTGCTGCCGAGAGCGGGCACTGCAAGGTGGTTCAGAAACTCCTTAAGTCAGGTGGGTGCAACAACATCAAGTGCATCCTCTACATCATCATATGCAGGATGATTATCAAAATGTCCATTTTACGTCATCATAAACATTTCCCTTAGTTAGAAAAAGCAGCATAAACATCAGCAATTCATAAAGTTGTGTGACAGGACAAATATCATCAGTTGATACATAGGCGATGAATCCATCGGCTCAATCTTCAGGTTAATTTCTGAGGAAGTTGACACTAGTCTTTAATAGAGACTAGTTATAGATATTTATTTTTGATGGATATTTCAATTGTCGTTTCTTCAGAACATGTCTAAATTTGTTACTTTCAATTATTGTCTCCTTTAAGCGCTTAGAAAGTAATGTAAGTCTTTGGCTTTAACATCATTAAAGTTATTATCATGGTACCTTTTTCCTCTTGTTGAAAGGTTAAGAAGGTGCCTCATTCCTTTTGTTTCCAATATGAACAATAGCATCACAATAAGCATCAACATCAACATCAACACTGGCATCAACATTATCATCAACATTATCATCAACCTAAATATCAACACTAGCATCAGCATCAGCATCATCATCAACCTCAACAGCAACACTAGCATCAACATCATCATCACGTCAACAAAAGCACCAACATCATCATCAACCTTGACATCAATAATGGCATTAACTTAGTCATCAAGCTAATCATCAAGATTGCCATCAACTTAATCATAAACCTAAACATCAAACTAGACAATGAATAATGGCATTAACGTCTTCATCAACCTTAACATCAAGATTGGCATCAAAATCATCATCAACATCAACATTATCACAAAACATCATCATCAACCTAAAAATCAAGATTGGCATCAACTTAATCATAAACCTTAACATCAAACTAGACAATGAATAATGGCATTAACGTCATCATCAACCTTAAGATCAAGATTGGCATCAACATCATCATCAACATCAACAATACCATAAAACATCATCATCAACCTTAACATCAAGATTTGCGTCAACTTAATCATCAACCTAAACATCAAGATTGCCATATCCTTAATCATCAACCTAAACATCAGCAATAGCATCAACATCATCATCAACCTTAACATCAAGATTGGCATCAACATCATCATCAACCTTCACATCACGATTGCCATCAACATCATCATCAACATCAACAATGGCGTAAAACATCAAAATCAACCTAAACAAAAATTTTCCTCAACTTAATCAACATCATCATCAACAGGATAATCAACCTAAACATGAACAATGGCATCAACAGCCACAGCATTAGAATGACTATGACAAAGAAATCAATACAATCATCAGTATTGTTATCTTGAAGACATTGATCAACACCAAAAGCACATTCAAACTCCTCATTGTCACCATCAGGACAATGTAATGTTTACTTCAATATCAGCATTAATATCAATATAACGGACAATTTGGATACTTACTGTCAAATCAACATCTCACAAAGAATCAAAACCAATGCCCATTCTAAAATCAACATGTACATTGACACCAACATTGTAAATGCTTTAATTAACCTTCAACAAACCTTCAACATCAGCATCAAGCTCAACATGGTTGCAGTTATGTCAACAAATTCCTGTCATTCTGATTAACAATATATACAATATTCATCACTCATGAAAGTCATCACTAATATTCAAACACGACTTTACATCTATTATTCCACCATCAGGCTGTATTCCATAATGAAATAAGTTATACTCATTTTCATATATCGGAAGGCTGACGAACTGCCGTTTATTTACCTGCAGGTGCAAGTGCGACTGAGGGTCGGAGAGACACAATGTCCCCACTTCATCTGGCAGTTATTTCTGGTAACAAGGAGATCGTGGTGGAACTGTTGCAGCATCTTGGTAGCTACAGTTCACGTTCTGACAGCATGGCCCACTCAACACCACTCCACATGGCCGCACAACACAACCGGGTGGAAATTGCAGAACAACTCCTTAAATACAAGTAGGCCCTACGTTTATAATTTAAACAGGATTATGTAATGTTTTACCACTTTTGTAAACCGTCATTAAATGATAATTACGCTGATCTGACTGCCAATGCGGATGAACAAGCCACGTGGGTTTCGAGACTGCATATTGCTCAAACATTAGCAGGTTGAAAATTTGATCCTGAAAACTTATGTTCTTATCTTATTTGAAGATGGATATTTGTAGGAAAATATCAAAATGACTGCCCGGGGCACAGGGCATTATTAAGATAACAACAGTATGCCGTGACTGGAGGTTTATAAAACATGGTGTCACCTTTCATAATTTAAATGCAACAATCTTTGCAGGTTTTGCTAAGTTACAATGGAATCGTATCTCAAACTCTATCTAACAGTAGGCACTGGAGCATTTCAGTGACAATTCTAGCTTATCAAACAATGCAATATTATCCCACATATCACTGATGCCCTCGGTCACAACAAGCACTGCTACATGTCAATGACATATACCTTCAGTACAACAAACACCGAACCTGTCATTGACATCCCTTTATCACATCAAGGACTGCAACACGTTAATGCTATATCTCAAACACAACAAACACTGCATTTTTTCCACTGACATCCCTTCATCACCATAAAAAAGGAACACATAAATGACATCCATATACCAGAACATACACAGCAACACATCTATGGCATCCATATACCAGACCAAACACAGCAACAAATCTATGGCATTCCTATATCAAAACGAGCACTGCAACATGTCAATGACATCTCTCTATCACAGCAAGAACTGCAAAATGTCAATGGCAACACTCTACAACAGTAATCACTGCGAGGTGTCAATGATATCTCTCTATTACAGCAAGCAGGTGAACATGACTGACCGAGACGGGAACACTCCGCTGCACATAGCGGCGCAGTATGGACATCAAAATATGGTTGTTAAGCTGATGGATAAAGGTGCTGATATCCATCAGAGGAACTCCAGGGGCAGAATTCCGTTACACGGGGCGGCAGAGAACAACAATAAGATAGCCCTTGAGGTACGTTGAGTTCATTATGTAGAATATAAGAACTTTTTCCGTTTGTTATGATTATGTCTTATATGAGGTGGCCTTGGCGTTGACGTCGGTTTTATGATGGTAAATTTTTATCTAAGATAATAATCAGACATCAAATGCATTGATGTCATTGCATTGTGACTTCATCCTGTTTTGTCATTACTCGATCACTTAAAAGGCATTGTTATGTCATGTAATCGACTGTGGCTGTCATAGCATCACATCATCACAATAACTTGTCGATTACCTTGCAAGTCATTTCCTATAAAAATCAACGGAACTTAATCATCGTTTTTTATTTGCAGGAAATCTTAAAACCAACAAATTCTAAGATTGGAATAAAGTTTGTGGAAATGAAAGAGGGAGACAGAAAAAATATTGGGAAGAAGCTTGAGGTAGTATTTTGAAACAAATTAAGTATTTCAGTCTTTTTTCTCTTATTTTTAATCATTGCCCTCGTGTGAACTTACACTTTTCATTTTGTGAATGTAGTTGAATTAAATTATCGAAACTCTCAATCTTTCCACCTACAAAAATACTTTGATTGAAAAGTTGAAGGAATTGCCAATGCTTATATTTATTAGAATTTTCATGTGCTTTAGTCTCGTTTCGTGTACTCAGTTGTAGCTCGAGTAAATTTTTTTAAATGGGTCATCCCGAGGCGTTTTTCTAACCAAATGAATGATCTCAAATATATATACTCTGGAACTGGATTTCAACTTAACACATTACTTACTATCTGTCTTGAAAGAAAACGTCTGTGTAGACATATATACCAAGTATTCTGCGTCCATTTTTTAAATCGAAGACTTCTTCTTGTCAGAGTTTAGGCCTTAAGCTGAACAAGACGGACACCACAGAGGACACGGAGGACATGGAGGAAGCTGTGATGGTGGTCCGCGAGTACCTCGAAGTGAGTTCCTTGTTCATCATAGTCTCTCCTGTTTCAAACAATAATCACGGATATCAACAGTTGTTTGAAACTTCTTCCTGGAATTACCGGGGCAATAGGTTTGACATTGTTAAGCGTGACATTGTCAGGTTTTCGTCAGACTTTATACCTTTATATCTGCGCTCAACTCAACTTACTATGGATAGGTAACAAAGTAAGTTAAGGGCCACCCCGATTTTCAAAAGTGAGATTTGTAATAGTTCATATGATGAATGGATGTTTATGATTTGGTTGGTCCCTAGTCTCTTTCGTTGAGAATATGTTCTTATGCATCCTATATGGTTATGGAAAATACACATTTCACATGAAACTTCCCATACAAGGGTGATCCCTGTAAGGGTCAGCCAAATGAAAATGTATATGATAGGTAAGAATAGATTTTAATTGTACTTTGAACATCTAATGAAAAATAACTTTAAAAAAACACGTTGTATATCAAGATAAAGTAAGTACAACATTAAACAATTATTGACTTCAAGTGAGGTTGATAAAATGATTTATCGACCTTGGATGTGTGATATTTACAGAGGCGAAGTCGAGGTGAATATCACATGTCCAAGGTCGATAAATCATTGGATCAACCGATTTATGGACCTTTGACGTGTGATATTAACAGAGGCGAAGCCGAGGTGAATATGACATGTTCAAGGTCGATAAATCATTGGATCTACCGAGTCTGAAGTCTATAATTGTTTTATTATACGAATTACTATTCTTCTTGTATTTCCGGTAGAGCGTGATTTTCGAAATCTATTTTTATCCACCGGAGATGTTTGGATTAAATAATCCATTCATATAATACAATATATTATCTTCTCTTGAACAGAAACTTGGAAAGACATTGGAAGACCGCGTCCCTTCAGAGAAGTTCAAGAACCTCGTAAAAGTATGTATACAGTCGGTCATAAGGCTTTTGTTAGTTTTACATTCAATAACCAACCATGTAATAGGTGTTTTTCTAGTTCTGGTAGGGAGACCAGAATATGCTATATGCTTTATTTTTAGGTTATATTTGGCCATACTTATCATCCTTAGATGTATGTCCGATACGGGTAAATTGATAAAAAAAACATATCAGCTACATATGAGGTCATCAATGGTTTATTTATATGTTTGTAGCGACCTCGACATGACTTCAAGTATCCTTGTTTTTAAACCCAACACTCTTCTTCGCCTCTGATTTTATTCAACATTCCGTATTTAGATTTGGTGAAGATATCTGAAACAGTTTTCTGATATTTTCCCTATCTTCTATCTTCCATAGTTTTATGGCATACACGTCGACGTCTTCAACCAATGATTTTGATTTTACATACTTATTTGTTCAGTTTGAAAATTGGTAAAGTCCTCCCAGCATATCGGATTTGCCACTTGGGAGATTCTCTCAATGCTTGAAATTGAATCTGAGTTAGTTTGAATATATAACATGACAAACGGAACTGATCCCTTTTCATCTTAGTTTTGTTTATATTCTTTTAGCTGCATGCTCAGGCAAAGAATTGGAAAAGGAAAACTTCGGTCATGCCCACGGTGAGTTATTTCATTCATGGTGATTGAACTGATAACATCTAAAAAAAAGCTTTTATTCTCTATGGAAAAGGTCATTCTTTCCTACAAAGTTGACTACTTAAATTGAACCATTCATTCAGCTCACTTTAATGACTCGTTAAATTTGTCTTTTTCAGACTCAAAATGGTGCCTTACAAACACAGGTAAATTGATTCAAACACTATATCAGCTACCGTATTTCTACAGATTTTTACGTCTCTCCTCGAACGGTCGGGAGACATATTGGTTTTGGCTGAGTTCGGGGTCGGGGTTTGCGTTCCCATTCTCATAACCCTATAACTACTTGACCAATCTTCACCAATATCAGTATGCATCCTCGTCATGCCATATATAGATGCGCCTTTTGGGGATTTCGTTTTCTTTTCAATTTCATTTTTTTCCGTGGCAACAGTTTGGACTTTGTCGTTTTGAAGGGTAGGGTTAGTTTCCGGGCCACAACTCTGAAACAACATGACCAATCTTCACAACATTTGGCTATACATCCCTTTCATAACACTTAGTTTTGGGGGGTTTCATTTTCTTTTTCAATTTTATATTTTCTTAATCTTAAAGTAAATCATACGTAGTTAATATTTTATCAAAACTGTTGAGATGTTGATTAAGAAAACTTATAGTTTATGTTGTTTTGTAGAAAAATTATTAAAAAAATTTTGAGGTCTAAATAACTGTTTTTCAAAAATAAATTATGCTGAAATGGTCTATGGGGGAAAAAAGAGAAAAAACACTTTCTAGTTTCAACAGATTTGGGCCCCTAACCAACTCCTATCCGATATCAATTCGATTGTGTCTGAATCTAATTATAATTTCAGCTTGTACGCCAGAAGACCATTGTATCTGAAGACCAAGTTGATGTAAGTATGGTCTTTAAATACCTTCGAAGTGCGTTTGAAATAGAATAATATATTGAAATAAACTAAAAAATTGGAAACATTGAATGCAAATGCATACCTGTTTCAATTTTACTGAAATTTGAGGAAATGTTTTCCTAGCGCCTAGATATTTTCCTCTCTCCAGTAAACGTTTAACACGCTGATTCACAAAGAAGAGAGCTCTGAAAATCTTGTCCTTTATCTACAGATGCTACTGAGGAGGATATACAAGGATAATATCGTCAACACCGAGGACCATGATGGAAACACACCGCTACACCTGGCGGCACAGAACGGACACAACGCCATTGTGAAGGTAAGAATTAATGTGTACATATGAAAAATGAAAAATATTTAAAATGTTTTTCTTTATATGGGCGAAAATAGTCTCGTTCATCATACTTGAACGCAATTAACGCATAAAAGTAAGTAAATCGAATATGTGAAGCACAAGTATTGAAGGCTTCCGTATGTTATCGTGGCAATCGCACGGAGATCGGAGATCGGAGATCGTAGTTTGTAAGCACGTTGTGGTCTCGTACAGCTCGTATACCAAGTGCGCAACGTCTCACTCACTGGCCGCCTTTACACCTTATGCAAAGTTGCGAGTTGTATCTCTTGACGCACACTCCCTTCTCTTTCCACTTACCTCCAGACTTTTCAGAAAAACGTGACGGCTTACGTGCATGGTCATGTGACTGTTTATCAGTGCCTTCTCAAGTGGCCCCCTCTCACACATGTGAGTGGTATTAGTGTGTTTCGTATATAAATATGTGATTTGCTTTCTGACTGTGCTCCAGTGTCTACTCAAGGAACACCACGCGGAGTACGACAGGAAGAACGACAGGGAAGCTACAGCACTCCACCTGGCGGCAGAAAACGGGAAGAACAAGTAAGTTCTCTTTCACCATAGTTCATAAATCATATTCATAGTAAAGAGTTGATTTTTCATCGATGCATATTTTTTCAAATGCATTTACTGCCAGGACAGTACAGTGTTCACGCAATGGCAAAACCTTCAAGGTTCGGAAAACTCAACCGACGTGAAAACATTTTTTTCCGATCCAGGAGCATGAGTGTATTAAAGAATATTTAACTTAGCAATAGGATGTCTGTTCCAATGACGTAAATGTGATTATGGACTGAGTTCACCTGTCAAGTAATTGAAAAATGACAGTTGATATCTGCTTTGCGTTTAGTAACACAGAGACTCTTGGTATGTCGCGAGCGCTCGCGAATACTCAATGTTAAAAGAAGGATCCCAACGCGAACGGCTGCTTCAATGTGGTATTTTTTGACATCGAGAAGTGTTCTTCATCGCAAGACTGTTTTCTGTTCAGGTGTGTGGAGGTGATCGTCGAGGAACACCCCAACTCTGTGTTTGCAGAGGACGCTACCTGCAACACTCCTCTCCATCTTGCTGCCAGACAGGGGCACAAGGATACAGTGGACTTACTGATTGGCAAAGGAGCAAATATCAATCAAATGTAACGGTTTAGCAAATATCAACCTATTCTATTGTTCCAACCAAAAGTGCTCTCCACATTTCCTAGTTTCAGGCCAGATGTTTAAACATTGATAGAGTTTATTCATGCTTTCTGTAGAATGATGTGATAGCTATGGATATTCTGTAACCGTATTTAAGGTAAATGAATCCTATCAAACATTTGCTGCGAGCCTTGTCACTTTCGCTAATACAGGTACCTTAAGTCGTGTCATCCTGGTGATCCGACCTAATCAGGAGATTAGACAATATACATATACATTCGTTTATTTAAACCACTTTTAGAAGTTTTTCTTTTATTCCATCCAATAAAAAGGGGAATACACTAGTTGTTATAGTTCTTGGTCAGTCCTATTACGGTTAATAGATTGGTAAGTAGTAAGTTGAAATTGATGGCAATGTGTTCAATACGAAACATGTCACAAACTCAAAATTTTGATGGTATATATTCCAGTAATCTTCACAAAAAGACACCAATCGACCTTGCATCTGAGTTTGGCCAACTAGATATCTGCAAACAACTGGTTCAGCTCGAGGCCCAGTCGTGGCTAGACAAGGACGACGTGAGTTGGATAAACTGATAATTGATCAAATGATCATGGTAAGTGGTCTCGGGTGCATCCCTCGGCTCCCGGACCACATGAAAGATCAGCATATTAGTAATGAGAACATTGGTATTGCGCTGCACTCAACAGCAACAGTAAGCGTCACACATATTATTGTCCTGGTGTAAGGACAAACATCACTCCGTATGTTACAATCTCATCTCCACTGTAGTATGCGACTCCTTAGCCCTTTAAGAACTTTATGGTTCTCTGCCAATTCAAACCAGGTTCCCAATTGTACTGCTCGGTGGACAGAGGCGCACTTCGAATAAGGTGAGGTGAGGTGATTTGGGGTTTTTAAGCTGCTTTTCACTAATAAGGTCTCATGCCCTATATGAAGCTACAATTTCTCAATTCATGTCTCGGTTTAGGGCAGGGAATCACCTTTCAAGCGTTTAGTTTATCCAGCATTAAAATCAACCAATCTGGCGAACCAGTTCTGATGTTTCTTTACTGATACAGATTATCTGAGCAATATACAGCACCACGGTGGACTATTTATGTTTTCTCAGAAACTGAGGACCAATATTTGATAATCTTAGAGTATAAAGTGAATATTCCTCTATCTACATTGACACATTTTGTGGAAACAATTGCAAGAAATGCAAATTGCAAGAACACGTTGAAGGATTCTTCTCAACAGGGATTAACCACTATAACTATTTTAATTCTGGTTACAAACATAAAACTTTATACTAGCCACTCAGTCCATAAACAACACGCATGCTGTCAAGTGTTTATGTGATTGGAAATACGTTCAATATGGCTAACTTATAACTTTTGTAATAAAAGATACGCTGATGATATTCATATCTCTTGAACGCCCAGTGGTCTTTGATTTGGAAAACATTGACCTTTTCATTATTCATGAACTTGGACACACACTTTGGACCTAAATTAAATAACTTCAATTTGAAAATTAATTTTGATAATTTTGATATAAAAAGGTATCCTCGCTCCATCTGGCCTGTGCTAAAGGTCACCTCAAAGTTGTCAAACTGCTGCTGAAAACTGTTGATGATGTCAAATTCAAGGATGAGAATGGTCTTAACTGTTTGGACGTAGCAATCAGAAATGGGCACAAGTGAGTTATATGTATACAGTTATACTAATATCATTATCAATTGTTTTTAACAAAAATAAGTAAGCATTCATTCCCGGATCTGTAGACCAAAGCTCTGGCAATATTTCTAGATCATTGTCATGATATATGTTTACACCAGGAATCTGATCATCAAAGATTTCTTCGAGCTATTGTTGAATGATGAATGAGTGATGATAAATGTGTATAGAGTGACTGTTTAAAGGTGGAAAATGACATAGAAAATCATATTGATTCTGAAAAATACTTTCAATCCTAAAGGGGTTGTAGCACGTTTTTTTAAACAGATAAAGATACGTTCATGTGAGCAATTGCAAGATAATGTTTCTGTATCAAAAGAAGAATTTTTTGATCGACCGTAAAATGATCGTTTAAGCTATGCCATTCAATTCCCTGCCTCAAATTAAAGGTGATGAAAAATGGCTGCAACTGACATTTTGATATACACTTTATTATTTCCCCTACGACTGTGGACGTTTGGGTTTGATAATGAAGTTATTTTACATGTTGCATACACTAATGTTTATTGGGGAAATATTTATAAAATCTGTCAATAAACGTGTTACTGACCCTTTAAAAGTTCTTAATAAGAGAATGGATAAGGAAGATTGTGTACCATGACACTTGCTATGCTTGTAGAGAGATAGCGCAGTACATCATCCAGTCTGACTTCTGGCTTCACGCCATGAGGAACAGCGTCCCGCCAAGACCGGGCTCAAGGAAGATAGACACGCCCATGCGGAGGATGATCAGAGATATGCCAGGTGCTGGCCTGTTAACTTGTCGTATGTTAATTACGTTCACACGTTAAACTTGTCGCACGTTTAGTACGCTGATGTATTAAACTTGTCCTTTTTAGTAGATTGATCTTTTAAATTGTTCATATGTTTAGTAGATTGATTTGCTAAACTTGTCGTATGTTTAGTACATTGATCTGTTAAACCTTTCCTATCTTTAGCACATTTTATTCCGAATATATGGCCATGAGGCCCACACTACAACATGCTTAAAATAGAAATATGTGTAGCAACGTTTTAATTACCTATCAAATACATCATGTCACCCCATTATTTACCATGAGACCGATAAGAAACTCGTTTTGCTCTCTAAGGTAAAACTTGTCTTGGTTTATTGCCGAAGACCAAACGTCCTAAGTTAATATTCCTTCAATGACAAATATTATTCATATTAATTTTGACCTAGGACGCATTTTTATCGACAATTCCATTCCCATTTGGTTTTATCTCAGTCATTGGATGACCATAGGTATAACAGCTCTTTGACTAGTCTCATTGCATTCACTCTCAAAGAAGCACATGTGCAATTGTTCCATGATTACCTTTGACAAGTTCTGTCTTCTCTTTTAGAAAAAAAACAAAATTGTTACGGAACGTTTTTGGAAGTTGAAGATTGAACTTTCAATACGGGTGTATGATATCAATTAGGAGGTATCCAAAACAAGGGAAATGATAATCCCTTGCTAATCTTTTTCTTAAAAGGAATTTGATCGCGTTTATCAATTATCAAGGTATTATTCAGAATGATGAATCTTCAGATGATTTCCTAACTTTCTATTTCAAGATATTGCTGCTGATATCCTTAAATTCCTTTTTTCATAAAAACGAAGACGTTGCCAAGGAAGTGATGGACAAGTGTTGCACAGATATAACGAAGAAACCGAAGGATGAAACCATAAAGCCGAAAAAGAAGTTCAAATACAACTACGAGTTCATAGATGATTTGATGACCAAAGATAGCTGGTCGTTACAACGTAATTCTCATGAAAATACAAATTCAAATAATTGATAAATACCGTCAGTAGTAGCTTATAGAAAAAAAATCATTTGTAATGAATGTACAATGTTTGATGTAGAGGTACAGAGGATTGCTCGATGAAGATGTTTTGCTTCCCAAACATTGAGTTTTAACAAAATTATTATTTTGGCATCGAAAACTTAAAGTTTATAACGTTGTTTTGATCCACATTGTGTGCGGACGTTATGTACAATTTAATTATCAATTATTTTTGAACATGTCCAAAGTAATTATGTATCCTTTCTCCGTTTAATGTCGTTTGGGTTTAATTTTGTCTATTTAAACTCAAGGTGATACGAATGAATACAAAATTTCGTTGGCTAACTGGTGTTTTGTTTACATGAAAAGCAAGGGAAGACGGCAAACCGCGGAAGACAAAGGAATACGCTGCGTACACAGATAGGGCACGAGTGATGAAGAAGAACCACCCTTTACAGATCATGGTAAGCTTTGGTACAGGACAATATGGAGGCTTGAAGGGACTAAGCATGATATTTTTAGGTAAAAAGATGACCTCATGAATACGAAAATAAATGTTTCCAGTTGTAGGACAATGTCTGATGATTAAATGGATCATGATCGGTTGATTTGAATGATCAAAAGGTATTCACACAAAGATGGGGCCAAGTGGTTTTGCTAGGTACTTGATTATTTTCTTCTATGATGATTGCATTTAGTAATGAGATGTTTTGACCCTCTGAAGAAAATACATTTAGCATTAAGAAATGGGAGAGCATTAAGGGAGAATTTGAATAAATAAATCTTTCGAAAAACGTGATAAGGCCAAGTTTCCATTTGCTAATCATTCAAGATAAAGCTTCAGAATCTTTAAAATGCTCTTTGACCAGTCGATTTTGACTATGTTAGTCAAGAACTCTATTGCCTGACAAAGTGACGGACATTGTTTAATGTCATGATGGTAACATATATAGACAGTGGAAAATGAGATGTCAGGTCAAAACAGGAGAAAGTAATTTGTCAACATGAACCTCTGTGATTCCATTGGATAACAGGTGCTTATAATAAAGATGAAAAATACTCATATTTAGGTAAAGCACAAACGTAAGGAATTGCTGCAGCATGACCTCGTGAGGACATTGGTGAAGTTCAAATGGTTCAGTATCGGGATACCCTACTACCTGTGTACCTTCTTCATCCACGTCTTCTTCCTTATCCTCCTCACTCGATACGTCATCATCACCAAACCACCACACCTTTACAGGTAAACCTCCTTATTCTGTAAATTGTGCTCATTCAGAGGTATATATTGTTCATGCATTTGCTAGATCTCAGATAACGTTTCTGGCTTTGATGTTTAATCAGATTTCTCAAAAACCGTTAACTGGATGCTTTTCATGTCACAAAAAAAACCTTTCTATGTAAGATAAAGGCCACATCTGATTTTGAACTCGACCATTGGGGAATGTTATTCCTGACAGCGTGATTTCTCAAGCAATTGTCTCAAATAAAAGAGTTTCTCCATATAGCATGGCCCTGTAGGCCTTGAAGGTCACAGCAAAGTTTGGACTTAAGCACCATGATGAACTTATGTTAGTCTTGTACGTGGAATATCTCAAGAAATATCTGCCGTAGATTCTCATCATGGTTTCTTTTGATGAGACTCGGGAGATTTGTATTTTCGTCACCTTCGAATTTTTCACCAATGAGATACATTTTGTGAGGCTTTTTAGACACCGACAACTACCACGCCAAAATGTATCCGCAAAAAAACACAACTAAATAATTACAAATCAGACTGTGACAGTTAATGCCACTCTACTGTTCTACATAAACTGTATTATCATACCTCATGCAAGAATGCCGATCTCTGATTGTTCCACGTGACCCTAAAAAAATATCCATATACACCGCCGCCGAGGTGCTTTCACGTCAATCAACCAAAGTCACAAGATCATGTCATAGGTGTTGTTCATTTCTCTTTGTCTTTTTAATAATAGAGAGCAAATTTTTAATAATACATAAAGACATTAGGTATGATAAATTCGTTATACCATTTCGTCGAGCGTTCCGCTCATTGCATAAAACCTTTCGCGGGAATAATATATCCCTATGTCACCCTCGACGGAATGGTATAACTTATAGTTTATATCTGACAATGTTGTAAATACAGTTGCATTCAGGAACGTCATCATAAATTATTCGATTACAAGGAGGAATGTTCAAATCGTATAATGCACGATTATCTCTCTCACTGTATAATCTTTTTATAATATACTAGTCATTTTCACTTGATTTTACAAAAAATGTTTGAAACAAACAATGGGGAAATTAGAGTTATAAATTACTGAGTAATGAAACTAATTCAGAATTGGCTTTTTCAAATTAAGAAAATTACACCAAACAAGAAGTTGTGTTAGTTCCAATAGGATCATATCAAATACAGAATGTATGTATAGATATAATATACACCGGGTTACAATTTTACAGTTCAGAGGATGCTAAGCACATCATAGATGACAACTGTGGTGCTCTGTCTTTTAAAGTCTCTGAAAATGCATGGCTCCCGGCTGAGAAAGTACTGATGTATGTCCTCATGGTAATTGGAGCGGTGTTTGAGGTCAGTTTGGTTTTATTTTTTTAAATTAGGATTCTAGAACAGCGCATGATAACAAGATATGCATATGAACCTTCTGAAACTGACACATATGGTAATATATTACTCGTATATATGCACGTTGAAGAGACCGCCGTTTAATAAATCTACAATGTAATTACACATTATAACATCGCGTGTTGATTGACGTGTTTTCATGCTTTTTCATTGATATAATTTAGCGAGTAATAAATAATATACTAAACTCAGTCCGTTCAATTACATTTTAATGAAACTCGTGAATGGAATCGGTATTTAACTCGCTTTCGCTCGTTAAATAACAAACCACACACTCGTTTCATAAATATGTTATTAAACGGGATGTCGTTGAGTATTCTCTATATATCAAATGATCTTGTCACCTTTGACACGAGATCGACAATGACCTGAAGGTGGTTTATGCATTTGAAATTGGTATCCAATGTTGTCAAATGTCTTGAATTGGTTTGCAGAAATTTAAAAGATATTAAAGTCAATGTAAATTTATATCTGTACTTATACATATGTTGTCTAAAACAAAAAACAATTTTGAACGTTATTTCAATGGGTTGCATGTGCATATTTGATATTTTCTTTAAAAATGAAAAATCAATATAATTTTCTTTTTTTTTTCATTGAAAAACAAATATTTAATTTTTGCTTGATGTATGCATCGATTTACAGATAAGACAGGTGATCAACATGAAGTGGGCATACATCAGGGAATTCGAGAACTACGTGGATTGGATCGTTTACGTCTTTTCTTTCCTTTTTCTCCTTGACTTCAACAGCTGCACAATCAAAACATCTTATAGACAGGTAGGTCAGGAACTGGGGCCTTATCTGATTTTGTTCAGGGAACTGTAACTCTGTTATACGATAATAATACAGCAATGATTAAGCATTCGTAGAGAGAACATATTTTGATTATTCTAAACTAAGATTTAGTTTATTGGTGTTAATTGAATAAAGGTGTTTTTCCCTCTTTTAGACCTCTTTCTACATGGTCGAGTTGCTGACTTACATGGCTTAAGTACAAATAGTGAATTGCATAAGTAATAGAAATTGTAAAATCCACTTCCAATAAACAACAGAAAATCTTATTGGCAATATATTTATCTTTTTGATATCAATACAACCTACTCAAAAATCAATCATCTGTTCATTGTTAAGGGTCTAACTTATCACAATGTTTCCCTCAGGACTGGCAATGGTCTGTTGGAGCTTTTGCTCTCTTCTTCACATGGATTGACCTCGTGATGTACCTGAAGGCCTTCACCTCCCTGGGTCTGTACGTCATCATGTTCCAGATGGTCTGCTGGACCTTTCTCAAGGTCTTCATCGTCTTCTTCTCTCTCATCCTCGCTTTTGCAATGGGATTCTTCACTCTGCTTCAGAACCAGGTATGTCTTCGTGTCATTATTTCATACCATATCTACATTTACTTTATTCCAATCGGGAACTGTTTTTAAAAGTTAATTGTCTTCAGAAAAGATAAGCAAAAATCTACTTTCATTATCGGCAATAAAATCCATTTAATGCATGCAATTGGCAATGTTTAAGTAGAAACTAGGTGGAAGTGCACTGTTCATGACGTTCATGTTCCAATTTGTACATATAAATATATATATATGTAAATATATAACATATTTAACTGTTCTCTATGTCACTGTTCTGAATTATGAGAAATTAAATTCTGTTCATTCGCACTCGGATTTTTCATACTACTTCAGAACCAGATTCGTCAACTTAGTTTATGTCAACTTAAGAAACATACTTTGAGCTCATTGGGCTCGATGACCTTATAGCACAGCATCTTTCCAAAACATATTTACATATATTTCTCCGAAAAGGCTTAGATATTTAAACTCATGTCTACAAAGGGGATTAAACATTTTAATTTGGCTCTAAATAATTTTGAAATAAGTGTAATCAAACATATTTTCATTTTCCTCTCCATTAAAAGGTTATAGAAAAGTGTTGCATATAGATTCCTTCTCCAATGAAGATTATTACTTGATTACGATTTTATTATTCTCTGAATCTTAATAGAGGTTAAATTGACTACGCCCTTAACACTATTCGTCATCTACTGACAGATAATATATATTGTACCCAAGTGTTGATACGGTGTTTCGATGGCATCTCATGTCTTCCCTCATTTAGGACATACGTACCAAGCCCTACCAAAACTATTGTCATCTCTTTCTCCAGAAATAAAAGGCAATTTAGATTTAGCCATTCCGTGGCGGAAGTTGGTGATAAAGTTTACAGCCTGGTGAGCTAATGAGCCCATGGTTCCATTTTTTTCAACTGACATGAATTTGACACTTTTACTCTTCTTTCCTTACTTTGGGAACAGTCTCATTTTGCATATAGGTATTGTATTTGTTAAAAATGTTTACTTTAATCTTAGTCAAGTTACCCTTTGTTTTTTCATATACATGGCAATGTAAAGAAAAAGGATGACATACTGACGGTATCACGCGCATGGAGATCAAAGAACCATTTTTTCTAATCCTAGTTATCATTTGTAAAGATTTAGGTTTAAAACATAAAATACTCAAAATAACTCATTTTTTTTATTGAAGGTTGCTTTCAGAGATATCCCAAATTCAATATTGAAAACAGCGGTAATGTTCCTTGGGGAAATAGATTACAATGATCTGTTCAACGGAGGTGTAGACAACGTTACTGTGATCGACACGACCAATCTCCTATATCCTACAGCAACCTCTGTCATCTTCTCCTTCTTCATCACATTGGCCTGCATCGTCCTTATGAACCTCTTGGTAAGGTTGCTAAGTGTCTTTATTACCCTATTTTTTTAGGTTTGTGTCCTTTGAAACCTGTTTGTAGATATGTAGTAAGTCTGTAAAGTTATGTGTAACCTTGAACCATCTTGATATGTATGTTATGTGTCCTTATAGAAACTCTTGGTAAGTTAGTTATGTGCCTTTATGAACTTCTTGGTCAGTTTGTTACTAGTTTTAATGAACCTTTTGGTTTGTTTGTTATGTGTCATTATGAACCTCTTGTTAAGTTTGTTGCGAGTTATATTGAACCTTTTGGTTCGTTTGTTATGTGTCCTTATGAACCTCTTGCTAAGTTTGTTACGAGTTATATTGAACATTTTGGTTTGTTTGTTATGTGTCCTTATAAACCTCTCGGTATATCTGTTATGTGCCCATTGGACCTCTTGTAAGTATGCCTGTTGACCCTTGGAAAATAAAAAGAATCACTGCTATCCTTTCACTTATGTGTGAAGTATCTTCATGAGATCTTTATTTAAATCCAAGAGTCCTCATGCAGCTCTCAGTATTTGATCTTATATAATGGATCTCGTGGCACTCAAAGTAGGTATGTGTAGTGTTCTCTTGAATCTTTTGCTCAGAGTTATCAGTTTACAAATGAAGGGTTTGGTAAGTGTGTCAATGGTTTATCATACTTTATCAGGTTGAATCATAAACACTTTGTAAGTTAAACAAAACTTTGCACTATATATAACCTCTTTATTATGTATGAGGTTGCCATGCCATGGCAGTTGTTGATTGAATAAATCAATTTTATAATAAAATTACTTGTTGCAAGCATAATCAAATGAAGCCTCTTTCAGGTTGGTTTGGCAGTTGACGATATCAAGGGCATACTTCGAATAGCAGCGTTTAAAAGGGCTGCGATGCATGTAAGTTTGAAATTTCTATTTGGGTGTCATGCCTACACTGGAAAATATTCCAGTTATTGTTTTTTAAAAGACCATTATTACTGCACAACGATGTGTCACTTTGGATAGAAAAATATTGTTGCTACATAAATTCAAACAGAACAAGTAAAGAATTGAGCACAGCTCACATACCCCCGCTTCAAACTATAGTCTGGCTTTCTTTGTTGGTCTCACCCTAAAAATGCTCTCTAAGGGATCATGGTTGATAAGTGTATTAAGTTTGTTGAAGCTAGCATGTATAGTTTAGGAGATATGCTAAGGAAAATGCAGTTTGTCAGATAGTCATTGTTTTAGTAATGTTTTCATGTAAACCGCAAAAAATAAAATCACTTGATGGTCTTACCCTCAAGAGGCGCACAAATGGATCATGGTTGCTAAGTGTATGAAGTTTGGTGAACCTAGCATGTGTTTAGGAGATATGCTCCGGACAAAGGACTTAAATTCACTATTTTAGTCATGTTTCCATGGAAACCGCAAAACTAAAAATCATTTGTTGGTCTATCCCTCAAAAGGCACATCTAGGGATCATGGTTGATAAGTGTAAGAAGTTTGGTGAAGCTATAGCGTGTATAGTTTAGGAGATATTCTCTGGACAAAGGACTTGGTCATAGAGTCACTGTTTTAGTCTTGTTTCCATGGAAACTGCAAAAAATAAAAATCTTTTGTTGGTCTAACCCTCAAAAGGCACATCTTGGGATCATGGTTGATAAGTGTATGAAGTTTGGTGAAGCTAGCATGTATAGTTTAGGACATATGCTCCGGACAAAGGACTTGGTCATAGAGTCACTGTTTTAGTCATGTTTTCACGGAAACCGCAAAAAATAAAAATCATTTGTTGGTCTAACCCTCAAAAGGCACATCTAGGGATCATGGTTGATAAGTGTATGAAGTTTGGTGAAGCTAGCATGTATAGTTTAGGAGATAAGCTCTGGACAAAGATTTGTGACTGATGGACAGACAGACGGACAGACAGAATGAACGCTATATACCCCCGCTTACGCTGTAAGGCGGGGAAATAAATATGTATTTCCTATTCTGCAGATTGCTCTCGTCCTTGATGTCGAGAAGGTTTTGTTTGAAAGAATGCGAGGAAAACTTTACATAAAACGAGACCAGGATTCCACAATGGGTGAAGACAAACCTGGATGTCTGAAAAAAGCAAAGAATTGTTTTTTAAGCTGGCCATTCTGGTGGTGGAACCAAACAGTAGAACCTGATGAAAATGCCAATCTGGTGAGTCATAGACATGTATTGCGTTACTGCTATAAGGACCGTAACCACATATTCAATTATCAACAAATGTGAATGAATCACCTGTTATCAGTGATAATTCAAGTATTATGAATGTGATTTGTTACCGTCTGAGTCTGTAAGGGGAATAAACAACTTCAATGAGGATATTGACAACGTGCATGACCTTTTTGCAGGAATCTATTGAGATTATCAGCTTGAATGTTCTTTTGCAGGAATTTTATTTAAAGGTGTCTGAGAAATACTGAGTTGTCTAAAAAAATTTCCAGCAGTTCATAGCAGAGGATGCCTTGTTTACGGAAAGTATTCGAATCTCTGATACAGTTGCAGGAGTCTTTCACAGGGATTGAGAATATGATTCATCTTGTTGCAGGAAATGAATTCAGAGGTGGTGAGCAGACAACAGTACAAGTGCAAGATTCTTCCATATAGCATCTGCTAAATCAGCGTACATGAATCCGCTCTCGCTCCTTCCTAATACACTGATCTCTTTCAAGCCAAAACCCTCATATCGCTAGCTAACTAACCAGCAAATGAGACAACTCACTGGCCACAAAAAGGCCACAACCCGAAAGAAAAAATCTGTTGGTTTCAAGCTAGTAGCTTTAAGCTCCTTTATTAATGACATTTAATTGGCTGAAAAAATAACAGAGGCTGGTTTACTAAACATCTAAGAATGTTCTTACTTTTTTTACTTAAGTAGTCTTAAGAATTCTTAGGGCTTAAGAAAATTCTTAGAAGTTTGGTGAATCCGGGCCCAAGTGAGCATAGCCACAATTATCAAGCCACCAGCAATATAAGGGATTTAGTCCGAAAAAGATCAGTGTATAAGGAAGGAGCGCAGCGGATTCATTTATGCTGTTTCAGCAGGATGTCCATATAGATTCAGAATAATATTCATCTTGTTGCAGGAGAAGAATCCAGAGGTGGCGAGCAGACAACAGTCTGATAAAGTTGCGAGATTCTTGCATGTAGATTAAGAATATAATTCAGAATATTGCTGGATATTATTCCCGAGCTGGCAATCAGACAGTAGTCTGATAAAGTTGCAATATTCTTCTGCATAGATTGAGAATATGATTCATCTTGTTGCAGGATAGTATTCCAGAGATGGCCAGCAGACAGAGACAGCTTGAAGAGAATATGGACGAGAGACTGGAGAAGATAGAGAAACAGATGAACAGACTGATGACCAGTCTCCTGGACATGCAAACACAGAAGAGCAGCAACATACCAGCTAAATAATCATTCAAAATGTTTGTTTGAATTAATTGTTTTTTACAGTCTCTTAGGGTCAATATCTTGTGTTGAAAAGATAAGACAATAAATTCAACTCGTTCATGACTTTTTGTTGTACACATGAAGATTGTTTAAAGGGTATGACACCAACAAATATGTAGTTTAGAAGTTGTGGCATTAACCTTTAAAAAGATGGAAAAGTAGAGCAATTATAATTTACATAAATGAAAAAAAAGAACATTGTTCTAAATGAGTTTTGAGTTAAAAAAACAAAGACATTGAAAACCTGTATTGTAATGACAATGTTGTTTGGTTGTACTTTGATGTATTTGTGTCAATATTTGAACTGTTTCTAATACTCTCAACATTATTATTTCTAATTTTCAGTGCAAAATATTTATGATTTGAGTGTGCCAAAGAATGTGCCTCTGACTAACCGGTAGATAATGATAACACAACAACTGTTTTGTACTTCCAATTGCATTTATGCTTGTCTTGAGTAAGTATTTTAGTAAACTCTTAGTCAGTAGTCTTATATGATATTCTTATGTACATCTTTACGATTAAGCTTCTGCTTACTATCTAACCCCAACAAAGCCAGAAGTCTGAATCAACGCTAAATACAATCATTTCAGAGATGCCAGTTCATATGGTGAGCAGCATACGTTATTGTATTGTTTTTCTACCCATTACCGGTGAATTTGATTGAATTGTCTTTTTTTCTTTTATAAAATATTTGTATTTCTCACATGTTGATGATGTTGCTGTTTAATAAATCTAACTGTAGTTCACATACTGAGAGTTTTATTTGTTAGTTTGAACATTGTACACTGCACTGAAACAATTTTAAGAATTAAATCACCTAGTTTTAACTTTTTTATTTGAATTTTCTTAACAAAACTATGACTAAAATGAATGAAAATTATTGAATTGCCATAATACTACTTCATGTTTATAAAATAAAAAATATCACATGAACTTTGAAATTAAATATAGAATTTTTTCGTCTTAAGCATGCGTTCATGAATGGCACCTTGATCAACTCATGGAATAGAGGACATCAGGGGAAAACCCAAACATATCACATATTATCATATTTCGATTGGTGAAATGTGCAATTTATCGGTGAAAATAAAACCCGTATTTTCACTGAGTGAAATAAAAATGGTATTCCACTCAGTGAAATGATGCAACAATCATATGACGTCGTCTGTGAGGTCATGAAACTATTGAATGACGTCATCCACCGCCAATCTAGC
This sequence comes from Phorcus lineatus, assembly GCA_921293015.1. Classification (NCBI taxonomy): domain Eukaryota; kingdom Metazoa; phylum Mollusca; class Gastropoda; order Trochida; family Trochidae; genus Phorcus; species Phorcus lineatus. The sequence goes on along the minus strand of OV121096.1, from coordinate 22,841,753 downwards.
GAAGCGCTTTAGCTTTTCTCCATTCATATAGTTAGGGTCATTTACAGAGTTTTGGGAAACATAATAAATTGAACATTTGCCATTTCTCGTTGAATACCATGAATATCTCATCTTGTGAAATAGATATCATATATATTTACTAAGGATGGGTATCGGTCCTCATTTTCATATCGCAATATATTGCGATTCAGGAAAGCGTATTGCAATATATTGGTACTGTTCATATTTTAATTTCTCTATGTTCTTTTGATTAACAACAGCACTTGTAACAGTAGTCGATGCTCAAGTAGACGTCGTTTTGTAATTCACATACTACAGAGCGTAATTCAGCGACTGGTTTCGTATTTTTACATGTCTGTCCTTTTTCAACTTTGCAAGTTCATAATTTTTTTTAAACTTTCAAAGGGTGTTTTTGTTTCTGATATACCAATAATACCGCGGAACCTTAATATTTACACTCGTAGCTACGCCGCTCGTGAAAATATAAATTTCTACTTCACTCGATGATATATCCATGGTATTCGACGAGAAATGTCAAATATCCTCTATTTATTACTGATATTTGTTATTAAATAGAAGGTATCATCTGCTCCAACATGATGGTTTTCTTGGTTGTTCAACTTCCAGCAGGTTACATCTATGTTGAACCCCTTAATATATAATTCTTATAAATAGTTTTCTCTCAAATTTCATCAAGATCATTTGGAAATTACAATGTTTTCCAAAACAGGGATGAACCATTTTTTTACTGGGCAGTTTATTAAAATAGTTTAGCACCAAGTTTGTTGTCTTTCCCATGCTTTTAAAATTGATTATCAATTCCTTACTGCTATGATAGCTTTGACAAGATTGCTTCAGACTAGTGAACACATCCTCTACCAAAGTTGTTAACCTTGGTCACTCTGAAAACTGTTGGTTAATTGTATTGTATGATTTCTTTTAAAAGAACATGACCTATACTATTTTACTAGTGCTTCGATAACTGTTTCTTTCCTAACTCATATGATAATCTCATTATCCATCATTTACAGTCACTGATGACATAAACACCTCTCATGCTCATGCTGGAAAACATAACCCCTTCATAGTGTGTGCTCCCATCAAGAGCTCGAGGTTTCCAACTTAGCATTCACCCTCCTTTTATTCCATCTTTCATAACTACTGACAATGTTGTATGATATATATATCCTTTAATTTCAACAATGCTACCTTGCAGATAAATCAACAATGAATAATATCAACATGCAAAACAGTTTGCTCAACAACATAGATAAAAATAAATAATCCTTGATTTTCTAAATTTACATATATATCCTTATTATCCTCCTCATTGCTACACACATTTATATGGAAAATAATTAGTAAAACTGAGTAATATCAAACTCATAAAGATTCAAGAAGACGTATTTCCTAACCTTTTTTAACATAAGCTATTCAATAAATATTTTGCTCACGCATATTTACAATAACTTTTTTGATGTAATGTGAACCCTAAGCAATATTCACATACAGAGCTTTTCAATAAATATGTTTTTGAGAAAGGTATGATAAATATATATAAACATACCTTGAAAAACAACTTGCTTGCAAAAGGAAATTAATTTAAGAATACTTAAATCCAGTTTAGGTAAAGATGAAAATAAGTAATTTATTTTAAAAAAAGACCTAAACATTGTTTTGAAAAACAATGGAACAAAAGATTTTAGTCACTTGTCAACTGGCAATAAGGCAATCAATCTTTAATAATCAAAATGGCACATACTTTTAGACATATTCCACAATGTTGAGTGAAAGAATTTTTTCCCCAAATGAATTGTAAATTTGATGTTATCGAAAGCTATCAATTTAGTTTAATGTCTGAGAAGATAGTAATCTTCAAACATCTGTGAATCCCTCATATGACAGGAAATGGTTTCTTCAGCTATTTAGCTGAGTAACATTGTAGATTAAGATATGTACCCTATGGATCAAACACCTGTTGAAAATATGGTTTGAGTGTTAACTGAAGTGGAAAAAAAATCTTTTTAAGGATGAAGTCAGCTGTTACCAGCTGAACTAATCAATGCCAATTATTTCTGTAAAAAAGGCTTCAAGAAAATATTTGCTTGATGTGAATAAAACTGAATTTTTTCTTGGGCTCAAGTTTAACAGACGCAGCATTTACCAAGCAACTACATTACTTCTGTGTCTGCACATTTCTTATTCATGGTTCTCCATTTATTGCGAAGTTCTTCTGCTGTTCTGCCTTTTGCAAACTGGAACATGTGTAGAATTCCCCTCCAGTTGTAACCAAGCGTCCTCACCCCTCTTCGCAGTCGTCTCTCTTCACACATGGAGAATACTGGGCCTCGCTTCCGCCTCTTTTTTGATACCTTGTCCTTCTTCATCTGCAAATAATGATACTGAAAATGAAAAATAAGTGTCAAAACAACAGAAGAGTGATCCCCCCTCTCTCCCAACCTCATTTTCTGGCTGCTTCACAAAACATTAAACATCAAAAGATATGCACAGTAAATCATGTCAATAAATGATGTTTTCTTACAATTGAAAACAGTCATATTGTGTACCTGAACTAAAGCAGGTCTCATTTCACTCCTAACTTAAAAAATGTTTTGGGCAAAACAACCACATTGAATGTTCATACCAAAATTAAAGTTTTCATGACATATTATACTTTTGAGTTAGAATCTGGAAAGGAAACAAAGTCAGGAAATTTTACAATTTTTGTTTGTGCTCAAGGCTCACAAGAAAGATGATTGCACTATAGGTGGAAGATAATATTGCAAAATATTTTGGAAAAGAACAAGAATGAAAACAAGAAAACATTCAAAATGAGCTATAAGGAGCTATACAAAACCAAAAATAGGCCAACCAATCTAGCATGCTTTTCCTTCAAGTCAACAGCAGTGCGGGAAGGATGAAAACTGTAAGTGACCAATATTTGGCTCCATTTTGTTCCAAACTTTTCTACACCATGTAGCAGATTCTTTATTTCCTCTTCACTGTAGAGAGCACGACTTCGTTTCCTTTTTCTTCGTCTCCCAATATGATTACCAATGTTGTTTTTGTTCAAATTGGTTGAGGCAACAGGTGGGGACACACACTGAGGAGTAAAAAAGTGGTGAAACATTCCTGTACACACTTACACTCTAAAGCCATATAATTCTTCACATTAGAAGTGATTCTCTTTCATATGGATTACTAGTCTTTTATATTAAAAGTGCCACTTCATACTTTTTAAACATGAGGTTTGATAGGAACAAGAATATGACAAAAAGTAGTTGCAGCAAGGAATAAAACGAAACAATTTTTTATATATATTACCAACTCAACATCATTCACACCATGAGACCTTAAGGTTAAAAGTACTTGTGAATAAATCATCTTGATTTTCTACAACAAATGAGAAGTATATACAAGAAAAGTCATTAAGGAGCACCTTCCTTGTCTTCTGGTCGGAGCTCCCACTGGAAGAGTAGAACTCGTACACACTCGGCCCACTGGATGGTGGACAGGAACTGCCAGTGCTCCTGTCATTCAGTTCTGGTAGAGGACGGCTCTTGTAGGTAGGTTGATTAGACTTGTGCTTCAGAATAAACTGCCTCTCTGTACCTCTGACACTTCTGTGTTCTGTACATGTCCCTGTACTTGTTTCAAGTGAGATGTTGTATGTTCGACTGTTCAGCAGGGGGCGGTCTAAAGCCTTTGGTGCAAAACATCCTATCAATAAAAGTCAAATCAATATATCAATTGTTGTGTCAAGCAAAGAATACATATTTGTAGCATAAAACATAAGCTATGAAAAAGATTGTGCCAATAATTTCTAGTGGCCAATCATAACAGTCTCAGAATCATACCAGAAATATGTTATAAATAATATCCAAACGTCAATCTGTCACTACAGTGTTCATTTGCTTATATCATTGTCTACATTGGCCTAGAAATCTTCAACTAATCAAAATAGTATGAACAGGCATTTTACTATATAAGGATAGCATAATACAAATGACATTCCCTGTAAAATACTCTGATTATTCTTAATGCAGGTTATTTACTATCCCAAAACACAATCATAAAATCTCTATTTAATATTTTACTTACTTACATACATAGTTCATATAAGTTCCTCACTTTATGTGGAAACATAGTTTAGTATCCAAGTTATGTCATCCCATTAGACTAAGACAGTGCTGGGATTTAGTTGTTAAGTTAACAAGCTGAAAACATTGCATCAATTGTTATTATTAATATCATTATTTATTTCTAAATGAATACTTTATAATTCTAACCGAAATTCTACACACCTGGACAAAGAACTGACTGTTTGTCTTTGCTGTCATTAGGGTTCTCTTCTTCAGTACCTGACAAAGCTGTAAATACCCCACTTTTGAAATTTCAACTATGAGCATTAAACTGGAATACATACAAATTGTTATTATTTAACATTGCAAGTTTTACAAGACTTAATTAGAAAAATATTACAAAATTATGTCTTTGACTAAAAGTTTGATCCTATTCTGCAAATAATATACAATAACAATAATAAAGCCTTTCTCTGTTATGCTTAAACACTCTCCAAACATTGCGTTACGTCCTCCATGCTAATCCTCCAAGTTTATGCTCCAAACAAAATAAAACGTTGGTAACCAAACAATATGATTTTCTCACCATAAACTATTGCTATAATCAACTCCAATTTTTTGGTATAAATTTTGAAATAAAATATCCATTCTACCATGAAAAAATGCAAAAGAAAATATTTTCAAAATCTGTCCACTCAATTTTAATAACTTTTCATACCTTCCTGGCTGGACGTGAAATCATCTGAAGTTGTTGGACTAAACTCTGACTCTGTATCTGACATTATCTGATTTCCACCATCCATTTTAGAGTAGTTTGGTTGCACAGTCCACACATCAGTCCAGGAACGACCGAACCCTGGCTCCTGCCTTTTGACGGAGGGTGTCAACAGCCCGTAGATATGAACCTTTTCTTTCCGCCCCGCCGACTTCAGAAGAGACAGGTCAAACTCAGAACAAGCTGGGGAGGGAAGGGGTGTTGTTGGTGGAGGAGCTATCCTGTGTGGGGACGGTGAACAGATAGGATATGGCTGGATTCCAATAACAGACTTCCTGGCAAGAACCCTCACATTGTGCCTGCTGCTAACACTGCTGGCACTTGAGCCACATGATGAAGGTGTTCTGATTTTCCTTCGGATAGGGACATCAGTTGGTCGTAGAAAGGACCCATCACATGGTGTGGCCGGTGTCTTGAACATGTTGGACAATGACTTGCTTGTTTCTGGAGTTTGTTCCAGAGGAACAGTTTTTCTCAGGGATTGTGTGGACTTCATACCAGAGAGACTTTGTCTTCTCCTTTCTGTACTTAATGTTCTTTTCGCTGATGGGATTCTTTTGACAGTTGAGTCTTCTTCACATTGTTTGACTGGCATTTGTGTTTGAGCTTTAGTGGATCCAAATAATTTTTCTTTACTTCCACCCTGCGTATGGTTTGCTTCCCTTTCTGCACTCACAATTTCATGAATCCCTGATGAACACTCATTTACACAGTTGTTGTTTCTGTTGCACTCAAGCATAGAGATATTGCCTTCTGAAGTATTTGCAGAGTTATTACCACAATTGTTGCATGAAAAATCTGGATTTGAATCTCTTGCTCCTGATTTTTCAGCCAGAAACTGACAGGAATTTGAATTATTAGAGCAATTGATATTCTGTGGAGAAGAACCAGTATCATCAGTAACAGTTTGGCAACTGTAAGCATGTCTTCGTTGATTGAATATTAGTGTGTTATCTTGAGAAACTTGATATTGAGCACAACTCATGTCATTCTGAACTTGGTTAGCGTCTGCACAATTTAATCGGTAAGCTTTTTCTTCAATGCGATGTCCATGTTTGTAGTCAAAAACTGTGCAAGGACTTGCTGGAACAGAGTTATTTGGATGAAGGGTAGTTCTGGTAGATTGATGAGTCCGCTGCTTGAAGGGTTCCATCTTTGAAAGTTCTCTTCTCTCTATGCAGGGCTGGTCTACACCCCACTTGTGGAAACTTTCAGGGTGGCAGTTGCTTGATCCAAACCTATAATTTGATGCTGACATATCATTTTGGTAATGAGGAATCATCGGGTTGATCATTCTCAAATACCCATCATTTGGTCTCGGAGATGATACATGATTAAAGTTTCTTTCATGATCGTAGGGGAGGCTATCTATTAGGGAGTTTGAATTAAGCATTTGAGGAATGTCGTTAGCTTCTCTTCTTAGAAATCTAGGAATTAATTGTTTCAACCAGTTCATCAAGATAGGTGCTTCTTCAGTTACACTTGTCTCAAAGTTGTTCTTTGCAGGTTGTATTTCTGTCAACAGAGTCCAACTCTCATTACCTCCAATGCCAAACTTTTTCCCTGGTTTTGGCTGTGGTTCATTTTGAATGTCAATAAACTGAAATAAGAAGTACACAATATAAACATGTTTATCAGTTGGATTGCAGTTAATTACAGTTCCATTGGGCCTCATAAATGTTTAATTCATATATCAAACAAATTGTTTGTCGAAGATTATAGAATGTATTCATGAATTACATTTTGATTGTTAAAATAGATGGGTTTAGTTTCTGATTCAATTGGTGACAACTAATCTCTTTGAGAGACCATATTATGGCATCATCTGTCTTTAACCAAGGAATTAACCAAGGACTGAGTGATTTAGAGCACTCACTCTTTCACTAACTGACACACTGCATGAGTTGTTCTGATCCATAGGGCTGATGCTATGTCGAGATTCATCCTGAAAAGTATCCAGTTTGGCTGCCAACTCATCAATTTTACACAGGATCAGCTCGTTGCTTTGCCTGAAGAGATCCATTATGAAGTAACCTTATAAGTGCTCGCACTACACATATGCAGTCACTAGCATGACAATTTACTTACCTATAGATAGAATAAATTTAGTAAAACTTATTTCATTATTAATCAAGTTGTGAATAGGTATCTTTGTGAATGATAAAGCAGCATAAATTTATGCCAAATAACTTGTATGATAGTAACTTAGCAACTTCATTAATAGCATAATTATTATCATTATTTGAAAAAAACACATTTTACAAGTTAATTCTAAAACATAAATCTTAATCATTACTAGAACTCAAATAATAGCAACAAAAATTATTACAGAGAAACAATTGATAGCTAAAAGCATTTTAAAAGGATAAATCTATAATGTCCTCAATATGTTGGTACTTCGGGAACGGTTTGTTATGCCCTTTGAGTCGATGTACAGCTCCCATACTTGCAATTATACTGTGGGAGCAAAAACTTCAATTTTTTAAAGTCTAATGATAAGACCTAGTCTGAAATTCTACTTCTCTTGGACCTACAGTCTAATGCTGTTCCAGCAATATATTTAGTTACTCAGATCAGGATTTCGAAGTACTCAGGTCACTATTGCAGACATGTCTCATTCCTAATCTTACATTTGGCGTTTGGAATTTTAATATTATTGTTCTAAATTCATTTTTATGTGGACACAGAATTAAGTATTTGAATACACCATACCTTAAATTTGATTTGTCATTCTGTATATCCTCAGGTTGAAGTTGATCTGAAAGGTAATTTCAATGCCAAAAAGTGTTAATACTTTCTATTCTTGCCTTAAATATAAAAAAGCAAATTAACATTAAATTCGATTCTTAGCACTTATGTATAAAACACATTACAAATTTTTAAAAAACAAGTAAAAGAAGATTTTAAAAATGAACATGACTAGAAGTTTTCAATACCCTTGAAAATACACACCATTTGAGTTTTTGCACACGTGCAAAACATACTTCAAAGCCTTGATAAGCTCTTCATCGTCAGCTTGAGTCAACAAATCAACTAGCATTTTGTAGTGGTCAGAAGACAATGGACAAACTTCATCTGAAACAAAGATAAATATTTAGGAAATAAACAATAACGAAAAAACTAGGAGCAAGCTGATTTGCTGAAAGGTACCTTATGATCACAAAATATTCTGAATTTTTAGGTAAAAAAGAATTATGTGCACATCACGCAGGTCAAGGAACTCTAATTCACAACTGTTATTTGAAGAAACCTCATGCTCAGTTTGAAACAATTTTACTAAAGTAAAGAAGAAAGAATAAAAAGTGAAGGTGCTACAGGTGTAGCAACATCGAGGTTATCTTGGAAGAAATAACTGTGGAAAGAATGCAGAACAACCTAGAAACCTTACAGATTATTATCCAGGTAAGGCAAGAAAGGGAATAGTATTGTTACAGTGTGGATATAAGTTTGAGCACTGACCTGGGCTTGAGGTGAGTACATGTGAAAGAGTGATGATGACCTGAAGTTGTTCCTGCTGACTCAGCAGTCCTGGAGACAAGAGGGAGAAGAGGGGACCGGCACCACACACCTCCCGAAACACTCCAATACTACTCACTGTAACATTATCTTCAGTTTTAAATAACCCTTATTTTGTTAAAACCTACTCCTTCACTCATATGATACAAACTGACAATTTTAAGTTTTGAAAAGTCAGGATTTTCCTTTGTTTCTACACTTGTCATGCTACATCCTGTCTCAGGGTAAAACAAATATGTTCCTGCTCTACTTAAATACTCTGGGATACAACCCCGCTCAAAGCCCAGGCTGTAACCTAAGACCTATGAACTATCTAAAAAATAAAAAGGTCAACAAATGGCAGTGCTTGAAATGCGACTCAGCAATATGGAGACTGCACTGCCTTAGTCGCAGGTTTCCAACTTCTTCAGGTTTATGAAAACAGTGTTTTCAAACATTTACCCCAACTACTTTGATTAGATGCAAATAGCATTTAATTCTATCCAACTTATCAAAGGACGTCAGAATGTTGTAAAAGAGCAAAAGCCAACTGTAGTGAATTAATATTGGCTCTCTGATGGCTGAAATTTTTTTGTGGACCAATGTGATAAAACTGTTTGATTGGCTTGATCATAGCTCGAGGGAGGTAGCTTTGTGTGGGGTTCTATCCCAGGGTATGTGGGTGGACCAGGATTGTATACAATTTTCAGTAAGAGAGGATGGTCATCCTACTTTATCCTGGAAACCAGTCTGTCATATTTTGCTTGCCTTTCTAACACAATGCCCTGGAGTCATAATATTCATATGACAAGCAGAGGCCTATACTAAACAAAACTTACATATAAATTAGGTACAAACTAATTGGCATCATGAAATCATTTGCATCATAAAATAAAGGTAAATGAATGCTCTAGCCAATGGGGCATCATTTGAAGAGCAAAGCAGAAATGTAAGACATGTTTCGTGCTATGATCACTCTATTGGCATTGTGAATTGCAGAAAGATATACTATAGTTCATTCAATACCATGATTTTGCCAAAGATATAAAACAGTAAAACACCATTGCATACAAATTAAGTCACCTGTTGAATACAATAGTGCCCAATAGTGTTCTGTGTGGCCAATTAAGGTAACCTTATTATGAAAAGAAATAATCAAGGATTTGAAATGGATGAAAGATTATCATGGAATATTACTGTATAAATAGAGTAACATTTGAAAAGCGTACACTGTAAAGTATGCAAAGGTTCAATTCGAATCAATTGCTAAGAAATTTTTATATAAAAGATTTATTGAGTCATTGATTGGAATCTTAAATGTAGATAATAGTGTTTAAATGTCTACAAAAACAAAGGTTCTTGCACATGTATGATTGATCCATCTACAACCAAAGGTATTATTTTTAAAAACATCAGTCACCATTTTCTGTGAGACAGTAGTCTAAAGTGCCAACAACTTGGACAGCTGTGGTAATACTGTCTTCCTCCTTCTTTTTTGTCAGAGAACATAGACAGGAGATTAATATATTCAGCCCCCCGCATTTCCGCACACGGTCTTGGTTGAACACTGAAAAAGTCACGATCACATATAACAAAATCACAGGTATCTGGACCAATTGATATGTAAGATTTGCTGCCCTTCAAGTACCCTTAGATATAACTCACTTTATATAGATGAAAACAGGCTCGTTAAAAGACAAAAAAATACTTTGCATACAAGAATTTTACCAAACAAATAGTGAACTAAAAATAATGTTTAGTGTCTGCTAATTTATGATTTCTTCAAATAGATCTGTACACTTTAAGACTTTCAACGCACAGATACTGCATATCTCTTGATATTACTCACTATCCTCACTCAAGTAATCTACCTCGTAAGTTATTTAACAAATATTTACGTATTCAGGTAGTAAAGTGGATTTTTAAAGGCCGGAAGTATTCAATGTTACGTTACGTTAAATCCGCATGAACTACGATATCAGAAATATCAAAATCTTGCTCATAACCAGAAAAGCGGAAACGACACTCGCTATGGTCAATCTAATAACAATGCTAATACTGTTAAATCGGTTAATTTACAACATTGCTTTCATAAAACATATTTCATGATTTGTTCTCAGTTCAGAGTTTAGGTAAATTCAATAGTTGCACACAATACTAGTTCAGACGTTTCCAAGTGTCAATAATTTATCAGTTTTGTGCACAGCTAACCATAGATTTTTATATATCCAAGCCAACAGCGACTGTCTTAACGTTTTCATTGTTGATTGCAGGTAAATTGTAAAGAATGTTTAGTTTTTCCTTGCATCGATAGAAAGTATAAGTGAATGCATAAGTCCTCGTAAACCTTAAAATAGCCAATTTAAACTGTAAAAGCGTACATTAGTGCCTTTAAGACCTGACTATAGGACGTTCTTATTTGTACATTGTCATATAAAGGAGAATGTGTGTAGAATACTGACTATAAAATGAAACAATATCACCCAAAACATCTGCCTATTAGTATTGATATATTTGTCTGTTAATCTTATTTGTGAATATGTTACTAAAAGTCATTCAAAGGTGTGCATACACGAATGTGAAAACATCTTTACAAAGTTTGAACGTCAAGGTGTCCAGTGAAATAACAGTAATCAATATTGAAATCCAGACAAAACCCAAGACATGGATGTTTATACATAAACCTAGGAAGAAAACTTCTATATATCTGCAAATGAATTACTTTTGAAAATAGCATTACCATTATTTGCGACCATGAGTCCTACAAACGAGAGAAGGGGTGACAGGATCTGGGACGTGGTAATATGACGCACAACATTGAAGATATGTGGCAGAAGTGGTGAGCACAGTCGCTGATTCTCATCTGCATTCAGAAAAAGATAAGTTCCCTCTAAATGATTAATGTTACATTTTGGTGATTTAAGATTTAGCTAATCAGATGTACTCAACTGCATCATGAAGGCTGAATGACATTCTTTCCTTACCTACCATATACATTCTTTATTCAAATTTCAATCGCACTCTTCAGTTTATAATTTAGAACAATAATGTACAAGATCATTTTTGTTAGTCTATAAGTTAGATAAATCATGTGACCAATGATCATTATAGACAAATTCCTTACCAGAAAAAAATCCAGTTTACCTTTAACTTACGATCTCATACTATTCTTTAATGCTTCTTATATTTTCAGAACTTTAACAATCATTTGCTTTGTTTCTTTGAGAAAGAGTGTACAGATCAGATAGCTCTAACCATTTTGTGGGTTGTTGACACACACACTGAGTGCGCTTGTGACGAGGCCCAATTCTCTACCATCCTCCTCTTGACAGTTAGCATTACTCACATTTGTTCTGAAATATTTTAATTCAATATAATTCATTATTACTCAATCATACATCATCTTTGAAATTGTTCAAAACTTCAGAAAATGGCTATAGATTCTACTTGATATATGGAAATGGACCTCATTACCTTAGTTTGTCGATTAGATCTGCAAGACATCCTGTCTCTCTAGCTTGATTCTGAGCTTGACCTGTTGACAGATATTAATGAAAGTTGCACACTCTTTGACAAGGTATTTCATGTTGAAAGTTATGGGGGTTTTAATTTTGTACACAGATATAAATGGATAAGTATTCTTAAATTTCTACCTGAAGTGATCCCAGATTAAAATAATCTTATAGTTCAGAAAAGTAACATTCTGATGCATCACATCCGATGCATGTAAATGAAGTATCCAGTTAAGTTGATACTTCCTGGAGATATTGAAATTATGCTTTACTGGCCAAGTGTCTTTTTCCTAGCCCATGATCTACCAAAAGTGCGAATTTCCAACCCTTAACAATTGGGAAGAAGCAGCTATATTGTACATTGATTTGTACTTACTGTTGTCTGCAACAAGACAGAGGAGGAAGTAAACTGCTGCCTGATGTAGCTTGTTGCTCTGTGTATCTCGGCTCTGCAGGATACTGTGCATCACACAAAACACACTCTGCTGTGTCAGCAAATTCTGAGAGAACACTGCAATAAAAATGCAAACTCAACCTCAGTTAACCCGTGTTAAATCTTTATTTTCAAAGGATGTCTTTAGTATAGAATAAAGTTTCTTTTAATATAAGAAATTTGTTAAGCTAATTTAGTTCAGAAAGAGACTCAAGATAGTTTCGCAGAAGCAAATGTTAAATTAGTTGGCAACTTGACCATTTTTTTTATCGAAGTCTCTTTCAAAGTAAACTACCTTGAACAAGTTTAATAGAAATACTTCAAATTCTATGTTCACTATGCTATGTTTCTAAATCATCAATTAATAGTGACTTTATGCTCCTTTAATCTCAGTTAATAAAAAAAGAAAAATTACATATGTAATTTTTTTGGTATCATTAAGTATTTTTTACATTCAAAGGAACTCACCACTTTTTTCAACAGCTGACGCCAAACAAAACAGAGTTGCAATCTTCACTTCATTCTTATTTGTCCTCAATAGCACATTATAAACATACTTCAGTCCACCACTTTCTCGAAAATAGTCTTTTGTTTTACCTTTGATAAATAAAACAATACAATATATTAATAAACTTATATTTTCTTCAGATAATTAGCAAAAGAATGTATGTTCATTATGTTCTGTCAACTTGTATTAATTATAGTCATATCAAATAATTTATGAATATCTAGAAAATGTATTTACATTTTAAATTACATATAAATCATATGATTATGAATGATCATGACTATAAATATTTAAAATAACAACAATAAGCAAGGGTAATCAAAGGGGTTACCAAGTTTCTGTTGTACAAACCATCATTTATCACATTAGAAAGGGTAATCAATGATTGACACAATGTTTGTGAGTTGTCTTGCTGACATTTCACACACTCCAAGAGCACATCGATGTCTGTCTGAAATTCTGGAGAAGAAAATTATTTTTGACAAGTAGTCAAATCATTTTATTGCATGAAAATCTGACAAATCTGGTAAATTATTTAGCAGATACATTGCAACATTAAGGTACGAATCACTGATTTGACCTAATCAAACAAAATTAAAATAAATATTATTATATTATGTAATATTATTTAAATTTGGACAAAATCGGTGATGAAATACAACTCTTCTAGAAGAAATAATCATATTCTGTATATAGTGATTCTAACCTCTGTGCATTGCACTGCTTTCCTTTAGTTATAAGCTCTAAATTTAACATACAACTTAAATGTATTAGAATAGATTACATATCTACTACAATTATATTTAACTCAAAAGATTATTTAAAAACATAAGTGAATTACCTGTCATGCCTGAGAGGAAGAATTTTGTCCAAAACAATCAATCATGGAATATTGAAATTGCATCCTGAAGCTGAAATTAAAAGAAGAGGTTCTAGTAATCAAAAGGGTTAAAAATGAGGCTGAGCTCAATTCTTGATGGGTAAAGCTGAAAAAAGATCATAGTGATGTTTTTCAGACAGCAAATCATGAGTAATAAATGTCTGTAAAGTTTAAATAATCATCTTTCTACCTTTTGAAGTTACAGTACAGTATCTATCATTTATATATCCACATATGCTTTATTTTCTCACGTCAATTTAAAGTCAATTATTATTTGCAATAATTGTACCTATTCGGCAGTCTTTGAACTTTACTTGAGGTCAGAAGATTAAGTCGAAGATGAATTTCGCATTCATTTTATCTCAAGTATTTGTTTTGTAACGCAAACCAAATATAACCAGATTGTCAAATAGAATCAATTTTTTTATTTTAAATAAACTATTTTTTAATTGTATCACTTACCCTTCATAAGGAAAATAAATGTGCTCAATACTGTGACTTCCTCTGCTTTCTGATTCAGAAAAGGAATCTTAAACCTTGGACATCAAAAACTTTCCAAAGAGTGTCAGACGATTTCCGGTTTCTGCAATCGGATAGCATCGGAAAGACTTGTCACTCGGAGTAAATCGGCCATTTCCGTAACCATTGCATGCAACTGCGGAACATTCTTTTTGGGGTGCTGTAACGTTACCCTAAAATTTTATCAAATACGGCTTAAATTTAAATTTCATCTTACTACAGTAGGTTTTATATTCGGATGAAAATATGGCGACTTTTCTCATGTACGTTAGTAGGCCTATAGTGAATTGTTAAAAAATCATATCAAGTTATGTGGAATTAGTCGTTAGTAAGCAGCAGGTTGATCATAAACGAAATAATCTAACAATATTTCATATATACATTTACAATTGACAAGACTAGTATAATTTATACTTGTTACTCAACGGCGCTTGACGAGTTTCTTTTTATAGTTAAATTCAGTTATTTATTCATAATTTACACAATGAATGAACAGTTTCACATAACTTTAACTTAGGCTACACGTTCCTTAAGGGACACACTTGGCTTTGGTACGAACCTAAATACCAGATATGGTGACATCAATTTGAAATTCTCCCCAATTTATCTGGATGTTACTATGTTGATTTATGTCTTACCATGTTTACAAATTCATGTTTAACGTTATATTTGGGTTTTGTATGTATAAGTATGTATCTATATTATGTTCAAGGGAGAGGCCTTAACATAAGCACTGTGAGCTTGTTGGCCAATCCCTTTCACAATGTATATATGTATATGTATAACATGAAATAAATATGTTAAAAAACACATATTTTGAATGATCGAAAACCAGGCAACGCATACACCGGCTTGACCGTGTCTGATGAGTCAAAGATAATTTGGAAACTTAGAACACGACAAATGTGGATCAGTAGTGTTTGATAAGCCAATGAAAATCGGACGCATAATTCCGTCTTCTGAACACGCATATGGAATTTGTTGGGTTATAATAGAAATATTATGAATTTGACATTTGCGTATGAATATGAAAGATGAATGAAAGGATTTAAACCCGAACCATGCAGCAGATATGGTAGTTTGGCACGCTTTTGAGCCTAATCAGATTTTCTTTAACATGCCCACTTGGAAAAACCTTTCAAATATCAGAAATATGTCACACAGCGTTCAAAATATACTGACATTATATTAAGCAGTAGAGAGTACATGTTTTGATTTGTACAAGTGCATGACATGCAGAAGGCGTATACAGGTGCCCGCCAGTGGTTTTTGCTTGATACACGATTACTTCCTCTACAACTACGGGTGATCGGGATGAGTAGTGAGATGCACGGACACTCCCAAGATAATAAATTTGCCATAAACCAATGTTTATATAAGAAAATTTTAAGAAATGAATCTTTCAAAAAACGTACTAATGACCCTTTAATCAATATACTTTCTAGAAAAACGGTAAAAAATTAAGAGAACAATGACATTTAAAATACACAAGAGCATGTAAAGTTTCCGATGAAACGCAAGAAAAATGCCGCAATTGTGACCCGTGAGGAGACGAGGCGCCAATGCATTGTTCGAACAAGGAACAGGTGACGTCACATTTCTTGCAACATTTAATTGCATTCGTTTTACAGTCTAAAAACCATGTAACGTTTTAGGTAAACATATACGACGTCAAATATATTGCAAAATAGTTGACGACGGGTTAGTCGGCGTCAGGTCCGCAACCACAACTAACATGGTCATTCTGTTCACCGGATATGAAACCTATCGAACATTTATTGGACCACTTTGGGAGACCAAGTTCAATCTAAGAATGGCTCTTAAAAGAATGGCAAACATCACCCCTAACGTCATTCGACATTATGCATTTGATTGGACGTCGTGTCTAGGCATGGATTGAGGACCATTGAGGACCAAGGACATACTCATCATTACCTCCAGTCGGCAACATATTGGATAACTGATAAATTAAAGAAAGAAGTAATTAAAAAATTCCTGGTATTCTTTGAATTTTCTGCGCCCTATTTTATCAAAATTTCGCTTTCCTTATAAATGATGAAGTAATATATTCGTTTTCAATACATTTCTATTCCCTCTTGTTTTTAATTACATGTACATAATGATATAGCACTTCGGGGGTTATGCCTTCAACGTTCGTCATTGTAAAACTCTTTATGTAACCTCCCAAGCCGTGACGCTACACACTTATTTCATGTTGATCTGCTTCCTTGAGCGTCAATACAGAGCTGGCAACGAGCACATAATACAAGCAAAATTATGGTAACATTATATCTAATTTCAGTCACATATATTTTGATTTTACCTTTGAACTCTCTTTATCATTGAATTATATTCATTTATCATCATTTGGTATTGTTAGTCTACAAGCCCTATAATGTGATCAACGCTGATGTGCATGAAATGGACGTGTTTTCTTCTATTTTTGAGTACTATCCTTTTCATATTTACATAAGTGAGATTGGAATGCAGAGATACATCTACGAAATATGACCTGCTTAATTCATGGACTTGCTACTCTAAAGTCTCATGAATCGGAGCAGATTTAAGTGAGAACCTCAATAAATAAGCATATAAAAACGTTGCACCCTGCAAATTAAATTGTTATGGGTCCTTTCCACATTTAACGAGTATTTGATGCAGGAATCGGTGGGTATATTTATAAGTGGGAATGAGATGATATTTTTTAATGTAATATCTAACTATAATAGGTGTGTAACTCATATATGATTTGGAATAACTGATTTGACGCACTACACTACATTTAGTTAACCTTAATCATGAAAATACAATGTTACAGCGTCCCCGTCCGGCATCTCCTGTATGTACTTTGTGACGCTTGCATCTCTCTACCATCCAGAAGGTTGGTTTCTTTAAATTCTTGTATCGCATCTGTCTTTGAAATATAAATATTATTTTATAAAAAGTAACCCTGTTGACGTGCCATATGATATAAAGAATATTTATCAAAGAAAGGGACTGGTAAACAGGCTAACAGCCTACTTGATTACCTCTCCCATACAAAAAATATGTATTCCTACAATTTATGCCGTACCATATATAATATTACGTATACAATATAATAGGCCTTTTTATTATACAATATTGCCATTATATGATAGTGCACAATAAGGTTATTCCATTATGCGTGAGGCAATTGTGATATCATAAGTATATATCAATATATCATAATGTAATATCCGGTGTGTGGTTTCTCGTATCTATATAAAAGTGTGGTATGACGTTGCTGTCATACCTCGATTTCAACATTTGTCCAAAGTTCTAGACAGTGAAGACATCGCTTTTAGTCTTTTGCAATGAAATCAAAAGTGACATTTTTCTTTCTTAGCATTTGAAATGACGTGACTGGTGTTTAGATTAAGCAATTTCAAGCTAGCTGCAGAACTGTAGCTATATAACCTCTTCCCCCAGTATCATCGAGTTTAAAAGGCGACGTCAGGGAAACAAAGAGCTTATTTTGGCGAAGTAACTTTTGCTAATTTCAAGCATGCTCTTTTCATTGAAACGTCTGTAATTACTTCACTTCTGCGGCAGGACGTTTTGACTTTCCCTGCTAAAACAATTGAGGTTTAAGAAATGTTACTTGAAAAAAGGCTACTAGTTCTTGACATTTCCCAGGATTCGTGTAAAAGAGATTTGGTGTGACTAGAAAAATACGATATGTTTCCGAAAACAGCTGATGAATTTATAGCAAAGCCTTTACGAAGTTTCAATCTCAATAGTATTTGTTGTACAACCGTCACTCTCTTGATAAAAAGCAAAGTTAAAATGATACTATCATTTCTTTGTGTGTCAATCAAGATTTGGTCTCTGAAACTTCTTATAATAAGCATAATTCCCCAAAACGTTTACGGAATCTTTGTGAATTAAAAAGTCAATTTTATTTTCCCCAGTCTTGAAAAAAGTATAAGGATTATACTGAAACCTTGATCGTAAACAAATCTTTCTGAATTTTCATGTATATCCTTTGTGAATAGGATAGATCCCCGCCCCTACGTATTACAAGGATAAAGAAAATATCATACAAGGCCTAACTCTTTGGTTTGTGTGGTAATTAAGGACGATTCTTCAGGAGGCTTACCTATGCACGTGCTGGTCACAGGTCACGTGACTAAAGACGCTTGCGCAATGCACCTCGCCGCGGAAATATGGTTCACCTGCACAGGTAAATTGACAGACAAGATGAATAGAATACATATGCTTTTTTTTAAAATAGTGAACGAAATTATTTATCAGTGACTTTTACGTGAATTGTTTTTAAAGTTCATATGAAATACGCAATGTGGGCTACTGTCTCTCAAGTTTCGTGAAGATTGTGCTACTGAAATTGGAGAGGCGCAACGAAAGACAACATTCTGCGTTAGGGTTTTTATTTCCACGTGTGAATGTACAATGATTTATTAAATATCGTGGAACAAGAAAATCTAAAAAAATTAAGGGCAGTTTCAAAATAATTAGGAGAAGCGACTGCATGTGTGACCATTTTGAACATCTTGGGTTGTTGTTTACAAATCGGTGGCGTTCGTATGTCCGGGGACGATCTAGTAAAGATTATAGGATGATAGTCCCTGGTTTGTTTGATGCATGCTGGACTAGTTAAAGGTTCGGTTTTACCACTTCCTTTAAATCCTAACAATTTCACCTTCAAAGTCATTAGTCGAACGAGCGATCAAGTACTTTTCGGGCCACAAATTTTAAAATTGTAAAATTGCACCACGTTAGCGGAGCCATGTTCGAAACCCAGCCTCGAGCCCGAAAAATCGACTTCAAATTTCATTTTAACATCGTAGAATTTTCAGCGTTCTACATTTCGTGCCTGAGAAACCTTCGTATGAAGATAGAGGGTGTATAGGAATTTATGACGGAGCTACCTCTGTGGGGAGAGAATGCACCTTCAGTAAAAAGTGCTTAGAGTTATCATGCAGGGTAATTAAGTTAACTATGTTTATGAGGCCCTCATTTTTCCCATGAGTCAAAAACCTCTATTTTGTGTAAAGTATGCATGAAGATGAATATGAACTGTTATTAAAGAGCCACTCCGTGAGTTGTTGGAGTGATATATGCCAAATGTGATCAATGGTGTCATTTGATCGCGAAGTATCAATTGTTACCAAAGAGACAAATTTTAAAGCTTATTGGTTTTTTTACAGTGACAATATGAGGGTAGAACGTCGCAATTATGATCGAAAATCGGACAGTAGCGTGAGTCAAATAGTCAAACGTAATTTTGGAGACTTATCTAAAACAGCCAGTAGGGCAGTTAAGAGTTGATAGTGTTTGTTAGGTTATATAACTAGTATCCATATATATGGGAGGTGATAACTACACCTCTGTGCATTTATAAGGCTGTTTTTAGATTTTCATGGAAAACCAGTATTTGTCATATATATATATCTTTTGGAAATGACACGTTAAGATGTTTTGATTTTGTATCACCACATATGACATTTAGGTTTCTATCAAAGGTAAATAATATGTTATGAAAATAACAGAGTGGCTCTTTAAATAAAACAACAAATAACAAGATTATACGAAGGTTTGACCATTTGTATAATGTCTTGGGACATAAATAATTTACATAAAATGCACAATATACAAACATTTATGGATTTCAAACATACGTACATGTACATCGTTTCCAGTTTTTGTTGTCAGTCAACATGATAAATAAACATCATTAAAACAGCGACATATAGGAGATTATCAACAAATTTCTTTTATATATTTAAAGTAAATGACAGACAATTTTTAAGCCATACATAATTTTAAGAGTTCCTCATCTCAGAGAAAAAATATTATCTTCCAAATCAAAAACTCTTCTTTTCCATATGCCATTATTGAGTGAGGAAATGTTTAGCGCCATTTTGGCATCCACTTTTGTAACAGCCTTTAATGGTTTTCAAAATGAAGTTTATGATTTGAAAAATATTTTGATATTCTGAATTTTTCATAACTTCAGTTACATAAATGGTGTGCTTTTCGGTCATAAAAGGTCCATTCACCATTTTTTAAACAGAATACAAAGTTCACATTTTTTTACAACTAAAATGATTTTGGTGGAGATGAGAACCCCATAAAATATGAATGGTCAGGTTAATGATGAAGGAAAATGAATTGACAATAATCATACATTGAAGGGCAGTAGCACGTTTTTAAACAAAGAAAATGAATTTAATTATTACCAATCACAAGAGAATGAGTATTAATTGATAAAAAAGCAGTTCTAAAACCATAGTGCCATGTTAAGTTATGCTATACAAATCCATTTCCCTAACAAAAATGATTAAAAGATGTTCACACAAAAATGGCCACCATTGGTCTTTGCTTGATGATTAATAAAAAATTTCTTTTCAACTACAGATGATTGATTTGAGAACTGAGATGTTTGACAATCTGAAATAATACATTTGCCATATTCTAATGTGGTGAAAACCGGAAGAGATAAATTTCTGAAAAAAACATGCTACTGCCCCTTAAGGGCAAATCTTCAAGGTATTGACGGATGATTTACATAAAGATAAAATGAATTCAGAGTTAAGAAAGTTCAAAACCACAGACGTTAAAGGAAATGACACCACCACACAACAAGCAGTTCTTTGGGACATCATCTGGAATTCTTTGGTCATGACCTCTATATGGTGATTGTTATTTTGAAAGTTAATGACTAGAAATCTGCTATTACATTCACAAGATCAAGATAATCATAATCTATTTGTAAACAAATTATATTTATTATGGGATTTTTATTAAGACCCGGATTTTGACTGGACCCTATAATTAAAAACTTTGAAACTATTGATTTATAATTGCCATCCTCGTTTTATTGGTATGTTCAGAACAGAGCGTTTTGCTACAATTACAGCATATTTGTTATTAAACACATTGCACATAGCCTTTCCTTTTCAGCTATTGCAGACTCATAGTTTAGGTGTCTGCTTACTTGAATTTGTTATTTAGAGGGGATTCTTTTAAGATGGTTATTATGATTTTGGTATGTGAAATATTTTTTAGAAAATCTCTCAGACTCTTTATGACTGTTCCGAACAAACATTTGAAAATTCATACAGGGATTCTCTCGACCATAATGTCACGTATGTTTGGAATATTCATATTGCCGACATGGTTTATCTGTATTGCTTTTGTTTGTACATGTTTAACAATTCATTGCATGGCTGCCAGGAATATGAAGATTGTCTTGTTATTTTGAAATATTTTTTATTAATACTCTTGTAGCAGAAAGAATATATAAACAGTGTTACCCTTTCGCTTATTTATAAAAGATTTTGGCAATTATTTTGAGTGATTATTGTGAACACAGAAATACAAGTAAATGTTGGTTTATCTTGATTCAGGAAGTTTTGAACCGAAGGTATTAAGAATAGGGCTATTGGGATATTGTAAAGTGAAATTTAAGGAAGGGGTCACCTTTTGAAAAGGGAGAGCTAGGTTCTCTATTTTTAGGGGTGATTCTCAAAATGGGGCTGAGTTTGGGTCCCAACCCCTTGAACGCCTTAGTGGCCCCTCACTATATCGACCAAACTGGGTTTGCTTTGACTCAATGTTTTTTTTTCATTAATCTTTATACTTTCTGTTCATTATTTTTACCAAATATTATTTTAATTACTTTTCTGATTCTGATTTGAGTTATTGATGCAGGTGCTGTGTACCATTGTGTTCTTCATTCCAGTCCTAAGTGGTATGTTACAGTTACAGTTTAGTTGGTGGAAAACAGAACATAGACATGAAATAGCAAAGAAAGGAAATCTTTGGAGGAATTGAGCAGTCAGGAATACTACTGGTTGTTTTTAATTCTGAGGATTAGTTAAGATATTCACCAATCATCAAGTCAAGTGGAATTCAATGCGAAACTGTCCATTGAATCATATCAGCAAGTTTTTTTGGAACAATTTGTTTTCATATGATTTGACCCTGCTTCCTTCTGGATTTTTTGGGAACAATTGAGCACATCTGTTAAAAATACTACATTGATATTTTGGCATTCTGGGATTAATTATTGTCATAGCCAATCAGAATATATTGTGAAATTCACTGATGAACTGGACATAACCACATCAATAAGATTTAAATAAATGTTTGTTTTCAAGAGATGTTATTGCGCATCCTCTTGTATTTTGTGGAAATATTTTAGTATGTCTGTTTCAAATACTACACCTGTGTAGTATTCACAGATCGATCGCAAATTTCCAACAATATCATCTTCTCTTGTAATTCACTGAAGCACTCAATCGACTAACATCAGCATTCCTTGATTAAATTTTGGTGAATAATTTTGTATTTGAGCACATTTTTATTGTTACCCTTTTTCGGAGATATCAAAATATTAACCGATCACCATCTCTTGTCAATTCACTGCTGAACACCATCCATTAAATCTCATCAGCATGTATTTGTTAAATCTTGTTTTCGAGAAAAATCTCGGTGAAAGGTGTTGGATTCTTGTGAAGAAATTGAGCACATGTTATTTTTTAAGGGAATTATTATGATATTCACCAATCATCATCTCTTATGGGATTCACTGCAGAACTCTATCCATTGGATCACATCAGCAAGTCTTTTAGAAAAGTTTGTTTTAAAGAGATCATAGGCAGCAACCTTCTCAATCTGGCTGATAAGAGGTTCGTGAATCTGAGCAAAATGCTGCAATACCTCATGGGGACTTATACTATTGTGGAGTCGATACAGCGCTTTCACTAGGTGGCGCTGGAAGATACACAACGTCTTGAGCATGTCGCTGTGGAACCGCAGGAAACGATCACCATTCTTGCCGCTGTGGTAGAGGAGATCATAAGCATCCAATAATCCGCTCTCATTGTCGATCAACCACAGCTTGCCACTGGTTGTTGACTTGCGCAGATTACGTATACTCTCCTGGATTATCTTTGGTTGCTTTTCCCTTTCCGCGGCATCTTGCATACTTGCAACTCTGAAATATGAAAGAAAAAACATTATGTTGTTATTTGAAAATGAAAATTTGAGATTTTTAATGAAATGTCATCCAGCAAACCAATGCTGTCTTATATGAAATCTCCTTGGGTTAAGGTAATCTTACTTATTGTTAATAGCACATATTTTACTGAGAGGACTTTAGTTGATGTATGTGTTGAAATTACTTGAATGGCAAGAAACTTTCATATAAATCTGAACATTAGACTACGTACATGTCAAAGGTTTGGAAGGTTCAGGACAAAACAAAAAGGTATTTCAGAAAGGTGTGCCTGCATATGAGTAAACTGGGCCATGTTATTTTTGTTTCTTTATTGATTTTGATCAAATAAAAAAATCTTAAATCAAGTCTTTATCAGAATGCAACAAGTCAAAATAGTTTCTGAAATAAGAAATCTGAGAATTAAAAATGTTTATGCCTACAAGTAAGATATATGTTGTATAACATAATGAATAATGGGGAAACAATAAACCAATGAAACATTCTGAAAACTTTAAGTGTCAGGAGTTAAGGGTTAATATATGCAATTTATTCTTGTCTGACACTTGTCTTTAGGCAATTGCCTTTTGACCTATTTGGCAATTATATCCCTTAATTGTAAGCTTAGACTTTCTTCTAATTCAATTGAAACATGAGTGTATCGTTGAGCTTGCTGTCAAGCCTGCAGTGAGTGTATTGATTCAATAAGTCTCCTTTCATCTCTGCTCTCTGCATCTTGGTGTCTCTCTCATTGTCTCTGTCTCTGTATGTCTTTCTCTGTCTGTCTCTCTGTCTTTCTGCATTTGTCTGTCTGCCACTCTGTTTGTACACTCTGTCTCTCTGTCTCTCTCTCTGTGTGTGTCTCTCTCTCTCTCTGTCTCTCTCTCTCTCTCTCTCTCTCTCTCTCTCTCTCTCTCTCTCTCTCTCTCTCTCTCTCTCTCTCTCTCTCTCTCTCTCTCTCTCTCTCTCTCACTCTCATATATGCTTCTTTAATTACTCTCTCTCTTTTCTCTAACTGTATTTAGATGAAAGAATAGTGCCAGCAGCATTGAACAATAATAAATAGACACACAGACAACCTGGGACTGGGATATACAACTTTAGCACCTCATAAACTAAACCCACATGCAAAAGTAAAGACTGTCTGGTATTGACCAAGCTGCTCTGTTTTTCTCTTCCAGATGAGGCTCGACTTAAATATGCTCTGGCCACATGACATCAGGACTGACTCGGACTGAGTTGAACCAAGGACAAGATCGAAAGCCAAACTGCTATCCAACTGTGCTATCCCACCACAAAACCAAGACTAGTGGCCACTGCACCACTCTGATAACTGTTTCTCCACAGAAAGCCGGATGTGTAGACTGCCCACACAACCAAGCGCAGCACTAATTGTATTATGATTAAGGAGGAGACCGTCCCAGTGGAATTGGCCAGTAGTACAAGAATACAACCAAATATTCACACTCTGATCTCAAGCTTTTGGATCTAATACTTGGGTCCTACAACAGCTGCATATAGTAAGGTAAGTTGCATTGAATTTATGACGTAACAGTTACGATTTTGTGTTTAGATGCATCCACCGTAGGGTCTTCAGATGAATTTTTAGTCTTTTTCTTTTAAGTTTCTAAGATTAGATGTTTCAATATTATGGTTTACATTATTTATATAGATATATTGACTTTGATAATAAGGAAACACTTCACAAGTACACTAGTTTGAATTTTGGTAGTTTACGTTTATCTTTATGTTCCATAAAATAAGGTATTTTCCTTTAGGTTTGGGGGTCTACGCAAAAAAGCATAATTGCATTATAAGCCCCTTTTTTCAAGTTCAAATTGTTATACATTAATCATTTAAACATTTTAATTCATTTAATGTTTGAGATATTCGAGAATTTTATTTTTACATTCAAATTCATAAAAATTATGGTTGAGTTAGACTCAACAAATCTGGACCTATTCTTCAATGTTATTTACGCCGCTTAAATATTGCCAAAGCAGTGATGAACAATAACTCACTCACTCAATGTTATTCTGTTGAAATGTGATCAGCACTGGTAAATGAGAGAATTATTCATATCTGTTTTATCAGTTATTCCTTCTGATCCTACATATGTATTTATCACTTCAGCACAGCAGTATTGTTAGGTAAGTCTCCATTAGGTTTGATTGATTATTCTTAATAGTTGTTTTTTAAAATTGTTATCAGGTCAGGAAACCTATAATTACTTTTACAGTTTTACATATATATCCATGAAAACAAAAACAATGACAGAATCAGAATTTTGGAATAAAGTTTGTCTTGATCTACAGTATTATTGATTTTATGTATAAAGTGTTCTTTGAATATAAGAGCATTCAATATAATACTGCAGAAGTATGCAATTTATGTTTATACAATACTTGAGAAGCGGATCAATACTTAGCATCTTGGTGTACCCAGTATTTTGACATCATGGTGTATCCAATACTATGACATCATGGTTCACCCAATACTTCACATCATGGTGTACCCAATACTGTGACGTCATGGTGTACCTAATACTGTGACATCATGGTGTACACAATACTGTGACATCATGGTGTACCCAATACTGTGACATCATGGTGTACCCAAAACTGTGACATCATTGTGTACCCAATACTGTGACATGGTGTACCAAATATTGTAACATCATGGTGTATCCAATATTATGACATCATGGTTCACCCAATAGTTGACATTATGGTTACCAAATATTTGACATCATGGTACAATACTTAAAAACTTGGTACAATAATAGACATCATGTTACAATACTTGACATCATGGTGCAATATACTGTGAGATTTTATGATATTTGACATCGGAATATATTTCTTCACATTATAGTACTATACAGCAATAACTGAAATATTTAAAATTACATCGTAGAGTCAGCAATGACTTCATTGACTTATTAATCAAAGGTAATTGAATATTTGTATTTCTTGTTAAACACCACTTGTAAATGTTTCTGTAAACTTATCTCCTGATTTGTTTTATATATGAATATTAAAGTCTGTGTACTAATACCGGTACTTTGATTATTGATGTTCGAGGTCCATACACCCTCTGGTTATTAAAAAGATACATTAATTAGCTCTCGTTGAAAAAGCGTCAATGTTTATAGTTTGAGGCTATCCACTAAGAAGACCCTCATTATTTATAGTTGGTCTTAATGAATTCAGTGTACAGAAATAAGATACTAAGGTCGATGAAATTGCCATAAAAAAAACCCTGAGATTTTGAAATAGATACATGGAGATCCAGATATCAAGAAAGTGATACCATGTGTGAAACAAATACAAAGAAACAAAACTGTATTATGCAAATCCTCTGTTCATTTTCATATATTGATTTGACAATGATTCTTTTAAAACTTGACATCTGACAATTAAATATATGTATTACGTGTTCAAGAACATATGGAATAAGTAAAAGAAATCACTTAGAATCAAGCAGTATTGGCAATGTTAATAAGTGTCTTGGTGCTAAGAGTAGTGATTAAAGGAAAGTCTAGGGAAGGTAAGGAGAGATATGGCAGGATACTTTCATAGAGAAGATCTCACAATTGCAGTTTTGCATCGGCTGATCATTTACCCCTAAATACAAACTGATTAAGTTGTGTACAAGCTCCAATAAATGTCATACCTATCATAGTTGCCAGTGAGGTAGTCGAAGATGACCATGGTCCCCCACTGTAGCACCTCAGACAGTTCACCGCCGGTCATCTTCCTCTCAACCACCGTGTCCTGGCCTACCACATCACCAGTCCTGTATGCCTCCAGGACCACTTCTGGCATCTTCACATGCGCCCTGGAAAATAAATCAAGAGAGTTTTTGAGAATGCATATCATTTCTTATTTCATCAGTGTTGAATAGTTGGAATGTCTCATAAAGTTAGGCAGCCTCTGTTTGATTAGCATGTTTTGCCTGCCATGTCAACCATCTGTGCACCCCGGACCATCACATGGATCAAGGCAAATCAGGTTACATGCTAAAATTACAAACCACTTAAAGACTAACTCAGTTTGCTGTATATCTCTAGCTGTTCATGCCATGCACTTATGAATATATATTGCAAGAAAGTTTCCAAGTATCTTAGTACCAAGTTAAAAATAAGATTACTTGCTAACTAATGAAGTGAAGAATATTTTGTAAGTGTGCGTTAAAAAGATGCATGGACATTTGTTGTCAAATCATAAGTTTCTAATCCAATACCATCAACACATAGAGAAAATAGTTCTTCGTCAAACCCTCATATTGTAACTGATAATTCAGGAAGAGAAAATCAGTTAAGTATTGTCTTTCCAATACTTTCCATTGAAAACATGAACATTGAGAAAGAACAGAAGGTTATACTAATACCCACCTCTGTGCAGTCATATCGTCTATCCACTGTATAAGAGCGACGTAGTTGTCGCTGGCCCAGCCGACGCGCCCGGTGTCGTGACCCCGCCAGTGGATGGAGGTGTTGCTGACCCGCGAGAGCAGCACACCTGGCACATTATCCATTCCCAGCAGCACCGATAGGTAGAAGGACAGCACTTCACCTGCAACAACAGCACATGACATTAATTTGTTTGTACTACACATGAAATGAATTCATCTACAAGCACATGACATTAAATTGTCTATACTGTACATGACATGAATTCATCTACAAGCCCATGACATTAAATTGTCTATACTGTACATGACCTGAATTCATCTACAAGCACATGACATTAATGCATTGGTACAACACTTGACATCAATGCTTGATACAGCACATGGCATTTCTCTCTTATACAGCACATGGCATTATTTAGTGTATATAGCACATGACATTAGTGCATCAATACATCACATGAAATTTATGCATTTATACAGCACATGATATTTATGCATTTATACAGCACATATGATACTTATGTATGGATACAGCACAAAAATTCTGACAATTAATCTTTTTGTGGTTTCCAAGTTTATTTACTAAGCTGCCTTTTGTTTCTTATGTCATATGTGCACACGTGAAAACATAATTGCAGGTTTCACTGTATGCAAGGTATTGCTTTTAATAGTTGGCTGTCTCCCTGCAGAAAACAAGGATTAAACTGGCATCACCTTGTATTAGTGTTATCTAAATGATAAAGTGTAAACTAGATATTTGTATATTTGTATATCATAGTTAAGTGTAAACTAGACAGTTGTATATTTGTATATCATAGTTAAGTGTTGTCACACATTATATTTACATTATGATTGATTTCCTAAAATTTCAAATTAGTTCATGAATATTTCTGTAAATATGAAAAGAAATAAAGTTCAGAATTGATTTGAATAAGTGCAGAATATGGACTTCTCAAAATTCAGAAAAAAACCTTCAGCCAGGTTAAATTTGGAACATGGAATACTGGCGACATATAGATCCATTCGAATATATCAGTGACATCTTGGCAGGTACAACAGGAACTGTCGCTTTTCCAATTGCATGTGATGGAAAAACTCTGTGCTCATTTGAAACTGCTTCTCTTATGAGGGAGGCATGCTTTCTATTACTGTGAACCAATTAGTGACGAGGTGTTCCGCTAATTGTAGCCACTAGCACCGCCACCTGCCTATGACTGCCCTTGACTGGGGTCATCTATTTATACCTTATATAGTGTTCTTGTTGGGACCTGTCCATGACTCTTCTGCCAAAACATCTATGAGGTCTTTCGACTTCATTTGCATACTTCTGATTTAATGTTATTACTGATGAAGTTTATCTAATTAAGTATTTGAAGCATTTATTAGATATATTGAGTTACATACACCGAGGAAAAAAAAGTTAAGGATCATCCTAGTGTTCAATATTTAAGTAGCATCAGTCTGCCATGGAACTTGCCAGTCAGCCGGGAAGTGTAGAAAACGGGGTCGGTTTATACATGAGATACCGGGTTTTTACTGGGATTTGGGGGGTTGAGAAAGTGGGTCGGCTTATATGGGAAGGGGGCTTATACCCCATCAAATGGTACAGTATTTTAAAATTGGGGTACCTTAACTTTATTTATTCAGTATAGGATGGAATAGGATCGGTATTGGATGTGAGAAAGGAAAGAAATTATAAAAACAATCCAAAATTGAAAATTAAGGGAAAGGTTTCAGTGGAGAAAAAATGGTTGGCAAAACTTTGGTTGACACAATAGAGAGCATTATGTTTAGTTAATCCTTAACAGGCAATAGTCCAGAAATATTGGTTGTTCAGGAAAGATTTGTAACTTAATAATTCCTTAAATAGTTAAACACATTTGAAGTTTTTGATGAATGAATGAAAAATTTTTGGGGGGAAAACTGAGCAAATAAAGGACAAGTCCAAATCAATCGAACTGGGACAATAGAATTCTGAGAATGCGCCAAGATGTAATTGGGGAAAAAACTTCAGCTTTACAAGTGTCAAAAGTGCATGAGTAATATGACTTCGGCAGCTTCATGTTTAATTAAGTATCTGATTAAAATAAACCCTTTAAAATTATGCAATTGCAATATGATAATTACAGATAATTGTCATCAACTATTTCCATATAATATGCTAATATGTTATCATTATTATTTTCTTGTCCTCACTCAGTATAAGGTAATCATGAGTAGGTTGCTATTGGCTTACGGAATACAATGTATGTATGGATGGATGTATGGATGTATGTATGTATGTATGTATGTATGTATGTATGATCTTCCAAAGAATAACAAAGCCTTGTTATTCTTTTAATAATCTTTGGAATATATGCTGACTGTACACTTGATACAACCGAATTTCAATCATATATTTATAAATCATATAGATGTGACCTTATTACCCATATATCATATATATGTACATAAATAATGCATGGCAGAGTTCTGTCCTCACCTAACACAAGGTTGTCATGAGGGTGTCTGTAGCGAGCACACATGGCTGTGCCATCTTTCATGACAACAAAGGCGTTCTTTGGTCGGCCACATCGGTCCCATGAGGGGAGCTGCAGCGACTTGACCGGTACTCCGCGCATTAACCTTGTCCACTCTAGCACTGTCCAGTTGCTGAGACCTGTGATGGGGTGAGAGAATTGAGAATAATTTAATGATGGATTTTAAATTAAAAAAATTCATAATATAGTGCTTTGTGTTACCTTCCTGTATTAACACAAAACAGAGTTGCTGAAATAAATGTTCTTTGAGAGAAATAAGAAACATATATTTGTTTAAATAAGTTAAGTTGTTTATTATAGTTTTAAATATTAGTAAAATAACATTGATTATGTTATTTTATGTATTAAAAATAAATAATGAAAATGTAATTTACTAAAGATACTCAGGATGTTTTCATTGAATAGAGAATAACAAACATGTTTACCATGTTGAGTCTTCGTGTACTGACATTTATAAATCGTTAACATTAACATGAAATTAGGAGAAATATTTATAACAGATATATGTATATATATATATAGACAATAATAACTTTTGGTTGGTGCTGAAGATATTGATGTTGCC
Organism: Phorcus lineatus; assembly: GCA_921293015.1. Taxonomy (NCBI): domain Eukaryota; kingdom Metazoa; phylum Mollusca; class Gastropoda; order Trochida; family Trochidae; genus Phorcus; species Phorcus lineatus. The sequence continues at coordinate 22,811,045 of OV121096.1, read as the reverse complement.
CTTGAAAGTATTAAAGGGAGACAACTCCTTCAGGACTAACTCAATATTTTGGAGATTTTATGTATTGAAACACTTCATATACAACCTGAATGCATGGTTTTCTGATAAAGTTGATTTGATTTAGAACAGTCAAATTGATTCAAGTTACAAGTTACAAGGATGAAGCAAAATATCAAAGGTTAGATTCAAAACAGAATATTTCAAAGAATTTGAATCTGGATTATTCCTAAAATGGAGACATTCACTCATATATGGGTTCAGTTTGGTATAGTCTGTCATGGAGACCCTCATAGCAGATGAAATTAAAAGAAAAAATTTCACGTTTTCGCAAATCTAGAATGATTAATTAGAATATTTATGTTCTCACAAATAGTCCTTTCAGAGATGGAATGTTAGTTTTAGAATGCGTACAAAGCTGAATTCCCCCCCCCCCCCCCCCCCAAAAAAAAAGATAGTCAAAAAGTGTGAAACCAATGACAAGATATTGGCATAATAAAGCAAATGACAATTTAAATGACTTTTTGGCACACAAACACACTATGTGAATCTCATTACCCATCAAGATAACGGGTATATAGGGTTTTGAGCACAACGGGTAGCTTATCAGAGCAAAGTGTTAGAGGTGACAGGCCACACTGAGACAAATCATCAGGTAATAGTCACTCTAGATAGTAGGGGTACTGTGTGGTTGAGGAGAGAAATTGGAAAGGGGGGGGGGGGAGGAGTGGATAAAGGAGGGGAGGGGAGAGATGGGGGCCAGTGTGTGTCATAACTATTTCTTCATTATTACAGAATAAGTTGTCAAATAGCTTATATGTCTGGACTAGAGTAACTATAAGTGACAGTTTACTAAATATATTTTTGATGATTTATATAGGTGAGGAGAGACATTTACTTAGACTGTTGTGGGCTTTCTTGCTTATCCTTTTCCACTTGTAATTCTCGTAATTTAGTGTGTACTACATCTTGTTTTCTTTAACTATAATTCTGTTTAAATCATTTGAATAGTTCCTGTTTGGTGTGTGGAGTGTAAGGGTAATACTTTTGAGAGTTATATATGTAAGTAAAGGCTATTTTTATATCAACAATTAAAAAATGTTATTAAAGGGTTAAACCTTTTGTAACAGAATAAATTCTTTGAAAAATATTTTTAAAGATAAAAAAATCTTGTAACCACCAAGATGCTCAATGGATAAAGGCTTAATGTTACACAAAAATGTGAAAAAGTATGTAAGTAATATAGGATAGGATAAGACTTTATTATCGAGCAAATTCTTGGCAAATATAGTGCTGTACATGCTCAACTTCTTCTGTTAGTGCCTCTGATCAACAAAAGATATGATTTGGTACCTGATTTATAAGAATAGATTTATTTTTGAAAATTTATCCAAGCTGATTCATGAAACCTTATGCACAATACTTCACAGAGTTACGTAGAATAAAAGGAAATCATATTTTCCTTACATTAGGGAAATAACATTAGTTGTGACGTTAACATTTTCAAATGTGGAAAAATGCATGTTGTGAACATTCCCAATTATTATTGGTTAGGACACAACAATTTATAAAAAAACACTTGAAATAAGGTACACTTATGACTGTATATTATGAAGAGCATTACAAAAATATTACAAAATCACTTGAAATAAAGTACACTTTTTGTATATTATGAGGAGCATGACCTATTTGCACTGGTTCAGCTGTCATCATTACAATTTCTGACATGACGTAAACCAATGAAAACACACGGTGATACTGGCACAGTGATAAGAGGTGCTAATGTGAGAAGCTACTTGAATAAAATATGGAGTGTTAGAGATAGGCTACGATAGCTGGAATGACGTGAGGTAATTGACTTAAAGTTGAAGGTGGTTAAAGCATCTAAATTTAACCAGTATTGCATGAGAAACTTAGTGGTTTTGACTTTAGGATTTTTATCTGTTCTCATGAGATTTGGAAGGGTTAAGATATTTCTTCCCAACTAAAGAAGATTGTTGCTGTCGTTGACACAGTATTCTACATAATTTGCTGACTTCTTAAAAGTTAAACTGGTCTAGTTCAGGTATATCATTCTGGTACTATTACTTAGTTGCGGCATTTTTTTTCCTGCAATAATTTTCTGGCAGTACACTATAAGCAGAGACCAATCCATACGTCCACATCGGGTAAGGTTCTGTAGTGTCTATCTATAGTGTTGCAGCATTTCCCCCGGATGTCACAGCTGTAGAGAGTATTTTCCAGTATTGAAAAATAACAGACGCCTGCCATACTCAGTGACTTTTCGGTTGATAGCTGAATTAGATCAAATTTCTTTTAGTGGAAAGTCATAGGCTTTTCTCAAGTCTGCACAAGTTAATTGACTTGTGGCAGTAACAATGACTTATACCTAGGTAAGATTCAATTAGAGTTTACAAAGTCTTCCTCCTGATGCAGTTGCTGCATACAGTAGACATCTAGCAGATAACACTTCTTCCATTGTCTGGCAGTGTGCTCATAGCAGGGGTAATCCATACACCTAGGAAAGGTTCTATTGGAGTGTTGCAGCCTTCTCCCCTGATGTAGTTGCGGCAGATAGTTCACTGCTATAAGGCTCCTGACTGCTTAATGAGGGTGTTAATAGAATAGTAAATGAAGTTTCAAATTTTCAGGAAACTGGTGAGTGGTTAGGTATTTAACGAGTGAAAGCCATGCAGTTAGACGCCAATACTATTAATAAAAATGTTATTAAACGGGGCGACAATTTATCTATTACTTGTTGAATAATATTGTAAAATTTGGTAATTACCAGTGCGGCTGCAAGGCTGATTTTGGACATCATGCTTAAGATGTCATGAGTCAATAGCCATGCAATATTCATTACACCATTTGAAATTGCATAAAAGCAATATCTTCAATGACGGGTAATAAATGTTAATAATACACTGCCCGGTGACTATTCAGGTGACTACAGGTAGTGACTCATGCTTGAGTCATGCCAAGTTGTTAGTCTCACTACCAGGATAATTTTTCATATCCAATTTAGTGATTCACCAGGTACCAAAATCACTGCCATATAGTGATCTCTCAATAGAACCATGGTCTGGATGGTTGAAGAACATCAGCCAAGATAATACTCTGATCTAATGGGTTGTGCTCTGATTAACATGCGCAGTCACTACTGGGGCTGCATGTTGCACCAAATTTTGTATTGCATTATATTGCTATATACAGCTCATGTATTCCAGTAATGTTGCAAGATATTGTATGAACTATACATTCAATTTATTATACTTATGTAGTTTTAGCATTTTACATTTGATAGAATGCCTTCAGTTCTTTAAAAAAATAGACCATTACTTAAAAAGGTTAAGTTTTTAAGTAAATTTTGATGTCATATATATTAAAAACTGTCCACTATCATTTTAATACAGCCAAACATGTATTCTTGCACACCAAAAGAATGTTTCTTGCACATTAAGCAAATTGAAAAAGCTTTCTGAATAATTAGAGTTGGAGTTATTTGGTATGATACATAGCGTTATGTCAAATAATATATTGCAAAATTGTACTTTACAATCTGTAACACAATATTTTGGTATTACGATAAGATATTGGACAACCGTAGTCACTACAGTTTCGTTGCTATTGAAAGCAAGGACAGCCCGGCTTCATAATCAATGAGTTGACATTAAACTCATGAATTAAAATGAACATTGAAATCTTGCTGAATGACCAATGTACAAAAATGGCTTGATGATAAAAGGAATACTACTGAATTGACCTCTGCCTAAGATTATTCAGATAACCAGAAAAATTTGGGGCAAACTTGTAAAGGTTTAATTTACCAACATGTTATTACAACAATAATGGTCGGTTTCAGGTCATTTCTTGCTTCAATAGCTTCAGGTAATTGTAGTTATTGGCCAGGGTGAATGGTTTTCAATGCTTTTTGGTCGTGTATCCGGGGTCGAACACTTTTAATGATTTTAACCATCAAATGGGTGACCCTGGAGGTTGACCCCCCCCCCCCCCCCCCCCCCCCCCCCTTTGTAAAAAGGTAACCCCCTCCTGAATCTGCCAGCTTTTTACTTTTTTATTTCATATTCATTATTAATTTTATGATAAAAGGCATCTAAGATATTGCTAACAAGCTGTTTATTTTCCTTCATCATCAAATTTTTGTTTCCACAAAAGTATTTCTAATCAACAGTTTTCATTTAGATTAAATAATTTTCAGTGAATTAATTCAGTTTGAAATTTTATGTACCTAAGGTATAAGGTAAATCAAAGAACAAAGTAGCATCATTATATAGCCATCTATAGAAGAAAAACCTTTTGTTTGTAGAATGGATATATACCATGGGATATTATTCTAAAAAAATACAGCTCAAACAGTTTTGTACACAAGAATTCAGTGTTCCTTAGATTGGCCGGAGGGTCAGTCTTGTAATCTCTGCTGAGTAATTGGCGCTGTAGTCATGTCACCATAGCAACAAGACGTTTTATATCCTGCCACATCACATCTCATCTCATGTGGCTTGATAAGCATTCCTGACAATGACAATCATCCAACCAGGCCAGTGATAGGACAAGATAATCATAGATATTAGTGTAAATTTCACATGCCTTACATATTTGTTAATAGTCATAATTGCAGTAAATGAAGCTTGTTGCAATTAAGGAGATAGATGATGATAATTGTCATCAGCAATTTGTATAACTATTCTTTTTGCTTATATCAGGTTTTATGATCGATCTGAGTCCTTAATTTTTAACTTCATTTTTATATCAGTTTATCCGTTTTCAAATTTAAGATTTTAATAGCTAATGTTACTTCAAATTTATGAAGAAATGGGAAATTCAAGGATCTAGATCAGCTGAAAAGAAAATGGGAACACAAAGGCCTGATGCAACAATAAAGCTGCTTTTCAATATAAGTCACCAGATTTAAACTTTGTGATGATTTGCTATTTTCATTGACTTTTCAAGGTAACATAGTAAATAATGTCTTCACATACTGATGTTAAAGACAATCTATCTCTGAAATCTAAGGCCAATCAATCTGTTACCTTGAACAATGTGCAGTTTTTGAGCCATTAGTGTGGGTGGTAATTTTTAAAGTGGCTAGGTAGTTTCCAGTCTTATTTCTCAGTTCTTTTAAATATCAAGGACCCCTCATATGGAACCAAGTGCCTTCGCATCCTAGACAACCACCGACTAAAGCTTCCTTCAAGACATCTTTAAAAACATTCCTTTTTCAGCGAACCTTTAATGACACCTAGAATCAACCCTGTTGTTCTATCCCTGTGCACCATCTTTTCCTCTTGCTATATCTCTTTTTTGTATGTGTATGTATCCATGTTTCTGTATCTAATCCCTATTCATTTCTCATTTGTTAAGCGCCAAGTGCTCAATTTACAAGGTCAGGCCCAATAAAACTTATTAATATCGTTATTGTTATTATTATTTCCTAAACTAAATGCAGCTAGACTGACATATACTTGTAGAAGAGAAAGTCAGAGAAAACTTACCCTTTGGAATGAGCTGCTCCACCTTAGGTGACCAGTAAACCCCATCCACCACAATAGGCCCATTGAACCAACCAGATTCCTTTCCCTGGGGGACAGGCACCTGCCCTTTGGGCGCATGGACTGAGGAGTTTACCCCTGGTTTGGGTGTCACTTCCTGGAAGTTCAGGGCAGGTTTCTTGAACACCTTGGAGGTGTTTTTTAAGTTTTCAAACACATCTCCTCCATTACTGTCTGCCGCATCTTCATCATAGTCCTCATCAGGGTCGATATCGTCCTCTTCAAACTCCTCTTCCTCCTCCTCCCCCTCGTCCTCCTCTTGGATTACCACTTTCTCAATATCCTCCTCATATGAGTACTCGTCCACACGTCCACTACGACCCCGCGGGAAGAGGAAGTTCTCCACCTTTTTATAAACCCCGGTATCTTTCACTTTGGGATCTCTTTCACTGTGTGGATCTGTCTCCTCTTTACTGGGTGTCCTTCCTTGAGGTCCATCACTGTCTTGGACTCCTCGGGGTCCGTCATCTTTCTGAGGACTTCGGTCCAACATCAGATTATCGTGTTGTTGAGAGAGCTGCCTGAGCTTCATCCCATATGAGGACGGGTTCATGTGGCTCGAGCTCGGAGCGAGGTCGCGGTCAGAGTTGTTCAACTGATGGATCATCAGGTTCAACAACAACACAAAACAACACCCGAAGGAAAAGATTGTTAGGAACAGAGCCTTCACTCTGCGTACACTGAAGTGACGCATTTTCAGTTTATATTGCACAAAATACTTTACATTCAGGAAGGAATCATATTTATATTTACACTGAATTAAATCCTCTGGAGCTTGGTCCTTTGGAGACAATACTCACTGGTCTGCTGGTCAGTCCACTAAGAGCACTGGCCCACTGACCAGGTTTGACCAGTCCTAGGTTGTAGTGACCAGTTGCAAGTGCCTGTTTTGACTGACCTTACTCCACTGATGCATGGCCTCTGGTCAACTGGACTGCACACAATCTCTTACACAGGTGTAACACACACCTGTAATTAACTCAAGCCCTTTGTACACACACCTGGAATTAATTAAATCTCCTTCATGGGAACGTTCCAGGTAAAATGTGTTTCTTCAAGAAATCCTGGTTTATGGATGTTTCTTCAAGAATTCCATATAATTTTATTTCTTCAAGGAAAATCCAATTTGAGACTTAATATCCATGCTAAGAAGAACCTTTCACATTAAATAATCCTCAGGCTGAGTTTCAATCGCTATCTCGATGGGTCGTCTAGGTCTTGTTGCATGTATGTTAAGGGCATTTAGATCCCCATGAATAAATGAGAATGTGGGATCATTTGTTGTGGCAATTAAGCCTGATCTCCTTGAGACCAGGTAGTCAGTGATTGCCGTGTGACAGGTAAAGTCGTTATCTCTGCACACCTGGCCAGGTGAATTAGGGGCTACCTGGACCCGCCAGGTGTATGTTTACGTCAGTAGCATTGTTTCCTGGGCATGCTGACCAAACCCAACACCTGCAAAACAAAACATTGAGGACATTAAGTAAACAATCTCTGGGAACAATACACAAGTAATGATATCTTTATATACAAAATGAAATCATATCAGGAGTTGCAAATTACTAGCCTAAGTGAAAAAAGTATATATATTATATAATTACTTTATATTAGAACAGCTAGTTGAAAAGTATAAAGGATAAGATAAATTAAAAGATAAAATTGTGAAATCATTAATAGACATATCTCTTTTTTGACCACCTGATGAAATTTATGATGACAAAATTGACAATATCCCTAAATCATTTTGTCAAGTAAGAGTGAAAAATAATAGTAAGTGAAACAGATAAATTGAAATGAGAAATTAGAAAGTTAAGGCTGCAAGAAATAGAGTTATCCTAGAGTGGATAACAATCTGTAAGGGACTTAACCATAACAACAATATCTTTAAAGGCCAATTTTATATCAGCAATTAGGAGATTAAGCTACATTGATTATGGTTATGATTATGGTATGGCACCTTTTCCAAGTACTGATATTAATTCAAAGCGCAGCCTAAATCATGCATTACCCTGAAGGAAGTTGATTTTCAAACCAGCTTCTTCGCTAAGTGAGACAGTGTAAGTTCTTACATTCCTGTTTTAAGGTACCCATTTAACAGCTGGGTGGACTGAGTGTAGCGTGGATTAAATGCTTTGTCCATTGACACAACACAGTTTGGGACCCAGGTCACCAATATTTTGTGTCTCCACCGGCATTTGAACCCGGCCTTTGGTATGTTTTTCTTATCATAAAAGTGAACTTCAACACAAGAGAATAATTATTCAGGACCCAATGCTGAATGACAAGTCAAATACAAGACATCATGTATGCATCAAGAGATAGACACTATATGAAATATGTGTGGGTCTGTCTTGGACACACCGCTATTTGAGGGTGTCATTTTTTGCTCGCTGTGTTGGTGTGATCCCGGCCCGTTTGATGTGTGACATACCCCACCAACAGCCTGTGGTTGACACAGCTTCTTACAACAAAGACAAATATGTTGTGATAACAACAGTTCTTCTATGAGATTTGATGACTTATAACGAGACATATGGGTTGTTATGATCAATCTTTGATGTACCGGTATATAATTTGGTTTGATATATATATAATGAATTATTGAGAATGAATTGATATTTGACAGGAATTCTCACATAAAAACAGACAAATATGTTATGATAAGGACAGTTACGAGGGCAGGAATATATGGGCAAAATTGATATATTAGATTTGATTTCTCATGTAGAATAATTATTGGCAATATTTGATAGTTGCAATAGGGCTTCTTATAGCACAGACAGATATGTTTTAATAATGAGAATTCTTCTGTGAGATTTGATGAATTGTAATGAGATAAAAGCGTTATGATAAATTTTTGATGATTTGATTTATCTTATGTACAATAGATTGTCAATATATTTGACTCATAAAAAGACATTTTCATTGTCTGATCATTTTCAATATCATTATGAAAGATTTTCGATAGTGGATTTAAGAGCTAGCACAACACAGATATATGTTGTAATAAAGACAGTTCTTCTATGAGATTTGAAGAGTTATAACGAGACATATGGGTTGATGTGATACATCTTTAATGTATTGGATTTGGTTTGTTATGTACAATGAATTATTGAGAATAAATTGAAAAAAGGGATAAAGACAGACAGATATATTGTTATAGAAAAATTGATAGGGCAGGCATATTTGGGCAAAATTGTTCAATGATATATGATTGATATATATTAGATGTGGTTTCTTTTGTACAATTAAAGATTGAGAATGAATTAAATGTTAACTGGGTTTCTTACAAAACAGACAGTTCTTTTTTTGTTGATATAATTAGATATCAGGTCAAAGTTCTTTTATGTTCTTATATTGATAACATGGATCAGATTTGATATTTACCAAATTATTATTGATATGTTTATTGCTCGCATTAGAGACATTATAATTATCTAAAGGAATATATATCATGTCATTATTAGTTTAAAAGGATTAGAGGGGTTATTTAAAATTTATATATTCAAAGCATAATTGAGGATTATGTTCTGTAACCTGTTAAAAAAGATACTGATTGTAACAATGAAGTTGAAAGTTAATACACTACTGATTTATGATTTAAGATTAAAAAGGTGTTACACTGTTAAGCAGGTTGTCAAAATGACAGTTCTTCCCCCTAGCTACTGTGAGATACGGTGGGCTCTATTCACATTTATGGCTCCTATTTTAATAAGATAATTTATTGATATGTTGGCAAAAATTTACATTTTTCGAAACTGCATTTTATAGATGTAATGTATAATGTACAATGGTTTAGTTTGTTGAATGTCCTGACTTGTCTTAAATCACTATAAAATTATCACATTTACATTTTAAAATGATAGCAATTTGCTTGACAAACCTCTGTCATACCAATTATCAGTTCCCATGACCCAAATCTCAATATTTGTTAACAGGTATTTATTGCATGGTGCTTGGCTAATTACAGGTAATCAAATATCCAATTACAGGTAACCAGATATTAAATTACAGGTAATCAAATAGGAGGTCTGTTAGTTTTTGGTTGTCAGCAGTTAATGAGGCTCCCTGTCAGTGTGGGGACAATAGTAATTAACACCCACGGTGTCTACCAACATACATATCATGTTACCTGTACACTAATCAAATCACCTGTAACATGCTGAGTGGACAATTGGTGACCAGTTGACCGGCCATGTTACATCACTTACTAATAAACCAGTACTTATCATGCTTGTTGGAGATTTTGCAGGCTCATCAATTCTTCAACAACTGTGTGTGATAAATAGGATTATGTATACAGATAAGATTGTGTAATTTTATCAATTTTGGTGATGAGAAGGATAAACAGCAAACTAGGCAATAAATTTTCAGAGCTAGTCAGCAAAAATATCCTTTGCATTTGAAAAGACAATATACTGATTTCATGAAACAAGCTTTAAAAATGCCACTGAAATAAAGTACTTATTAGCGCTTACAGCTTCTAAGCTCATAGATTCTTACAACTGTATGTTGGAAATAGGATTATGATTATGTATATATACACCTAAGATTGCACAATCTCTAAATTCATTAATTCTGATAAGAGGTATATGCAGAAAATTAGGCAATAAATATTTGGGGTTGTCAGCAAAAATACTTTTTCACATTTAAAATAGACAGAATCATGATTTCATCGTATGACTATAATGCCACTGAAGGAATCTAAGTAATTATTTTGCGTGTCAAGGACTTTGCATTCTTATCAATTCTTTAGCAAAGGCTTACTGTAAATAGGCTTACTTACAACTCAGATTACACAATCTGTAATTTCAGTAATTCTTGTGATAAAGGCATAAGTGCTATGGCAAATGAGGCAATAAATATTCTGGGCCTTATCAGCAAAAATAGATTTTTGTTTTGAAATACATGCAATATTGAACTTTGGATATGCATGTAAGGAAGAAACTTCTATGAAAAAAACTTCTTTGTCATATACGTAATTGTCATCTTGCTTCATAACATCTTCTAAAATGCTACTTAAGGAAGTGACGTTAAAGTTGAGATCCTTAAAGTGACACAAAATATATATTTCATGATTTTTCATGTGGCTTTAGTAAGAACGAAATAAAACCTTATAACCTAAGTTCAGTTAAGATCACCTCCCTAAACTTGCTTCTCTATCTCTAGAATACCCAAATTATGATATTTTCTTGTTTTCAATAATAATCGTAAAATGGCCCTGTAATTGTTAAAAAGTCAAAATTCTGATTCCAATTAACATGTATATTTGTTAAATGACCTACTTAACACTATCAACCTATGTTTGTCTATGAGTTTGCTGTAAATAAGTTCCCAAAATTATGTTTAAGTTACTGGCATGTGCCATTGTCAGCTTTTCAATAAGAAATAAGGACTTTTATCCATTTATTGTCACCATACTGAACTGATAAGCATTTGCTTTCAAATGTTCAAAAGCAAACACTACAATTTATGAAGTTTGAAATTTTGGTCACCAACAACATACTCTGTGCCCCATTGAGTAGATAATAGAAAAGGAGCAAGAGGTCTGAGATTTGAATCCCGCATTCAGCTTGACAATTTAGTCTGCAATGGAGAACTGTTCTAAGTTAGGTTTGGGTGCAATGCGACATTGAATGTCAGTGTAGTACCACCCTTGATTTGCTAGTTCCAGTCGTTGCTTGCAGGTTTCAGGATATCTGCAATGATGCTAGTGGCCGTGATACTACTCTTAAAAATTGCGTTTAACACCCAGATCACCTCACCTTATCCAGGCCAATACTTTTTTGCTTCAGTGATGTTAATGAAGTCTCCCATCCCACTTCTAAATCTCTCCTATGAAATTCACAACATTAAAAATTAACCCCCCAAAATCCTTCACTTTCATGATAAGTGTTAAAGTTTTGTATTTCAAAGACTTTCTTTAATGTCTTACAATACATAACATCAATATTTATTTTCATCTTAATGATCATGAAAATCAGTGTCCAGCTTGGTCATCAACATGAGAATACCTGTCCAAAGCAAATCTTAGAGAGGCTTTACAGATGAGGGATAGGTTTCTCTGGTGTATGGACAGCTTCAGGACTATCAGATAGCCCTGTCTGATAGACACCCATATAAAGACAGAGGAATCATGAATTCTGACAAGAAAATCCATTAATGCAAGTCTACGACAAAGCAAGGCAAGTGGAAGGAAGCCCAGACATCGATATCCCATTTATTATGAGCTCTCAGTGGACAGGACTCGGTGTGTGTGATTTAGATGTAATTGTCAACACAGATAAAAGCCTACCCGACTATTTAGTAGTGGATACATGATCAACCTGGAGCTCTTTTGTTGGGGAGACTTGATATATTAGTTAGAGATATGCGACCATTTTGTGTTGAGATGTTTTTGTCATGTGTTTTCTTTGTGTGTGGAGGAGATGAGTAGCATATAATGGTGTACAGAAAACTGGATATGAACTGGCGGGATCTGTCTGAATACAATAACATAACAGTGTATAACTGTGGATACATGTCAGGTTTTTAAGGTTATAAAATCTTCTGGAAGTTGGTTTTTGTATAAAGTGAAAAAACAAAATAGTGGAGTGTTGTGATCTCATAGATTTTTTTGTCAGGTAGTATAAAGGTATGGTTAACAAATGATGTTGCTAGAAAGCTTTGAAATTATAAAATGTGAATATATAAATAAAAATATGTGCTAATATTTCATATTTGGATCTCATTTCTAAAAGAGAGGAAATATTCACTATTCAATTATAAGATGAGGAAGAAGTTCGGATATTTTTGTTGTTTATAATGTTGTTTAACACATTTTTAGGTGTACACAATCAGAAATTTTCTTTCCTAGTTATAATAAATTCAAATATATCCAATATCCACCTTAATGAAAGAGGCATTAGTGACCATGAAGTGTTGTCAGGTAATAGCTGCATCTTGAAGGTTGGCAAAATGATAGAGCAGTCTCTAAAAGAAGAATCATTTGCTTTCAGAGATTGAAATATCAAACAAACAAAAACAAAGAGCATAATTGGAGCAGTGCTTATTTTGAAGGATGACGTAACAGAACAATTACGATAAAAAAATAGATGTTGACTTGCCTTTATCAGAAAATCTAAAAAACAATACAAGAATTGTGAAGCGGAAGCGACAATTAGGTGTTGGTCTGATCAATGGTTGTATCATGAAAGATTGCATAACAGAGTAAATACGATAAAATGAAATAATTATTTACCTGCTTAGTTTGAGAAAATCAAGAAAACAGTAAATATCCAATACAAGATCTCGAGACGACAGTGAGGTGTTGGTTGGATCAATCTTGCATGTTGAAGGACGGAAGTCTACTGGGAGTGCACATGTTCCCCACAGCTCCACAAGGAAATATTCCAAATCAGTGAGCGCAGACACACGTGAGGGGAATCTGTCAGAGATCTGGCAGCACCGAGTTATCAGCGGATCCGTGAATGAATCGGTTCCACCAGGTGACAACTAACTGCTTATGAATGGCAGGAGAGACACAATCTGGAGTGAATGTGTCACATGCACACACTGAGCAGGAGAGAGTGTGAAGAGAAGAGTTCCTTGAGGAAGACTGTTGTCACTGAAGAAATACAGGGCTGTGAATGAATCAGTTCCGAACAGTGACAATGAAGTGATGAACGAGAGAAGAGAGAAAATCCTTTGTAAATACTGCACATGTACGCTCAGAGTAGCTAGAGTGCACTGAAGAGGGTTATTCCTTGAGGGAGGAAGACTATTGTCACTGAAGAAAATGCAGGTCTGTGAATGAATCAGTTCCACTAGGTGACAATGAACTGGTGAATGGCAGAAGATAGAAAATCCTGAGGGAATACTTCACGTGCACTGAGCACACACTGGGATTGAGAGGGAGAGTCTGATACTGGAGGTAGACTGCTTGTAGTGAAGAGAGCGTGCCTCCAGCTCTTGGTGTTGGCTGCAGTCCGCCTCAGAGTGTTGTGTTGTGACGGCTCCTTCAATCCTGCTCACTCTCTCACTCACTCACTGGTGCGATCAAACGGCTTAGCCCTGTCTCTCTCTTCTCACAGCTTAGCCTGCCACGGCTAGGTGTAAACTGACGAGGGATTTACCCTCCACTGATAAACTCTCCTCAATCTTATTGGCTCCCGATCCGTGACATGAATAACTCCCCTCTCAACCAGAGGGGCTTATGTGTTCCCTCTCAAACACACGCACATGCATGCACGCTCCTTCACCCACTGAACATGTTAATATGCATTCTCTCATGTCCTCATTTGATTACACAATGAGCTGATTCCTTGCATTGCAGACACCAATTTGTAGGAGATTGGGAGTCTGCAGTGGGGATGACGGAGGGAGGGAGAGGAGTTTCTTTGTGCTGTGAGTCAGTATCTTACAGACTGAGAAATATGCTGGGTGGGTTGACAGACTCCAAGCTTATAATAGAGCTGCAGCTGGCACCTAGACACAGCTGACTGACCTCGCCAGGGGAGGGAGTACCATCCCCTTAATCCAGGGATGGTGATGACAAGGGTGGGGGGATGGGCAGGGTGAGATTGCTTTAGGGGTACAGGGGACATGGCTCTAAATGAGTTGTAAGGGGTAAGAGTTTTTGAAAGGGACAAAGATTTCTGATCCCATGGAGTGGAGTGAACCATTAGGCACAGCTGACTGACCCCTTCTTTGGGTGTTGTGAGAGTGTAGAGGGAGTCTATGGGATGTAGCCGTTTCATCATCATCCTCCTCCTCCTCATCATCATCATCATTATCATCATCAGAGAACACAACTTACTTACCCAATAGGAGGGATAATCGGCGGTGCAGGGGTATATTAAGGGGGGGGGAGTGTAATTTCATCACCAGACACTATCTTGCTACTCCATAGGGAGGGGTATGGGTGACACAAACCTCTTTTTTGGCCAATGCAGGGTTGTATGGGAGGTGGAAATATATCATTATCATCGGAAGCAACTAACTTTTCCAAAGGGAGAGGGCTGGTGGGACCCAGCTGACAATTAGTGCAAGGACATGGCTTACAAATAGGGTGGGATCTGAGCAGGGGGAACACTGCTGATAAATTTGGGGTAAGAGCTGGGTAAGGATGTGTATGAATTACAGTGGGGCACAGCTCACTGACCTCCCCAGGGGTGCCGGGGTACACTGCAGGCTGGCAGATTAACATCGCTCAAGCATGAAACTCTCACAAATCCAATTTGGTTCAGTTTTAATGTGCACAGTTGGTGTGGTCTCATATGACTCTGCCATCGAGAACAGAAAGCTATCTATTACACTTAGTAGAATGGGGAATAAAGCAGGAAACAGGTATAAGGAGGAGCGAAAACATGTATTATATCTTACTATCTTACTGAGATAATCTGGATTAATGAGATGATAATGCCTTAGTCTTAACTCTTAGTCTTCTTATTTCTGAGATAAGTCTGATAAAATCAACCCCATTACATATCAGTTCTTTACTTCCATATCTAATTTGAATGTGTGTTAGTATGACTGCACCTATAAGAACAGGCAGATTAAAGATAAGTCTCTCTCAGTCAGACCCTTAAATAAGATACAACCTAAGCAAATCCATGGTAGAGCCTGATTTTTTTAATGAAGAAAATCTCGATCAGGCTCCTTTTCATCGGGGTGGGGTAGCGCAGTGGTTAGCGCTTTCGGCTTCCGATCAAGAGGTCTGTGGTTCGAATCCCGCTAGGGGCTCGACAACTTTGTCTGCAGTAGAGAACTGTTCTACATGCAGTCATGTTTGGGTGCAATGTTACATGAATTTCAGTGGAGTATCACCCATAGTTCACTAGTTCCAGTCGATGCTCGCAGGTTTCACCACAAAGCATAGCCACAATGGTGTTGCGGGCTTTCTCCCTGCAATGATACTAGCAGCCACAAAATAAGTGAAATACTCTTGAAAGCGGCATTAAACCCCATATCATCTCACCTCACCTCTTTTTCATCATATTATTTTTTCAAATCAAAATTTAGATTAATTGACCAATTTTCATTTTAGAGTCTGCATGTTGCACTAAAGACTGAAATTTAATCTTTGAAATATCTTTTTAAAAATGCAATTACTTTTTGCAACACTTGGCTTTAATTTTGCTTTCTTTGGGTTGAACTGCCAGGTAAAATGAAGTGTTGGCGTGTTGTCCAACTGGGGGATGATACATGCATAGCTGAATTGATTTTAAGCTTAGTTGGGTAATCAGCCCAGATTAAATTGTATACTTTATAAATGGCTTTATGATACTCTTTCAAGGTGCTTAACACTAAAGTTTTGAGTTTGACAAACATTAAAACTTGAAAAAAATTCTTTGATAGAAGTTAACAAAAAATGCAAATAAGAAAAAATATATAATTGAAATATATGTTCAAACAAAATTTATAGATTTGTTGTACCTCTACCTAAGTTTGGTTTTCTGGATGACAGATTAGAAAATGTGAATCAGTACTACGACAAACTGAAGGAAAGTAACTGCACACATCATTAGATATATCTGACAAATTTGTATTGAAATAATTGATTAGTGGCAAAGTTATTAGCCAGACACTATGTGTAGCAGTCAGACTGTTCCCATTATAATAAGGATTATCCCTTTAACCAATCAAGCAAAGCATAGCTAGGCTATAACAGTAAATATCCCATTCCCATAACAGCAAGTAATGTCAAAATGCTGACCATCCCACCTACAGACGTATATGCGAAAATACTGGACATAATGAATAGGGATATTCGACTATTTATATAATCAACTTAATCTGTTTATCCCCTGCACCAACAGAGTTGCGGGGGGTATTAAGATCAAATTTGATATGAACATGCAGAATTACAAAAAGGTGCGTCATTATGAACTATTTAAACAAAATTATCATAAAATCTTTTGGTTTTTAGCAAAAAATGGGACTTTGTAAGAAAACTGTTTCAAATACTGTCTGGCTCATAATTTCTAAACAAATCATCTTATTTTGAATAAATATGGTTTTGAGATACATAATTACTTGAACAGTTTTGAACCATGTTTAGCTCTTAAGTTTTACAGTAATTATCTGATTTTTATCAAATTTGGTATGAAGATTCATAATTACACAAAAATATATTAACAATTTTAACAATATTTTATAACATTTTGTGATTTTTGTTAAAACTCCTACCCAGTTTATAACTTCTCAACTACTCATCTGATTTTGATCAAATTTTGTATGAAGATGCTGAATACATGAACATATGTCATTACTAACAATGTTGAAATATTTTTTGTAAAATTGTTAGTGTTGGGGAAAAAAGACGTGTATTTGGAAGAAGATTGTAGAGAGTATGTCTGTATTATAATTTGTTCTCTTTGTTGGCTTGTTAATGATAAAATTCATCAGAGAGATAAAGAAATACATGAATGTTCATATGAAAAAAATGCTATCTGCATATCGTGATTTTAATCTGTGTAATGACACAACAAATATGATTTAAAAATATTTCAATGAATTATGTGATTTTGTCAAAGTTATATTGATTTCAATTATTTTTTGAGTCCTTCTTTATTATATAAAACATTGCACATGGCATATAATTCAGTAAAGTAATAAGGTATGATTACTTAACTGATAAGATATATGATACTTTAAAAGAAATTGCATTTGTGGGGGATATAGCAAGTCCATGTCAGCTGCTTGTTACCAATTTATTTAAATCTTCCATACTCTCCACTGTGCTCCATCCAAATCCATATAGCATATTACAGCAGGGAACTAAAAGATATAGGATATTAAACAAGCTCCAGTGTAATACTGTTTGTATTAGTTGAGTTTATGATAGTTTGATAACTAATTGTAAAGAAGCTTAGTTTTGTGTCCATTTCTTACCTATATTTGTCAAACAAAATTGCTGGCAACTGCTTTGCCATCCTCCCACGCATGGCCTATTATTACGCCAGCCCCAATGACTTAGTAAGATAGGCCCTTACACATTTCCTGTACTTTCCTATGTTTGTCACCTAGGGCGCTGCACTCAAAACACAAATTTTGACTGGTTGGCAGCAAGGTTTAAATTAGCCAGTGATAGACTGGTGCAATTTAAAGCCATATATGGGGGAGGAAGCTGCTGTGCTGTGAGTCAGATCAACCATTGTGATAATGGTTTAAGTGTGATGTCACAACTGCAAACTATTATGACACATGTGCAGCAGTATTATACCAGTGTAATATTCACAAACAGATATTACACTGCGGTATCTAAGATTGAGATGTGTGTGCCTCGCTTTGGTGGGTATATTTTAGTCTGCCAATCAAGTGCTCCAGATTGTACAGCAAGAAACAAAACACTGACCCTATGATAAGTGCCCCTCTCTTGGGTGGGTGTATGTTAGTCTTCTAACCCACTGAGTGCTAACATATCTTGATACAGCATAAAACTGATGAGTTAAACAAATCACTGACCAAAACTGCTAACATAGTTTTAAGTTAGAGTAATAAAACACTGACCCAATGATAATCGAGTGTCCTTTTGGGTTGCTGAGGTTGCTGATTGAGTGTTTTAGAATGTGTTGCTAACATAGCCTGAAACAGCAAGAAACAAGTAGAACAAAACACTGAACCTATGATAAGCGTCTCTTTCGTGGGTATATAATATTATACATGTGAGTCTTCCAACCACCTGAGTACTGTGGATTGTCTTTCTAACATAGCGTATATCAGCAAGAAACAAGTAGTACAAAATACTGAACCTGTGATAAGCATCTCTTTCGTGGGTATATAATATCATACATGTGAGTCTCCCAACCACCTGAGTACTGTGGATTGTCTTTCTAACATAGCGTATATCAGCAAGAAACAAGTTGTACAAAACACTGAACCTATGATAAGCGTCTCTTTCGTGGGTATATAATATCATACATGTGAGTCTCCCAACCACCTGAGTACTGTGAATTGTCTTTCTAACATAGCGTATATCAGCAAGAAACAAGTAGTACAAAACACTGAACCTATGATAAGCATCTCGTTAGTGGATATATAATATCATACACGTGAGTCTCCCAACCACCTGAGTACTGTGGATTGTCTTTCTAACATAGCATATATCAGCAAGAAACAAGTAGTACAAAATACTGAACCTATGATAAGCATCTCTTTAGTGGATATATAATATCATACACGTGAGTCTCTCAGCTACCTGAGTACTGTGGATTGTCTTTCTAACATAGCGTATATCAGCAAGAAACAACTAGTACAAAACACTGAACCTATGATAAGCGTCTCTTTAGTGGATATATAATATCATACACGTGAGTCTCTCAGCTACCTTAGTGCTGTGGATTGTCTTTCTGACATAGCGTATATCAGCAAGAAACAAGTAGTACAAAATACTGAACCTATGATAAACATCTCTTTAGTGGATATATAATATCATACACGTGAGTCTCTCAGCTACCTGAGTACTGTGGATTGTCTTTCTAACAGCGTATATCAGCAAGAAACAAGTAGTACAAAATACTGAACCTATGACAAGCGTCTCTTTAGTGGATATATAATATCATACATGTGAGTCTCTCAGCTACCTTAGTACTGTGGATTGTTTTTCTGACATAGCGTATATCAGCAAGAAACAAGTAGTACAAAATACTGAACCTATGACAAGCGTCTCTTTCGTGGGTATATAATATCATACACGTGAGTCTCTCAGCTACCTGAGTACTGTGGATTGTCTTTCTAACAGCGTATATCAGCAAGAAACAAGTAGTACAAAATACTGAACCTATGACAAGCGTCTCTTTTGTGGGTATATAATATCATCCACGTGAGTCTCTCAGCTACCTGAGTACTGTGGATTGTCTTTCTAACAGCGTATATCAGCAAGAAACAAGTAGTACAAAATACTGAACCTATGACAAGCGTCTCTTTTGTGGGTATATAATATCATCCACGTGAGTCTCTCAGCTACCTTAGTACTGTGGATTGTCTTTCCAACATAGCGTATATCAGCAAGAAACAAGTAGTACAAAATACTGAACCTGTGATAAGCATCTCTTTAGTGGATATATAATATCATACACGTGAGTCTCTCAGCTACCTTAGTACTGTGGATTGTCTTTCCAACATAGCGTATATCAGCAAGAAACAAGTAGTACAAAATACTGAACCTATGATAAGCATCTCTTTAGTGGATATATATAATATCATACACGTGAGTCTCTCAGCTACCTGAGTACTGTGGATTGTCTTTCCAACATAGCGTATATCAGCAAGAAACAAGTAGTACAAAATACTGAACCTATGATAAGCATCTCTTTAGTGGATATATAATATCATACACGTGAGTCTCTCAGCTACCTGAGTACTGTGGATTGTCTTTCTGACATAGCGTATATCAGCAAGAAACAAGTAGTACAAAACACTGAACCTATGATAAGCATCTCTTTAGTGGATATATAATATCATACACGTGAGTCTCTCAGCTACCTGAGTACTGTGGATTGTCTTTCCAACATAGCGTATATCAGCAAGAAACAAGTAGTACAAAATACTGAACCTATGACAAGCGTCTCTTTTGTGGGTATATAATATCATACACGTGAGTCTCTCAGCTACCTGAGTACTGTGGATTGTCTTTCTGACATAGCATTTATCAGCAAGAAACAAGTAGTACAAAACACTGAACCTATGATAAGCATCTCTTTAGTGGATATATAATATCATACACGTGAGTCTCTCAGCTACCTGAGTACTGTGGATTGTCTTTCTTACATAGCATATATCAGCAAGAAACAAGAGCAATACCCAAGACTGACCTGTGATGAGATTCACGCGGGTGGGTACGTCTACGTGAGTCCGCCACCCGCCTCAATGAGCATTGTCAGTCTTGCTTACCCAGTCTGACTTCACAACATGCCAGGATATAGTTAAACACCCTTTTGTTATCTCCTAAAATAGTTTTAGAGCTTCAAGGTACATTGAATGGTTTCCTTTACCTCTTTGGAAGCTGTTTATGGCAGACATAAATTTTCACCTGTGATGATGGTGTTTTGGATTTGAAAGGTTTGTTGTAGCTAATGCCTGTTAAAACTGAGAAGGTTTTCTTTGCGAGATTTTTATCAACAAAGTGCATATTCCTGTCAGTTTTGCCTGAGGGGAGAGAAAGGCCTTTGTATGCAGTCTTGTTTTGCATTCAATACCACTGTCTGTTGGGAATCTGTTGGGGGTCTTGAATAACATTTGATCACACGCATTGTTGTTGACATAATGTAAGAGATTATAATTGACGGCAGGTTAACTTATAGACTAGCATTTAATCTCTGAAATGAAAATTTCACCCATAAATCTCATATTTGAAAACAAAGTAAATAATATGAAAAAGACTGAGGATTTTTTATTCAAAATCAAGCTTTCCAGCGTTCTTATAGTTTTGCTGAGGTTTGTACCCTATTTAGGGTAACAGACTGGTTCACTGCATATGGTAATGATTATGATCTTACAAAAATAATTTTCATGATAGATACAAACTTATCAGTAGCATACTAAACAGCAACCTCAAGAAATAAACAGTGTAAGGAACAGAGAAAATGTGAGCATGTTTCATGTTTTGTAGATTTCAACTTGCTAACCAGGAGAAATTTGTTCATGCATCAGTTAAGATGAAACTTAAACAAAATAAAGCTATCCAATGCTTTCAGGTTTCAGTGCAATGCATAGCCACAATTCATAGGGCTTTCTCCCTGCAATAATACTAGCAGACGTGATATAAGTGAAATACTCCTGAATGCGGCTTTAAAACCCAACACATCTCACTTCACCTCAAAATAAAGCTTGCAATAAAATATTTTCTTATTTCCTAAAAAGTAATGTTTAATGTTTAAGAAAAGTGTATGTGAAAGGCATAAGACAGGTTATAAGTTATCACTTACACATCCTGCTGTATCAGAGAATTTTATCTGTGAAGCTCCTACAATACCCTTGTATCTATCAGGCCAAGTTCCTTGTATCATTGACGGCTGCATGGTTAATCATAGCAATGTTTAGCATGTGTGTTTATCAGTCAATGAAATGTCTTTTTGCAAGGAACTTGAAGCAAATATCTCGAATTCGATGGTCCTATCTATAAGTTCTGCTATTGCAAGTCATTTCATGCCTGGTTATTTGCAGCATTGGCAGCATTTGGCAGCATACTGCCTGATATTGCGTGATATGGCCATTTTATTGAAGGATATCAGTAGATTGGAATACACTGAGGTAGCAAGCTGCTTCCTCCATCATATCATTTAAAGGATATTTTGGAGTTACTTTAAGAAATAACTAACATTTAGATAAAGGGGGCAGTTGCATGATTTTTTAGATGAAGTATTTCCATGAAAATGTTTCCAATTGCAAGACGCTGTTTTTATCAAAATATGCAGTTGTACCATGATCAGTTCAGCTTTACGATTCCATTTTACTACCTCAAAAGGATGTAAAGGTGTTCACACCAAAATGGCAGCCCGTGGTTTTTGTTTGATACTTGATCATTTCCTCTACGACTATGGATGATTGGGTTGAATAATGGGATGCTTTGAGCCTTTGAAGATTATACATTTGGCATAAACTAATGTTTATTGAGAAAAATTTAAAGAAATAAATCTTTTAAAAAATGTGCCACTGCCATTTTAAGACACCATTGAACTTCATTATACTTGTCCTTAATTACTTTGTTAACGTTCTAGTTCAGTGTCTACATAGAGAATATCTATAAAAATTACTAATATGGGAGATTGCCCATAGGCAAATGGTTATGAAGGTTTTCTCCCCATGAGGATACTATATATAAGTGAATATCCTTGAAAGGGATTTAAAACCAAATGACCTCGTCTCACCTGCATCTTGGGTGCAGTGGTCTTATAATGATATACTCCACACAGTTCATGTGTGCATTGAGTGGTGTATGGAGCTGACCCTTGACCTTCACTCAGCGCATGTCATTGTGCTTGACATAATCACATGCACATACACAATACCTCACAGCTACATGCCCATAAGCTTTCAATTTGCTCTCAAATACTTCACTCTCATGAATAATTCATGCAATCTCTCGCCTTGGCATGTGCTCAAGGGTAGACTTTAGCACTTTTTATGGTACTTCATGCTTCTGAGTGTTAAAAGTGTGCCTTAAAGGAAACCCTTACTTCTACAAACTATTAAAATGCATTTGAATTATGATGCAATTAACATATTTCAGATAAATATATATTCAGGATCTGTAGTTGCACTGGTGCATGAAAATCATAGGTCATGTTCAGAGAGAGAATATTCAAATACTGGTCTGAGGTGGAAGTATCATGGAGAGAACATTCAGATACTGGTCTGAGGTGGAAGTATCATGGAGAGAATATTTAGATACTTTTCCAAATTGCAAGTGACAGGGAGAGAAACTTCAGATCTTGGTCAAAGTTGCAAGTATCAGGGAGAGAATCTTCAGATCTTGGTACAAGTTGCAAGTATCAGGGAGAGAATCTTCAGATCTTGGTCCAAGTTGCAAGTATCAAGGAGAGAATATTCAGATCTTGGTCCAATTTGCAAGTATCAGGGAGAGAATATTCAGATCTTGGTCCAAGTTGCAAGTATCAGGGAGAGAATCTTCAGATCTTGGTACAAGTTGCAAGTATCAGGGAGAGAATATTCAGATCTTGGTCCAAGTTGCAAGTATCAGGGAGAGAATATTCAGATCTTGGTCCAAGTTGCAAGTGTCAGGGAGAGATTATTCACAAACATTATGACTCAGAGTGCTATGACTGCATAGTGTTGATGTTTTAACAAAATTCACCTGCCTTCACTCATTGGCAGTGATTGCATTCAGTGATAACTGGTTTTCATATCACTTATGAAAAGTGAATTTTAGAATAATAACTTTGATTCTTTTGACATCAAATATATCAACACGTTTTGATAAGAATAAAAACATTTGTGGTAATCCCGTGATATTTTTATGTTTTATCAATTTTGTGTATTACTAGAAGATATTTGTCAGAGAATCAGAATGACTGAAACACTGATGAAGCACAATCAAAGAGTGTAACACCAAGTTCTGGGAAAATTCAGTCTTACTGCCGAGAAAGGTAGTGCCAAACCAAGATCTAATGTGGCAGAAACCAATGTTAGGTGCAGGGTTGAGGTTTTCTATGGCTACTGCACTGAATACATAAGATATTTTACTAAAATTTTGAGGAAATATAATTTTTCATCTCTGGAAATGGTACAATCAAGCTAAGGTAATGTGCAAAAATCTAAGATGAAAGTGTCGGTAACAGAGACAGCGAAGTGACAGAGTCTGGGCGGAGTGTGTCGGGTGTGTTTGAGGTTCTCGGCTAGTGTGTATGAGTGTGTTTAAGGGCGACACTCCGTGACCCCAATACTGAGAACTGCACACATCACAGGCGGCCGCAACTCCTGCAAACATTGATCTGCTGGCTGTTTGCACATGCAGAGTATCACGATGTTCACTTCTGCAAAAAGATGTCGTAGGTTTGCATCTCAAAGGATCTCTAGTTTGATCTTAAAGTGCACAGACCCAGCCTATTTTGTGCTTAAATTGTTATAAATAGTTACCGTAATTTGGAGTTGGAGTTCAAGGAATAAATTGAAATAAATTCATGTAATAAAGGAGTATTTAAAAAATCATGTTCTATCTTATTTGTTTTCTGTAATAAATAGTTAAGCCTTTTATGACCACTGGTGCAGGGAATAGATTGAACATGAAATTATATATGATTTAGTGATGTTATTCAAAGGGACTGGAAATTATGCAAAATTTTGGTAAAGCTTATGTGACTTATGATTTGACAACACATTAACACTTTACCAGCAATTGCCATTAATGGTTGAAGCAGAAGAAAGAAAAAAAAGAAAATAAAGAAATCATATTTTATGAACTACAGAAATAAAAAACTAATAGGGTGAAAATATGGAACTGGCCAAAGAATAATGCAATCTCTACCTGAAATAATTAGTAGAAATAGGTTCATCTTTCTCCTTAAAACATTCAAGTTTACAATAAACCAAACACATGCCCAAGTGTAAGTCCTGTAAAGAGGTCAAGGTAGTTGTTACAATGCTGGACCTAACACATTGTTTGCAGGTAGTTGAGGAGACTATACAGACCCTTGAGCACCCAGTGGTCAGATTCAGGAGGTGCTCAGTGTTTGCTTGTTTGTGCAGGTATTACCTGGAACACATGACAGAGCTAATGGTCAGTGTGTAAACACCATGGAGGTCAGTGTGTGATAAACACAGGATTATAGCCTGGACCCTATACTCCTTCAAGAATGATAAGCACACTCACCCCTGTTATGTGTACAAGTCTTTTATTTTGAGATCACGCTGCTATCGATGCTAAACATACTCTCAGAAAAAAGTGATTTGATCCTCAATGTTGACTTTAGAATTTTTAAACACATAATGACATTGAGTTCATGATAAAAGCAGGATTACAACCAGTAGCCCTTTCATGAAATATAAGCACCTTCCCCCACACACTATCATGGAGCAGGTCGTTTGTTGTCATGATTTTTTAATTACTGATCTACATCACATATAGTTACATACCACTTTTGGACATAATGTCAGTGACAGAGTGGTCTTGATCCTGGAATTTGACTTTAATTAGTGTGATAATAGATACAATTTTGATGGTGTCCTGAACAATCTCATATTTCACAAACAAACCATATTTGTAGAAACATTTTAATTTTGGAAAATGTGTATAAACTTAGGTAATATCAAGATATTTATTCAATGAAAGCCTTGCATAAAATATGAGGAGTAAAACTGTAAGTTGGAGAATGGTGTCATACACAGAAGAATTGTAAATTTAGAACGTTTTTAGCAAGAAAAGAGCGGACATCAAAGCACCTCTTTGGCCATATCCATCAGCTGTAACTGTGGCAGTCTACACATTTCAGCCGCATCCTGTGTCGGACCAAACAAAACATGTAAATAATGTGCTGTGACATAACAGTAGCCTTGTGAGGCTGGTTTAAACAAACTTTCTCCATTGTTTTTACCACCTTGATGTTTGTGAAGGCTGAAAACAATTGGGTGAGTGTGAAATTTAGCACTGGCAGTGGGACAAGACAGGGTTGTCCTTTTTACCCTTTCTTTTCACTTTCCTTTTCAAAAATAAGGTATTGTCCTTTTACTGGTTTTCTTCTTTGGGAGTTTGTATCCATATCCATTTAACCTCTTTCAGTTTCATCTTACCGTCTTCTAACATGGATCAAAGTATCGGGATTTGGGAATAGAGAAGGGTTAAATGTTATTATTGTTCTAAAAGAAGCTATAAGAAAATCCTTCAAAAGTCTCTGGGTCTTCTATTACTAGCAAAACTTTTTAAAGGGACGTAGATACATTATGAAAACTTGAAAATTAAGGCACCTCAATGGTAAGAAAAGTTTATGAATTAAAAACATTTTTTCTTTCCAAGACACAAAGCTATGAGGAGATATTTGAAACTTTCACAATAATTTAGCAGGACCCATGATGTAACCTTACAAGGAATTATCAATCTTGAACTAACTCACTTCCTAGATGTTGATGAAGCATTCTTGAATTTAATAATTCAATAATTAAATTAGAAGCTAATACAGATATCTCTCATTACAATTAGACTTAAAACAGGAAGAGAAATGAAATACACTCATTACCCAAGCAATCTGAACTGAAAATGGACACTTAACTGATAAAGTCAAGGAGCTCCTAGAGTCTTATAGAACACATTTGCATTGCATATTCAGTAATCTCTTGATTTGATCAAGACACCAAAGTGACAATTGAACTTATCCATTATAAGCCATTTAGACTGTGGAATACCTTCAAACCAGTTGACACTGGGCAACTTCCAATGATAGCTTCCAATTGACTTAATTAGCATTCGATCATACCAGCACAGTACTGGAATCCATGTAGAAACTCGTATTCATAGTCCCTTAGTAGTTTCATGTACGAATGCAGATGATATTTTTAAAATCTCTTCACTGACCTGAGTGTGTCAGTTCTTAGTTCGTAAGTAGTTTCATGTACCAATGTAGATCATATTTTAAAAATCTCTTCACTTACCTGAGTGTTTCAGTAATTTGTCCCTTTGTAGTTTCATATCATATGCAGAAAAAAATTCAAAATCTCTTTACATATACCGTACCTGAGTGTGTGAGGACTTTAGTCTTTTAGTAGTTTCATTTACGAAAGCAGATGATATATTCAGAATCTCTTTACTACCTGAGTGTGTCAGTACTTTTAGTCTTTTACTAGTTTCATTTATGAAAGCAGATGATATTTAAAAAATATCTCATCACTTACCCGAGTTTGTCAGTACTCCTTCAGACCATGCCGCCAGCACTGATCACCTGGTGTTGTACCTGTCTGTTGGGATCTAATCTGTGGGTAAATACCTGGCCCGTCCCAGGAGCCAGGTAACTGGCATGCAACAGTAACACCTGAGATGTCCCACTCAGACCCCAGCTCACACGCAACAGGCTTAGTCAATACATGCATTGTGAGACCTAGACTACCTCGTAGTCTCTGAATGAAAATTGCAGATATAAGATTTAGTTTGAAATGGATAAGTAATTATATAATTGGTAGACTCTATCTAGAGTCTGAAATAAAATTAGGCCCGAAAATCTAAGCTATTTCCTCGGAAAAAAAGTACACTGATTGCATGTTTTCACTTTTATATTTAATTTTTATCAACTATTTTCATATTTATCAAAATATACGGAAACTTCTTTTTTTTCAATTTTATGTCTGTCTCACAGACTCTAGTAAAAAAAATTTTTTTAACCTAATCAACTTAGGAAATTTTTTTGCAAATGTAGTTTCAAACAGGTCTGAGTTAAACAATTCAGCATTCCCTGTCATTATAATCTATGTAGAATTAATTTTAAAAATTCAAATATAATAATGATGATAATAGTCCATTTGTATAGCGCCTTTCCACGTCACTTGGATATATGCTCAAAGTATCAACAATTTAATCAAGATTACTAAAAGAGTAGGCGCCTTTAATTTTGAGTGGCCTCTAACAGGAATCTAAATCAGGAAAGTAGACCAGAGATTAGCTGTTTTCCTTGGAATTTCAGGACAAGCAGGTGACAGGTTAATTTAGCTGTAAAGGGGTTAATGCATTACTGCAAAGTGAATTTTTTGACATTTGAGAAAATATTTAGGCTAAGTTAAATTTGTTAAATTACTTTTGAAGTTTATTTTTCAAATTATGAAAATTCTTTTTGAGAAACTCGGTCAGGGACTGTGGAAGCAAAGGCTGTGAATAAAGGCAATTGCTAGCATGCCAGTTCGGGGGAATTTCATTTGGCAGTCAAATGGAAGTAATTAGCAGCTTTCAGCAATACATGTCGTGTGTAAAATAAACTTTAAAAGAAACCAGCTCTTAACCTTTTAACTGCTAAAGTGCAGTTAGAAGATAAAAATGTGAACAAAGCTCCTTTATTTCAGTTCATTTTTCAGATATTTCTATTGACAGAATATTTTGAATGATTTTGAAAACACCAAGCCTTTACATCTTTATATCTTTACTTTTATTGTCAATTCATTCCTAAAATATATATTTATATTTAAAGTTAATAGTTATGAAATTTCATTGAATCCTAAGTCAATGCTTATGGATTTGAGTTTTTAACAGAAACTATGTTAGCATCATCTTGTAGCTACGATGAATATCAAATTCAAATTAAAAAATCTTTTGTCTCTATTTCCAAGAGAATGTGCAACAGATCAATATCATATGTTGTAGATTTATCTTCTTAACTTTAGTTTTGCCTTTTTGGCTTAATTTGAAATTGAAAAAAATCATTTCTTGTTGCATATGCGAGTGTTCATTCTAATTTCCTTTCCAGTAAAATGTCTGGTTTAATAATTTACTTTTAAAGTTTTGATATCATTACCATGATTGCAAATGAAGCTCTTTTCAAGGACTCAAGGGAATTTCTGGTATTTGGAATATTTAATAACATTGATTCCATGGAAATAAAGGCCTGAATTATTTGATGTCTCTGAAGCAAGAAATCAGTAAAATTCAGAAATGGAACAAAACATCAGCATGTGATGGAATTCCTTCATGAATAAAGTGTAGGAAATTGATTTATCTTGTTGAAGTTTGAAAATGATATTTTAAAAAAGTCAGTGAAGTATTAATCAATTTCTACAAGAATGCGATCCCCGCATATATTGCACTTTAATCAAATCAAATCTAAGGATGGGGTGATATAGTTCGTTGTAAATCCATCAAACCAATTGGCCCTTCTCCTTTGTCCTGAATGAATGAACATAACAAAAATAAATCCTAAATATTTGGCAGTTAGATTGAAATTGGATTAAAAGTGGGGGGAAAAGTACTCTCTTGGGATTCAAATTCATACTTTCAGGGGCTTTTCCTCTCAACAACGGTCTAAGAGCAGCCCCTTTACTCGCATGTTACTCCATGCAATAATACAAACATCCAAAATATATGTAAAATATTCTTGAAAGTGGTACAAAACCCCAAAATCACCTCACTTTGCCTAATATGGCTCAGCAGACCTCACCTGTTCAGCTGATTTCTGCAATCTGATGTACTTTGATAAGTATGATTTATTGTCCACAATTGTAGTGCCACTGTGATTTTTAATGCAGCTCAGATTTTAAACCTTAGAGAAACTTGAATTTGCTCTCTCAAGAAATTCATATCACGGCTATGTGAATCTTTTCATTGAATAAATATCCGTCTTTTAAAAGTCTGGAGTATATGTGCTGGATTAGTGGACTGTTGTACAAATAGGATCTATAGAGAATCAGTGAGATCTGCTGAATGAGAAGACTGTTGTACAAATAGGTGCTATAAATTATAAATTAGACCTTCTGGATTAGAGGACTGTTGTACATATAGGATCTATAGAATATCAATAAGATCTGCTGGATGAGAAGACTGTTGTACAAATAGGAGCTATAACTTATCAATTAGACCTGCTGGATTAAAGGACTTTTGTGCAAATAGGAGCTATCAATTAGACCTTCTGGATTAGAGATCTGTTGTACAAACAGATGCTATAGATTCGAATGTCAATAAGATCTGCTGGGTTAGAGGACTGTTGTACAAATAGGAGCTATCAATTAGACCTTCTGGATTAGAGATCTGTTGTACAAATAGGAGCTATAAATATCAATTAGACCTGCTGGATTAAAGGACTTTTGTGCAAATAGGAGCTATCAATTAGACCATTCTGGATTAGAGATCTGTTGTACAAACAGATGCTATAGATTCGAATGTCAATAAGATCTGCTGGGTTAGAGGACTGTTGTACAAATAGGAGCTATCAATTAGACCTTCTGGATTAGAGATCTGTTGTACATATAGGAGCTATAAATATCAATAAGATCTGCTGGATGAGAAGACTGTTGTACAAATAGGAGCTATAACTTATCAATTAGACCTGCTGGATTAAAGGACTTTTGTGCAAATAGGAGCTATCAATTAGACCATTCT
Organism: Phorcus lineatus; assembly: GCA_921293015.1. Taxonomy (NCBI): domain Eukaryota; kingdom Metazoa; phylum Mollusca; class Gastropoda; order Trochida; family Trochidae; genus Phorcus; species Phorcus lineatus. Next base: position 22,780,973 of record OV121096.1, on the reverse strand, counting down.
GGATTAGAGATCTGTTGTACAAACAGATGCTATAGATTCGAATGTCAATAAGATCTGCTGGGTTAGAGGACTGTTGTACAAATAGGAGCTATCAATTAGACCTTCTGGATTAGAGATCTGTTGTACATATAGGAGCTATAAATATCAATAAGATCTGCTGGATGAGAAAACTGTTGTACAAATAGGAGCTATAACTTATCAATTAGACCTGCTGGATTAAAGGACTTTTGTGCAAAAAGGAGCTATCAATTAGACCTTCTGGATTAAAGGTCTGTTGTACAAATAGGAGCTATCAATTAGACCATTCTGGATTAGAGATCTGTTGTACAAACATGCTATAGAATGTCAATAAGATCTGCTGGGTTAGAGGACTGTTGTACAAATAGGAGCTATCAATTAGACCTTCTGGATTAGAGATCTGTTGTACAAATAGGAGCTATAAATATCAATAAGATCTGCTAGGTTAGAGGACTGTTGTACAAATAGGATCGAGCTATCAATTAGACCTTCTGGATTAGAGATCTGTTGTACAAATAGGAGCTATAGAATATCAATAAGATCTGCTAGGTTAGAGGACTGTTGTACAAATAGGAGCTATAGAATATCAATAAGATCTACTGAATTAGAGGACTGTTGTTAAAAAAATGCTATAGAATATCAATAAGATCTGCTGGATTACAGGACTGTTGTACAAATAGGAGCTATCATTTAAATCTGCTGGATTAGAGATCTGTTGTACAATTAGGAGCTATAGAATATCAATTAGATGATTACAGCAGTGATGAGAGGCTTCTGTTGAATGATGCATCACCGTCCCATGGGGCCAATTAGCTATGAATTATGTAGGGCAATCAGTAATTGATAATTGCGCATGGGGAATTGATCCTTCATTGCTGATCTGTGCTGTTTGATAAAGTCTTTGAAGAGATGAACTGGACTGAGAGTATCATGCAGAGAATTCACTAATACAATCATCAGGGGGAACAAGTTTTATTGTTTTTTATCTTCACAATAATAGCAAAAAAAAATAAAGAGGCTATTCACATTTTTGAGAGTTCCATAGTCCTTTTTGCAAGGATGACGGCACTCTTCATGAAACTTGTTCAGGGCGAACAGGTTTGGTTTTTATTTGAACAATGAAACCAAAAAAACCCAAAGAAAGTGTTAAAATTTTGAGAAATCCTTAGTCTCTTTTAATTTTGGAGTAAATACATCTTTAACTGTAATCTTTGAGAATTAGTCACTCCTTATTTTCCTAGTGAAAATTTGAATTGATGAAAGATAGTTTCCTTATGCGCATTTATCAATCACTGATTGAGTTGGGTGTACACTGTGGCGACTGGTGTAGAAGTGTCAAATTTAGATTTTCAGTATATAGTCTTCATCCACTTCAGGCCTACCAAAGAAAAAATCTAATCGCAATGGAAAGTAGCAAAACGACCACATTAACAGACAAAATCGTAACACAATGTTGCAATCCGCATTCTGGTTCCGTCCTATACTTACAATGCTAGCAGGGACGCAAACATTTCCACTTTTTAATGTAATTTGGTATGTTAGCACTGAGATAGCACTGTGGTGTATGGTAGCGTAGAGGATAGCATGATGGCCTCTCAAATTAGGCAAGGATTCTAATTTAGGAGGAGACTTTAAAAGGTTTTGACTGTGTGTCGATGAATTTCAGTGAAGTACAACCCATGGTTTGCTAGTTCCAGCTCATGCTCGCAGGTTTCACTACAATGCATAGCCACAATGGTGTTGTGGGCTTTCTCCCTGCAATAATACTAGCAGCCGGGATATAGGTGAAATACTCTTGAAAGCGGTGTCAAACCCCATATTACATCACCTCACCTTTTACTGGATAAAAGGCTAATGGCATTTTAATCGAACCCTAACCTTCCAAATGATAAGTTAAATCTCCCTTGGTCTTTTCAAAGTGCTTTGGAGAGTAGGTTTGTTTGAATTGTTAATCGCTTGTAACATCATTGTGGAAATGTTTTATTGTTTATAGAAATAATTATAAGTCTCTGGTTTGGAAGTATGCAGAGTAATGTTCTTGGTTTTCATGAGTAACGACAACATCTCAATACGAGGAAATATGTTTTTCAGTTTACATGATTTTCAGAGTTTTAAGAGTATATGATTACTCCTTTCATCAGGTCGGATGTGTGATGAAGGATAAATAGCATGTACTCCAAAAGGTTGAGATTATCAATAAAAGGAGTTGTTACTCAGAACTGACTTAATTGTCATGAATATTAATTCAATGAAGTTTCAGGGCCAACTTTCACAAAGCTTCCATAGACTTACTTGTGTGATCATAACTCAAAATTATAACTATAGGTTTAGGGTGCCCTTAGATCTATGGGGGCTTTGTGAAAATAGGGCCCGAGTTGATACAAAGGAGAAAGATTAAAAAGAATTTATTGTTACATTTCTGAAGATAAAGAATATGAAAAATATGTTATAAAGCTCTTTTACCATAGTAGAGTGATGGTATGTTCCCTGGAAGCATCATTTGCTCATTAGGACTTTCATCTGTAAGTTTTTTGTCTGTGTGAGTCACTTAATTGATATAAACCTGTCTCGTTGAAAAATTCTAACTCTATTTGAATGCGGGTTAAATAGCTGTGTTTACACATAGATATTTTTTCCCTGAAAGGTATACTGAACCCCAAAAGAAATGCGAATCAAAAAGCTGTTGGAAATGTCATCGATTTTGTTAAATCAACAGTTTTCGTGCCTTAAATTAAATTTGTTAAGGGGCATTTTGAAATGATTAAAGCCATTTACAATTGAACTATAGCAGGCTTTTTCCCTGAAAGGTATACTGAACCCCAAAAGAAATGCGGATAAAAAAGCTGTTGACATGGTCAATTTTGTTAAATAAACAGTTTTCGTGCCTTAATTTGTTAAGGGTCATTTGGTCAAATGATTAAAGCCTATTACAATTGAACTATAGCAGCCAACCATTTTTACTATCATTTCTGAAAAGTAAATAAAAAGTTGAAAATTTCGCATTTCTTCTGGTTTTCACTGCATATATTGCTTTGAAGTTGATGGCTTAGAAGAACAATGAGTGGTGTCTTAACTTGGGTAGCGCAGGGGTTTACAAGTTTGGCTTCGGATCATGGGGTTTGTGGTTCCAATCCCGCCAAGGGCTCGGCAACTTTGTCTGCAGTAGAGAACTGTTCTACACACAGTAGGGTTTGGGTGCAATGCTATACTGTATTTCAGCACAGTACAACTCATGGTTTGTTAGTTATAAGCGATGCTCACAGGTTTCACTGCAATGCATAGCCACAATGGTGTTGCAGGCTTTTTCCCTGCAATAATACTAGCAACCACAATATAGCTGAAATACTCTTGAAATCAGCATTAAACCCCAAATCACCTCACTTCAATTTAGATTTACCGTATATTACCGTGTATAAGTCGACCCTGTGTATAAGTCGACCCCCTTTCTCAGGCCCCCAAATTGCTGTCAAAATCATATACCTCATTTTTAAGTCGACCCCCCCTAATAGCAGGTCGACAGGTCGGAGGCAGGTCGACATGAAACATGCGGCAAGTTGAGAGATTTAGTTACGGTAAGTTGATGTATCGGTAATTTTCAAAGTGAGTTGTAATACGTCAGTGTTTTGCAATACAGTAAGCATTTGTTTAATAAAAGATTGTTGTAATGAATATATCAATAATAAATATTAATAATAAAATATACATAAGTGTGTGCTCTTGTTTGTTCTTTTAAAAAAAAAAATTTTTGTGTCATTTACTTCTCGGTACATGCGCAGTGTTGCACCTAGAGTGCGTATTTGTGTAATTAGTAAATAACGCATCTATAATGAAATGTGGCGTAAAAAATAATAACTACTGGGCCACACCATGCGCAATAAATATTAAGTACGTATTTATATGCATATCGTGCGTAGCATTCGGTTTCTAACTCAATTTAAATGTTACGGTTTTCATAACGAAATTTGGAAATTCCCGTAACTATTTATAGCACATTACCAAGAACTCGTACCCGTAAGTGACCTCAGACAAAAAAAAATTTAATTGGTTAATTCAGAATGCCCGTATGTGATTCTGTCGTAACCTCTCGCACTGCTTTTCTCGGAAATTGCGGTGAATTGTTTAATTGTTACCTAGTGAATAAGGACAAACGCTATTTCCAAATCAATTACCGGTACTGTTGATTTAATACAATGCAGATCAAAGCTGTTATAATTACCGGATACGTTCGTCAATATATGTACTGAATGTAAATTAAAATTGTAAAGATAACACTAGTTTACCAAGATTTAAAAAGATTTGAATATTACGCTTTTGTTTTGGCAAAACGTTAAAACATTGTATATATCAGGAGGCTCAATCTCATGTTTCACCGGTTCCTATGTGTATGAATGATCGTAGAATCTCATTGGTCCACGTCATATGACTTGTTATGAAACACTCGCCATATTGATCGATAAGCATGTCGTAGTTGGAATCCTAACGCTCTGTCTATAAAATTGTCAATTAGAAATGTATTTTATATAAGATTATAATATTTTTTAGCTATAAATAGTACTAACAAACAGTAAAGTATGTAATAATTATTAAAGTAACTTAATTTCATTATTTTTACAACGTGTTGACATCGTGGCTTCCGGTTTGCATCGTTACTGAATGTTTATAAAATTGTCGATTAGAAATGCACTTCAATAGATTCTAATATGCTTTAACTATTAATAGCAGTATATAACAAACAGTAAAGTATATAATAATTATTAAAGTAACTTAATTTCATTATTTTGACAACGTGTTGACATCGTGGCTTCCGGTTTGAATCGTTACTGTACGTCCATAAAATTGTCGATTAAAAATTTATTTCAATGGATTATAATATTTTTTAACTATTAATGGTAATATATAACAAACAGTTAAGTATGTAATGATTATTAAAGTAATTTTATTCCATTATTTTGACAACGTTTTGACATCGTTGCTTCCGGTTTGCATCTCGTCTGTTCGTCTCCTTCGGCTGGCAGATCGTCACTCGACCTCTGATTTTTTTGGTCTGAAACTGATGCCTCATATATAAGTCGACCTCCCTCCTTGACCCCACAATTTCTGGTATAAAAAACTCGACTTATACACGGTAACATACGGTAGTTTCACTGTTGGTTGGATCCTACAGCTAAAATAATAAAAAGGGCTTTATTTCTCATGGTAGGGAATGCAGAAAAAAAAACTTTCGCCCAGAAGAACATTTAAGTGATATGTTTTTCTCCCATCAATCTGTTATACAAAACTGACTCATGAGAAATGTGGAGTGTTTCTATGCAGGTGAGAATGTGCGTGTATGGATGAAGAAAAACTAATTGTTTTATTTCGAAAGATGGAGCATGTTGAGAGAATGCTATGAAGCCATTAACTGGAGGAGAAGAGACTAAATGTGGCATGTTCCCAGTAAGATCCAGTGATATATTGGCTTGATTTGCCCATGAGATGGTTGTGTATACTGAAGGTGGCACGTGTGAACACGCTGTGTACGCAGGTGTGGTTGTTTTCTCTCACAACTCACAGCAGCTCCAACACTGGAACACCACATCCGTGTGTATCTCAGCAAGTTAACATAACAACAGCTTCATATAAACTAGACTGGTGCCATGAGTGTGTATTGAATGAAAGCCTCTGATACAGTCTAGATCCTCATTTAGAAGGTCCAGACTTTACATTTAACACCAATAGCAAGAAATGTTGTCCAATTTTGACCAAGTTAACAAAATATGCATCCAATAAGCTGGTTATAGTCCATAACTGCACAAAAATGAGCGCCATTGATTGTGTAGGTCCTCATTAAACTTAACTTTTTCCGCAAATTGCATGAAAGTAAGAGCCTTAGACACAGTCTAAGTACTCATTCTTCAAGTCTAGACAAACCCATACAAAATTTTATCCTAGATTAATTGATTATTCTGCCTACTATCCTGCTCCAAGGCTGAGGACAAGATTAGAGCCTTACTTAGTCTAGGTCCTAATTCTGCAAGGTTTACTCATCTAAAAGTTTGATCCTAAATGAACTCAAAAAAATATTTACCAGAAATTGATATACAAAATTTCTATCCTGTGAATAATTTTAAACAAATTTTAAGAAAATTTTGTTTAACACTAAAAGTTCAGTTTGCAGTGTAGTCAGGTGTGATGCAGGTGCTTGTGTTTACTCTTAAACTGATCAACACAATATGCAACACATGAGCACTGCATTTGTGTTGATCTGACCAAGTTAAACTAACTCTATGGTAGCCACAACCCAAGAAAAGCAAGAAAAAGGCTTTTTATTTGGTAAGGCATCTCATGAAAGATTATTTCAGTTCAGAAAAGATAAGGATCACTTAGATAAATTTCTCATCATGTTTTTTTATTCCATCTTTACTCAGAAAAAAAAGATTTTCTGGCAGTTTGAGAGCAAACATTCTTGGACCAGCTTTGCAAGCAGGTGCTGGTGTTTGCTCTCAAAACTCACAACACAATAATTTGGAATGGATGTTGTTCTCACAAGTAGGGGTTGGGGCCATGAATGGTTGGATTATATGAAGACTCAATGTCATAGTTTCCAATGTGGTATGTGTTGTCTCCAACTCTAGCTCATATTATTCAATTAAAATGCTCATCAAATATCAACCTGCATGTCAGTTACATGAACACCTACAAGACAATCCATTAAGTACAATTTCTAAGGTGACATGCTCACTATTGCAGTCAATAATCCTCTTCCTCCAGCTGTAGAACTTTCTTTTTACTTGCTGGAGGAATGTCACCCATCCAGTGAAGAATCGTCGCTAATGGCTGAAATATTGCCCAAGCGGGGTTAAACAATAACTCACTCACTCACCAGTGCAGAACCATGTCCAATGTTGTTGAACTTCATCTGATAATGATCACTTGTGCTATGCAGAGGATCTTTAACACTACTCTATAAAGGTGACATGCCTCTCTACAGCAGCCAATAATCCTCTTTCTACAGCTGTAGAACTTTCTTTCTACTTGCTGGAGGCATGTTACCCATCCAGTGCAGAACCATGTCCAATGTTGTTGAACTTCTAATGATGATCAAATGAGCTAAGCAGAGGATCTGTAACACTACAATATAAAGGTGACATGCCTCTCTACAACAGCCAATAATCCTCTTTCTCCAGCTGTAGAAATTTCTTGGAAGTCTTTCCCTTCTGGAGGCATATACAATTTTTAATGTCTTGACATGCAGGGCTTCAAGTCCAATCCTGGGATCATGACCTTCATGACCTGTTTTGTATCTACCTCCCATTCGTAACTAGAATGTTATATAGGAAGTTCCTGCAGTGATAGCAATGTTGACTTTGTGCGATGGTCCACATGATGACCTCTTCTAAGTATATTCAGGTGGAACAGCTTAAGCTGTTAAGCTGTTATAATTATCAGTGAAGATGATCCTGGCACTTGGATGATGAACCAATCAACGCTTCATCAACTAGCTTATTGTTAATTGTATAGAACCAGATGTATCTTTATCATTGTAGTATACTAGACAAAAGTTATAGATTTATGAATAACAGCCTATTTATTCATTGACACTTTGATAAGAAATGAATCCCATACTCCTTGGTTATTTTTTCAAGTATATTTTTCTATCCAGCATCTTCTTTTACTTCATATTTTGTCTTTGACAACATTATCTAAAATCTATATATGATCAGGGGCATAAACTTGAAACAGTGGAAATATTGTAACAAGTTCTGTTTTTTTTCCATATAATTTTCATATAGATTGTATTGTTCAATCAATGCATAACATGTTTCTGAGATAAATGAAGATATATGCATGGTACACATTACATTTTGCATGGAGTTGTAAACACACATGTTAACATATTCTGTAATAGTTAATGCATGCATCACTTATTTTCTGATTTTTTAAAGACAGTTTTCAATTTATCGAACCATAAGACAAACGAGTTCTGCAAATGGGTGCATGGTACCTATCATGCAGTGCATGTGGTGTTGAGTAATGCACACACATGGGTAACATGTTTATACATGACATCTTGAACTCTTTATCCAGTGTGGAATGTTAACAGCCTAAGGCTCTGATATTGGTGCTAAACAGAACTGGTTCACACCTTGTCAGGGACAAGTAATTTCAGTAAGATAGAGTACAGCAAGGTTAAACAATTAATTCTTCAAAAGGTTGCACTTTGTGTAGAAAGGGTTGAAAAATGTTTGATTGCGAGTTTGTAAAACATTTACTGTTAAAAGGTTTTGCATTATTTGAAGTACAGCAATATTGGGAAAAGTTTTTCATTGGATGGGTGTACCTCTTCATTGATGACGTTTTAGATACCTGGATCATCTGACCTCACCTGTAGAAAGTTGAGATTTGCTTGTTTGTAAAACTACCAAATAAACAAAGGTATGAAATTGTAGTGTATGAAATAATTTTTAAAAGAGCCAGCCCAAAAGTATAATTTAAAATTAATTTAATAAATTTAATGGTAAAGTTAACAGTCTGGACCCAAATTAACCAGGTTCTGGGCTGGCCATGTTCCATACAATACATTCCATGTTCCATATAATAAACACATTGGAAATGTATCTCGTTTTTGTGATAAAAATATAATTTGAAACCAACTTTCCTTTATTTCTGAAACAAGACTGACACTATGACAGATGTGAACAGACATGGGTCCTGTTTATTTTTCCTCAGGAACATGAACCCCAACTGATTACAATTGTTTTCAAACACGAGGAACATCAAAATCTGTTGATGCATTGTCCAGACTTTCCTGTCCAGACATCCAACTTATTGTTGAAGTGCCACTTGTGTTTTTGTTTGTTTTGTATTAAACATGAATCGATCAGGCTTGTGTTTGCCCTAGAGGATCAGATCTTCTTGCTTGGAGAATCATATTTCCTTTGTCAATCACCATTGTCATAAGATTTTTTCCCCATGGGTTTCCTACAACGGACCTGATGAGGAGTATGCAGCAGGGCATCAAGGAATTTTGAAAGGGGGGAGAGGTAGGGTCTCCCATTGAAAGGGGATGGGTTTATCCTCTGTGGTCACCAGTTTTTTCGGTTGATTTTTTAAGAATTTACCAAAGGGTGAGGGTCTGAGTTTCAAAACATTTCAACTTCTCCCCCACCCTTGCGGAATCGCCACTGAGTATTTGTAAACTTCAAACTTGCAATCTCATTATCTAGAAGCAGGTGTTGTTGAAAGCAGGAACCATCACATTTCATTTTGTCAATTACCATTATTAAAAGGTTTGTCATTTTCCGTGGGTTTCCTACCTGACGAAGGACTATGTTTAGACTCTGAATGTTGTGAATGTTTTTGACAAAGCTTTGTTATTTAGAAGACAGTAGCAGGTTTTGTTGAAAGCTTGGGGCTTCACAACTAATTTTGTCAAACACCATTGTCAAAAGATTTTCATTTCAAAAAGGTTCCGTAAAATTAACCTGGAGACAATAACTTAAATGTCTGTGATAATATGTTTTAGATATTTGGTATGAAACATAGTGAAAAGTTCTTAATTTCAGGGCTTGCCAACATTTTAGACCTAAGAAGGTTCCTTTATATTTTTGAAAATAGGATCTGGATGACGGACTTTAACATATTGAAGGATTAAGTATGTATAAGCCTGGAATGTTTTGCATTTTCAAAATAGCTTTTGTCATGTAGATGTGTTGCCTATCTTATGTGTTCCATATGCTATTCAACCAGCCAAATGCTGGTAAATATCACATGTGGTCAGTTACTAGTTAAAGTGTCGAGCAAGGTTGCCTTGCATTTGTGATTTGGATAAAGTCGTTGTCATTTCATTGCATTTATTTCAAAGACAGAATTATTTTTAACCGTAAGCCTAGTCCTGCTTCATGACACTGTAAATATAGGAGCCTTTTGTACAGTCTAGGTCCACATTTAGCAAGTGTAGATTGATTGAATACATATGAAATTAGGAGCCCAATGAAAATAAATTTCATAGACTTAATTTAGTCTACCATAAAAAAATATTATGGATGAAGGAACACTAAATTATTAAAAATTTTCATAGTCTAAATTTTAGTCTACCATAAGCCCTCCTTGCCATTTTAAGGCCAATTTTTTGGACACTGCTGCTATGTCTTTCAAAGACTCCGAAGAGATGCATTGATTATAGGCGCTATGTTCATATACTCATCAATTGGAAGTTCTTGATTTGATTCTTGTCGGTTTGTACTAAATCATGTTCAAAGGTGAGAGTTTGATACTTAATTTTTATGTATATTTGTCCTGGATTGATTAAGAACAAAGAATTTACTGGTGCAATGGTGTTGATAAAGTGGCAAATGTTTACACAAAACAAATTTCCTCTGTGTTGTATTTAATTGCATAAAAAATTGTTATTTATGAATTGTCCTTACCAGCGTGAAGTAGGAAAACATTTAGGTAATGAGTTCAGAATGAAAAAATGCATTTTTTCATTTTCGGTGAAATAGATATTCTTCATTCATAGAACAAAATTTTAAATTTAAATTTTTTTGTCACCGATGATTACTCTCCTTAATTTCAAGAAATCCCCCTCTCTCCCCCCCCTTCTTCTCCCCCCCCCCCCCTTCTTCTCCCCCTAGAGATGATAACTCATTAGCTGGACTCAAGTTCAACATACTGCCTCATGTCATTGACTGGGCAGATGAGAGGCCATCTTGCATCTGACGTACGTCCTCAGGCAATCAGCTTGGTTGTTCCATGAATGCCGGAAATTTGCATGAATCTCTTGAAAAAAAACAAATCAATTGAGATTATTCTTTTCACCTTGCCAGATATTGATTTTTGCATTAGTTTCTGCATGGTTGAATTCAATTTGCAATAATGTCTATACAGAGTAGGTGCTTTGTCAATATCATAGAATTTAAGTTTTCTTGCTTATTAAGAATTTCTCTCATGGATCAAGATGGAAATTAGAACAGGAAATATTTAGCACTTAGGAGCCTAGAAATCAATGTAGCTCAATCTTGGTTTCTTAAACTTTAAAATGAATTTCTTTAAAAATTTCAGTTTATTTTTAAATGCTTTTGAATCTCGCAAGAAAAAATATTGAAAAGACAAAAAGTGTGAAACATGGCATAATTTGATGATGTAGATATATAATATGTTTCTCATTGGACTGTCAGGCTCTTCGGTAACCATGAGAGCAAATACAGAAAGTTTGGGAAATGCTTTAAGGACTTTGGTAGTAGCTGGGAAAGAAGTTCAGTTGGTTGTGATTGCACATGAATCAGAAAAAAATAAAATAAGATAATGACCTGAATTACCATTTGAAAATTAAAAAAGTGTGTAATAGGCTACATTTTGGTCTGATGTAGGACCAAAATGAGCTTGAGACAGATACCACAAGAGAGCAGACCAATTTCAGGTTACCAGAGGAGTGTGCGATGACCTGAGGTCCTCTCCTTCTCAGCAACTGATGACCTGAGGTCCTCTCCCTCTCAGCAACTGATGACCTGAGGTCCTCTCCCTCTCAGCAACTGATGACCTGAGGTCCTCTCCCTCTCAGCAACTGATGACCTCAGACCCTCTTACTTTCAGCAAATGATGACATGAGGTCATTAAGTTCCAGGAACTCAGATTAAACTTGTTGCCTTATTTCACCAATTAGCTGGTAAGGACTTAATGAACTGGGTCTGGTATTATAATTGAATTTAGAAAAGAGGATGATAAACCTCTGTTATCCTGTCATTGTATTGTCAAGCTGTTATCCGGACCAGATCCTTTTTTAACTGAACACCTAACATGCATTTACAAAAATATTCTTAATGTACAAAAGTTTGGTTTTGTGCATCATATTGAACTACAACAATATATTTTTTGCTGGACTTCAGCAAATACTTGCAGGTTTCATTGTAAAGCATGACAAAATGGAATTGGGGGCCCTCCTTGCAGTTATACTAGCTTTCAAATGTGAAATGCTCTTTCAACGGTGTTGTGGTGGTTAGCACACACTACACTGGCCTTTCAAGCAAAAAGATCTGGGTATGAATCCAAGTGAGACAGCAATAAACGCTGTTATGTCTCTTGGCAAGGCACTTCATCCAAATTACACTTTGCCCACAAAGCTGTACAAAATGGGTACCTGAACAAAGGTATGACAAACCTATATGGTTGTGCAAAGCAGTAGCTGCCTTGAAAGTACAATTTCTTCAGAGAAATCATGTACTACCAATGATCAGAAATTGTTATCATTATTGTTTTAATAACGCTGTTATACAGCTGCTGTCCTGACTGTAAATCAAAATGCAGTGTCTTACAAGTTTACAAGAATAGATTTTTGAAATTGCAATGTCAGAAAAAGAGATTTTTTTTATAACAGAGAGTTAATGGCCTTAATGTGCTTGCGGTGTAATGACATTTTTCTCATCAACCTCCTCATAGTTTCTTCATCAAAACCAAGTGATAAACTTTGATAACAGTAACTAGCATAAGACACAATTAGGTCTCTGAACTGTTTGGGGTCAAGAAATCAGCCATTCAATTTAAGTCTTTGAAGAGCATTTGTAAGTGGCTTATGTGATGTATGAGGAGAGTAGGATTTTCTGGATAACAATCTCAAAGTTGTTATCCAGAAATTCTTTCTTTTCTAAACTTGCAATTGTTAAGAATTGCCATGCAACCATAAATTCAGTTACCCATCTGTATATAAACTGAACAATGTTTGTCCCAAGCGTAAGGGTTATGCCTCTGCTGGGATTAATTTAGGTTTAATATTATGAACAAGTCTGTGACATGCATTAAACTGACAAATAGACAGTTCTTTTATCAAAAACTGTTTTCCACAGGAGATATTGCTTGTGAGAGATAAATTGAGCCTAACTTCTACTGTCAACAATTACATGACATCACAATTGCTTTACATCTTCAATTGATTACAATCACAATGCTATGATGACAGACATGATGATGTCACAATGTTATAACATTACATTTTTTCATGAATACCTATAAAAAATAATTTTTGATGAGAAATAGAATATCTCCTTCGTATCTTCTGATATCAAATCTGAAACTCGCTGTAAAAAGTTGAAATATCCTCGGCAAGCCTCAGGAATTGTAATCAAATAACTTTACTTATTTGATATCAAAACTCCCTTAGGTGAGATTCTTGATCTAGATGATTTTTTACACAGTTAAGGAGAAGTGACAAAGTCTAGTTTTTCTCTGTAAGTAGGGGGACACATAGCGTGTGAGGTATTACAGGTCTGTGTCTAAAGAGATAAAGGCAATGAGTTGATCTTGACCTGGGCCAGCCTCTATCAGCCCGGAATAAACACACCAATTACACTGAATTATGGGCCCAATTCTTGCTGCTTCCTTGAGGCCAGCCAGATAACCCGGGCAGTTTGTTCTCCAGTTTATTGAAAAAAGGTCATGTGTGTTCTCCAAAGGCAATTTGATTTTTAAAACTTTCCCTTTTATCAGAGTTTGATGTAGTTGTTTTTATAAAAGACCAATTTATTTTTTATTTTTTTTACACAGTTAATTTCAATGTTATTGAAAAAAGGTTATGTGTGTAGGTACTGTTTTAAAAATATCAAATTTAAAAAACCTTCTTTTTTTTTTATTTTGATGTTTTAGCTCTGTTTTTTATCTACCTTTGTAAAAAATAGTTGTCAATTTATGTATTGCAGAATTCCTCCTTCTACACTGATAGAGTATAAAATATACAAAGAGGACAAGCTATCAGACCAACATACAGTTCTAATGAGAGAAAATACACTACATTGTTGTGTTTGACTGTCTCTCCCATTTTGTGGTTACTTTTCTAAAACTTTTGCAAAAGACAAATAGCACATGCTTCTACATACATTATACATGTAATTCACACAGTAACACAAAAATTAATCCAAAATAAGAATCTGAAGAAATTATTCTTTTCTTTTTGGGTAAATGTATTTACTGAAGAACATTCAAGAGATAAATCACATGTGTGTTATTTTGTAGGCATGAAGAAAACAATTAAGGGTAAATACCCTGAACACTGTCCATGGTCAGCTACAGGATAAATATCATCTCTTTGAAGTATAATAAATCCACCATAACCCCCAATAAATCACAAATGACATTTCTTATATTCACAAGAAAATCTATTGCATAACTTACAGATGAATTAAATTTTGTTTCTAAACTAACAGAACCAGTTAAAGGTGAAAACCAATTCTCACCATTTCTGTGTAAATCCTGCCTATTCTGATAAACAATGTCAGTTTTTGTAGCCACATAAACCTACCATATTATACTTATGACAGATTATGATTTATAAGTTAATACTACCACATCAGTGTATTGGATGTCATGCTGATGAGGGGTGGAATAGCCCAATGCTTACTGCGTTTGGCTTCGGATCAAGAAGTAGTTCAAATCCAGCCAGGAACTTAGCAGCTTTGTCTGCAAGTAGAGAACTGTTCTACACTCAGTCATGTTTGGATGCAATGCTTCACTGAATTTCAGTGCAGTACCACCCATAGTTTACTAGTTCCATGTTTCACTGCAAAGCATAGCCACAATGGTGTTGCTGGCTTTCTCCCTGCAATAATACTAGCAGCTGCAATATAAGTGAAATACTCTTGAAAGCTGCATTAAACCCATATCACCTCACCTCACCTTGAGCTGATGAGTGTCAAATGTAAACATCAAGAAACCAATAAAAGGGGAAAATTCTCATTAGCACTGATATTACATATTACAAAGTGATATTACATATTTTTTCAATCACATGAAAGTGAAGGAAGCATCCTACACACATAAATATCAAACGTTCTTGTAACGATTTACAACTTAGTAAAGACCTAGGTGTTAAAATTGTATTGATTTATGTCTTTATTCAGACCTAACATGGGAAAGTTTTTCTGCTGATTTATACGTTTGTTCAGACCTTGCAAGGGAAGTGTTCATCAAAGTGGTTTGTAAGAGGCTATAAAACACCTCTATCTGATATCAAACCCCTTTAAATGCACGGAATTTATGGCCAGCATCTGCGGACCTGTGAGTGAACAGTTAATTAGATGATGTCAGGTGTCCGACTGGAGAGTGATTAATTGCATTTGGGATTGAGTCAAGCTCTTGTAATGTGGGAACTGCCTTTTTATAGCTAGACAGAGGGGGACCTGTGGAACTTCATTCTGAGATGATTTAATACCCTTGAATGTATATATAGAAGCAAGAAGGTTGACAGGATGATGCCATGACAGAATATACAGCTTTGAAATAAGATACATACCTTTTAAATAATGAAAGAACTTAGAAATATATAAGAAATCCAGAGACTGAAAACTCAACAAGTTGAACTCCTGATTTATTGATTATAGCCCCGTTTGGACATAGTCAGGGGTATAAAGCACTTTGCATGTCTGTGCGTGCATGCGTAAGTCAATCTGTGATTCTTTCTGGAGCTTGTCAAGTGGAAAAGTAATTGCTTGAAAACTTTGAATTTTGTGTAGATCTTACTGATGCTGTGTTGTTTAAGGGTGCTATATTCTGTTAAAGTTTGACACAAAATGGCCAAAATTCTTGACTATGTTCCTGGACCATAAGTCAAAAACTTTGTTCTTAATTACCGATTTGATAGGAATGTATCATGATGTGTTTGACATTTAGTTATCGAAATATGTAACATCAGCTTTGTACTTTGAAACGGATCATCATTCAATGATGAAATGGATGACATGTTTTCAAATTACTAAAGGTTGATGGGAAGGTGGTCAAATTACAAGATTCAAGATTGTTTATTGTACATGCACCTCAATTTGGCAGAGTACAAATTCAAAATGAATTACAGTAGGGTGCATGTTAGCTGTGCTCTCTTTAACCTTGCCTCAGTTTAGAAGAGTTGGGAAGTGTATGGGCAGAATTGCAATCTTCTATACTTCATTAAAAATAGCCATATTTTTGATGTACTGAAAATGACTGTTGATACGCTTATTGCGTGCAACCAGTAGTGTTTACACTTGTACCCTAACTACTCCATGTTCCAACAGTGTGTTTTACTTCAGATCCCTGCAAAGTATTTAGAACATAAAAGTAGTTATTCTAGAGAAATTAAAGAACAACCATATTCAAGATGTTAAAAGAGGACAAACTTAAACAGCTGATTTATTGCTCATGTGATCAATTCAAAATATATGTAGTGTTTTCATATTGTCATCTTTGGGAGTATATAGTTTGTTACATTTCAAATCAACAATCTGACATGTCTTATGAGAATGTGAACTTAATGACAGATTTTTGAAAGTTCTCAAGATCAATTGAGAACACTTGGAAAAACGAGATATATGTAGTGTTTTCATTTCAACACCATAGGATCTAGTGTGTTTACTGATTTTAAACAAGTCAAGCATTATCCAAATCACTTTTGCGTTTCTTTTGTTGAAGAGTGTATGTAGTCTTTTCACTTCAACTCCCTTGGAAGTATAGTTAGACTAAAATTTAGTCTAGAAAAATTTTGATAATTTACTGTTCCTTCATCCATAATATTTTTTTTCGTTGGGCTCCTACTTCATATGTGTATTCAGTCAATCTAGACTTGCTGAATGTGGATCTAGACTGTATAAAAGGCTTCTTTATATACACAGTCATGAAGCAGGACTAGAGTATATTTTGACATGGGATTCTTCTAAAGCAATGTTAAATTATGTCAACAACCAGACATGTGCTGTAAGATTGTAAACTTAAACAGCTTATCGAAAGTTTTTGGGATCAATTTGGAAAGATGAGATGTATATAGAGTTTTCATTTCAATTCTCTGAGAGTATGATGTATCATATGATATGCTTCTTCTAAAGCAATTTCATATCAACAACCACCTATGTGTTATAAGGAGGTTGACAGCATATTGAAACTTCCAGGGATCCGTTAACGTTGGGAAGATGAGATGCATGTTTTCATTTCAACAACATAGGGAGTGTAAATGTGATTGTTATAGAGCGATTAAAATCAATTTCCAGACATAGTTAAAAAGTCAATCAAAACTGACAGCTCATATTGAGAACATGGCATCATATGAAAACAGTTACGCAATTTAACAATATTTATTTAAAGGAGGAATGTAAGTGGTTTGACAACTGATTGAGAAAAATTAGACTGATTCGGCCAGCCATTTTAAAAGCTTAAGATGCTGGGTTATGGAAGCACAGGAGTCTAAAACTTCTGTGACTCTTAAGCTGCGTTTGAACGCAACTTTGAATGCAGAACTGCATAAAACTAGACATGCTGATATCTTATAAACCTGATTTGGTCCCTAAAAATGTTTATATTTTGTCAAGAGAACCAAGTGTTATTTGTAAATGTCTCCAATAAAGTTGGCCATTTACGGATGATGATTTCAGGCTTCATCTGAATGCATACCATCAGTGTCATTTCGGATTTCTCCCAATCCATCTCAAATATCTTCTGAGAAATACAAGATTTTGTAACCCATATACCTCGCACAAGAAGACATCTTTTTTGGTTCCCTCAGTGACAGAGGCCAGCCATGTCACCACTAGCACTGTGATCTCACATATTGATCTGGCTGGAAATGCTGCACCAGAATATTGGGAAACATCTCCAAGTCTGAGGAAGTTCACAAGGAGGGCTGAATTGGATTGCTGAGATGTGCATGAGAATGCTGTCATGCATAAGCGTCTAATGATTCAGAGAGTGAGCCAGCCTGGTCGATAGATAGCGGATATTGTAGTGGCCGAGAAGTTGATGAAGGGGTAAAGGCAGAACTCAGACTTTTAACTTCACTCATTTTGTCAGTCGTATCAAAAAGTTTGACATCTTTTCTTGTAATTTCCATCATCTATAAAGGGTCTCTGGTGTCATAACTGGAAGATTTATTTTCTGATTTGAATGTGGCTTTATCACCTGAGAATTATCTATATAGAAGGTTAATAAGGGGTTGAGGGGTAATAATTTGACCTCACACTTTGTGACTGAAGTGTCAAATAGCGCAGTGGTTAGCACATTAGGCTTCGAATCAAGAGGTCCTGGGTTCGAATCCCACCAGGGGATTAGCAACTTTGTCTGCCGTAGAGGACTGTTCTACATACAGTGAGGTTTTCGGTGCAATGCTACACTGAATTCAGTACAGTACTAACAATGGTCTGCTTGTTGCACATATGCTCGCAGGTTTCACAGCAACGCTTAGCCACAATAGTGTTGCAGGCTTTCTCCCTGCAATAATACCAGCAGCTGCAATGTACACTTTTGAAAGCGTCGTTAAACCTCAAATCACCTCAACTCAGTGTTGCTCACTAATGGTTCCAGCTAACTCTTTATAGTAACATCAATCACTCCTCCATTCCTAAGCAGTTAGAATGTATGCATATGGTTAACCTGGGCCATGCTGAATGCCTCAACAATAGCAAATCACAGGATAAAGAACTGCCATACATCTATCCTGCATATAAATGAGATGCTTTGACAGCAGTACGGGAGTAATCACTTACACTTGTGGTGATGAAGTAGGCATTTTGCTTTTGTCAGCATCGGTAATGAAATATCGGACTGACTGCATATTGAACACTTAGCAGGAGTTATTTACATTTTGTGATGAGCTAGGAATTTGGTCTTTATCGGTATTGCCAGACGAAAATTGGGGTCTGTGAAAGTAAAAATGTTTTGAGCGGTAATGATGATGCTTTATATGACATGTCAGGATCATTGACATTTGGGATTTCTTTATGTTTTGTGATGAACTAGGACTTGAGAAATTGGTCTTTATCAGTATTCTAAGATTAAATAGTGGTGTGGGAAAGATAAGAAATTTATATCTGCTGTAATGATCCACTTACACCCAAAGATAACTTTTTAAGAAGCATTTCTTGAAAACAAGTAGTTTCCAGAGAACTGAAATTAAGGTTTCATGGCCTATATATTTCTGTCTTGATCTTGTATATCCAAGCAGCTGAAAGGGACACCCTTTTAGTTAATTTTTAAAATTGAAGCCGTCAACTTTTGAAACAGTGCCTTATGATTCAAAGCCTTGTTTTTTTTTAATTTTCTGTTCACCCTTTACCTACAAATTCTTGTTATTCAGGAAAAGCTTGTCTTAAGCCAATGTCTAATCTTTGATTAAATTGAACACTCAGAATGGTTATTCACTTAATATCCAAGCAGCTTGTCTATCAAATGTACCTGTCAGATGCTAAAACACAATCCTTCAGCTATGCATTCAATATGCATTAAACAAATGAATCCAGTAGCATTGCTTGGAAACAAGGTCTCTTTCCTGATCTTTGACACAAATTTAGTCTATGAAATATTTTGATAATTTGATGTTCCTCCTTCCATAATATTCTTTTTTTCAGGCTCTCAACTCAAATCTAGACTTGCTGAATGAGTATCTAGACTGTATTATAGGCTCCTATTTATACACAGTCATAAAGCAGGACTATCGTGATCTCAGTGGTACATGGTTTGATGGTTGGACAGAAGCGTAACATATTGTGTACTTAATGTTGGTAATAGAGTACTGTATGGATAGATATGGATATTGAACGGAAGTGGGCCACTTGGCTAATGATGATCAATAACTTATCAAAAGCTAGATTGATCACGCACGTTCACATCAACATAATCTTTTTAAGTACCGTATTTGACATCTTAAGCGCCCTTGGCTCTTAGAAAATTGAATATTTGGCACTTTTGATTGCTAGAATGGCTTCCAATAAGATTAAAGATCATGAAAAGAACGAATTCAGCCATCCCAATGTGTTCAAGATTTGTTTAGCGTTTAAAGTTTTGGTTTGTCAACACATGGAATTAAAAGACAATCTTGTATGTGCAAGACTTTACAGAATGTAGATCTCATACTAAAGTAATTTAAGAAAGAGCAAGATTAATGTTTTCATAGAAACTGCTTAGCTTTATCAAGCAGGTAGTTCTGCTTCATGACTGTATTATATAGAAGCCTGTAATACAGTCAAGGTCCTCCTCCAGGATGTCTTGTTTTGACTGCATAAGAGCCAGAAGAAAGTAATGTTATGGATGAAGGAACAGTAAATTATCAAATATTTCATTGACTAAATTTTAGTCTATCACACAGGGAAAGTTATTAGTAGGGTGTGTTTATTATTTTGCGAGTCACAAATGTGGTTAAGGCCGAAAGTGCTTATTGTGTCGACTGCGGTATATTGTAAGTTTATTCCGCTCAATAACATGCAGAATATGTCTGAAATATTGCCTACCAGTGCTAAACAATAACTCGCTCGATAACATCATCTGTTACCTGTATATTGATGTAATATTGATACTTTGTTAATTGCATACTTATTTATGGAGTAGGTCCGTTGCCAACTTTTTAAAACATGTGAATTTAAAAATTTTAGCTTCACAGATGTGTAAAATGAAAATTTATGTAGGTAAATCAAGAAATAGAGATTATTATTAGAAAGTAGGTCATATGACTTTCGAGGAAACTAGTGTGAATTTTTGTATCGTGACAGTGAGAACTCTTTTTTTTTTTCCTAATTTCCATTTCCTTACAAGTCATACGACAAGCTTCCAAAACGAAATTCTAAATTGCTTTGAAATGGCAAAAAATAATTTCAATTACAATGGCAGGCTACAGTGTTGTTACAAAAAATGGTTTAGTTATTTAACAGAAGACAAAATACAGAAACTGGCTCTGAAGCAATGGTTACCAGGCAAAAGTGATATGTTCACATGTACTCATATTGAAGATATGTCACCACTACATGATTAACCATATTGGTAATAAGAGTGTTTGTATCCATCTGGTACCATGGGTTGTTATTTATTGAAATCTTCTCATAATTAAGTAAAATTAAATGAAGCTGGACCTTATGAAAATACAAAATTCCACACTGAGGGAGATTCGAAGCAATATCCCTCTCGTCAAAGCAAGAAATGATTCTGTTGTTGACTTGTCAGATAAACTGAAATATAAACATAAATATTTTGAAGTGTTTGGAAATAATATTTGCTATCAATGGAACAAACTCAAGACACTTCAGCATTTAATGAAAAGGTGCTCAAACAGCTGCATTTAAGGCACTTGGCTATCATTAAAACCACTTTTTCTGTTCATTTCAAGTTTTCTATCGGTTAATTCTGACTGGAGAACTCCACCCTGATAAGCGCTGAGTGATTCTGAAGAGTTTAAGCCGAGTAGAGTGTGGACCAGAACTGTCTGAGAATGATAGATCTCGGAGCTTTTGGCCTGCAATTAGAGGATGGTTCACTTTAGTGTGTCTTAACTCCTTAGTGTGATGAAGATTTATCTCCCTTGTGTTGATTCCTGGGCTGGATCAGCTGATCACGAGCAATAAACCTGAAGAAGAGCAACTGGTGTATATCAGTTGTTGTACACTGAATTGAACCCATGTGTATCATGATATCTCCATTAAAGGGACACACTAGTTGTGTTTTCATTCCATTTTGAATGGCTTTGGTAGCTAGGTGCCTAAATATCATATGTGCTAATAGGAATTCTAAATATGCCACTCGGCATGCAAAAAGACAATATATTACATTCAATAATTTTCAACATTAATTGTAAAAGATCCTTTCATATTTATATAAATATATGCAGTTGTCAATTCCACATTAGTACTTAAAATGAATACTGATTGTGTATAACCCTTTCAAAATTATCAGCTTAAAATTTGTTTCCTGTTGTTTTAAGATATGTTTTCAAAATGTTGTTTGAGTAATTGATTCGAGCATGCCACAGTGTTTTTTGTCATCAATCATGAAACATCTCTCAATAAAGTCACTACACTGCACCTATTAGAATTAAAATTATAATTTTCATCAACAGTGAGTACTTTTTAATGAAGAAGCACCATTGGTAACTTATGGCATATTTGACCCTCACAAAACACTTTGTTACTTTTAATTGACATAATCCATTACAGTTATATATGTTCCATAATAGTTAGGTAGATACGTAGTTCTAAATTTTGTATTATAAAACAGTTCTTTATCGACAAACAAATAAAGTATATCAATCAGAAAAAATTCAATAAATGTTGCATAGTTTTTCAAATATATATCTAGCTAGTTACACCCAATGCTCACAGGTTTCACTGCAATGCATTGCCACAATGATGTTTGGGGCTTTCTCCTTGCAACAATACAAGCAGCTGTGATGTATTTGAAATAATCTTGTAAGCAGCGTTAAACTTCAAATCACCTCACATCACCTCACCTCAAATATAAGTCCTTATTTCAAATTCAAATGTTTATCCAGACTCAATTTTAGTCTACATAGAGAGCAATAGAAGTTTTTAAAAGCTGGAAGTAGGGAACTGATGCTATCTCCAACACAGGAGAGCGACTACAGCGTGCCAGGTGCGTAGGCCACCAGGGGGCAGATGTGTACAAAGATAACTACCAAGTAGTTACCTCTCATGCTGTGGAGGGGAATTAATATGTGTTACCCTCATCAAATTTTTTAAACTATGAACTTATTCAGGTACATTTCAACATTTGGAGCCAATTATTAAAATTCAAAAACTTTTTTTTATTTATTAATGTGGAATGTTATTCAGTAAAAGATGTTTTTGAATGTGAATTTATTAGATTCACAGCTTGTGATGGTGCAGTGGAGATCGAGTTCATTCAGCTAATGGTTTTGAAATATAATTTTGAAATGGAGATTTATAATTTAGATGCTTGTTTGAAGGCAATGCCACTCAATTTTCTTTTCTACTACTGATTTGCTTAGCTGGCAATTAATTGAAATTTTCACATCAATTGTTATGCAAATGGTGGCAAAGTTTTCTTCCTGCAAATTAAAATAATGAATATTCTATTATATATGGATTGGATAGTTTGAAAGCAACCATTACCTTTTTTTCAAAAATGATTATTTCATATTTCATTTTCAAAACTGCATTTGATGTTATTGTGATTATTTATTTGTGAGATTTAAAGAGAGAAGTTGTGATGTTATGATATTAAGCTTTATTTCCATTATCATCCATGCATCCAATCCATCCACCCATCAATCCTTTCACCCATGCATCAACCCATCCATCCATCAATCGATTCATCTATCAATCCATCCACCCATGCATCAATCCATCCACCCATCAATCCATTCATCTATCAAACCATCCACCCATGCATCCACCCATCAATCGATTCATCTATCAATCCATCCACCCATGCATCAATCCATCCACCCATCAATCCATTCATCTATCAAACCATCCGCCCATGCATCAACCCATCCACCCATCAATCCATTCATCTATCAATCCATCCACCCATGCATCCACCCATCAATCCATTCATCTATCAATCCATCCACCCATGCATCAATCCATCCACCCATCAATCCATTCATCTATCAACACTGATACATGAAGATCTTGTGCTGAGCCTTTTCTCTCTTTTATAATTATTCCAGTCTTTTTGGTCTTTCATCTTAAAAAGTAATATCAAATCAAATATGATTTATTGAGAAAGTTAAAAGCCACTGGCAAGACGTTGAGCTTCATTTCCAACCATTTAACCAACTACCAATCCATCATCCATCAACTCAGGGAAACATGTCAAGACCATGTGCTATGCCTGATTTCTGTGTGGATTTAATGGACCATGTTACAACAACTCCAGTTAAGTGCCATGGTCTGAAGGGGTCAAACTGCCCATTAAACTGGACAAAGCTGAGAAGATTAAAGATATATTCATAGAGCTGTTGATCATGTTGTAGTCTTTGCAAGCTGTGTTACCATATGGCAGATAATAATGACTTGTTAAAATATTTTCATTCCCAAAGAGAGCAGTAACAAATAAATATGTTTAAAGCTGGATTTCTGGGGTGAAAGGGTTGAAGTTTCTTAATCTTTTGCATATAAACACTTGTATAATCATGACACTTAGTTGTTGGAATCACTATATGGGGACGAATTGTTACAAAATGGTTCAAATTGGAATCAAAGCTTGCTACCAGTTGGCTACTAATCAATGATCGACTTTCTGTGAATAAAGATCAACTCACCTACAGAAAAGCATGCAGTGTATGAATTAAGGCCTGTTCGACAGCCCGTAACCTGGTAACTTTTGGTCACTTTTGAGGTTTTTTCTTTAATTTTGCCCCAAAAATGACAAAATCCCACATCTGGGCTAGTAATTTTTCAGACTTATTTCATCCACTTAGCAAAGGATTAACCTCAGTCTGAAACATGCATTTTCTTCTCTAAAGAACTTACTTGGGTGTATCTATCACTTAAAGTGCACCAACAAGAAATTAACTGCACTAGAAAGATACTCTTGTTGTATATTAATGCTTGTTAATGATGTTCATCCAAGTATTTTAAGAAGTTTTCCATTTAGTTTTGCTTCATCGGTGTTCATCGAGTACGTCTTTCAAACAGTTGCCTGGGTTGGTTGGTTCCACCTGCAAAATGTGCTTGCATAATTGCAACAGTTGATACAAAATTAGATATTCTCCTTAAGACACAAAGTCAGATTGACTGATACCAGATATCATTCCAAAGACACAACCATTGACTCATGAAGATTCTCCACTTTAATCTGACCAGTTAATCTGTAATCTTGCAAATATCTAATTTGTTTCCTATCCAGACCAATCAATCAAATGTCAGGTCCTCTGGTTCCAATGCTATCAGCAGACCTTATCAGACAGATGTAATTGTAGACCCACAGACATGATGTACATGGTCTACTGGACTTGTAGTCTGACCCCCACTGCGATGTGAGTGGTCAGTGACAACCCTGGGTGTCATCAAACAAATCTAAATGTGGACAAACAGACATGATGTACATGGTCTGGTGGACACCTACTGTGTAACTTTCCTATGTTTAGGATTACATTATCATCACAATTTTATAAACTTCCTGTACTGTTTCATTAAATCAGGGTTGGGATAGCGCAGTGGTCAGCACTTTCCACTTGTGATCAAGACGTCGGGTGTTGGAATCCTGCCAGGGTGGAGTACTATTCTACATGCAGGAAGGTTTGGGTGCAATGCTGCTCTGAATATCAGCGCAGTACCACCCATGGTTCACTAGCTCCAGCTGTAGTCACAGGTTTCGCTGCAATGCATAGCCGCGATGATGTTGCATGCTATCTCCTTGCAACAAGACTGGTAGCCGTGATGCAAGTGCAATACTTTTGAAAGTGGTGTTAAACCGGAAATCGTCCCACCTCACTTTCATGAGAATTCCAATCCTCCCCTCCCCCAGAGTTTGGTAACAGCCACAACACTTGCCACACCAACAGCTTATTCACTTGACAACCAAGACCTTTACACCTGAAATAGAAATACCATTGGACATTGAGGATGATAAGAAGTGGAGGATGTCAGACCTTCTGGTGCCTGGCCTATCAGCAGGAGTTATCTGTCTGATCTAAATGTACATCCAGACATGATGTACATGGTCAAGTGGGCAGCTGCTGGACATTGAGTCGGACACCTGCTGTTGACAAGATGGCCAGTGACATCTCAGACAGACACACCCCGATGCCCACTGTAACTCCAGATGAAGTAGACTAAACACTATTATGTAAAAATAGTGATCTTTTTGGTAGGAGGTTACCTAATTTGGACAACTTGTACCTCACGTTTATTATCTCAAATGTAGATGTTCTTTTCAAGAAATTAAGTGTTTTGGGCTAGTATTCATTCAATGTTAATACTTTAAAACTACTGTCTTGAGTCTTACTAGCTCTTTATTCCAAAAGCATTTCTAGACTGAGCTCTGTTGACTTGCTAAGGTTTAATGGACATAATTTAGGAATTTAGGAATTTTAGAATTGTCTGAATAACAACTACTATATTCTGAAAATCGTGAAGTCTTTTAGGACATTTTATTTCTCAGGTGCAATAAAGATTTCCAGAAAATCTTTCTTTTCTTATGATTGCCCCTTCTAAATGCATTCAAAGACTTAGTATAGAGGTCTGAAGGACAGATTAGGTGTCATGGTGTAGTGTAGATAGATGCATTGATTGACACAGCTGATGTCCAATACACCGATAACCATGAACTGCCAGATAAACCTGATATCTGATGCTGCACCTGACTGATGGTAGATACTGCCGTCTATCATCCAGGCCTGACTATCAATGATCTGTCATTCTGACAGAAGTGCAGTCCAAGAAGGTGGATCCAGGATTTCGGAAAGGGGGGAAGGGAAGGGGTAAATCTTTTCAAAAGGGAGGGTTAACCTTCTTTAGTGCAATTTATATTAAAATTCCTTCTTATTGCTCAAATGTGCGGGTTTGAAATGACTCAGACTAACTGAATAAAACTTACATATTTGATCTGTGAAAAGCAATTTGATACTGAAATTGTTATTAATGTGATAATGTTCAATAAGAGGTCCAAAGAATCTTTAATTTGATAAAAAAACACTATGTAGCCAAGTTTGTAAAGTTTTTTTAACTTTTGATCCTAACAATAGACCTGATCACTGTCATTCACAATTACTTTATCAATTCTAGATAACTTGTATCAATAATGCTCAGCTCAAGAGAATTCCAAACTGACTTAACTACTCATCACTTATGCACCTCCAAAATGAATTATAAAAACAAAGTGGAAATTTAAAAACTACTTTAAACCTTGAGTGTTCATATCTATATTCATATTTGGTCTTGCCTACACTTATTCTGAGATCACACAGTATTGACCATCTTCCCATGCATGGCTTTGATTTGCTCTGGTCTTCATCAGTTGCTGATTTAGACCTAAGCTGCCAAGCAGTTAAATTTTCTGTTTTGAGTACAACTCCCTCTTTGGAGAAAGTTGCAATTCTCTTATGATTTCTCGTTAGATTATTGCGATCCCTTGAAGCAGCCTTATTGGCAACCAACAGAAAAGAACAGGAAATGTCCTTCTGTTCATGTGTGGCCTGAATGTGTTAATCACAATACCAAAACCTGACTATGTGACCCTTCTTCATAATTAAAAGTTAATGTTTCTTCAGATTTCATAAGAGGTTAAGACTTAAAAGTCATTTGCTTGAATTAAGAGATAATTAGAAAAACATAAAAGTCTGCCTTTCTGCCATATTTTAAGAATGCTTTCTATACCTTTATCTTATGTGCTAAAATCAGAATTGTCAAAAACTCCATACAATTATTTCAATGGGGCTTCTACTAACATGGGTTGAACTCCCTATTTGTCACAGGGTTTCTGAAATAAAAAGTTATTAAAAAAAGTGGTTAGGATAAAGACCTTTCAAGATTATCTTGGACCTAAAGATAAATACATAACAAAATGTATAATAAATGGATGCACCTGTAAAACAGCACCGTAATATTATGACAGTGTCAGTCGGCGCTAAGTGCTTCTACAACATCCATTTGCCATAGAATGGTAAATCTGAGATGCCATCAGTCGATCAACTAGCAAGATATAAACTCTCTGCATAGTGGGGCAAACTCATTGCATAGTTATTGTGATGAAGGTGTTGATAAGGAATGTTGATGAGCTTGCAGAAATAAACGAGCACATTGTTACTTATGAAAGATCTTGGTAATGGATAATGTTGCCTGTGGATGTTGTTTGACGTTGTTTCAGTGTTGCATGATGGTTGCATTCTTTCTTTTTCAATGCTTCTCTGGCAAAAAACATGAGAATTTATACACAACATGCTGCAAGTTTTTTAAACCTGCAGAAAGTGAATAGTGATGTAATTGGAAAATATCATAATGAAAATATTTTACCAAATTTGATGTATGGTCTCCTTGCATCAAGACCCAGTTCTCCACTATAACAGAGAATAAAATAGGAATTATAACAGTCTGCGCCACTTATGGCTGAAGGATTACTGCCCAAGTAGCACTTAATTACAATTAGACTAGACTTTGTGAAGACTAAGAATCTGAAATAAGACAAATTAAAATATTGTTTTTCAACAAATATTTCATTGACTAAATATTAAGGGGGTTCCTCTAATGTGAATATTCCTAAATATAAGGGAAATCCTTGGCACTAGAGCAAAGTTTTGTTATCAGAGATGCCTTTTGCTGATATTTTTTTTGAAGAAATCAGTTTAGAAATTGAACTAAACCAATGGTTTTCTGACAGTATCTATGTTTAACATGCATTGCACAGATTTACAAGGTGGTATTCCCTCTTAGGTTGGAGATCTTAGCCTTTTCTTTCTGAATGATACAGAAATATTTGGATTCATGCCTTAGAAAAAATATTCTAACATTTTATATCGTTTGGGAATTGAAAGCAACAAAGTGATCATTGTGGCGTCCATATTGCTCATGTACAAGACAGATTTATCAGGTGCCAGTCTAAGCATGCCAGAAATAAGATCTTGATGGGTTTCACATCTGATATGTAAAAAGTGACATGCTTACCTTAAAAAAGGAGATTGTCTAACTGTACAGTGTTGATATAGGCATGCAGTGGTGTTTTTAGAAAAGGGATTGGAGCTGAGGTAAAGTCTGCTGTTTTAACCTTTTACCTGCTGATTTGTAGTTCCACGCCTGCCATTTCTCAGTGCCTGATTTCATAAAAAAGTCGAGGAAAAAAATGTCATGGATGACAATGCTTTATTTACACAAGTATGATGTTTCCATAGAGATTCCTGATAAAGGTAGCAGATTTTCTTTTGAAAAATTGTGCTTTCCAAATACAGAAGTTTTCATCCATAATTTTTGGGCCTTTTTTACTTTTAACTACGAAAATCGTAAATTGAAAACTTAAGGCTACTCCCAAATATTTGATTGAAAGGATAAAAAAGTCAATACTTATCTAATTTTATTACTTATCCAGTCTTTATACTTAACATGTTATCAGGGATTTTAAGTCTAACTTTATTACTTGTGCATCAGTTTTGCTAGCAATATCTGGTCTCGTATTATCTGATACACACCTCTACATGCATGGGGTTACAAAATTGGTCTTCACTAAAAGTTTGAAAAGATTTCAGCTTGATAATTCAAGATGATCACGAAGCAGACATAACAGTTGGAATTTTTGAACCACATCACATGATCTGCCCATTCTCACCCTTTTAACTCTGCATATATTTATTTTTCTGTCCCTTATCCAATGCTTTGTCGTAAACACAGAAGCCCTCGAGTGTTTGTGCAGTGCCGACTAAATAATCTTTTTCTGACCTGTGCCGCTCTGTGGGGAACTGCAAGGAAATTATATTAGCCTGTGTATGTGCAAGATCGGGAAATAGAGAAATCTGTTGTAAACATTTGATGTGCATGGAATGTATTATGGAATCTTGAATATCTTTATAACAATTTTGTTAAACGATAAAAGACCATGTAAGAATATCGTTTATTTCTGGTCACTTTTGATAAATCGATAAACCCCTAGATTAATGTGTCCACTTTTGTTTTGTGTCATAATTGAATTAAAAGCAATCTTATTGAAATACAAGTTGAACTTTTGCTCATACGCCACTAATGGCTGAAATATTGTCCAAGCGGTGT
The DNA here is from genome assembly GCA_921293015.1 of Phorcus lineatus. Lineage (NCBI taxonomy): Eukaryota > Metazoa > Mollusca > Gastropoda > Trochida > Trochidae > Phorcus > Phorcus lineatus. Next base: position 22,751,526 of record OV121096.1, on the reverse strand, counting down.
TAAAAAAAAATTAAAATGTGCTTTAGTAGATCAATGATGGATAGCATACAGTCGATCTTAGAAAACTCACTACAGTTGCTTTTCCCAACGGAAAAGACATCAGACAAATTGGATAGTTCTTTACATGACAACAAGTGCATTAAAAAAAATCCAAATCACGACGGCTGTGCTAAAGTATTATTTAACTGTGTGTGGAGTAATTTAGAGTCATTTCCAGGCACAGGCAATTAAGCGACAAGCTGATTGCCTGAGATTTTGAAAGAGAGCGTGGTTTATCAATAAAAGTAACTAATTCTAGATCTAATTTTAATGAGATTGAAATAAAGATTTAACTTAAATGTTTGTTCTCTATCTTTTTAGCTGTAAAAGATTAATGCCAAGAAAAACTTTAGTTTCACACAAATTTTACTTAGTAAAAGACATATGTTTGTAGTACTTACGTAATTGAGTACGCAGGTAATAATTTATTTTTATGGACTATAATTATCCACCATCAAGGATATTAACCTAAGCTCATCAAGTCTGTAACTTACGCCATGAGCTATTTATTAACTTTAATAAGATGATGATTTTTATATTTAATCTGATGAAATAATACTTTTGAGCTGACAAGTTCTTCAAAGTTTTTTAAAACACTGCACTCTCCTGTTTCTCATAATTTGAATATAATTTTAAAATTTGAGAAAAATACCTTATTTGTTCATTGATTTACAAGGCAAATAATGACCCATGGGACTCATACATAGGTTGTTAAAGTTGGTGTGAGAAGATGAGTAAGTGTGTAAAGTATGTGTGTGAAAACCGATCATGAAGATGGTACTCAGCCACACATGTGAGTAGGTGTGTAAGATCTTTGTGGAAAAGAAAGCATGAAGACTCTCTGTGTTATCTCCATCACAGTTGAATCTGCAGAACTACTTGGAACTGTTTATCAACGCCATCTTCTCAGATGGGGTCGGAACTAAAAATGGCCATAAAAACCTTTTACTTTTTACAGAGAAAATAATACTCTTGTCTGCTGATGGCCTGAGTAGGTTCCCAGATGGGATATCTCGCCATGTGACTGCCATGCAGGATAAATGTTCATCTCTCTGGTAACTGTAGCTAATATTTGTTATGTACTCTGGGAAACTGCACCTATATATGGAAGATGTATTATGCAGTCGGATCTGAACTTAAAGACTTCTTGGTGATAATCTGGCACACACCCTACTGTGCCTAGTGATAGTTAGTCTATTGCCTATAGGATCTGAACCCAATACTTATGTTAAAGTCTTCGGGACTACCAAGGAAAGAATGGAATCGCAACCAAAATCAGTAATACCCACACATTTATAGATGAATTTGAATCACAGTTTAGCGATAGGCAATGATCGAAATACCTTCATTGAAGGAAAGATAATGCAGAATGAAAACTCGATACTCAACAATGTTACTGCACATCAAAGGCCTTTGGAAGGCCACATCTTGATTTCTAAAATCTGAGCCAGATTGTTATTTAACCTACATGGAAACTAAGGATGCGCGGTATTATCGGTATATCGGTATATTGCAATACAGAAACATCACGATACGTACCGATACAGTCTTCTGAAAATATCCGATATATCGGAAGTTTTAGAATTAACTTTTTTTCGTGTAAAATTGCAGAAAAAACGTTACAAAAACACCATATGATTTTACTGAAAGTTGTAAACAAAGGTGAACGTGCAAAGTAGAACTAGCACAGACATGTTGAAATACGAAACCAGTCACTTAATTATCTCTCTTTGCAAAATGACGTCCAGTTGAGCATTGATCACTGTAATAATTGCTGTTATTTAGTGAAGAGAACATTGAAAAAGTACCAATATATTGCAATACGTATTGCAATACGCTTTTTTGTATCGCAATATATTGCGATATGGAAATGAGGACCGATACCCATCCTTAATGGAAACCATTAAACTCTGAACACTTTCAGCCTATAAACATGATACCTTTGTGAGACTGACTCTACTGCCTAGAGGATTTGAACCCAATATATTAAAGTCTTCATTGTTACCAACCGAGCCAGAGGGTTATCATACCTACTTGAAATAAATATATGTGATACGTTTGTGAATATGAATCTACTGCCAACAGGATTCTATTGAAGTCAGGATCTCTACAAACTGAGCCTGAGGGATATACTACTTGGAACACTTTTGGCTCACCCTGCTGATTTCTAAGATTTCGCATTCTCAGGAATATCCTCAACAGCTCCTAACCTGAGGCCATGTCTGAAGAGGTATATCTTGTTCTGTGAACCCACAGTGAAGGGAGGAACTCTTGATATTGTCACCACCTCTAGTGTGATATAAGTAGGAAGCTTGGACAGGTCAAGATTAACTCATCAGGCAATAAAAGGGTTAGTAGTGTTTATCTCTTGCAAGTGCTTATGGGTCTGTGAGGATATATGTCCTGTTCTGTGAACCCACAGTGAAGAGGGGAACTCTTGATATTGTCGCCACCTCTAGTTTCGATATGAGTAGGAAGCTTGGACAGGTCCATATTAACTCATCAGGCAGTAAAAGGGTTAAGTTTTTATCTCTTGCAAGTGCTTATGGGTCTGTGAGGATATATATCCTGTTCTGTGAACCCACTGAGAGGGGTGAACTCTTGATATTGTCTCCACCTCTAGTGTTGTTTAGAAGTAGGAAGCTTGGACAGGTCCAGATTCATGCAAGCAACAATAAAAGGGTTAACAACTTCTACATCATACAAATGCCTGTGGGTCTTGTGGAGCAATGAACCCACAGTGAGGGGGGATCTCTTGATATTGTCTCCACCTCTAGTGTTGTGTATAAGTATGGGAAGCTTGGACAGTAGTCTGTCATCCAGACCATATGGCAAAATATTAAAGGAGCCTTAATCTTAAGTCTAGCAAATGTTGGCAAGTCTAGTTGCCTCAGCCATAGGAAATTAAGTATTGTACAGGACTCCTTTTTTATATTATTTCATACCAAATATTGAAAAATATGTTTTTGGTGAAACCTTTTTTTCAGGGACTATATGTAAGTCTACTTGGACAGGTCCAGTTGGTTACTGCTGGCAATAAAAGGGTTAAAAGTTTCAAGTGCTTGTGGAAGTTGTGAGGAGCTATGAAGTAACTCACTGTGAGGAGAACTCTTGACTTGTCGCCCCCTTCTTTAGAATTGTTTTATATGTCAACTGACATTACAAGAATTCATCATTGATCACAAAATTATCTTCTCTCTGGATTTTCATTGGTGCAAAGCCTGCTACCCTTAGTAAGAGTTCCTTCATGAATCAATATAAAATACTATTTTGTTGAATAATCTCTTAACATTGGTAGCTAACAAATGATTTTGAAATTTGAAGTAAATGAAAGATGGAAGCATAAAAATTGATTTTAAAAATCGTTTGGAGTAATGAATTGAGGGTGAGTTTTATTTAATTTTGATTGGTGATAATTTTTTACCTCGAATGCATTGTGTGAACATCAGCATAGTAACCCAGCAAATTGGCACCTATCAAAGTTTTAAATTAAGGTACATTAACATCATCTATAAGATAATTCTCATGTATGTTATAATCTATGATATTTTTACCGTGTCCTGTTAGTTCAGCTAACACAGACTGTATAGGCAAAGATAAAAGATGACCAACATAGAGTGATTTCATGAGTGCTTCAAATCGGTGCCCATATTTGGATAAAAACATCAAATTTATCATCCACATGCTGAAAAAAGATGTAAACCATGTCAAATCTTAAAGAAAATCGGAGCTTAAGGTTGAAGGTTAAAAATCTTTGATGTTTTTTTCCAAATTAAAAAAAACAACCTTTTTGATATTTTGATTTGAGTGGCAAATTTTAATTTCAGAGACAAAACATAAATCGGAAAAAAAAAAAATTAAAAATTAAAAATTGAAAAGAGAATAAAAAGGAGCCACCAATCTCTCTCATTGCCCTATGTTGTTCTACACTTGCTAAATTATATGACAGTCTTTGTTAATCTAGTGATGTAGAACGAAAGAATATACTCTGAAATGTTTATTTTCACTATAAAGAAATTTTTATTAAGTTGTAATTACTATTAACCAAAGCAAAAAGTCAGGAATTGGTGATGAACACTGACCAGCAAAGGAAATTTAGTGGACGGGTTGTGACAGCATACACCTGGAAGATAGTGTTGCAACACCAATTTTTTCTTTATTTCTTCCTGTAATAAAACAACTCTGAATGTAAGGGTAGTAGTCAGAGCTTTTATTACAAAATGATTAAAATTTTTTTTGGAACCAAAGTCTCAAGGGCTCAACATAAAATTTAGTAAAAGAGGGGACATCTGCGCCAAACATTTATCATTGCATGGACTTACAATAAATACTGACTGTCTTGTTTATGTGTCTTCAATAATCCAAGTCAACTCCTACATCATATTGCTGATATGCCAAAACATTTTTGACAAAAAAATTGTGGCTGTTTTGCAATGGTTTTGCAATTACTGAAGAGTTTGCTGGTTTTAATGGCTTCAGACATGGTTTAACCTAAAAATAAATCCACTTTAATTCAAATAAGTTACTTATCAATAGAATGTCCTTAACATTTACCATGACAGTCACAAAAAAAGCGAGTGTTGCAATACTTTTTATGAGGTGTATACATTTCTCAAACTGAAGCCAAGCCTATTGAGTACACTTTTGTAATTCTGATGAGATCTGCAGCCAACTGTTGCTGGATCAGTTCACTTTGATGTCTCCAGAATTGCATGATGCTTATCATTTATCTCCCTTAATGAGGAAGATTTCCCAGACAGCCACCAGAGGGCAGTGTGATAGACAGAACATATTTGTCCCTGTTACTAAAGATCTGGCTAATTAAAGACTTTGTTGGGAGCTGTCCATCTTAATTAGCAGATGAAATACATCTCTGAATTGTGGTGGTCTGTGATAGATTCAACAGACCTCGGACATACTGGTTCCAACTAAGCAGAAAACCTTTAGACTCACACTGGGCAGTATATAGGACTATTTGGTCTTTGTGACTTAGATCTTGCTTATCAAAAACTTTGTTGGTTGAGGCCTCAGTTAATGAACTACATTAGACCAGTTGTGATCTATTATATATCCACAAGATCATTGATTTACTAGGACGTCCATCTGTTTATAATTTAATGGAGGGTGTTGAGACCGGCTAGAATGTTGGATTGAAGTGTTTACTTTGTGAAATTCCTGTTAATTGACAGAACATCAACTCTTTGATCTTCACTGTACTAGCTGCTCACAACTCGGCCTGTAGGAACATCAGACTCACACACAGGGCAGTGAGTTACTGTCTATCTCTAACTATTAACACAGCTTGAAATACAATATATGTTTCTTCACTTAAAGTGGCAAGCTGGTTACAAAGGATGACAAACAAGAAGACGTGTTTTTCTTCTATATTTTCTGCGGGAGGTTTTCACCAGAATTTGTACAATAATGGCATCCACAGTACTAGACTCTGAACGTGTCTGACTGGTTTACGATATTGACAAGCATTTATAAGATAATGGACAATAAGGTCTAATTACACAAAGGATGTTAATTTAACTGTTGCCTAATGTCCAGCCAGGAGAACAGTGGCCACTCAATATACTGGCTCGAGTTCTGATTAGAGTGGCGAGGGGATGCTTTGAAGCCTGCCCACTTCAGTCACTTCACTGTGCATTTATGAAGTAACAGAAGAATAATTTACATGTTTACGCTGTGACACTATTCAAACAATTGGTTGGTTAGGGCCCCACCTAATTAACAACCTCATTGGGGCAGTGACCTGTGACAAATCTGTGACTGCATGGCTAAAGGATGGCCTTACTACTTGATAGGTAAAAAAGAACACAAGACTGACACACAGTCCATGATAGATCTATCACTAGCCCATCTGTTTCTGATACTTAAAGGGTAAAGACCCTTTTTATTCTAAGAATTAAAGTATCTACTTTGTGATTTTGATCAAATTACTGAAAATTGAAATGGCATCCATTCTTTGATCATCAGACAGGGGGAAGTATAGCACAGTGGTTGGCATTTAAGTGGTTCAACTCGCATCAAAGGGTCTGAGGTTCGATTTTCATCAGGGGATCATCAAGCAGGTTCTTCATGCAGTAAAGTTTGGATGTATTACTTAGGTTAGTTACTGAGGTTATCACTGAATAATGCCTATAGATTAAGGGAACTGATTTGAGAATACACCAAGCATTATGAGCATCGCATACACCAAGCGCAAATGGAGATCGAACTATACAGATGAAGTTGTTCTTGTTATGTTTCAACATGGATGCTATTGGAATTGTCATATCACCTGTATATTTGTGTCTTAAACTCTATCACTGGACTTAACCTTGTTTCATATAGGACCACAATGTCAATTGTACAAAACCTTGACCTTTTTATGTCAAGATCTTTGCAGGATTCGAGCCAACATCTTCAGAGTAAGACAATGACCGACAGCACTAACAATACCAACAGCTTCACCACTCAACCATCATGCATTGACAAACTATTCATCAATAAAATTAGCTAGACTAAATTATTGAATAATTTGAGATATTGGTTTTTAACATTTTCCATTGCATCTGCATGTAGCTATGAGTTCTGTAGAAGAATTCATCCTGGTAACCTCTAGCCTGGAACCACGCTTCAAACACACTCCAGCCTAGCAGTGATTCTAATCTTGAGTAATCTGGACAAATTTATTTACAGCAAAACCAGAACCAGCTCCGGGAATGTGCTACTGGAATTGAAAGCTTCCATTTTGTTGTCATTTTCCCCATGAGATGTCAGCTGCTCAACACCCAGTGCAGGCATTGATACACAACTGCAGTGTAAAGAGCTGAGATATTCATCACTTGTCATGTTCAATTTCCTACTCTGTGCATTACTTCTCGCATCACATGCAACAAGCATATCCACAACGCATGCCATCAGTCTGTTTGTATCAACATAAAAAGCTGTTTATTTACATTAAACACTTGTAAAATTATGGTCTAATTCTTTAGCTAGTTGTCAGTGATGGAATGGTTAAAGGGAGTGGATATAGGTATCAATTTATGTAAAATTTCAATAATAATGTGATACTCAAATTGCGCCACAAATATTATTACGATAGTGTAAGGACCAACACTGTTCTTTTTTTTCTTTCTTAATTCCATCAGAGATTGTAACCTTATTTGCTTATTAGGTGGTTTTTAAGGTTATCTCTCACATTGCCTTCACTTCCAAACCAGATACCCAATTGCATGGCTTTGTGAAAGCACATTGCCTTGTCTCTTGTCCAAAGTGACAATTTCACTCTCAACTCTTGTCTCAGTGTGGGGCATGGAATGACCCTTCAAACTCTAGGTTTCTTCAGCAATGAGGTGGGTCACCCACCCATCCAGCTTGCCACGCCTGTTGTTGCTGAACTTCACTCATAGCGGTCGACTGAGCTATGCACAGGGTCGCATACTACAATTTTACTGAAATTTTATTGATGTCGTGTTGAAAAATTATACATTCAAGAACATTTTACCTAATCATTGTAATAATAACTTTAATGACTGCGTAGAATGAGATAAAATAAACCTGTCACTGCACATATATATAATAATTGCCAGAGTAGTCACTTTGTGGAGGGGGTGTATTAATGTGTCTGAGTGAGGTAAAGAAAACCTTCCTGCCAGATTCTTCTACTTGGATGTTCTTATTGCACTATTAAACTTCCTGCCTCGAAATAATTTGATCCATAGATGCAGATAAATGGAAATCCTCAAACTATTTGTCAAGCACCATATATGTGACAAAAATAAATAAGTTTTTTAACAATCATTTCATTTAAACCATTATCTAATCAGAGAAAAAAAATGTCAGAAATTAATGACCTTGCTTATAAATAAAAAAAAAGAAAGAAAAAAAGGTTTTCATATAGATTTAATAAAAAATGTGATAAACCATAATTTTTCAAAACAATAATAGATCAGGTTTTTAGTTTATTTAGTGCCAGGAAACAGAATTCTATTATGGAAATGACTAGTCCCAGTCAGAATGTGGGCGGGAGACAGGTAGGAAGGAAGACTGAGCCACCCTGGACATGTTCTGTGTTCAAATCAGCATCAAGTCTGCAAAAAGAGATACCTTGACAAGCACAAGGGTGTGAGAAAGTATTATTCTGTGTCAGGGGTGAAAGCTGGGGAAAAGTAGTATAACCTACAGACTGTATTGATAATTCTTTTTAACCTTAATCAAATTCAAGAGCACGCCCGCTTTGCTTGTGTGATTTTAGATATAACATAAAGTCTTGGCACACATTGCAGGGTTTGCCAACTATTTTGGAGGAGCCAACGACGGATCAAAAGAAGGGGTGGTGGGGAGGTTAATTCAGGGGATTGAAAAACCCCTTTTGGAAATATTCCTTTTAAAATCAACTGTAAAATGTGTGATCCTCCCCCTCTACAAGAGTGCACACTCCCTCCCCCAGGACAGAAGTAAGTAAATGGTCATAGTATATGACATTTAACAGAATCCCAAGTTAATAGTACTGAATGCAACTGAAATCTTGAGGTCAGATATGTATCATTTAGAGGAAAAACACATTGCTTTTCAAACATAAAAAGTACGCAGCATTCTAATTTTACACAACAGCAAAAAAAGCAAGATAAGCATATTACTGTAGAAAGATTAGGAGTGATGTTTCATCAACTAATGTAAGTAGTGTTAAGTGCAAACTCCACACACTGAAGGTGATGCACCGAGTTCCACTATAGTTCTATGAAGGGCAGGTAACTCTGTATTCCAAACATACCTTCTCATGCTTTGGTAGAAGCACTTATCTGTTGGCAATCTATTAAGCTTATATCTGAAGTTACAAGTTTGATTTATTGTGTGTTGAAAGTGTAATTTTCTGTAATCTTGGATTTGTAGAGGAGTCTTGATAGGGCTGTCTGCCTGACATAGATATGATTTGATTGAGATATCTTATCTAGCTTCTACAAATTGTCATTAATAACACATCATCAATCATATAGTATTTACTGTTGAAAACAATTTGTATGTAATCAAATAGTATTTTATCTGAGAATTTTACATGCAAAACTACCAATCATTATAACCTAAACAAGAACTTGCAAATTTCAGATTGACTTAATTGCGTAAGATTAACAGGTACGTATCAACGTCAGCTAAGGGTATCATAGAGTACATAGCAGCCTCTAATATATTTATCAAGAATATCAAGCCCTGCCTTATCTCCGTAAACAAAGATGTTGAAGATCAGAGTTGCATGGTTCTTGCATTAATGATTGACAAGTTAAGAAAAGAACAAATATCCCCCCCCCCCCCCCCCCCCCCCCCCCCCCGACAATTTGGAAATACCAGGTAAATCGCCTGGGAAATGAATGATAATCTCCCACCATTTTCAATAGTTGAATCCCCCAATCAAACACTTTTCTAATATTAGTAGCCCGACTGTGTGTGAACGTTTTGTTTAACAATTCAGATGAATTTACTGATTCTGGCAAAAATTTAACCCAAAACCTCTTGATAAAATAAATTAGATACTAACAGGTTAGCCAATTCAAGCTATCCCTCCGACAGTAAAGATCAAAGAGTTGATGTCCTTTCAATTAACAGGAATTCACAAAGTAAACATTTCAAATATAACAATCTAGCTGGTCTCAATACCCTCCATTAAATAAATTATAAACAGATTGATGTCATAGTAAATCAATGATCTTGTGGAACTGTATTAGATCACAACTAGTCTAAGTACATCGAGGCCTCGACCAACAATTTTTTTGATAAGAAAGATCTAAGTAACCAAGGCCATAGTCCTATACACTGCTCAGTGTGAGTCTAAAGGTTTTCTGCTTAGTTGGAACCAGTATGTCCGAGGTCTGTTGAATCTATCACAGACCACCGCAAGTCAGAGATGTATTTCATCTGCTAATTGAGATGGACAGCTCCCAACAAAGTCTTTAATTAGCCAGATCTTCAGTAACAGGGACAAACATGTTCTGTCTATCACACTGCCCTCTGGTGGCTGTCAGGGATATCTTCCTCATTAAGGGAGATAAATGATAAGCATCAATTCTGGAGACATCAAAGTGAAGTGATCCAGCAACACTTGGCTACAGCACGACATACTCCCCGACTTCTCTCGCCTGTGGACGCTATTATTGTACAAATTCTGGTGGAAACCTCCCTCAGAAAATATAGAAGAAAAACACAACGTCTTCTTGTTTGTCATCCTTTGTAACCGGAAGAAACATATATATTGTATTTCAACCTGTGTTAATATTTAGAGATAGACAGTAACTCACTGCCCTGTGTGTGAGTCTGATGTTCCTACAGGCCAAGTTGTGAGCAGCTGGTACAGTGAAAATCAAAGAGTTGATGTCCTTTCAATTAACAGGAATTTACAAAGTAAACACTTCAATCCAACTTTCTAGCCGGTCTCAACACCCTCCATTAAATTATAAACAGATAGATGTCCTAGTAAATCAATGATCTTATGGATCTATAATAGATCACAACTGGTCTAATGTAGTTCATGAACTGAGGCCTCAACCAACAAAGTTTTTGATAAGAAAGAGTAACCAAGTCCATAGTCCTTATATACTTCCCATGCACTGTGAGTCTAAAGGTTTTCTGCTTAGTTGGAACCAATATGTCCCAGGTCTGTTGAATCTATCACAGACCACCGCAATTAAGTCAGAGATATATTTCATTTGCTAATTGAGATGGACAGCTCCCAACAAAGTCTCTAATTAGCCAGATCTTTAGTAACAGGGACAAACATGTTCTGTCTATCACACTGCCCTCTGGTGGCTGTCAGGGATATCTTTCTCATTAAGGGAGATAAATGATAAGCATCAATTCTGGAGACATCAAAGTGAAGTGATCCAGCAACAGTTGGCTGATCTCTTCAGGAGAGATAGATATGTATACACCCATCAGTAGATAAATACAGCATGCTCTTGAGGTGGAAGAGTGTGAAATACTTAAATCATATTTGTCTTGTCTTGAGTATATAATCCATATCTCAAAGAGTATGGGGTGCCAAGAGAGTAAGCTTACTAATTGGAGGCGAGGATGACTTGTGAGAACAATGAGAAATGATGCCTGCCTTTATGAGGACAAAATATCTTAACCCGAAAGGAGTGCCCTACATGAAACATACATTGGTCTAAATATTTTTTTTACTTATCAAGTATTTATTACTGTTTGTGTGAATGCATTTCTAATATTTCATTCAAAACTGAACTAAATATATCAATGATTTTCATTCGCTTCTCTCTGTAGTGAAAATCTCTACTTCATAATGTACTTTCTAGCTCTCTAACTTCTACCAAATGCTGGCCATTGTTTGTCAACACAAATTGATAAGATCTGTCCTAACATAAACAATGAAGTCTTTAGGAGTTGAGCTTTGACATTCTCCCTTGAAGAACTTTGGCTATCGGATTATTTTTTGTTTAAACAAAATTCATATGAACATTCTAGTTTATACATATTATGTTATATGTACATATTTATAACATAACCCAGTTGATACATCTTACTAAAGGTAACATTTTTGTTGATTTACATTTTACAACTATATAAATAAGAGCGCACAAGCAGTAAAATAAAACAAGAAAGAGAAGTGAATCCATTTATTGGCGCTATGAGTTTCAAGAGCCTTGCTACAGCATTATGGCTCTCCGGTCGCTGATAGGATTAAAACAGGATACCTATATCTCCTCAGCCAGGCACTGGAGTTAAAAGCTGTTGATCAACTCTTAAACTAGAAGTTCTCCCACCTTCCAGTGGGTTCAGAGGACAGGGTATCAAGCTTCTCAGCAAACCCATTTAACCCTTTAAATGCCTGCGGAATGGATCTGGACCAGAGGGGTGCACGGACAAGTCTTGAGTTCAATCTACACCTTCCTGTTGATTCCTTGAAAAGGATATCCTTCAAAGATGGCCCCAGTGTAGAATCTATTGAGGATACTCAATTATTCAGTTATTTCATGTCTGTTGGGTTTGACCGGCCTTCTTCAATTTGAATAACGAACATGCATTCTAAAATCAAATTAACACAAACGCTGATACACGCCAGCTGATTTTAAGAGTATTTTTTGGTTGGAAGTATAATCTTTAAAGTTCCTAATGTAAAAGTGTATTTTTGCAACCATGTTGATGTGATTTAATGAAAGTTCCAACTTTAATTACTTCACTGAAATCAGTTACAAGTATTTTGCATCAAGCCATTTCCTTCTTGGTCCATAAAGAACATATTACATTCCTTTTAGCAGAAAACTTATCAGCACAAAAAAATAACATACATACATCAGCGTTTGCAATACCAGTAATGACATATCCTGCACAGCAGATGTGCATAAAGTTTCTTGTTAGTTATCCATCATGAAGTGAGAAGAAGCAAAGATCTTGGTGCAGCTACATGACGCAGTACTCTTAGCAGTTCATGCATCAGTTCTGATAACCCTGTTAGGAGCTTGCAACTCACTGATGGTGATTAAAACATTTCCCATTTCAAACAGAATGTTGCTTTCCTTATTTTCCCAGCCATCAAAATCTATTTGAAGGGCAACAATCTACATACAATATTCAGTGTAATAAGCCCCTTGGCACTTTGGAAAATTGAAAAGTGGGACTTACCATAAAATCCATGCTTGTCATCATATCGAATAAAAAGCCAGTTGTGTATATGAAACTTGTAATGTGGTTCCCATGCCAATGGAAGAGAAAGCGAGAGTCATAATGTTTTAAATAGAGCTATAGGTTTATCATGTAGGGTTATTAAAGGTTTGTTTGTTGGACATATAATTGTATTGCGTAGAGTACAGCGACATATTCTAACTGCAGATGGGATAGCATTTGCATGCATCTTAATTAGCTAATCAGTAAAAAGTTTCTTTTGCAGGTGTGAGCTATACCCTCTGTGAAAAGTGTTTCTGAAAACATCCCAAACCAGCACGTAACTCGATCCATCCTTGAAAACTCTTAACTTTCTTTCGTTGCACTTCGAAAATGAAATGAAAATCCTGGTACTTATTGACTCTAAGAAAGTCTGAAAATAAAGATATTTATTTTCAGAAAAAAACCCTTTAGATCTCTTCATATTAAACATTTCAAACTTATTGTTGCTAACTGGTAATAGGTCTGCTTTGTCTGTTAAGGATCTTTGCCTGGATTTTCAAAGTTCCTCGAAAAAAGATAGTCATAAGTAATATAGGAAGTTAACATATTGGCTAACAACTATCTCAGCACTAACAGAGCTTAAAAAATCTAGGCCCTGGATGGTATTAAAATGTGTTGATGTCCGTATAATACACATTGTCTGCACATCATACAAATCTGCCAGTTTGTTCATTTAACTTCCTCATTAAACATCTACGATCCAACTTTTTGAACTCTATAAAGTGGCCTTTATATTTTTCTTATGTGCACATGTGCACCTATCATTTTTATGGACCATCAATTTAATTTTTATTTATTATTTAATTTTATGGTGGTTATGAAGCATGGGAAGCAGAGTCTTTTCTGTATGTCTTTATATGATTCAATGTAACAGAATTGGTAGAACTGAAATCAGTACACTAGAATTGTACCTTATAACTTTGACTTAACTATACAACTTTGTGTATCATAAACCTTGCTCATGCTTCATCAATAAAAAAAATTCAAAATTGTTTGTGTTGAAGTCAGTTGACACACTTCCTAGGGTAATAATCCCAGAGTATGCATAATGCTCACATGCTCTGCAAAAGATTCCTGCAATTAAAAATAATGACCCACATTCCGTACTTTGTATTTAAACGTTATCTGCATAAAATTTTACGCCTTGCAGCCTTATTTTCCATGGACGCTGGCATTCCACTTATTGAAACTTGCTTGGGTTGAAAGTGTGATTACTAAACTCTAAACAGCATTTACATCATTAAAACAGTGTAAGGAGCTCACTGTTCTCCAGTAATACACACAGGCACTTATCAACAGCAAGTAACTCATATTTCTGTTCATAGGCAATAATTTATGAGATAAACATCCAAATTTCTTCTTACCGAGTCTTCAAATTACTTTGCTTTGCACAGGTCATAGAGATTACGCACCTTTGTGATACAGGAGAACCATGATGCCATTTATCGGCGCCTGCAGTAAATTATGACTTGATTAAACTGATAAACTGTGTGGAACATGTGAATTTGAAGTGTAAACCTTAGAGCATGTTAATTTATAGTAAACTTGGCATTCCAGATTGCCTCAGCTCCAATTACAATTCTCTCAGGTTTTCTTACAATTTCATTCAATATCAACCTTCAACATTTAAATTTTAGAATAAATCATTTTGTCTGAAAATGATCATAAAGTCTAAATGTGCAAGTATGGTACATGTTCATAAAAAGAATAGGCAAAGCACAGTGGCAGACAGTGTTGTATTTGTTAGCATTTTAGCCTCTCACACCTACACTCTGGGTTCAAATCCCAGTGAAGACACCCAAAATTTGTGACCTGGGCAAGGCACTACATCCACTTTGCCCTCAGTTTGCCCAGCTGTTCAAATGGGTACCTGAACACAGGAAAAGTATGGATTTAATCGGTAGCATGAAGTGCTGAACAGGTAGCATCGAAAGTACAATTCCTTAAGGGTGATATTACAAATTTGTGTGCTTTGCACATTATCCACGCTCAGTGCATGCTCTATGTAAATGACTATTATTATCATCAAAATTATCAAAAGTATATGAGACCAGTTATACCTTTCCTATTTCTAATCTAGGCTCCTTTATACTTTGTTTAAGAAAAATTCTTAAATTTGACGAGAAAATTAGTTTCCGAGGTTTGATGATAGTCCATCTCAATGGTCACCTCATAGTCATGAATATATAACTACTTGCTTCCAGCATATAATCTAGAAATATCTTTAAGCAGTAACATATTCCAGATCATTCCTCTTGTTACAATTAGTTATTACTTCTGTGATTGCCGCTCTTCAGCCAAAAGTGTGAAGGTTGATCCAAGTTTATCCCTGATGACCCCCAACTGCCCTGAAGGAGTTCATGAATAGATGCTTCCAGAATATTATCTTATATAAACAGTCGCCATTTCCAGATCATTCCCTTTGTAACAAGTCATTATTCCTTTTAATTGGTCACTCATCAGCAAAGTGGTAACGGTCGTCCAAGTCCCTCCCTTCCCCCATCTGACCTATATGAATTCATAAACAAATAGTTTCTAAATATAGTGATGACGGCCGTCCAAGTCCCTCCCGTCCCCAATCTGACCTGAATGAATTCATAAACAAATATTTCCAGAATATCATCTACATAATATCTTTGAATCTCAGAAAATGTTTTTTTTAAAAATAACCCATATGCTAGGAAGTTTTGTAAAATCAATCATTGCTTTTAGGATTCTTTTAGGATGTAGCGATCTTAATTCGAATAAATTTGAGAGACATATTTCAAATGACCCGTCATGTTCATGCAGCGCAGATCACGCAGACACATCACATTATTTATTTATGTCCAAATTACTCATTGAAAAGAAACAAAGTATTACCGGTATTCTACAAAAATGGAAACAGTTTAAAAGCAATTAAAAGGTTACTTACGGGTATGAGTTCTTGGTAATGTGCTATAAATAGTTACGGGAATTTCCAAATTTCGTTATGAAAACCGTAACATTTAAATTGAGTTAGAAACCGAATGCTACGCACGATATGCATATAAATGCGTACTTAATGTTTATTGCGTATGGTGTGGCCCAGTAGTTAATATTTTTTGCGCCACAGTTCATTATAGCTGCGTGTTTTGACCCTGTAATGAAAGCCGACATTGACAATCACCTCAGATATGATATAGGTCGCTGTTCCTTTGTGCACCCCTTTTAACGCAAGCTCCAAACACTGTGGGCTTGATATATGTCATACTCGGTCGATGCATGGAGCTTTGTAACCGGAAATTGAAGTTATTGGAGGGAGGGTATAGTAACAGCATGTGTAAACAATGAGGACTTGCGATTTCCCGACAGTTTATTATTGTATCCTCTATGAAGATGAGTTGACAGCTTTTTCGAAATTTAATTGTACAATTAAACAATTACACGCGACAGTTAGGCGCATAAGGCTGAAAACCCATGCGACATTTTTTAGAAATCATGCGAGAATGTCTCGGTCGCGCCGTAAATCTGAAACACTGGTCATAATGACATAAAATTATTTTTTTTAAAAGAACAAACACCAGCACACACGTATGTATTTTTTATTATTAATATTTATATATAATATATTTATTACAACAATCTGTTATTAAACAAATGCTTACTGTATCACAAAACACTGACGTATTACAACTCACTTTGAAAATTACCGATACATCAACTTACCGTAACTAAATCTCTCAACGTGCCGCGTGTTTCATGTCGACCTGCCTCCAACACCCGCTATTAGGGGGGTCGACTTATATTCAAGGTATATGATTTTGACAGCAATTTGGGGGCCTGAGAAAGGGGGTCGACTTATACACAGGGTCGACTTATACACGGTAATATACGGTATTCTACAAAAATGGAAACAGTTTAAAAGCAATTATATTTGGAAATAAAGAGTTATCTGATATTGACAACTTGGCTATTAAACAATCTGTTGATATCTCTTAATAACCAATTCCTGTATATATATTTGATAACAAATGAGTTAAAATTTATAAATCTTTAAACAAGTATGAACAAAATTACCATTGTCATATTGATTATCTTTGCCATCGTATTAATTGGTTTGTCCCATATCTTAGTGTCGTATTTAGTTGGTTTCATAATATGATTGGTATTGAAGCAGGATTAATATAAGCTTACAGCTTGTTTTCAAATCGCTTTTCATATGAATAAAATATGTTAAAACCATAACATCTTTGACCAATCAAAAATTCAAGATCATTCCCTCTGTGACCGTTTATAATTTCAGTAAGTTTACCTCTCATCAGAGTGTTAAGATTCGTCCAAATCCCTCCCTTGGTGACCCCCATCTGCCCTGCAGGATTTCATAAATAAACGCTGATATGTATCTTTTCACCACCAGACTATCTAAACAGGAGGAAGTCACCACAAGTCCTGAAGGTGTTGCTGTTGGGTTTACACACATGGACCCAATTGTGCCTCTACATTTCCTCCGGCTGTTATGAAATGCAGCGTGTTTGTGTTGTGTACTTGCTGCCTCCTGTGCTATTGTGTCCAGATCTGTGCAGTTCACTCACATTTTCTTCTCACATAGGCAGATTTTCTAGACAATAACCTGCTTGAACTATGAACACACTAATATGAACTTGTGTGCTGTAGTAGGGTGTCTTTGAGCAGAACATGTGCTTGTATTGAGAAAATTAGGTTCTTTTAACTTGAGAATCATATTAATGTATGTGTAGTAACAACATTTTTTGTTGATTATTGCAGTATTAGTTTTGTCCCATTCTTGTAAACTGATAAAATTAACTTTGAAGGGCATTTAGAGTCGGCATACACAAAGAAAAGCCTGGGAAACAACTTCCTTCATGTAAACAACTATGGAATACATGTCCAGCCGATGCTCGCAGGTTTTACCGCAATGCATAGCCACAATGGTGTTGCAGGCCTTCTCCCTGAAATAATACTAGCAGCCGCAATATAAGTTAAATAATCTTGAAAGCGAGTTAAACACCAACTCACCTCACCTTACCTTGGAATACACACTTCTTTTCTTATCACGTTAAATCATTCTTATCCACATTTTTCTGTTTCCTTAGGGAGGCACGATAGCGCAGTGGTTAGCATGTTTGTTTACAGATCAAGAGGTCTGTGGTTCGAAACCCGCCAGGGGCTCTGAAACTTTGTCTGCGGTAGAGAACTGTTCTACACGCAGTAAGATTTGGTTACAATTTTAGCGCAGTACCACCTATGGTTTGCTAGTTCCAGTCGATGTCTGCAGGTTTCACCGCAATGCATATCCAACTGGTGTTACGGGTGTTCTCCCTGCAATCATTCTAGCAGCTGTGATATAAATGAAGTGAAATACTCTTGAAAGCGGTGTTTAACCCCAAATCACCTCCTTCACCTCTGTTTCATTATGTGACAATCAGAAGATTTGAGGAGATATTACTATCTTTTCATAACATTTCAGAGAGATATATATGGCTGACAAAACATGTAGTAAATTATTTTAGTACGACATGTTCTTTCGTGTTCACATGTGAGCACAGGTAACTGATATCTACATCACCTTGGGAGGAATATAGTGCTGTCACATTACCTGTCAACATATTTTATGCCAAATACAATCAGATAATATCAGGAAGATCAAAGATATTTTACTATAACAGTTGACCTCCATGACCCTGGTATCTGCAAAGCAGCGAAAAGATACTCTCTAAACCTGATCCATGCCCAATCTGAATTGGTCGATCTTGACAAGATGAGCCGATTTTGGATGTCAATGCATCTTTAACTCGCTATACCGATCAGCATTTTGACAAAGTTAAACTTTCTCATGTACAGAAAAACATGAAAAAACCTCAAATAATCTTAGAAATACAAGTCAGCATTAATAGAATACTTTGACACAGAAACAGTAAAGATGCAATGATAAGCTTTACATCAAACACATTAAATTCATGCTATAAGCAACATTTTGATAGGCCACTGCAATGCACTGAGAAAACCTGCCATATCGTGGCATAAAATTGTCATAGTGAAAATGCAGTACAGTTCAGTTAAATCTACAGGCTTTGGTTTGAACTAAGGAGCAAGATCCAGTCATTTGAGGCAGAAATTTACAACCACTGCATTATCCAACCAATTTAGACTTAGATTTCTTACTTCAGATCATTAAGACCATAAAAATTTATTTCATAAGGCCAATGCAAAAACAACACCACAACAGTCATTTTCATTGAATTCCAGATAATTTAACATCACTTCAGACAACTTACGGTCATTTCTGATCTATTGTGTTTTTAATTTTTTGTGCTTCAAATGTAGATTTGATATCTTCAGAGTGCGGCTCTATTTAATATCAACAGGTATCAAATCTACATTTAAAGCACAAAAAATTAAAAAAACAATAGATTTATCTCCTAATTCAAAAGTTGGAATACCACCTGAAGCTAATTCCCCAAAATATTTTAAACATGTTCTTTAAAACAAACTTAGAACCTGAAACATTATAAAAATTAGGAATCAGATTCAATTATGTTAAGTCAAGAACAAGAATGTCTATAAAATATAACTCATTTGAAGATTAAAATTCCTAACCAATGTGTCACAGTATCAATGTCTTCTTGTTGCAGACTTGATACTTCTCCAGCCACACCTTCTCATTCAGATTGCAGAGGTCTTTGTTCTTCTCTGTCTTCTCCCACAATCTGACAGGGGCCCGTTGATTCCATAATAGAACTCTGTTTTCTTATCAAACAACCTGTCTCATACAACTACATACTTGTCTATCTATTGTGGTTTCGGAGACATTAAGGAATCATGGTTTATCACATTTTCAAAGAGAAATTTGACTTGTCTTTCAAAATTTTTTCTTATAATTTTAATTTCTAAAGTCTGTAGATTAGTCTATGGTTCCCCAGCTTACAGCCTTCTCTCATTACCCCCACTAAGTCCTTCTACTCTCAGGCTCGTCAAGGTATCAATATCCTCTTATTGCAGACTTGATGCTTATTTGAACACAGAACATGTCCAGGGTGTCTCATTCTTCCTCCTTATCTGTCTCTCGCCCACATTCTGACTGGGACCTGTCACTTCCATAATAGAACACTGTTGTTGTTTTTTGTATCAAACAACCTGCAGCTGATTCTAGCTAGGCTGGCTGATACAACTACATATTTGATCTATTGTAGTTAAGAAAACACCGGAGAACTTGTAGCATTTAAGATGACATATTACTTTTGAGTCTGTTTGAGATAAGCATTGGGTCTCTTGAAACTGTGGCTAGAGGAAAGTGAAAGCAACTCAGTGCATGCTAAGGGGGTTCTTAGCAATGAGGATTATTCTTGAAATTAGGACCAGGTCTTAATTTCTTCAGCAAATCACTTTATCCTTAATAAAGTAGCTTTATTGAAGGATGGAAAGGGTCCACTTGCAGAGACTACTAAGGTTACCTTAAATCATTGAGGTAAACTTAGCATAAATATTAGAATATGGCACTATAAGTAATCTTAGTGATGAGGTTTTTTTAATTCCACAACACCCTACTCGCCCTTTAGCATTAGATGTTGCCCATGTATATAACTGAAGTTTCAGATTTAACACCAATCACAGGGTTGTTTAATGTCCATGCCAATAAGAACCAAGAATAATAAGAAAGATGCACTGGACCTCAAAGGGCTCATATGATGAATCTTCTCTATTGACCCGAATTACGAGCCGGTTACTTTTTATAGGAAATTTAATAACTTTTTTTTTTTTAAAAAGCTGTTGTGCTTATAGTCTTTAGAAATTTGGAGATCAGTTGACTGCATTCAACCATTGTGACAAAAGTGATTTTTAAAAAATCTTTCCTTACTAGACATATAGAAAAACTTTGCAGTTTATCTGTAGACAATGGAATGTTGGACTGAAAGCTTTAAGATTTTGCCAGGATTTGCATAAATGAAATCTAAAGAATATTTTTCAATATGCAATTGTCATGAATATTTGAACCAATTATAACTGTTGCTAAACTCATAACCAACCAATATTATGAATACAAGAGTATATAATTTGGTAAATGTTTAATGCAATTCAACACATCGTTATGTTGATACAAACAGACTGATGGCATGCGTTGTGGATATGCTTGTTGCATGTGATGCGAGAAGTAATGCACAGACTAGGAAATTGAACATGACAAGTGATAAATATCTCAGCTCCTTACACTGCAGTTGTGTATCAATGCCTGCACTGGGTGTTGAGCAGCTGACATCTCATGGGGAAAATGACAACAAAATGGAAGCTTTTGATACCAGATGCACATTCTTTTAGATGATTTTAGTTGTTCAGTAACAACTTACAGGCATGCTATTGTGTTCTAGGTAATATATTATAAGAAAAATGAGTTAACCATAATGTAATATTTTAAAAAAACATAAGATATTCTGAATGATTATATTAAGAAAAATGCAAATTAACTGTTTCTGGTATATCTGTTGATCAGCAATTCGGTACAATGTATAGTGAGCGTTGTTTTTATCAGTGAGCAAACAGGCTTGTAATTGGTAAAGTAATTAAGTGCCCTGACAGAAGGGGAAACCTCAAAGTATCCAATTTAGCACCAAATCTGAGCTGCAAGATAATCATTTCCAGAGCAAGTATGGGATGGGGGCTAAGCCCTAACCTTAATTACCACAGATGGTACAGGACCAAGAGCCCTTTTTTATTTTGATGATAAAGACAAGTTTATGATTAAAATCCAAGTTTAAATTTTCCTTACCATATTAGAAGAGATATTTTCAATATGAAAAAGTAAAGCCAGGCATATATATTCTGTTCACTTAACCTGAAGACATGCACATGGGCATTTCCTGTGGTACTATCAATGATCAAACAGTTCTGTAATTGGTAAACTGATTCTCTGGACTAATTAAGCTCCAAGGCTTTAGACATTGATTCTTTTCAGTAAGTGTCCAGCTTACTTCGGGTCAAGCGGAGAGATAATGATGTCCAGAACACTTTTAAATGAGCTTGGACACAATGCGAGTGCTTTCCTACTTCAATTGTGATTTTAATTGTTTTATTTGATAACAAGTATTCAGTGTCTCAAGTGAGCTAGGGAACACTTGAATCAGAACCGTGATGAGAAGGATGGGAAAAGTAGGAAGATTTTATCAATCACTTTTACAGAAAAAATATACTGTGTTGATGGAGGTGAGGTGAGGTGAGTTTGTGTTGATGGAAGGCGCAGTGATTTCAGGAAGGATGACGGAGTAATGCTGTTGGGATTGATGGTAGAGTAGTGCTGTTGAGATGAATGGTAGGGTAGTGCTGTAGGGATGGATGGTAGAGTAATGCTGTTGGGTTGGATGGTAGAGTAGGGCTGTGGGGATGGATGGTTGAGTAGTGCTGTAGTGATGGAAGGTAGAGTAATGCTGTAGGGATGGATGGTAGAGTAGTGCTTGGGGATGGATGGTAGACTTGTGCTGTAGGGATGGATGGTAGACTTGTGCTGTAGTGATGGATGGTAGAGTAATGCTATAGTGATGGATATGGCAGAGTATAATGCTGTGGGGATGGATTGTAGAGTAGTGCTGTTGGAATGGATGGTAGACTTGTGCTGTAGTGATGGATGGTAGAGTAATGCTGTAGGGATGGATGGTAGAGTAATGCTGTAGGGATGGATGGTAGAGTAGTGCTTGGGGATGGATGGTAGACTTGTGCTGTAGGGATGGATGGTAGACTTGTGCTGTAGTGATGGATGGTAGAGTAATGCTGTAGTGATGGATATGGCAGAGTAATGCTGTGGGGATGGATGGTAGAGTAGTGCTGTTGGGATGGATGGTAGACTTGTGCTGTAGTGATGGATGGTAGAGTAATGCTGTAGGGATGGATGGTAGAGTAATGCTGTAGGGATGGATGGTAGAGTAATGCTGTAGGGATGGATGGTAGAGTAATGCTTGGGGATGGATGGTAGACTTGTGCTGTAGGGATGGATGGTAGACTTGTGCTGTAGGGATGGATGGTAGACTTGTGCTGTAGTGATGGATGGTAGAGTAATGCTGTAGGGATGGATGGTAGAGTAATGCTGTAGTGATGGATATGGCAGAGTAATGCTATGGGGATGGATGGCAGAGTAGTGCTTGGGGATGGATGGTAGAGTAATGCTGTAGTAATGGATGGTAGAGTAGTGCTGTTGGGATGGATGGTAGACTTGTGCTGTAGAGATGGATGGTAGAGTAATGCTGTAGGGATGGATGGTAGAGAAATGCTGTAGGGATGGATGGTAGAGTAATGCTGTTGGGGTGGATGGTAGAGTAGTGCTAGGGGATGGATGGTAGACTTGTGCTGTAGTGATGGATGGTAGAGTAATGCTGTAGGTATGGATGGTAGGGTAATGCTGTGGGGGATGGATGGTAGAGTAGTGCTTGGGGATGGATGGTAGAGTAGTGCTTGGGGATGTATGGTAGAGTAATGCTGTCGGATGGAGGGCAGAGTAGTGCTTATGGATGGATTGTAGAGTAGTGCTGTTGGGATTGCAGAGTAGTGCTGTTGGGATGGATGGTAGAGTCGTGCTGTGGGGATGGATATGGCAGAGTAGTGCTGTTGGTGTGGATGGTTGAGTAGGGCTTTCGGGGATGGATGGTAGAGAAATGCTGTGGGGGTAGATGATGGACTAATGCGTGGGCATGGATGGCAGAGTACTGCTTTTGGGATGAATTGCTGAGTAGTTTGACATTGGATCAAGAGGTTCCAATCCCAGTCATAATGATTGGGGTGTGAACAGATGGAAAGTGTAAGCTGTTAACTGTAAACCGTTCACACCTTTATAACAACAGTGAGTCCAGACTGTGATGCAACCAAAGACATCTTGAAATACCCCAGTATTTACTCTACAAACACCTCCATGTGGAGATGGACTGGGCTTGTACTGGTGTTGTATCTCCTGGCGGTGCGTGGGTCCTGTTTGTTTGATCTCCCTTCATGGCTTCAACCATATTGTCTCTCTTTAACCAGTTAATGCTAGAGTATTTTAGTTATGCTGATCATTCCTGGAAATGAATTATCATTATGCTTCATGACCTTAATACAGTCTAGGCCCTTATTCAGCAAGTCTATATTTGAAGGAAAGAATATCATGGATGAAAGAACAGTAAATCATTAAGATATTTTATAGACTAGATTTTAATCAATCTGTAAGTATGGGCTTGGTGCATAATTTAGTGCTGCTAAAGTTGCACGTCCAAAGGGAGCGGTTGTTGAAGGATCTATATAGTGAAGACTGACATCCAAAGGGGAAATATATAAAGTGCCTTTAGCAGCAGAGCTGGATATCAAATCTATACAAACTTTAATTTGATGATGACAGTGATGATATTAATTAGATGAACTTAGTTGTTATTTGGGGATTTTACCCGACGGGTTGAACATATAAAAGTTGTTATTTTTGTGCAACAAAATTCAGTTAATATTATCTATCATCATAAAACAACTTGCTTTGACATCATTCAAGCATTTTGGCTACAACTTAAATATGCGTACTCCTGAAAGTTACACAGTGTATGTTTAAAAACTTCATGTTTCATAAGTAATAACCAGTAGACCATTTGGCCTTCATAAAGTTCAAATCATTTCGAAAAAAATAAATTTTCATCACTTAAATGTCAAAGATGTAAATATTTACTTGTTTTCATTATTGATCTACAAATGGCAATATCAATGTTAGACAACTTTGATTACTAAAGGAGAAAGAAAACCTTGCTGAAATAAAAGAATTTGAACAGAAGACGTACTGACAATATTTTTAGATCACCTACAAAAAGATCAGAATTCATTCCTTTGAAAAAACACTCTCCCAAAATATATCAAGTACAATGATTTATTGCCAGCATAAAACACAAAAACTTTTTTGACAAAAAGCACCTGTAATGTTTTTGTGGTAAATAAGAGATATACTGGGACTAAGTGTTTGTACAGACTTCATTTTTTGGTCCCGAGTTGAGGCATGCCATCATCTTAGTCAGACCAGCAACAGCGATATCTGAAACAACATCAGACATGACAGTAAGAAAAAAATGGTGCTTAAAACCAACTTGAAAAAAGCAACTGCAGCGCCGCTGATTAGTTACTTCTTTGATGGTAATAACCTTGCCAGCATTGATGAGGTTGCCAACAACAGGAACAATGACAATGTTGAACAGCAACAACAATACTAGCAAGGCTACAAAAATTGCCAATGTTGTTGAAATTGCCAACAACAGGAGCAATAATCATCTTGAACAGCAACAACAATACTAGCATGCAAGCTAGGCCACCAAAATGCAAAAAAATAGTTCCAACACCTTGTTAGCAGTGGCCAATGCAAGGCTAACGACAACAAAAGCAAGCAAAAAAGCTTTTAGAAGCATCTCCTGACCACTAATTAATAGTTAGTTTAATATCACGTTAGAAGTAGGTTCAGAATGTACAAGGACCCAAATTCAATTATTATATAGATAAACCTGCTGTTTTTAAAAACCATAGACATTTTATAAATGTATTGATTGAAATTGAAATTTTAACTGAAAAAAAATGCAACGATGTAGCATGGACTTTTATTCAAACGCTTTGCTGCTTCCTAAAGTTACCAGTCATCTAGTAAGTATATTCATGTATGGTGAAAAGGTCTATGGAAACTGAAAGAAAGTCCAAAAAGTTCAGTCATACATGATGCTCAGTAAATTGGACAAATCAACCTATCAGAATTTAGGATCCAACCCATTTCATGGTGGTATATTCCTTGGAAACTGGGCACCAATTGAAATCTCTTTCCATTTCATTTCTGTAGCTCTTATACGGTTCTTTGCTTCTTATGTAGGGGCTTGTATTTGGGTCATTAAATTTTCTGAAATTTGATAACGCTGCTGGATAGCTGACCTCCTTGACCAGAAACAAATCTAATTTAGTTAATAACTGTAAATAGGACGATATCTCTTATTATATTAAAGGCTTTAGACTTAATCAAGCCCCAAGCAGAATGATTTCAAGATGGCCGGAAAAAGAGATCCAATTTCAGGTTAATGTCAGAAAACTGAACATCTCTGAATTGTCTGAAGTCTTTGTATTGTGATGAAGTCAAGATTTTCTAGATACACGCGTCTTTATTTTCAAATTCACGACCTTTTGGAGTAAATGCTTTCTCCTTCATCTGGTGGAATCATTCATAAGTAATTCTAAGTAATTCATAAATGTTTTTCCAAATACAATAAAAGCCTATGATATGCACATATAAAAGTGATGTGCTGATGCACAAGAAGCAGTTTATTTTTCAATTTATTTCAAGGCGATAAAAGTTATTCAGTTGATTTACAGAACCTCCTCACATGATTTTGACAAATTTTGAAAAAAATAATGGTACTCGTATAAACTGTTGCCGAAATTTACTCCTGAACCATAAAAAGAGGTAAAATCTTTATATTTTTATCAATTTCAGTATACCTCTTTTGCCTCCTGCCACTTAACCATTTTGCCCCCCAAAATCTGTAAATCAACCAATTAATTTTGTGTGGCCTAAGTAATGAGTACTTGAAATATGAACAACATGGGTGGCTACAAGATCACCCTAAGCTTATCAAGTCAACTGCTTCTGTCTTATCAACTGTACAGGCTATCTCAGCCAAAGTTACTATTTCAAATATTTGATTTCTACACTATCAAATTTGATTGATATTTAACTAGATTAATTGCATTTTAGTCAATCACCAAGATCTAAACTAGAGATAAACTAAGGAATTTATTTCTTTTTCATTTTCTGTATCATCATTCACTCTACTGAAATGTGTCCATATGCAAAGTTTATTTGAAACAAACTCTGCTATAAATGATTGAAAGCAACTTTAATGTGGTTTATGGTGGGATAGCTCAGTGGTTAGCACATTTGGCTTTGGATCAAGAGGTCTGGGGTTTTGATTCCAAATGGGCAGGAACAAAATTAAGTTTGCAAAGTGGTTGAATTTTCAAAGGAGACTGCTTGGGGTGGTTCATATAGAAAAGGGATGTAGATCCTTCATGATTACTGTATATATATTTAGATCCTTCATGTTCACTGTAAATGTGTGAAGATCCTTCATGTTCACTGTAAATGTGTGTAGATCCTTCATGTTCACTGTAATTGTGTGTAGATCCTTCATGTTCACTGTAAATGTGTCTAGATCCTTCATGATTACTGTAAATGTGTGTAGATCCTTCATGTTCACTGTAATTGTGTGTAGATCCTTTATGTTCACTGTAAATGTGTGAAGATCCTTCATGTTCACTGTTATTGTGTGTAGATCCTTCATGTTCACTGTTACTGTGTGTAGATCCTTCATGTTCACTGTAAATGTGTGTAGATCCTTCATGTTCACTGTAAATGTGTGAAGATCCTTCATGTTCACTGTTATTGTGTGTAGATCCTTTATGTTCACTGTAAATGTGTGTAGATCCTTCATGTTCACTGTAATTGTGTAAAGTTTATCTATAGCATTTTCAAGAAAGGTTTTAAATCAATCCCCCATAATTATACACAACATCCCCCTCCTTACACGGGAACTATAGGCCTGGAATCACATATTTACAATTAACTTGAAGAAAGCAATGCTCCTTGGTGATAAGAAGAAATGATGTCCTAGAGAGCCTGTGTTGTAGTTTTACATTTTTCAGATTTCTTGCTTATATGAAATGCAACATGGATTTGAAATGTGTATGCTAATATTATCCTGTTATATGAAATATCTAACACATATCTAATATTGTAACCCTCCAAAAAGTATATTTGTTTCCATATGAGAAACTTTTTTTTACAATTTTATGATTATTCAGATGGGTTAAATAATAGAACCCTAGATCAAAGACATTTGGCTCTGTATAGATATCAGCCAAACTCTCAGGACCTTTACATTTGGACTAAAATCAGATAGAATAACAGTAGTCTAATAAATCTGTCTGGAATATCATAAACTGTGAAATGTCATGTAGATCTTGGGCTAGATTTGTTTAGGTATTAGCTCCGTCAATCAGGATTTAAGTAGATGGATATTGCTGTACAGTGTCAGATAAGGCTAGGGTTTCAACAACCCTGAAATGTCAGCATGTGCTGGCACCAGCAGGCAGGGCTGTGTTTTATCAAGTGATTGGACTCAGATGTATGACTTCCTCATGCTGTTACAACAACACCCCTCCCCATCCCCCAAATGCCCCTACTGACTATATATATCTAGAGTCCCCCTGGAATCTGACTGATGATCTTTATGCGCCTACCATTAATCTCATTAATGTCCCCTGAAATTTCCAGGTAGTTGTTCTTGTGTGCATGTTTGATACATACTTCTACCTTCAAAATATCTTGAAAAACCTATTTTGATTGAGAAGATATTTTTTATATTCTTTGTGACATCATGTATGTTTACCATTTGAATTTTTCAAAATTCATTTTAAAATGAATATGTATAAATTGTACCTCTGACCAATAACTTCAGCAGGTGGAAGGATAAGTGGTATTCAGCAATATTGATATTTGATAAGGATAGAATTGCCTTGGTATCTATAACAATACCTTTTTGCATTTAATTTGGAGAGGGAGAGCAAAGAAATCTGTCCCAACCCATTCAGACAGAGTATTTTGTCATTTGCTGGAGGAGGGAGGGGGAGAATTTGTCACAACTCTATCCACACACTGTTAGACTACATGTGCCCTCAGGGAGAGGCGAGGAATGTTAATGTGCTGATTCAGCTGTATAACTGTACACTAGACTCCTAATATTACATAACAATCTAATAATATTTTTTTGCACAATTTTGTCAACACACTGCATCTGGTGGCAGATTGCTAAAAGCATGAGAAATGATCGCTGAGGCAAAATATGTTATCAGCTGATACAGCTTTATTGAGCCAATGAGGATTTATTAGTTTGAAGAGTCACACATTTTCTTGACAGATCCTGATGAATGTAAAAAGCAATCTTTCTTAAATTTTCGGTTTATATTTGAACCCAAGAATGCCTCTATTTGAAACGGGGAAGGGTAGCTACTTCAAGTTCAGTTGCTAGACATTTAACATTGATTCTTACCAAGTGGGCACAAATATGCAAGGTATTAAAGTTTTCATAATGGTCAAGGGAATTACAGTTTTTCTAAAAATACACAAATGACATATGGGCGGAATAAAGAGGTAACAATGATAACAGCTGGATAAGGTAACAATAACATAAAAGTATAAAGCTAGGAAAATATGTTAAGATGTGTGGGATTAACTATTAATCAGAGGGGAAGTTAATTAGGCTGAGGCGGATTAGGGGACAATGTTCAGCTGATGAGCAGTGCTGGCAATGGATATGAGGCTGAAAACATTGTCATTGTTAATATCATCATTATCATTATCATTATCGACATCTTTGGTATCCATATGTAAGTCATTCACCTAATAACCATCTGATAAATGCCTTTGCATCCATCATCCTGTCACCAACTTTATTGATGAAATATTCATTTGACCAAAATATATATAACAAATGATGTTGATCAATAATTGAGTTGTTGACGCAGAATGTGATATTGAAGCATTAGTGTCGCCTCGATCCCGTTGTATGTATATATAATCCACTGAACAATGTATGAGTTGTCCCTCACCTCAATGCTCTTAGCCTTGATGGACTGAAACGAGTATAATGTATTTGTTGGATCTCTGGGCAATGTCATTACTTTAAGAACCATGATACTATGAATTGTGATGGGAACCTCATTTGTTGCACTCGATAGTACATCGTCAGTATCCGAGGGCTAAACACTTCCATTTTCAGGATTTAGGACATTTAGGACAATAATAAGGTCAGAATTAACCTTTGACAAAATTTTTAAAAAAAATTGTTTTGATTACGTAATAATGAAATAATAGGATCATAGATGTAGGAATGTAGACCATGATAGCATTATATGTGAGTGGTTCTTCTACTGGTGGAATCTATATAAAAGTGTCAGTGGCGACAAGGGGCTAAACACCTCCATGACATCTTCAGAGTTGAGGACATTTCTTAAGGTCAGAAGTGTTTTTGAGATGTATTTTGAGATTAGTGTTTAAACATTGATTTATGTAATCAAATGATATTCAGGATCATATTCAAGGTTGTGATTGGTACTATAGCTCATCCAGTGCAGGCTACACTACAAACAAGTGTCAGTGATGACCAAGGTCTAAATACCTCTGTACACAAAGTATACATCTCAGGAGAAGGTGGGAGTTAACCTTTATAAAAGATTTTTTGATGTAAGTGTTAAATAATTGAATAAGCATTTGACTCAGAATCACAACTCTTGAACTTGCTATTTTGATTATTATGACAAACATTTATGTACAGGATAATCTAGTAATATTAAGGATATAAATATATATATTGTGTATTCTATGATAAAATTAAAAGTGATTGAAATCTCACACAGTCATCTTTGTGGTATTAGTCAATGTCAGTCACAACTATATACTGGGGATTTTGAAGGAAAATATATGAAATCTTTAGAAATGTGTTTCAAACTTACCTTTCTGGGATATCTATTTAAAAATTCACTTTGGAAGCTTGTAAAATTTTGATAAGAATACTCCTGACCATTAAAAAAAACAAGTGTAAAAACTCACTGAATTATTCTATGACCCCCAAAAAAGAACTTTTTACTATTTTTACATTATGAATTTGCTTTTTTTATGAAGTAAATGGTTTCAAGATAGATGATATTTCTCATCCATTTCCAGCTTAATGAGAGAAAATGAAGAGGCATATATGAGAACTCACTATATGAACTAAATTACTTGTACAAATGGTTAATACTGATCAATCTGATCAATCACTCTAGTATTTCTTATGGTAAAGTGCACTAACTCTAATCTCTATTTTCAGTTTTTTCTATTTAGAAAAAAAATTCCTGTAATAAACTGACTAAGTTGATTGAGTGCCATTAATTATATATGTATATACCAATTGATAGTAGACATAAACCAAAAACATCAAATAAATCATTTTATTTCTTTATTGGGTTTGTTTTAAATGCACTGCATTTGATATCGTATTTCAGTCTAAATCAATCTTCTTTGAGAAAAGACATTTGTCACTGTATTTTACACTAATGATGGACTAAGTAACATCGACATCTGCGGCGAACACCGACGTGTTGTCCGCTAAGTGCAAAACACGCTGGCCAGATTTCCCACTGTTCCTTTATCCCATTTTCATTATGATGGGATTAGAGATAATTCCTTTAAGACAAAAATAAAAGTCTTATTGCCTCGATTCATTACAGGCTAGTCTGGCCACACGTAGACTTTGTTCGAGAATTTATGCGGCATTGTGTATGTGTGTAACATGGCAGGCCACCATTGATTAAGTGACAGTGGTAGTTAACATCATTTCACTGACAGCTACAAATTTGACCAGAAACATTGGTCACTCATATTGACCACTGGTCATTTATGGGAAGGAATATACCTAAGCGGAACTTTGACATTTTGAGATTCCGAGTCTTTGAACAGGTAGGTAGATGTAGATATAGATAAAATTGTAGACATTTATCCATGCAGTTATGTATTGATGTATACTTTTAGTCTTGATTTACAGTCTTACTGACATTGGAATATTGTTCTTCATCTTGCTGTCTGGATATAAGTTGGCACTACATTGTTTGGCAGTAAGATATGCTCTGTTGCCAGTTCTATTTGAGAAAATTGATAATGATAAAATTCTGACAGAAATATTTTGGTTCTGAAATAATTCTTCAGTAAACATAGGTCAAAAGAACATAAAAGAGGTCAATGTTAAATAACGTATTCAAAGCTTTTGCACATATTCTTTCTGTTTATTTCCATCTGATTCGATGCAAGACTAAAAAAGTATTCAATTGTTTAACTTCTGTAGGGATTTTGGCAACTGTGGAAGAAAATGTCCCTGAAATAAGATTGTTGGTGAATTCTACCCAAAAATGTTTTTCGAAAAGGAGGAACATTATGGAAATAACATTTTGTATACGAGTTTTGTTTACCTGAAAACATGAAGAAGGCTTTTTCACTACGGCTAATTTTTTTTCTGCTTTATTTTTTTTACCTTATGTATTTTTCGAGTTTTGTCCGTAAATATCTATAAAACAATTAAGTTTTTTTACCAATTGTAGTGAAAACCTTTTCAAATCTCAGTACTTCTCCAAACTTCTACCAAATAAGAGCCTAACTCATATCACCAAAACTTTTCAAGTTACCGTGTTTACAAGAATTTTTTTAAGGATTTCATAACTAGCATCATTGACCTTGGACTTTTATTGTGAGCATGTCAAAATGATTACAAGCAGTTATTATAAACATACTACTAAAGT
Organism: Phorcus lineatus; assembly: GCA_921293015.1. Lineage (NCBI taxonomy): Eukaryota > Metazoa > Mollusca > Gastropoda > Trochida > Trochidae > Phorcus > Phorcus lineatus. Next base: position 22,719,495 of record OV121096.1, on the reverse strand, counting down.
GAAAATAATTTTTGCTCAATTAATTTTTAAGTTTAAGTTTTTATCTTATGACATTGTGCCTCAAAATTGAGGTTCTTCCCATGCTCTTGCAACATCATATAGTGTCCAAAAATAAAAGTATAGCAAGGGCAATCAATAATATAGCCTATCTAATATTAAGTCAGTGCAACGATTTGCTATCATAGGTTTGATGAGATGAGGTTAATATCTTCATCGTCTTAAGCCATAGTTGGCTACCTATTCCCTGGTCACACCCAACTAGACTACAACTCACCACGCTTGTCCTGTAGAAATTGCCTGTTCTTGTAATTGTATGTTCATAATTTAGGAAAATGGAAAATTATTCTTGCTGCATCTGCAGTCGGGTGACATCAAGAATACAGATCCATGCTTAAAGGATTTTTTACTTGGTGTAGACTAACATATTGATATAGTGTGAGATATATTGATGGAATTTTGTGAATTCCATCTGTGAGGTAGATTTGTAAACGAAAGTGAAATCCATGTGAAAAAAGTTTGTCACTTGAAGACCAACAAAATTATGTAGTGAAACGTTTATCATTTCATGAAAGGAATTCTTTTTCAGACATCGTGAAACTTTACAGGGTTTTAAAAAAGCATTTCAATTTAAAAGTCATAATTTGTTATTTGCATTCAAGTTTGAATATTTAACAAGAACATGAAGGAATTTATCTTCACCAAATTATTTTGTATTTGTGCAACAATACATTTATATGAAGTCTCCTGACAAATTCTTACTGTTGGCTATTTTTTATTATTGTTGGTTTTCTATATCAAAGTAACGTCTCATTTGCACATTTACATTAATGTATTAATTTTTATATAGGCAATATGGAACATATTCATACACACAAGTAGCTTTACTCACTATGCTGCTTCACATTTTTTATGTAAAAATAACAGACCACTCAAAGACTGTTTTTTTGTATACATATACATAGAGGATACTTGACATTTCTTGTGGAATACCATGTATATCTCATTGAGTGAAGAAGAAATTTATATTTTCACGAGTGGCGCAACCACGAGTGTAAATATATGATTTTCTACTTCACGAGATGAGATATACATGGTATTCGACGAGAAATGTCAATTGTTCTATTTATTATATTTTCCAAAACCTCGTAAATGACCTTAACTATATGAATGGAATTGCTAAATTGCTTCTCTTGCACGGCCGTTTCATGACGTCATTCAATTGTTTCTTGACGTCAAAGACGATGTCATATGATTGTTGCATTATTTCACCGAGTAGAATACCATTTTCATTTCACTCAGGGAAAATACGGATTTTAATTTTATCAATAAATGTCTTATTTTACCATTAGAAAAGTAATAAATGACCCATATTTCTGAAGATTTGACATTACAAATTCAGTCGTCAACATATATATTCCATTCACTGGATTTTTCACTAATATTTAAGATATTACAATGTTTACAAATAATCAATAATGAAAGGATTCCTGAAAGTCTGCAAATGAGGAACGTTTGACACTTATCTATGGAAGAGGCTTAATAAAGAATGACACATACTTTTTTAGGGAGAGAGCATATATGATTGGAAACCTTTACCTCTAAAGTTCAAACCATATTTGTAGATACCATGGATTCACAATTGCTAAAATATACCATGCAATGTTTTGGCGCTAAGAGACCTTTGAAAATCTCTGCTTTTGGCTTGAATTATAGCTCTGTTGGCACTTAAATACTTGTAAATACCAAACATTAACATTGTTGTTCAAGAACGCAAATAATTTTTCTGAAAAAAAAAATAAAAATTTAATGATCATGTTTTTAAAATTTCGAAAGAAGAGCCCCAGAAAAACTGTTTTTTTTGATGTTATCTATCTCATTTCTATGAAGTTTTGCTTTCAAAGAGTTAATTTGGCAAAGATAAATCTAAGGAAATAATAAAGAAATAGAATGAACTGCATTCAGTGTCTGTGAATATTAAAGGGGCAGTAGTGAGTCTGTTTTGATAAAAAAAGATTTCACAAAAAAAGCAAAAACTTTTCAATTGCAAGACGTTTGGTTTTTAATCACAAGTAACAGTATCAAAACGAACCTACCATTATCAATTTAGCTATGCAATTCCATTTCCATACCTCAAATGATTAAAAGGGGGCGGGATAGCGCAGTGGTCAGCGCGTTCGGCTTCGGATCAGGTGGTCCGTGGTTCAAATCCCGCCAGGGGCTCGGCAACTTTGTCTGCAGTAGAGAACTGTTCTACACGCAGTCAGGTTTGGGTGCAGTGCTACACTGAAATTCAGCGCAGTACCACCCATGGTTTGCTAGTTCCAGCCGATGCTCGCAGGTTTCACTGCAATGCATAGCCACAATAGTGTTGCGGGCTTTCTCCCTGCAATAATACTAGCAGCCGCGATATTAGTGAAATAATCTTGAAAGCGGCGTTAAACCCTAACTCACCTCACCTCACCTCAAATGATTAAAAGGTGTTCACACTAAAATGGATGCTTGATACTTCAGAATATTCTCTATAACTGTATTTACTCTCTCATGATATATAATACATTTGGCATAATCAATGGGTCTTTGGGAAAAATTAAAAGGAATAAATTTTGCAAAAAACTGCATGGCCACTTCCACTTTAAGTTTACGACGCTCTTAGATCATAGACAGCTTTCAAATATATAGGTCTTGCAGCGTAAGTTGATACATAGGAGTTATCTGATAAGTGACATGATAGTGTGAAACAGGAATTGAGAAAAGGAGATTTTGGAGATGAACTGGGTTCCTGCTGGGGTTAGCTCATCAAGTCAGCGTGACCCACGGGGGAGATGATCAGGGAATCTGGCACCGGGGAATTCCATCATTAGATAAGAAGAATATACTCTTGGAATTGCACTTTTATCAAGTGAGATGCTGTTTTAACTTTACAGGTACATAGAAACCCTTAAAAAAAGTACTAAAATTCTCTTCATAATTTTGTCATTGGAAGCTTTGGAAGGTTTTTAAACAAATACTAAAAAATTAAAATTTGGTAAGAAGTAAATACTGTAGACTTTTGGTGAGGTTAAGCTACAAAGTTAGTTTAACTTCACAGATCCACAGAAATCCTTGAAGAAAATTTTTTAAGAAGAAAAAACGTATAAACTGCAATTTCATTGCAGAATGTTGTCATTTGTAGCTAAAGAATGTTTTTAGGCAAAAATAAAAAGCTTTTAAGATTGCAAATTTTTTAATAAGATGAGAAATAAATACTTTAGCCTTGAAGTGAAGGGGTTTTATCTATTTAGGAAGGTTCTGTTTTAACCTTACAGAAAACCTAGAAGATAATTTGTGAGAAGTATATTATCCAAATGTTGACGGTTTTGTCATTTGATAGCTTTTGTTTTTGAGACAATTACTAAAAATTAAGAAATTGAGAAAATGGTTTTATCGAGAGATTATTATATGTCTTAACTTCATAGGTGATAAGAACATTTTTGAAGAAATTATGTAAAAACGGTAAATGTTCTAGGTGAATGTTGTCATTTGTAGCTTTAGAATGTTTTGAAGCAAGTGTCAAGAAGTTTTTGAGATTCAGATTTTTATAATTAGATAAGAAGTAAATGAAGACTTGGGATGAGGTTTTTTCTATCTAGAGAGCTGCTGTTTTAACTTTTTAGAAAACGTGGAACATAATTTGTAAAGAAGTAAAACTGCAAATGTTCCTGGTGAATGTTGTCACTTGTTACTGCATAATGTTTTGAGGCAAAAAAATAATGAAATTTAGAAATTGCTGAAAAGTAATTAAATGAAGGAAACTAAAAAAATAAGAATCTTTTAACATCAAGAATTTTTAGATTTGACAAGTAGTAATTGCTGTAGACTTCGGGTGGGGTTATATCTAAATAGCTGGTGTTAATCTAAATAGCTGGTGTTCTAACTTCACAGGTGCACAGAAACCCTGAAAGAAAACTTTTGAAGAATTGAATACTGCAAAAGTTTCTGGTGAATGTCATTGTCATTTGTTGCCATAGAATGTTCTCAGGAAAAAAAAGAAGAATTCTTTAAGATAAAGAGATTTTAAGTAAGATCAGAAGTAAATAGTGTAGACTCAGTATGGGGTTGTATCTATCTTGAGAGCTGCTAGCTGTTTTAACTTCACAGGTGCATGGAAACCCTTGAAGAAATTTTTTAACAGTAAATGAAATACTGCAAATATTCTTGGTGAATGTTGTCATTTAAATCTGTGCAACGTCAAACAGTTTTAGTCTAATACTTTATATAAGAGAGCATGTTGAGAATATTGTAAGTGATTCAAAGGTAATACTGTAGACTGAATTAAGGGAGGGTCTCCTGTTTCGAATATAGTTGCAGTTTCACCTTCAGAAATGCAGGAAAACTTAATGAAATGTGTCAAAGAATTAGCTCTAGAGATTTAAAAACAAATGCTTAAGATTTTTAAGTTGAGAACTTTTAAGTATAGATTCCAAATTGATGCTAAAGGCTGGGTGAGTGGGACTCGGCTTATCAAGCAAACTTGAGTTTTAACCTCATAGATGCTACTGGAAGAAAAATTTTGTTGTTGAAATGAATACTGCTTATGTTCCCTGTCAATGAAACAGTGCAGTCCCACCCATTGTTCGCTAGTTCCAGACGATGCTTGCAGGTTTCACCGCAATGCATAGCCATAATGGTGTTGGGGGCTTTCTCCCTGCAATATTACTAGCAGCAGCGATATAAGTGAAACACTCTTGAAAGCGGTGTTAAACCCCATATCACCTCACCTCACCCTGTGAATGAAACCTTAGAGAGTTTTAAGGAGTTTCAAAAGTTGAGAGGATTTAAATGAGGTTTAAGACTTAAATACTTTAGCTTTCTTACAAATGGATTGGCTGGTCACACAGGTGTTGAAAACAGTTATCAGGGACATATATTTTAATCTAAAGTGAAAAGACAAGCTTTTTAGCAAATATCTAATTGTCAAAGTTTCAACCACTCTGTACTCCCTGATTGTATCCACTTCCTGTAAAACAGTCGCTAAGATGTGTTTAGCTCATTCAGTACAAAGTTCACTTAACATTCAGATATATTAGCTGTGCTATTTGTGTTGTTTTGTTCATTCCCCTAACTAGAATTTATCCTTTTAAAAATTCCCTTCAAAAACCTACTATTGATAATTCTAGTGCTGTTGTTTAGTGATGTATGCTCCTGGAAATTTGATTAGTTTAAATTTCAAAGGCATGGCATTTCTGTGTATAAGCCTTTTTTCCCCTGATTCTGAATTTTCTCCTTGTATGTTGTTAAGATCATACCCAGTTCTATCCAGGATATGATTTTCATCAGCCATTAAATTGTATGCACATTTTTTCTTTCAAGTGAATACTGATTCCTGTAAAAAAGCAAAATTTAAATGTTAGCATAGTCAGCAAGTATGGGGTTAAAGGTTTTCAGTTCCGTTAATTGGGTAATGTTAAATTGGTAAACTGTTTATTTATTAACTTATTTCCCTTGATAAAAATATTCCACTTCCAAGTGTCCTTCAAAATCCTTCTATGGAGAAACCTAGTGCAGTTGTTAAGCGATGATAGCTCCTAGAAATTTGATTAGTGTGAGTTTTTAAAAGCATAGCCATCTTTATGACAAGTCCTTTTTTCCCCCGACTCTCCATTTTCTCCTTTGAAGTTTCCTCTGAATGTCAAAACCAGACTGAAATGTTCTTACTTATCATTTGATGATAGATGGAGTTGGAATAACTTGTATGTGACATTACAGACTGGAAATAATATGGTTTGTGTCTATCTAAAAAGTGAAATGGCCTCACGAGGGAGAAATGGGAGCTTTAAGTTTCAATATCAATAGAGATAAGGTATCTTCTAGCCTCAGAGCCTCAAAACATCCACATATTTTTCTTGATGAGAAAAGCATGATAAATCAAGTTTTGGCTGATGATATAACAATCAAGATAATGTATTGCATGGGGTAACAATGTATTGCATGGGGTAACAATGTATTGCATGGGGTAACAACTTATAACATTTTTATGAAGGTTTTAATTAATTTTGCATACCTTTGTTGTGTAATTTTGACAACATAATTATGTATAAACAGATACAATAACAATTCAGATGTATGTATATAATGCCTAGGGTTTTTCTATTCAAATAATTTAAGGAGTAAAACTTGAAGAGTGTATGATTATAAAACCAAGAATAACTATATGCATTGAGAAAAAGTCTGTTTTGAACTTTTATATAGTTTTAGGTCTTTATTTATATGATTAATGATATCGATATGTCATTAATGGTATGAACAAGCAGCAGTATAACTGTCAACTAGCACATATGATTTAAAAAATTTTAAAGTACAAAATCAATTTATATGATTAATGATATGTCATTTAAGGTATGAACAAGCAGCAGTATAACTATCAACTAGCACATATGATTTAAAGGATTTTAAAGTACAAAATCAATTTCTTTCCATGATTTATGGAGAAAATGAAAACCTTATGATACCTGTGCTCTAAGGGAGATAATTCTGTCATGGAATGCCAGCTGGAGTGACATAAAATCCTCTCAAAAACTCAAACCGAAAGTAAGATACTATATAGACCCTGTTTCTTATATTCATGTGCCATTTATTTTGCAAATTATTTCCTATTCTTCAGTTTTGGTTCAATTAGTCAAAATAATGCTGTTTTGCTATATTTTATTCTCCAATTTAATTGATTGAAATATTTATCTTGAATAAGTATTTTCTTTGAAGTAGCTGTAAAATGATTACAAACTTGTCCAGTAATAGTTAAATGATATCTTTACCCTTAAAGGCACAATAGCACACTTTTGGGTTCAAATTGGCTATTTTAAGGCATACTAGGATGTAGGCACTTGCTTAATCTTTCTAATGAAGCAATTTCATGCTCATTATTCTTTACAACTTGCATGTAATCAACAATAAAACAATTAAGTTGGCTTAGATATGTAAAAAAGTCTGTAGTCAGCCATGCACAAAATGGAAAAATTATGGACAGAAAACGACTGAACTAGTAATGTGTGCAGCTTTTGAATTTACCTTAAGTTTGAACTGAGAATAAAGGATGAAAGATTGTTTATTAAAGCAATCTTGTAATTTTGTAATTTAAAAAATATATCATATGCATTGTTTTGGGATTAAGATATAGTGGCTGCCATTTTTGCTAATCTGACTGTAAGCAAAATTTGAATACTTCCAATATTGTAGTTCAAGTGAATTTGATGCAATGTTGCAATAAATGCTTACTGTCTTTTCAAATCAACTTAATAACCTGAATATTAGAACTTGCCATGGAGATAACCTGAGTGCAGATCGTTAGTGATATTGAGAGATTTGTATGATCTGTGCATTTCTTGTAGATATACGAGATTTTGGTATGCACTAGTGCCTTTAAGGTGTTGAGAATGAAAATAGTAATGATGTTTGTCCTTACACCTGGGTGTATGTGTGTGTGGCTTTGAACACAATGTAAATATCCTCATTGTATTTAAAGGTATATGAAAATGAAATGAAAAAACAGACAAATTCTTGTGGTAGAAGCTAGTGGCCTCATTCCGTTTGTTGGCATCACAGGTTCAATGTTCAATGATAGTGTACATCGTGGCATCGTGGATAATACAAGGGAGGTAACTCCCAGAAACCAATATTCTAAACATCCGCTAAGGAAAAAAACCGCAAACTCTACTTCTTAACAGTATATTTAAATTTTGTGCAAATGACAGGTTAGATGCTCCAAAAGGGACCTGTTTTCTCGGAAACTATTACAAAATAAACTATCTTGATGAATGAAATTTTGTGGAGTAATGGCCACTTCAATACTCGATCCTCAATACTATTTCGTACATTCAAATAGGTTGAAATCCTCTCTACTGTTAAATGCTGATAATACTATTTTTATTCGAAAATTATAAAAAAAATTTCGTCGTGGTATGCTACTTGGAAAGAATCATGTCTGAATTATTTTATTGGACTGTATACTGTATATTGACTGATTACTGTTTCATTACATTGAATTGTGATAACGTAGATAGTATGTATGTAAATCTGCGTAAATGTAAATGTATGATATGTTTGACATGAATGTATAAGAATGTTATCTCTGTGAAGGTGTTTTGACATGATAAATGCTTTCTTTTTTTTTTTACATTTGTACCATATTTGTACTATAGGCCTGTTGCCTTTAGGTATATTGAATATAGTTATTATTTATATATATATAGGGTTTGATTGAACATGATGCAAATGACAGCTGCAATGGGGAAAAGTTATTTTACTCACTGTTTCATTTAGTGAAATAAAATTTAACATATGGATTTTCCTTAACATATTCTTGATTGAATTTGAAAGCTGTTTTCAAAATAAAGTTTTTACTGGCTTCTGGCTCTTGGCTGATAGCAGAGCTTAGTATGTGAGCTATGCTCACTTCTTCTTTTTCTATCATGGTTTTTTCATAGCCTGCAAGGTTCACAAGACAAGCTAGTAGCTCAGGTACAGAAAAAAAAGTTTTTATAATGATTAAAAAGCTGGAACACTAATAGTAGCTATTTCAAGGGTTCTTCTTTTCAAATAAATCCAATGTGTTTTTTTATTTGTTTTAATTGTAAGACATAAAAAGATTTTCTACATGCTATGCTCTCTTCCATAATTAAATGTCAACAAAAAAGAAAATAATTTTATGTGTTTTTTTGCATACCAGACTTATGAAACTGATAAATGATGGGTAATTTTACATGTAGCCAAATTGTTTCTTGTTTAAGAATTTACTGCTTTTATTGCCCTCTCAAAATCATTTTGTATTTGATGAGTACTATAATTCAAAGTCATTTTCAAGGTCACCACGACACTACATCCGTCTGTATTCTTGTTAACGCGATAACTCGTGAAGCTTAGCACCTAGAGTGTACATATTTGGTGACAGCTTTCAATGGAGGAAGACACAGACGCCAGTCGACATTGGTGACCCTGACCTCATTTTCATGGTCACCATGACACTTTGACTACTGTGTAATACATTTTTCATGCAATATCTTGTAAAACTTAGCACCTACAATTATCATATTTGACGACAGTCTCCAAATACCAATGACTCAGAGGTATTGAAAATAAGGTCAAGGTCTTACAGGTAACGTTCATTTTACCAAAAGATAAATAATATTAATTATGCCAAATATCTCATAACGGCGGGGGACATTGCCATGTTAGTGGCAAACAGTTGTTTTTATTGGTGGTAGCATGCTGGTTTGATTAAATCTGGATGGAATGCCTATTGATACTGTTCAGATATACAAAAACAAATTTAAGATTATGAAACATGTACCATGAGTAATCCTGCAATGTTGAAAACTTTTTGAAAATCTTATGTTGTTCTTCAGCAGAGCAGTTAAAGATCAGTGGATTGATGAAAATAATCTCGAGGAAGATCATGGATTACATTCAGTCAATGGATGGAAAACTATGTGTAGGTTTGATCAGTTCAGGGGGCAGGATAGCGCAATTGTTAGTGCATTTGGCTTCGGATCAAGAGGTCTGTGGTTCGTATTCTGCCAGGGGCTTCGGCAACATTGACTGCAGGAGAGAACTGTTCTACATTCAGTAAGGTTTGGGTGCAATGTTACACTGAATTTCAGCGCAGTTACGACCAGTTCCAGTCGATGCTCGCAGGTTTCATTGCAATGCATAGCCTCAATGGAGTTGCAGGCTTTCTCCCTGCAATAATACTAGCAGCCGCGATATAAGTGAATTATTCTTGAAAGGGGCGTTAACCCCATATTACCTCACCTCACCTTGATAAGTTCACTAGTAGATGCAGCTGCAGCAACAAACTCTCAAACCTAGTTTCATTTCCCTCAGAAATATTTCAGGATATCTAGAATGAGTTGACAATGCTTGAACCATTGCCCAATAAATAAACCAAGCGCTAGTCCTTGAACCAGAAGCCAATGCATGAACCAGTTGCCAATCCTTGACTTTAAATTAGTTTTAGAGCTATTATAATTCCATTATATGCATATGATTTCAAAACACAGTATGTTTATCTCCTAATTGAATGATTTCACAACCCAGGGACTGGATAAAATAGTTCTCAATGGGCACTAGATAATAAAACACTCTCTCCTAACACAGGCAGTTTGTCCTCATGAAAGATATCATTTGCTGGAAGTCAATGATTTTGCCTGATGTTCACCGCTCCTACAGTGCGAGGGTTACAGGGTTAGAAATATATAGACCTGCATGTGTATCGTTGCCTAAGGGCCGAGATGATATATCCTAGTTCCAGTTTTATCAGGCGAGACCTTTCTCTTGGAATTATTGCCAAGGAATATACAAGACGATACTCACCACAGTACTTTGGTCGGGATACCATACATATTTCAGTTTTCTACAGTTGATGTAAGCTAAATAGGACAAAAAAGTAATGTTATTGCTAAGCTACAAACCTGTCATACACTTTACATGAATGAAAATCACAAAATCAGAGAGTCTGTAAAATTGTGTGTAAAATATCAGAAACATTATATATTCTCTGTTTGTCTTATCACTGTAATCTCTAAATTACAATAAAAACTTTGTAAGCTTACGTAGTAAATTGTTTACTAGGGCATGGAAGGTGCTGGCCTATGATTAAGAAATTATAAAGTGAAATAGCTATGGATCAAACGAATGATTCATAACGGTACAAGGGAGTTAAAATATTTTAAGGGGGGGGGGAGTTCCGTCACAATTAAAAGGTTGAAATTTATACAAGTGTTCTTAATTGTTTTGACGGTACTTAAATAGTTAATTGCTCGAAAGAAATTATGATAATAGTATCAAGATATATCGTCTCTTCTGGCAATGCATTGATGTATCATGGACCTTCATGATATGAATATCCTGGTATGTTGATATCCATGCCCTTGTGCTTGTATCGCGTATTAGACAATGCAAACATCGATATTATCGATGAATCATTACACCATTAGTCAACAAAAAAATTGTAAATAATTATAAAATCAAAATATAAAAATAGCAGATTAAGGGTTAAGATGTTTTGAAGATAGTAAATGTCAGTATTATCTGATGATCACTGTTAACTGTCACTTTTGCATCATTACTGTGTGCAGGCTGAAATTGACATTTTCTATTGATATTGTGGTGAAATGTATGATGATAATGAATTAGAATTGAACCTTGATATAACGAGTTGTAATGCATTTTCATCAACTGTCTATTGAATCTGATTGTTTATTTGCACTTGGCTGACATGCGCTTAATTGCCATATAAAATCCAAAATAACTTAATTGATGAGATGGAACTGATAATAGAAAAAAATCATGGCCTCTCTGATTTGGTTTTGTCACATCACAATCTGCTTTATCAATCACTCTTACACTCTGTTTGTCATCGCTTTGATTTCTTGAATTGCTATTTTTTTATTTTATTGAGTGAATTAGTGATGAAGATTTTATATACTGTTATTGAATTGCTATCAATACAGATTTTGTAAAGTAATATAGTGTTGAAGATTGAATTATGCAGTGTTCACCGACAATCCTAAGATATATCAAAAACTCTGCAGACCTCCAAATTTTTTATTGCAAACATATTTACATTATTTTCAAATGTGTTTTCTATTGCAGAAAATGCTAGAGAGGCAGAATATTTGAAACAATTTATCAAACTTTGTTTCTTTAAGTTGTCAGACTGTTAAAAATATGAAGGTAGAAAAGTAAGAATCCAAATCTTCTTGTTGAAAAGGACAAATCTATTCTGTCCAAAACGATTCTAGTAAACCTCAGCCAGCATACAGTGTGTGTCATTTGTTATCAGCCCAGTAAGTGCTGTTTTGGCAATATTCTCTTGCATAAGGAACACAGAGAAGAAATATCACACTGCTTCAAACCCAGTGCACTCCTGCCAAACCAACATCTCTTCTATCAAACATTCCTTGCAATCTAACATATTTATTCATGACTGTATCATGATCTTGGTGGAGAACTCCCTCAAATCAATCATCCCATGAAATCATAACTTTGTTTTAACCGTCTGTTGTATACAGTTTTATCTCATAAGCCCTCAAAATCCAAATGAGCTTATGGCAGGGTAATTGTTATCTTTCGTACTGTATCCATAAAATTTTCACATTTTCAATTTCATCTCAAGAATAGCTCCCCCCCACCCCACCCCGCCCCGCCCCGCCCAACCTCAAACATGGGCATGGCAGGCATTATTCCTCAAAGCTTGACACATCTCCAAAACCAATTGACATTGGAGACTAAGTTTTAAGAGAGTAGCATCTTTATGACATAAAAATAAAATTTTAAAATATGGTCTTAACCCCCAACCCCCAGCCCCCAGCCCCTCTTTAAAATAAGGGTGTTTCAGGGTGTCCTCCCTTACATCTCCTTTTATCTTTTTTCCAAAAAATCATCAATATTCGAAATATTATCTTATCGAAATTTTAACCATAAACCATTTAACCAAAATTCGTGGTATAGAAGAATAAATTCTTTGTTAAATGGAGACTCGTGTTTGTAGATTTGGCAGCAAAATTTCATACCTCTACCACCAAAAATATCATGGTTGCAGTTTTTCCCCCCCTTACCTTTCTGTGTCCACCTGACAGACTGTCTGAACTATGCCCTCTGCATGCATTCTGATCAAGCTAATTAATTTGTTAGGACTGGTTTGCAGAAAAACTATTCATCTGATTCTTTTAAAATTTTGCACAATATAAACCGATTCCATCTGAATTACTGCCCATGCAAGCAGCACTAAACAATAACTCACTCTACCACTGATCGAGTTTAGGGATGTCCAAGTCATGGACAGTTTCCAGTAATTCAGTTAGTCAGGGATACATGGATATTGGATAGCGACACTCACTTTTTTTCTTGTTTGGATATTTTCTAACCTCATGACCTACAGAGCCCATGGCTCTATTTTTCGAAATTTGACCTTTACAGCACCATACAAGATACAGTCAGGACAGAAATACTTTTGTGTCACCCTGTCATTTAATGTGTCTCATTTGTCCAGATCTTGCTTTCAGGAAGTTGTCTTGATCCCCTCCTGTCCACAAAAAACTTTGGCCATAACTTATGAAAAGGCTTTGATACCTGACAAGCGCATCCCATGTGATGAGATCTTTCATATGAGATCATAATGTTAGACCTTTCATGTTTAACAAACAAATGTTTGCGATTTACATTTTCTTAAGAGGTGACTCTCGGAGGACCTGAGCATATCTCTTAACCTTTGTGCATGCTGCTGTCATCAATCTTGATCCACATCATCTTTCATTCCTAATGACTCAACTACCTAATGCTTGGAATAATATTTCCTTTTTTAGTTTCTGTGCTTTCCTGAAATATTGTTCCTTGAATTTGATTTGATTTGATATAAAAGATCTTCCTATTTGTTTCTTCTTTCTAGCAAATTAAAAAAGTATGAAGTTTTGTTTTATCCATCATAACGTAACCAATATATTTTTTTTAATGTTACATCACAGTTAATAAATGATTCCATACCTGATGAGCTACAAAGTCAATGGCTCTGTTTTGCATTTGCAAGATTATTTCAATTTCAAAATTACAAAAACAGAAAAGGAACAAAATGTTTTGAGAAATATCTAAAAGATATTTCATTGAGTAAACTTTATAATCTAATCTGCAAAAACACCAGTGTATGCCCTTCCCATACACCTCATTCCATTTGTTTATTTTCTCTCAGGTGGCCCATTCCAAGATATGCTTGTTTATCCTGGGCTAAACTGAGAAAGCAATTTATTTTGTTGGACATATCAAGGTTGACAAACAAGGCTAGGAACAAGGATGTTTCTTGCTGTGCCCTCTTCATTTAGCCCAACATTATTCTGCCGTTTTATGTGGAAATTGAAAATCAAGATGGAACTATAAGCCTTTCTCTCCTTTCTATTTTTAGTAACATAATTTACAGGGAATTAGAATGACAGTTTATGATATAAAACTTGATACCGCTATTCTCTGAACGCTCATGAACCCACTTAAGCCCTAATCCCACCCTAAATTATTGGCTTTTATTAATAAAGGTACAAGATTTGAAGGAATATGAGGCAAAGGCACTTGCTAAGGTCCCTCTAAATGCTAACGGTTTTCTTAGCCAAGACTTAAAGCGAAAGAAAGCAATGCGCAACTGATTCCGTTGAACACAAACATTTTAAGAATGGCTTTGCATGGGTCCATTTATGCCATCTCCTGTAAATGCTAAGGGTATCCTTAGCCAGGACAAAAACCTCAGGCTAAGGAATGTCTATGCAAGTGAAATCTGGTGTGTGTCATCATGAAGCTTGATGTAGAGAATTTTGAAATGCAATGAGTTTTTCAAATTACAATGTTTAATGTCAACAATGAATAATTTCACTGCATTCAATGTGCAGCTTATATGCATGTAGTTTTTTATTTATCTGATGGAGGTAAATTTGTCAGGAAAGGCCTTAAATTAAATTGAAAGATAGGTTACCTTTCCAGTATACAGTGCCTCTCCATGATTTGCTGGACTCTGAGGTGTCATGACAATCACAGTGTCCCTTTAACAGTGCCATGCTGCCTGTAGACGAGAAAAAATATAATATTACAAACCTTCTGATACATGTTTCAAAGAGATTTTACTGGCAATATACACTGGGTTATTTGCTTAATTTTTCTTCTGGCAAATTAAGATAACTTTTTCTGGCATTGTATCATTGGTCAATGACGAATCAAAAGTTTTTAAAGAAATTTCAAGCAAAACTTGTATACCAGGTCACTTTCTCAACCTTAAAAAAGATATCTTTATAAAAATTTTGAGATTCCTGCCATATCAACTGTCTAGTGAAAGTGGCCTTTGGGCAATTGTTACAGCTTAGTTCCTCTGTGCAACTCTTGGGTTAAGGTCTATATGAAACCTTCTTACTTAAAACTTTGCAATTGAGGCCTTACATTTGCATACATGAGCATAATGACTGAACTTTGCAATGTAAAACCTCCTAGGGTGTTATTACAAGAAAACAAAATACCTCCAAAACTATAGACAAAATCCCTAAGAGTTTTGTAAAAGCAGGTAAATAGTTACAGCCTTTAGATGAGATCTTCTCCTCCCTGTTCCTCCCAGTACGACTAGAGCACAGTTGAGTTTACAGTACAAAGATGATCTTTCTGTCTAATCCTGGATAATTCTTTAGCGAGAGTTAAGGGAGTATATACGATAAGCAGGTAAAGAGTAACCCCTCAGATTATCTTCTACTCCCTCCTCTCGCACCAGAGAAACTTCACCAGCGCAGAGTTAGTGGAGTTTAGCAAACACAGATCAATGCACAGTCTAATCCTTGCATGCTTCTTCAGAAATAGTTTTAGAATATCATAAGCAGGTTAAGAGTTAATCCCTATATCAGATCATGTTCTACTCCCCCTACCTTCTTCCTTCTCAAGACTTTACCAGCAGCACCACATTTACCCAAGGGATTGGTGATCAATGCAAATCCCTTGAATCTTGGCATACTTCCTCAGAGATAATTATGATTAGCAGGTTAAGAGTTAACCCCTATATCATATCATCTTCTATAACTTCTCTCATCCCTCCCTTCCTCCCACTCATGAGAAACTTTTCCAGCAGTGGAACTACCAAAGGTATTGATGATGAATGCAAATTTTGTAAATTTGGGATACTTCCTCATCACAATCATATTAAGCAGGTCAAGAGTTAACCCCCATATCAAATCATCTTCTATCATATTATAAGCAGGTAAAGAGTTAACCCCCATATCAGATCATCTTCTTTTCTTTTTCAAGACTTTTACTTCAAGGGATTGGTGATCAATACATATCCCCATCCTGCTAAATCAACCTATATGAATCCCACTCGCTCCTTCTTAACACCCTGATCTCTTTCGGGCTAAATCACTAGTATGGCTGGCGGTTTGATTTTCGTGGTTTTGCTCACCTGTTATTTTTTCAGCAAATGAAATGTCGATAATTGTGGAGCTTGATGCTACTAGCTTAAACTCAACAGATTTTTCCATCTGGGTTGTGCTGCTGTTGCTGAATGCGAGTCCTCTCATTGGCTGGTTAGATAGCTAGCAATATAAGGGTTTTGGCTTGGAAAAAAAGGAAAGGTATTAGGAAGGAGCGAGAGTTGATTCATATACATGATTTAGCAGGATGGCAAATCCCTTAAATCTTGGCATACTTCCTCATAATTATGATTAGCAGGTTAAGAGTTAACCCCTATATCATATCATCTTCTGTAACTGCTCCCATCCTCCTGATCATGAGAGACTTTGCCAGCAGTGGAACTTCCCAAGTTATTGATGATCAATGCAAATCTTGTAAAGATACTTCCTCAGAGAGGTAATCATATTTAGAAGGTCAAGATTTAACCTCTATATCAGATCATTCTCTATAATTGCTCCCATCCTCCCACTCATGAGACTACCAGCAGCAGATTTACCCCAGTGATTGCCGATCAATGTAAATCCTGGGATAATGTACTTCCTCGGAGAGTAATCATGATCAGTAGGTTAAGAGTTAACCCCTATCTCCTATCGCAACCCCTTCTCTTTGCTCTAAAGATTTTAGTGAAGTAAGTGTAGATCAAAACACAGTGAAATCCTTGTATACTTCCTCAGAAAGAGTATTTTTATATTATTATTACCGGGTAAAGAGTTTACCCCTAAGCAGATCATCTTCTATAGCAAGTACCTACCTGCATCCTTGTCCACAGATATATGTTACCAGTGGCAGCAGAGTTGAGCAACTACTGATCATAACACAGCGCTATCCTAGCATACTTCATCAGAGGGAGTAAAAGAATATTTTAAGCAGGTTAAGAGTTAACCCTTATATCAGATCATCTCCTATAGCTAGTACCTCCTTACCTGTCTAGAAACACTTTACCAGCAGACTTTAGCAATTACCGATCAACACACATTGCCATCCTGGCATACTTCATCAGAGGGAGTAAAAGAATATTTCTAGCAGGTTAAGAGTTAACCTTATATCAGATCATCTCCTACACCCTCCCTCCCTCTCCACAGATACACTTTACCAGCAGCAGTAGATTTAGCAGCGTTCAGCGAATGCGGATCAACCAAAGCGTAATCCTGAGATACTGTGTCAGTAGATCAGCTGCCCCTCCTTACCCTCAACACAGGTTTAATTGGATTTCTACTTACTTGTGGTCCAGTGTTGTCGCTACTTCCTGACACTTTCTCGTGAGATCTTCGGTTGGTCATGGATACTGTTCTCTGAAGTACACAGTGGCATCATTGTTTTCATTCTGTGAGAGTTCAGTGAGTATGATATAACCGTATTGGTAACATGTTTGCAAACATGATTAGCTTCAAACCAACAAGTTCTGTTTATATATATATATATATATATATATATATATAAAAGGGGGCAGTAGCACGTTTTTTCAATAAAGTGATCTCAGGATATTAAAATAAAAGTTTTCAACTGAAAGATTGTATTTTAATCAAAAGAAACAGTTCTAAATAGAACGGATGACGTTCAGTTCAGCTATCCAAATGCATTTCTCTTCCTCAAATGTTAAAAAGTTGTTCACACAAAAATCGCCGCTAGTGGTTTTTACATGATCCATGATAAAAAACAAATTATCAAGACTAGATTTTTTGTAAACTGATTGACTGCAAAGTTTTTTTTAAGATTATGCTGTCATGGACTTAAACTTTTGTATTCTTATAAACTGATTGAGATTATTACTTTTGTTGTAAGTGACGATTCCTGTAATTTTGCCACTCAGAATACAACTCTATGAAGTATGTCAGTAGTTAAAAGGATAGTCCTATCAGAGTATTTTTTGTAGAAACAAAATTCAAGGGGACATTCCTGTTTATACAAGAATTTTATCAGTACTTGATTGTAACATAACCCAGTTGAAATGTAGTACTGGGGATAACATTTTGGTTTTTGTAGATTTTACAACTTTATATATGAGAGCGCATACTCGGTAAAATAAACAAGAATGAGAAGTTGAAGATGTTCATCAGCGCTCTAAGCATGAAAAGCCTTGCTATGGCATTATACAAGGCATTGTTGAGTAGTCTTATCATAAATCATTTGTTAATTTGTGGATATTCTATCCATACATATAGTTTGTTTTTTTATAATGTTGTGAAATTGGTAAAGTAAAAGTACTTTTCTCATGCAATTTTTGTCAAACAATATGGCGGACCAAAGCTAATAGGTAAGTCTTAAGCTCAACTCTTTCAAGGACAGATATACAAATTTACTTGTGTGAACTCTCCAATATGGTATTGAAAGCATTCTGGGAAGTAAACACTTGCAGGCATCATCGATTAATTGTGGTTTAGCAAGAGTTCAATAAAAACACTTAATTTCTAATGTTCAGCAACATATCCGTATCAAATCTTAATCAAAGAGTTATGGTTCCTGCAAATTGGGACCAAGAATTTATTGTTTTACCTTAATTAATCCGTTTAGCCCCTGAAGTGTTAAATGAAATTTCATTGATACATGATTCTATATTCATGTATAAATTAGCTGGCCTATAGATCAAGAAACATTTACCAATTTAGCGTGAGATATTGAATTGGTTAATGAAAGCTTTCCGTGAAAATGCGCAGACATATTATTTTGGTTCAATAAGAGTTCAGTGAGTATGGTCTAGAGAGATCTTTTGAAACTGTAGTCTATGACTAATCTCACCAAACCAAAATAAGATGTCTGGGTATGAGCAGCCATGACGGAAACAGTGAGTAAAATGATACCTTATTGAAAGGATTATTAGATTTAATCCATGTATTTACTAGTGAAGATTATGCTGTCTGTATATTCTTAAAGGGACTGTAGCACATTTTTTTGATAGATGAAGTGATCTCACGAAAAGAAAAGCAAATGTTTCAAAAGTCAAAAAAAAAATTTTAATCAAAAGAAGCAGTTTCAAAATTAATGTATAATGATCGGTAAATTTATGCAAATCTATTTCCGTAATTCATATGATTAAAAATTATACATGTTCACTCAAAAATGGCAGCCAGTGATTTTTTTTTTATTCTTGATTATTTACTATAAAACTACAGATAATTAGGTTGAGTGGTGAGATATTTTGACTCTCTGAAGATAATGCATTTGGCTTATACTAATGTTTATTTGGGGAAATTTAAAAAAAGAAAAAGAAATCTCTCATAAAACTTGCCTCTTTAAGGCACTGTAATGTTTTTTGATGTTTCATTTCCATCAATTTTTCACATTGATTGTTAGTGTGTGCCAAGTATAAATTGATAAAACTTCTCATTACTCAAACCAAGTGAGTTAGGATAATACGGAAAGTGAAATTTAATTATCAAGAATGATGTAGAAAAACCTTTTACCTGCCAGTGATTTATTTTTTGGTTTGTTTGTGTTTCAGTGTGAATGTGTCTTGATCAGCTATTCTAGATAAAGAGAAATTTATGTACCGATTTCACCAATTTTTTTCTGGAATATTTATTTTGGATTCCACTTAGCCTCAATGTAGACTAAATAAACAAGACTCAAGATGGATTTCTCTTAGTTCTGATACATGCTGTCAAGTTATGAAATTAAAGGAAAGACATAAAATTTTTACCTTGACCACGGCAAGATCTTGTTGTTTTACACTTTTTGTGCCTGTATCATTGTATAACAGCAACAAATATTATGAAATAGCGTAGCGTACAGAATTTCTATAAAATAGTGTAGCGTAGCGAACACATGTTCATCAGAAATGTCACCTCATTAATAATTATTTTGGATTTTGAGGAAAACAAACTCTTTGTGATGATGCAAGTAAGATATTCAGAGGTTAATCAATAAAGTTGTCATCAATCTTGTCAACTATCTGATTTACAGGTCTTCAGTCCAATGTATTGGTGGTCTCGACTTAGCTGCCATTGGCTGATATATTGCCCAAGGAGCGCTAAACAATAACTGGCACCACTCTCTTATCCTCGACTTTGTCTTGTGACAATACATCTCACTTAGCACATGTCACTTTGCCAATATGAAACTGTTGGTAATGTTTGCTGATAATCCCTGAAGTCCGAGATGTATTCATTTCACTATTCCTACTATCTGGTCCAAGTGCAGTATAGATGTATATGAAATCAATATACAAGCTAGACCTTATTTCTTTCATAGAGAGTTGGGTTTGTCAGGATGAATAAGGAAGAGTTCTTTGGATTTTCAAATTCTTTATTGCAAGAAACGGACATTTCAGTTTAGATGATAACACTTTTATCAAACAAAATTACCTTAACGCGACAGGAGCACGTTTTTTAAACAATTAATGTCTTCAAATTTTTCCTTTATTTATTTATGCCAAATATATTATCTTCAGAGGGTCAAACATTGCATTTCTCTACCCGTAAATCTGTAGTTGTAGATATAAAAATCAATTATCAATCAAAAACCACTTGTGGCAATATTAGTGTTAGTTTAACACCACTCACAGTACATTTCTTTTAAAACTCCTTCTTTTAAACACATTATCTGACAACTAGAAACATTTATTTTTGTTTTTGTGAGATCACTTTATTTGTCTTTAAAAACATGCTATTAGACAAATATTTTAGAAATTTCAGGCGAAGGGGGAAATTCAGGAAGAAACACCAGTTACCAGCCATGGCCAAAAGTATAACCAGGTTTAATACAATCTTGTGGATGAGTCTCATTTCATTCAATGATAGTAGTCATTACCCCGAAAGTACTGTTTTAATTGCAGTTTCCGTATTATACTTTACACATATGTATATAATTTTGTTATAATGATTCATGTAATGGGTATTATTTCTAGGTACAGTTTGAAAAAAAAATTATTAAATCAAGCTGTCGAGATCTTTTTCACTTCAAATAATCAATAAACGAATCATGGTTCATAACTTATCTCAATATGTACATCATAGTCTCTACAACTTTCTAAACAATTAAAGATGTCATTCCTTATGAAACTCATGTCAATTGGTTGAATTCCTGCTTCATTAGATTTTGTAAATTACTGGTTAGAATTGAATTTATAGAATTTGGTTAGAATTTATATCTAAACTGCTGTACAAGCAGTAATTCTGGTGTGTAAGCAATGATTCTTGAAACTCAGTCTGTTGATATATCAACAACAGAAAAAGTTGTAGAAGAATGAAAGTAGGTTATATAGTATAAAAGCCAAAAGAAACAGATGCATCTAGGTATGTAGCTCAGTTGGTAGAGTGTCAGCTCATCACCTGGGAGGTCGGGTTTGATTCCCGACTGCATCATACCAGAAGAGGTTGAAAGATGGGAGTCATTGCTTGGTGCTCAGCAAGTTAAGGATGAAACATCACTTTGGTGTTGTGGCTGCCAGGTGTCAAGAGTTCAAAAATGATATCCGAAATTACATTGTAACTAGGGAAAAAGAGAGTTATCATTTACACTGGAAGTGGTTTCAAACCCGTTGCTCTTCAAGTATATTAGCTGTCTGAAGTATATAGATCAGGCACTGTACTTCAGGTGTTGTGAGTCCATCAGCTGTTTGAGTAGATACAGGTACTAAACATCCTGCTGATCTTAAGTGGATTGGTTGCCGCCGGTAGATATATGTAATCTGGACTCTAGATACATCTGCACAATGTCTGGTGATATTAGAGTTCCATAATAAAGATCATGTTAATTGGTACTACGTGTATTTGCAAAATGGTAACTACCACCAGTGGCAAGCTGGCAGCATGTTCCTGACACCACAAGTGCAAGGTTTAACTCAATCCCTGATGTATTTGTGACTTGTAGCTATACATGTGGTTACCCCAACCCTCTCCCTTCTCCCATAGTTCTTGTATTCCCACAATTTCACACCCTTCTATTTACACTAGCAGTTAACCCCTCTGCTCACCCCTAGCCCTACCCAATCCCAATCCTCTTTCCCGTCTCCGTCTACCGAAACTCTCCATCCTTTCTGCTTCCCACCCCCTTCCTTTCCCAACTTCTATCTCAATTCTCTCCTCTCACTCCTCACCCCTCACCCCTCTCTCCTAGCGCTTATGTTTACCCCAACCCTTAAACTGTCTCTCCCCACCCCAAATCCTCACCCATCTACTTAAACCCTAACCTCTCTCGATCAACAGTAAAAAGAAATTCTATATGATCTGGTACCACTTATGGGCACTATACTTCAGTACAGGTGAACAGAGTCGATCAGCTGTTTGAGTGGATACAGAGTTCTTAACCTCCTTATAACACTGTATGGTTCATTTACTGCCAATAGCTTAATAGGTGTTATCTAAGCTACAGATCACAGTGCACAGTGTCTGTATACCTAGTATTGTATCAGTCATAAGAGCTCCATTAGGAGAGGTTGAGGTGTAGTGGTGTGTAACATCCCTCACCCTCAACATCCCTCCTTTCCACAATCCCTCACCCCTAGGCCCTCACCCTCAAACACAATCTTAATTTTTGCTTGTTCATTACCACTGACCTCACCCCTCAAACCTTACTTTCTTTCCACAATCCCTCACCCCTGGGCTATCACCCTCTAACACATTGTCATCCTTACTTGGTCATTACCACAGACCTCGACCCTCAAACCTTACTTTCTTTCCACAATCCCTCCGCCCTAGGCTATCACCCTCAAACACATCCTTCATCCTTAATTGTTCATTACCACAGACCTCGACCCTCAAACCTTACTTTCTTTCCACAGTCCCTTGCCCCTGGGCTATCATCCTCAAACACATTGTCATCCTTACTTGGTCATTACCACAGACCTCACCCCTCAAACCTTGCTTTCTTTCCACTGTGCCTCGCCCCTGGGCTATCACCCTCAAACACATTGTCATCCTTACTTGTTCATTACCACAGACCTCACCCCTCAAACCTTACTTTCTTTCCACAATCCCTCGCCCCTGGGCTATCAGCCTCAAACACATTGTCATCCTTACTTGTTCATTACCATATCCTTCATCCTTACTTGTTCATTACCATATCCTTCATCCTTACTTGTTCATTACCATATCCTTCATCCTTACTTGTTCATTACCACAGACCACGCCCCTCAAACCTCACTTTCTTTCCACAGTCCCTCACCCCTGGGCTATCAACCCTTTGTCCCATTTATCTATCTTCACTTGAATTTGATGTAGATCAGTGTGCACAGTGTCTGTATAAAATGAAGGCGATTGATTAACTAGCATCAAGTGGTATCCCGAGTACTTATTGTGTAATGATAATGGATATCTATGGTGGTATATTGAGATTATATGATATATCTAATAATAATAATCTGGTTAGAGATTCAATAAGAATCTAACTAACATCTGAAATGAAATTCAAGAAAAAATAAATGGTTTTGATTCAAATAATGAAAATACGTAAAAACGTCTTATTATCCTTCATTTTTTCAGATTGAGTACAATGTGATAAATTAATTTCATTTTCATTTTTGTACAAATATCTGAACAACATCCTATGATTAACAAACTCTATTGTGACTTAGGAATCTAAAGTTCCTAAACTTGATACTTTCTAGAATGATTAAAATCCTGAATATGTTCCAGCTACACAAATATATTTTTTAAGGCAATTGGGTTCTTGCTGCATTATAAGCAGGAGATATATCTGTTGAACTGTCTTACCCATTGTTTTGCGTGGTAGGAATCTCGACTTACAATATCATTTAGACTTGACTGGGCTCCCAAATGTTTCCTACTCTAAGACTTTGGTCTGTGACAAAAAGATGTATAAGGCAATTAAGTACTCTTGTATAAGCAGGAGAGCATATATCTGTTCAACTGACTTACCAATTTGCATCAACTTTCAATATTTTCTGGACTTGATTGGGAACCTGAATTTTTCCTGCTACAAGAGTTCGGTAGTTGTGTAGGGCAATTGGGTACATGCTAGTATAAGCAGAAGAGAATATCTGTTGTACCCCTTTGTTTCAACTTTATTTTCTAGACTTTCTTAGGCACCTTAATGTTTTCTTCTCTAAGACTTTGGTCTGAGACAAGTAGTTGTGTAGGGCAATTGGGTACATGCTAGAGAATAAGCAGAAGAGAATATCTGTTGTACTCCTTTGTCTCAACTTTCATTATTTTCTAGACTTGCTTGGGCACCTTAACCCTTAAGATGCTAAGCCCGGGCCTGTCCGGGATGAAATTAGCTTTGACCGCATGTCCTCCAGGCGAGATGCGACAACTACACTCTATTTTTCTCACGCTAGCTCATTATCGCTGTAGTACCCAGTAGCGAAGGACGGGCAATTGTTGCACGGCAGTAGTGTCAGTTCAACGCTAGTACTTTCCGTCCGTCTGTCGCTAAGCTACCGAATTTTGTTTCGTTGGTGTTCTAAATAATGCGCGTACATGTTCCGAAAATTATGCAAACATTGATACCGTTTATCGTACCGAAAATAAGCGTTAAAATCACTCAATTTTCCCCCACTCCCCGCCGCACGTGCTAATAGCCTGTGGGCACTTTCTCCCCGCTCGCACGAGCTTACCGTCCCGCGCGTGCTATCGTTTGCTTACAAGCCTGCACTCACACCAAACGTACAACCTTATATCGCACGCCCTATGCTCTGAACCCTTGGGCGGATTTCAATACCGGTTGGATCATTTGAAAGAGCAGAAAATTGTCTTCAATTCAATATAAAATAAGTAACTACGCTACCTGAATTGAAGATACAGCATGTGCCGCAAAAAAGGTGATTTTTACATATTTTTAGTTTTACACCATTTTGTCACACCAATTTTTACATGATGTGCTCAACGTATTTTGACAATTTTTATATCATAAGACAGAGAGAAAGATTGTCTTTCTTTCCATGTAAAATGTGTACATGCGCGATAATAAATAAAGACACAGCAAGCGCCGCACAAAAAGCTAATTTCTCGATTCAAATCATGTAAACTGAACGGCGATTTTGACATGTGCCTTTCTTTCGCTCATATCTTCTCAACAGCTAGGCGTATTTTGAAATTGATTACATCGTGGTAAGAAGGAATAATTGTCTTCGATTTGATATAAAAAAATTATATACACCATATAGAATAAAGATACAGCAAGTTCCGCAAAATTGTGACTTTTGTTTATTCTTTACATTTTTACCATTTTCTCGCACTTTATATCACATAAACTTCTCGGTAAATTTTGCAATTTCATATATCAAAATATAGAGAAAAGGATAATCTTTATTGCCATGTAAAATTGGTATGTACAAGAAAATCAGAAAGGACCCGGCGCGCATCGCACAAACAGGCAATTTCTCTATTCATATTTTGTTTACCGAGAAGCGATTTATTTTCAACTGCTTTTTACACTTCCTATCCATTTAACGGCAGAGCGCATTATCGACATTTTTATATCACAATAAAGAGGAAAGGATCGTCTTCAATTCTATATAAAATTTGCAAATTACAATTAGACAATAAAGGAGCGGTTAGTGATGTCGCAATTATCAAAATCTGTTCTAAAATACCCGAGGGTACCATCTTTGCAAACTTTATATATTCCAAACCAAGTGGTACATATTTATTATTTTCATATCATCGTAAAGCAGAAATAAATACCTTCATTTTCATGTGTAATTTGCCCATATTTGCATCAAAATAAAACGTGTGGAAACGATGCGACATATGTTGCAGTAAGGCGATTATCAAAGACTTTATTACTAGCTATACCCACGTTTCGTTGGTAATAACTTCTAATTACAGTGCAAAAGATTGTTATGATTTATTTCTTCGTAAAGAAGAATAAATTGCCTTCAATTCCATATATAATTTGCATGTACACAAAGCGAATAACATGATTTATAAAGTTGGAAATAAAGACAATTTATATTGTGTGTGAGTGTATGTTTCAACGGGGATACCCCGCCTGCACGCGCTGAGCGCGTGCGTTTGCCCGGGGCTATTAGCTTAGTAATATTACTGTGGGGGTCAGAACGTTATCGGGATTTATCACTACCCTGTTTTCGTAATTTATATCTTTCGTTTAGGATGGCGTATCGTAATAAAATTTATCGTGAAATATAGAGCAAGAAATTAGCTTCAATTCCGTATATGATTTGCATGTGTGCACTCAGTGATTAAATGATTTTATAATGTTTGAAATGAAGACAATTTTTAAAATTTTGTAAAATTCGTTCTAAACATATTATAAAAATAATTTTTATATCGATGTGAAGAGGAACTATTCATCTTTAGTTTCGTTTTGATTTCGCGCATGCGCTCTTGGAATTTATTGAGTTACGGCGACCGAATTGAAAACAAGTTTACTTCAGTTGTAGAAACCGTTCCAGGGGTGAAAGAAATTTCATTCAAAGTGTCAAGTATAAGTATCATCCATTTGTAACACGAGATTCGCCGACTAGCTTTGTATAAAACGACGATAGTGTCCGTAATTCGCCATGTAAACACGCCATATGTTGTTAAAACGGTCGCATCTGGCGGCGCTGGAAAATTCGTCCACAGGGGCTAATTGCGCTATAACGGTAGCGAGGCGAGTGCTGGAAAATTCAGCCACGGGGGCAAAACTGGTCAAAATAATATTCAGCAACGTAAGAGTTAATGTTTTCTTCTCTAAGACTTTGGTCTGAGACAAGTAGTTGTGTAGGGCAATTGGGTACATGCTAGAGTATAAGCAGAAGAGAATATCTGTTGTACCCCTTTGTCTCAACTTTATTTTCTAGACTTGCTTGGGCACCTTAATGTTTTCTTCTCTAAGACTTTGGTCTGAGACAAGTAGTTGTGTAGGGCAATTGGGTACATGCTAGAGTATAAGCAGAAGAGAATATCTGTTGTACCCCTTTGTCTCAACTTTCATTATTTTCTAGACTTGCTTGGGCACCTTAATGTTTTCTTCTCTAAGACTTTGGTCTGAGACAAACACACTAAAGAGATAATGGATGCATACTGTATCACAGAAGAAAGACTCTCATGGACTGACCAAGCTGGTGTGCTTTGATGTCAGAGTGAAGACTGAGGAATATAAGAAAGTGACTAGGAGCAGGATTGGATGGTACTGTGTGTCTGCAGGTTGACTGACTAACATAACCAGTGTGTTGTGTTGTGTTACAGGCGAGCTGAAGGGGGATGGATTCTAGGAGGGAGAGTAAAGGGGAAGTGGAATACCTGGACCCCAGCAATACACCTTACAGGTAGGTGACGTTTTTATACAGCGGTGTTAATCCCAAAATCAACTTATCTTTGCAGGTGTGTGACTTCTTTAAAAATATTAAACAAGTGTAACTGTTTGGAGGGTGGGACATATTTCTTTTTTTTGGAAAGGGATTTAAAATACCTGGGTGCAGATTATGCTTAGTGAAGTTGAGTTGATTATACATACCTTTTATGCACCTGGGTGTTGATTGAAAATATCTGGTACCACCTGGATGTTGCATTGATTAAAAATACCTGGATGCAGATATTTTGTCTTTACTGAAGTTTCATGTGTATATGTTGATTGGCAATATTAGGTATTTACCTGCATTTACATTGAAAATATTTGATGTTCACCTGGATGTTGATTGTTTGAGTAGGTGTTAAGGGAAATGTCATATGGATGTTGATTGAATACCTGAATGCAGTTTCTGTGTCTTTAGTGAAGCGTCACCTTTATATTGATCGATAATAGCTGATATTCACCTGTATCTTGATTGAAAAACCTGGTATATACAGGGAGGGTGATTGAAAATAACTGGTATAAATTTATGTATACCTGTACATTGATTGAAAATACTTTGTATTCACCTGGATGTTGATTAAATATACCTGTTATTAACCTGGATGTTGTTTGAAAATACCAGGTTTTCACCTAGATGCTGAATGAAAATATCTGGATGATGATTGAAAAATCCTGTTATGTACCTGGATTTCGAATGAAAATACCTGATTTCAACTGGAAGCTGATTGAAAATTCCTTGTATTTACCTGGATGTTGAATGAAAATATTGGTATTCGTCTGCTGGGAGCAGGTTCAATGAGTATTTTATATATCAAAAGAGTCGGCATGGGAGATGATTTAGTTTATGTTCTGCAAATGCTAAAGTGATAAAGAGAAACTGAATGGTACTCTGATCAATAATCTTTCATGTCTGGTTAACGCAATTCTGATGTCTAACTTAAAGTAATTCAAGAAATTATTCTAAATGTTAAGGCTTCACATAAGAGTATATTTCCCATAATACCTTATAACATTTGTCGATTCATCAACATGATAATACCCAATATTAAATCTCCACTGCAGCAGGAAGGACTATAGGAAGATAGCACTTTATTATTTATTTTTTATGTTCGATAGTTAGATAGTTATAAAACATGAATAAAATAATTCTTAAGACTGATTGTCAGATCCAGTGGTTTGATTTCTAGATTAGGCTTGGTTTCTAGTTCTACAATACACAAATACTGAACACCAGTTTCAAGAATAGATCAATGATCATATTGTTACATATAACCTTTAATTTGCCTAGCGTGAAAGAAAAACCTTTTGTAAGTCCAGATTTGAAATGGGTTCCGGAATCCCCGAGGCCCCTCCAAATTAAATTTGATCCAATAGTCACTTTGTAAACACTGCGTATATATAATTTTGAGAGATTTAGTGGCGGTCTTGTTGTGGGTGTACAGATAATGTTCAAGCAAAATATTTAAGGAAATTGAATTAATTTGATACACAAACCTTGTCATTATAAGCAAATTATCGTTTATCTCAAGACATTGACACTGAGAGATAGCATGAAGACCACGCAGTGGGTGATATACAAATCTAATTAATTGTATATATACATCATTAACTGGGAGGAATCTGATTCGTCTGACAGATGGGACTGACATTAATTTGGCTCCAGTAAACATGGGTGGTCCTTCTTATCAACCAGCAGTAAGAAAACCTTTTCCTTTACATTTGGTCTTCTCTCATCATTTAATCTTATTTTTGTATACTGTATTTGACATAATAAACGCCCTTTTAGTGCCCCCAAACCACATTTGTAACTCTCAAAGTAATAGGCGCTTATTCCTATTCCTTAACCATTGTGATATGGCAAGGATGTGACATTTTTCATTATTCTCGCTCAGGGAGCTGCAAATTTTGTCTTGTCATTATTCCATATATGTTGACAAGACAAAACTTTAAACGCTAAACAGTTTTGAAATTAGTTAGGTGACAGAATTATTGTTTATTAAAAACTTGTGAATACTATATGGCAAACCACTTTTATAAATTCAATTCTCTAGGGCGCTTCGTACGTCGAATATAGTATTTGTTATTTGATCTCCACAATTTTAGTCTCAAGGTACGACAGGGTTAAATTATAGTTCATTTTCTATGAATTATACTTGAATGAAAGTTATAAATGAATGGACAGATCAAACTTTTTTATGTCAAACTTGATATTGATGCGAAAATATATATTGATGTACAAAATGGTTCATTTCTAGATAAAAACTTCTATGAGTTTCACAAGGGCGCCTACAGTGATTTTAGATATTTGGAAAAGATATGAATTTTGATCAAGAGCCCCATTTCATAAAAAATGTTGCAAAACTGAATCAACAAAGCCCAAACATTTTGAATATTTATTAATTTTCAAATGATTAAATTAAATTTTTTTGGCAGTTTTCTTTGTGACAAAATCATTCTTACAGGCCTAAATTTTCCCTTCCTATTGAAACCTCTAAAACAAGTAATAAATTTTATCTTAACTTGGGATATTTTGAAAACAGGGTTAATGGCACATATGTGCAAGAAGGATTGTGAATTGGAAAGTATTGTTATCTTTGGAAGACTATATTGCAAAACATGGCTCTCAGATTTTAATGGATTTAGTTTGCACTTTAAAATATGAAAACATACAGTCACAGCTCTTGAGTAAAATTCCATGGGACTATGAAAAAAGTTGCTATTTATTCAAAATGTGTAATTACTCAACATAAAAAAGTATTGAGTACTTGAAAAGATACATAGTCATTTTTGTTACCACTCAAGTCTTAACTAAATGAATTTCAGCTGTATTTAAAGAAAAAACAAAGATGTTTGGACATTTGTTTTAAAATCTAAAGAATTAGTCCTAGTCAATTCTGAATTTCTGAATAGGAGTTTTCTTTGTAATCTAAAGTGGTTCATTGTCATCAGAGTTACAGGAACTAAATTATTGACATTTCTGACAAACCACTCTACACAGTGAATAAAGTTCTATGTTTATTCGCAGCACTGTAAAGCGGTTTTCAAAGACGTTTGGGTACATAGTTATGTAGATTACTATAAGATCAATAACAGTCATTAAATTTTCATAAATCACATCCCTGGGGAGTACAGATGATTCCTCTTGCGCTGTGTAATCATTTGCATATAAAACATTTAGCTAATTACCACAATATAAGATACACTAGAGGCCTTGTCACGATAATCGGTACATGACGATTGTGCTGATCTGAAGAAAACATTTAAAGAATTAAGTGTGAGATATATAAGCACGAATGTTGAATGGTTGCTACTTAAAGGGCCAGGAGTGAGTGAGTAAGTGAGTTGGGGTTTTAACGCCGCTTTCAAGATTTTTTCACTTATATCGCGGCTGCTAGTATTATTGCAGGGAGAAAGCCCGCAACACCATTGTGGCTATGCATTGCGGTGAATTCTGCGAGCATTGGCTGGAACTAGCGATCCATGGGTGGTACTGCGCTGAAACTCAGTGTAGCATTGCACCCAAACCTGATTGCGTGTAGAACAGTTCTCTACTGCAGACATAGTTGCCGAGCCCCTGGCGGGATTCGAACCACGGACCTCTTGATCCAAAGCCGAACGCGCTAACCACTGCGGGATAGCGCCCCCTAAAGGGACAGGAGAAGGTGATCTTTTGTAAACAAAAATGAATGTTACCAATTGCAAGGCAATTTTTCTTTACCAAAAGAAATAGGTACTCAGGAACATTACATGACATGCTATGA
Source organism: Phorcus lineatus (assembly GCA_921293015.1). NCBI lineage: Eukaryota > Metazoa > Mollusca > Gastropoda > Trochida > Trochidae > Phorcus > Phorcus lineatus. The sequence goes on along the minus strand of OV121096.1, from coordinate 22,688,581 downwards.
ATACATTTCCCTAAAAGACACTGTTCACACAGTTGACATTAATATCTGTCTACTCTAAAACTTGTGATCTGCATCTGTGCAAAGTTTTTGAATATTGTTGTTAAGGAAACTGTAATAAATGAAAATTTTTGTTATTGTTATTAGGCATGTAAGGTATTCATCTTTTGATAAATAAAAATTTGTCTAAAAAGAGTGCAACAATGGGTATGAATATATTTTGAGTTTCAAAATAACTTATGACATAAACGTTGACATTAGTTTGTAGGATTATGATTAAGTTTGAAAGAACTTTTTTAATCATCCTAAACATATTTATCATGTATTAAAAAAAGAAAGAAATAGAGATATTTATCATGTATCAAAAGTCTTCAAAATAGATTGCTTTACATAAACAAATTGCTTACGTCAGAGAAAATATTTTTAATCATTTGCAACCAATCATCATATAAAATAAGTTTCTATATCTAAATTTAAACGGTAAAAAAATTTTTTTCAAGTATTAAATTTTTGGTTCTTTTTAAAAATAATTTTCTGATCATTTATCAGCTCTCTTTGCCTTCCTATTGTTGATTCTATATGTGCATGTACGTTAAGGAGACATGGGAAGTTAATAATGATTTTATGTTCCATACAATAGCGTTCTCAGGTGTCTGTTGTAAGATTCAGCTGGAAAATACATTTCCAAGACCGAGAACAGATTTGTAACCCTCAATGGAGGAAATCACAAAGACATTTGATTGCCATGGGAGGATATTATAGATGATTGTAATTTTTATTTTCTTCTTTTGGAATGTCTCGTAAACATTTCTAATATTTTATCGCCTGTTACAAGATCCGGATGTAGGCTGATTGGAATATTTTACTTTTACCTGATGTGGTTCTAAGATCGATTTAGGCTGTGATGTTGATTAAATGGTGCACATGAAACAACTTAGAATTCACTTACATGTCTTGTGTGGTAGAAAGAGGATATAAAACAATCAACCTTGTCATACCGTTTTTTAACCTATGAGTAACGGATTTCATATAATTAAACCAGCGAAAGAAAGTTTGATTTTTATAGATTTTTTTTTATTTGTTATTTATTTTTGTTTACATAATCTACCATACTTGTTGATATCATGACGCTATCTCATTGAAAGATATACTGATTAAGATATACTGATAAGTATAATTTGTGTGAACACCTTTTTCTCATTTTTGTAGAGCTTAAATGAACTTAGTATGTGTGTTTAAAGTGACGCAGAGTATGTTTTATGAATGTTAATGTTGCTTAAATGAGAGCCAAAATACCATATGTCCTCAGTCAGGTTCAAGTCCCCTCCCTAATTTGCATCTCTAAAATGCCAAAATAAGGATATTGTCTTGTTTTCAATGATAATCGAAAAAACAACACGTAATTATTAGGAAATTCTAACTTCTATATGTTCAATTTACGTCATGTTAGTTAAGTGACCTACTAAAAACTATCAACCCATATTTTTTTTGCTAAATTGTTGTACTTTTTTGGGTTAAGTTGCTTATGCGATACAAACCCACATGCTCTGGGTCTGCCATCACCTCCAGCACTGACCATACCAGCAGCTAACCAACTTACTCATCTCGCCTCGACAGAAATTGAGGTTTAACAAGTGGTAGTAAAGCTGTTGCTTCATTCACTACCCATTGATAGATGTAAATTGGCACTCAACCCTTGTTGATTAATGATTAAATAATCAGAAATATGTATTTCAGTGTCAATGAGCATCCTGCTTCATCAGCTTATTTGAATCCGCTGAGCTCATTTCAATTACCCTGATCTCTTTCAGGACAAATGCCTCGTGTGGATGGCACCTTGATATTAGTGGCTATATTCACCTGTTATTTTTTCAGCTAATGAAATGTTTGTTATGGAAGGAGCTTGAAGCTACTATCTTGAACTCAAATCTATCCACTGTTGCTGAATGCGAGTCTTCTCATTGGCTGGTTAGTTAGCCAGCGATACGAGGCTTTTGGCTTGAAGGTGATTTGGCAGGATGTGTTATTGAGGTAAGGTGATTTGGGGTTTGTATTATTGCAGGGAGAAAGTATGCAACGCAATTGTGGCCATGCATTGTGGTATAACTGCAGACAAAGTTGCCAAGCCCCTGGCGGGATTCGAACCCCTTCTGCTTTGATCCAAAGTCACAATATGAATGAAAGAAATGTGTTAGAATGTTGCTATGATGTAGGGTTACCTACCAAAGTTCTCTATGAAAAGGACTGAATAGTGTGCTGTTGAAACTAAAACACATACAACTTTCCCTGTATTTACAATACATATTTATTTAAGTCAGTGTAAATAGTTCCTTTAAACAATGCTATTTCTGTGACTCAAAGGAGTGGATCTTGTTGTTGTTGTTACTGTTGTTGAAGTTTGTTGTGCAAGATTTAAGGCTTTCTTATCTGAAACTTTGTTTTGATAGATTTTCATGATGGCCGCACCCTGTTTATTTTTAGAACCTTTTTAGTTATCTGTAAATCTCTTTTCTTAACCATCAACCAACTTGATGTAAAACTGAAATAGATTAAAGAGAATTTGTTGTATGTGTTGCTCTCAAAACAAGATTGCACATATGTTTGCGGATGTAAGCTCTGTACCCTAATTCAGCTAATGCTATATGTTGAGAATCATTATTATACTGCTTAAACTTCTTCAAAATTTATAAGTTATCGCATTAGAGGGAAGAACAAAATTGTAGCAGTATACCGCAATGACCTCATAAGTGGCGCTAACTAATGAGTGCAAAACCTTTTTTCTCTTAAACCTTGAACATTCACCTTTGTTGCATTCCTTGACACCAAAAGTAATTATATTACCATTTAGTTGCTATGTATATTGTAATAGTACAATTCGGTCTGCTCTTAGCCATTGTGAGGTTAAACTGATGATATATATCAAGGGGGTTAATCTGGTAACCTTTTTATGAATATGTCATGTTTTGCACTAAGATTTCTTTTCAGAACCCTGCAATAATACTAGCAGCCGCGATATAAGTGAAATAATCTTGAAAGCGGTGTTAAACCTCAACTCACTCACTCACTCACTCACTCACTCTTCTGGAATAAGATGAGAATGCCCAAATTTCTTATCTTTACACAAGTGGTCAGGTAATTGTTGTTCAGTCTAGGTATAATAAAAAGTCTAAAAGTACTTAAATATGTAAAAGTGATCTTCTCTTTTCTAGTCCTCGGGCCAAAAAAATGGACTTCAGTCCTGCTAGACTTGACCAGGGCTTGAGAATTCGAGTAACCGTGAAAGTCCTAAGACATTGTCGAATTCCAAGTTGCGCGAAAAAAAATCTATGCACATATAATTTTTTTAACAATTTCAATAATAACAAATTCTTCTTCTTATAATGTCTATATCAAAATTAGTAAAATAAAACAACAAGGTACAAAAGTAAAGGTGAAGTCCCTCTTATCCAATTGGCTAGGTCATAAGTCTGTAGGAAGAAAGCCTAGGAGAATATGTGAAAAATTGTTTTAAAAAATCACCATTTCTGTGTCACTTGCATCATCATTTGCGATAACTTTGTTTCCTTGCGGGCATACAAATATATAACAGTTAAAAGACAATTCATTCTTCATGAGGTACATTTAATAAATCTGCAACTTTATTCAGAAGACATATGGGCTGTGATGGAAAGGGTACCTGAACTTGCTTGAGGATATTGATAATTAGCCTTTTTGTCACATGCAAACTATTTTGTTGTGCTGTGTCATGTAGTGTTGTTGTGCACACATATCATTTATACTATATATAGAAATAGAAAGCAATTTATTCTTTTTTTGTCACCATATGAAAATAAACTACGCACACAAGAGGGTTCAAAAGATATGTGTGCAAGGAGAACATTGGAAGAAATAGACACTTGGCATACTGAAATTTTCACCACCTGTAAATTGACCATATGAAATTCCATTGCACTTAAGTCAGGAGCGTGTATGGTGTGTATTAATATGAGAAGGTATTTTTGGACAAACACACTTTGTTGTAAAAATTTAATTTGATAAAATTGTTTAAGATCCTCTGAAATGACAAATAAGTCAATGTCAATTTTATCTTTTCACAAAACATCTGTTTAAATATACCCCTTTTAACGTTTTAAGTTGTTGGTCTTCAGCTATATTTGATAGTTTGGAGTTCATCAATGCAGCAAATCAAGAGTTTAAATCTGCACATATTCGTAGTTGATATGAATTAAGATGTACCTATGTTGCTAAAGGAATAACTGTACATGCAGTGACCAAAGAAGACAAACTGGAGAGATTTTATTGATTTCTGTGTAAAATCACAAACTTGGTACTGAAGGGAGATAACTCATGTGGCACTGTTGTAATGAGAGACCAATAAAATGCTTGCATGGGTAAGTATTTTAAGAACAATTGGTTGAAATTTAGTATTGGTTTACTAAGTGACATTTGCATTTAGAAAGAGGTTTTTTTTACAAAGATTATATTCTCAGTTTATAGTTGACAAGGTCACATTTTCCTCTTTTATTATTATTGTTTGAATGAATTAAACTTTCAAGTGCGTTCTAGGGTTTACATATATTTAAAATAGAACCTTGTTTTGGATTAAGTACATAACATCAACTTTTCAAAGATTTTTTTGGATCTTTTGATGAATCATTTTAAGCACCTCCACTGAACTCAACCCTCAATACCTGATGGTAGAGTTTTTAAGTTGTACGTTGTACGGTCAGTGCTCTGTTTCCTGACTTTGAGGACGTGGTTTGAGTAATGCCATGGACTCGACCAAAAAAGTGGAAGAACTTGTGACATTGTAGATAGTGTAATCCCAAACATTAAAATATTACGTTTCTTAGCTATATATCTATATGTCTCTAGTTTAAACAGATGACATTTTTTTTTTGAAGCAAATTAGTCCTCTAGGTTCATTTGTTCTTCTAGGAATGATGTCCCTAAAGAAATCTCTTCATTAAAATCTCTTGTTTACAATGATGAATGAAAAATTATAAGAATTCAAGGAGAATTCACAAAACAGTTGACAGGAGTCTGATGATAATCTTGAGGATGAATCCATCTGTAGTTGTCACAAGATGCAGACAGACAGACAGATGATTTATTAAGTCTCACCTCGTGCATATGTACATAATAAAATACAAAAAGTACACTTATGAGCCACCCTTTGAGGGTTATGAGAGACTATATATATATATACATAGTAAAAACGTATAAGAACATGAACATTATAAAACAGATAAAACAAAAAAGGGATGAGAAAGTTAAAGAAGTAAGAGTGTTTTTCCTGGATAGACTGTGTATCACCATGACCAATCAGGATGAGTTTCTCGACATCAACACATCCAGTATGCAAGGTTATAAGATGCGGATGGGCCAGTTCAGTGGGTTTTTGACAAATTTTCAAGATAAATTACATGGGAAAAGGGTGACATAAAGTCTGACATCCCTATCAATCCACTTCCACTCACCCGCCCGCCCCTCTTGTTATACCACTGGAATGTTATATTGTGGGATATAGTCATCTGTCCGTCTGTCCATCAGAAATTTAGTTTTCAGAGCAGAACTCAAAATTCATGCATCATATCTTTCTGAAACTTTCAATGAGGATTGCTAATCTACTAATTTGTGCCCCTTAATACTTTTGGCATTCTGAAACTATTTCTTTGAATTGGAGCTTTCCATCGAGAAAAGTTGAGTTTGGATTTTCACATAGCTTTGTTTCTTGAGCAGTTCTCCAAACAGCTCATCATATCTTTCTGATTTTATTTTATTAGAAAGATGAATGTTATGAATTCTTTGGGACCGATGAGATATGTCATCTTGTGAAGACTTGTTGTGGATAGTTTTGGATAGATATTTTAACAAATGGATGGACTGAGTGCAATGTGGATAAAGTGCCTTGCCCGGGGACACATCACAGTATGGGACCCAGGTCTCAGATATTTGGTGTCTCCACTGGAATTCGAAACCGTCCCCCTTGGGCGTGATAGGCAGGCATGCTAAACACTACATCTCTCTGCTCCACACAAAAGTATCCAGGTTATCATCATCATCATTTTTATCATTATCATTATAGTTCACATAAATAGATATACAAAAGGTGTTTCATACCTTCCTCCTTAAATAATGCAAACTGTCACTGTTCATAACATGTGCCAAGCTAGCTACCTTCATCTACCTTCACCTTATTGGGTGTTAGCTAGGGCATCCATGGGTCCTTGGGTACTCGAGCCAGAGTCTGGTCCAGCTGGACTTGAGTCGATTTTCTTGGACTTGAAGACTCATGAAGAGGCGATCAGTGTTACATATCTACTGTTTGTCTGTGATTTGAAGTAAAATGATCAACATGATCTTGTCAAGACAAATTCTTTCAAAATGTACCTTACATGACCATATGTAAGTTGTCATATATGTGTGATATACCTAGGCTAAACAACAATTACCTGACCACTTTTTACAAAGATAAGAATTTCAGGTACTCGAGGTGAGGTGAGGTGAGTTGGGGTTTAACGGCGCTTTCAAGATTATTTCAATTATATCGCGTATTATTGCAGGGAGAAAGCCTGCAACACTATAGTGGCTATGCATTGCAGTGAAACCTGCGAGCATCGGCTGGAACTAGCGAACCATGGGTGGTACTGCGCTGAATTTCAGTGTAGCATTGCACCCAAACCTGACTGCGTGTAGAACAGTTCTCTACTGCAGACGAAGTTGCCGAGCCCCTAGCGGGATTCGAACCACAGACCTCCTGATCTGAAGCTAACCACTGCACTATCCCGCCCCCTCAGGTACTCGAGTCTGAGTTAGTGTAACCCCTCGAACCCATAGTTCGCTAGTTCCAGCCGTGTCTCAGGCTTTCTCCCTGCAATTATACTAGCAGCGGCGATATAAGTGAAATACTCTTGAAAGCAGCGTTCAACCCCATGTCACCCATGTCACCATGTTACCCCTGGAGTACTTGAGGCCAAGTTTTTGGACCCGTGAATGCCCTATTTGATGTGATATGTTACTTGTAGAAACAGTATCATGTAATATTTTTTTTCTCTTTTTCACCATTTAGCCTTTTCTGTTCATCATTTGTTATTCTGAAAGAAAGGTTAGGACGATCTTTCTCTTGAATATTATTGAATTATATATTATTTATGTATGCATACTAGAGTAAGATTAACTCCAAATAAAAAGTAAAGGTTTGTGTAAAAATTTGCTGATGTATTAGGTATTTTTTGACAAGATGTAAATGAGTTATAGAAAAAATGGAGTTTGAAAGATGATTATAGAAACTCTAGCAGACTTATATAAGATTTTCCTTAAGAAAATGGATATTAATGTTATCAAAGATACACTGCCTGACTTAGACAGAACAGTTAATCTAATATGTTTTGTATTAAAGTCAAATGCTTAGATAGCATGACTGATGTCCTTTGAATATCATTATAGAAGTTGGAAAAAGAACAATTAATTTATTCCAAGGGCGTGCAAGTTGTATGGTAACAATGTACATGGTGCCCTTGGAATAAAGAAATTGTCATCCATATATTACTTTCTCCCTCTTTTATGATTCCTCCATGTGTGCTTGGCGTATGAATATATGAAATGATGATCTCTATACATATTTTCATCTTTCATTTGAATCAAATTTTTCATATTTTTCTTTTTTATTAGTATATCCATGCACTGTATTTTCTTAAAATATGATAAAATAATATTCGAACATTTTTTAAATACAGGAATAGAAAACAAAAATCATGAATCAATACATGAAATTTTTATTTCTTCAAATTAATTCTAAGTTAAATTACTTATATTTCACCAGATTCCAAATAGTATTTTTAAGATGTTACAATGTTATATATTGAATTAGAACCTTGATTCTCTCTCTATGACCGATCATCTATCTTGACAGATCTATCATTTAGTCTCTACAGGCCCGTGTTAGACCTCCCATCATTCATTAGGCTGAGAAAATTTACATACATGTATATCATTTTAGCAGTTCTTCACATGCAGAGCTTTAATCCTGAGTTGCCACAGGCTATATAAATATACATTAGGAAAGTGTGCTTTAATCAATTTTCAAACATTTCCTGAGATAATGGTCAGCATGCAGACCTTCCAAAATTGTATCTATAAGTCATCAAAAGGTTTAATTTGATTTTCCACACTACTGACATGGTTTCTTTGCTATGCATGAAGATATATATATATATATATATATATTATTTCTTTTCGTTTTTCCTCGCATCCAACCCGATGAAGGAGTCAAGTTTTGTGACTTTATGACCATTTACACAATGAATATCATTCATACTTTTTAAATTTAAGACACTGGTATATTGGACCAAAGCTTAAAAAGTTGTGTCGTTGTCAAAAGATAAAACATTTTAAAATAAGAGATGTTATCCAAACTGTTGTCTCGGATATTTAGCTTCAAACATGTGAAACTTTTGGCCCTTTTTTCACTCCAAAATGTATTCACAATGAAGAAGTAGTGAACATGCTTTTCTTTTGTATACCACTTATCAATTCCTATGAAAACTTCATACGTTTTCTGTACATTATCGAGTTTTAAATAGCTTCTTAATGAAGGGAGATCGCACAATCTGTATATCTTGATTGTTAAATAGCCTCATCCCCTCTGTGTGTGACAGATGCTCTCTCCTGATCTATCTTCAAGTCTCTACAGACCACAGATAGAAGCGGAGCAATGAATCAAATTGTCAAACTTACAACAGTCCTTTTATGTTGCTTTATCATATGTTAAGTTTGAACTTCAGTCAGAAAATGCTGATAATGTAGATTGTATAAATTGCAGATTCAGTTTGAATATTTGTCGAAGACAGAGCTCGTCAAACCAGGGACAGAGGTCAAATAGATAAGTTAATTGAGTTGAATAAACATGATTTCAAATTGCATTAATTGAATTCTCTTTGAAATATTATAATATTTAACATTTTTATTTATTTTAAGTTGATATTTTTGTATAAAATTCAGTAGAAAAACATCCTTCTCGGCTGACTTCCACTCCAGAAGCTTTTTCTGAAAGACTGATGGATCTTTATCTTCAATGGGATGTTAATGCCTTGAACCTGACTTTGTGAAAGAAAACTGGGAGAGCCTGTTTACGTAGAGAGGGTTGATAAGCATTATTAAAAATTTGAGGTGATAGAGAGGTAACAGAACACTTGTTGCCTCTCATTCTATGCCTCTGTCTGTATGTCGGTGTCTGTGTCTCTTTCTGTCTCTCTCTCTTTCTGTCTCTGTGTCTGTCTCTCTCTCTGTCTCTCTGTCTCTGTGTCTCTGTCTGTCTGTCTGTCTGTCTGTCTCTCTCTCTCTCTCTCTCTCTCTCTCTCTCTCTCTCTCTCTCTCTCTCTCTCTCTCTGTCTCTCTCTCTCTCCTATGTCTGACTGTCTGACTGTCTGTCTGTCTCTCTCTGTGTGTCTCCATTTTTATGTGCTTTATTGTTATTCATGTATGCAGCATTGCAGCGTTCATGATGATGATTTGAAAATTACCAAACATTATTTGAATCTGATGACCTTTTAATTTTAAGAGCTACTGTCAACTTTTCTTCGGTGAAATAGAAAAGAACCTGTTGATGGTTCACCAGGGAGCCATCTATCTTGCCTCTCTGCACTGACAACCAGGAAATTATGTAACAGGTCACCCATGGTTATGTCTTAAAGTAATGACAAAGATTTTCTCAGAACACCAGGAGTTTAAGGCTATTCAAATTGATGAATTGAGAAAAAAAAATTAAATTGTGAACAAAGGTAGATTGTTGGTATTGCTAAAAAAACCTTTAAGTTAATTTCGAAGTAAGTATTTACAGAATTAACTGGGTTTGAAAACTTGGTAAATAAAACCTCTTAAGGAATAATACCGGACACACTAGGTAAACACCGTTTGGTGTAGTCTGAGCTCAAAATACATAAAGGTTAACCTGTAAGCAACATTCGAGTAAATTTTCTCTGAAAAATAAACCTTTAAAAAAATTAATTATTTTAAGACCAAGAGATATTTCAGTTACTCGTAACATGTTAGCAAAGTTTGAAGTTGTCTAAAATATTAGTATTTTGCCACACCAAAGGAAATAATTTGATATTGGCAACTTGCTTAATAAAATCATAAAAATATTACTGAGACCAACAGCTCTGTTGGTCAATCAAGCCAGTAATGACATAAAGTTGGCTTTCACTAAAGTTTGATTTCGTCATTTTGTCAGGGCCACAGTAAAAAGGGTACTCAAAGTTTCAACTTATAAGATTTCTTTCAATTTTGATTCTTCTTAAATTTTTTTGACCCACATTGAGGGGTTAACCTGTTAGCAAAGTTTTAGTAAGTTTGTTTCTTTGCTCTTTTCTGCTTCAGCTATCTGTACTCAGGGGAACATCCATCTTGTTTCTTGTTTCCACGGTGACAACCCTTTCTGGTGGACTTCTGGCGGGGATGAGACAAGTCTCCCCGGGGACCACCAGGATATGATGTAGTGTTATACATGTCCATATGCTCAGTTGAAAAATATTCAAAGAGGCATCAATTAATATATTCACTGATCTTGAGTGGACGCTAATTAGGAGGATGTCATTTGGTTTTGTCATTGCTGTTGTAAGAGAACTTGGATATAAGGAGCATGTTTGCTTTTTCATAGACCGTTCTATCAATATCTATTAAAGAGCCATTCCGGGAGTTGTTGGAGTCAATTATGCCAAACTTAATCAACATGGTGTCATTCGATCGCAAAGTATCAACTGTTACCAAAAAGAATCATTTTAAAGCTAATTGGTTTTGTACAGTGACAATACGAAGGGAGAAAGTCGCAATTATGATCAAAAACCGGACAGTGGCGCGCGTCAAATTGCCAAACGTAATTTTGGAGACTTAATTAAAGCCGCCAGGAGGTCAGTCTGGAGTTGATATTGTTTGTTAGGTTTTATAACTATAGTATCCATGTAAACTGAATGTGTGATCTCCGCCTCTGTGCATTTATAGGGCTATTTTTAGATTTTCATGGAAAACCAGTATTTGTCATAAATATGTCTTTTGGACATGAAAAATTAGGATGTTTTGATTTTATATCATAACAAATGTCATTTAGGTTCGTATCAAAGGTGAATAATATGTTATGAAAATCACGGAGTGGCTCATTAAAGGCACTCTTTGAGTTGTTGGAGTCACTTATGCCAAACTTTATCAATGGTGTCATTTTCTTCTATGACGGGGTGGGTTAGCGCAGTGGAAAGCGCGTTCACCTTCGGATCAAGAGGTTCATGGTTTGAATCCTTCCAGGGGCTAAGCAACTTTGTCTGCAGTAGAGAACTGTTCTACACACAGTAAGGTTTAGGTTCAATGCTACACTGAATTTCAGCGCAGTACCACCCATGGTTCGTTAGTTCCAATTGATGCTCATAGGTTTCACTGCAATGAATTGCTACAATGTTGTTGCGGGCTTTCTCTCTGCACTAGTACTAGCAGCCGCAATAAAAGTGAAGTAGTCTTGAAAGCAGTGTTAAACCCAAATTCACCTCACCTCACCTTCTTCTCTGACTGTTTGATACTTATCTGTTTTCGTATGATTTTGGCTATAACATGGTGTTTGATTTTCATCCAAGATTGATAATTGTCATGTAAGTGTCATTTTTTGCATCTGCTCACTCATAGTAAGTCAGTTGGGCTGCTGCAAGTATAGGCTAAGATGAGCCTTCCCACATTTCCACAACTTTTCTGCGCTTGTGGTCCATGCAGACTACTGTGACAGATCTTGATATTCCAATGAGAGGTCTTATGGGAATGACAACTTTGAAGAAGAGGATGCTGCTCTTCAAACATGAATTTTATGAGTTAGCAGCAAGGTTTGAATTAGCCAGTGATAGAGATTGGTGCAAATTAAAGTGATGCAGGGGAAGATACAATTTTGGTCAAATATGTCAGTTGATTTGAAAGGATAAAACCATAATTGGTCTTTTGACATGTTTGAAAGCCAAATAGAATTCTGTGAAAAACATGGAGTAAATTTCCTAAAGATTATATAAATAGCCATTATAGTGTCAAGGAAAACGAAAATGACCAAATAAATTGAATGGCATTCTATCAGTTGATTAATGGAATGAGATGGCCCTTCATATTTTCCAAAATAAATTTGCGAAATCACTGTAAAGAGGCAATAATACCAAAGAAAATCATAATGCAGAAAATAAGTTGAAAATAAGTTGAAACACATAATGTATATTACTTGTGGCATTACCAACCAACATCTCAATGTCCGTCAAAGAAAACTTTTCCTGATTCTGTAGTCAAGAATACAAATTACTTATAAATTCGCGGCAAAATGGTCTAGATTAAAGATCAATATGAACATGTTGCTATTGTGTTGATAATGAAGTAGGTTATCCATAAATCTTTGTCATCTCAAGATCACCTCACCTTACCATTGGCGCCATTGGACATTCCGGCAGAAGCTCTGAATGGCCATCAACAGAATCCTTCATAACTGGGAACCATGATTTATAACAGCTAGTGCTTTATGAGCGGGTTAATAATCATGCATTATTCATAATCTCAAATTGGATTATTTTGCCTGAAGATAGATTGGCATTTTGCTTCAAATTTAATTGACAACAATGTCTTGTGATTTAGTGCCATTATGGACATTTCTGTTTTCGTTTTAAAAAAATTTTTGTGTGCAAGAATTGAAATGTTGTAATTGTATACCCTTTGGGTCTTGATTCACAAATAATATTCACTTATAACTGATAGCACAGTTGTTAGCATGTTCGGCTTTGGATCAAGAATCGGACTAGGCAACTTTGTATGTCAATGCAGAGCCACAATGGTATTGCGGGCTTTCTCCCTGCAATAATACTAGCAGCCGTGATATAAGTGAAATATTCTTGAAAGCGATGTAAGACCCCATATCACCTCACCTCAATTTAAACTATTTGATGAAAGCAGGGATGTTTCAGGAGGTTCAAACCCCCTCCCCTTCCTCCAACCCTTTGAATTTTTTTTGATTAATTGAATTGAGTAGGATGAACTCTGTGCCAAACCCAATCCTCCTGGATTTGTTTCGCTTTAGCGCAACCTTTTTAAGGTCAGGGTTGTTTTTAGGAGTATATATTAAGATTATTACAGCCATTACAGTCTTTTTATCTTTATATATTTCAAGCCCCTCCCTCTCATCATCCCTTTTGAAGGTACAGGTAGAAGTAAGCTGAACTAACTTCCTCTTCTAAAAGGTGAACCCAGCCCCTTAAAAAATCCTGGATTTGCTTTGCTTTACATGGTCTTGTTATGGTTAGGGTTGTTTTGAGGAGTACATTAGATAATTACATATCTGCTATTCATTTCATCTTTTTATATATTTACCATTTTTACCAGTAATGAAGTAATGATCTATTGTGTCCCTCGATACAACGGAGCATTATGGAGAGTCTTAATTCTGTCACACAGGAGATGGAGACATTACGAGCTGTGTGTGATGTTTGACATTTGCCTGATAGGCCACAGTGTAACCAGCCTGATCTTGTTTGTGCAGCCCTCTCGGCACTTGCGACCTTTAGCTAGATTATGTTATTACAGTCTAACATGTAACTGTATGTCTATCATAGGTTGGTGTAATGAGATTGACGATGGAAGGATGGCGTGAGAGTTGAGAGAAGAGAGGTGGAGGCATCCTTCTCTATCAGTGTATTTGGATCCACAAAGCTCCTTCCAATACCCTGATCTGCTTTGGCCCTGTAGATCCACTTCCAGCACTGCAATTGATTCAATTTGTATGCTTCTGATGAGGAAATGTGCATAGACTAAAATGGAATGAGTGTAATATCTTGATACTCTGGATCCATTATAGAACAATTCTGCCACCTATAAATATGTTCAAACTTGATGGGTACTTGGAGTTGTTGCTTGTCACCATCTAGTATAAAAAAAGATAGTCATGTACATGCAAGATGTATATTTCTAATTGAGCTGGATAACTATAATAGAAGAAAGTTCAAAATCAATAGGTTTTCAGAAAAACTGCCTCCGTTTGTCACGCAGGATGAGTTATTTGACAGGGGTTTTAAGATTTTCATCAGCTGAAAACATTGTTAGACATCGCCTATAGGGAGAGGGGTTTTATTACATCAAATATGGTACCTAACTAAAAGGATATCTAGGCTTAAAAAGAGCACAACTATTCAGAGTGACTCAAGAGACTATATTGCAAAATAACGCAATTCAAGAATAAAATGCTTTAGTGCCTTTATGATCCTAAAGTGGCCCTACTGCTCCGTTTCCGGTTGAAATATCAAATTGTCAGGAATCTGTCCCAGCATTTTTTCAAATCTAAAAGCTGCAGTTGTTACTTGTTAGCGATTTTCACTTTTGTCTTCATTTAAACATCTTACTATCTTACTTTAAACTATCAAAAGTAATTTTAGAAAACTATCAGCACAGCAACAATTGCGATAGTCGAAGTTTCATCTATTGTTACACCACTAACAACTAGACCTGTGTATCATGGCCTTAGTGGCGAGACGATATATCCCGATTCTAGTTTTATTAGGCGAGACAATATGTCATGGATTTATTGCCAAGGAACCTGCGAGACGATTATCATCACGATACAGTGGTTGCGATACAATACGTATCCCGATTCTCTACAGTTTATGAAAAACTATAGATAAGACATAGAACAGTAATGTTAATCCTTAAATACTAAATTGTCAAAGATATTACATGAAGGGAAATCACAAAATTAGAGTGACTGTGAAATTACATATAAAATATCAGAAATATCTTATATCTCTTTCTGTTTCTGTTCTAATCACTGTTATCTCTGAAATAGAAAAAAAAACCTTTTTAGCTTTCATAGTTATATGTTTGAAACAAATTATGTTAAGAGTATCGGGATATATATTGTCTCTTATGGCGATACATCGATGTATTGTGGACCCTCACGATATAAATATCCTGATATATTGTCTAAACATGTTTTGTATTGATGCACTCGTATCGCATAGTAGACGATGCAAACATAGATACTATCGATGAATCGTTACACCACTAACAACTATTATTGATATAGAATTAGGTGCATTCAAACCACAGTCATACTCTCATCAATCAGAGCATCTGCAGTCTGTCTATGTACATTTCTCATACAGCTAATTTCGTGTTTACAATGTGTTGTGAACATATTTGTATTTAATCAGAAACTGTGACACTGACATTTGCATTATGACTAGAGTTTTGATGCTGAAGGACGCCACAATAGCAGTATTGTGTATTCTTATGTCATTTGGGATTATCAAAATTGGACAAATATCGTTAATTTCGACACATGTTATCTCTCTCACACTGTTGGATACAACTAATCTCATGTTGAGAAGTCAGAATCTTTAGTATTGCGTTGTGATTCAATATTTGGATTTTATACGAAAAATCTATCCTATAACAATGTTTTCCATTAGGATTTAGTTCTTGATGTGCTATAGAATGTTATCGCTATGGGAGCTTAGTGCTATTCTATCATAGTTTGCTTGGACAGGAAGTCAGGAGTGGGGAGGATCAAGATGATAATAATATCTTGTAGAAATGTCACAATGTCCTGATTGTCGTTTAGCATTTAGATGGTAGATTGACTTGGGGTTATAAAGTACAGAACATCTCTATTGATTGAATCACAGCTAAGCAATCAATTAATGTGAGTTAAATATACATGTTGTGGTTGTCAATGCCATCGGCCTTGTACAATGATCCCAATTACAGGCAGTGTAGCAGATTGTACTGAGTCTCTGGAGCTCTATTTGATTGATACATCAAGCAATCAATGTCTGTCCCGAAGGTGTCTGATAGATTCAGGTGCTCCCTCACAGGCACTCTATGGCCATCACCAATGATAACCTTGGATGAAAACATCCCCTCTGTGTCTTCATTAGTCTGTCTCTAGTGATCACCTTGTACAAAACCCCCGTCTGTGTCCAAGTCGGTCTCTAGTGATCACCTTGAACAAAACCCCCCTCTGTGTCCTAGTCTGTCCTCAATGATCACCTTGGACAAAACATTTCCTCTGTCTCAGTCTGTCTCTAGGGATCACCTTGGACAAAACGTACCCCCTCTGTCTTAGTCAGTCTCTAGTGAGCACCTTGGACAAAACTCCCCTCTGTGTCCTAATCTGTCTCTAGTGATCACCTTGAACAAAACCCCCCTCTGTGTCCTAGTCGGTCCTCAATGATCACCTTGGACAAAACATTTCCTTTGTCTCAGTCTGTCTCTAGTGATCACCTTGGACAAACATTCCATTTGTGTCTTCATTAGTCTGTCTCTAGTGATCACCTTCAACAAAACTCCCCTCTGCGTCTTAGTCAGTCTCTAGTGATCACCTTGGACAAAACATTTCCTCTGTGTCTTCATTAGTCTGTCTCTAGTGATCACCTTCAGCAAAACTCCCCTCTGTGTCTTAGTCAGTCCTCAATGATCATCTTGGACGAAACATTTCCTCTGTCTCAAGTGATCACCTTGGACAAACATTCCCTTTGTATCTAATAGTCTGTCTCAATAATTGATCACCTTGGTCAAATCTCCTGTCTGTGTCATTGTCACTCTCTTGTGATCACCTTGGACAAAACATTCCCTCTGTGTCTTTTCTTTCTCAAGTGATCACCTTGGACGAAACATCCCCTCTTTTTCCTGTCAGTCACCAATGATCACCTTAGATAAAACATCCCCTCTGTGGCTTACTGTATCTCTATGATTGATCACCCTTGGTCAAAACTCCCCTCTGTGTCTTACTCTGCCCCTAGTGATCACCTTGGACAAAACATTACCTTTTCTGGGTACATTGTCCCTAGTGATCACCCTGGGACAAAACATTCCCTCTTCGGGGTACATTGTCCCTAGTGATCACCCTGGGACAAAACATTCCCTCTTCGGGGTACATTGTCCCTAGTGATCACGCTGGGACAAAACATTCCCTCTGCGGGGTACATTGTCCCTAGTGATCACCCTGGGACAAAACATTCCCTTTGTGTCTTACTCTGTCTCTGGTGATCACCTTGGACAAAAAAATTCCCTCTGTGTCTTATTCTGTCCCTATTGTGATCACCTTGGACAAAACATTCCCTCTTTGTCTTAGTGGATGATTTGTGTCGACTTTGGTAGTGTTAACCCAGAAGACTATCTCCAATGATCACCTTGATCAAAACATCAGTTCTCTTTTTCTTAGTCTGTCTCTTGTGATCACCTTGGATAAAACATCCCCTTTGTGTCTTACTCTGTCTCTAGTGATCACCTTGATCAGTTCCCTTTTTCTTAGTCCATCTTTTGTGATAACCTTGGATAAAACATCTCTTATGTGTCTGACTCTGTCTCTAGTGATCACCTTGGGCGAAACATCATTTGTCTTTGTCTCTGTCATTCACCTTGGAGAAAACATTCTGTGTTATAATCTGCGGGAAGAGATCACCCGGACTAAACATCCCCTATTTGTCTTAAGTCTGTCTCTTGTGATCACCTGGGCAAAACAGTGAGCAAGATATCATTCTCTTCGGGATAAAAATTAACTCAATGTTATTATAACCAAATGGCTTAGACCTTATTGCCAAATGTATGGCTTTGTGCTAGCTCATGAACAACACTATATGTCAACAGATTCATGGCCACTGACTGTATTCATAGATCAATAACAAAAGTTTTCAAAGAGAGTTTTTATAAAATGGACAACTGAGACCAAATCGCAGGATAAAAGTTGACCTCAGTCGTGAAATGTGACATGTGACATGACGCACCCTCCAAGTTACAAATCTTACAAAGATGAAGACAAATAGAAGGACAACAACTTCTTTATTCATGATATGCAGTGTTCCTGTTTGTTCAGCCTCTAACTACCGCTTATGAACAACACAGGAATCTATGTCAAACCATAGCGTGTCATGAATAAAGAAGTTGGTCTTCAATATCATCATTCCAACTTCTAAAATGCCCCTTGAAGAAGCTAGAAAACTACACAGCTAATGGGCTGCCCTGAGAACACTTTACTATTCTTACATTGAGATCATAGACAGATCGTTTTCAACCCACTGACCAGTCCATACATCATATCGCCCTCTGTCTCGTCTCAATCCTAGACAAGAATGTTAACTGCTCTACCACGCTGACTTACTGGTGAGAAATCCAGTGTAATCTCTTTCATATCATAAAGTAAAATGCTGATTTTGCTGAAAACAAAGTTTCTTTTTAAGAAGTTCTTTCATTTTCAGTGAATAGGTGATGACCAAATCTGAGCATCAGTTTGAAGATCTCTGACCTCTTCATTTACAGAGGGAAGTTAAATATCAGGTTGACCTAACTTACTTATTAATTATATATTAAGATGCCCTTAACCCTTCATCATATCTGAGTCATTATATGAATTAAGGCATACATAAATGATTGGTCCCCATTAAAAAGAGCCGCATCACAAAAGGGCAGCAAAACGGAAAAGTCAAATTGGCCGCAAGAAAGTTGAATGGGATGCAAACCCATAGTCAAAAGGGCTCAACCAAGGTAAAAAAGGATGCAACAAAAAGTCAAAAGGGCCTCTCCACTTTCTTGCGGCCCATTGACTTTTCCAATTATGGCCCTTTTGTCATGTTTCTCTTTTGACCTCTTCCCTTGATGATCATCAACTGTCAAGCAATTAAATTCACCAGTAATTTATTGTTTGACCAGAACATATGGTAATGAATAGAGACATTACTAGATCAAAACGATACTTCATTCAGGGTAATAGTTCACGACCAGTGAGCAGTGCCTTTTACTGGAGAGAACTGTTCTATACGAAGTAAAGTTTGGGTGCAATGCTAGACTGAATTTCAACGCAGTACCACCCATGGTTCGCTAGTTCCAGCCGATGCTCGCACGTTTCACCGCAGTGCATTGCCACAATGGTGTTGCGGGCTTGCTCCCTGCAATAATAATATCAGACACGATATAAGTGAAATACTCTTGAAAGCGGCGTTAAACCCCAATTCACCTCATGATACGATTCAAGTTTAGAAACCACTTATTGGTAAGAGATAAAATTTTCAATTGAATTGTTTCATAATAATGTCATGCATTGCATTCTACCATGACTGTAGGTGCTTTATAAATAGTTATGCCTAGAATTGGTAGATTTTTAAATTCAATTCACAAATAGAATTATACCAGAAGTCCCTTTTTACCATGCGTGAATCTGGGACATTTAATGCCTTAATTCTGTTTATTGGTACAATTAATCTGTGTTCCAAAGATTCCAACTGATTGTTTCCTTTCTCTAACTAGTTTGGGCTTTCTTTGAATCAGGCGGCGTCAGGCAATCAGGCACTTTTACGTCAACATTCAGAACTATTTAAGCACTGGAATTGTTATTTGTCAGAAGCAACCATTCTCTTCAAAGGATATTTCTCCTTAATGATAGGAATTCTACAAGACTAATTCAATTCAAAATACAAAGGTAGCAGTGATATATACATACTGCTTTTGAAAAGCAAGGACTTGATACTTTGATCATTTGTATGTAGAAAATTTTAAACTGAAATTTGTGCAACACAAAAGTCTTCATTAAATCTATTCTCAAACATTCCAGAATAAGAAGTCTTTGATTTTGTATAAACTTGCTTTTATCTATAGACAATGAAGTTTTTACCTGCATGAGAACTATTAGTAAATGAATAGTGGATATGTAACAAGCTTATGTGAAGCTATTTTGATTAAAGGAGTTTGTAGTTAGAGTTAACTATTTCAAATTCATTAATGATGTTATTTTATCAAGAAGTAGTGCTTGTTTCTGAAAATCAGCATAATAATGCCTATTAGTTCCCTACACGGGGCAGTGACAAGAAACAGGTTAAAGTTGCGATTTTATGATCGAAAAACTACACAATGATGCGCGGTGTTGACTCAATCGTTATCTCAGATACTTCTTTTAAACGCCATGATCTGATTGCTTCTACTTCTAATGACTACTTTTTGTCTGCACTAAACGATTATCAGAACATGCAAAGAATGGGGCTGCTTCCAGACCATTGTGGTGAGGAAAACCACTGATAGAACAAGTTCTAAGAGTCCATTTTAAACAGACCGGAACATGAATCAGAATGACTGACCAGTCCATATCAAATCTTCCCTCGACATCTCGTCGCAGAACTCTATCGATTATAACTATTAATGGTTAGACATACTAATTTCACTAAGTGCTGTACTTTTGACTTTTCATATCTAAGGTGAAGACATAACCCTGCAATAAATTCTGAACAGTTGCTCAGGGATTCTGATCATTGATATATTTGCAATAGCACTTATGGTAATAGCACTTCTCTTATATACTTCAACTTTTATGATAGTAGCTTTCTTCTACTGCGCAAATATCCATGACATATCATGTTCAAAGCATAGAGGTTGTATTATAGCCCTGATAGAAAAGTTCTTTGATGCAGTCTATTAAGCTCTTTGTGCGACCATAGAAGTCCGTACTTTCCAGTGTTCAGGTACCCATTTGTACCCATGTCTTGACAGATAAGCAACAGTACAAGGCCCAGATTATAATCACAAAGGTTTGGTGCCCCCTATGGGATTTGAACCTGTGGCATTGCAAACCATTATGTTATCCACTACACCACTATACCACTACACCACTACACCACTTCATGTGTTCTATCTTTCATCATATAAGATGAATACTAATTATTTTTCATATTAAATTGATGTTTATTATATCTAAATAATGCCATGATAAATATATGAAATGCTTTTGTAACAAATTCAAACTTCAAACAAAAAACTGCCCACAGAAACTTCCAACCCACAGGAACTATTTGCACCAGGATACTCATATTGGTAAATATTTTAAAACTTGATACATCAAATGAGGATCAGTTAGAGTTCATGTCTGTTGTCAAGTTGATGACTTCAAATTAAGTCTCATAGTTCCTAATTTTTTCTGCTAAGTTTCATTCTCATTCACCCCTCACATCTTTTTCACTTAAGGAGCGGGATAGCGCAATGGTTAGCGCGTTTAGCCTCGGAACAAGAGGTCCGTGGTTCGAATCCCGTCAGGGGCTTGGCTACTTTGTCTCTGCCTCCCTATTTAAGTGTATTTTTTTTCATGACTCTCCCTCAAAACATTTCTACTAAAATTCTTCAAATTGTCACTGAGATAGGTTAATATATTCTTTCAAATGGTAACAATTAGACTGGCTGATTAAACTGTATACACCCTTAATGTTGCTTAAATGCATCTTCATTGTATTTGTTAGACTATAGTAAACAGTAATAAAAGCCAGGAATATACTAACTACCTGTATTTTAGAAATTGTATGTCTAGCATTGCTTAGCATCTACACAAGGGTGAATGTTGTCAGATTCTCATTGAAAACTAATAATTTTGATAAATTTGGCATTTTGGAATGAATCTTCTGATGTTTCGAATGAATATCATTGAATTGGCATTTATGAAAGCCAAATAAGGTAATATTAAAATCACTGAGTTTCATTTTCAAAACATGAATTTTTTAACATGCAAGGTACTCCAATGAATTTACCTTTGCAATTTACTGCTGATGTGTAAATTGTTAACACAGCCAAAGATCGCCAGGTGAATTGATTGAAGGAATGAATGTTTTAAAAGTTTCAGTAATGCTTGATATATGCCAAGTTCATTCATTCTTAATTTGTCATTATAAGTATGTACCTGTCCTATCTACTCCAGGTGTGTTAATTGTTAGAATCAGTCAAGGATTGGCATTTAAATTGATTGACATGCATCTCACCTGAATGATTGAAGACATAACCATGATTCTTCATGCATTTTCAATTAGACAGGCTTCCCTCCATTGTCCTGAAAGTTTAACAGAATTGTACGCATGAAATAATTTTCACAAATCAAGATGATATTCATCACACCACTTTAAAGATTAAAGAAAATCACGTAATTTATCTTAATTTCAGGATGTTTTTATTTGTTATGTACATCTTTTGCCTTTAAAATTAGTTTTTGTTGATTCTATAGTTAATATGTTGTTGTGTAGTAAATATGTTCAAATATAAACAGATCAATTGTCAGCTCAAACAATTAAGATAATGAGTTTATATATTTTGTAGATTAAATTACGTCGGATTTCAATTTAATTTCCTGATACATGTTTATAACGTCTCACAAGCCCTCCCTGAAGTAAAAAAACCCAAAAAGGGTCATATTATTATTTCAGTTTATTAATAACAATTATAATTCACAAGGTTGAAGTATTTTCACAGCATGAATTGAGGATTGTTTGTGTCGGAATTATCAAGGGGTTATGTAGGTTGTCAATATCTGGTGATCACTTCACAGCCTGTCATTCCTGACAAATCTCTACGGGACACAATGCTGTGACTTATTGACGTAAATGAAACTTGACATGCCTGTTATTGGTCCTCCGTGTCAAAGGACGCAGATACAAGATTACAAATTAGCAAGCCTGGATTAGGAGGGCAGACACGCACACCGAAGAAAAGGATGTTACCACGAAATGGGATGCTACAAAACAGTCTGTACTCTGAGTAGCCCGACAAAAACTGGTGCTGGTGTTGGCCATGATGTTGATAATGGTGGTGATGATGATGATGATGATGATGATGATGATGGAGATGTTGATTGTGATGATTGTGTGTTAACTGTGGTGGTGTTTTGAGAGTTAATATGATAGTGATGTGACTGTGGTAGTATTAGCAAAGATTACGTTTGCGGTAGTGATGGTAATGATTTTGATGGTGTTCATGATTGTGATTGTTGTGGTGTTTATGATTATGATAAGGTAAAAATTGGCAATTATGATGACGATTATGATTTTGATGGTTGTGAAGAAAATAATTTTGATGAAGTTGTCCTTATGATGACGGTATACAGATTGTGATGAAATAGTAGTGAATTGATGATTATGATTGTGGTGAAAAAGATGACTCTGACTCTGATAGTGGGTATATTGACATGTCAAATTTGTGGTTGCCAATGATGAGTTGTCAGACATTCATGGGTGGTTTATCAGTAACCAGCCTTGTGAGATAAGAGAACCATAGATAAAGGAAATGCTGGAGATGCGTATTTGCATTTAGAGAGAGCTGCAGATCACAGTGTAGAAATAAACCTGTCTAGGAGCGACAGAGTCCTATTTAGATCTTTTACGACTGACCTAAGCCCACCAGCTTTGAAGAAGTAGTTTGTGTCAACACATGACATTTGTAGAAATGTCCACTTTTCATAAGTGTCTTCCAAACTTTTTTTTACAAGATTGGATGAAATATATGTCAAAGAATGTCTCTTTCTTTATTACAATTCTTTTTCTCGCCTGTATATTAATTCATCTAACAGATGACTTTAAAAAAGGTTATATTGACCAATTGTACTTAACATCCTTTTTTCTAAAGTTTTTAGTCAACTGATTTGGGTTCTATACACAACAATGAATCAACATTTGTACAAATAAATGTCCAATATTGTGAAGGGATTTAAACTCGCTTCACAAGGTTAGATCAAGAAATGTCAAAGTGTGTTGCATTTGCAAATGTTTATCATGTATAATGGGATAGCTTTGGCATCTTGTTGTTGTGGCGATATTGCAAAAAATAACTAAATCCCTTTGTTTTCTTCAAAATACAATGACATGTTTCCATGTTTTATTGGACTCAGTGTATATTGTCTAAAGTCTGCAAATTTCAGTATCATTTGTTTTCTTGGAGAGCCAGGATCATGTTGTTAGCATCTACAACAAAATGACAAACAATCACACTAAAAAAAAATCCATAAAACTATATATTTTTCATTCAAAAACGTTTTGTTTTTTTTAATTCAAGGTTCTTCATATCTTAAGTTTGATACCAATATGTAAACATAGACCTATAAATTCATACCATTACCTGCCAGTATTGAATGTTCTCTTAAGGGAACTTCTTACAGAAACCAAAACATCTCTTTGTTATTTGATTGAGAACAGATGTTTCCCTATAATGCATAAATTCTTATATACCACTGTAGGACATTTTGTAACTTGTGTTTTTTAAAGTAAAAATAATTAAATTGTCATTAATTGTCAAAAATGGATATATCTGACCTCACCTATTAAAAAAGAGAGGCATTCAAAATCACTCAATACCCTTTATCTTTTACCGTTTTTTATGCACAATCCCTTTGTTTGCCATTTCTGTTTATGGATTATGAATCTTCAAGGACATAATCAACAAAAACGATAGAAGCTTAAACAGACATTTTAAAATTATAGCCAAAATAGCATGTTTATCATGACAGTTGTTTCTGGTTTGTTAAGTCATTTAGAAGTTTTTCGCCTCTGTTGTTTCTACAAGTTCGAAGCAATTGTTATTTTAAGACAACAGAACATATTTAGAGGCATCCATTTACTTCTTTTCAAAAGTGTTTTTAAATGGTATGTATAATAGCTTACTGATTAATGTCATTTTGCTAACAGTTTAATTTATGGGGAGAGAAGGTGGTGGTTCTATAGAACAAGAGACCCGTATATCATTCTGATGGTGCTGGTTCTATAGAACAAGAGACCCTTATATCATTCTGAAGGTGGTGGTTCTATAGAACAAGAGACCCGTATATCATTCTGATGGTGCTGGTTCTATAGAACAAGAGACCCTTATATCATTCTGAAGGTGGTGGTTCTATAGAACAAGAGACCCTTATATCATTCTGAAGGTGGTGGTTCTATAGAACAAGAGACCCTTATATCATTCTGAAGGTGGTGGTTCTATACAACAAGAGACCCGTATATCATTCTGAAGGTGGTGGTTCTATAGAACAAGAGACCCTTATATCATTCTGATGGTGCTGGTTCTATAGAACAAGAGACCCTTATATCATTCTGAAGGTGGTGGTTCTATAGAACAAGAGACCCTTATATCATTCTGATGGTGCTGGTTCTGTAGAACAAGAGACCCTTATATCATTTTGATGGTGCTGGTTCTATAGAACAAGAGACCCTTATATCGTTCTGATGGTGCTGGTTCTATAGAACAAGAGACCCTTATATCATTCTGATGGTGCTGGTTCTGTAGAACAAGAGACCCTTATATCATTCTGATGGTGCTGGTTCTGTAGAACAAGAGACCCTTATATCGTTCTGATGGTGCTGGTTCTGTAGAACAAGAGACCCTTATATCATTCTGATGGTGCTGGTTCTGTAGAACAAGAGACCCTTATATCATTCTGATGGTGCTGGTTCTATAGAACAAGAGACCCTTATATCGTTCTGATGGTGCTGGTTCTGTAGAACAAGAGACCCTTATATCATTCTGATGGTGCTGGTTCTAGAGAACAAGAGACCCTTATATCATTCTGATGCTGGTGTTGAGGCTAATTAAACTATCAGAACTAAGGTGTGATATCTTTATCTCAACAAATGCTAATTCAAATATAATGGTAACCTATCGATTTAGCTACTTACAGTGACTGTTCTAATTGCTGATTGTATTCATGCTGATGGTGACACCCATTGGCTTTGAGAACCCCTGGGGCGGGATAGAGCAGTGGTTAGCACATTCGGGTTTGGATCAAGAGGTCCGTGGTTCAAATCCAGCCATGGGCTCGGCATCTTTGTCTGCAGTATAGAACTGTTCTACATGCAGTAAGGTTTGGGTGCAATGCTACACTGAATTTCAGCGTAGTACCACCCATAGTTCGCTATTTCAAGTCGATGCTGACAGGTTTCACCACAATGCATAGCCACAATGGTGTTCATGCTTACAATTCAATATCAGAGAGTTTATGAGAACAAGAAAACTTCAGCAAACCATGTTGACTCTACATATACAGCAAATGAGCCTAGACTAATGAATCAGACACATCTGCTATTACAATAAGGCTTGGCTGTAGATCCTGAGGTATCTTTATCTCCACAAACACTCTCAACTTAATTGTAACCAATGGATCTTGCTACTTACAATGATAGTTTTAATTTCTTATTTTATTCACCTGATGTTGACACCAGATTTGCCATTGATGATTTAATAACAGTACTTTGTCTCTTGGCAAATTCCCTTTTAACCCCCCTCACTAAAAGTGATCTGGATTGCAACCTAATCTCACAGAGTATATGAGAACAAGAAACTTCAACAAGCCATGTTGACACTATACATATACAGCAAACATGCTCTTGACTTTAAAATCAGAGACATCCACTAATACAGTATGGGCTTGGCTGTAATACCTGAGGTATTTTCATTTTCACACGTAATGGTAACCCATGAATCTGGCTACTTACAATACCTCTAATTGCTGATTGTAAATCAGGCTGATGGTGGCGTCCATTGGGAGATAGATGATTTCACAGTAAAAGGTGTCAGACACAGCAAGTTCCAACGGAACCATCAACATAACATTGTCAGTTAAGCATCAATTACTGAGACTAGTTAGTGGGGAGACCATCATGGACACTTTGATGCATGACTTAATGTTGGAACTCTTCAGGAAGAGCTATAGGAGGGGGAAATGAACGGTACAAATGTTTCACAACCTTGCTTCGGCTAGCTGCGATCTCACAATATGTTAGTCTTACTTGAAGTTGGAAAGGGATTTATATGTTAATCTGGTATGTTAGATATGACAACAACATAATTACTGTGTCTGCTATCTCAGAAACAGAATAAAATTTTTTTTAGCTTTCGTAGTTATCTGTTTGAAAAAGATTATGTTATTAGTATCACGATATATTGTCTCTCAAGGTGATACATCGATGTATCGTGGACCCTCACAATATAAATATCCTGATATATTGTCTGAATATGTTTTGTATCGATGCACTCGTATCGCGTAGTAGACGATACAAACATTGATACTATCGATGAATCGTTACACCACTACTCCGAAATTACCAACAATTAAGGTTTCATTTATTCATCCGGACAGTGTGAAAATGTTATCTTACTTATGTGATCAGTTCAGTTCAGTACATGCAATCAAGACAAGACACTTTGACCTTTTATCATGTAAGTATGCATATGGTTTAATTATATCCAATCAAGAACTTTCCAACATTGCACAAATGTCATCATGCTGTTGTTTTGGCCTCTAACCATTAGGAGTAATGTGGAAATCACAATATTTTACATTCAATCACCTTATCGTATATGGGGGCAGGAAAGCGCAGTGGTTAGCGCAATCAGCTTCGGATCAAGAGTACACGACAGTGAACTTGCTGTTGTATTAATTCAGCTCAAACAAGAAATGATAAAAAGGAATTCAACATTTTATTATCTTATCATGAAAAGAAATTGACTCCAGTTTAAAATTGTCCATCTAGATCTGAGCTCAAACAAGTTATAATTGAAGGATTTTGTAAACTGAAAAAAGAGCTCTGTAAAATTAATAATTCTTGCTGTTCTAAAACTTGTCATCAACTATATGTGGACTCTCTTCATGATCAAGGAACCATCTCACTCATGATAGACTTTTCATAGGTTTTGACTCATAGCTTTGAACATGATTTGCTAGTTCCAAGCAGATGGTTGAAAGCTTCTCCGCAAGACATAGCCATGCATAGTCTTGTGGGCTTTCTCGCTGGAATTATACTTACAGCAGAGTTACAAGTGAGAAATCTTGAAGGTGGTGTTGAACCCCACCTCGCCTAGCCTCACCTCACCTCATCTCACCTCATCTCACCTCACCTAGCTCATCTCACCTGACCTCATCTCACCTCACCGGACCTCACATAGCTCACCTCACCTCATCTCATCTCACCTCACCTCATCTCACCTCACCTAGCTCACCTCACTTCATCTCATCTCAACTCACCTAGCTCACCTCACCTGAACATTTGAATCTTTTTTGACCATTACTCATTAGGAGTTTTTTTAATGTGTAAAAGTTAAATAAAAGACTTCAAGGAAAAAAAGAATTGAGAATATTTTGTGATGTTGCAACAACAACAAAGTAATGCTTAAAGCTAAGGATCATAAACATTTGCGATGGCAACGCTTTGACATTTCTTTATCTAATTATGTGAAGAGAGTTTTAAATCAAATCAAAACACAAGACATTTATGTGCACAAATGTCATGTTATTGCTGTGTTGATCCCAAATCAGATCAATTAAAACTTCAGTAAAAGCTACCAAAAAAACTTTCAGTACAATTGATCAATAATTGTTGTGATTTATCTTTCAAACAAGTCAGCTCCGAAATTAATATAAAGATGAGAAAAGAACTGTACAATGCCCTACTTTCCCCTGTGGATAAGCGCCTAGCTTCTTTGTGAAAAGGAATTGTAATAAAGCAAGTGACATTCTTTGACATTTCATCTAATCTTGTATACAGATTTGGAAGGCACATATTAACTGTGGATATTTGTACAAATGTCATGCGTCCACACAAACTAGTTCCTGAAAGCTGGTTGAGGTCAGTCTTCAAGATCTTCATAGGGCTCTGTCACTCCTACACAGGTTTATTTCTTCACTGGGATCTGAAGCTCTCTCTAAATGCAAATACTTGATTGTTTATACCTTTTCCAGACATCTCTAGCATTTCCTTTATCTGTAGTTCTGTTATCTCACAAGGCTGGTTACTGATAAACTATACCCATGAATGTCTGAAAACTTCTTTCCTTCAAACAGAACAGCAAGATATACCAAAAATAGATGCTGTGAATCTAACAATAGTAATGTTGTATTTACAGTGTTAGAAAGGGAGTCCGTCCTGTCTCAGACTGAGACGTATGGCTGACGCTCCACACTTCTTACCCTGGGCATAAACCTCGGTATAAACTTTGAGCCAGACCCTATGATTCAGCCAATCAAATACTTTTATCGCGATGTTTGTGATTAAATTTAAGGAAACCAAAGAGAGGCTAGCTCTAAAACTGCAGTTGGCTTTTGCTATCCCACTAAATGGCGAGTTTTGCGATTCTGTTTTGTTTTTGCAGCAAATGATACCTATTTTCCCATGAAATGATATTTGCAATTCATTAGAATATTTGTAATAAACTAAAGATGATTCAGTTTTGAGGGATCAGTTTGATTTTCGATGGGATGGCGCTGCAATATGAAATTACCAACTCGCCATTCAAGCACTGTCATTGGTGACTATTTTTAAATAGTTTGTAGGTCACGGCGCGAAGTTTATACCGGATTTACGCCCAGAGTAAGAAGGTTGGAGCATCGATCAGCTGTACGTCCTACCCTGAGACAGGATGAAGGTGGTCAGGCTATTAATTTATCATCATTATCATCATGCAATCATCATGAATCATCCACCATCCATCAATTGTCATCATCATGCTTTAATTATCATAATCATCCATCAATTATCATCATCATAATCATCCACCAGCCATCAATTATCATAATCATCCATCAATTGTCATAATCATCCATCAATTATCATAATCATCCATCAATTATCATAATCATCCATCAATTATCATCATCATAATCATCCACCATCCATCAATTATCAAAATCATCCATCAATTATCATAATCATCCATCAATTATCATCATCATAATCATCCACCATCCATCAATTATCATAATCATCCATCAAGTATCATCATCATAATCATCCACCATCCATCAAGTATCATCATCATAATCATTCACCATCCATCAATTATCATAATCATCCATCAATTATCATCATCATAATCATTCACCATCCATCAATTATCATAATCATCCATCAATTATCATCATCATAATCATCCACCATCCATCAATTATCATAATCATCCATCAATCATCATAATCATCCACCATCCATCAATTATCATCATAATCATCCACCATCCATCAATTATCATAATCATCCATCAATTATCATCATCATAATCATCCACCATCCATCAATTATCATAATCATCCATCAATTATCATAATCATCCATCAATTATCATAATCATCCATCAATTATCATCATCATAATCATCCACCATCCATCAATTATCATAATCATCCATCAATTATCATAATCATCCATCAATTATAAAAATCATGCTTTAATTATCATCATCATAATCATCATCACCATCCATCAATAATCATCATCAATCATTATCTCATCCTTCAATCATCATCGTCGTCATCATCATCAATTTTTACACTCGAACAACTATATGATCATAAACTCATCATCACTTCATTATTTTCACAACTGTCACAAAAACTATTTTTGGTCACCTGTTATAGACATCACTAATTGAATTGCCATGTTTATATTATCACACTTGTTGTTTATATGTGAATGCTGGCTTCCTTGCAACTCATGTTAATAACGTGTGAATTGTCATCATGAGACAAACCTTTTCCCAAATGTTGGATAGTTTTGAAAAATTATATTGATTAACAAATTCCTGTTTGCAATAAAAAATTTGTACTTTTGATTGTACAATTATGTATAACCATTATTGATGAGTTTTTAAATATGAAGATAAATAGAGAATACTAAACGACGTCCCGTTTAATAACATATTTATGAAACGAGTGTGTGGTTTGGTATTTAACGAGCGAAAGCGAGTTAGATACCAATACCATTCGCGAGTTTCATAAAAATGTAATTATACGGGACTGAGTTTAGTATTTTATTTATTACTCGCTGAATTATATCAAAGAAAAATCATGAAAATCGCCGGGATAGCCATTGTCGCTTCGCCGCTAACATTGTGACGTCATGCTTAACGATTGTGACGTCATGTGGCGTCAATCAACACGCGATGTTATTACACAATATGTAATAACTTTGTAGATTTATTAAACGGCGGTATCTTCAACGGGAGAGTAATAACATGGTTTATTAAATAGAGTAGGTAGATTTACAGATGTTCAGTAAGAACATTCAGATTTCTGCTGGAGGGACTATTGATTATGATTGTGTCAACCAATTTGTTAACTGTCTCAGTTTCATCTTCCATCCTTTACTTTTTTGTTTGGGTACAGATTTAAGCAAACAATAAATCAAAATCACAGTAAACACAAATAAATTAAATAGATAAAATCTAATAAATGTAAAATATTTTGAAATTGAATAAATTCTCAAAAGAAAATAACATTAGATATGGTATACAGTATACATATCAACTGAAATTACTATTTGTTGCAATTGCTCCAAATTGAAGGCAAAATTGTGTATGTAATTTATGCAGGTGATTGAATTCCTCATGAGACCTTATGTTCAAAAGTACTTGTGAACAAAATCATCTTGATTTTCTTCAACAAATATTTGTTTCTATACATATCGAGAGAGCTGGATCGAAGTTTTTTTAACTGTTTATATATATATTTATTACTGAAATAATTTAGTGAAGAACAGTTTCACTCCTCCTCCCCAAGACTCTCCCCGTAAGGTATAAAGGTGCCATCCTAGTTGGTGATACTCTTGAACCGTACATTTCCCCCTCCTACAGCTCTTCCTGAAGAGTTCCAACATTAAGTCATGAATCAAAGAGGTTGTGATGGCCTCTACACAGATTGAAACCAGTAATTGGTGCTTAACTCCCACCGCTAAGTTGATGGCCCCATCGGAAGTGGTAGATATCGACACCTATGTGAGGAATCATCAGTCGCCCAGTCTGCTTCACAATCAGTCTCATCACAATTAGCAATTAGAGCTATCATGGTAGCAGCCAGATCAATGGGTTATCTTACTAGAAGAGAGTATTTGTGGGGAAGAACAATATGTGGTCATCACAGGTTCCCCAGTCCAGCCTTATCTTACAAGTGGACATCTTTGATCCTTTACTGTCATGCCCTCAAAATAGAGTTGTTACCACAGATTCGGCAATTCAAGCAGAGTTGTATGGACCTGAGCCCTTGGTCCGTCAACATAGCTATCTTTGTAGGCAGCCAGATCCATTGTTTGTTGAAATTATTTACTCACATATTCTTACGATGAAGTTACATGCAGGCTTCTTTATTACATTTCATTGCTTTCAGCAGACTCCCCTCCATGGTACATTTTAGAGAAGGGACACAATATCTCAGTTGTGGCTCTGATAAAGATTATTAAATCCTCAGGAGCTGTTAGATTTTAGTGTCCACAGTGACAGGGGAGACCAAGTCATTTGATCTGCACACACATTCTTGTGCCAGTATGAGTATTGTTTTAAGAATTACTGATGATAATAATAATTGACTGGATGATTGATTGACCACTTGACCAGGAATGCTTAGATCAAACAAAATACAAACTAAAACAAAACACAAATCACCAAAATTGGAACAAAACCTTCCAAAACAAATTCTTACCGTCTTTATAGGAAGTGGTCATTGCTTACTTAGATGCATAACTGAATAGTATACAGGATAATTAACCCAGGACAAACAGCAAATTGCTTTCGGTCATACTAGAGTTGAAATAGTGCAAAAATAAAAGTTTGACAATAACATGCATCCACAAGATTTGAAGATAAGAACAGAAGGGTTTATGTGCTATTTAGCAATATTTAATGTTATAGATTAAACTTAAAGTGAGAAGAAATGTAACCGTCCAAAACCTGTTCATAGACCCAGACATTTTGCTAGACTGAAAGCAAAGCTCTTGGGTGATTTGCTCACCGTTTAGGGTGATTTGTATTCTGTTAACGCATGTTCTGCGACAGTTTTTAGAGACTCTTGTAGTCATTTAACATGTTTTTGTCCATTCTAAACATAACATGTTCCATTTTCCGAGCATTTGTTGTCTTTTATGAGGGTATGAAGTCACCTTCTGAAGGTTTATATTCCCATTTTGCTGATTCATGTCTGTTTTAGTGAATTTGTGTTCCGTTTTGAATATTTTTATGGGGTTTGTATAGCAGGCCTGAGAATGTGATCATCTCACATTTCCCAAGCCATTTCTATACTTGTGGACATTGCTGATCTTGTACTGTCCAGTCACCACTTGAGAGAGGTCATCTCAGTGCCGTATCCAGGAATTTTTAAAGACCAGGGGGTTTTCACCTGAAATTGAATTGAGGGCGTTACACCTGAAAGTTCACTATAATGATACATTTTTCCCCAAAGAAATCCCAAGAGGGAGGTGGGATGGTGGGTATTAAAAACCCCAGATCCCTCAACCCCATCTGGATCTGCCATTGTATTCTGAAATATAGAGCATATTTGCTGTATTGTATGTAGCCCTTGGTCTGAGTCAACATGGTGGGTTCCCTTACCTTATGCTCTCGTACTGTGTAAGATCAGATTCATCATAGTAATTAGCTGCAGTCTGCTATTGATGTCTGTCTCTTGTCCTAGAGAGAATGCATCTGTTGAACAAACAAAATTACCTGTACACAGAGTTGACTTTCACTAAAATTTCAATATTGACCTGGGTTTTTTTAAAATGATCTTTGTAACAGGTTTTGCAATTAAGCTTTAGATGGCTCTGGGTATTTTCAGTTGTTTTGAAAGATAGTTTTTGTATATTGAAACAGAAAAGATAGACTGTATGTTATCTAAAACCTAAACTTTTTGTCATCGGAAAAAAATCTTTTGAATCTCACTGAAAAATGAGAATCGAAAACCAGAAATTTCAGTGGTGATTATGTTGCCCTTGCCTCAAAAGCGGCTTATAATTGCTTACGTCTTTTGTGTTTTGATTTCTTCACATAGGAAGTTTTCAATCAATCTTCAGGCAAAGACAAACAAAGTGAATACAATCAAACAAACAGACAAGTCAAAGACAAGGTGTATTGATTGATGGTGACTGTTTGTGTCGTCTCGTAAATTGTATAGATTGTATAGATGTGATGGCGTGATGGTGGAATGGTCAACAAACTCTCTTTGACATCCTACATTTATATTGAACAGCTTGAGAGTGGATCTTAGCCCAAACGGTCAATAACGAATGAATGCTTTACAAGAAAGAGCTATGTTAACAGTCGTATATAAATCCATTGAGGATTTTGGATTGTGCTGATTTAAAATTTGTGTAATCTTGTGATATTTTGTCTTGCCGTTTTGATGTAAAACAACATGTCTTCTAAATTTTAAATCTCAACAAAGTATTGGTGTTTTCAATTTCAACATCAATATTTATGTTCATTGTTGATAGATGTTTTAGTGTTTTAATTCTTGAGTCATATAATGATTTAACATATAAGTGAAACAAAATTAAATTCAAAGTAATATTTTTTTATGAAAAAAGCAAAGATGAGACAAATTATTCTACTTTATTTAAAGTTTGTTTTAATTTTTCTGCCCCATATTTCAGTTACAATGTGAAAAGTGGTTTGATTTTTTGGGTCAACAGCACAAACTATTGTTTTTTTTTTAATGATTTAAAAATGATATCAGTGATCAATTTTAAAATTATTTTCTACAACTGTAAAGCAACTTTCTGACATGCCTTATCAAGAAGTAAATTTTCTTTTATTATAATTCAATAGTTTACCAAAGTTACCATTGGTTATATAATGTCAGTTTTGGAGATAGAAATGAATTTTTAAAATCACAAACATTGTAAAAATCATACTTCAACATTAATGACTATTTTCTTAGTTATGTGTCTTTAATTTAAGTACTTCAAACCAGTCTATTAAAACCAATTGATCAAATAAAAATCTGTTAATTGCTGTCATAATCTATCTTCGGGAGAAGATTAATGTTGACGTCTCACACTGTGAGCAAAGCTTCGTTTCTGTCATAAAGGACCCTTGACAACTCAATTTCAGCTGATCTGTCAATTTCAGCCTGATGCTAGCATAGCAGGGATAATATTTATTTTCTGCAAAGATAGTAACATGTTGGGTAAGAAGGAAAATATTTCCATCATCTTACTAACAAATACTGTATTCATTATCTTTGTGTGAAGGTACTGAAATTAATTCATAGTGATTCAACTCACTTCACTACTTCTACCAAGCTCCATCTCAATTTGTCTACATTTGCTACACCTAATCTCACCCATAACCTAACTTTACCTTGCATTGCATTGTATTTCTTCACCTCACTTCACCTCACCTCACCTCACCTCACCTCCTCTCACCTCGCCTTGCCTCGCCTTGCTTCATCTCACTTTTTGGTTTTAGCGTGATTGTAAATGATGTAACAGCAACAGTGTTGCATATCAAGTGTTTCATTTTGCGTTATCTCTTGAACGAGCAATTTCTAGAACTGCGATCTTCAGCAATCTTTAAGAGAAGTATTTGATCATAATTCAATCATCTCATCCCCAACTGTATGTGACACAGTAAGAGGCTTTAGTCCCTTGTGTACCTTGATGTTCTTCATTCTGACCTCTTCTTCAAGTCACTGGTATGCAGGTCAACGACATACACATATATATATATATATGACTTTTCACTAAAAGAAATTACATGTTCACACTTTAATCTATATTACATGCAACACAATTTTCTCCATTGCCAAACCAAACTCTCAATCACCCTACAAGTGTCAGGAATGCAAAACTTTAGACTAGTTGATTTGCCACATGTCTTTTCTCATTTTAAGTACAGTATATTGTTAACGCCAATCCAGTCCCAGACCAATGCACTCTGCGATCCTATACATACGTATGTCATTGCGTGTAACAATCTCCAGCGTATTCTAGTCAGATCCCATTGCTATGTAGTTGACTGCTCCAGGTTCCAATGGACTGTCTGTGTCACCATCTCTTTCTGTGAGAATAGCTTCTCATTATGTGTCTACTGCTTGATAAAACATGTAATCCTTTGACCCTGCAAACCTCTGCTTTCCCTGAGATTAATCAGCACTTGTACACACAACATCGTTCCTGTACTCTAGGTTTGCACTCAGCCCTTTTTGAAGGAATTTGTTCAAGGGCAATCACATTGGGATTCATTTTTAGCTCATCAGGTCTGAAAGACCCGATGGGCTTATGGCATGGCAAGGCGTCCGGCGTCCGTCCATCCGTCCGTCCGTCCATCCGTCCATCCGTCCATCCGTAAACTTTTCACTTTTTCGACTTCTTCTCCAGAACCAATGACTCTAGAGAGCTGAAAATTTATGTGCATACCTCCTTGGCAAATGGGGATTCTAAATTGTAGATTTCGTGACCCCATGACCCCAAATGGGGTCACAAGGGTCAAAACCTTAAAAATCTATTTTAATCTTCTTCTCCAGTTCCAAAAGGTCCAGAGAGCTGAAAAGTTGTGTGTAGACTCCTTGGGCACTGGAGATTCTAAATTGTAGATTTTGTGACCCCATGACCCCAAATGAGGTCACAGGGGTCAAAACATGAAAAACCTATTTTCATCTTCTTCTCCAGTTCCAAAAGGTCCAGAGAGCTGAATAGTTGTGTGTAGACTCCTTGGGCACTGGAGATTCTAAATTGTAGGTTTGGTGACCCCATGACTCTAAATGGGGTCACAGGGGTCAAAACCTGAAAAACCTATTTTCATCTTCTTCTCCAGTTCCAAAAGGTCTAGAGAGCTGAAAAGGTGTGTGTAGACTCGTTGGTCAACGGGGATTCTAAATTGTAGGTTTGGTGACCCTATGACCACAAATGGGGTCACAGGGGTCAAAACCTAAAAAACCTAATTTCATCTTTTTCCCTAGTTCCAAAAGGTCTAGAGAGCTGAAAAGGTGTGTGTAGACTCCTTGGCCAACAGGGATTCTAAATTGTAGGTTTGGTGACCCCATGACCCCAAATGGGGTCACAGGGGTCAAAACCTAAAAAACCTAATTTCATCTTTTTTCCTAGTTCCAAAAGGTCTAGAGAGCTGAAAAGGTGTGTGTAGACTCCTTGGCCAATGGGGATTCTAAATTGTAGGTTTGGTGACCCCATGAACCCAAATGGGGTCACAGGGGTCAAAACCTAAAAAACCTAATTTCATCTTTTTCCCTAGTTCCAATAGGTCTAGAGAGCTGAAAAATTGTGTGAAGACTCCTTGGACATTTGGGATTCTAAATTGTAGGTTTGGTGACCACTTGACCCCAAACGGGGTCACAGGGGTCAAAACCTTAAAATCCTACTTTCATCTTCTTCTCCAGATCCAAAAGGTCTTGATAGCTTAAAAGTTGTGTGTAGATTCCTTGGACAATGGGGATTCTGAATTGTAGGTTCGGTGACCCCTTGACCCCCAAATGGGCAATGGGCCTTTTTTATTTGTGAATAACTCGGATGTTGGGACAGGCTATCTTTCCTACACTGCCCATGACCTCATGGTCTAAACCCAAACACCTATTTCCATCAAAAGTCTGATGAGCTACAGAGCCCATGGCTCTATTTTTTATTTGATGCTTACTTTTTGATTATGATGTCATCTTGTAAACAGTTGGCATATGATGGTACGATTCAAATGTGCCAAAGATGGAAATTATTTTATTGCAGGAAGTAAATTTTGAATATTTTTTTTTTCCACTTTGGTTATAAACAGAATATTTTATTCATTCCCGTGACACACTATGTTAACATCACTCATGCCTAATTACTTGTAAATCTTTTGCTTGTGCCCTGGAAATACTTATCATAGACAGTCATATAAGATCCTGTAAATAAAATGTGCAACTCAGAGGTTATTGTGAATATTCACTACCCATATGGGCTATCAAAAGTGGTTACTTATTTTCAGTATATGCACATATCCATTTTGCCTAACATGATTGTTTTATCACAAGTTACTGTATTTTGTTGGCTGTGACATCATGTAACTATTGTTAGTGATGTCCTGTAGCTGGCCATTGCAAGGGAAGCAGGCCATTTTCTGATGGAACAGATTCGGAACTAAACAAGTTATAACACTCAGAAACATGTCATAAGACTTTTGCAAAACTGGTGCAAATTTGCAAATTAACTCTGGCTCTCGTTCTCGCTCACACAATACAAAAATTCACACTCGTTTCGTAAAAAGTTCTATGACACACTTCCTCAGGTATTAATTTCTATATATGCACATGCATGCATTCTCTTTTAAATAGCTGCCTGCCCGCCAGCAAATCGCTGATTAACTTCATATGGGTATCATTGGAGAAAAGGTCAGAAAGCCTTATTAACTTTAGTGATTTTAGATATACTAAGTGTCTAAACATTGCAGGGATTGTCAATGTTGTAAAGGTCTGGTTGACTTTTCAAAAACAGCCCTTTTCACCAGGAATAAAAATTATTTTTAACAGAGATAGGGTTTCCAGGGTTAAAGAATATTAGACTTGGTATTTGAGGGGTTGAACTTGACTCAGACCTTTACACAAGAGGTCATGTAATTGTTGTTGAGCCAAGATATGATACACATATATGTTGATTTATAAAGTACAGTATTTTTGGCATTGATGTCTTGTTATGATCAAAGTGAAATTTACTGAAGTCACACATCATAGTCAAACAGTTTTAAATTAGTTTAAATAAGTAACAGTGAATCCTTTTTCTAGTCCAAGAGTCTGAGAAAATGTATTAAAGTACTTGAGTACCAGTGGAAGCCCTATCAAGACGTTGACGTCATGTCTTGTATCCTGTCGCAGGCACCAACATGA
Organism: Phorcus lineatus; assembly: GCA_921293015.1. Taxonomy (NCBI): domain Eukaryota; kingdom Metazoa; phylum Mollusca; class Gastropoda; order Trochida; family Trochidae; genus Phorcus; species Phorcus lineatus. Next base: position 22,650,180 of record OV121096.1, on the reverse strand, counting down.
TGGGAAGGGATTTTTTGGTTGAAGTCAACTTGTGAAGTGAACAATTGAAGACATAAGAATAAGGGAAAAATGATACCAATTATATAAATTGAAGAATGTAAACCCTTAAAACACGTAATGAAAAATATGAACCTTAATATGGTTTGCCCTAAAGGTAATAAATTAAGATATTGCTTTGATAGATACTTTAACATTATTGGTTACTCTGCTTCTTAACACATAGCTTCAGACTTCTTGGATCAGAGCCAGCTGCTGGAACCCTTGCACTATCCTTTCCCTTTCAAAAGTGTTAGAATTGCCAGGGTTTGGTGAATCAATAGGTTTTTTGTTTATTTTACTTCAGAGCACATCAACACTCAGAAAAGGAAACATCAATATAACATTTGCTGTAATCTTGACAAATAAACCTCAATATTGACGAAGGATTATGTTTCATGTCAGATTTCATGTTTCATTGATCAGTATCGGCTGTTCTGATATCATATATAGGGAATATATAAACAATGAAACCAATTTGAAGTGCTTTGTTCCGTATTTCAGACAAAGTTTGTTCACTACATATTTCAGAGTTTATATTTTCTTACATAAACAAATGAAACTAATTTGAAGTAGTATTCAATACTACTTTTAGTCAATTATTGAATGAGGAAACGTGGTAGTGGTTTCTTGACAAGAACATTAAAAACCAATTTACAGGACACAATGTCAGTGTTTTTGACAATTATTGAAAAGAACAAAGTAAAATGTTAATAGGAAGACAAGTAATTTTATGGATAATCAACTTCTTTATTGTACTGATAGCGACGTTTCGGTACAGATTCTTATACCGTTTTCAAGCGTTTCGGTATAGATTCTTATACCGTTTATAAGAATCTATACCGAAACGTCGCTATCAGTACAATAACGAAGTTGATTATCCATGAAATTACTTGTCTTCCTTATACTTAAAACCTCTAGAATGCCACTCGAACAGCTTAAAATGTTAATGACATAAAAAATTTTTTTTGGGTGGTTCTGATATTTTTGCTTCAGTATTCTTTTGGAAAAATATCTCACTTTAGAGTATAACATTTCTGACATGAAAAACATAAACAAGTGTTTTATGTCCACTTAAGCTCATCTGGCCTGAAGTGCATATAACTTAATTTGTTGTAAAATTGGCCATTGGTCAACTTTTTGCATTTTCGCCTCATTCACAAGAACCACTGAGTGCAGAAAATTGAAATGTGTACAGATTCTTTATAGCTAACGGGGATCCTAAATTGTAGATTGTGTATTCTCTGGCCCCTAATAAGGACGACATTGGTAACATATCAACACATATTTTCAACCTTTTCACAAGAACAAAAATATATAGAGAGCTTTAATTCTTGTTTTTAGTCAATGGGAAATTGTAGAATCAGTGAATCGGTAGGCCACTGACTCCATGCCCTTAAAACCTTTTTTGCTCATCCTTTCAAGAAAAAAACTGAAAACCAAAATGTGACTCCACAGCCAATTGGGGTCCTTTATTGTAAAATTTGTAACTCGATCGATCTGTATCCCTTATACTGGCTATGCAATGAGGCCCCATCATATTATCTTCTCCTCCATAAGCAAAGCATACAAAAAGGTCTATATTCTCCTAAGCTTATTGGAATTGTGGATAGAAGATTTAGTGATCCTAAGGTTAAGGAGCTTGTGTATATTGGTCTAATGATGCTGAAAATGACAACAGGGCCACGATACACCCTCAAAATCTAATTTTATTTTATTTTAAAGATAAGACAGAAAAGCCATAGACTGAGTACTATATCTGGAAAACAGTTTCAATGTTGCGTGTTAATGTTAACAAAACTGAGCTCCTGCCCTAATGGTCTGATTTTTCAACAATTATTGATTAAAACACAATTCATCTGAGAGTGCAAAAGCATTATTTGGGAAAAACATATGTGCTAAAGATTGATACAAGAAGAATCACTTTGATCCAGCAGTTTGGAAGCATTTAAGTTAATTGTTCAAGATATACTTCTTTGTCAAGACAAAACTCTTATGGTTTAAGGTTTCATGTAAGCAGATGGATTAGAGCTACTTTGAAAGTTTACATTTTCACTCTTGGCTTTGAGAGTTTGGCAAGTAATAGATCTCGTTCTATTCAATACGCTCAAGTGCCCATTAAGATCTTGTCTTGGATGATAGAAATAATAGGACACCAAATTCTCTCAACTCTTAGATGAATGTAAGGGTAATGTATAAATGTTAAACCACTGACCAATTGTCAAGGGTACATAGTAAAACCAATGATTCCATATGTATGTCTGTGTCCATCCAACTGTTTGGGTATATGTTTCTTCAACTCTGATTCTCATCAAGGTTTTCACATGTCTTCTATCCTATTATGAGGGGTGCAGTGCCATATTTGATTTAATCTCATGAATTTATTAATATTTTTAACATATCTCTGCTTTTAACCAATGGATGCCTTGAAACTGCATGGTTTAAAACTATCTAAGCACCATGAGACTCTGACACCTCTACAAGTTTTGGGAAGGGGAGTGTCGGGGGTTTCAAATCCCACTGTTGTGTTTACAATTCTTTATTGATGGAAAAAACGGGATTAGGGAGCCCCTTTGAAAACTTGGTTTGAAGGTGTCTTAGCACTATGAGAGCTTTAAAGTTAATGTTCTAAAATTATTCATTTCTTCTCTCTACATGGAAGTGAGGGAATGATAAACTGATATATCACGAAAAACATTCATATATGGGAGATGCAAGTTTGTGGGAAGGAGTGGGGGTCAGAAGATTCAAACCCCAACTTCATTTAAATTCTTTCTTGATGAAAAAGACGTGGAGAAAGATGGCCTCTTTAAAAATTTACATTGATTTAAGCACTATGACAGCTTTCAAAGTCAATGTGCTGAAGTTATTCATTCCATTTCTCTATGGTTCGAATCCCGCCAGTGCTTGGCAACTTTTTCTTCAGTAGAGAACTGTTCTACACGCAGTAAGGTTCATGCAATGCTACACCTAATTTCAGCACAGTACCACCCATGGTTCACTAATTCCAGCCAATGCTCGCAGGTTTCACCGCAATACAAAGCCAAAATGGTGTTGCGGGAATTCTCCCTGCAATAATACTATATAGCTAGCAGCTACATAAGTGAAATATTCTTGAAAGCAACGTTAAACCCCAAAACTCCTCACCTCCATTTCTCTTGGCAGTAAATAGATAAGGAAGTGATTTGTCATGAAAAGCCATCTCTAAGGCATTTGCAAGTTGGAAGGTGGAAGGGATTGGTCAGGGGGGTCAAAATCCAACCTTGTTTTAGATTCTTTGTTTATAAGTAGAAAAAGCATAAGAGGAAGGTGACCCCATTGAAAATTTGAAGTCTTGACACTGTTTTAAGCACTATGAGAGGTTTCAAGTCAACGTACTTAAGTTGTACATTCCATTTCTCTACTTAGCAGTGATTAGATTATGAAGTGGTTTATATGTCATGAAGAACCTTTTACAATGGAAAATGACAGTTGGTAGTAAGGAAGGTCACGATGGTTCAAACCCTAACCCCTTTTCAAATTTCTTTATTGATGAAAAGCACTTTGAAAATTATCTGATCCAGAGCTACTTCTTGTTATGGATTAGCAAGGAAATGACATGTATATGTACATGATGGATGGTGATTGTTCCTCCTTACCTTGCAGGTAGCATCAAGGGGTTATTCATTCTATCTCTCTGGCAACTCTTGTATAGAAGACATTGATTATAAACTGCCTCAATATTTAGCTAGAATAAGGAACACTTATCATGCACTTCTCCCTTCAATAAACAACCACATGGAATGAAACTCTCCCTATCTCTGTGGTTTGTTCTGGTCAAGTGAAAGCAGAATTCTGGTCCAGTATCACAGTGTCGCCAGGAGCTGTGTATGATTGAAGATGTGTTATTACCAGATTGAAGGAGACTTCTTAACTTTCAGCTCTTTCTTTCTGCTGAAAATTGCTGGATGTAGCAAAAGAGGGGATAATGCAAAAGTTGGTCATGTATAGGAATTTTCTTTCACATGTTGAATGGTATTGAATGGACGGTAATCAGAAGTAATTAGAGGTAATTAGTCCCCCAGGGATGGCAGTGTTGTGGGTGAGGGTTTGACAATGGTCCTGGATGAATGTGTAAGCGGGATCTTGGAGGCTGTGAGCTAGCTGTGTTGGATTATTGATTGAGAGAGAGGGAAGCAGGCTGGAAGACGGGAAGGGAGGACCAGGTAGCATCGGTGCTCTAGTCTGCGGTCTGGCCTGTCCTCATTCGCATCAGATCAGATGAGGGACTGACAGAGTTGTGGAGCTACGTCTCGGCGACTGTCCTCTGCTACTCTAGTGACTTGGACGGCTTTCTGCTTGTGCGCTTCTCGCTTAGCTTGTGTCCTGGGAGTGCTCGTAGGATTTTGGCATTGTGAATTGGATTTATGCTACAGCTGGACAAAGTTTGTTTATGTTAAGCTGTATTTCACGTGGTGGGAATACTAGTGACGAGTCCAACTATTCTCCCCGGAATTGCAGTTTGATAGCATGAGCAGTGAGAGTACGCGGGATAGCACCACGGAAGCTGCCAGCAAGTCGGATCCTTCTAAACCCTCTCCCAAGTCCTCACCCACGTCCCCCCTTCTCTCCAAGATGGCACCACCTGCAGGGGTGGATGAGAAGAAGGCGACCACACCCAGCGCAGAGGTGGGTGCGGACATCACCCCTGCCCCTCCCCGCAGGATGCACCATCTCCACAAGCTAGAAAAGTAAGTAAAACAAAAGAAGGGTTGTGGATATTGACTGGAATAGTGAATACTTTGCAGAAAAGACTTAAGGATCTTGCAAGAGAATAGAGACTGGGATAGCGAAGAGTTTTTAGAAAAGTAAATTAACAAGGAAGGGGCTATATATAGTGACTGGGATAATTAAAACTTGGTAAATAAGTGAACGAAGAAACTGTGGATAGTGACTGGGAAAGTGAATACATGATAGATAAAAGTGAGTTAAAACAAAGTTTAAGTTGTGGATAGTGACTTTGATAGTGCGCAGTGGATGCTTCTATTGGCACTGGGTTGAAAACTAGTAGAAGCACATATAGGAAGGGGGTCATTTGTTACCTGCTGTTTACTTTGAAGTTTCAGTTCTATCTTCTCTAGTTGTTGAAGTGGTGAATCTTGTTTAAGGTTTGTTAGTGTTGTGAAAGTTTGTTTTGTCTAACTCTCTCTTGGACTATGGTTGTCTCTGCATAATGGGTCCAATTGAGTTGTTGTTGCTGAGTTAATGAGATGAAGTATTGTCAAAGTTAGTTCACCATTGTGAATATTGTTTTTGCACTTTTCTTATATTGTGGAAGCCAATAGTTGTAAACATATATCGTAAAAGTCCCTAGTGGCTGAAATGTTGATAAAGTTGTGATAAACATTACCTCACGCACCAAATTCAAAAAAGGTTGAATGTTGGCTACCTTTAGTGCAATTTGTACTTATTCATGAAACCAGAGGCTTAAATTCACTCGGTAGATAATGTTGCTACTTATTTCTTACTTTGTGAAAATTGTTCATTAAAACTTTTTGGAGTTTGGAGACCTCAGAATCTTTGGTCATAAATGTAGTATTTAAACAAATATGATAATTAATTTGCTATTGCTTACTAGCTTGGAATTGACATGGTAGGGAAGGATAAAAAATTATTGGTTCATATTGTGAAAGGTCATTTTAAATACTTATTGGGGCATAAAGTTTAACCTTCCAATTTATCACTTACAAAGATTTTCTATTTCTAGAACTGATCTTTCTAAAAGCATCAAGAACATTTTCTATTACCATTCTTTTCCATTTTAAGAGTTTTAGATATTCAGCTACTGGTTTTGACATTTGATTCAATATTTTTATAACTTAAATCATTGGTATTGGTGTTAATTAACATATTTACAAGAACTAATCATGCCTATTAACTTATAACTATTTCTAGAATGGCATTTTGTGTTTTTTCATTTTGGGTCTTGTATGTTAAATTTTCAAGTTATCCAAAATATTTTGTCTTTATGGTGTCTTTTCAATAAGTGTTCATAGTTTGAGCTAGAATATTTAGAGTTCCTTTGTCACAATTATGTTTGTCACTGTGACTGTTTATCCTTTCTTTTTTAGTTTTGGATGATGTTTATTGTTATGTCAATAATTAAGATTATTTTTCAACCTGCAATCAGCTAAAGAAAATTGATTCTTATGTTTTGAATTTAAGGAATATTGTTCCAGCCGATGCTCAAAGGTTTCACCACAATTCATAGCCACACTATTGTTGTGGGCTTTCCCCCGGAAATATAATAGCAGCTGTGAAATAAGTGACATACACTTGAAATCGGCATAAAACCCCAATTCATCTCACTTGTACATGTAATTGTCTGACATTCATATGTAAGTTACAACCATGTACTGCAATTCAAGCTTATCAATTTATGACAGCGTAAGATTCTACTGATGAATTGATATTATCAGATTTTGTGCCTTTGGGTATTCAAGACAACTCTCTACCTCTTTCTTTATGACTTTTTAGAGGTATATATGTTTGATATGTGTATCTTTTAACAAAGCTACTCATATTCAACCTTTTTTCAATAACTTGAGGGTGTCCTATACTTCTATTTTGTAGAGCTTTTATATTGCAATGCACACTCTTGTGATAGATATAGAGGATATTTGACATTTTCTCGTCGAATACCATGGATATCTCATCGAGTGAAGTAGAAATTTATATTTTCACGAGTGGCGTAGCCACAAGTGTAAATATATTATTTTCTACTTCACGAGATGAGATATTCATGGTATTCGACGAGAAATGTCAAATGTTCTATTTATAATGTTTCCCAAAACCCCGTAAATGACCCTAACTATATGAATGGAGAAGCTAAAAGGCTTCGCTAGCGCGGCTGTTGCATGACGTCATTTAATTGTTTCATGACGTCACAGATGACGTCATATAATTGTTGCATCATTTCACCGAGTAGAATACCATTTTTATTTCACTCAGTGAAAATAAGGGTTTTATTTTCACCGATAAATAGCATATTTCACCATTCGAAATTTAATAAAAGACTGTATTCAATACCATTTTGACCTTAACATAGGGGGCGGGATAGCGCAGTGGTTAGCGCGTTCAGCTTCGGATCAAGAGGTCCGTGGTTCAAATCCCGCCAGGGGCTCGGCAACTTTATCTGCAGTAGAGAACTGTTCTACACGCAGTCAGGTTTGGGTACCCAACAGCGCAGTACCACCCATGGTTTGCTAGTTCCAGCCGCTGCTCGCAGGTTTCACCGCGACGCATAGCCACAATGGTGTTGCGGGCTTTCTCCCTGCAATAATATTAGCAGCCGCGATATAAGTGAAATAATCTTGAAAGCAGGGGTTAAACCCCCACTCACTCACTCACCTTAACATACATCTCTTGAATAGCAAGTCTAGACTTGAATTCAAAAGAAACATTCATTTTTGTGAGTTTTTTTTCGAGAATTGCTTTTTGGAGGCTAAGAGTTATTTTGCTCATGTAGCATCAGAATCAAATTTCACAACCTTTAAGAATTGAGTGTGTAACTTAAGGTTTTAATGATATTTTGTGAATTCCGAACCAGACAAATCTGTTTCTAACGAGGGTGTCAGTCGTATGATTCTCTGTTCTTCTCAAACTATCCGAAGTTGTCCTGTATAGAGTGTGTCTATTGGAAAGTAACTTTCTTGTAGTATTTTCATCAAGTTGCACAAGCATCAAATATCTGGCCAGTAACGTAAAGTTCACCAATAGACTATGCTTTATAATCTTTTTGACAAGACAGATCGGCTTTGGCCAATGACATCGGTGGTGGGATGTCTCTGTTCTACTCAAACTGTCCTAAGATGTCTTTCTATTTTGTAGAGTATGTATTTATTTTGTAAAGCCACATTATTGTAGTCAAGCTTCGAATATTTAGCCAGAAATGTAATATTCATTAGATAAACAAAATGTAAAATCTATCTTGACAATACAGAGCTGCTTGGACTGATGATGTAAGATGTAGCATTTCTCTGTCTCAAATATGTTTGGAGGTCCTGCCTTGATTCTATACAATTTGTATTACAGTGCACCATTCTCTTGTAGTATTCATCCAATCCCGCAAGCTTTAAGTATTTAGTGTGTAACACAGTGTTAGATTGATGATGTATACAGTGAATACAGTGACAATATATCTGCATGGACTATAGAAGTCAGTTGTTGAATGGTTATGTCCTTTGATGTACCAACTACTTCGCTGTAATGAGTGAATATAAGTTGCACAGGCTTCAATTATCTGGCCAGTAAGATAAGGTTCACCTGATAGACTATGCTTAAAATCCCCTAGACAAGACAGATCTGCTTTGGCAAATGACATCAGCTGTAACCGAAGGTGTCCTCATTATTACATATAAATTGCATGTGTATTAAATTTTGAATCACTCCTTTAGCTTGTTCATCCAATTCAACAAGCTTTGAATATTGAGTGTGTAACATAAGGTTAGATAAACTAAACAGTTCTCTTGGACGTGACAAGACATATGTATGGACTGATGACGTCAGTTGTAGGATTTCTCTGTTCTTCTCAAACTGTCCTACTTCAATTCTATGGAGTGTAAATTACAATGTATTGTCTTACAGTGGCTGCTTCCCATCCCACAAGCTTCAAGTATTGAGTGTGAAACACAATACTCACCTAATAAAATAAACTGTTAATTCTCCTAGAGATGGCAATCTTTTTGGACTGATGACGTCAGTTGTAGGATTTCTCTGTTCTTGTCAAAATGTCCTACTTATATTCTGTAGAGTGTGTATATTACAATTCATTCTTTTGTAGTGTCTGCCTCCCATCCCACAAGCTTCAAGTCTTGAGTGTGAAACACAACGCTCACCTGATAAAATAAACTGTTAATTTCACTGGAGAGGGCAATCTTTTTGGACTGATGACGTCAGTTGTAGGATTTCTCTGTTCTTGTCAAAATGTCCTACTTATATTCTGTGGAGTGTGTATATTACAATTCATTCTTTTGTAGTGTCTGCCTCCCATCCCACAAGCTTCAAGTCTTGAGCCTGAAACACAACACTGACCTGATAAACTAAACACTTACTTCTTCCATAGATGAGAATACATCTATTTGGACTTTGATGAAGTCTGTTGTAGGATTTCTCCGTCCTACTCAGCTCTCCTATGGTATCCTACTTCCTGATCTATTTTGCTGATTAAGTATAAAGCTAGGCAGTTTCACTGATAATCTTTTTAATCTCATCTTTCTGCCATTGTTCATCAAGCTTCAATTAAAAGTATACCTCTTTCAACTGTCTTTTCGTAGCAGATGGTGAGAAGTAACAACTATTTACTTCTATCAATTTTCAATATTTTTAATTGACAGAGTTAGTGGGTTTTTTAATTAAAAAATATCAAGACATTATAATTCAATTACCATTTAAGCTCCAAAAATTGAATCTGGAATATGGATAATGCTCAGTGGATTTCACTTGACAATACACGATAGATCATTTGTAGGATTTCTCTGTCCTACTCAACTGCCATAGGGTACCCTACTTCTATTCTGTAGATTGAGAATGTATATTACATTCTTGTTCTTCAAAACCCACAAGCTCCAAGTAATGAGTGTGCAACAAAGACTTTAAATGATAAAAATACCGTGAATTACGATTGACAAGATAAGAGATCAAACTGAACTCATAAGGTCCGTTGTTGAACTTTTATGATTTGCTTGAACCTCCATTTGTAGAGTCTTATATATAACACAACAGACAACTCTCTTACAATATATATAACCAGACATTATGATACTGAATGTGGCAGATCGTCAATTCTTTTGGTCTCCAGGGCTGATAGTCAGTTGTAGGATTTTTATGTTCTACTTAATAATTCCATTTGTGGAGTGACTATATATTTCAATACACCACTCTCTTTTATGTTTATGTATGTTTTTGTCAAAGTATTTAATCATTGAGTCCCAAATGGCTTAAATATTGCCCAAGCGGCATTAAACAATAACTCACTTAACTATTGAGTGTGTAAGACTCTGAATTCTACTAGAAAAAAATCTGCATGGTCTGATAATGCCAGTTGAAGTAATTTTCTTTCCAACTTGCACTGTTCTCCTTATATCTTGTATTGTGTGTATGACTATGTGTAAACCCCTTGCAATATGTTCATCCAGTTCTGACCAAGCACTGTTTTATTCAACCCTATCTTGTATTGTATGTATGACTATGTGCAAACCCCTTGCAATATGACTAAGGACTCTGTTTTATTCAACCCTATCCTGTATTCTGTGTATGACTATGTGCAAACCCCTTGCAATATGACTAAGGACTGTTTTATTCAACCCTATCCTGTATTCTGTGTATGACTATGTGCAAACCCCTTGCAATATGACTAAGGACTCTGTTTTATTCAACCCTATCCTGTATTCTGTGTATGACTATGTGCAAACCCCTTGCAATATGACTAAGGACTGTTTTATTCAACCCTATCCTGTATTCTGTGTATGACTATGTGCAAACCCCTTGCAATATGACTAAGGACTCTGTTTTATTCAACCCTATCCTGTATTCTGTGTATGACTATGTGCAAACCCCTTGCAATATGACTAAGGACTCTGTTTTATTCAACCCTATCCTGTATTCTGTGTATGACTATGTGCAAACCCCTTGCAATATGACTAAGGACTGTTTTATTCAACCCTATCCTGTATTCTGTGTATGACTATGTGCAAACCCCTTGCAATATGACTAAGGACTCTGTTTTATTCAACCCTATCCTGTATTCTGTGTATGACTATGTGCAAACCCCTTGCAATATGACTAAGGACTGTTTTATTCAATCCTATCCTGTATTCTGTGTATGACTGTGCAAACCCCTTGCAATATGACTAAGGACTCTGTTTTATTCAACCCTATCCTGTATTCTGTGTATGACTATGTGCAAACCCCTTGCAATATGACTAAGGACTGTTTTATTCAACCCTATCCTGTATTCTGTGTATGACTATGTGCAAACCCCTTGCAATATGACTAAGGACTCTGTTTTATTCAACCCTATCCTGTATTCTGTGTATGACTATGTGCAAACCCCTTGCAATATGACTAAGGACTGTTTTATTCAACCCTATCCTGTATTCTGTGTATGACTATGTGCAAACCCCTTGCAATATGACTAAGGACTGTTTTATTCAACCCTATCCTGTATTCTGTGTATGACTATGTGCAAACCCCTTGCAATATGACTAAGGACTCTGTTTTATTCAACCCTATCCTGTATTCTGTGTATGACTATGTGCAAACCCCTTGCAATATGACTAAGGACTGTTTTATTCAACCCTATCCTGTATTCTGTGTATGACTATGTGCAAACCCCTTGCAATATGACTAAGGACTCTGTTTTATTCAACCCTATCCTGTATTCTGTGTATGACTATGTGCAAACCCCTTGCAATATGACTAAGGACTCTGTTTTATTCAACCCTATCCTGTATTCTGTGTATGACTATGTGCAAACCCCTTGCAATATGACTAAGGACTGTTTTATTCAACCCTATCCTGTATTCTGTGTATGACTATGTGCAAACCCCTTGCAATATGACTAAGGACTCTGTTTTATTCAACCCTATCCTGTATTCTGTGTATGACTATGTGCAAACCCCTTGCAATATGACTAAGGACTGTTTTATTCAATCCTATCCTGTATTCTGTGTATGACTGTGCAAACCCCTTGCAATATGACTAAGGACTCTGTTTTATTCAACCCTATCCTGTATTGTATGTATGACTATGTGCAAACCCCTTGCAATATGACTAAGGACTCTGTTTTATTCAACCCTATCCTGTATTGTATGTATGACTATGTGCAAACCCCTTGCAATATGACTAAGGACTCTGTTTTATTCAACCCTATCCTGTATTCTGTGTATGGCTATGTGCAAACCCCTTGCAATATGACTAAGGACTCTGTTTTATTCAACCCTATCCTGTATTGTGTGTTTACTGTGCAGACCCCTTTGCTGTATATTTACCCAATTCCACAAGTGTTGTTTTGGATGGATTGATAAAGTTAGTTCTAATTAGTATAATTTCTCTAGTGTTAATGACTTTGTACAATACCCTTGTAAAATGTTCACCCAATTCAACAAGCACCAAATAAAATGTCGATCTCCGAGGACTGATAAAGTCAGTTGTATGATTTCTCTGTTTTATTCAACTCTATCTTAAGTAGAGAGTGCATGACTATGTACAACAAGCTTGTAATATGTTTGAACAGTTCAACAAGCACCAAGTAGAGTGTCTGTTTCCAAGGACTGATAAAGTCAGTTGTATAATTTCTCTAGTGTTAATGACTACGCACAACACCCTTGTACTATGTTAACCAAATGGAACAAGCACCAAAAAATGTCTGTCTCCAAGGACTGATAAGGTAAAAATGTATGACTTTGTACAACCCTTTTGAAGTATGATCACTGAAATCCACAAGGTCCTAATATAGTGGTGGTCTCAATGAAATAAAACAGTTGTATAATTTCTATAGTGTTTAATTATTTTGTACAACACCCTTGTAATATGCTCATCCAATTCGACAAGCACCAAGTAAAGTGTCAAGGACCAAGGACTGATAAAGCCAGTTGTATAATTTTTCTTCCCCCTCCCCCCCATCCTATATGTAGAGAGTTAATGACTATGTACAACACCCCTTGCAGTATGATCACCCCATTCCTCAAGGTAAACAGTAAAGTGCCAATCTCCATGGACTGATAAAATCAGTTGTATGAATTCTCTGTTTTATTCAACCCTATCATGTAGAGAGTGTATGACATATTTACCGCTCCCTTGCAGTATGATCACCCCATTCCTCAAGGTAAAGTGCCAATCTCCAAGGACTGATAAAGTCAGTTATACGAATTCTCTGTTCTCCTCAACTGTTCTCCATGTGTCTTTCTCCCACAATCCCCCAGTGAATCTTTATTCAAGAGCCCTTTCTCTCCCCTTGACCGGATGTGCTTCCTGACATCCTGATAAGCTCTTGTTTTGGAAGACATTTGTGTCCAGCTTGTCGGAGTGTGTAGTCTAAGGTCCAGGATTAATGTTTATCTGACACTGTTATTGCTCCTCAACTATAACAAGTCATAAAAGAGGCAGTTATAGCCAGACCTATCACTCATCTGGAAATCTTGGTCCAGGACTAGATTGTCCATTTGCTGGTGTGTGTCAATACTCAGTGTTATACTTGTGCTTGTTTAGATGTGTCCCATTATTCATGACAGAACAGTTTCCTAAGTCTAGTTTGTATCATATAAAATTCCTTTTGGCATTTGCAAGAATGTTTCCATTGTGACATGTTGAAAAACCTTGTATCAAATGAAATTTCTTGTTGCCTATGTTATTCCTTGTGGCATTTGAAATTATTCCTTGTAAAGTTTGAAGCAATTATTTGATGTGATTCTTACGTTTGCAACAATACTTGTGGGCAAGCTTTTGGCATAGGAACTTCTTTGTAGCATCTGAAAATCCTTTGAAGTGTTCCAAATTACTTGCAGAATATAAAATTCTTTGGAGCAAGAAATTCCTTGTTTATTTTGAAGAATCCCTTTAATCATATGAAATTGTTATTATTACGTGTGCCAATCCTCTTTGGTTCAATAAAGACAATTAAATATCTTGTGACGCGTGCAACTCCTGTTGATGTACAAAAACAATCAAATGAGACATATGCAACATATGAAAACCTTTTGAGAGGATACAAAATCATTAATGAAAATGTGAAATTTGTCATATGAAATTATTTTAAACGTATGAAATAGCTTTCGACTAGTTCAGCACTTTACGATATGAGGAACTATATTTTGATTTTCAATCTAGCTACTGTTACTGTATTAAAATGTGTTTTTAATTTATATCAAGTCATGGTGACACTTGCAGCTCTTTCTTTTTCTATCTCTCTATCATTTGTGCTTTATTATTTATCAGGTTGTTCCCTTCGTATATCTATGGCTTCTTAAGTTTCCTTTGGCGCCAGTTGCTGTCATTTATCATTTATGGCAATGTGCAACATTTGATATGAAAATCTTTGTATGAAATCATTGGTAGTACACAACAATATATTTTTACATATGAAACTCTTTTTTATTTATCATTTAGGACAATGCTCACCAAGGTTTTGAATCTTATTGTTGTACATTGAATTTATACCTTTCGACCAGTGCAACCCCTTGTGACAGTTGGAATCCCTGGTGACATAAGCAATCTACTAAGATATTAAAACCACTTGTGAATGTAAATTGTGACATTAGCAACCTTGTTTTAACATGCGTAATAACTTCTTGTGTGACAACATTTGTGATACATGTGACATTATGTGAAATTTGCGAATTTTTTCATTGTGACATGTTGAAAAACTTTTGTAAAACCCCTTTTGGCAAACAAATCTCTAAATGAAATCCGTAACCATTCACCACCTTGCATATTACCTGAAAACTTTTGTGAAAATGAGTGGGAAATGCAAGCCCTTAGTTATTATTAGTACCCCTTAGAAAAATGTCTTCACTATGTCTTACTTTCATGCAAGTGACTATATGTTTATCACTTTCATGACAGTGACTCTCAACTATATATGTATCACTTTCATGATAGCAAGTGACTCTCAACTACATGTTTATCACTTTCATGACAGTGACTCTCAACTATATATGTATCACTTTCATGATAGCAAGTGACTTTCAACTACATGTGTATCACTTTCATGATAGCAAGTGACTCTCAACTACATGTGTAAATCACTTTCATGATAGCAAGTGACTCTCAACTACATGTTTATCACTTTCATGCAAGTGACTGTCAACTTTATGTGTATAACTTTCATGCAAGTGACTCTCAACTATATGTGTATCACTTTCATGATAGCAAGTGACTCTCAACTACATGTTTATCACTTTCATGCAAGTGACTGTCAACTGTATGTGTATCACTTTCATTCAAGTGACTGTCAACTGTATGTGTATCACTTTCATGATAGCAAGTGACTCTCAACTGTATGTGTATCACTTTCAAGATAGCAAGTGACTCTCTACTACATGTGTATCATTTTCATGCAAGTGACTGTCAACTGTATGTGTATCACTTTCATGACAGTGACTCTCAACTATATGTGTATCACTAGCTTTCATGATAGTGGCTGTCAACTGTATGTGTGTCACTTTCATGACACTCACCGTCAGCTTGTAGTGAAAACAATTAGGCCAAATTTGAAATCAATAGGCCTAAGGAGATCTAAATGCTCCTACAGGGGAAAATTGAGAATATACCTGATGTGGATGAAATGTTATCCACGCTCCCTGGGGCATCTGTGGAATAACTGATGCAAGATACGAGTTATACAAACCGCAGACCACAAGAGGGATATATACAGCATGGCCAACTGACACTTGCAGGCCTGATAATCAGACATTGTGCTGGTGGGAGGCAGAACACTGGTCATTAGTCCACACATTGATATGCTCACGCCCCGTCTCTAATGATGTAGCATTCATCAACTTGGCTTCATGCCGACTGTCACTGGACTTCCAGCTGCAGGAATACCTTCAGTGTAAACAATTATACAAGGATTAGGTAGTGGTGTCAGCAGTATTGGCAGTTGTGTAGTTTGAGTAGATCATCTCCACCACATCTCCAGGGAGATGACACTGTGGTTGTAACAACGTCGTAATCGGTTTTGCATCATGTCCTGGCTTAGAGTCCAGTCATGGGTTTGACAACTTTGTATTGTCATTAACTGTAAAACTGTTGAGACGTAATTCTAGGTTGAAATTCAGTTAACACCTAGAATACTTTCAGAATTAACAATTATTCAAGAAAGTTGTAGTGTTGTCAGTAAAGTATTAACAGTTCTGGAGTTTTGACACCCATTGAATCCCTAGAGAGAGATCATGTACAGTTGGTCCAAAAATTAGTTCAAATACAATCAGTTCACATCTGTGTATTTTCAGTTATAACCACTCCATTTGAGAGATAATACCCCTTCTTGATTTGGTAAACTTAACACGTTATACTGTAATGGATCCATAAATCTTTTATAAGTGTTAAACACAATTTCAGTGCAGTACAATCCATGGTCTACTGGTTCATCCAACATATAGATTTCATATAGATTTCATGACAGTGTATGCCTACAGTGCTGCTTCAGGCTTTCCCTCTGCAGTATCAGTAGCTGTAATCTAAGCAAAGTTGTAATAGAACCATCACCACTTTCCCACACTCAATTGCAGGGCCAAGGCAAATATTTTAATTGGTAGGACACCGTAGATATTTCCAGAGTAAACAACAATACAGAGAACGGGAACTGGAGTGTTTATAGAGTGGTGATGCTTGTCTGGTTGCAAGAATAGCTATCTCTGCAGGCCTGCAGCAGATTTGTTGATGCCCAGCAGTTATGACTAGAGAAACAAGCTGGAGACAACTCTTTGAGAGTATCCAATTATACAGGGATTATGAAGTGGCATGTTAAGGGGGAGAAACAGTTTACAACTATATTAGATGAACCGCAATATTCTGCCTTTGGTTTCATGCACTGTACCTCAAAGTATTTGCTCTATCCCATATCTTTATCTATTTTTGTATTCTTTTTATCGTTCATTTTTATTTCTTTTCAAATAATTTTTTTTAGTCATTTGACTTTATGATCAAGAATGAAATATGTTTTTTTGAATTGTGAAAAAGTTTGTTTTTATCACAATACTATCTGTATAAAGCTTATGTATACAGTTTCCGCAATAGTATGTTAATTGAGTGTTGACGTTAGTGTGGTTTGTGAAGTTCTTTTAAAAGCTTGGAGCAGGCAACCTGTATTGAAAGAGACAACCATTAATTATTGTATAGAATAACCCAAACCTAAATACCACATAAAAATAGCTTTCAGTGGATACTATTTTTGGCATTTATCTTATTCTTCCTTTGGACAAAAAAAATTCTTTGTGAAATTTTTACATTATTGTCATCCTCTGTTAATCCTTGATCAACATGTCGCATGAATGCGTGTTGTGATCTTATAGATCAAAATAGTTCATTCAACAAGACAGCATTTGTCCATTCTTCCATTTGAGTAAACGAATGATCAACTTTGACATCGCCTTTTCGTTCTGACAGATCCATGCTGTTTGAGTGCAAAGTTTTGTTGTGATTCAGTTCAGTACTAATTGCTCCTGGTGAAAAGAGAATTTTGGTCCAAGAAATCAACTGATATCTCCTTGCTTGCTAGGCTTGTTTATTGATGCAGCATTCTGTCTTTCTGATGGTAGACTCAATCTAAAGCTCCATTCACACGAACATGATTGAGACGAGTGTACAGGAAACTTTGATTTATTTTGATTTTTAGGTTAACAGCAGAGAGGGAATGTTCTAAAGAAATGACTTAGAGTATTCAAGAACAATTTAGGGGTCTCGTCTTACAAAGATGTACAGTAGAGAGACAAGGGGGGTTGTTGCATAAAACAACTTATAACACTAATATCAACCTTAGCCCCATTCTTGAACATTTCTATCAGGCTACCTTAGTCAGTTTAGGTTACCTGAGTTTTTTTGTTCAACGGGACCTTGTACAGAAATGTTGAACAAATGTTCAGGCCCCACTGTTGATCATGACCTTCCATATCTAACACTAACACGACTCCCATCCTCCCTCAACCACATGTTGGGGTTAACATCCATTAGAGAGAAAAAGATCTTCAGTATTCAGGAGCAAAAATCATGAAGGCAAGTTATGGATGTACAACTTCATTATTCTGAGAAGGCTGTATATCCACACTTGCCTTCACCATTCTTCATAACCTCAACTTCTAGAATGCCAATCAAAGCTATTCAGGAAAATTTTGACAGTCTTGACATCTTATGTTTGCGCCATCATGGCCGTATCACAAGACTCCCACACCCTGCGGCACTGAATGCAATCATGTAAACAGCTTGTTCCCCTATTGGAATTGTCTGATTCTTCAGGGCAACCAATTTCTGTCTTTTGATCATTCATTGCAAATATTCTTTGATATATTGATTGATCCTTGTCTTTTTATCTTTGGCAAATACTTTTTGATGCTTGTACATGAATTTATTAATTTGTTCTTTTCATACTGAAATACAGATTTATTCAATAAATGGTAATAGGTCCAATTACACCTCCTATTGCACAGTCAGTGAATAAATTCTTGATGCTAAAAGATTTTTAATTGTTTATATCTTCGAACACATTTACCATTGGTTTATGTACAAAGTACTTTTCTCTCGGTTAATATCTTGTTTTTTAGGAGAAAACCTTTAAATTATTGTCGTCATCAGTTGCACCATGAACATATTATTTTCTCTTTTCATTATGAAATATTTTTTACAAATGATAACAGGCCCACGATACCTCCTATTTCACATTCAATGAATTAACATTCGGTATATAGCCCCTTTATTGTTCACAGCTTAAATTTCCTAAACCTATTTCTATTTTTTATTCATTGTTTTAAGTATTCTTTTATTTCAATGATTGTCTTCTTATTTTTGGAACAAACTTTATAATTTTCTCTTTCATACTGAAATTTCAATAAATGGCAACATGCAGTTAGGACCATGGTACCTCCCACTGCACATTCAATGAGGTTGCAACTGGTTTCAAGGCCTTTAAATGTTTACATCTTCAAATTAATTTCCTATTTCTTTTTATATGCGACAATAAGTATCCATTTTTTACTCATTCATTGTCTTCTTTTCTAAGGAGCCAAAATTGAAACTATTGTTTTCATATTTGTGGGTTGCAGCATGAAAAAAACATTAAGGTTCGACCTTGACATGAAACATGAAAATAATTTGATCCTTGCTCCAAGTGTGAAATATATTGAACAGCTTAGGCTTTGAATCTCATTAGAAAGAATTTGATTGGACAAGACATAATCCTGACACGAGATGCAGATTTCTGTCCAGCTTTGCAGCTGAAGGTGACAGATTTGAGTCGAGCTGAGAATAATCTAGTTGAACTTGTCCTTGTAGGTGACACCAAAGCAAGCTGCTCAGACAAGGCCTAGATATTAAAGGTATTATATTCTCATCCCTCACACAGATGAACTGGAGAATAATGATGCAGAGGAAACTCTAGAAAAGAGACGGTGGTGATATAACCTATGATATTAGCAGCGGAATAGATGTGAGGAAACAAAGGGTCCAGGATCAGAGAGATGTTCTTTGATGTGCTGTCGTTTGTTTCTTCCAGCCTGAGATTGTCTCCTGGATCTGTTTTCATCTTCTGTCTTTGTTTACCTTGAACTCCTTGTCTTTCGCTTTATCAGAGTTCTGTTGGATGGTTATTGTTTGATGTTTCACAACATACTTGACACTTTATCTGCAGGATTCCTTTGTGTTGGATGGTTATTGTTTGATGTTTCACAACATACTTGACACTTTATCACAGTTCTGTTGGATGGTTATTATTTGATGTTTCACAACATACTTGACACTTTATCACAGTTCTGTTGGATGGATATTGCTTGATGTTTCACAACATACTTGACACTTTATCACAGTTCTGTTGGATGGTTATTATTTGATGTTTCACAACATACTTGACACTTTATCACAGTTCTGTTGGATGGTTATTGTTTGATGTTTCACAACATACTTGACACTTTATCACAGTTTTGTTGGATGGTTATTGTTTGATGTTTCACAACATACTTGACACTTTATCACAGTTCTGTTGGATGGTTATTATTTGATGTTTCACAACATACTTGACACTTTATCACAGTTCTGTTGGATGGTTATTGTTTGATGTTTCACAACATACTTGACACTTTATCACAGTTCTGTTGGATGGTTATTGTTTGATGTTTCACAACATACTTGACACTTTATCACAGTTCTGTGGATGGTTATTGTTTGATGTTTCACAACATACTTGACACTTTATCACAGTTCTGTGGATGGTTATTGTTTGATGTTTCACAACATACTTGACACTTTATCACAGTTCTGTTGGATGGTTATTGCTTGATGTTTCACAACATACTTGACACTTTATCACAGTTCTGTTGGATGGTTATTGTTTGATGTTTCACAACATACTTGACACTTTATCACAGTTCAGTTGGATGGTTATTATTTGATGTTTCACAACATACTTGACACTTTATCACAATTCTGTTGGATGGTTATTGTTTGATGTTTCACAACATACTTGACACTTTATCTCAGTTCTGTTGGATGGTTATTGTTTGATGTTTCACAACATACTTGACACTTTATCTGCAGGATTCCTTTGTTTTGTTGGATGCACACTTGGTTGGAAATTTTGAAGCATAATCTTATTTTGTCTACTGTTTTAGAGTAACAGCTTTATGTTGATTGTTATTGTTTGATTTTTCAGAGCATCTTTGACAAAATCTCCAGATTCAGGGATATTGTAGGGAGCACAGCAGTCATTTGCACATTACCATTTAAGGTTGTCATTTGTCTAATATGCTGGAATAATTTCATATAGAATATTGAAAGAAAATGTATTGTAGACAGCAGCGATATGATAATATATAATTGATACAATGATATAGTAACCTTTGATATTAGATGCTGAGAATAGATCTGAGGAAACAAAGACTCTAGGATCAGAGAGAGATGTTCTTTGATGTGCTAAATGCTGTTTGTTTCTGTTTTATCCAAGCCGCAATTGTCTCGTGGATCTGTTTTCGTCTTCAGTGTTTGTTTCCCATGAACTCATCATCTTGCATTTAGCACAGTTTTGTGGTTATCATTTGATATTTGAGAGAAATCTTGTCACTTTATCTACAGGATAACAGAAGATGCAGTTATATTCTTGGATAACCTAGTTTTGTTTGATTGGTTTATTGCCGAGATTCAGTTTCAGAAAATATCTGATTTTTTTCTCAGAATCTCCAGGAATATACTGGCCTTTTAGCCAATTCCCATTTCAGGATTATTTATTTATTACTGCATATAATATGATAATAACCATTGTTTTATTTTCAATAGAAGTGATTGACATAACAATTTACACAAGGCTTTTTATGGATTTACTGCAACCTTAAAACTGTTTTTTTTAAAAAGGAAAATTTTGTAAGTTGTTCATAAGACTTGCATTTTTTTTACCTCCCGTTGACTTATGGTTCCTGTAAACATAGGTTTAACTACTAACATTGATCTGATAAGGAGCAGTTTGTTCAGAGGCTGAATTGAAAAGAATCTTTTAGAAATATTATTAGCTATTTCATAAGCTGATTTTATAACAAGTATTAATATGTAGATCAGTTGAAAAATTCATTTGGAAGTTGATTCCAAGCAAATCTTATACTCATTGTCTATCTGTTTGACTGACTTTAAAATTAATATATGTACATGTATTCATTTCAATTGCTTTAACTTGAATAATACAAGAATTAATATGTTACATTGAAGCCAAGGTGTATTTATCCAAAAATAAAAATATTGATTGTGCATAAACTTAGCAATATGACTAAGCAGTATATGAAATGAGATTGAAAATGTTGGTTTTAAGATATAAATTTGTCTTTGTCCTTAAATTTTTTTATAATAGACTTATAGTAAAGTACGTGTTAACAAATTTCAGTTAGGTTAACCAGACAAGGACAAGAAGAATGATACTTAAATTGCTTTCTTGCATTATATGCTTAGTCGACTTAACTTTCAGCTAATTAAGTGCTGATGTTTTATTTTTCATTGGGTCTTGTTTAAAAAAGTTTTCAGAGTGGCTGTGTTTCAGAAATCAGGACCCTTTGTATGAAAAGAGTCATGATATAATTTTGCATAATACACATTGCTATATACACATGTACTGGAATACATGGTCATCATGGTTTGTACTGTTATTTGTGCAACAATCACTTGAGTTCTACAAGCAGATAAGTATAGGCCTCTCAGCATAATGTCTAGTCCTGACTTGTGACTGCTCCCTCCGGTGGTGGCAGTCCCCCAGTCCCCCCTCCCACCTTGAACTGTAATCATCATCCCAGAGCTTCTCAATAATGTTGTGTCTAGTGTGATGGTCTCATAATCTCCTGTCTGAATATAAGACTTTGATGCTATGCCATGTAAAACCATCTCCTGATGCTATGCTGGGTAAGGCCATCATTATTTTATTCTTTGTTTCTCATGTCTGGACTGCCCAAAATATTCTTTCCAACTCATGATTTGGATGTTTGTTTTTTATTGTTTTAAAAATATTTTTATTTTTCAAATGAAAATAAAGAAAGAAAAACCAGCCATAAGGCTTTTTTGAACACCGGTCTTAATTCACCTCACAAAAATATATTAATGGGGCAATTGCGTTTTACTATTCAATACTGAAGTATTCAGAAATAGAAATCATATTCAAGATAATATTTAATGGATTTTGAAATACTTCAGTGTTGAATTGGGATTAATTTTTAACTGTATTTTCAATCACATGATGCAGATTCTATTTTATATAAAAATTTATTTTGCTGTTTTTCCCCCACTTGCCCTTATCTCACAAGCACCTGTTTGGAGATGAGAAACGCACAACAATCATGGATGGCCTAATGCTGTCTCATATTGCCTTGCTGCGTAATAAAGTCCCTTATTGTTATGTCTGGCTAATCTGTTCTCTGATTTGTTGTGGTGTCTATGACAACAGTCTCATAATTGTTGTCATAAAGGTACCTTGTACTTACATTTGTAGGAATGTACTCTACGTTTGAAATTGGGAATTCATATTAGACATATCAATTCAAGATGATTTTTAACTGAAAATGAGACTTTGAAGTGTTGATGTAGTGAAACTGTGTACAGAATTATTTATAATAAAAAAAATAGGGATATATACATGTATATTTTGAAGTCATAATGAAAAAACATATTTTCATTGAATAATACAATATTGACAACAAAAAATATGTGCCAACATTTGATCAAACCTTTTGAAATGATCAACTTTATACAACATAAATTTGGAATTTATGAATTTGGACATTAAGAGTGTCAATCTTATATAATTACTGTTAATTTTGCATGATCGCAAAACCAAATGGTAATCAATATAATACTGTGAATGATATTTCACCATCGAATTAAAAGATATCCATACCAGTATAATATAGCAGGCATCTGCATTCACAGAAAGCTAAACACCTGTGTACACAGCTCATATGTCAACAAAAATCTCAAACACCTCCCTACAATACTGTTACAAGAGAATTGTTACAATAGTTGATAATGATTTTTGCTGAACAGCTGAACGAAACATATGACAGCATGAGGAATAACACTAGAGGGAGATTCAACACATTCTGTACTTCTATGTAGGAGAACAGACTAAACATCACCAACCATAGGTACAGTAAGAATCACCAGTGTTAACAATTCAGAAGGAAAGTATTTCCAATAATACAAACACTAAATCTAGAATAGAGTATGAGGAAGAACACAACATTGAGAGATCGGGGATACAGTTATCTATTATTGAATGTACAGAAACTTGAATAGCATAAAATGAAGAAAAACACAAAGTGTCTTGTCAGTGTTTCCTTTTAATATAGAGAATTAACATTTGTTATCTGTCAAAACAACAACTGAAACCAATCTTGAGAAGAATTTATTACATTTAGATGGATAAAATTGTCTAAAATGCAATCACAAAAACAATAATAGCCTGTAAAGATGAATAAATAATGATGGATGTAAACAAATTAACTCTTCAGCAGTGGTTGGCATGTCTGGCTTCAGATGAAGAGGTCCTTGGTTTGAATCCCGCCAGGGGCTCAGCAACTTTGTCTGCAGTAGAGAACTGTTCAACAGGCGGTAAGGTTTGGGTGCAATGCTACACTGAATTTTAGCGCAGTACCACCACCCATGGTTCGCTAGTTAAATTCCAACCGATGGTTTACAGGCTGTCTCCCTCCAATAATACTAACAGCTGTGATATAAATGAAATACTCTTGAAAGCAGATTAAACCCTCTCACCTCATCTAAAAACAACAACAACCTCACTTAAAGTAAGAATCCAGTTCTAGTGATCAGCTTTATGGTAAGTCTTTGTAGGGCACCAATAGTACTTTTGAAATTGGATTTCGTTAAATTGCCTCTCTTCTTTTGGACAAAAACACGTAAGCTTTATATATAACATTACCTGATCACATCAATAAAAGAGCTATTAGAAAACCTTAGAAAAGAGTTTGTATTGAAGTAGAGATTAGTTACACTGATAGGTAATCCCCTTGTGTCCAGGATGTAAAGTACTAAAATTGTTATGGCCTAGCAGTGGTCTATTTGAGATATATTCCAAAAAGCAATTTCCTTTTTAGGAGGAAATGTGATGTTGTTGTCTATGTTCTGCTTTCTACTTAATGCCAACTCAATGGTGGACATAGGCAATTCTCACAACAACATTTGAACAGGAACATCAATAATGTATGGCCTCTGATAGTCATAGCATATTATGTTTTACACTTTCTCTGTGAAGACAAAAGTTGAAGACCATGTCCCCGCTGACACATAACCTTCCCCCCCTTCAGATTTCCTGAAATTATAATTCTCTTGGAACTAACACCGTAATGACATAATGAAAGGTGAAATTATGTTCAGCACCTCATGCATTGACTTGAGTTTATTTCTGTCATTTTCTGATCTTGTATTTGAGTGTTTCAGATTTCAAATAAATTCAATATAACAGCAACACCTTACTGTTTACATATGCATCAGCTAAGTATAGGTTTCATTTAGCTCCGTGATATTTTTAAAATACGATTTGGTTTGGTCACCTCTCTTACTTATGGGCGGTAGTACCTTTTTTGAAAGATTTATTTCTTCAAATTTTCACCTGTAAACATGTAGTGTAGGCCAAATGTATTGTCTTCAACAGGTCAGAACATCTCAAGTACTCATTGTTATGGCCTAGTAGTGGTCTGTTTGGGATATATTCCAGAAAGAATTTGTGTTGTAGGAGTAGAGGGGAAGATGTTTTAGATGTGCTTCATTCCACTTATTGCTATCATCTCATCAACATCAACAGAGGAACATCTATAATGTTCTCAAAAAGGCATAGCATTATATATTTTACAGTTTTCTGTGAAGCCAATGGCCACTTCGCCACTGACCACCGCACAAACAACTCCCCCCTCTCCCCCCCTCTCCCCCCCCTCCCCCAAACTTATGAATTCTTGAAATTTGAATTCACAAAGCAGTAATGCAGTAACTGCAAAATTTATGTTGACAATTCAATTCAGCATCAAGTGCGTTGATTGGAAACTTTTTATCCAGCTAAACTGATGTTGCATGTGAGTGTTATCAGATTTCATCCTTCTGTGTAAATGAATTCCTTGCTTCGGCAACATCAAACTCTTTGACATGTGCATCAGCTAAATAAAGGTTATGAATATTTTATAGATGGAACGAGATTGTAGATTGATTATTTGAGGAAGTTGTTATTGGTATATTGAATAAATTATAAGATAATGGATCACTGCAGAGTGCCATAAACAAATCAATGTCCAGGAGAAGAAGAAATACAGTTGTTATTGATGGAACATCCTTTGATGTAAATATTTGAAACTGTGAATACCAGTCTCAGAAATTGATAACTGCCACAGCCAGCATGACAAAAAGTTTCAAGGGAAAAGTGCAACCTCCTTTTGATGCTTTGTATAAGGCAAACAAATTGAGCAAGGGTCCAAAAGATGTTAAAGGAACCTTCTAGTCAATCCGTCGCGGAGAAGAAGAAATGCTTTTGAAACCCACTTTGATTGAAGGTTTGAAACTGTGTACACCATGTAACATAGCTAGCATATGACAAACAGTTTCAAGCTTTCGGCTTTTGTTCAAGAGGTCTGTGGTTCGAATCCCACCAGGACCCGAGCTACACAACTTTGTCTGTAGTAGAGAACTGATCTATACACAGTAAGGTTTGGGTGCAATGCTAAACTGAATTTCAGCGCAGTATCACCCATGGTTCACTAGTTCTACCTGATGTCTCTTTGTAACAACTTAGAATGAAAGGTCCAGAGTAGAAATGGCCCAAAGCACTTAACAGATTGTTTACTAGATTTTGGTCCATAACAAATCTCTTGGATCCTCAGCATTTAGGTTCAATAGGAACGTGTACAGAGGAATAATAACCCTGTTATAAACCAGGGTTGCTTCAAATTACTAAGTTCAGGTTTTGATTCCAATCAGGGGAAAGGCAATCATATCGGTTATGAAAAACTTTTTTGGTGCAAATCAAATGTATAGAGGAATGATGAACCTTGTCCAACACCAGGGCAGAATAGATGTATGTCGTCACCTTACAATAACCAACACTGTATACTACAACCTCATCCCATCCAACATACAACACATTCTCAACCCCTTTAACAAACCACAAATCTCCCATGTACTTACAAAAATATAAAAAATTTGGGGTTCCTGGCTTGAATCTAACATATACCTCCATCCAAACTTAAAACCATGTTCTCACCCCTCAACACCCTCCCCTTTTTCCTCTTTAACTTCACCCGTTTAAAAATTCAATATTTCAAAAGTTAAGTTTTTTAACGACAGTTTGAAATTCCTTTTGAAAATACTTTCTGAACTTTATTGAATGTTATTATAGAGAATTGTTTTAAGATGAATAAGTTCTAGTCAGATGGTCTTGTACTAGTGTGAGGAATTTTGATGAATTTAAACTCATGCTTGTTCTCATTACTATGTTTTCAGAATAAAGAGGATAGTATTACCATTGTTTTCTCCATGGCTGGATAGGGCTCTCGATAGCTTGAAGAAGGGGTCTTGGGTTCGAACCCAGTATATCTGGAGAAGCACTAGAATTTACACTATTTCAAATAGGGTGATCTCAGATATGTACTCCTGGCAAAATATTATTGCAACACTTCTTTGCTTTTTCAATGCCTGTTGTGATGAAAACTGTTGATACTGGATGGATAAGAAACTGATTCTTATTAAAGTGATAGTTTCAGGTTAAATCATGTCTGAAGATATGAATACCAAAAACTCTTCAGAAATTACCCAGTTTATCATTTAAGAAACAGTCATCAACATTATCTTTGTAAACAGCAAAATTTCATTGTCAAAAAATTTAGTTTAACAGCAAATTTATATTAGTATGGATGGTGTTGATGTTGAATGACTTAGAGTGATTACTGCAGACATACTAAATACTGCCTTTCTTTCTTGTTTTTTTACTCCCCGCTAATGGCTGAAATATTGCCCAAGCGGCATTAAACAATAACTCAATCTTTCTTGTTTTAGTGAGAATGAATGGTTATTGATAAAAACGTCCCCTCAAGTCAAAGAGCTATCTATAAAGAATTTTCTTCCATTCTGTTTTGATAATGCATTTGTCAGAAGAGCGCTGAATATAAAAATCCTCATGTGTTCAGATGGGTTGTAGACCATACGGAGAATTCAAGAAAATATTGATTTTTTGTTGTTGATTTTTTTTATTTCCATTCTTTAGTTACATTTCCATTTACAGTAGTAAAGAAAATATTGATGTTGCAATACCAGGTGTGTACATGTTACAGTTGATAACTTTCTTGATTGCATGTTTTAAAAAACATGCAAACAGCTGTGGATCTTCAAATGCATACCAAACACAGGGCCATTTTGGTCTTCATTGCAGGAAGAATCATAATTGCAATTAACTTCAAGTCTTCTCAAAATGTTCTGAAAACACCTTGAATTAGCCTGATAGAGTGAAGTTCGACCACTTACTTAAGTGCATTCCAAGTGCATTCTAAATAATCTTCCTGTATTTTAACAGCATTCTTGATATTCCATAATATTCTAATCATTTAGAAACTTCCTTATTATCAAAAAAGCCAAACACATAAGGAATGTGTAAAAATTGTTACAAAAGTCTCATGTAGAAATATCTGCTTGACATCTGTCGTTTTCAAGTGCCTGTACTCCAATATGTCAGATGCTTTAGTGGGTAAGTGATAACTGTGCCGTGATGAACAACACGTTTTGTGACATGATTTTCAACATTCTATGAACCGCAATTTTGCACTTGCCAGCTTGAGTGATTGTGTGTTGATTGAATCAGAAGACTTTCACATACATTTTAAATTTTGTGACAAACTGTCAGACTTTGAGAGAGCGAGAATGAGAAAAAGGAGTGAATAAAGTGGTATGTTGTTTGGGTCAAATATGTCAAAAGTAATCATAAATCATTTCAGCTCAGCTTGACTGAAAGATATGTCACATGCATGGTTTTGCAACCATTGATTCCGGAAATGTTCACAAACGGTAAGCACTAGAAAGGGAAGGGAGAGAATATTGGGAAGTTTCTGTTGATGATATCAGAGCTACATATAAACACATGGTACCTTTATAGTCATATAAAATCAACACTGAATCTATTTTTTTTTCTCATAAAACTTAATGACCTTTGCTCTAGAGACGCTAATTAAAGGGGCAGAGAGTATCTTATTGGAGCCAAGTTTGTCAATTAACCTTTATAAATGGTGTAAATTTATCAAGGAGTTGTGGTTGTCTCTGAAAATCAGAACCATAAAGCTTATAAGTTCTGTATGTGGATAATAAACCGGTTTGAATTCGTGTTTTATGATAAAAAAACGGACACTAGCAAGCAAAAATGACTCAAACGTAATTTTAAAAACTTTTTACAGAAAAAAACCCACAAGCATGGATCAATTGGTAATGTTAAGTAGGTCATTAAAGCAAGATACATGTAAATGGGACGCAGAAATTCAACTTTGTAACATTACTTTGACCATTTTCCGATTATCAGTGCAAACAAGATAATTTCATAATTTGGGCATTTCAGAGATAAAGATGTTAGTTTAAGGAGGTGATTTGAGAGTAACTCATCAGGACAAATGGTATTTTTGCCAGTATTTAAGTGATATTGAAAAATCATAAACATACTCTGTGTCACTTTAAGAACATCGCTCTGTACAATTTTTTACAAAAGGTGTACCAGGAAGGAGGTTTTGTACCTTAATTTTGATAAAATACCTTTATATTTTTCTGTATCTTTATCAATTTTCTACCAATAGAAGTAACACTGAACGAATATCATAATTGTTGTTATCACGCTCTTACGCTGTAGAGATAAATATTATTGGAAATCATACTTGCACAGATGAATGCTCAAATGGTTTTCTACAGTATTTAAACATGTTTATTATCTATGAATAAATTTTACAAATTCAATTTCTTGTCTAACTGGCAACCCATTTCACAGTATAAGTTTGCTCCATTCAAATATTTTCTTTAACATTTTCTCGTTGTTGTGAAGTGAGTATACAATAGAAAAATAAAATAAATGAATTTTTATGGTATCAATGTGATAGATAAATTACATCTGTGAAAAATGGATGTAATGGTACACTAATTTGCTCTCTCCACTGACAAAATCAACTGACCTTTCTTAAAGAATGTTTTACCAAAAGTATTTTTACTGTAAACCCTAATATACAGATAATGAATACTTGCTCAACATATGGTAAACTTCCATTGACCAAGCAAGTCCCCAGAGAATTTAAAATTGCTCCGTTTGCTGCAGTTCTGATAACAGTAAACCTAGAACTGTCCTTGGCAACACAAACAAGATTACTATCGACCAGTCCAGAGACGCTTCAACACTTACACTCACCAAGCTGCAAAATAAATATTTTCAATCAACGTTTTTTAATCTATAGCTGGCTTACTTTTTACCCTGTGTGTTATTCTTTAAAAGGTTGACGAGGACATCACAGCCTGGCAGTCTCTGGTGAATGGAACATTTGGAAACAATCAACGTATTACAAAACCTTTCTCATCAAGTCTGCTATAGCTCCAGGGGACAAACTGTCTATGCCATTATATTCAGTTCCAGTGTGAAAATAGCATAACTATTCCATAATGCAGACTCAAAATTGTTTTGACTAATACAATTATTCAATTTTGTACACACTGACGGAATGACCAAAATATTGTGGAAGCCATGTAAAACCCTAGCTGTAACCTGTAAGAGGATGATGTTGATGATGAAGATTATGATGATGATTTTGATAGTGGGATTTGTGCATGTCGGTTATATTTAAGGATGAGACGCATGGTGGTGGTGGTGATAATGATAGTGTTGGTTGTATTTAAGGATGAGATGCTTGGTGGTGGTGGTGATGATGATAGTGTTGGTTGTATTTAAGGATGAGATGCTTGGTGGTGGTGGTGATGATGATGATAGTGTTGGTTGTATTTAAGGATGAGATGCTTGGTGGTGGTGGTGATGATGATGATAGTGTTGGTTGTATTTAAGGATGAGATGCTTGGTGGTGGTGGTGATGATGATAGTGTTGGTTGTATTTGAGGAGGAGATGCATGGTGGGGGTGGTGGTGATGATATTTGTTGTTGTGTTTAAGGAGGAGATGCTTGGTGGTGGTGATGATGATGATAGTGTTGGTTGTATTTAAGGATGAGATGCGTGGTGGTGGTGATGATGATGATGATAGTGTTGGTTGTATTTAAGGATGAGATGCTTGGTGGGGGTGGTGGTGATGATATTTGTTGTTGTGTTTAAGGAGGTGATGGTGTTGGTGGTGATGATGATAGTGTTGGTAGTGTTTATTGAGGTGATGATGGTGATGATGATGATATACTTGGTAGTGTTTAATGAGGTGATGGTGTTGGTGATGATGATGATAGTGTTGGTAGTGTTTAAGGAAGTGATGGTGGTGGTGATGATGATGATGATGACAATGATGAGGTGATTGTTTTCTTTTGGGCCTATTAAACTCTATGTAAAATATTCTCCTGCATTATTCAGTTATGCAATTTCATAGACACTGCTTCATGTTAATTGCACACAGTCATTTATGTAATTTTGATCAAGAAACATTCTTTTTTCAAAACTCTTGACGGCATGATAATCAAAGAATTCATTTGTCATATGGCTCCCAGGCATCGGGTTATAGTTTCCAAATAACAGTTATTTGGAGTTAAATCCCTATGGAAATCAAATTCAACTTTTAATCTCCTGAAACACAGACTGAGTTGACCCTTCAATTAACTTTCATTGTAAAAGTTACATATTGTGCTATACGAAAGAGCCAGGCTTATTTTATGAAGCAGTTATAAATTGAATTTTTTTATTTGATAATTTCTTTCATTTTAATATTTCTCTAATTTCATTTGTGTCACATGAAATGGTCAGCATAAGGCAGCAGGTTCTCTTTCAAATAATAGTAATGCAATGTGATACTTGCCATCAAATCAGGAATCTGTGATGTTCCACATGTGCACTTGTGATTTTTATGACACTAGTTATTTTTACTGTATTCTTTCAAAAGGTCAGTAGTTGATCATAATGATTATCAGTCATATTGATTTACATAAGACAGATAATGTGTCATTAATTACAGCACATTTATCATATTCATATGAGTGAAATTTAAGGGTTGGAGATGGTTAACAAAATAAATGCTAAATAACATTACTAATGACCAGACACTATGTGTTTTCGCTTTCATTATATTAGGTCTTCATTATCTTATGAAAAATAATAATCATACCAATTCCTTCTGGTCTATATGCCATATTTCATTTTTTTTCGAAGATTGAGCAAGTTAGTTAAAAACTAGTGAAAAATACATTAATTAATTTGTTTTTAGGAGATGAGAAGGCCGAAGCTACAAGACTTTTCTCTGTCTTCTATTGTGGGTTGTTCAATTTCATTATTTCGGATCATCTTTAGAGAAACATTTCATGGATATAAAAACAACTAATTTTATGATTCTGCAATATGTATGAGGTATGAACTGATGCGAAACAAGCTGTTTGTTTTGTCAATAACATTTTTAGCATCCTTGCAGATTCTAACAAGTTTGGATTCCATAAAAGTTGTTCCACTTTCCTGTAACTGTTACAACCGATTCACTCAACTCTTACATGATGTTGAATTATGCATTTGAGCTCCAGTGCGTGACTTGCTCTCATGTTAACACAAAGTGTCAATTTGTTATTTGGATTTCCACTTTGTCAGTTTGGTGATTATAACATGAAAAATCATTTGAAAGGCATGTCAAGTTTATTCATGTATCCATGCAGTTTAAGAATCTCTTTATATTTTACCTGTAGGTTTATATGTGTAGGGTTTGAGAGCCAATATTCAATCTGTAGCTTAGTAGGTAAAGCATTTGCTCATCACCCTGAAGGCTGGGGTTC
Source organism: Phorcus lineatus (assembly GCA_921293015.1). Taxonomy (NCBI): domain Eukaryota; kingdom Metazoa; phylum Mollusca; class Gastropoda; order Trochida; family Trochidae; genus Phorcus; species Phorcus lineatus. The sequence goes on along the minus strand of OV121096.1, from coordinate 22,617,956 downwards.
AAGTCCCTACCAAGTTCATACCAAAAGATGGGAGATGTTGGTTCCTTGCTTGGCTCTCAGTATTATAAGGATAGAACATCACTTGAACCTGCACTGTGCCTGCCTGTTTCCAAGGGCACTCAAAGAATTTCTGTATTTACTTCATATGATGATGACAATAAAGAACTATCCTTCAATTCTTCTCTGTCTCTTGAGTTGGCAGAAGTATTAAAAATTCTTTGAAGTCTTTGATTGCAAAAGAGTTTATGATTTTAAAGGCACCGTTGTAACAAGTTTCAGATATATTAAAATTTTGATAAATATTATATTTTGAAAATTCTATTTTCTTCAGAGGGTAAAACATCCCATTACACGACCCTGTTATGATAAGTTATAGAATAAAGAGTCACACATTAAGCAAAACTTAATGGAGCCATTTTATCATAATCATCTTAAAATAATTTCAGTTACAGAAATGGATCAGCCTAGTTTAACCAAACTTGGTAAGTTTGTGTCCGAATGCCTTTTATTGATTAAAAATAATAGTGATTCAATTGGTAAGATTTGTTTAACTTTCGTGAGATCGCTTTTTTTCAAATGAGAATTTTATAGTGTGCTATAGTGCCTTTAAAAACGAACGTGACTTTCTTAACACTGACTCTGAAAAATTCAAGTAGTTGATAGGAAAGTTCCCAAGCAGGCAACTATTGTTAGCCAATATTGCAGTCACTTAACTAGCAATAATTTATTGGGTTAAGAGCAGAAAAACAATTTGGCACCATTTCTCCGGCAAGGAGACTGTTAGTAGCCGACTGTCTTTAGCATTGTAGATGGTTATGTAGAAAAGAGAAGTGGTCTGGATTAGGCAACTAGCCAACAAGTCAAATTTTTAGTTACTAGGATCAAGCAAGCATTGCCATAAATGGATAAAAGATACTTGCTAGTTGATTCCAATCTGTAAATTCAAACCTGATACAGACAATTTAATTAATTTTCATTCTTGATATTCAGTTTGTTATTGACAGAACACTGATATGAGGTTTAATTTGTGAATGAGTTAATGATTTTCAACTTTTGTAATTTCTGTAATTTCTTAAAAAGGGTGATAAGAAACTTTGAAATCTTCTCAGACTTATTTATGCCTCTGCTGCAGAATATTGTGCACACTGAAGTTGATTTGATGTTGAAATGTGCCACACCATTTAGCAAGAGGAGCTGGATTCATGCTTATCTGTACATAGGGTATTAGTCAAAAAGGCCATGCACATGTCAAAAGGGCAGGCAGCTTTTTCAAACACTGTCTGGCACCAGTAATTCAACATGGAAAGTGTTAGTTGCTGACTATGTTTAGCATGTAGATGGTATGTAAGCAGAACTTGTCTGAGCAGCCAGCCGGTCAAATAATCTCTAGCAATAAATGGATGAAAAGTTTCTTACTGGGTATATAAATGCCAACCTGTCGAAATTAATTCTGATGCCGAAAATTTGATTACTTTTTTATTTTGAGTTTCAGTTATCTATTGACTGATGTGATGTTTCATTTGTGAAAAGGTAATTTTGTAATTTCTTATAAAGTATGATGGATACTTTCTATTCATCTAAAACTTATTTGTCTGCCACAGAATATTTTGCACACTGAAGTTAGTGTAATTTCCATACATGAAAACAACATCAAGCAAAAGGTGCCAGAATTAAAGAGCCACTCCGTGAGTTGTTCCGAGTCATATATACCAAACTTAATCAATGGTGTCATTTGATCGCGAAGTATCGACTGTTACCAAAAAGAAATATTTTAAAGCTATTTTGTTTTGTGGAGTGACATTATGAATTTAAGGTAGAACGTCGCAATTATGATCGAATGGACAGTGGCACGCGTCAAATAGTCAAACGTAATTTTGGAGACTTATCTAAAGCAGCCAGGAGGGCAGTTAGGAGTTGATAGTGTTTGGTAGGTTATATAACTAGTATCCTTGTTTCGACGTGATATCTACACCTCATTTATACAGCTGTTTAAAGGTTTTCATGGAAAACCAGTATTTGTCATATAAATGTCTTCTGGACATGAAAAGTTCAGATGTTTTGATTTTATATCACCACATATGACATTTAGGTTCATATCAAAGGTAAAAAATATGTTATAAAAATCATAGAGTGACTCTTTAAGCCCGTCTTCTCATGGTACTTAACAGAATGAATGGAACCAGCAGGGAAAGTGTTAATTGCTCACTATGTTTAGCATTTAGATGGCATGTAAGCAGAAGTTGTCTGAGAAACAAGCCAGCCAGTCAAACACCCCATTGAGAGGATCAAGTCTGTAACCATAGTTTGATGAAAAGCTTCTCACTGGTTGATGCCAATCTGTTCAAATTAAACCTAATGCCGAAAATTTATTAATTTCTGCATTGAGTTTCAGTTTACTGTTGACATAACACTGACATGCTGCTTAATTCATTTTAAGTTCGTGATTTTTCTTCTCAGAATGAGTGTAAAAAAAGTCAAATTTGGTCATTAAATCATCAAAAAGACCCAATACTTTAGTCATATGAAAGTATCGATGTGTAAAATTGTAATAACCTTTATAAATGCTTTACAAAGTCTTACATACACAATTGACAAGTTTTAAGCCTCTAATATGGGCCACATCCTAAAAACCAAATTCAGTCTTCTCAAAAGGCAAAAGGCCTAGAAAGCTGAAACCTTGTGTTTAGACTCCTTAGGTTACCGAATGGTTGATAATTTTGGTGATTCTATTTCCCCTTATGTAATATAATCTGAAGCCTGTTGAGCAACAGAGCCAATGGCATTTTTTTTGCTGTTTGATGATTTCATTCCCTTCTAGAACTGGCTTAGAAATCTTCCATCTGCTGAAGCAAAAAGTAAAATCAAGCATTTTCTTTCAAGAGCCCTATAACACCAATTTCATAAATATATAAAATGGAATTGAAATTGAAAACCAATAGCTCCAGTTTTTTCTAAAAGGTGTTGATTTAGGTGCTATATAACATTTATTTTCAGGTAGCTGTGTGATGAAACCAAGAATTACTTTGAAAATTGTTGGTCTTTGTATTTGCATACTTCCAGAAATGGATCTACAGAAATTTGACCATAAAAGTGCAAGCGATCTTGGATTAAAAACCCATTATGATTGAAAATTAAATTTTATGATTTATTAAAAAATGCTTATGAATGATAAAATTTACATATTGGTAGTATATGAAATTATGCTTGAAGTCTTTAACAGTGTATGAAATTAGGCCAGTATTATAGCCCACTGGAAGACTTTTATGTCTAAATTGAAAATGATTTGACTTTGTATGTTTTATTTTGTCATTTGAAGAAATAAAATTACTAAGTTGAGCTTATTTTATACAACAGATTCTTTTCCTAATGTCCTGCATGCATACACTCAAACGTTTTTTTCATTGATTTTATATTTTGTTCTGCATCTTTTTCAAATGTTTTGAAATGCCTAGTTCAAATAATTCAGACAGAACTTCTGCACTTTCAAATTATATAGAAATGATTGATTTGTACCAAATGAAAAAGAATAATGTTCAAAGGAACATGGGTAGAGAGTATAGGTCGATTATGTTGTCTTTATGTTCATGACATTTTCTCCGAGAGTTAAATCATCTGCTCCAGTACACCAAACTTAATGAAGATGCCTGAGGGGTTAGGTGATATCTTTTAAAAGAGGGGGGTTTCAGAGGGAGGTTCCAATAAGTTGGAGTGGGGTTTGAACCCCTGAACAGCTTCTCGCCACTACTTTATTTATGGGATATAGCATTTTAAGTGGTTCTATCCATGAAGTGGATCATCTGCTTCAGTTGACTTTATCCTGATTAGGAGTTCTGAGGTTTGAATCTCTCTTCAGGTAATCAAATTTATCACTCTTTATCACCTTTAAAGGTACACCATTACTATCACTGGAAATTAACTCTATCCCAACTATACAACACTGTCTGATGTAGAAAAGTCATGTTTCATTGGTTTTTAAGGAAAGGAAGGATTATTACTTTGTATAGTGTACCTTAAAGGGGCGGTAGCACATTTTTTTACAAAAAAAAAGGTGATCTCATGAACACAAAAAAAAGTTACCATTTGATAGACAATCTTTTCTTGATAAACAGAAACAGTTCTCAAGCAAAAATTACATGTCAGGTCAAGCTATGCAAGTCAATTTTCCCTAATTATCAAAAGGTGTTCACGTTAAACTGGCCGCCAGCAATATTTGTTTTGTTACTTTCTTCTTTGACTATGGATAATCAGGTTGAGTGTAAGGTATTCAACTCTCTGAATATAATGCATTTGGCATTAGAATATTTATTGGGGAAAATTTTAAGAAATAAAATTTAAAAAATCCACTTAAAATTGTTTTATTTTATTTGGTTTTGGCATTTATTGTCCTTGTCTGAAATTCTTCTCATCTATTTTGGCTCAGGAAGTGCAAGGTTTGAGACTACTAAAGGCAAATCATCTTAATCTGATAATGAAGACTGTTTAGCATGTGTTCCTTGAAATTAAGAAGGTGACCTTTATCACACAGGTAGTGGGAGTCTAGTTTGTTGGGTTTTTGCATTTTTGTGCTTCTTTTGACATTCTCAAGATCATCCACATGAGCAGCTCGGTGGACAGGAGACTGAGTAACTGGTGAAGCATATGATGTCACAAACTGCCTTGGGGCTGTTGGCCATGGATTCGAGGACTTGCATGTCTCCTGAACTCAAAATAAGATATCTTGGTAGACATAACAAGAAGGTTGTTGTAAGGTTTATGTAGCAGGATGATTTAAAAGCTTTCCTTTTGACTTTGGCTTGTGAGATATTCTTTTTGTTTAATTGGTAGATTGTTGGACTCACACTCAAAAGCCAAGGTTCAATCTTCTACTTAATAGAAATGGTGTTCGTAATTGTTATGACTTGAATGAAGGTTCTGCAAAGTTTGTGTTAATGGTTCGATAATGATTTTAAAAAGTAACTATTCGGTTTTGCCTTATTTACTAAGAAGTTATTCAAAAAATTATTCATGCAGTTTTGTGAAGTAAAATAATATATGACAGGATATTTTATTGCAAGCAAAATTGGATTGTCAGTGTAGGCAAGTGGCAAAAATGTTAATTAGTGTAAATGCAATTTCTCAACTGTTGATTCAGGAGCAAATTGTTTCAGCCAGCCAAACTGGAAGTAATTTCTTACTTCAAACTCTCTTCCAAAATGTCTGTTTTTACCACCGCACATGGTACGAAAGTGGCAGTGTCTGGGTTTTTTGCATTAGGTGCTTATCTTTTCTTCAGCATCCTTCAGACTGCATTCAATTTGGCAAGTCAAATTTGACACACTGTTCATTGGCTTTTTTGTGGTAGGTCTGTACAAAGAGTGATTAACTTGTAAACTCAACAAGGCTCGGTATATCAGACCCTGTTTAGAGTTCCAGGTTGACTAGATTACAGCAAGCTAAACATTGAAGAGCCACTTGAGGGATTATATTCATTTTAGAAAATTTTTAGAGATAATTATAATTCTTGCTATATGGTTCTGGTTCCACTTGATGTATTGGACATCACAAAAAGGAATCTTTTCCGTTTGTTTCTAAAACTTCATAAAACTGATTTATAGAAGGAAAATAAGTTACGTACAATATATATTTTTTCCACAAACTGAATCTTGTTATTGTATATGACATTACTTTATTTGGTGTGGTATATTTGTTTGGTATAGGTGAAAAAAAATGATATATCTCAGAAAAGCATGCTTGATTTTTTTTCACAACATGTTAATTCAATGATCAATACTAATTATTCTTTCTTTTTTTTCCAGGTAAGTCGCACCTGTTTCTTGTTTGCAAGGATAAATCACTTGCACCTGACCAGGTAACTCAGGATTTTTCTAGTTTCACGACAGCATAAAAGTTCTGGTGGTCTAAAAAGCAAGATGAAGTAAAAGAATTTTACAAATGTACAGTATGCCGTCTCGCTAATCGGTCGATGCCGGCTCTGGCATCACCCTACCTGACACAAATGTCCACATAAAAGCCGAGATGTTGATAGTTTCTACCACTTTGAATACTTGATTTTACTTTGTGTCCATGGTAAAGGCACTATGAGGCCTATAATCTCTTTATAGTTTTATGAAAGTCCAAAGCAGGGTTATGACCCATACACCAAATCACTTGCAAAATCAAAACAATGTAACATTTGAAACTTTATCAGCAGGAGATTTCCTCTTGGACAGACTGCTAAAATACTGAGTCACATTACAATGACATAGAAGATATTGAACCTCAAACCTATATATCCTCTTTGTTTCCTGTAGTTTTGTTCGATGAACAGTGCATTTTGGCTGTCGAATATTTCCTCCATATGTATTAAAAAGCAATAAGTGTAATATATGCACAATGATATAATCAAGTTGAAATATTATAAAATCTAAATGGAAACAAATTGCATGAATTTCGGTATCTAAAGATTAACAGGTGAATATTTTTATATTTTTATATAATTTTTACGGTTTCAAAGGTCTGTTATGATTTGAAATTGCAAAATGGTATCCATCAACTGGTAAGAAATGTCACAGCCTTTAGATGCTTTGTTTCTCACAGGAAAATTAGGTTACTCTATTTTGTAATAAAGACGATAAGTGCACAAAAGTCCATCTGCAGAGAGTTGCTCATAGTACTACACCTGTTGACGATAAAAGAAGTCATCAATGAGTAATTAATAGCACTGATGGGAAGTTCTTGATCTGGATCCTGTTGCACAAAACACCAAGGTAACCTTAGGGCATTGTTATAGAATTGCTCTAAGCTTAACCTTAGTGTTAAGTTGCTTTGTGCAACGACACCCTGGGTCGTGTTGCAAAGAACACCATGGTAACCTTAGATAAATAGGACGACACCCTGGGTCCAGATGCACCCTGATCTTTAAGAAGTGTACCAGTATGTTGGACAGAAGATGAATGGTCTGGTACCAAAGGATACACAAATAGTATTTGGATTACTGAACTCAAGATGATGATGATGATGATGATAACGATGATGAGAATGATCATTGTGATGATGATTTTGGTAATGATGATTATTATTATGATGATGGTGATGATTATAATTTTCATGATGAGGATTATGGGAATAATGATATATTATGGTATATGAATTAAATTTTTGTCAATCAATGTCAATCTTTTGTATCACAACAGTAACTAACGAAGCAGGTGTTTCAATACTAATTTACAAGTGTATGAATTATGCAATGTTAAATCCAAAATCATTTATCATGGTTGTAAACTCTATGAAACTATAATCAAGAAAAATTACTCTGACGTAATTCAATAAGTTATAATCATCCGTTTGACTTGTTATTTTTTTCAGGCAAGAAATGATTGATAGCATCAATATCAAGCTCTCCTGTTAAATTCTGACAAATATTGTGGAGTGTTTGTATAAAATAAATCTTGTCCTCAAGCGGTAATCAGTATCATGAGTGTACACATACCTGTTGCTGTTGCCTAAAAGAGAATATTCATTGTTTGCACCTGTCAATTGATCCTAGTAATAAACCTTGCAACCAATCATTGTAGAGTGCAAATTAATCTTTAGTCTTTGAAGAAAAGGGTAACAGGTTTGCTTTGTAACCAATTTCTGGCAATTGTTTGAAGTTGAATTGTTTACAAGGTAGAGGTTTGGAGTGAAAAACATGCTGTTTCCAGTAATTTAAAAAAAATTCTGTGTTAATTATATTAGAACTATTCTTATCCTAGAATTTTAGATTTTTAAAGGCACTGTAGCACATTTTTCTGCTTTATATGTTCAAATTATGTTTTAATTAAAAAGTTCATGTGGCCATTTCAGAGGTAACACCTTTTATCTTTTATGTAGCATCACTGACTTTGGTTTTTATTTCAGAGCTCTAATATTTAGGTTTCAATTTGCATAGCCACAATGGTGTTGCAGGCATTCTCCCTGCATTAATACTAGCAGCAGCATTATAAGTGAGATACTCTTAAAAGCAGTTAAACTCCACCTATAACTTCACCTCACCTAGTATTGAGTGAAAAAGGATCATTTTGCAATTGTGAAAATGTTTTTTTTTGGTGAGTTTCCTTTATTAGGAAAATGTGGTAACATTTCCCTTAAATAGTTATTAAAGATTCTAACAATTTTATCTACATTAAATAATTGTCATCTGATCTTTGATTCTCTTGGTTATGATGATCAAGTTATGAATAAACTCCAAATTTAGCAATCTTCTTATGATGGTTTGAGTTATTGGTTGAGTTGATGGTCCAGTTATTTAAAAATTGTATCATCAATATTGCAGATTTTTAATATAAATTATAAGGTCATGTGCACTTAAACATGAATCTCCAGTTTTGATGTATGTCACTTGGTTCAAATCAAGTGTTTATAAATGTCAGAGGCTGGTTTTTCAAATTTTATTGTTTCCCATTTAATCGTTTGTGTTTCTATTGTTAAAACTTTATTGAAATTACAGTGCTCCCCCACAAGTTGACATTTTCCTAGAAAACAAAGAAAAGATTCAACAAAAGGGAGATCCAGCTTATACTCTCTCTAAACTTTTCATTACAGTTTTTTGCTAGTTCTTTGATTTCAGGTGAAACAGGCTCAATATGTTACATTTTCTTGTACTAACATAATAATTATCACATGTACTTAGTTAATTATTTCTGTTTGTATTGGCATTCCATTTTTCAGGAAATTTTGAAAAGATTTTTCATTTGAAACACAATCATTTCATTCGTTTTACCAAATATCAATTTCTGAGTAAATTGGTTGAATTGGGTGAATTGGTTATCATGCAGGCCTTTCAACCAATTGCTTGGGTTCAAATCCAAGTGGAGTTACAAATCTGTTTTACCTATAGGGCTTTAAACTGTCATGTCCATGGGCAAGAAACTTATTGACACTGCACTCAGGTGACCAAGCTCTACAAATGGGTACCTAAAATGGGAGGTAAAAACCTTGCAGTCATGCAAAGTGTGAAGTAGCTGCCTCAAAGGTACAATACATTTCGGGTAATGATGTACATAGAATCGTCAACAAGCAACCTTTGGTTCTGAATATTCACTTTAGAGGTATAATATGAATATAAACCATAATGATGTAATGGAGACATTTTCAATTCAGATAATTAAAATTGTGACATTGTTATATAATGATATATAGTATTTATAGATAGACAAATATTTCTCAAGGGAAGGGATAACAGTGGCTAGTGTGTTCATCTTCAGGTTAAAGGGTCTGAGTTTGAGTCTCTGGTGGCCAGTTAATCTACAATAGTGACTTTCTCCACGCAACTAGACGGCCAGACTCATCACTCCAGAGGGATTTCACTTATCCAGATCATTTCCTTCTCTAATCGCAGATCACAGCGTCCTTTATTAGCTTAATGAAGGCTGCAGTCTGTGTTGATAAATGAACAAGCTTGCCTGCAATTAAAATGAAAATACTAGATTTATTTCCAAAATAAAATTTTGAGAAACATATGACAAATGTAGATATGTAGACATCAGAAAGGATTTAATTGAAAATGAAACAGTTTTAGTTTAAACTAAAAAGAAAAACGTTTAAGATCTTTAAAGGTGGTTATATTTCGAAAATGCTTCTCTTATTCTTTAAACTTAAACTGCTTGATTACTGTCTTAATCGTTTTCTGTAAGGGACAAGCTTACATGACTCATATATCAACAGTACACATGGTAAGAAGATAGGCCACTGTCTATAAGCTGTAGGTATCCAAAATCATTCCTAGGATCCCATAGTGAAAAGTTAAAAAAATATCAACTAACAGAATTTGTTAAGAATCCAACAATTTATTTAGATTGTCAGATTATAATGCAGGTAACTGGACAATCAAGCCATTCACTGTGCCACTTAATTTTCTAATTGCAACATTTTTTATTGACTCATGCTAAGATGTAACTTTTTATTCTCATTTTTTATAAACCTAATCGATCGAGAGATGTAACAACTTTATTCTAAGATCCCACTACCCACAGTTGTACAAAACCATGTACTTTTGTCTTAACAGAGAGACCGTAAAGTCTTCGTTGGCAGCTTTAGCCTTCACTCTGTGCATGGATTGATAGAGAGTGATTCTAACAAGACGTTACAGCCGGACTGATTGACAGCTTTATGATGCTCAGCTGCAGTTGTGTACAAGCCCAATTGCTTGGAGGCCCTCAAATTGCTTTCTTTTCTCTCCTTTACAGGATTTGTGGCCACCTCGACATGTGCTTCAAGAAGTTATGAGGGAATATCTTTTCATTTGTCCACTTATTGGCTCTATTGGCTATGTTAAGCATATACTCATCAGGACACTGTCAATTAGCATTACAAGAATTGGATTTCCAATATGGTGGATACAGTTGTCAATGTAATAGGGGTGCTAGGAGCTTAGCCAAAACATTTTCGACCTTGATTGTTGAAGATAGCTGAAATCGAGGGAGTCTTGGCTGATATCGCTGTTTCTTAGAGCATTTACCAAGGTACTTGTTGGGTCTTGCTGAAACATTTTGTTTAAAACACTTTTTTTTTCAGACCCTGGTGTCTGTTAGGATCTCCACAGCAAACCCACATGCCTTATGTTTTTACAGATATATTTCAGTGTAAACAGAATGAGAATTGGCCCTCTTCATATTGAATGGGTTATGGGAACATTGATTTAGAAGAGACAAAATCCGATTAATCATATATACTCTTTAAATTTGCTTTTTTTCATCCAAATGTGGAATACTAGAAGCAGTGTCATATATTTCATAAGACCCATAATCATTTAAGGGATAAATTTTGTTATCAGCGCCATCATTAAAAACTGAAGTGAATCTATATAATAGCTAGATTCTCACTTGTTGAAATCATATGAATCAGTTGCTAATAACAGCTCTATTACATTCACCAAGTCTGCATTCACCTGATGTGTCCATGCATAATTGAATTCATTATGCTGCAACAACCTTAAAGACATCACATAACGATGTCAAGCAAATGATGTATGATTGCTTTAACATTCTACTCCAAGACCTCTATTATAAATTTTTATTAACGTAGAAAGTTACATTCATAAGCCTTCACTCAGAAGAATTTAATATTTCCTTTTTAAAAATTCTTTTCAGGAAAATTATGATGTACATAAGATTGTTTTATCATATTCCCATCAACAAAATAGTTCCACAAAAGCCAAAAATGTGAAAGTTAAATCCAATCTTGAGGTTTTGTCTTGTTTCATCCAAATGACATGGTTGACCTTTAATAACATTTCTCCTCTTTCTGTCAGTCTTTGATTTGTCCTCTAGGGGGGCAGGGGGGGGACAGGATAGCACAGTGGTTAGAGTAATCGGCCCAGGTTTGAATTATGCCAAGGGCTTGGAAACCTTGTCTGCAGTATGACCGTTCTACATGCAGTCAGATTTGGGTGCAATGCTACACCCATGGATCGCTAGTTACAGTCGATGCTCGCAGGTTTCACCACAATACTTAGTCAGAATAGTGTTGCAGACTTTCTTGTTGCAATAATGCTGGCAACTGTAATATAAGAAAAATACTCTCGATAGAAGCATTTAATCCCATATCTCTTCCCATCTCCAATTTGTCCTGATAGAAGTATATAATTCCACTGTGACATAATCAGGGGAATATAGCCATACCCTCATCAAAAATAGCAGTGGGTAAGTATAGCACTTCATTTTTTCATCCATCCATCTGTCCGTCCTGAATGCTTCCTGAGAATTACTCAAAAACTGTATTACTTTGAGCTGATTTGCCTTAAAGGGGTTTAAACTCGACGAGGCTCCAACAAATATAAATTTCATCCAAAAGCATTACTTGAAAACTATATGACTTTGAAACTTCAATCTCATATGAATATTACCTATGAGATGGTTGATTTGTCTTTTAGGGGTTAAAAGTCTAGGGTTCAATATTTTCTCTGACTGCCTTCAAACTGGTAGTATGTGAGCTTGGTTCACTTTTGCCCTGTTGGAGAAGAATATGATGAAGATGAGGATATGAATCAAATACACATAGCCAAGCATATGTTCAAGGCTTGATGAACAGATGATATGGGAAGAAGATTGATAGAGTTTAGGTCTCCACTGGTAAGATTCCACTCATGGGACATATGATAAGATAATTAAGGAGATATGTATAAAGTGCTCATATTGAGAAATGAGGCATCTGGGCTTGGTGAATAGCTTGATGTGGAAAACATTGGTTTGTACAAGACTGACAGTGATGTACTGAAGGAGGTTTCTTTATGATTAGGATAGGATAAGCACTTTTTCTAAATTGAATTATTGATAAGTTGGTATAAACAGAAAAATCAAGATTGACAAAGTGGAACTATAAGTCATTTCTGTACATTATTGACAATGGAATAAGAGGGAATATGATTATAATAAGTGGATAAAATGTGGATATTTGTATGGTGCTATTTCCTGAACATGCTTTAGGAGCTACGGATACATCTTAACCCTGAAGGGTTTTTACCTACAAAGCAGCTACTTAGCGTGAAAATGTTGTTTAGTACATCCTGTTTTAAGGTATCCATTTGAAAAGCCGGGCGAACTGCAATATGGATAAAGTGTCTTGTCCAGGAACGAACACAGTCTGACACCCAGGTCTCAGTTATTTTGGTATCTCCATTCAGATTCAAACCCAGTCCTTTGGCATAGAAGGCCATCATGATAACCAGTACACCAATGGCCTCCATTTTAAAAACAGACTGACATTGTTTTAAAATGATTAATGTATGTTTATTTGCTACAGGATGTGAGAAAAAGAACATTTACAAGAAAAACAAGCGCAAGTGCGGAAATCTATTAGTATCTAATCACCCTTCTTTATTCAGTTCTGTTTAGTACGCTTTGCATCATTGGTAAATTACTTAAGATTATTGATTAATTCCAGGATAGAATTACATGCTTTGGTATGCTATTATCCCCACATAAAGTTAACTTGTACTACACATGCAAGGTAACTCCAAGTCGACCATTAGTGCTTGAGCCAGTAGAAACAGTCCACCAATACGTGACTATAATCAGCTAGAAGAGACTCAAATGAATAGCGATGAGAGGATTTCAGTACAGACTGGGTAATGAGTTGTGTTAATCAGCTATTTCATTGAGTCGCTTATTTCCTAGTTAATCTTGTTCCCTATGGTGGATGATCATAGTTAATCTATGATTTAGGAACATTTTTCAGGGTTATGCTATTAAAAGAAGGTTTGTAATAAGATTCAAATTCCTGATTCAATTATTGTAAGTTTAGATGAAAGATATGTCATTGTTAGGTAAGTTGTTCTATGAAGGAGAAGATAATGTAACTTAAAGCCTGATTTTCTTTTGTAAGGAAGAAATTGATTCCATTTGCTTAATACCATTATCTTGAAGTAATTGTGTTCAGTTTCAACTGAAAAGGATATGGAATTTTGTGGGACTGAGATCGATTCAACGTTAAAAATAACCATTTAATCAATATCCTTTGTCTTAATTAAATCCTGGCATACTGCTAGGTGAATAAAGTTAATTAACATTTTTAACCTAATTACCCTTTCTTAGATGAAATAAGAAGAGTAATAGGGATTTCAGAGTTGTTGGGTGTCACATACAGAAAATGGATTTGAAGACAGTGATCTATAAAAGCTTTAGCTTTAGGTCATCACACACTGAGCATTAAGGTGTCTGTTTTTAAGAGGGGACGGGATAGTGCAGTGGTTAGCTCATTCGGCTTCGGATCAAGAGGTCCGTGGTTCGAATCCCGCCAGGGGCTCGGCAACTTTGTCTGCAGGAGAGAACTGATCTACATGCAGTAAGGTTTGGGTGCAATGCTACACTGAAATTCAGCGCAGTACCACCCATGTTCGCTAGTTCCAGTCGATGCTCGCAGGTTTCACCGCAATGCATAGCCACAATGGTGTTGCAGGCTTTCTTCCTGCAATAATACTAGCAGCCGCGATATAATTGAAATAATCTTGAAAGTGACGTTAAACCCCACCTCACTCACTCACTCTGTTTTTGAGAATGAATTTAAATCAATCTTTCTTCAATATTCTGTTGTTACCTCCCATTATCTTTTGACATCTCTGATGGATTTCATTATTTCTTTTCACTGACCATTTCTACAGTTTTAAATGTTTCAATTTGAACAAACTGATAAATAAATTAGATCTGCAAGAGCATTTCCTGAAGTGAAGAACATTGGTAAGATTGTTGAAGCACCATATTTATTATCACAAGCATTCGTCCTTACTGGACAGGCTGATATTGTGTCTTCAATGTGGGATTCCATTTAAGCTTCAAAACAGCGCTGCACAGTTCTAAAATTTCTGATTCTTAAAGATTGAATCCTTAACTTTGATCAAATATTGGGTTTGACGGCAATATAAACGTAAAAAGAGTTAAAGCAACCGATTTATTCCCACAGAAATCTCTTATTGCATTTTGATTGAGATGAACTTGTGACATCAACACATGATTTCATTATATTCTTTAATTTATCAATCTGGTTGTGTAAAAAGAGAATGATTTATACACAGCATTGAACCTAGCTTGATTTTGAAGGGGTGTAATTGCCAATTTTGAAACAAACTGATTGAACTTCGGAAATTAGAGATATAAATTATCAAATTGTAGAAGACAGTTGCAGAATGGAAAATCTTTTTATACCAACTGCCCGCACTGATTGGCTCCAAAAAAGGCGACTTGATCTTTAGATATTGCTTTATTTAATTCTTTAAGTGCTGCCAACTGACAAACAAACTTTGAATGAATAGATAGATAACTTAATATGAACTGACCCAGCAAGGAGTAACTTGTACCAGCTCTGATCTAATTTAAGTCTTGCAGCATATCATACTTTTTTGTATGAGGTCGTTAGGCTACTGCAACTGAACTTAATGGTTCAATGAGAAATGTTATGATGAATGTAACTTATTACTAGGGTGTTCTTTTCAAACCTCAAATTTTGCACATAACTAACAGCAAGGGCCCAGGGCCTATATTTTCTAAGTTCTCGTAGCACTAAGTTTGTAGTAAGAGCCATCCATTAACATTGGCTTACAACTATCTTAGCACTAAGAGAGCTTATAAAATCTAGGCTAAGATTTTCTATGCTCTCTTAGCACTAATACAGTCGTAAGAACCATCAGTTAACATTGACCGAAAGCTATCTTAGCACTAAGAGAACTTCTAAAATCAAAACCAAGGTCTTGATGAACCAGGGATAACACTGATGTGAGCATTGTTCACATTGTGTTTTCAGAGTGTAAATTTCAAACAGCTTTGGGGATTCTATTGGTACAATAAAGAGAAGATGTAGTCTTTAATTAAAATTTATCTGCTCTTAAGGAAAATGCAATTTTTTTACTTCGATGACATACAGTAAAATCGCGCAAATATAAAAAATGACTGATTCGCGGGGTTTAATTTTCTTGCATCGACTAAGCAATAGCAAAAATTTGGTGAGCAAAACTACATGCACCATGCAGAAAAGATTACAGTGATACTAGTAGTAATTACCTGTATGTTCTCATGTAATTGCTACGTCTATGTCACATTGTGTTGACTAAGTCATAGACCCGTACGTGACCTTGACACGTGACAAGATTGGCCTATCAGATGACCAGAAAGCTCTACAAAGCCCATCAAATCGAGAGCGTGACTTGTGAAGACTGTGTTTGCACAACAAAAAATGGGCATACCGGCGTACACACCTGTGAGAGCTCTAATAAGTGACTTGTCATTAATGAACGAACCAAACATTCCTGTGAGTAATAAAATGTGTTAACCAATTTATTTGTCCGTTATTGTTTTTCTTCACTTTCAAAACCATAATATTTCGCGATGTTTTATTATTTGCGCATTATGGCTTTGCGCGAAAAGCGCGAAAAATAACCCCCTGCGATATATGATGATTTTACAATACCACTGTACATATTTTCACTTTCACTTTCGAATATGCGATTATCTCTGAACGTATATTGAAAATGATAATACAAGTAACAATGATCAAGTACCTCTATTTAAACAAGTGTTGATGATGACAAAGAAGGATATTTTAAGTCACTTCCATTTAAGATTTTAGTCTGAACAAGTTCTGATAATGAAAAAGGATAGCATTCTGATAAAATTACCCATATATCGCTTTGATTTAAAATTTCAATTTTACTCTTTGTCTCTGAGATAATTCAGTGAATTCATAAAAATTTACAGTAGTTCTAGACACAGTCTTATAAACAAGCTCTGGTGACAACCACAAATTTGCTGGCTGAAGATTTTCTTAACAAAAATATGTTACTGGTCATCAAAAATTATTACAGTTGCAATATGTTATGTCTAATGGTATTTTGAGAGACGATGAAAGATTTGTTATGGCGCCGAGAAAAGTTGTTTATCACGGTAAAGGAACTAATTTGTCCGTGATATCACCAATTTGCCGCTGGGATTGATAAGATGTAAGACTTGCAAGGACACAAATAACATGCACAAAACTAATGAGCACTTTCATATTTCCGCTGGTTGACAATGACGGACAATTTATTGGTCATCTCGGGTATATTTTTGATGGTTAAAGAACAAGAATTCACTTTAAGGAACAATTCTCCGAGTTTTATTACAAATTTGTGATTTCATTTTTTACATGAAAGCAGGTATTTTTGTTTTCTCCATGGACAAAAATGGATATGAAACCAATTTAAGATTATCTTTATGACAAATTTATATTTTTTCCCTTGATATGTGAACTAAAATATGTCATTTTTTCATTACAACGTTAATTGTTGTTTGAAAGATTGGGATATATTGCAGAATTCTTTGGTTTAAAGCAAATTTTTAACTTAAAGTGGCAGTAGTACATCTGATTTTTAGGGTAGATAAAATGATGTCAAAAAATAGATATTACCAATTGCAGGACAATGTATTCAATCAAATGAAGAAGTTTGACATTGAACGTAACATAATCAGCAAAGTTATGCTGATCTTTTTCCTTACCTCAAGTCATTAAAAAGCGTTCACGCTAAAATAGCCACCAGTAGTTTTTCCTTGATAATTCTTCTATGACTATATGTAATGAATGACCGGGTCAAGTAATGAGATGTTTGACCTTCTGAAGAAAACACATTTGGCATAAACTAATGTTATTTAGGCAATTTTAAAAGAAATACAATTTAAAAAAAAAATGCTACTTCCCCTTTAAGAGTGAATATTTCATATATATTTAGAGAAATACAAAGATTTAGACAGTGTTCATGGTTTTTACAAGAAGTCTCGCAATCTGCATTATTGCCCATCATAAAGAATTACTTAATTAAAGAATGTAAATGTTTTGGGAAAAATGATATCAAGAAGCTGATTTATATAATTACTTTGTTAGCTGATACGCGTAAAGGTTGTTGAATTAAGATTCACCTCCCGGAGGAAGATTCCAGCAGTGGTGTTTCATCTACGGTGGAAAACTCTGATGCAACTGGCGGCGTGGGATAAGCTCCACACAAAGACTGGCATTTCTTCCAATATCCTCTCCCTCAGGGGAACCAAGCTTCGCTTTCTTCCAGAAAAAGATTAATTTTGGTAGCTCACAAAAATTTTCTTAAGCATACATCCAGCAATATTGATTCAACTGTATAATTTTTGACTGGGAGACTGAAAAAATTGAAGTCGCTGATTTTATGTGTTGAAGAAATTTTAGAATTCATGTTTCAAAACATGTCCAATTTTCATTTAATTTGGGCCATCTGGTTACTGTGAATTTCTATGTCGAGTGTAACGTAGTTTCTCTGTATTTTTGGACTTGGAGAATGAAAAACAAAGTCGCTGCCTTTACATGTTTAGAATTTATGTTTCGAAACATGTCCGATTTCCATTTAATTGGGCCATCTGTTTATTGTGAAGTTTTAAGTTGATCAGTGTAACCTAGTTTCAGATGGTAAGTCATGCAGTATCACTGAATTAGAAACAGTTTAGTTTCTAGAGTAGGGATGGCCAATGTTATTAAAATTTAGATTTGGATCAGAGTTTGGTATGATAATCCTGTTTTTAGGATACTTCACTGTCTGAATACATACTTCTCTTGGGGGTGGGATAGCGCAGTGGTTAGCGAGGTCGGCTTTGGACCAAGAGGTCCGTGGTTCGAATCCTGCCAGAGGCTCGGCAACTTTGTCTGCAGTAGAGAACTGTTCTACACGCAGTCAGGTTTGGGTGCAATGCTACACTGAAATTCAGCGCAGTACCACCCATGGTTCGCTAGTTCCAGCCGATGCTCGCAGGTTTCACCGCAATGCATAGCCACATTGGTGTTGCAGGCTTTCTTCCTGCAAGAATACTAGCAGCCGCGATATAAGTGAAATAATCTTGAAAGCGGCGTTAAACACCAACTCACTTACTACAGACTTCTCTTGAATGTGCTCAATGCAGTCACAGTACACCGTTTTTATGGTTGTAGTGACAGTACACCGTTTTTATGGTTGCAGTCACAGTACACCGTTTTTATGGTTGCAGTCACAGTACACCGTTTTTATGGTTGCAGTCACAGTACACCGTTTTTATGGTTGCAGTCACAGTACACCGTTTTTATGGTTGCAGTCACAGGACACCGTTTTTATGGTTGTAAGTCCTTGGTTGGATCTTGGATCACAAAATAAGTCACATATAGAGGATACTAAACGACCTTCCATTTAATACTATTTTTATTAAACGAGTTAATGATTAAGTATAAAACGAGCGAAAGCGAGTTTCATACCAAATCATTAACAAGTTTAATAAAAATAGTATTAAATGGAAGCAAGTTTAGTATTCTGTTTATTACTTGATCTCAGTAATCAAGCATTATTACCGAAAGTGTACTAAACGAAGCATTTCCGCGACTAAGCCGCCATTGAGACGTCGGTGCCAAGATTGTGACGTCACAACCACACAATATTATGACGTCATACGGGGAGCAGTATTACACTAGTTTAATATCGCCGTATAAATATTACACTGCGGTATCTTACACGGGCGAGTAATAATATATTTTTCTATTAATGCAGATCTTTTTTTACTATTGGTAAATTCGGCCTTGCATTTGATATGAGGTTTAAATCAACTGTAATTTATCTAGGGGTATTTCCATGTTAAAATGGGAAAGCTCATGCTTAATGCATTTAAGGTTGGATCAAGAGGTTTCAGGTTTGATTTTACTGCAAGTTCATCTACCTGTACGGCCAGATGGACCAATTACATTGTCGTCATTCAGAATCTTGTCAGGTGTCCTTCTGTAAACTTCCTCATTTCTTACATCTCTAGAGATGCTATACTCCCAAACATGAAGTTTTCGGGATACTTGCGTCTAGGGAATACAAGTTCGTTAATTTGGCCAATGGCTCTATTTTATATAAATATGATACTGTTAATGTAATAATGAAAAATAATTTTACTGTCTTGAAGCATGGTATTCTACTTGTGCACATTCAGGCATTAAAATGATTGCATTACATGGAAATAATTATAACCATTTTACAACATCATTTAGTATGACTGAACATCGATCTTTGTTTTCAATTTCATAGCGACTGCTTTCCTATCTAATCAACTCTTAGTCAATATTTAGGTCAGTGAAATTAGCTTTTGGTACGAGATGTGGCTCAGTTGGTAGAGTGTCTGTTTATCACCAAGGAGGAAGGGTTTGAATTCCCAGCCATGTCATACTTAAAGATCTTAAAAGATTGGAGATGTTGCTTTCTTGCTTGATGCTCAACATTAAAAGGATAGAGCATCACTTGAACGCTGGCCTTTGGCTGCGGGCACTCAAAGAAGTTCAGAATTTACCATGTAATGAGGAAAATAAAGAGTTACTATTATGATAACAATTAAGTGATGATAATTTTAAAAGTGCCAATCTTTTCTGCCTTGACAATTAACAGTAATTTCAACTGGTTAACTAAAGGATTCCTTGCCAAAGATAGGCTATGGATCCTACAAGTAGATAGAGGGAAAGTGCACAAAAGTAGTCTTCTTGAAATTAAGCAGGGGTTAGCATGATGATCTTTTGTCTCTGGTTCAAATCTTGCCAGAAATTCTGCAAATCTTAAGAATAAAAGAGATATTCTATTTCTCGCTCTCCGTCCTATTTTCAGTGAATATGGATGAGTTTACTTAACAGCAGATTTGGTCTGTCCTGTCTTTTATTGATCAAACTACTTCGAGGGACCATAATAAACAAACAGAGAGTGACAAAGCTTGTTGTCAATCTTAACTATATATGTGTGTTGCTAGCAGCTTGAGGCTTGTGTGATACTAAAAGGGACCATTCTATCGGATTTGAGGGGGTGTCTGTGATGTAATGATATACAAGATTGCTCCAAGTGCATGACCCCACCAATTATCTTTTTAATTCTAATGAATAATTTCAAATGAATGAGTAGTTTATTCAGTATTATATTTAAAAGAAAATTATTTGATAACACATAATTAGTTCTAATTAAAAATTCATGATAACAACCCAAAAAAAGACAACAGAAAACATCAATGTGACATTGATCTTGTCAAAGAAATGAAAGAATAACTATTTTTTCCTCAACTGAGATTGCCTTGGTTGAGATTAAAAATAGTGACAAATTACTTTCATGGTTGATAATGTTGTACATGACTTGTATATTTGAAGGATGTTGAACCAAAGATTATATATCTTCTAATTATCAGTTCCTAAAATCTTGGTCCATATGATAAACTTAGTCAAGGGCCATAAAACTGTTAATATTAATTGCAACCACCCTTTATTTCTATATGTGTATCACTGATGCATATACCCAAGGCAAGTTCAAATTTTAAGAAAAAGTTGCATGATGTAAAACTGTGGGAGGTGATGATTTCCCAAGGCGTACTTAAATTCGAGCGCTCTAAGTCTACAGTCGTAACTCCAAAAAAATTAATTACATCAAGCTGAAAAGTTGAGGCATGCTTCACTGATAAAAATTTGTACAATTTCAAGCAAAAACTGTGAGGTGTTTATTTTTTCTTGAAAGGTACCTTTTCAGTAAGGTCATACTTAGTTAAAATAAATATACATTTTGTTTTGATATCTATATATTCATCATACGTATTGGAGGATGTTATTGGTGCAATAAAGTTATCTAATTAACTTAATCAAATCCGATTCTGATGATAACTAACAAAATCAACAATGCCATGTTGTACTGTGACAAGGCTTCTATGTTGTAGTGCCAATGAATGATCTTGTCAACTGCTGTTCTTGTATCCATCCCTGAAACTATGTTTCCAAAAAAAACCTTATAATAAAACCATCCCTTTTAAAACTCAATTGTCCAATTTCATAGGTAACTTCAGAAGGTAGTGGATCTTTCAGTGAGTCTCAAAGTATCAATTTCACATAATGTACTTTTGTTGGCGGACATGCTGAAACAAAGTGTATTTTGGCAGCTAGTGGCTGGCTTACAAACTTAAATCCAGTTCATTGCAAGATTCAACTGTTCGTTAACCTCAGTCCAAGATCCAAGTTAATTCCAGCGTGGTAATAATTCACAAGATAATAGCAGATTTTTATCAGTTGAAGCCAAGAACCTGATTTTTTTTTATCTCTTTTGAGATAAGTCATCTTTGAGGTCTCCTTTCGGGAAATGAGATTTCTCCATATCAGTTGGTGATGAGTCCTGCCCTGTGTGATTGCTTGCTGAAATCATCGTTTGGCTCAGAAACTGTCATTGTGGTGATCTGCATTAGAGAGAGGCGCACTGACCTGGTGATACTGTCAAGGTATAAGATAGTGGGATTAAAGGGACGGTTGTATTGAGTATAGTCATTCCAGGGTCTTGATTTTCGAAGCTCTCTTTGTGCTAAGATAGTCGTAAGCCAGTGTTAATGAAAGGTACTTACGACTATCTTAGTGCTAAGTGAGTTTCGAAAATACAGGCCCTGGTCATATATATTTGTGTGGTTGATGCATGATTCTTACCCTAATCCAGGCAAACCTGATAATGGTGTTACCATTTTGCTCTTGAATTGACAATTAAACAAAGAATAGCTCAGAATTCATTTAAATAGAAAAGTCTGAAGTGTTAACTCATTTATTGCTACAATAAAATAACATCTCAACTACAACATGACAGGGTATGTTTCATCAGTCTGAAAAGTAATATTTTATTTTTTTAGATTTATTTCTCAATGCATACAATTTTTATTTCCAAATTTTAATATTGATCTAAATACAACATTTTAAGAAATCTATTAATGTTATATATAAAATAGATTTTTTTTTAAAAATGAATCATTTTGAAAAAAGTATCATGTACATCTATAGATCATAATTACCATCAATGAATAGTTTGGGTCTTTTTTTGTAATTCAAATACACTCTGTCCATTTGTTGTCCATTACTATGTTGAAATGTCTTGCTTCTCTATTGATATGCATGTTTGAATTTGTATATACATGAACAAAAATGAATAAAGTTATAAAAAAACGAAACAAAACAAATGGTAGACTATCAAAGCAGATAGAATTAAGCTTTTTGCCTTTTTGCCAATTTTACCTGTTTTCTTAAAATTTGATTGTTCAACTAAACTGATAAAAAAGCCTGAATAATAAGGATAATGACCTTGAACATGCTAATGACTTGCAACAACGAAATTATCTGAGACAAAAAAATCTCACTTTCTAAGACAAAATCACCAAGTTAACTTGGTTCAATGCAAAGGTCTCTCAGAGACTTGTGTCTCTACGTTCTACAGAAATACAATGCACATGACAAGAATAGAAATTTGAATTTATGATGTCAAAAGTCAGCCCATAATTAAATATATAACAATGCCCAAGAGTAAAGTGGTGAAACATATATGTTAATATTGATCAGACAAAATTCTGGAGTCTCTTTGGATTTAGTATGTCTTCAAACAGAAAACATTCGTTTGTGTTCAAATAATTCAGGTTAACCGCTATCCTGCATAAGCAGTTATTTATGCTTCTTAGGCCATTTATGAGTATCTACCTCATAAAAGAAATGCTGACCTTTGCGGTGGCGGAATAGTGCAATGGTTAGTGCATTTGGCTCAGATCAAGAGGTCTGAAGTTCGAATCCGGCCACGGGCTCGGCAACTATGTCTGCAATAGAGAACTGTTCTACACAGAGTCAGGTTTTGGTGCAATGCTACACTGATATTCAGTGCAGTATCATTGGTGTTGCGAGCTTTCTCCCTGCAATAATAGTAGCAGCCACCATCTAAGTGAAATGCTCTTGAAAGTGTCCTTAAAACCCTTATCACCTGACCTGACCTGACCTTTTGGAATAAAAATATTAGCTCATCAGGCCCATAAGGCTTTATAACTTGATAACTTTGTCTGGCGGCCATCTTGCATGCGTTGTTTTGACTTCTGCTCCAGAACTGCTGTACACTCAAATTGATAATTCAGCTCATCAGACCGATAAGGTCAGATAGGCTTATGGCATGGCAAATCATCTGGCTTCTATCTTGCATAAACTGCAGTACACTCAAACTTGAAAATAGGTAACTTGCACCGAAGGGAAGGAGTCTACTATATAAATGCTTCAATTTGACAACCTTCATACACACAGCTTGAGACATTATTTGAAAGTCAGCATATAATTTGACACCTGCAACTAAGTCTGATTTAAATCAAAGCAAGCATTGAGGCTTCAGACCGATTTGAAGAGGAAAAACCCCTGATAGAATAAGTTTGAATCCCGTTAGAGTAAATTTTAAAAAACTATATGCCCTGGAACACGATCAACTTTGATTCAGAAAGATAACATTTTTAAGGTTTTGCTTTATTTAGCGATTTTTATATGGTTGACGAAATGGCCATTTATTATTGGATATCTCCATGGTTATTTTGAACCCTGTCAGAGGTCAAACCTAGCCTGTGTCATGTACGAGATGTGTAAATGTCAGTGTCTCGATGTATCGAGTCTTGTACTCTCACATGTGCGTTTTTACCCTCAGGCAACAGACATTATAATCGTCAAAGACAAACTCTCGAGTACCTTCATGTGCTTGTCATGATCAATTTTAAGTCTGAGCGTCCATTAGAGTTGAAACTGGATATACAGAACCAGGTAATTTGTAATGATTTTATGACTTCAAAAAATAAGTTAAAGAGCCACTCCGGGATTTTCATAACATATTATTTATCTTTGATACGAACTTGAATGCCATATTTGGCGATAT
Source organism: Phorcus lineatus (assembly GCA_921293015.1). NCBI lineage: Eukaryota > Metazoa > Mollusca > Gastropoda > Trochida > Trochidae > Phorcus > Phorcus lineatus. The sequence goes on along the minus strand of OV121096.1, from coordinate 22,593,790 downwards.
AAAATAAAAAAAATCTTAACTTTTCATGTCCAACAGACATATATATGACAAATACTGGTTTTCCATGAAAATCGTAAAACAGCCTTATAAATGTACAGAGGTGTAGATATCACGTCCAACATACATGGATACTAGTTATATAACTTAACAAACACTATTAACTCCTAATTGCCCTCCTGGCTGTTTTAGATAAGTCTCCAAAATTACGTTTGACTATTTGACACGCGCCACTGTCCGGTTTTCGATCATAATTGCGACGTTCTACCTTCATATTTTCACTGTAAAAAAACAAAATAGCTTTAAAATGTGTCTTTTTGGTAACAGTCGATACTCCGCGATAAAATGACACCATTGATTAAGTTTGGCATATATGACACCAACAACTCACGGAGTAGCTCTTTAAGGACAAGTCTGAAGTGTCATGTTTTTTACTATGGCACATCAATGTCTCTTCATGAAGAATTTCTGCAAGTGTGAAATGCTCTTAAAGTTAGCTGCTTGCAGATTCAATTCCAGTTCTGAAATTGAAATGTTTCCAGTATAAGCTTAAGTATATTAAATTGGCACTGATAGTGTAATTCCGAGATGGGGCTACCCGTCTTGATGTTTTGAATCTGTTCACTTGACATCCATTCACGAGATGGATTCTCTGCAGAAATCTGGTAAATCCCATTTCCCTTCACAGCAGAGAACTGTTAAAAAGATTGACACATTTGATATGCTTAATCCCCATGCATTCCCAACAACTTTTACTTCAGCACTGAAATATTCTTTGAAATTCACTCCCAAACAAACAACAAAAAGGTTACTGACACATTTGATATGCTTAGTCCCAACGCATTCCCAGCAATCTTTACAGCAGTACTCATTGAAATTAAATTCCAAACCATGGTTTACTGCAAGAGATGAATAATCTACTAATGTAGGAACACAAGGTAGATATTCCATGTCAGCTAACAACGATGACTTGTGATGTTCCATTTGCAGAACCAAATAAGATGATTTACTATTAAGAGCAGCAGTTCCCTTTGTTGTAATTTGGACAAGGCAGTAATCAAGTGGATAAGCTGTCATATGGTCAATGTTGTAACCTAAGGTTGTGAGTTTAAATCCTACAGAGGACTTGAACAAAAAATGGACAAGCATGTGTACAATTTTAAACCAGATATGACAATCTTACATTTATTCAAAGTCTAAATATCATGTACTTCTATTCATGAAAGCAGTGTCATACTTAGTCCTCAAATATTTCTCTGTGCCTTCATCAAACTTTAATTTACTCACCCTCAGATATGATTTGCTAACAACTCACCAAATGATTCTCCATAAGATTGAGATGATGCTGATATAGATAATGAACACCTTATGTGGTGTCTGCTAAATAAATTATCAACTTGTCTGGTGAGTGACGGTGTCTGTGTATGTTATTGCTTCTTCTTTGCATGCTCCGAGCTGAATTCAATTTGGCAAGTCAAATTTGATAAGCTGTTGTTTGCCTTTTTCTGGGTCAGTCTGTACAAAGAGTGATTAGCTTGGTTAAGTCAACAAGTCTTTGAAGCTCTGAACATCAGACCCTGTTAAGAGCTTCAGTCTGACCAGATTATGACATCATTTACTTTGAGGAGGTGTTTTTAAGAGAAAATGACAAATTTAGCGTAGTCATCTTAGCTATGTTAAAGGCAAGTAGATTTTAGTGACTTTTATCTTTATTTTTTTCATATCCAAGAGGCAGTAACATGGGTTTTTTAATAAAAAAAGTGATCTCATGAAGATAATAATAAATGTTTCAAATTCCAAGACAGTGTTAATTAATCAGTTTTGAAACTAATGTACCATGTTCAGATGGATGATTAAAAGATGTTCACAAAGAAAAAGTCGGCAGTGGTTTTTGCTTCATACTTTATTATTTCGTCTTCGACAACGGATGTAATAGATGTTAAGAGTAATGAGATGTTTTGACCATCTGAAGATAATACATTTGGCATAATTAGACTTAATTTATTATGAAAAATATGAAGAAAAACATTGTTCTCCAAACATGCTTTTGCTCCATGAAGGGCTGTAATGATTTTGAGACAACACTACTCTGATCAAGCCTATCAAGTGTTTATAATTATCATAAATTGTTTCATCAGAACAAACGCTTAACGAGTTTCAGTGAAATAAGATAACATTGTAAGCATGCATTGTTCTTAGTAATAAGAAATTATGTCCTGAATAAAAAAATTAATGTTGAAAGTAATGCCTTCTTTATGACTGTAATTAGCTTTGCAAAAATTCTTGCCAACTCATTGCACCTAATTTTCAAGTTATCTACTGGCTGAAATATTACCAAAGCTGTACTAAGATGTTGTGTGTTAAATTCCATTAATTGCTGTTCTCAGAAGATTTTTAGCTATGTGACAACTGAACCTACCATTTCCCTCAAGGTTAAATAGTTAGACGAATTACTTATCATTTGTTGATAGCCTTCTCTTGTATTTATCAAAACTATAGAATGAGTTAATCTCAAAGTCTGATCCATTTTACTCTGGCAAAAGAGGATTAAGAAATCTGTTTTATGTCGATTGCTGTATCTATATACAATACATTTTTTAATTACTCACCTGTGGAAGATACTGCAGGGTATTATTTATAAGGCGATATTAAACTATTGTAATGCCGCTGCACGTATGACATCACAATATTGTGTGGTCGCAATGTCAACAATGTTGGAACCTTCATCACAATGGTGGCCAAGTCTCGGAAATGTTTCCTTCAGTACACTTTTGGCAATCATGCTTGATTATACTGAGGTGAATTAATAAACATAATACTAAACTTCCTTTAATTTGATATTATTTTTATTAAACTCGTTAAGGATTTGGTATCTAACTCGCTTTTGCTTGTTTTATACCTAATCATTAACTCGTTAAATAAAAGTAGTATTGAATGGAAGGTCGTTTAGTATCCTCTATATATAATAAAATCATTGTATCTTCAACATCCTATCCACACTGCCCAGAGTCTGAGGTGAATCTGAGGTACAGCGTTAAGTCAGTGTAATCAACTGAGAACTAACTTCTTGCATCTCCGAGAGAGAAAATTGTAAGTTTATTATCTCCGTAAAAATTATTAATGGCAGGTATAGCCTCTTGAGGCAAGTTGACAACGTTGTACTGTCTCTAGCATAATCCTCAGTGCTCAGAGAGGTCAAAATTGTAGGTTAGAGTAATCATCTGAGTAACTGATTACTGTCTTTAAGTGGAAAAAGACAGTCTGGAAGAGGTCATTCTCATCAGACTCTTGAACACAGACATTGCCTTCAGGGAGGAGTCAAGAGGTTGTTGTCTTTGTATCAGGGCTTCATTCTGGTGTCTGATGATAAAAAAACAATGAAAACATCAGGGAACATGATAATTTCAGCTGTCAAACAAGTTTAAACATTTTCATTGGCCGTTTTAATGGTATCTCTATCCATTGATGAAGGGAGATTACCTAATAGTCAAGTTGATTCAGAATCGCCTAACTGGATTTGCAGATAACTTAAGCCGTTGAGAAACCAAAATTGTTCATTCAAAGAGTTTTCTAATCTCCTTTGTTCTACAGATTTTCTGCAAATCAAAAGAAGAATTCTGCCGATTTAAATGTTAGCCCAGAGGCTTCAGACATAACAGAAACTTGTCTGTCTTCTAACCTTTGTTTTGCAAAGGTTACTTGGAGAACAACAAAGATTTTCTTGGGGTCCTTTGTGAGGTCGTTTGGCAATTGACAATCCAATACTCATGTCCTTTACTTTGCATGACTTCCAACTATTGCAGATCCTTTGGTTCCAGATCATTCATCTACTACTGTACCAACTTATCGGAATTTCCTTCCAAAGTAGTTCAAAAACTCCCATCAGACAATGCTTCAAGCAAATGCAAAAACGGTATTTTTTTCAGCAAGCTTATGACAAACACAGGCAGTGCAATTAGCAACTGTTCTGCAGATGGCATTTACAAAGATGAGTAATCATTAATACATTTTAAGGTGGAAAAATATATATAACATTGTAAAATTGGGTGAAATATCTAGGAGCTTAATGATTTGGATGGTAAGTTTGAACAAATGAAAGCTGGTTTCTGGAAGTTGAAGAATTTGGGGGATAAGGAATGATCCAAGGAGAAAATTGTAAAAAAAACTTGTTAATTCTCTTCATGATTTTACTCTTTAAAGCGGTGTTAAACCCAAAATCCCCTCACCTTGAACCTGTTTCAGATTTTGAGTGAATGGTCTATGTCATAGATAAAATATGTTAACTACCAAGAACCCTGAAGGAGAAATTGTTTTCTTCTCCAGTTTGACATTGTTGTGTAGCAGTCACACAGTTAAGGATCATTGTGAATAGATTCAATGCAATTTTAAGTGTCCTTCACGTTACAAGTAAAAGCATGGTAAACAGCACTGGAAGTAATCAATGCTCGGGTATTTGGACTCTGTGATTGTAGTAGCATTAGTGCAATCAGAGCACACTTTCTGACAGCAAAGATCACAATTAATATGCAACATCACAAAGAGATGGTCTTCAAAATAAAACTGACTTATTGTAGCTAAAAGCCAGATCATGTCCTAGGTCAGTTTATCATTTCAAGGACACTGAAAATCTGAAGGACATCACTTTTCTGTTCATTCCAACTGTTTTGTGTTCTTATGAGTTTATGTAGTTCCCTTTACACATATCATTGATCAAAGACAAAATCCATATTACTAGAATACTTTAAAACTGTCATTTGAATACCATGAGGGCTTTGATGACGTTGTCTGTAATAGAATTCAGCCCATTTGCACAAATAGCCCTTAGGGTAAGGGCCCCGACCTGTCCTTATATGGCCTATACAGCTCATTTTGCCAACACTGCTATTGAACAATTTAATGGTTGAGTTCGAATCCCACTATAGGCTCGGCAACTTTGCCTGCAGTAGAGTAACTGCTGTAGAGAACTGTTCTTAATGCAGTAAGGTTTGGTTGCAATGCTACACTGAATTTCAGCACAGTATCATCCATGGTTCGCTAGTTCCAGCCGATGCTTCCATCTTTCACTGCAATGCATAGCCATAGTGATGCAGTGGGCTTTCTCCCTGCAATAATACCAGCAGCAGTGATGTTAGTGAAAAAATCTTGAAAGTGGCGTTAAACCCCAAATCACCCGATCTCAACCAACCTCTACCAACAACAATTACAAATTGAAATTTATGACAGGGTCATCCAAACTTTAGGTTAGAGTCTTTTGTGAAATTTGATTACTCATTTAAGTCTCAAAGGAGTGTAGTTATTTATAGTAAATAGCCATTAATAGCCATAAACATCTCTTCATGTTAAAACAGTTGAGGAAAAATTGTCTTCCATTGAAGGCAATTAAATATGTATTATAATAAACGATGAAATATCTAATTATTATGAGTGAAGAATCTTTCAAAGAGCTTTGTAATAACTTATAAACTATCGAACCAATTATGATTCTAATGAGCTAGAAAATGAATCTTTTTGATTGAGAAATTTATAGTACAAATTAAGGTTTTTTATGAACACAATCCTTTTGAAACAAGATATCTAATAACTGTTATAAATATTGTTGATTACCACAGGACCCAAGATATTTTTTTTATAGAAATGAGTCAAAAAGGCATTACCGTATTCGACGTGATAAGCGCCCGGGGCGCTTAAAAAATTGGTAAAAGGGGGCGCTAATTAAAAATAAAAATTGTCCTCAAGTTAAGTCTTGAAAGTGGTTTCTTATGATACATATGTCTTTGAAATATGGTTTTATAACTTTTATCAGTTTGATTGTGGCTGGGGGTCTTGAAATACCCTGTATTCTTCACTTTAGTGGAAGTAAAAGACTTATTGCAAGACTGAAAAACCTCACTCAATGAATCAGCATGCAAGGTAAGCAATGTTGAGAGGTGGGCGCTAAATCAGGACTCATATTGTTCAGTCAAAAACGTGGTGGGTGGGCGCTTATAGGGGAGTGGGCGGTTATTAAGTCGAATACGGTATTATTATTTTATTTGATGTTAGAAAATATCATATTATTGTGCCTTTAAAATGTTATTTGTTATTTTCTTTTTCTCTTTCAAACCAATAGATAAGTTGATAATGTTAGTTTGTATTGATCATATTATCCAGGATGGATTGTGCCCAATAGAAACTTAATGACGACCCGTGCCATATGTTCATCTTGGCTTTCAGACCTGTTGAGCTATGAAGGATGTTGCTAGGCATTCTTTCCCAACAGAGGTAGCTCCGTCATAAATTCCTACACTACATCTGTCCTACGAAGGTTTCTTGAACATGAAATGTAGAACCCTGATCGGATGCAAACAAAGTTAGTTGTGCAATCAGGGAAGCCGTTTCAAAAGTTATCATTTAAATCGTCTAAATTATTTCTGTGAGCTTTCCAAAAGCAAAACTTTATTTGAAAATGCACCTTTCACTTTGAGTCTTCTTATACAGAACACATACGCCTCATTTAGCGACTGCATCAACAAATATGTTATTCATGCATTCGGTGTTTTCATTGGCTGAAATATTGCCAGGTAGTTTAAGTTGCAATATCGCGCCATAGGGGCAACTGCCAGAAGCCTGAGAATCCTTCATATTAAGACAAAGGTTGTAGGAATTTATGACGGAGCTTACTCTGTTGACTGGTGGTTTGCAGTTCATATATAGAGATAGTTAGTTTTTCCTGTAAGATTTATGAATTCAAATTGAATGTTTTCAAAAATCACTAAATGTTCCTCTTCTTTTTTGCAGGTAAGTTGGTGTTATTGGAATATATCGTTACCTGTACAGGTAAAGTACTGTGAAGTCTTTGAGTAACATTTACCTTTTGGTAGTTAATCATATTATTTTCCATATTGTCCAAATATTATCTAAATGTAAGTAAGGACATATTTTCAACACTTTAGCATTGTTTTACATTTTTTGTTCCTCTATCGATATATAACAGCAACAAATTATATAGCATCGTGTAGCGTAGCGATGTCATACAAAATTTTTTGCTTTTATACATCGATAGAGGCACAAAAAATGTAAAACAATCCTTATAATTACAAAATCAACTCTACTTCTGATTTTCTGAATAATTTAAACAAATCTTGAATAATTGTCGTTAACCTTACATTAGTCTGCAGTTTGTTACACATGACTATATTTGTGGTGGAATTCAAATTGAGAAATAGATGAACTAAAACGGAAATTGATTTAATTTCTTTTTCATCAGCATTGACGATCATGCAATCAAAGTTCGTCTTTATTTTAAGTTCGTGCGCATTTTTGGAATAATCCTCATTAGCTTATCACGTGACATTCAAATGGCTACCTTTTGGGAAACGATTCGAGCTGTCAACCTTCAGGACACGTAGTTAACAAAATAAAGAGGTTTCAGTGAAGGTAATAGTTTCTCTTGGGGGACGAAAGTATTATCTGGTTATCATCACAGTTATGAAGATGATGAGATGCGGGCAATTCTTATTTTGCAAAAGAATCAAAATAACGCTCTTTTGTCATATAACTGGACTAGCCGTTGCTTCAATTTGTTCTGTCAGATTGTGACGTCATAAAGAATATATGCACGATGAATAAATGCAAAGTTTTTCTGCATTCATCGAGAAACGGTTGCATGTTTTTGAGAGCACTCGTCCAATCACAATCTCCGAAAAACGTGTAACAACATCATTTCATAATTATTTCTGCATAGCAACAATTTAGTGTTCTAGCCTAGGTGGGGCCAGGATAGTGCAGTGGTTAGCCGGTCCAACTTGGGATCAAGAGGTCGGTGGTTTGAATCCCGCCAGGGGCCGTAATGGTGTTGCGAGCTTTCTATATGTATAAGTGAAATACTCTTGAAAGCTGCGTCAAAACCCCATATAAACCTCACCTCACCCCTAGGCTTGGTGCCTGTAATTCATCTTCAATTGTTCGTGGCTGACGAAAGGGAAACAGATAGTTTACAAGCATTTAAACAAGCAATGCAATCTCACTCAAGTTGTATTTGTAAACTATGTATTAGGCTCGGTTTACTATGTGTAATAAAAATTGTATAAGCTGAGGTTTACCTAGCCTAATATAATGTTGTTTTTTTTGTTTATATAGTGGAATCGGTAAACCTCGCCTATTACAATTTTTATTGTGGATAAAGTGATATTTAGTATATCAAAACATACGAAGGTAATAATCTCTTTATCATATAATGTCATTTTGAAATAAACCTCCTTTTTTTTTCAAGTTTGTGTCCCCTCTACATATAAAAAGGCAATTGACAAGGCGGCAATGTTTGTTTACATTGACGCCCACGTCTGCTAAACACACCAAAGTCGACATATCATTTGTATTGCTAAGGAAACGTTTTAGGATTCGCTCTTCTTGGTATGGAGCTAGCGAAAGTAGTGAAACCTAGTTACCCTCATTTGCATTGTTATCAGGGATCTGATAACATATGATTACAAGATGGGTTTATTGCACCGATAACACTGCCAATTTTATGAAAGGTGCACATCAAAAACTGTCATTCAGTGCCAGCAGTAAAAAGAATGGTCACTCTTGTGATTTCTCTCTATGGATAAAGATATTTGATAATATGGCAGTCGACAGAGATATGTGCAAATTGCGAAGAACTGAAATACTGTTCAAGCAGGGCCAAACACTTATATACTTGCTCATAAAGATGGATAATAGATAGCAACATTTATCAACAATGACCTCAGTGCTTCATCTTCATTGAGTGCTGTACTTTAGCAATGAAGAACAGAACAAAATTATCCATGACATGTCCTTCAGGACCCATTCAGAGGAAGCTTTTCACATTATATACTAATGGACTGAAGGTGGAGCTATTAGAAAGCACTTTGGACAAGTCTAAGCCGATGAGACGTTAAACTTCATTCATCTAGATTAGTCCGTCCTTCTGACCAGACTCTGGAAGATAGATTTGGGTGGTCAACTACTTGCTGTCTCATTAACCTTTCAATCTATCTCATTGGTCACTTGGGGTTAAATGGTTCTTCTGTCTGAACTGATGAGGTTTGACTTTTTGAAGTTTTGGTAAAATGTAAGGTTGAGATTGAGTAAAGTACTATAAATTTGCCACAAGTTTGCTTTCAGGTTTTACCAAATGCATAGGGACAATGTAGTTGCATTCTTTCTGGTAATGGATTGGGATGGTTAGATGTCTATCGCTTGCATTAACCTTTCAATCTATCTCATTGGTCACTTGGGGTTAAATGGTTCTTCTATCTTGAGTGATGCAGTTTGACATTATGAGCTTTTGGTGAAATGTATTGTTGTAATTGTGTAAAGCGCCATAAATTGACCACAAGTTTGCTTCCAGGTTTTACCAAAATGCATTGGACTTGGATCCTTTCTCCTAGTGGACTTGGATTCTTTCTCCTAGTGGAGATGGATGGATAAATATCCTTGGCTTTCGTTACCCTTTCAATCGATCTCATTGGTCACTTGGATCTTCTGTCTTGATTGATGAGGTTTGTGGTTATGAGGTTTTGGTGAATAATGATACTGGGATGAGTAAATCCCTATGGAATGCATTAAAGGGTCCACAAGTTTGTAAATATGCTTACTTGAGATTGATGGGGGTGGTCAGTCACTTGCTATCTAATAATTTGTTAAAGTTATGTCACTAGTCTTTTGGGGTTTAATGGTTCTTCAGATGTGCTGAAGTGACTTGAGGGTTTTGTTGTTACTGTATTTTGGTCAATAAGCATTATTATCGATATATACAGATATCAACAAAATAGCTAGATATTCTGCACTCAAAATTACCTCTCAATTGATCTCATTGCTCACTTGGGATTTAATGATTTTTTATCTTGACTGTTTGTTTACCAAAATGCGTAGGGAGAGTTGAATTGCAGTCTTTCTTTGAGATTGATTCGAGTGGTCGGGTATCTTGCTGTCTTATCAACCTCTCAGTCAATCTCCTTGTTCACTTTGGGTTCAAAGGTTATTCTGTCTTGTTTAATTTGGTTTTTGGTGGACTGTGCTTGAGCAACGGTCCATTAACAGCTCCACGATGTTGCTTGAAGGTTCCTAACAATGCACAACCACAATGGCTTTCCAAAAAGTGCTTTCTTTGAGATGGATCTTGGTGTTTCACTAACCTTGTTCACTTGTGGGTCAATGGCTCTAGCTTCTGTCTTGATTTATTAAGTTGAGGTTATGAGGTTTTGGTCAATTATGATGTTGATATTCAGTAAAGCACAATTGATTATCAACTAGTTTTCTGGCAGGTTTTACTAAAATTCAAGGTCACAATGGAGTTTCATTCTATCTGAGAGAATGATTGGGTTGGTCAGATATCTTTCCCTCTATATCTATGTTATTGGTCACTTGGGGCTTGAAGGTTCTTCCATCTTCTTTTATTAGGTTGAGGTTTTGCTGGAATGTAATGTTGCAATGGCTCAAGTAACCATTAACAGTCTGTAGGTATGTTTTCAGGTTTTATCAAAGTGCATTGCCAGAATGAATTTGCAGGAATTCTTCCAGAAATAATTAAATACAAGTTCTGTAGTTTAATGACTTAGTCTTAATTGAATTGAGTCCTCTTTCTGATACACATCCTACACAATATCAGGGCCGGCATTAACAAATCTTTGTTTTTCAGATTTTTTCTCAAATAAAGGATGTCGAGAAGTGACAGTTATAATTGGTTGAGAAGGTGAAAATCAATGTTTAAGCTAATTTCTTGATTGAATGAAGATAATTCAAATTGGTTCTTAAAATTATTGTTCCTTTCTAAGTGGGTCCTGGAAAGAATTGTGAAAGCCATTTTTTTAAGTGGCCAATCCTATAGCTCCAAGGTTCCTGCAAGAGATGGGTTTTGTGAAATTATTTGTAACGATTCTGAAATATTTCATTAAGCAGAAATTTATGCTGCTATTTATCTTCCTCTAAGATTGACAAACTTTTAATGACTGAGTGGGTTCTTAAGTAGTGTTAATCTTTATATCACAAAATAAAATGATAATTTAATTGTTGCATTCATGTAAAGGCAAGAACAGTTCTTTTAAAGATATTTAAGCACTTGACAATATTTAGATCTCAATTATGAAAGGGTTGGATTAAAAAAAAATTCAAAATCTAAGATATTTTTTATCCCCCTGAATCAATAATCCTTGAAGCATTATTTAAGCTTCCTTTAGCAATATGTTTCGGCACTCTACTGTATAACCTGAACAAATTTGTTCTTTTGAAAAAAATCTCAATTGCCAGAGGTCTAATAAGTTAGTGAATGTGCTCTAAACATTATATATTAAAAAATACTCACTATGTATAAACTGGTACTTACACAGATAACCAACTCCATTGTCTTGAAGCACGAAGCTGTAAACAATGAGAAATTATCTAAAAGTTCTTCATCTAAAATTACCAAAGGTTGAATGAGTGAGTGTATTCATGGAGCCAGGTTGGAAATTGCCCGGGGTTTCAAATCTGATCAAGTTTGCTGATAAATTAGTTTGTACAATGAAGCTAGTAAATATGAGGGGACTGTGAGCATGATTTCATTATCCAATTCACAAACAAGGAAATAGCAAAAAAATTTTTTGCCTGTAAGGAACATCTTCAATTCTGATGCTAATTCAAGCTGAGAATTGAATTATTTTTTCTTGGAATTTTCTTAAAGGCAGCACAGATAGCAGATTAAGTCACCTTAGTGTTAAGAGCTTTGTGAATGCAAGTTCAAATTATTGTATATGTATAGAGTCATAGCTGTAGGTATAGCTTAAGTATCCATAAATTTCTAAATTTGATCCTATTCAATTTAAGCAGAAATATTGATTTATTTGTACTATATAGGGTATCAAAACAATTTCTGATACTGTTTTAATGATTATGTTTAAAATCTAATTAATTGTTTTTGTAAATTTCTTAAAGGTAAGAACTGGGTGAAATAAACTTAGTCTTATAGACCTTTTTGCATGCAAGGACAATTAAAGTCTTAGCTGATGTAGCTAATGTCCACAAAACAATTTCTAAGGTATGATAATACTTTAGCTTCTTGTTTAACAAGTTAAACATATTTGATTTTGATGCTCATTTTGTCTGAGAAGACACACCGCTAATGGCTGAAATATTGCCAAAGAGGCGTTGAACAATAACTCACTTACTCACCTTACTGAGAACAATTCAATTTTTATCAGAAAGATCTCAAAGTGCAACAGATTTCAACTGACTTCCTGTCCTGTGTGTATCGGTAGGGATTACAATGTATTCCAACACTGACATATCCCTAAATGAAGCCATTAATTGAGTTAAGGTATCCTTAGCTTCTTAGGCTAAGGTGTTTTTACAAATAGGTCAATATTACAGTGTATTTCATTGTTAAAGTATCATGGTAATGACAATAAGCTAAGATCCCCTTATCTGTTTAGACTTGGGTCTTTATATGCAAGTAAGACTAGGTTACGGTGTATTTCAAGTATTTGGTGAAAACAATATGCTAAGATCCCCTTATCTGTTTAGACTTGGGTCTTTATGCAGGTAAGACTAGATTACGGTGTATTTCAAGTATTTGGTAAAAACAATATGCTAAGATCCCCTTATCTGTTTAGATTCAGGTTTTTATGCAAGTAAGATGAGATTACAGTGCATTTCATGGTTGAAGTATCATTTATTTGGTAAAAATAAAAAGCTAAGATCCCCTTATCTTTTTAGATTCAGGTCTTTATGCAAGTATAAGACTAGATTACAGTGTATCAAATTATTGAGCTAGCATCGCCTTATTTCTTAAGTCTTATGTCTTTTCTTCAAGAAGTTTTAGAAGACAATGTGTTCTACCTCTGAAGTATCATTTGTTTGATTTATTGAGCTTGAAATGTCCTTATATGATTAGTGAAAGGAGCTTAAACCACTAGTAAAAGCAAGAATCTTAGGAATTCCAAATATCCTGGCAGTGCCTTGGGAAATTCTTCAATTTTGTTGCTATTTTATGATGAGAACTGATTAATTTACTTTTTAGCATTCTTAAAAAATTAGCAGATTTTGCTGAGCATTCTATTTTCTTGAATTATCCAATGAAAGATTTTAATGAGACAATTCAGCTGGAATAGTGGAAGACTTGTCAGTATTCTTCATTTGTAATTAGAATAAACCTCATTTTCATGATCACCACTCACAATTATTGGCATTTCCTGGGGTTTGAAGCTCCCTGTTGATTTTGGTTTTGAGATTTAGACTTTAAGAAGTGTCATTAATTGAGCTTCAGATGGAGAAATTATAAAAGACAATAGAAAATGCTCTGTTTGATTGTTACCCCTTGTTCAGCTTTTTTGTTTAAAACTCTTAACATATGGTAGTGATCTGTCATATGCAGGAAGTTTTTTTATGAAACGTTCTCAGGAAATACTATCAACACTTTTATATACTTTTTCAGTTTTCAGATGCTAATTCCATAAAGCTTTGAAATTCTTAATGTGCAAATGTTTTGAAAATCAAAATTTTTTGTCAAATACAAAAACATCTTTAGTTGTAATGTTTTTGCTTATGAGACATTCTGTAATAGATTATGTTGTCAATTCTATAGTAAATTACCACTTTGACATGCTTAAAAATTCTTTGAAAATCTAAACTTGTTTCTTGCTTACATTTTTAAGCCTTTAAAAACAAAAATATCTTTACCATATATATTTCTTGCTGGACAATGAAGCTACTTAAACAAACGTTCATCCTTTCCTGTCAGTAAAAGATGGGTTGTACTTGAGAACATCACACAAAGAATGCTCATTCTGTCAGTTGTCTAGTCTATCTAGTCCATCTAGTCCATCTAATTCTGGCAGTAGACGTCATGTGTGGAGAAAGGATTATTGAGACATGAACGGATTCTTATCTTGGTAAAGAAATATTGTATTGGTTCTTATGATTCTGGTGAATGACATGATGTTTGAGATATAGGCATTTTACACACCTGATATTGGCATTATAACCACATGTAGGCATTACACACACTAGATATAGGCATTACATACCAGATTTAGGCATTGTACATGGCAGATAACAGCTTTACACGCAGCAGATATAGGCATTATACACACCTTATTTTAGCATTATACACACCTTATATTGGCATTACATATACCAAATGTAGGCATTACACACAGGAGATGTAAGCATTACACACAGCAGATATAGGCATGACACACACCACATATGTAGGCATTATACACACCAAATGTAGGCATTAAAATTCAAGAATTGTAAAAAACTGCAAGTAAAGCATTAACTATTCTGAGCATGAAATTTAGTTTCCAATTGTTTTATCAATGTCCCATGAATAAGGTTAATTGCAATAAATTGAGTTCAAAATGGTTTTATTTTTATGCCCATGATTGCTTAAGATATACCAAACTGAAGATACAAAATGGCTGTCTTTGTCCGCATCAGTTCTCTAGCGACTACCTGTGGTAGAGAGAAAGGTCATGTTTTCACATCGTTTCCTTGCTAATTCAATATTCCCTTGTAATCTGATTGTTTCTCTTTCTGATAGACTGCCAGACTGACATGGCACAATGTTCCTGTCATATTTGTTATTTTGAAGAAAAAAAGTGTTGGAAGAAAGGTTATGGTTAATAGGAATACATATCTGACTGGCTATTAGCATTATATATAAGGCCAGGCAATAGAGAGACAGAGCTATAAACTTCATCTATGTAGATCATTACAGATCTTCATTTTCAAAAGCACTCTTACTAGATATCTTCATTGCGTGGCATTTTAGAAGTTGGTAAGATGAAGAAATAGGAAATTTATGGAGCAACAACTTCTTTATTGCAAAGAGATGCGACGTTTCGGTGTAGATACGAACACCGTTATCAAACATCACTTGCTTGATAACGGTGTTAGTATCTGCACGGAAATGTCACATATCTTTGCAATAAAGAAGTTGTTAATCCATAAATTTCCTATTTCTTCATCTTACTAGGTAGTTTGGCTATCATCCTTACATTTTACTTTTATCATAAGAATCTAACATTTCACTGTGTTTGTGCATGTGGTTCCATATTAATGAGCAAACAAGGTTGTCTTAAGTTAAACTCTCTTCGTACCAACTGAAAATGGTCCATATTTTGCAACAGCTTAAGCTATCCTCAGCTTGATAATGAAATTTAACCATAACCCAGTAACTTAAAGGGGCTTTGTGAAGGTGTCATGATTTTTTCACAAATTGAATTGATAAAAGTGAGATGAGATCTCTTGTGTAAAATATCCCTCTTTCTAATACTGAACCTACTGACGCTGTACATGTCTTGAGCTAATCACCTTTTTCTTACTTCGATATCTGAAGGGGTCCGAATTTTGTTTTGACTCGGAAATCCACATTGTGTTGGTGAAATTCAAATGAGACCAAATCACTAAAGGGGCTTTGTGAAAGTGTCAAAGTTTTTGCAAATCTTAATTAGCCTGATAGTTAATTAATGATAGTGATCGAGCTAAGCTCTACTTTGAGGGATGAGATTAGCCCTCAAACCACTGAAACGATAAATTTGGAACTAATGGAACTTTGTGTAAGGGGGTGCAGACCTTAGCATGGATTGATTGTACCTTTAACAAAGTGATAAAAAGGTTCCCTTTGATAAGAAAGGATTGTACAGTTGAAATCAGATAATGTATGGTTTGAAGATGTTGTAAGCCTAGTGATAACCAAATGCCAACGAAAATCTTCTGACTCGGGCATTTTTCTTCAAGCTGATCAATTGATGCTTTGATGGAAACTCCAGGCAAGTGATAAAGTGAGCTCACATTTCCTTGTCTGAAGAGGTTTTTCTGCAAAAAAAGATTTTTTTTCATTACATTTGCATGAATTATTGAATGTCCTCAACCTTCATTGGAAATGGTACAAAACCAATGAATGATATTTATGTCATTGTGGTTCTGTGGAATCAAACCTTTTTCAGATGTAGCAAAAAAAACAAATACTATAATATATATATATATTATTATTTATTATTTATTTATTTTATTTATTTATTTTTTCATTTATATATTTATTTATTTATGTATTTATATATTTATTCTGAAATAAGTCTGAGTGTAAATACCCTGAAATGATGGCGAGGATTCTATGAGGCTCTTAGAAAATAGCTTTGTAATATTACTGTTGACAGTTATGATTACTTTGTGAGAAATTAGGACAATTAAATTAATGCTGCTTTGCATTAATTGATAATTTCACACAGAAGTATGAAACAGTGAAGATAAATTGAGTTTTTAAAAAAAGTTCCCAAATTGAAATTTTATCTTAATTTGAAATTGTCAAAATATAGGATAGGTCAGATCTGTAAACCAAGTAATAGGAAAAGGCCCACATCTTAATATTAAAGCAGTTGAATATATTCAGGTAGCAGACCATTGGAGTGTCAATTCAGAGAAATCAAACCTTGTTAACTATAAGGTAATAATATATGTAAACTATAATGGTTTAATTGGCCAGTGAAAATATCTGGAGACTGAAAGATGAAGGGATAACTTTGGAGGATACTTGAGGCCTCTGATGTATGTGATGTCCTTACTTTTGTCCTCAGATTTGTCCTCCGGCACTGATGTGTATGTGTGATCTGCAGACACCCAGGAATATCAGAGAGTTGCTTTCCTTTGAATTAATTCCATTCTCCTCGAAGAAGCAGGAGCTTTGCATGCTTCCTGTAATGTCACTCCTCAAACCCCCCTTTCACCCCCCCCCCCCCCCCCAATATAATATGTTTCAAATATTTGTTTAGGTTCATTATTAATTTTTGTGCTTTTGAGGTGAGGTGAACATGGGTTTAATGCCGCTTTCAAGAGTATTTCACTTTTATCATGGCAGCTAGTATTATTTCAGGTTTCAGGGAGAAAGCCCGCAAAAATGATGTGTTTATGCATTGCACCTCTAGCCATGCATGACCTATACTTATGTCAGCCAAAATGACTTGCAAAGATTGGCCTTGACACATTTCCCCAACTTTTCCTTTCTTTTTCAAACTTCTCGCCCTAGCTGCTGCTACTGATCGTAATATTCCACAATATTCCAATGAGAAATCGTTTGAGAATTGCAACTTTTTGCTGAAGAAGGCGCTGCACTCATAACAGGAATTTTGACAGGTTTATAATAGCCATTTATAAAGACTGGTGTAATTTAAAGCCATACAGGGGAAGATGTGCATTGCAGTTAAAATTTCAACCTTCGGCTTCAACTAGCTAACCATGTTTTGTTTACAGTGAAATTCAGTATAGCATTCTTTTATGCTTGTATGTTTTGTCTTTAGATAGGGGCGGGATAGCGCAGTGGTAAGCACATTCGGCTTCGGATCAGGAGGTCCGTGGTTCGAATCCCGCCAGGGGCTCGGCAACTTCGTCTGCAGTAGAGAACTTTTCTACACGCAGTCAGGTTTGGGTGCAATGCTACACTGAAATTCAGCGTAGTACCACCCATGGTTCGCTAGTTCCAGCCGATGCTCGCAGGTTTCACCACAATGCATAGCCACAATAGTGTTGCTGGCTTTCTCCCTGCAATAATACTAGCAGCCACGATATAAGTGAAATAATCTTGAAAGTGGCGTTAAACCCCAACTCACCTCACCTCACCTCTTTAGATACTTGCAATAGTTCATAAATTAGATTGTTTGTTTAAATGAAATTTTACAAAGATTTTGTTTCTATTTTATTCAAATTCACATTAAAAAACATCTGTCACATCTATTTAGTTCAATGAACCTAAGGTTCTAATTTTCCGTTTCAAATCACAAATGAAAACCAGTGTCAATTCCTCAAGTTTGATTCCAACTAGGAGATATAGAGCTGAATTGGCTGAAACAACAGAAAATAGAGATCATAAGTTTCAGTCAGCCCTTGGGCAAGTTTAACATACAGAACTTAGTCAACATTCCTTCCCTGTCAAAATAACCCATTAAAGCTGCTATGAATAATTTTAAATTTCATAAATTATCATTGTACCATCCAAAGAAATGCAGAAAGAAATAAGTTGTCATACATACCATTTTGTTTGACCTTCTAGTCCATCTGAATCTGCAAATGAGATGTGGGAGACCATTTCCCTGTTTAAAGTTCAAACCATATGCTCTTCCCTCTAGCAACAAGAGTTTCCCAGCTTGCATACACAAATATATACACAAATACACACTCAAATACATACACAAATACATACACAAATACATACTCAAATACATACACAAATACATACACAAATACATACTCACACAAATATCAACTCTCACATTCACAGACTCGCTCACATACTCATGCACATAAATTTGGCAAAGAAATTTGCAGTTCATGTACTTTCAGACTAAATGCAGTATAGTAACACCTTAATACTTGTTTTCTCTCAAACAATATGTACACTCATACAAATTTACATACAAACAAAATCGAATCATTTTCTGAACATTACACATGTATTCATATACACTGAATATTTTAATTTACATGTCACATTTTTACTTTCTTCAGAAGTTATCCCAATAATTCATTGTCTTCCTTAAAGCTTTTGCCATTAAATGAACTTAAGAGTTTGACCTTTTTTGTCACAGCACAGAATTGAATATTCAGAAAAGTTCATCTACATAATGCAGAAGAAAAGAGTATCCGAATACCAAGAACATATGGCTGTAATTCAGAGCATCCATCAGATAGAACACTGGGCTATATTTTCGAAGTTCAATGTGCTAATTAAGACAGTTGTAGGTACCCTACCCTTGGCTTAATACTTTTTGTTAGTGCTAAGAAAGTTGTAAGCACCATTCATTAACGTTGGCTTAATACTATCTTAGTGCCGAGATAGTTGTATGCACCATGCATACACTAACGTTGGCTTAATACTGTCTTAGTGCCGAGATAGTTGTAGGTACCATACATTAATGTTGGCTTAATACTATCTTAGTGCCGAGATAGTTGTAGGCACCATGCATACATAATTAACGTTGACTTAATACTGTCTTTGTGCTGAGATAGTTGTAGGTACCATACATTAATGTTGGCTTAATACTATCTTAGTTTTAAGATATTTGTAAGAAATGTATATCTGGGTTCTTTTTCAGAAGGAACGAAAACCAGATGTTAGAAAATGAGTTACTGCTTATGTTTTTTGTAAATACCTTGAACTTGAATCACTTAACCTCATTGCAACAAGTAAAAAGAAAAAAGTTCTTGCAGGAGCGTCAAACAATGATGAATTGAGTGCAGATTTGTAATCTTGTTTCAACTGCTTCAAAGTGTCCTAATCCCATTTGGCAAAATTGATTTGATGATTTCTCTAATGCTGTTTGATTCCAGCAAAATTCAAATTGGAATTAAAAGTGTGATGTGTTAAACTTCTTATGTTAGGGATTAACTGAGATAAGAAGGAAAGAACCAAGCTCTGATATAGTCAGGATGCTTCATTTAACAAATTATGAAACATCCACATCTTTGATGAAATATCCACATCTTTGATGAAACATCAACATCTTTGATGAAACATCCACATCTTGGGTGTATATCCACATTTTGGGTGAAACATCCACATTTTGGGTGAAACATCCATATTTTGGGTGAAACATTAACATCTTGGGTGAAACATTAACATCTTGGGTGAAACATCCACATCTTGTATGAAATATCCACATCTTCGACAAAACATCCAATCATGGATGAAACATCCACATCTTGGACGAAACATCCACATTTTGGGTGTAAGATTAACATCTTGGGTGAAACATCCACATCTTGGATGAAATATCCACATCTTACTTAATTAACATTAAATGTGGTCTTGATGAGTTCATATCAATAATGACTCTACTGAAGGATTCCTGTTTTCAATTATGTATAGGACATATATGACATTTATGATGATAGGAAAGATAATCTATGTATGTTTATGTTGAACAGCACGAGCCTAGTATAGCTAGGTCATGATGACAAAATTGGAGCTGCAAACTGATAGTGGAATCATGATAACTTTGTTCTGTGAAGAAACTGGCTTAAATCAAATGCAACAGGGATACTTAGAAATATTTTATAAGATATAAAAAATAATTTTGATATGCATGTCTTTGGGATGTCAATGTTTTGGATTGACTATCAATGTGTCAAATGTTGTATTTGAAATAATTTATGGGCAAACATCTGTAGTTATATATGTTTTGTGAAGTTTCAAGCTAAACTTAATTGTCTCAAATGCACAAGCTTCTTTGACTAGCTGTAATGTATAAATTACCTTGGTTCCTCTAGTAAGCGCCTAGCCTCTACACGCTTTGGGGCAATGGGTAGTTGAGAAAATAAGCGCCAGGTCTTGAGCAATAAATGCAAGACCTGCAATAAGCACCGGGCCTCAAATAAGTGGTAGGGATATGGCTTATTAGAGGCATGAACAGGGTGTCAAGGGGTGCTAAAAAATAGCACCAAGGAAATACGGTATATCATTTTTTCATCACCTTTAGTTTTTTTTATTGAATTATGCAACTACCTATGATGGTATTTTGGTTCAATCTTTAAAGCATAAAAATAAATAAGCTAAAATCATTCTCCTTAAGAATGAAAAAAAAGTATACTGAACCAATACGAGTAAAAAATACAATCTGCAGTTTCTAATGGGCGTCATGTTTTACACGGTTCTCTCTCTTTGGTAATTCTGGCTTAGCGCCAAGGGAAAGTGTCACAGCTCCTGCTTGAATAATGCTGTCAAGAATAAAATCTCATTGGATTTACCTCAAAGCAGGTTTCAGGACATGCTTTCTTTAATTTGATTTACATTTTGTGCGAGGCAAACTGATTCATGCTTACCACATTTGAGAAGAAAGCGTTTCAAAACTTGTAAGCAGATTACTCCCCGATGGCGCGCTATCCTACAGAGTGACATTGTGTTCTCATAAAGCTTCAGTGATTCACTTTATTGAAGGGATCTCAGATTTAGAGCAAGGTGCTCCTTGTAGAAAAGCAGTGTTAATTTTTATAGAAGTTCTTGCATTAAAATGTCTTGAAGAGAAATCTATGGAATTCCATTAATTACCACCAAGTGTTAATGAGAGGCCATTAAAATGATTCAAGCTTTGTCTGTAAGTGATTTGATAAAATGTAGGAGCTTTATGTTTCCTATAGCACTTCAAGCATCATTTCCAAGCGATGTGGACAGATTCTCAAAAATTGGATTACCAGTTACAAAATTTGTCAAAGAGGTTTAAGAATGGGGATGGAATATGGAACAAGACTAAAACTTTATCTTTAATTCCAGCTTACAAATCTAGCAAAGGTCTACAGACTTTTGGTTTATTGTGCTCTATTTAGAGTGGGAATAAGAATTAAGCTGATGAATTATTGTATGTGAAATGCTATTGATCTTTATTAAAATGTGAGGTTTGTCTCGCTTGTGTTGTATGTCTGCAAAGTGTTCTTAGATATGCGTATATATACATATGTCTATTGTTTATTTGTAATAGATGAGCAAAAAGATTTCTTTTACTTTTGCATAAGAACTCGTTCTTACACCATAATAATATATGTTGTTATTAGTGAATGTTTTATCACAATTTTTAATTTACATACGTTTAAGTCTGTTTTAATAAATAATAAAGTTTTTGCCCTGAGATGAGGAGGTTTGGAGCAGGATAGTTGATCTTGTCCTTTGTAGATAGTTATATTCCCACAGAATTTCTGCAAACATGACTATCACTGTCATAAATCATTATGTTAAATTTTTAAAAACAAAAACAAAAACAGCCAAGCAAGGGAAATCTTTACTAAATCTTCATAATAATGACAATTGTTCATTTGTATGGCACAGTTTCCATGCTTGGCATGCTCGAAGTGCACAAATTCTATCATTCATTACACTGATGGAATAGTACTTTCGTTGCACTATCCAAATAGATCCATTCTGTCCAATGTTCAGGTACCCATTTGTACAATTAGGTAGACTGAGTACATCTTGGATGAAGTGTATTGCCCAGTGACATAAATCATTGAACAAGGCCACTTCACAAATTATAGGCACTTTCAATGGAATTTGAACCCAGACCATTGGCGTTGTTGCTCCTTATCCTGATTCTTCGCATCATGTTTAGTATCACATTTTCAGGGCTAGGTTTTACTTTCAATTATTTTGTTGAGTTATCTCCCCTTGAATCAAAACTTTGATCTCAATATCCTGCTAACTAGCTGAGATGATTTCACTATACAATCTAAAAATTGTCGCCAACACTTTCTCCTTCGATTATGCTGAAAGAGATTTGTGGCGGTAATACTATATCCTTTTCGCTATAAAAAAAGTCACCAAATGTAACGTTTAGTGTATCTAAAAAATAACTGAACAAAATTCTTATAACACTCAACTGCCAATTAGCTTGACTTTCAGACAGATATCTATGAGTCGGAGCCAAAAACTAGCTAAAGTTTTTGTCCGAACGACTCTAAAATAATTTTTTTATCGCCGATTACTTTAGATAAAAGGAAATTACTGAGAACTTATTGAGCATTGTTTTGGTATAAGTTGATCAGCGATGCATCTCAACTTCTAATTGCACTGTAGAAACTTCTAATTGCACTGTAGATAAAGTTGCATATGAGGCAAGGTTCCACAACTGAATTCAATTTGGCAAGGCAAATTTGATAAGCTGTAAATCAGTTCTTTCAAAGTGGCCTGTACAAAGAGTGATCAGCTCAGATAATTCAACACGTCTTTGAAGCTCTGTGCATCAAGACCCTGCAAGGAGCGTCAGTCTGACTAGATTACTGCAAGATTTAAGTTGAAGAGTTCTTTAAGAAAAACTCTTTGACAAGCATCCTTTCCTTTTAGGCTAATCTGACAATATAGAACTACAGTTTTTGCTTATTTTCCTACATGATCGGATTCTTGGCATCTGCATTCACAGTATGTCATCGTGTAGAGGTAATTTTTATTTAAAATTGTTTGATGCAGTTATTTTTGCCTGCCATTACCACCCACTTGAGCGCTGGCCTCTCATTTTCACCATATCTGGCCATGGGTTGTGAGGTCAGTAGTTCAAATCCAAACAATTGCTCAAAATATGGTAATAAGTAATAATTTTAGTGCATTACCGACATTGGTTTTCAAGGCCCATGGCAGTCATTCATAATAGGTTTCATCTCATTGTATAACCACATGATGTTCCATGTTTTCTATCTGTAATGATACTAGCAATCTCGATATGAATTATATTTACCTCTGCCCACCTCTCTTCACATTGCCTTGGCTCACCTCATCTCACCTCACCTTAGATAATCTCATTTCACCTCACATTGTCTCATTTCACCTCGTCTCACCTCACATTGTCCCATTTCATCTCGTCTCACCTCACCTCACCTTGTCTTATTTCACTTCGCCTTGCCTCACCTTGCCTCACCTCACCTCACCTTGCCACACCTCACCTCACCTTGTCTCACCTTGCCTAACCTCACCTCACCTCACCTCATCTCACCTTATCTCTCATTACCTTACCTTGTCTCATTTTGTCTAACCTCACCTCACCTCATATTATTTCACCTTACCTCAGCTCCTATTATTTCACCTCACCTCCCCTAACCTTGTCTCACCTTACCTCACCTCATATTATTTCACCTCATCTGACCTTGTCTCGCCTCCATCAGTGTTAATTATTCATGCAGTTTTGAAACAGCCTTGATAAATATCTACCTTTATTGTTTTCCATGTTATCAATTTTAATAATCCTTCCCTGAACTCAACTTTCTTTTTTGATCTGTTTGATTTCCTTTTGTAATTATCATTGTAACTTCATCTTTATAGATTGCTAAAAAGAGAAAAAGAAAGTAAAAATTTTTTGTGACTTATTTCAATAGTATTGGTAAAACTGTATAACCAAGTAACCTTTGTATCTTTTCTCTACTATCTCCTGTCTATAAATATTTATAATTACATCTGTTTCTGTCTATGAATAGAGGGATAGGATTCTTATTCTGCTGTAGGTTATGAGCATATAAATAACTAACTGAATCCCTGGAATCTTGTATCGAAATAAAGGGCTTCCTGTGCATAAATATCATGTCTTGGAATAATGGAAATATGTAAAGAGTAGAATTTTTTTCCCCTCAAATAAATTTTTTAATGAACTAGCTAACCAGCTGCTATAACAAAATTACTGACTTGGTGCAAATTTAAGATCAATAAATATTGTGTATCAAACATAGTGAAAATAAATAGTGATATATTTATCATCTGTGCACATGCAGGTAATTTTCAGGATATTCTTATGACACAAATGGACTGTTACTGTTAATAAAGAATTATTAAACTCGAGTTCCAAACTAATTTCAAACTTTATATTTAGCACTTGCTCTTGCTCTGTTGATACAAAGTTTTATTCAGTTCATAAAAGTAATATGACAAATGACCCCATGTTATAATTGATCTCTATATATCGAATTCAATAACCTAAGACAACTAAGTCCATAGAAACCTGAAATTGACTGTTGCTATGATTAAAGTAAGTGGAGATTACAATTCAGCTACAGTAAGATTTGTTTGTGATCCTTAGGGATGATGGAGCTTTTAGCTAAAAATATCTATCTAGTGTCAGAATATAGCACTGCTTTATGTTTGAAGACCAACTCTTTGTGATGTTGCATATTAATTGTGATCTTTGCTGTCAGAAAGTGTGCTCTGATTGCACTAATGCTGCTACAATCACAGAGTCCAAATACCCGAGCATTGATTACTTCAAGTGCTGTTTACCATGCTTTTACTTGTAATAGGCAGGACTTTTGACACATGCGTGTATTCTCTTTAGAGTCATCTTGATTTGTGTGACCTTTAACAACAGGACAGGCAGACAAACAAGCCCTGTATTGTCTGAAGCTGGCAGATGAATATTTACTTTAGCAACATCCTGGATGTGATCTGTAGATTTGTAGACCATTTAAAAGGAATAATTGAGCCATGCCATGGATTTAGAGTAAGAATGTCTTTGAACTTCAAACATAATACTACCTTTGATGCATGAATGTTACTAAGCTGGTGACCTTGTAAAAGTGCATCGTCAAAACATGTTGATGAACATTCTCATTGGTAGACATAACATTCTCATTGGAATGGTGGACATCACTTTCTTCTTGGTAGACATAACATTCTCATTGGTAGACATAACATTCTCGTTGGTAGACATAACATTCTCATTGGTGGACATAACATTCTTCTTGGTAGACATAACATCCTCATTGGTTGACATAACATTCTCATTGGTAGACATAACATTCATTTTGGTAGATATAACATTCTCATTGGTAGACATAACATTCATTCATATATTGGTAGACATAACTTTCTCATTGGTAGATATAACATTCTCATTGGTAGATATAACATTCTCAATGGTGGACATAACATTCTCATTGGTAGACATAACATTCTCATTGGTGGACATAACTTTCTCATTGGTACACATAACATTCTCATTGGTGGACATAATTAACATTCATATTGGTAGATATAACATTCATGATGGTAGATATAACATTCTTATTGGTAGATATAGCATTCTCATTGGTAGACATAACATTCTTCTTGGTAGACATAATTAACATTCATATTGGTAGATATAACATTCTTATTGATAGATATAGCATTCATAATGGTAGATATAACATTCTTATTGGTAGATATAGCATTCTCATTGGTAGACATAACATTCTTATTGGTAGATATAGCATTCATAATGGTAGATACAACATTCTTATTGGTAGATATAGCATTCTCATTGGTAGACATACAGACAATGCCCATGGAGAAGTAGCAAGGCTTGTATGTCATAGTTGTTAAACCCTCTGCAACTTCAAAGACAAGGCCAACATTGATACATGATTGTTACCAGAATTTGCATCATTAAAACATTTACATGTACATTCTCATTTGTAGATGTATGAAGAATGCCAGTGCAACAATTGAAGCATTGTTCGTATGCCTAGATTTGTTAACAATTCTGGAAATTCATAGACAAGACTTGCATTGTTGCAATATAAAATTGAGCTGTTTTTTTTTAACCAAGTATTTATATCAAATTTACATGTTCAGGTAGATATTCAGAAAATGTAGCATGGTTTAGATACAGAGCATAGGACGATTTTTTAAACTTCTAAGTTAAGACCACCATTGATGCATTGATTATTATAACTGATCTGGTAGTCTTATACAAACTCTTCATCAAATTATGTACATGTACATTCTCATCGGTAGATATGAAGACAATGCCAGAGGAACAACTGATTCTTAAACCTTCTGGAACTTCAAAGACAAGACCATCATAAGTAGGATGTATAAATTCTGAATGAACATGTGCTCTTATTGTACTTGGCCTAGATTTTCGAATCTCTCTTAGCGCTAAGATAGTCGTAAGCCTATGTTAATGCATGGTACTTACGATTACCTTAGCGCTAAGAGAGAATAGAAAATCTTGACCCTGGTCTAATTAAACCTCTGTACAGACAAGCTCCTACATGCAGGGTCTATGTCCTCTATGATAAGACTCAAGAATTTATATAATTTCCTATTATCATTTTCACCATTGGAACTATTATTTACTAATTATGTACATGATGATTTGAAAGAGTCTGAGCTACATTTCATTCAGAGAACAATGAAGGCAAAGCTAGGACTTATCACACCCTCTCTCTTATGCTTTTAAAAGATTCTGTAAAGTTTGAAGAATCCTTGAAATCCTTGAATCCCGTCATTGGCATAGCAACTTGTCTGCAGTAGAGAAATGTTCTACATGCAGTAAGGTTTGGGTGCAATATTGGTAGCCATGATGAACATGAAATACTCTTGAAAACAGTGTTAAACATCCAAATCACCTACTTTTATTAATTTGATAAAGAATAAGATGCTTTTATGCTGAGATCTAAATCAAACCTTGAGTAAAGTTGGAACTCTACGATTACAGATACGAGTTCTAGAAGAATTAATATCTTCAGTCTTTGACAGTTACAGTTCGATTAACGATTTTTCCTTTCCTAG
This sequence comes from Phorcus lineatus, assembly GCA_921293015.1. NCBI lineage: Eukaryota > Metazoa > Mollusca > Gastropoda > Trochida > Trochidae > Phorcus > Phorcus lineatus. Next base: position 22,566,801 of record OV121096.1, on the reverse strand, counting down.
TGGATCCCTCGATCACTATTGAAAGAGTTTTACTGCCTATATAACATCAAACTAGACATGACTTTATAAAAATATTGGTAGCAAATTGGTAAATTACAAAATGCTTTTTGTGCAGATTAAAATCTAACTGAACTCAAACCATGAGAAAATCTGACACAGCAAGATGCACGATAGGTAGGGTGGCCGGGAGATCCAGTGAGGGAATTAATCAAAGTCTAAAGTGATATTGCCAAGCTCAAGAGATTTGAAGAGTCTGTTCTAAGTATAATATGGCTTTTAGGAGTGATCTCTGAAAGCTATCAATTTCATTCCACATGTTTTTATCTTTCACAAGTTCCTAACATTTCAAACTTTGTGTTCATTGGATATTAATGCTTTAAGTTGATAGAACTCAAAAACGAGTGAATTTCAAGGAGTTGCAACCATGTGAAATGTGATACTGTAATTACTTTAAAGAAACAGGTTTCTTGTTATTTCATTTAGATAAATGTATACATCATTGATATATAATGTATGAACAGGAGTCGCCAAAAAATAGAATCATTGATGTTTACCTTTAAGTTTAAATGAAAGGAAAATAATGAATTTAATGGGGAAAAAATCAGTTCGAATCCTATGTCTGAGGATTTTTTCAATATTTGATCAAATGCTCTCAATTCTATAAATTTATATTAAATAATTTATTTTGGGGAACTGAAATTATATGCTAGCTTACTAGTGTATATTGTATTTTGACCAAAAAACTACTGGAGTATTTGTAATTCAAGATCATGATCTTTATCATGATTTGAGATAATTATAAGATTTAGCACTAATCTCACTGCATGAAACTTTTTCAATAATAATGATAATAATAGTTCATTTATAAAATGCACGACTCCATGAAAAGTGGATCCCATGCTCTATAAACACAGAAGTCAAACAGTGTACTCATCATAAAAAGCTTGGCTAGGTAATCTTTTTTACAACATTTCAAGAATAGTTGTGACATTGTCTTGGGAATCTATTCAAAACTTTCATGAGTGGTATTGTTTTGTGTTATCAGCCATCAGGGGCACCTAAGCTTATGTCTTTAAAGTTTTATATATGATAGTTGGGCATTGCATTATACATTGCTTAGTTTGTCTTTATCATGATAGGTTCAGTAAGGATAAGCACTACAGGTCATCACTGAATTGGTAGCCTCTTGACTAACCAAACAGAAACATTTAATCGATTCTCTGCCAAGTACTGAACAGACGTAAGGTTTGAAACCAGTGAAATCCTTTGTTCAAAATAAACCTTTTTTCACCCTGGTGTAAATTTGTTATTGCCTGTTTTGGAAATAAATTCTTTGTAAAAGAAGCAAAACATGCAAGTTCGAGTTCTATACTCCCAAGCGAGTTGCAACTGAGAAGTCTGATAACAATAACAACAGCTTTTATGTTGATTTTTTGTGTCTGTGAAAGAAACCCAACATAAGAAAAGAGTTCCAGTTCTTCACTACTGAGAGAGACGAGACTGAAGAGGATATGATCTGGATACTTATGAGATTTCTGTTTATTTAAGTCTTTGTAAAAAAAAACTAGCATGACATAAAAGTTTCGGTTTTACACTACCAAGAGAGTTGAGATTGAAGAGTATATGATCTGGATACTGATGAGAATTCTGTTAATTTGTTTTTGTCCAAAAACTCGCATGACATAAAAATTTGGGTTCTACACTACCAAGAGAGTTGAGATTGAAGAGTATATGATCTGGATGCTGATGAGAATTCTGTTATTTTGCTTTTGTCTTTGTCCAAAAAACTAGCATGACAAGAAAGTTTGGGTTCTACACTACCGAGAGAGCTAACTTTGTTAACATAAGTTTGAATGTATCCATGACATTATTTATATTCCATTACAAACACATAAACTGATATTATATTCTTAAATGGGGTTGGATAGCGAAGTGGTTAGGGCTTTCAGCTTCAGATCAAGGGGTCTGTGGTTCAAATCTAACCAGGGGCATGGCAACTTGGTCTGCAGTAGAGAATTGTTTTACACGCAGTAAGGTTTGGGTGAAATGCTGCACTGAATTTCAGCGAGTATCACCCATGGTCACTAGTTCCACACCACACCACACCACACCACACCACACCTCACCTTACCTCACCTCACCCACCACACCACACCACACCACACCACACCACACCACACCTCACCTCACCTCACCTCACCTCACCTATTCTTAAATGACAGAGAGCTAACACAATGGATCAGTTTGGTTCTACACTCCCCAACATTTGAGAAGAAAATAAAATGTTTTGTCTTCCACTTGGTAGTGCCATGCTGTTTTCAACCATTTACAAGCACATTTTTAATGTATTTTATGCATATATATCATAATACCATTCATAGAAACGTTATTCATACAAAGGGAACACTATGATGTGTAACCTTATCCATTGTTGATTTTTGTTGTTATACTACATTAGTGTCAAACGACAATTATTCATTCCCCCAATATATTCTCATTTCTAGACAATAAAGAATAATATTGATGTTGAATATAATGTATTTTTTATGTCAAATTACTAATGCATTGTTTTGTTTCTTTCAGGTAAGTTGCAGATATTTGTCATACATAGGAATACGTACATTCAGTAGCAGCTGTTCAGGTAATGTTTCGGCATTTATTGTCATGTTCAGTGTGACGGAAATATCAATATTGTAATTATTTCATTAATGTCTATATCTACAGTATATGGTTTTATATCGCAACTTACTACTCTCCCATTGAAGATACCGCCGTTTTATAAATCTACAATGTTATTACACGTACATTGTGTCCTAACATCACATGCTGATTGACGTCACAACCCTTCAGTATGACGTCACAATGTTAGCGGCGCGACAGCAATGGTATATATGCGATTTTCATGCTGGGAGTAATAAATAAAATACTAAACTCAGTTCCGTTTAATAATATTTTTATGAAACTCGTGGATGGTAGGGGTATCAAGCATCGCTTTCGCTCGTTAAATACCAAACCATTCACTTGTTTCTAAAATTGTTATAAAACGGAACGTCGTTTAGTATTCTCTATTTACATTTTAATAGACCACTGTTAACAGAAATGTTCATACAATGCATTATATAGAGATGATTCTTTGAAAATTCGGACATACATAGAGGATATTTTATGAATGTCCGTGACATATGTTTATGACATGATACAAGTGTCTTAAATATAAGTATTTCGTGAGCTAGAATGTAATATTCTGTTTTATGACCATGCAAAGTTGAAAAACCAAAGAAATAATAAAAATTTAGCAGCATGCATATTTGCTGATTACCAGTCAGCGATCAAAATAAATTTACTATAAGCAAACTGTGATGTTAATTAATAAAGCATTGTTTATGACATGACGTCACTCTGAAAGTGTGATATTTATACCAGGGGCATTGTATTGAAAATACTATAATCTCATGATTGCCCTTGGGAATAAATCTAGATAACCAGTGATAGACCATCAAGACAGAAAGGAATTATGTCCCCTCACGTAAACGACTGTTGTATTATTGTAATAAGCAGTTTCTTTGCCTTGTTTCTTTTGTGAATTGCCAACCTTCACAACACCTCCGTGGGTTAATAGATATACCCTGTTTTAAAAGTATCCATGCCATAGGTTCAAATGCTGGAAAAAGAAAATGTCAATGCAGAAATGTTTTTAAATCTTATGCCATTATCTCCCAAAAGGTTTCTGAAATCATTTCTCCCAAGTAACCTGTGTATCAAGTGGAACTCTTTCCAGCCATGAAAAATTGAATCCTGATTGGTTGCAATCAGAGTTATAGCTGCCTGTATTCAGGGATGTTATTTATTGTTATTAACTGTTAATAGACTGGAGTTCTTTCAACTGTGTGGTGTGCACATATTTCTCACAAAACAGAACTCATAAATGTGTGACAATATTTATTTGAAAAAAGGAGGATGTTATCTGCGTATCAAATTTTAATGCCAGGGGATTTGAACAATTAAACTAAGAAATAAATCCCACTTTTAACAGCTAGAGGTTACATGAAAAAATATGAGTTGAGCGACTCGATGGGAAGATCATGATCTGGAATTTGATAGTGTAAAAGTATATATTTCCTTGTAATCGGTTCATCTTTATATAATTCTGTCATGAAGAAAGCATTATAGGAGGAGTGATGCCATGAATAATAATGAACAAGCCTAAAAGGGAGGGGTTGATTGTATATCATGAATCAATAACTTGGAGGGCATATTCCATCTTAATGCGTACCAAACAGATTGCAATTGAAGTCATATTCCAAATTTCTCATACCTTGCCCTAAAACATCTTAAATGCAAGTTGTTGGGGCTCACTTTCAGCCTTCATATTCATATGGCAGTCTCGGGGTTGATGTAACTGGAAGAAGAAAACTGTAAGGACCTCTTATCACATGTGCTCTGTTCATGCTATCAATGTTCTTAATGTGTGTTTCATGCTTTACTCATCCAATGATAAATGCAAGTCTCAGTCTGAAAAACATTCAATTTGAATTTGAACAGCCAAGTTGACTGTATTGTTATGGGTTCTGAGTTAGTAATTGAAGGATGCTAGTTCAAAACCAGGCCCACTATACTGTTTAATAAATTACTTCTTCTCTTTTTTGTGTTAAACAAATTAACACAACCAACCATCCTGATCTTGACAGTTGATAAATCCACTGTTTAAACAACAGAAAGCCATCATGATCATTGATTAAGTAAATATATTTCTCTCTTTGTATGTCAAGAAAAATTACGAAGGAGATTTTTATGGATATACAACTTTTTTGTTCTGGATAGGCAATGTTTCGACATAGATACTTATGTTAAAGCTTCTAGATGGCCAATTAAAGAATCTTGTAACTATCTACATGTATATGTACAAAGCTAAGATTACATGTATTAGTGTGTCTGTATACCATCAGAGAAATCTGTTACAATCAGCATTTAACCTAATATGCAGGTGTAAGCAGGTAAGTGTAACAATCTTATTACAGGACTAGGAGTTGCTGAAACCTTACAGGGATCTCTTATCCTATCAATGAACACAAATTGAATCAACAAATTGAAATTGAATTTTCCAGGGTCCGTAATTGACAAGGGACACATTGAATCTATAGAACTTTGCTACCATTGATTTCAGAGTGCCAAAAGTTCAGATTTAAGTCCGGAAACAAATGACCACACCATTGTGAACAGACTGTTCATCTTCATTTAAGAAGAATTTGAATTTTTTCTAGGGATTTTTTTGGTAAGTTTGAAGGTTTTTTGATGTGGATATGTTTCCCTCTCTCCTTAAAGGCTTAAAGAGCCTGATGATGCGACCTATCAGCATCTGATGTGCGCCATCTTGTTATATAGGTAATAGAAATGATACAAGGCGCTGTTTTTACATTTACACTAATTTTAAATTATAGAAATAAACTATATGTATGGGTAGAATATTTCCACATTAACAAAAGATTTATCTTAAGGTTCGTAAACAAATAATGCCCTGTAATGCCGTAGCATGGCTTTTCACATTCTTAGTGCCAATAAATGACATCTTTTCTCATTCTTGTTATATTTTACCGAGTGTACATTCTGAGATTGTTTCACTCTTAAAATACACATGTTTGTAAAAACAGTGTGAAAATGAGTGGTTTTTTTGTGATGTTGTCACTCTCAAAACATCACATGTTTTAGAAACAGTCAGTAAATGAGTCAATTTCCAAATAATCTACTTTAGAAACCTAAGATGTTTGTCCTTCTTTTAAAACCTCTGAAATATTGCCAGCGGTTAAATGATTAGGCCGTGTCCGTGGCAGATTAAATTATCTGGCTTAGAGAAAGTTGCCTTGAGTCATTGCCTCTATGGAGTTTACTGTAAATTAGCTGACATATACAGTAGTTTAGAAACATTACTACAAAACTTCAGGCAGCTTTAGGTTCCCATGGGGAGAGGAAGGAATTGGTAAATGTTCACGGCAAACTAACTTTTCAATTCCAATTCTTGTAACAAAGGTTGTTTCGATCAGCAATAGGAAACTGATGGGATTAAACGTATAAGTTAGTTTTAAATTCTTCAAGGATATGGGGAAGTTACCAAATGTTTTCCAATGCAACTTGTTTAATAAATCATTATCACCACCATCATCATCATAGTCATCGTCGTTGTTATTGGTGAAAAACACCATACATGCTTATACACTATTAAGCCTGACTGTTTTTAAAAAAAGAAAGAAACTGATGGGAAAACTACAAGTAAAATACTTTTAACTTTGTATATATCAGATGGCCTAAATTGGGTGAAAACAAACAAATGTTCTTCAGAGGCTGCCTCACTTGCAAATCTCTGAAGAATAGGAATCGGATGAATTTCTGCTATGCCCGGCGAACTTTAAGATTTTATCGCTTGTTACTTTGTACATAGCTTGTTCCTTTGGGTGTACAACAAGGCTCTAGTCAGTGATGTCTATAAAGCCCACCAAACTTTTCCATTTTTGTAATGTGTCTTGTTTTTTAACTTCTTTGAGGACAAAATATTATAGGGGGAAAACAATTGTTCCATAAAGTTCAGAATGACATTCAGTTTTATTGTAAGATTCAATGTATGTAAGGAAGCTGATTGTAAAAACATGAAAGTTACATAATCTCCTTTGGCAGCATAAACAGGGAATGCTAAAGAACATACCATTAAAATACCACAAACCAATGTAACAAGCAAATATTAAATTATACTGCAATACTGAGTTTTTTCTAAATATGATATTCATGGCAAATACCATAGGCATTTCATAGTCCTTTTTATACCCCCGCCTTACAGCGTAAGCAGGGGTATATAGCGTTCATTCTGTTCGTCTGTCCGTCCGTCACAAATCTTTGTCCGGAGCATATCTCCTAAACTATACATGCTAGCTTCACCAAACTTCATACACTTATCAACCATGATCCTTAGATGTGCCTTTTGAGGGTTAGACCAACAAATGATTTTTATTTTTTGCAGTTTCCATGGAAACATGACTAAAACAGTGACTCTATGACCAAGTCCTTTGTCTGGAGCATATCTCCTAAACTATACATGCTAGCTTCACCAAACTTCATACACTTATCAACCATGATCCCTAGATGTGCCTTTTGAGGGTTAGACTAACAAATGATTTTTATTTTTTGCGGTTTCCATGGAAACATGACTAAAACAGTGACTCTATGACCAAGTCCTTTGTCCGGAGCATATCTCCTAAACTATACATGCTAGCTTCACGAAACTTCATACACTTATAAAACATGATCCCTAGATGTGCCTTTTGAGGGTTAGACCAAAAAATGATTTTTATTTTTTGTGGTTTCCATGGAAACATGACTAAAACAGTGACTCTATGACCAAGTCCTTTGTCCGGAGCATTTATCCTAAACTATACATGCTATCTTCATCAAACTTCATACACTTATAAAACATGATCCCTAGATGTGATTTTGAGGGTTAGACCAACAAATGATTTTTATTTTTTGCGGTTTCCATGGAAACATGACTTAAACAGTGACAAAGTCCTTTGTACGGAGTATATCTTCATAACTATACATGCTATCTTTACCAAACTTCATACACTTATCAACCATGATCCATTGATGTGCCTTTTGAGGGTTAGACCAACAAATGATTTTAATTTTTTTTGCGCTTTCCATGGAAACATGACTAAAACAGTGAATTTATGACTAAGTCTTTTGTCCGGAGTATATCTTCTAAACCGTACATGCTATCATCACCAAACTTCATACACTTATCCATATTGGTGCGTCTCTTGAGGGTAAGACCAAAAAATTATTTTTATTTTTTGCGTTTTACATGGAAACGTTACTAAAACAATGACTATCTGACAAAGTGCTTTTTCCTGAGCATATCTCCTAAACTATACATGCTAGCTTCAACAAACTTAATACACTTATCAACCATGATCCCTAAGTGAGCTTTTTGAGGGTAAGACCAACAAAGAAAGCCAGACTATAGTTTGAAGCGGGGGTATGTGAGCTGTGCTCACTTCTTTACTTGTTCTAGATGCATCAAAAATATAACAATGATCATATAGAATTACAATCTTGTAATACCTTAAAGCCATCAGCTATCGCTCTAGCCAATCACCACAAGTATGACATGACACATTGTCAGAATAATTCAGTCTTTCTTTTAACAAAGCAATTTTTCTTCTAACATTGACAGAAGTTGCCATAAATATTTTTGAAAAAACTGTAAAACACAAATCACCTCATTTAACCTCAGTAGATACACCTTTTGGAAGTGGTTTGAGATGGAGACAAATTGGAAAACAGGAAGAGCTAATTAAAACTGAGGAACTGAATGATAAGAACTTGCCTTAAAGAAGCAGTAGCACATTTTCTTTTAAATCTTATTTTTTAAATTTTTCCATGATAAATCTTTATGCCAAATGCATTTTACTTAGAGGGTCAAACACCTTGTTGCTCAACTTTGGTTTCCATAGTCATAGAAGGAAAGTTTCAAATATCAAGTGAAAGCTGCTGGTGGCCATTTCAGTGTTAACACCTTTTAAACAATATATATATAAAATTGGGAAATAGACATTAATTTGCTCCTTTTAAACTGCTTCTTTCTGTAAATAAGGACTGCCTTGCAATTAGTAGCATTTGTTTTCATTTTCGTGAGATTATTTTGTTTACCTGATAAAGCCAGGCTACTGCCCCTTTAATTCTTTATCATATACTTACTGATGGGCGCCTCACTTTATCTGTCTATTTCTCTAGAGCTTGTTAATCCTCTGTCACAGAGCAAGGCTTTATGTACATTACTGCAAGTTGTTGGTTGGAGATATCAGAAGTGCCCCACTGTCTCCACGACAAATTGTGTTTGAACAGCTTAAGCTGAAGTGATAGATGTCCTGTAAATGTTTTCATTGAATTGGAATTGCTGCACAAGACAGAAATGAAATAAAATGGGGTTTTTTGGCACAAGACACCTTGACAAGCTTGACAATCTGGAAAATAATTTTTTCAACCATTAACTAAAGAGAAGAATTTTCCAAACAATTTATTTTGGAAGATTCTTCAAGCAATATAACTCTTCTGGAGAGTTCTTTATAAGTATTAACTCTAATGGGGAATCTTCAAGCAATAATTCTGCTTGGGAGTTCTTTATAAGCAATATCACAACTGGAGAGTTTTCAGGCTGTTGGTGTACTTGAGAGTTCTTCAAGCAAGAACGCTTCTGGAGAGATTTTAAAGAAATTACTCTACTGTAGAGATCTTAAATCAATAACTCTACTGGAGAATTCGTAAAGAAATAACTATACTGGAGAGATCGTAAAGAAATAACTTTACTGGAGAGATCGTAAAGAAATAACTCTACTGGAGAGATCTTAAATTGATAACTCTACTAGAATGTTCAAAAAGAGAAAATTCTACTGGAGAGTTCTATAAGTTATAATTCTACTGGGGAGTTCCCTATTAACAATAATTCTGCTGGAGAGTTCTAGCAACAATTGTACTGGCATGTTCTTCAAGCAATAACTCTATTACAGTGTTCTGTAAGCAGCAACTCTATTGGAGAGTTCTTTAAGCTATAACTCTACTTTAGTGTTTTTTTAACCAACAAAAGTTATTCAAGCAATAAATGTATATTTTACAGATGTGAAGCTGGATTTATTTCTATAGCTAAGAGTATATTTTCCAAGAAGATCTATCAAAGGCTTACATGTATGTATATGTGTGTAATCAATTAGCTGCAATCGCAGTAAGTATACATATTTGTCAGAAGGAGATCAATTCTCAGAGCAGTTGCTGCATGAATGTGGATATTTATCTATTCACATAGCGGTTCCAACTGTCAGCGCCTAGTTAGACTTTGGTCGATAGAGTACCATAACAATCTGGTTTGATAGACAGCTCATTGATGCGCTTCCCTAATCAGAGTCCAATGTGAATTTGCCAATAAAGCTGATGGCCTTGACCTTAATGCCTGCTACTATTGAGAGGACCTACTTGCCTGCCTGTGGTATTGATAGGAAGTGTGGCCAACCATTTGCAGTGTAAACAATGGGTCTGTTATTTCCATGAAATATCACTTTTCTGTCCCAGAGGCAACCAAGTCTAAGGTCACAAGACTTTGATGTCAGGGGAGATGGAGAGTGGTGTTTGTTATATCTACATACTGGTAGTTCATCTATCTTGATATAGTGGGGCTTTGTTTTATTTGATTAGTTGCTCTTGGTAAAGGCCATGTTCCAGTGGGTTTTAAATTAAATTTGTAGATGTTGAATAACAATGTATCCCGGAAATTTTACAGACTTAGCAATTAAACTTGAAATTTTTCTCTGTTGGATATTCATTTAAGTAACTTGAATTTTGTACTGCTTTGCAAAAGTATTATTTAGAGGATTTTGAAACCATCTGGTGTAGACTGTGTGAATAGTACTTGTGTATACTAATCAAGTTTAAGAAATAAAATATCACCCTCTTCATTATACTCTAACAATGGGTAAATATTTCTGAGATTGACGTGGAGATAGATGGAGTATGTGTTTTTGAGTAACCCTACAATGCCACTTGCAACTTGACATGGAAAATCATTGTCATGTGTCCTTCCTGCATTATATCATGACAAGAGTCAGGTATCTTCTCACATTTTGGCCACAAACTCATTAGGGTGTTAGCACTGTCTCAACCAGCGTCCATCCCATCGAGTTCAGGACTGATGAGAGGTTCATGATCCCATATATATCCCGAACTCCAAGGCTCCGCAACACCGCACCTGTCTTGCACATACAACTACCATTTCAACTTTTCTACTGTAATGATTTCTACCTCACAAACTACCAAAACAGCCCTTGATCAATATTCATCAATATATGTGCAGTTTTGTCTTTTTTTGTTTTTATGCTGTAACAAACCATGCCTTGTGATAAATATGTATAAATGAATATATATGCTATGATTGTATATCTTGTCCTCTCGTAGAGCAAACACCATAAATGTGCAGAAAGTGAGAATTGTGTGCTCAAATGCTTGAATGTGGAAGGTAAGGGGGCAAGGGTTCCTAATAAGTTAATTATGCTTTAAAAGGACCACCTTTTTTTTGGGTAAGATTTTTAACAAAATTTTGAAAGGAAATAGCAAGTAATGGCATGCATCCTTGCCATAAGTGAGAAGGAAAGATTGTTATTTTTATCTAAAAATCATAATGACTTTTAGAAGTTAACTGTTTTTAAATTTGTATCATAAAATCTGCAAGAAACGGATTTTAATTAATAAATACATTCCTGCCATAAGTGAGGAGAGATTAATTAGTATAAGTAATACTCATTTAAGATTATATGTTGTATGTTACTAGTACTTTAAAAACCAATGTCTATGGTATGAAAGCCTCCTGCAGCTAGACCTTACCATAATAATCACTTTTGTTCCCTGAAGATCAAATTGTGCAAGCTACTTGTAATCCAATTCAAATTTCCAGGATTGTTAATCTCATTTCACCAAATTGATTTGATGATTTTTCAAGTCTGATTGAATCTAATGTAAAATTGGAACATGAAGCTTGTCAATTTATTTCTTTACCGTACAAGATTGCGTAGTTCAATCACTCAGTTGAAAACTGTCTTTATGCTCAAATCAACAATAATGAATAACTTGAATCATCGATTTATTTAATTCATTTGTATCATTGAAAAATTCTGTGACTTGAACAATGTTTTGAGTGTAATATTCTTTGTGGCATGAATATGTGGAAGTGATTATTCCATAAATATAATTGCTGTTAAATGGGGTTTTTTTTAGCATTTTTGTATTTAGTGCTAAACATTTGGTGAAAATTATATGTTTTATATCTTGTTCCTGAGTCCAATTTTAATTCCAAATCTAGTCCTGCAAGAGGTTAATTTCTCTTCGGCAAAGCCTTTAAGGGAGAAACTGTTACGTTATGTCATGATTCATTTGACCAATATTTTGTTTTAAAATTGAGTTCGCTTCATTTTCAATTCTGTACAGATCCAAGAATTCAATATCTAAAATCATACCAACATGCTTTTTTTATTTGCAAATTAAGTCTTAATTATGGTAAAACTGAAATACGAAAATTTAAAAATTCAATTATTTGTATAAGATAAGATATATGGTTTTTGTTATTCTGAAATCAGCATTTGCATGCATGTTGCACCAAAGCAAAAAATGTGGTACGCCTAATGTAAATGTGAAATGTTCACACCTAATCTTGCATGGTGTGGAACTAATCAACATGTCATGGAGGCTTGACACTCAATTATCTGGCAACATGACCTTACAATTAAGTTAGGATGATTCCGGATATAAGCTGTCCGCCAAGCCAGGATGTAGATTTAGGCTGGTTGAAGTCAATCTCGATGCTTTATGCTAGCTAGCCTACTCTAGCTGTTGTTCATATTTGTTCCTCATTGTCCATGTTTAAAATAATGGTAAGACGACAATTATAATAATGATGATGATGATGATGATAGGGATTGTAACAATTAAAGCTGCCTTGTTTGTTGTTGTTGTTGGTGGTGGTGGTGGTGGGGATGATGATGATGATGATGATAAGGGTGAAAATAAAGCTGCCTTGTTTGTTGTTGTTAGTGGTGGGAATGATGATGATGATGATGATGATGATAAGGGTGAAAATAAAGCTGCCTTGTTTGTTGTTGTTAGTGGTGGGAATGATGGTGATGATGATGATGATAAGGGTGAAAATAAAGCTGCTTGTTTTTCAGTAGGTATGTTTTCTTTTAGTTTTTTAAAAACTTACAACATTCGTTTAATGGCTGAAAATGTATATTGTCTAAGAGGAGCTAACAATAACTCATTCACTCAAATTGTTATATAGTAGCTTAATTTCATCATCTTTGAAATAACATGATATATCTGATCATGAAGTTAAATCTGTAAAAAGATAGAAAGTGAAAGTATCAAGATAAACAATTTAAAGTCTGTATATTTTGAAACGATTTGTGCCAAATATCCCCTTTGTATTTACTCATTATTACTGAAGCAATGGCTCTTTATTTTTGGGTATAGTTTCAACTTTGGCTCAAGTGCATTGTTTTATCGTACTTTCTAGCACATATGGGTTTTACTTCAATCCAAAATATTGTGAAGGTCTCATTATGATGTTTTGAAGAGTTGCAAAGACTTTGCAACTTAGTTTTTCTTTGTTTAAGCTTTGAAAACTCAATCGGTTAAGTCAATTGCTTTTATAAACATTCAATGCTGCTTTGTTTAAGCTGAATCCTATTTAAGATAGATTTTTTTCCAAAAACTTTATGGAAAACGTGATCGTCATACAGCAAACCAACAGCTGTTGTGAAGAGATTTCAGTGAAGTGTTTGTATTGACATTCAGGCAGTATCAGAATTATTTTTTTTCAAAGGAAAATGTCAGATCGTCAATTTGTCTTCATTTTTCAGCACTGAATCCACTCTATTGGAATAATTTAATGATATTGGCAAAAGATGGGATGTGATACCACAGAATATCGCCAAGTCCTGTATGAGTGATGAAAAATGTTATGTGTTTTTGCCACAGGCTGGTTATCATGTAAACTTGATTAGCAAATTGAACTCAAGCTTCAGGGTTGGTTTTGTGATGTCTCGCGAATGGATCAGGAGTTCCCAACTCATTGAAATCAGCTTCTTCCATTGACCTTAACTTCCCATACCATTCACAGGTGGATCAACATTTAACCTCTCATTGACCTCAACTTCCCTCCAGAAAGTTTGATGCATTGGTCTGATGATATCTTGAAAACCAATAACCATTCACCCCTCATAGCATCCATCTTATTTCCATAAATGGACAGTGGCCCTATTTTAATTTTTTGAGGTGGATCAGCATTTTACATCCCATTGACCTTAACTTCCCTCTATCATCTTAGAAAGTTTGATGTATACGTCTGATGATATCTTGAGAACCGATAACCATTCACCCCTCATAGCATCCATTTTGTATCCCTCTTAATCAACGGACAGGCACCGTCTTGTGATGTCTCTAGTTTGATAAGCATTTCACGCAAAATTTATTGCAGCTTCTCCGATTGATTTTTACTATCAACTAAAATTGTAAAAACTGTTTGATGATAACTTGGGAACCGATAACCATTTACACCTCAAAACATCCATCTTGTTTCCTTCTCCATAAACGGACAGGGGCCGTCATTTTTATTTCTTATGGTGGATCAGCATTTCACATCTCATTGACTTTAACTTCTCCAATTGACCTAAACTTCCCTCTATCAACTCAGTTTGACATAATTTCTGATGATGTCTTGAAAACTGTTTGCATCTCATATCAGCAATCTTGTTTCTTGCAATAAACGGACAGGCACCGTCTTGTGATGTTTCAAAGTTGATAAGCATTTCGCACAAAATTTAATGCAGCTTCTCCCATTGATTTTTTCTATCTACTAAAATTGTAAAAACTATTTGATGATAACTTGGGAACCGATAACCATTTACACCTCAAAACATCCATCTTGTTTCCTTCTCCATAAGGGACAGGGGCCGTATTTTTATTTCTTATGGTGGATCAGCGTTTCACATCTCCATGACCTTAACTTCTCCCATTGACTTGAACTTCTCTCTATCACTGCAGAAAGTTTGTTATTTGGTCACTTGATGTCTTGAGAACCATTCACACCTCATTTTTCCATCCTGTTTCTCTCTCAATAAACGGGCAGGGGTCATCTTTTGATTTCAGCATTTCACAACTCATTGACTTTAACTTCTCCAATTCTCTCTATCAACTCAGTTTGACGTTATGTCTGATGATGTATTGAAAACTGTTTGCACCTCATATCAGACATCTTGATTCTCGCAATAAACAGACACGGACCGTCTTCTGAAGTCTCAAAGTTGATAACCATTTTACACTAAAGTTCAATGCAGCTTCCCCCATTGTTTTTTTACTATCAACTAAAGATCGATGTCTAAAATGTTTGATAACTTGGGAACCGATAACCATTTACACCTCATAGCATTCGTCTTGTTTCCCTGTCCATAAAAGACGGGGACAGTCTTGTGATATCTTGACAGTTGATCGGCATTTCAGACTTCATTGACTCAAGCCTCTTCTCTGTTTGACCATAAACTGGTCTCATCTAATGAAATTTAAAGCAAGTGGTCTAGTGATGTCTTGTGTAGACATCTAGTGATATCTTGTGTAGGCATCTTGTGATGTCTTGTGTAGACATCTTGTGATGTCTTGTGTAGATGTCTAGTGATGTCTTGTGTATACGTCCAGTGATGTCTTGTGTATACGTCTTGACTCACGTAAGAAGGAGAAACTTAAATAATGGATCAAACGTATTACATGTTGATCGGACATTTCTTTCAAAAAGTGGCAAACAGGACCATCTGTTCATAATTTCAGCCAGAGATAAAAGGGAGACAATATCTCTCATTATTTTGAGTACCACTAGAGAAAAAATTGGAACTTGTTAGCATGTAAAGTGAGTGTATAATTTACACTCCAACTTTATCTTTCTCCTTGACAGTTGTTTGATGACTTGAGAGTAGATGAGCATCACACACCTAATTGACATTGCTCTGAAAATTCTCCCCAATTTGTCTCGTGATGTCTTGAGAACCGATTACCAAATCCTCACTTTTGCAATAGCTGCCATCTTGCATTTCCTGTATCATCTCCATTGCTTGTTAGCTAATCAGTTTCTTTTTTAAGTGATATTTGAATTTTTATATCTGATATTTTCCTGATTGAGAATTTTTTAGTTCTTATATATCCTTAACTATTCTTGTCTAGTACATAATACTAAATGGTAATTCAGTGTCCACATACTGCAGAGCATTTCAAATTCTAAGTGTATATGGCTAGTTTCTCTTTCAAACCTGAAGCTCAACTGCAAAAATATTTTCACACAGGTTGTCATATAAATATAACAAGTGATAGTTATGATAACAGTTATGACAATGATGTTGCTAATGACATGATGTTTGTGATAAAGAAAAAGATAGTAATGGTGATAGTGATAACAATACCTGATGCTTACTGTAACGTGCCACGGCTTCTGCCGGCAAGGTGCTTAAGATTCTATCTACACCCTGAGTCTAAAAGCCCCTAAGAATCTTGCCCATGACATTATCACATATTTCCATCACATTTTCCTACTCAAATTGTCAATGCTTATGTTGCCAAAATCCTATAGTAATGTCCTCATTATGTCCAGTTAACAGAATTACTAAATGCTAAGTGTCCACATACTGCAAGATGTCAAATACTAAGTAGAAATACTAGTTGTGTCTTGGTCAGCAAACTCTACTGCCAGAGATATTTCATTAACCACTTGTTATGTACACATCGCAGGTGATGATTATGATGGTAATTATGATAGTGATATTGATGTTGCTTAAGTGATAATGATAAAGATATGATGACAGTGGATGATAATTATTATTGATAATGAGGACAACATTTGATTTGATTTGATGCTAACTATTAGGTCTGTTGGCTTCTGCCTGCAAGTACTGAAGATTCTGTCTAGACCCCAAGTCTAAGAACCCCTTGATTAGCTTAGGTTTTTGTCAATGACGTACTCTGTCACCCAATTTCTTATCACTTTGGTCCTTTTTCACTTGATTACAAATGTTCATGTCGCCAAAGTCCTATTTATGGTCTTGTTTAATCAGATTTAACATAATTGGAATTTGGAATTTTCATTAGTTTTAAATATTTGAAACATATTTTGCATTTACAATTTTAAATAAATTTTTTACCTTACTATTCTTTTACAATCTAATATGATTAATAATGACTTCTATATATAGTTTCAAAAAAATAAAAACAAAAGAAAAGGTTATCTGTGGGGGCAGTCCAGAAGGGCATCTAAAGGTTGAATACATTATATGAGAGGGTGAGATAAACATCATATCAACTAAATGGTATGACCCTTTAGCTCAATTGGTAGATTATCAAAATCTATACTTGAGGTCCTTGGTTTAATCCCCCCATACATTGCGCTGAAACATGTGAGCATTGGTTGGAACCAGCGAACCATGGGTGGTACAGCACTGAAATTCAGTGTGACATTGCACCCAAATGTTACTGCGTGTAGAACAGTTCTCTACTGTATACAAAGTTGCCGAGCCGAAGACCTCTTGATCTGAAGACAAATTTTACATATTCCAAACACTTCCTGACGTGTAACAAAAGTAATAAAAAAATCAATTACCTTATGCTATATTCATGTTAGTGTATTGACAAATGAAGTTTTGTATGTCCAAAGAATTGTATGATTACGTTTCATTACCCTGCAGTAAAGTTTGCAGATATATTAAAAACACTTCCTGATGTGTTACAAAAGTAAAAAAAAATCAATCATCTTATGCTATATTCATGTTAGTGTATTGACAAGTGCAGTTTTGTATGTCCATAGAATTGTATGATTACGTTTCATTACCCTGCAGTAAAGTTTGAAGACATATTCCAAACACTTCCTGATGTGTAACAAAAGTAAAAACAAGTCAATCATCTTAAAATATTCATGTTTGTGTATTGACTCGTGAAGTTTTTTATGTCCACAGAATTATATGATTACATTTCATTAGCCTACAGTAAAGTTTGCAGACATATTCCAAACACTTCCTGATGTGTAACAAAAGTAAAGTAAATCAAACATCATGCTATTCAGAATTCATATGTGTATATTGTAACTGCATTGTTTGTACGTAACTGCATTGTTTACAAGAAACAGACATGTTATTGTTAGTGGCCTTGAGCCATGCATATGATCACTGAAAAATATAAAAATGTAAAAAATAAACAAAAAGTAACTTATCATATGTTATTCTTGTTTGTTTATTGATGTGTCACACTGTTTACACAGATGTGCATGCACACATATGCTTGTGGGCAAACATTGAGCAATGGATCTTGTCACAGGATTGCCCACAGTGTTGCATGGTTTCAAAAAAAATCCTTATTCAAAAAATGAAAACAAAAATTTCATCTATTAATGTGTGTGTATTGAAGTTTATGCACTGTTTACACAGATACACACATATGCTTGACAGTAAGCCTTAAGCCCTGCATCTAATCAAAGGGTGTTAGTTCTCAATCGGCCATCATCCGTCAGTCAAAATTGATCACAAATTGGTTATTCCCTGTATGAGATTTGCCAGCCTTGATATGATATTGATTCCCTGGACGCTGATGTTGAATGTATATACACTGGGACCAGCAATATGGATTGAATCTGTCCAGTTCGCTGACTTGATGTGGTGCACTTTTGTATATATAATTCTTGATTGTTCCTTTTTCAAAATAAAGGATTTTTAACTTCTTTAGCATCTGCATGGACAAAGTAAATACGACTATAAAATAATGTTTTACTGTTTCTCCAGTAACAATTCCATCATCCTCGCTTATAAGTATTTTTTCTTCTGATTAAATAGCTTAATTTGTATTTTATCGCAAGTTGCAACTTTGGTAATATTCGTTGAGGACCAATGAAAATGTCAATCATAATTATCCAACATCAAATCTCAATCAAACAAAAGTAATGACCATACTGAGGGAGTCATTACTTATCCATTTAAAAAAAAAAATCTAGTTTATACTTTGTACTAAGTCGTAACTATATAACCTTAATTACGATAATCAACTTAATTTGTAGCATACATATATGTCTAAATACTTTTTAAATTCTTTTTCGACAACTAGATATTTATCCTTTTAATTTAAATGTAATCTCACAGATTGTCCCCTAGTTACTTTTTGTCTGGGCTTTGTACATTTTCAGGCATTTCTTTAATCATCATGTTGAATTGACATAATTATGCACATTTGACCTGGCTAGTTTTAAGCTTTATTTCAAACACTGAAAACCCTTAAACACTATAAATATTCGGAGATGTTGTTTTGCACAGCCAATAACATCTTTATGTTCCTCTACTTCCTTGCAAAGTGAACACCTAATCGTTTAAATTGGAATCTAGTGGTTGTTGAGACTGAAATTGTTTTTATTTGGTCTTCAATTCTCAAAATGTAAGGAAATTTTTTTAAAGAGATGTGAATTTAGCATTTTAATGACAAGTTATTCCTTTTAATAATAAAATTTGCAAGAAAACATATTTTTAATGTTTTCTTTGAAGTTAAGTGATATAATTGGATCCAAAAATTCCATTATTTGTTGGTTTTATTAGAATACATGGGTATATCTGTGTTGCATGCTTTCCCCCAGCAATAACATAAACTTCAAAGATATACATTGAAATACCATTAAAAACATAATAAATTTCTTATTACCTTTTTTTACATGTCACGATTTACATATGTTTTACTCCTATTAAGTTTCCCTCTTTGAAAGATCATACTGTTTCTTGTTAGAGTTAAGTTAGACACAGTAGATTAGGGTATTGAACAGCTATCATTGATTCTCAATGCAAGGGCTTCCATAGTCAAGCTGACGTCCCAGCAAATTTACTTACTGATCAATTACATTTTGTTTCTTGTCTTTGTGTCGGGAGGTAATTATTGCCAATGCTGAAGATCAAATACATGGCACTGAATCCATGACAACAGCAGGGCTTCAAACATGGCTGAAGTCAGCTGATACAAGATTCTTCAAACAATGACACAGTATCAGAATGTCTTCAAGCAATGGAACAGTATCAGAATGTCTTCAAACAATGGCACAGTATCAGAATGTCTTAAAAAATGGCACAGTATCAGAATGTCTTCAAACAATGACACAGTATCAGAATGTCTTCAAACAATACCACAGTATCGGAATGTCTTCAAACAATGACACAGTATCAGAATGTCTTCAAACAATACCACAGTATCAGAATGTCTTCAAACAGGGCACAGTATCAGAATGTCTTCAAACAATGGCACAGTATCAGAATGTCATCAAACAATGACACAGTATCAGAATGTCTTCAAACAATACCACAGTATCAGAATGTCTTCAAACAATACCACAGTATCAGAATGTCTTCAAACAGGGCACAGTATCAGAATGTCTTCAAACAATGACACAGTATCAGAATGTCTTCAAACAATGACACAGTATTAGAATGTCTTCAAACAGGGCACAGTATCAGAATGTCTTCAAACAATGGCACAGTATCAGAATGTCATCAAACAATGGCACAGTATCAGAATGTCATCAAACAATGACACAGTATCAGAATGTCTTCAAACAATACCACAGTATCAGAATGTCTTCAAACAGGGCACAGTATCAGAATGTCTTCAAACAGGGCACAGTATCAGAATGTCTTCAAACAGGGCACAGTATCAATGTTTTCAAACAATCGCACCATATGTACCGGAATGTCATAGAGACGGATAGATCTATGTCTTCAATTAATAGCATGAATAGTATCAGAATGTCTTCAAAAAATGACAAAGATAGATGGATAGAATTTAAAACAACAATATTTTTCAAACAAATACACAGATATCCTGAATCAAGACTTGTAAATCGGATGGTACAGATATCTCTCTCGACATTGATTTGCAGATTTGTTACGGAATAAATTGGCTGTCATGATCAATTTATTTCCCAAGTTTGTCTTGTTAAGACCATGTTATGTAATTCCACCCAGATGGTTTTAGGTTCGCAAATTATCTGTGATAAATAATAATGATTGTGTCTTTTTTTCTATCATTATTATGGTTGATAGTGATATTGGATTCTGGGCCCAGCTTTAATTTGGATCCTGAGGTTTTGGGTTCAGCATTTATGAATGAATGATGAATGTATCGATAGTACCATATTTGTCTGGTCAATTCTTTGTGCTCTGCGCATTCTTTAGTTTGTTCAACTTTGGATTGAGATTTTGGGTTCAGCATTTATTTTTTTGCTTATTATTTATGCTTATGACTTGTGTACCGTATCCTTTTTTCATTTGTTTGTCAGGTGAATAGTGGGTGACGGGTATTTTCTTACTCAACAGCAATTTGTAGCATCCTCCAGGAGATTTATGATAGGACTATCAAGATAATGAGCTGGCAAAGAAAAGTTGAGAAATCTAGCTTGGCTTCAGTTAGCCACTGATAGAGTATTGCTTTATGGGGGTTAACTTGGAAAGATGGCTGTTTCTTTTCTTACTTTTAAATATTGGCAGTTTGTTTGATATTGTGCTGTGGCAGTGTATGAAATAGCCATCTTTGCAAGCCTCCTTGGTTATACTTTGGTCTAAGCTGGTAAATTTTCATGGATTTCTTTAATTTTACCCCCAAAATTTACAAAATCATATTCTTGAACTTCTTTTTGAGCTTATGTCATACACTGGTTATGGATGATTTGATTGACTGTCCTCCAAAATAAAGATTCTATACTTCGATGTATAAACTAAGTACATTCCTGATAAACAAACCGTTTGACCAAAGCCCGCCTTATATGCTAAAAAACATTACATGTATCTGAGCTAAACCATCGCTGTGCTGGCATCAAGAATTTTGACCGTCCTCAAAGTCCTATTTTTCTCACTACTTTGCTTAATGATACAAATTATATACACAATCCCCAAATCTCCACCATGTTACCATGTCTTAACTTTAATCCCTAAAGATTCCTGAATGAAAATATTCTTCCAAACATTATTTTCTTGGTAAATACTCAAAGCCCAAATCCATTTGATTCCAAGTTGAGATAACAGTAAATGTAGTCATTGTAGATGTGGATTCTGGTTGCTTAGGGAAAGGATGGTTGACCCCATGACATTTTGATACACGACTACTGTTGCAGACAGAACGTAGGTGACATGGTGATTAGTATGTGTCCAGTAGTGGAAGCCATTGAGAGAGTGAGACTGTAGACGTATTGTATCTGTGGATCTTAATGGAGACCACAATAACACGAACAGTTCAATACTTGTACACTTCATGACTCTCAGATTGGGTTCTCTATGGTGAAAAGGCTGAACCTTTAAAAATAGGCTGTAATAGGAGAATAAAATGTGTTTTTTTATCACCTTTTGTCTGATGAAAGGTAAAAAAAATGTACAACTTCACTTTGATGATGGTTTCATCCCCCTCTCCAAATTTACAATACTGGACAAATTAAGCTTGGGACGTTGTCATTTTTTTTATTAATATATAATCAGGTGGTCAATATGAAATATGCCATTATTAATTATTTCAGAATTTCCTAAATCCCTAATTATTTTTGTCAGGTATATGATTACTAGCGTTACATAAATTTAAGTCTATCATAAGTGATGTTTAAATTGGTTAGGACTTTTCATATAGTATATTATTGTGTATATAGTATATATAAAATTTTATTTGTTCTTTTGGTTTAATGATTCTATGACAAATTAAATTATTTAAAATCAAAGACATTAATTTTGTATATGGTTGACAGCTTTTCAATGAATTTCTTTTTCTAAGATATTTTTGATAATAAATTTCATGGTTTTAGAAATCTTCATTTCATCGTTATCCCTGTAATATGTTACCTACATGCAATGAAACACACATGTCATCCATCTATATATAGTAGCTACATTGGTGCCAATTGCTGAAATACTGCCCAAGCGGTGCAAAACATCAGATTCTATATCAGCCGGCGTGGTCTTTATGGGAGATACTTATTTTGATGCAGCAATAAAATTCTAAAGACCTCTGCATTGTAATGAAGCCTGCAAGCGTACCTGTTCTGAAAAGGACAGTCCCATGGGATATTTTTCGTGGAAAAGTAATTCAAGGGGACATTCCAGTTTATACACGACCGTTATTAGCTAGTACATGATTATAACATACCCTTAGTAACTTGTTTCAACTTGGTTAACATTTTTGTTGATTTAGATTTTACAAATATAGATAAATGAGAGCGAACACTCTGTAAGATAACACAAGAATTAAGAAATGAATTTCATCATATGGTTGTCCACACGGTTATAACCTGTTTGAAACTTGTAAGATAAACTTGTCTAACCGGCAAGCTTGCGACGCCGGTTATACTAAAGTTTATCTTACAAGTTTCAAACAGGTTATAACCGTGTGGACAACCATATGATGAAATTCATTTCTTATAAATTCAAACGTTGTATTTAAAGCGAAAATGCATTCGAAATGCAATTCTATAGCTGCTTGTGGCACTGACCTACGTACCGGTTACACCAAGACGGATCTCTACCCGTATTCAGACGCATAAACAAAATAGTTCCAAAGACTCGGTAAAAATGACACTTTTTTATTCTACAAATAATACATTTTGTGTATCAAAAAACTAACAATGATTATATTTTTGGAAAAAAGTGGAAAATGTAAAGTTTAATTTAAATAGATCAAAGTTAACAAATAACACTCGCGTATTTATACTGTCCAGAATCTAGGTGACAGTACAGCGTGTTTTGGCTATCAGCTGTCAGCTGTCACTTTAGAAAATAGTTCCGGCACGATATCGTATAACCTGCATTTACTGAAGGTTATTTTGTATAACCCTCAACTTTGGGTTCATTGAAATGTATACCGATCACATGACCATGTCTGATCCAATCAGAATGCAGCATATCGTTTACATCACAAAGTCTGAATTTATATCCATATATATAGAACTTTGATTTTCATAATGTTGTGAAATTAAAGTACAGTGCCTAATTATATGCCAGTTTCCCTCCTTTAAAGACCGTAAACTGTTCTAATCTGAAGTATCACATTACGACGCTATAAAGATCACCAAGTTCTCTACTCCATTCTCTGTATCTCATGTTTTAAAACTGATTTCGCTGGTCATTGGGCTGTCTCGCCTACCAAGCGCGATCAGGAAGCATGGTTGACACTCTGCTCAGATTCATACTAGACGCGGGGGACGAGGGTATTTCCTTCTTCAACTTGCATACACAAACAGGAAATTAGAAAATGGAGAAAGTGGCAAAAACATAATTGCATGTTTACTGAAGATGTGAAAGAATTACAGTTTTATTTACACGATAAAGAGAACCATCTGTTACAGGAAATTGAGTTTAGATAGAAATTTGATAGACTTTTGATCTAGCCAGAACTAAGTACACACTGTGTTTTATACGCTTGTTTTGTACTGCAGACATGGTTTATGGAGTGTTATGAAAACTTTTATGAGTGCTTCACTCAGTGTGTTGAAAGGTTCCAGACATGTATCAAGTTACAGTATTTGGTATTTTATATATGTTTCTTTCTGAAAATGCAATGTTTATATTCTTGAATATTTCAATTGATTAATTGGAGCTTCAATTTACTTATCATATGTACATTTATCTGAATGATGAATAAGCACAAAAGCATTCTTTTTTTTCATATGAATCTTTTCAAATTCTGCACATGTCTGCTATCCTATTAGGAAGGGTACAGTGGTAATTTTCGAGTGATTTTATTAAATTAAATTTTTTTCGGGACAAATTTCCATGATTTAGTCATCTCCTAAGGTCAGAATTTGTTCAACCGATTGCAGAAAAACTATTTCTCCAAATCTTTTCAAATTTTGCACATGTCTTCTACCTTATTAAGTTGGGTTAATTGCAAATTATGTGAATATTTTACAAATTTCTATATTTAATAATATAATAGTCTTTTCTGAGATCAGAATTTGTCCACCGAATTGCAAAAATACTATTCATCCGGTTCTTTTTAAAATTTGCACTTCTTCTATCCTTTGAGGAGAGTTGCAGTTGGTTGAGACAATTGATTTCTTTCTTACTTTGGGTCAATTTCTGTGCTTTAGATTTTTATTATGAGTGACACATCGGAATTCAACAGATTATAGACATCTGCTAGTAGTTTGAGTTCGGGAATGTCTAAGCTATGCAAAGTTTAAAGTAATTTAATGCAAAATACAAAATATCAAAATACAATTCATCTACATAATATTTCAAATTTTGGAGGGTTTGGACCCCTTAAAGTTCCTGCTTCCTCAGAACTACAATGCTTTTGTTGTCATGTGACATCGCTCATGAAGCAGCCATAAAATATTCAATTTCACTCTAATCTCTTGAGAGGTTTCTTAGATTAACTAACTCCATCTCATATCAACTCTTCAAGCACACTTCATAGGGACCTGTACATTGAATGTAGTGCTAGGCTTTCAGTAAAAAGATAAACTTAATTTGGAATTTGCGTTTTGATTCAGTGAAATAGAATTACAATCATGCAACTAAATCAGAATCAAATACTGTAAAATCATTTATTTTCGCGGGGTGTTATTTTCGCGCAAACATAAAAAATGACTGATTCGCGGGGTTAATTTTCGCGCACATCGACGTAGCAGTAGCAAAAATTTAGTGAGCAAAACTTCATGCACCTTGCAGCAAAGATTACCGTGAAACTAGTAGTAGTTATCTTATAAAAAAATAATATTTATTCAAAATTTTTGTATTTATTGTCATTAAACGTATTCAAGTTTTGAAGTGGTACCTATACCTGTCGCCAAGTTTTCCCGGAAGTAAACATTTGGAACGGTTTAGTTTGATCTTTAACTACAAACAATAGTGTTCGAATGATGTGACTTCTCGAGATCTCGTTCTAAGAAATTTCATACCGAACCTACCGAATCGAGGGTCCTGTACCGCAATACGCACCGAATCGAAGCTCAAACGTACCGCAATCAAAACATCAGGATTATTGTGATGACTGTGTTTGCACAACAAACAACGTGCATATCGGCGTATACACTTGTGAGAGCTCTAATTAGTGACTCGTCATTAATGAACGAACCATACAGTCCTGTGAGTAATAAAATGTGTCAACCAAATTATTTGTCTGTTATTGGTTATCTTCACGTTTATAACCTTAATATTTAGCGATGTTTTATTATTCGCGCATAATAGCTTTGCGCGAAAAGCGCGAAAATTAAACCCCCGCGAAATATTATGATTTTACAGTACCCAATTTTCTGAAGAATACACAATATCACAATATTCAAATGGGATAAATAAAGAGGGTACTTGTAACGCACAATCTTCCATACAACAAAGTGGTATGCATACTAAATGCGCCGACACTGTACAGACATTGAAAATGATTTTTATTAAAGTCTTAATGTAAATTTGAAATATAACAATACACATAACGCCCAGTTGGCTGCTAGTTCCATGTGTTGCTGACAGAGTTATCTCCCTTTTAAATCTAAACAGTATATGACAAAACTAGTCATTACCTGATCAATTACCTGTTAAAAATGATTTTTAAAAAGAAGCTTGTGGCCATCATTTAAATGATTGGTTATGCATATTGTAGAGGCCTTGTGATTTGAACCAGAACATGTGACCATAGGGGCTGTTCTCAAACTTTAGCGCAAATAAGATTCCCTGATGGATCGAGTTTGTATCTTGGTCTAAACAATATTTTGAAATTTATTTTCCTTAAGTGTGCTTTGAAATTTCGTGAGACTGTTTTCTATGTAACACCCTTCTGAGAGCTTGATCGTGAATCTAAACTTACAGAGATTATATGCTACGCTTCAAGTTTGATTTCATACCTTGATACAACTCAGTGCTCAACATTTGATGATATTCTTAACTCCATCAACAAAGTTTACCAAAATGTTTGGTTATCATAATTATAAAGGCTTTCCTTCTCGAATAACATTTCCTGTCAAAATGAATTGAAAATTTTTTTAAAGCACTTTTTAAAATGAATCTATTACAAGCTTGTTGCAAATATCTATGTTAATTGGATACTTTTCCTGCTGATTTTCTGTTCTTGTTATATACTCCTAATAAGCACAGTAAGTTATATATATCCAGTTAAGTAGCACAGTAAGTTATATATATCCAGTTAAGTAGCACAGTAAGTTATATATATCCAGTTAAGTAGCACAGTAATTTAAGTTATATATATCCAGTTAAGTAGCACAGTAAGTTATATATATCCAGTTAAGTAGCACAGTAAGTTATAGATATCCAGTTAAGTAGCACAGTAAGTTATAGATATCCAGTTAAGTAGCACAGTAAGTTATATATAAAGTTCCATCCGAAGCTTGCAGGTTTCACCGCAATCGACGGTCACAATAGTCTCTTGGGCTTTCTCCCTGCAAAAATACTAGCAACTGTGGTATAAGTGAAATACACTTGCAGCTGGCATTAAACTCCAATTTAACTCACCCTCATTTAGAGCAGTCAAAACTATCCACAGGAACTTGTGCCATTAAAGTCTGTCTTTCATCCTGGATAGGCAAATATTTCTCCTGCCCAGTCAAATTATGCATCACTAACATAGATCCCTAATCTAAAATTTGCAAGCATATTAGAACTGTTGTTTGCTTCTTTGCTTTCAATATTGAATTGCAGACAACGGTAACCTGTCGAAGTTCTCACGACTTGGCTCACCAGGTCATCTGCAAAAGTCACATCGAATTTCACCCGATGTGATCTAAAGTAATAGTGTACGTATATGCAGTAGTGATTGATTGCATCAGCCTGAAGCTTTGCATGTACTGTCAATACAATTGCCAGTCTTCTTCTAACTCTTAGGTCATCCTGTAATCTAGTATGGAGCATGACCAGACTATGTCCACGACCAATATATAGAGAATCTAAACCAATTGTCATAGAGAATCTCACCCAAGTGTTTTCTGATATCAAATATATCAATACGAGTTGATAAAAGTAAAAATATTCTTGGTTATCAAATATATCAAGACAAGTTAATAAAATTTAAAAACATCTGAGGCTTGCACAAAGGCGAGATTCTATTTATCATTCGAATCAAAGTCAATTTTCATTTCGATTCCGTGAAAATGTATATTTCTGAACACTGCACTACTCTAAGACTCTCAGTATGGTGATGTCATAGCATTGTGATGTCATCATGTTTTTGATGTCATACAATTGTGATGTCATTACTAGATGACGAAAAACAGTTGTGATGTCATGACTTTAACTGTAATAAGGTATTGTTCAAAATCTACTCTCAAACAATATCTCCCAGAGATATCGCTTAATCTTCGACAAGCAAAATCTCCTGTGGAACACAGTTTTGTATGATAATTCTTGCTTAAGCAATGACAGAAATAACACCATGGAAAACAAATTTTTTGTAAATCTTTTGACATCGCTAAAACATATATCACGTTTAACTCATCCTTTAAACTATGTCAGACTTAAGCACTTTTGATAACTTTAAAAGCTCAAGATTTTCCTTGCCAAGATGAGAAGATGACTTTAATAAATTATTTCACTTGGATATAGAGGCCTAGAGGAATAAATGTAAGCTTTGCTGCCTGCCTCTTGATTCAGAGCTTTGACATTTGGATCCATCATGGCAGATTCCGATCTTAGCTCCATTCCGATTTGACAATTCTGGAGTTATCTAAATGATTGAGTAGTTTGTTCTCTGTGGACATTTTCAGAAGTCACAAAACACATTTTAAGTCAGATTTCCTTTTTTTTTTTATTCCTAATTTCAATCACAATTCGATTCTCATTTGAACTGTTAAACTTTTTGAAGAAAGCACTTAAAGATTACTTTTGACAGAAACAGCTCATTCCATAACTGAATTTTCTCTCAAAATGTCTTCAGAAATTACTTCATAGAAATCTTTTATGATTTTGACAATTACATTGGCATCAAAACATCTTTAAGACATGAAAGTATTTTTTTCAATCATTTGGCATATGAAATATTAGTTGTGATTTATCATTCAGTCTTTTAAAAAGATAATTTGTTTTCCAATAATGATATCTAAGTTATAGAATAAAATCTAGAAAAGTTCAAAATATGTTTCAAAATATGTTTGAATTAACAAAAATTTATTATGACAATTTTTGCAGATATTGATGAGCTACATAGCCAACAGCTCTTCTTTTTTTTATAATCACCAGTCAGAGACACTATCAAAGATTTTAATTTAGAATAATTATGATCAATACACTTTTAGCTCAATATTGGTTTGACATTTTTGAGATTTAGGTTTTTCTGTTTAAATTTTACCCTATAATAATTTTTCTAAAGATTTGGGAGGAAGTTATACAGGTATTTGAAATTTGATAACATGAAATGTGTGTACATGTATTCATTTTATGAAATGACGTCGGGAATCCTGTAACTCATGTAACTTTTAGTGATTTTCAATAGATTTTATCACAGTTTTTTTTATCATGTTGTTTATCAGAAAAGGAATTACCTAGTTAAATTTAGCTTTCAATTGATTTATTTTGTATTTTTCAATTTGAATCGAGATAATTTGATTTTCCCCATTTTTAAGAAAATGTTATGATAGCCTATTGGATTTAGTTTCACTGGTAATATATATTTCCGATCTTATCATCAAGGCAGAATGGCATTATTATCATAGCAGGTATTATACCCTATATTAAAATTGAAGAACCTTGCATGATAAAAAAATATTGAAATTTTTGAATCGTGAAGATGTTAAATTTCAATCACCACTCTCTGATCTTCTCATCGTACCACAAGGATCGAGATATCAACCACAACATTTTCACTCAGATTACCTGCCCTTGAATTTTTAATTTAAAGAAACAGTCAATTGACATGATATGATGAAGAACATGTGTTGGGAGCTTGGTGCATATAACACAACATCCAGGTCATGATCAGAGACTAAAATTTAAATCTGGAAGGCAAACCTGCAATATGATTGGTTGAATTCCATAAGGAACAGCTTAGAGCTGGAATTGCAGGCCATTTACTTTACTTCAAGACCAAAGCAAGTTTTTGGAGTATGGCAAGACCAATTTAAGTGATATAGCATTTAAGAACCTTTCTCAAATCAATGGCGGCTGGGTACAAATTCCTGTTAATAAGCCCCGAGGGTGATAGAGCATAGAGAATCGAAAAAATATAGCCCTAGATGACTGAAGGTGAATTTCAATAAATGTAAAAAAGAATTTTTAAATTCAAAAGATTCACTTTTAAAATGAATGTGTCATGATCGGTAAAGCTATGCCAAGCCATTTCCCTACCTCAAATATTATAAAGGTGTTAATTTTTCTCAAAAAAATTGACGCCAGTGTTTTTTGCCTGATTATTTTTATACTGAATGTTTCCTTGGTCGAAGGATGATCTGGTCGATTAATGAGTTGTTTGACCCTCTGGTAATACATTTGGCCTAAACTAATGTTTATTGGGATAATTTGAAGAAATAAATCTTTCAAAAACATATGCTACAGCCCATATAAGGTGAAAGATAATTAAGGAACCAAAATTAATAATTTATCATACTTCTCAAAATATATATGCATAAAAAATTATGTTCTAGAAAGAAATCTCATACTTCATTTAGATGATTTATGGCAGCAAATTTACATGGGATTGGCAGGGAAAGGGTTAAAGTTAATCAGCTTCATTGATTCTGTTGTTTGTCTGATGCTTCCTGACGTTTGAAGAGATAATTGGAAATGCTTAGTTTTTTACTGCTGCAAAAAGAGAGCTTTATCATTCTACATTGGCTTCGTTGGTCTTATATCTGTTTTGAGGTTGCCCAAAGAACATGTTTATACTTTTTTTAAACTTTTTTTTATACAGCTTGTTCTTTTTAAATTTTGTAGATTCATGTAGAGAAAATGGTTTGTACATGATTTTGAAGCTAATTTATGTTGATAAAATGAAGTATGTTTATGTTATGTTTCATACATATTATCAACAAACATGAAAGTTCCTCAACTCTTTGAATTAAGGGCATTTAGGAGTGGCATATGTAAAAACAGCAAGATTTTCCTGTTAACAAGTCATTAATTGTGAAAGTCATTGTGATTGTTGTTATCCAGAAAATATTGTTCGTATGCAAGTTCATGAAGAGATAATATCAATATTCTATATAACTTCTTAGACTTTGATATCAACTTTTCAGCTGCTTTGATCTTCAAGGACATCATATTTAGGAATAATCTAGGAAGTTTATCGCTTTAATGTCAACTTTATACACTTTTATCAATCACACCAACACTACAGTGGAAGTTTTATTTCTATATATATATAAGCAAATGAATTAGAGGTTTGTAGTTTCAGCATTACTTCTAAATCATTATGTTTCTTAGAGAATATTTTTGGTCCGTGCGTCTTATAATATTTCTTTTGTCAGGTGCTTGAAAGTAGATACTTAATGTATTTTGTCAGTATAAGCTAATACTTGTGATGTAAATATAAGCAGAAGCAAAATAAAGGAACATTTGGTCACCAAATCGCCTATCACACCCTGATATGATAAAAAAGGGGGAAAATCAAAATATTTTGGATTTCGGTTTCTTAAAAATAAGTATTTGTTTGCCAAAACAGAACTTATCAGTTATTGGAAAGAAATGTATAAAGCAAAAAAATAGCATGCTTGTAAATGCTGAATTGATTCTAGTCATTTTAGCTAAATAGACTAATAAATCTTTAAATACAAAATTCTGCTCCATTGCTGATTTAGGGGCAGGGTTCAGGGGATTGGAACACCCCTTCATCTCCCCCTTTGGATATTTTGTTTACCCCACTCCCCTCCCCCTCCTCTCCCCTCTTTCTAAAATTCCACTATAGCTCCTTTTCCGTCTATACATGTGTGTAAGACCACTATGGTTCTTATGGTGAGATATACCATTAAAAATTTCCATAAATCATCTGTATAAGAAGTTTCATATTGTTTTGAACAGTGACCAAAGACAGCGATGTTGAAATTTTTTTAATGTGTAAATTCTTCCTATATTTACTGCTTGAGACAGTCATACAAAAAGGAAGGCGTTAGTATTTTTACGAAAGTGTGAACTTTGATCGCGCTATTTGTACTGGATGTGACAATGCCGTAAGAAAATGTGTTTCCTCCTTCACCTAGCGACATACATGTGTCAAGTAAAGTTGAACTTCCTGTTTTATAACAAAATGGCCGCCAACAATCTCGGTTCATTGTACGAAAGCAAAATTTTAGGACAGAGAAGAAAGTATATATATATATATTATATATATATATATATATATATATATATGTATGCATATATATATATGTGACCTGATACTAAGACCCTTCCATAAAAAAAGACACAGGAAGTATAGCAAGATATACTGTACGTAGTCTTACAAGTAGATTCTGAAATGAAAATGTGGTCAAAAAATAAAATTTGAGAAAAAATATCATAAATATAAATAAAAAGGAGACTGAGATTTCTTCATTTACATCTCTCAAGTCTTTTTATAGACTTGCTCAGGTTTTAATCTTATTTAAGGGTCTGGCTGATAGTGTGCTGATAATTTGAAAATAAGGATTGTGAAAAGAGTTCAGGCTTTATTTTTATCTTATCTTGATTTTCAAATTTAGGGGCAATTTCCCTCTCAACGGGAGTTTGACCCTTTAGAAGATATGACAAAACCAATAAATGTGATGAGGATAAAGAAAATTATTTACTAAGCCAATTTAATTTCTAATATACTTGACATGATCGGAAGTCACTTTTAGGATTGACTAACTAATTACTACCAGTCATGACATCATCACAGAACCTACTTTTTTCAAAGCTTTAATTCACTTTAAAATCTTACCAAAATTTATAAAATTGCAAAGGCCCAATTACTATGATGATAATAGCCAAACATAAACTCCCTAAGAAAGTTAGTTACTGAAAGATTGAAATCTCAATTACAATATTGATTTAGGAAACTTATATGTGCACATGGCCGGCATTTTGAAAAAGTTAATTGCAAGACAGTTATGAAATGTTTTTATTTTACATCCTCTTTGGGAGGGCTTAATTTATTAAAGATTCAAGAGATTTTTCTGCAATGAACCTGAAATTTGTATCAAGAATATTTTCTGATTTTTTAATAAAACTTATCAGTATATACTTAGAGACACTTTGAGATAATCATGATTTATCATTTTGCTTTTATGCATTTCAAGTCACCAGTTAAGATAATATTAACTGAAAACATCT
Source organism: Phorcus lineatus (assembly GCA_921293015.1). Taxonomy (NCBI): domain Eukaryota; kingdom Metazoa; phylum Mollusca; class Gastropoda; order Trochida; family Trochidae; genus Phorcus; species Phorcus lineatus. The sequence continues at coordinate 22,533,961 of OV121096.1, read as the reverse complement.
CCTATAATCATCCGAAAATGTAAAGTATCTCACAGTTATTAGTTTCAATGAAAATTTAAAAACACCCAGATGAGCCAAATTCAAAATTACCTTTACATGAATATAAATAATTTCAAACAATGTCCTCTGCCTTCCTAAGATAAGTACTAAAAATATGATTAAATACCAACACACATGGATTTCAATCAGAATAATGTTTTATAGCTATTATTTTTTTACTCTACGAATTCATTTAGCATTGAAATGATTGTGAACAGCACAGTAACATACTCCTTAATAATGTGACACCATTCATAAAGTTTGGCATATGTGACTGAAACAACTCACTGAATAAAATTGTGCCGATCCATTCTGGGTGGCCAGTTTTCAGGAATATCATCCTACACATAGGAAATTGGCTTACCTCAAATGTTTGGCTCTGTAGGTAAAGGGTTAAAATATTTTACCATATCAATCAAAATTTCTGGAAAAATATCTATACCAATTGTCAATCAACAAGGTTGTTGGAAATTTCGAAAAAGTTTTAATTTCAGTATTTGGAACTGAGCTCTCAATATTAAAATGTGAAACTGAGCCACGGTTCTTTCACCCACAATATCCTTGCAAAAGCTTCATCCTTTATCATATACGCGAATACGTCAATTCGGAAAGCTTTCACAATGCATCTCGTCATGTTTCTATGACAACCTTATTTTTAAAAACAGACTTTGCTCGAAGGCTTTGAGAAGCACTATGTCATGAATACAAACATAAAAATTTCTGTAACATTTGAAATACAATGCCTCAGTTTGCAAGGCTTCCTTGTTCTTTAGCTAATGTCTGTTAAAATCTATAGTTGTTATCACCCGTGTGGTTTGGTAAGAACGACAGTCAAATTTTCACTTGAATTTTTTGGTCTTATGGATATAATATTGCTTTTATTTAGGTGACATCATGTGAATAAATGATTTTGGAAGGATTAATTTTGAAGATTAACATTTTCAGATTTAAAAAACATTTCAAAATTTATGGTAATTGTTAGCAAATATCTATTTACATTATATATCAATAATGAAATTTAAGTTTGAAGGATATTTAGATACCTCTTTAAAATTTTGTAAAGAACTCTTTCAACATTAGGAAAAATATTCCATAATGACGTTTTTCTATTCAATTATTTCTGTCATTACATTTTTTTTTTAAATTTTGTAATGATTTTAGTTTTTATTCTCTTGAAATGGTCAGTTCATAGAGTACTATAGTATTTCTTTCCTTATGATCACTTTTATTTTTTTTTATGATATTTGATAAATATATATAGATCTTATGCTTCAAGAATGATTATGATTTTGACCTATAGATATTATAGATAAAATTACTATTGTATGACTGAGCACAAAATGACGTTGTAAAGGTCATGTGCAATTGCTTGTAAAACTAAACATATGAAATGTTGGATGACCACATCTGTCAAAGCTAATTGTGAAAGATTTTACAGTTGAAAAAATTATTTCTTGAAGTTGAAAAGCTTAGCTTCAAAGCCGTTAATTTGAGTGAACTTTCTGTGATCTACAGATGAAACAAGCTGAAGTTGTGCTTTAATGAACACATCTGAAAATGGAAGCAATATAAAAGATTGCTCGTCAATGAAGATCACCAAGGAACTTCATAGTCGTTATCAAACATGCTTTTAATTAACTTCAAATGTTTAAATTAAATTTTTTAGTAGTAAGAGAAGAAACCTACGAAGTCTTAAACTACAACACGGTTAAACAAAACTTTTTTTTCATTCATTTTTCTATTATATATAACAAATACATCCCTCCTATTATTATGATTATCAAGTCTGTTTCATTCACAGATGGAGACATTTTTTTTTCTGTTATATAAAAAAATCCCACCCTTTAATTATGCTCAACAAAAGTATATTGGTAATTTTGATGACAGAGCTGAAGAAAGTGTAAAAGTTTATATTGTTTTGTATATATGTTTGGTTAGTTTTGATGAATGGTGTTTATGATATGTTTTCCACTCGATGCTCGCAGGTTTCACCGCAATGCATAGCCACAATCGTGTTGCGGGCTTTCTCCCTGCAACAATACTAGCAGACGCAATATAAGTGAAATAATCTTGAAAGCGGCGTTAAACAACTCAACTCAACTCAACTATGATATGTTGGTTCTTTTTATGTTAATTTGGAAGATATTTTTCTCAAAGAACCTTTGGCTGTATCTTTATCTACATTCTCTCATTGTTTTTATCATTTTACAATTTCATATGTTTTATTTCTGTAGTACTCAGAGTATAATTTAGAGCGTGGTTTAATTGATGATTGTTATGATCATCATTAATTATTAAAGTGATTATTATGATCATTTTTTACCATTATTATTTCCCCTCTCAACTCGATGGTGCTACGTGATACTCAGTCTGATTAAAATCGACCATGTTCCGAAGAATAAAAGCTTCAAAATATTGACTCTACCGAGATTCGAACTCTATATGTGTAGGCTTTCTTCTCCACTAGGTCTGACCGCAGCCTACTGTAGCGCACGTGCTGACACCAGTTTAGCGCATACAAAACCTAGTCATTAGCGAACCAATCGCATCATCGCGTTTAAAATAAGGATAGCAGCAGTCAATGTTAACGAATGGTGAATGAGAGTTACTTGCCCCTAGCTACTGATACCGAATGCTTTTGCCGCACGCATTGTGATTGGTTAGTTGTGTTTACGTAAGAACGTGCGCTACAGTAGGCTGCGGTCAGACCTAGTGGAGAAGAAAGCCTACACATATAGAGTTCGAATCTCGGTAGAGTCAATATTTTGAAACTTTTATTCTTCGGAACATGGTCGATTTTAATCAGACTGCGTGATACTACACTTCAAATATGATATATCTTCTTAACAATGACCTGACAGCTGGACATATGGTCTGTCAGTCTGACTGGCACTGTGTGTAATGGTAGACCAGCAAGAGCACTAGTCAGCCACATAGTTAAGAGACTTACAGACAGCCTTTGGCGCTGTGCTAGTATTTGTCTGATCTTGTCTCTAGAGCTCCATGTGTATTAGGGTTGGGAGAGATGGAGAAATGGAATCAAATCAAGCTTCTGCAATTTCTGGATTAGACAATTTGAATAATAAACATGTTGCTTCTTTGATATTTCAATTGAAACTATAGTTAAGTGTTTTTGAAAGTAAGATTGAACATTTTTCTATCAAAAACAAATCCAGTTGTCTTTCACACAGATACACTGAAGACATCAAATGCTTCAAATTGTGATCATCAGTTACAGGTAGTTTAACCACTGGAAACAGTGAACTCAGTAGAAACAGTGACGCTAAGTGCAAACAGTTAGTGAAATCAGTAGCCCTGCTTCATGACTGAGTATATAAAGGAGCATTTCATTCAGTCTAGGTTCACATTCAGCAAGTCTAGTTTGACTGAATATACATGAAATTAGGAGCCCAAAGAAAAAAATATTATGGATGAAGGAATAGTAAATTATCCAAATTTTTCATAGACTTAATTTTAGTCTATGAAATCAATAGAAACAGTATTTGAAATCAGTGCAAATGGTAAAATCAGTAGCAACAGTGAAAATAGTTAGTTCAAACTGTGAAATCAGTAGGATCAGTGAAATGAGTAGAAACAGTAAAATTGGTGCAATTTGTAAAATTCATTAGAGTGAGTGAGTGAGTGAGTTGGGGTTTAAAGACGCCTTGAAGATTATTTCACTTATATCGCGGCTGCTAGTATTATTGCAGGGAGAAAGCCCGCAACACGTACCATTGTGGCTATGCATTGCCCTGAAACCTGCGAGCATCGGCTCGAACTAGCGAACCATAAATTCATTAGAAACAGGGTAAATAGTGCAAACTGTGAAGTAATTTGACTTTAGAGATTGGAAATCTTTATATAAACATTCATATCATAGACTACCAGAGAATTAATATTATTAGCTCAAGATGTTCTAGAAACTGTAAAACTGCCACAGCGTTCAATGCAGATATTCAACTCCAACTACAATCAGAATAACAAAAGCTATGACCTATTGGAAAATCTTTGGAATGAAAGATTGAGTAATTTATGGCATGAGCAGGAATTGACTTAGAAGAGCTAGGCTGGGCTTGTATTGATGTTGTTAATTCTCATATCAATTGTACTTAGTGAGTCAATCCACGGGATATAGTCCCATGCATCTCTGCAATCACACACATAGACACAGAGTCGGTTCAGAATCACCATGCCCTACCTACCTTCTATTCTCACAGACTTCATTGAGTAAGTCACTCTTTGTATATTTTTATATTTGTTAGAGAAATTTCTGGTATTAATTGAGTTATAATTCAGGAGAAAATTTTATCCTTGTCTTGGCCCTTTCAAAAATAACAGGCAGTAGCAAAGAATTTTGAGCACTGGTTTAGCCAAACATTGTGACAAGGATGTGACTAAACTAACAATATTTTATCAGTTTTATCCGACACTTGAATTAGATCAAGCTATATCTCCAAAGAGGACAGTAGATTTGGCAGAAGAATAAAGCCCTTGGAATTTCTTTTCTGCAAAAAGAATATTGGTTCTACTGTCTTATACCTAAATACCTAATGTAGTTGTGACAATATTGGAATCATCTTTAATATTTTTTTATGTTAATGGAGATACGGCTTAAATAAGCTTAAAGGATGACATATTGATATTAATATTTGATATCTATTTAAGATAAAATTCATTGCTTAATTTGAGCTATTACTGAAACCTTTTGGAATATATGCTGTTATAAGAATTAAATATAACAATTTCCTTGTTAGAAAAATGAAAAACTCAACATTTTTCATAGTAGCAATCATTATGATATTTCAAATTGCAATGTATTTTGTTGAAGATGTGAGAATAAATGTGTCAATGTAAAGTGTCGTTCAAGATGTTTGCCATCAGTACTAAAATAGTAATAATAATAATAATGATTGATAATTATGAATTCAAAACATATACATTGAACTTCCCTTTTCAGATTCTGGTATCATTGATTCTTGAAAATTGATTCTTGTATCAAGAATTCGTGTGTAAAGGATTCTTTAATGATGGATTCTTGTATTATAGATTTTTGTATCATGGAACATTGTATAGTAGAATATTGTATCAAAGATTAAAAAATCTTTTATTCATGTACCACAGTCTTATGTTTCAAGGATACTTGTATTATGAATTCTAGTATCATAGAAGACTATCTGTTGAAATGTATCTCCTTTTACCATTTACAAACAAAAGAAAAGTTTGAAGTGCAAAATTTCAATTTTTTAAAATATTTTACAAACTTAGTCATTTTTTAGGGTCAAAATTTGTCTTACCAAGAGTTTCAGTTGTATGTTACAACAAATATTGTGAATTTTTTGCTTATTATTGGTATATTTCTGTGTTTTTAACTTAAGTGTGCAATGAAATTTAACTTGGTATGCTAGCTGTGCTAACTGCCTCCGCACAATCAATTTTTATGATTTTATCTTATATATATATATGACAGTTATAAATATGAAACTGGATGGGCTACAGAGCTGGTGTTTTTTGCTTAATCTGTTACTGTGTGAGGAATAAACACTCATCTTGCAGAATTTGAGCAAACACTACATCACTGTGCTATTGCATTTCATACAATATTTTCACAGAAGTATTTTATACATTTTATGCTTTTCAGGTAATAACTTATTAGAAAATGTATGATTTTTGATCTATAATATTTAAATGCAGCAAAATATGTCACACTATCTATAAAACAGATAACTGAATGAAATATTATATTCAATTTTTCAATCATTCAATTATCTAGATATTTTGCATGCCAGTTAATTCTATTTCCATAATTTTTAATGACACTTGACATGATTTTCAAATTGATTTTCGTGAAAGGTGAAATATTAACTTGAATGATTCATGTTAATATTTAAAAGATTTTCCAGAAAACTCTATGCTTAAAGAATGGTATTTTGTATGTCAATTCTACCACCATAACTTCAAATGATTTTTGATTTTTGTAAAAAATATAGATCTCCAGAGAATGATTTACATTAATTAACATTTTTAATATCTGCTTTACAACTGAACAACCTGTAAGTTATTTAATTATCAGTTCTACGTACCTCCCTATTCTCAAATGACACTTGTCTAAACATGCAAACACCTTTAGTATATTGAATTTGTAAATATAATATGATTCATTTTTATTTAGAATTCTAAATTACATTTTGTTACACCTAAGTAAAATGTGACACAATTGTTAATCACATCATTGAAATTTGTGAAATGTGAACTAGATGGTGAATGATTTATGTTTAAAATTCGGATTATTTCTGAATAACCATGGTCAACATTGATATTGAATATTGTATACAACAGCAAAAATGTTAAAGGTGATATACACTTATTTTCCTATTAACTAAATTCAGCATGAAGGGTATTATGTGCGTCAATTCATAATTCATAACTTAAAATGACATTTGACAGAGTTGGAAAACACGTAATAGATTTTTGTTAAAGGTGAATTTTACCAGTGAATGATTTATTCAAAATATTTCTAAATAACAAGAAGGTATGTTTCAGGTTAATTCTACTTCAGTAATTTCATTCACTTGAGAGCATCGCCTAACACCTAAATGATTTCTGTAAAAGATTAAATTTACAGTGAATGATTAATGTTAATATTTGAAATATCTTCCGAATAACTTTCTGCAACTTGAAAGGTATTTCGATACGATTTCATCAAAGAAGCATGAAGCAAGGCACAGCTGAGACTCCAGAACTGGAAAGAGTGAAGACAGAATTAGATTTTCGCAGAGCGAATGACGTTTATTGGCAATCGCCTCCCAGTATTGTGTTTCACATTTCCTGGCTTCTGCCGATTGTGTTCCTTTATTGAAACAGCTGATGTATTTTCTGATATAATTACTCCACAAGTCATTTTCCGGTAAATTAACAACGGTTTTATGTGTATTTCTCTTCCTGAGGTTTTCTTTTATTTTGTTTGTGTCATTTTCCATTATATTGTTTCACATTTTGTGATTATTGGGTTATTTCGGGTTTTAGCGAGATATTTTATTGTGCACATCACGCTGTCTGCAGAATTAATCATCAAGTTGAAAGGCAGAATTTGTGTTTGAATCATTTGATCCTTGTTCTGAATTGTCATTTTTTGAGATTGAATTAGTTTGATTAAATTTCAGGTAATTGAAATGAGATCATCATTCATCCTGAAATATGGTAATTGACAAAACATTAACAAAACAAGTTCTTTGGATAATTAACTTCTTTATTGCATGAGTGCAAGATCATGTGTCGATTCTATGAAAATTTTCATGCAAGTGATACATTTGATTTGATGGAGGAGAATTTATACATTGATGAGTCAATGTTGTTACAATTAAATGATTGATGTATATATAAAATTGTCATGAAAAGAAGACTACAATGCTAAGTATTCTATGAGAAAATTGGGTTTAAACAAAACTACAACAATTGCTGCACCACAGTTCAAATGTTCTCTAATTTCATGTGATATAAATTTGCACCGAGAGTGAAGATTTTAGCTGGCAAGTTATCATAATTGACATAATAAGCCCTCTCACCAATAAGAGCCCCCAGCCATGTTTCAACTCACAATAGCATGAGGAATCTAGGCAGTTTCAAATATTTTGAATGTTTCTCTTTATTTCCTGAGTTCTCTTGTCTTTTTATTCCAAAATTTTAAAAATCAAAATCTATAGTCTCTAATCAATTTTGAATATGTTATTATATTGCAGAATGTATTTTGTTCTTTTTTGGGGGATCTATAATATCAAGACATTTTACTCATTCCATTGAATTCCATGGTAAGCTTTTTCAATAAACACCCCCTCTTTTCAATTTGTATAAGCACCAGAGGCATTTAATTTACCAAATAGAGTATAGTGATTAGATCTAAATTAGACGCTAAACTAGAGACTGGTAAAAAGGTCATCTGAAAATGAAGATATACCTCAAGGGCTTTTTTTATATACAAAGCATGTATACTTATATTAGTTGACGTTGGACAGACCAATCACAAGTCATCACAATAAAGATGGTTTCTGACTTCATCATATTTATTATGTCTACACTTTGCACTAAGAGAGTGATCAACTTAAATATACAGAAGTATTTCTCGTTCTGGTAAACAAAGTGATCCCCAAAAACAATATTAAATGTTAACAATGGCAAGGCAACCTTTTTCAATCAAAAGGAACAATTCTCAAACAAATGTAACGTTTGGTTCAGCAATGAACACAAATCCATTTCCCTACCTTAAATGATTATACAAAATGGCCGCCAACAGTTTTGTTTGATACATGATAATCTCCAGACTAGGGGTAATAAGATTGATTAAAGAGAAGCTTAGCCCTCTGAAGATCATGCATTTGGCATATATATATAGATATCCGGGAGAAACTTAAAGATAATTTTTTTTTAAAATGTACTACTGTCCCTTTAATATGTAAGATGAAAATTTATATGAAATACCAGGTATTTCATACAAAGTTGAAAATAGCTTGGAAATGGCAGACCAATCTTGGGTCATCGCAATATGAAAGTTCTCTGACTTTATCTATATTGATCATGTCTACATTGAGAGAGATCGAGAGAAATGTAAGCATGTAAAAGGTTTGAAGAAAAAAATCTAAGGTATCATTTACAAAGTTTATGAGTAGAGCTAGGGGGCATGTTTGGCTTCAGATCAAGAGGTCTGTGGTTTGAATCCCGCCATGCGCCAGGGGCTCGGCAACTTTGTCGTCAGTAGAAAACTGTTCTACACGCAGTCAGGTTTGGGTGCAATGCTACACTGAATTTCAGTGCAGTACCATTCATGGCTTCACCGCAATGCATGGCCACAATGGTGTTGCGGGCTTTCACCTTGCAATAACACAGCGGCTGCGATATAAGTGAAATAATCTTGAAAACGGCGTTAAACACCAACTCACCTCACCTCACGCTAGCGGCTGCGATATTAGTGAAATACCCTTGAAAGCATCGTTAAACCCCATATCACCTCACCTCACCTATGAGTAAAGCTAGGTTAAGCAGACCGATTACAGTTCATCACAATTCTAGAGTTCTCTGACTTCATCAACATTGACCATGTCTACACTAGGCACTGAGAGAGAGAGAAGTAAGCTTGTAAAGACTTCTATGAACATTATGAACTTCAAGCTATTTTGTACAAAGTTTAAGAGTGTAGCTTAATTAGGAAAGCAGACCAATCAAGGGATACGACAATTTATGTTTTCTGACTTCATGTGATATTGATCATGTCTACACCATAGGTCCTGAGAGAGAGAGAGAGAGAGAGAGAGAAAGAGAGAGGTACACAATCTTGTGAAAAGTTGTATGCAAATAGACATTTAAGCTAGTTTGTACAAAGTTTATGGGTAAAGCTAGGTTAAGCACACCGGTCAAAGTTCATCACAATTCTAAAGTTTTCTGACTTCATCAATATTGATCATGCTGATCTACACTAGGCACTGAGATAAAGGCTTGTAAAAAGATGAAAATGAAGATAACTTCAAGGTATTTTATACAAAGTTTAAGAGTTTAACTAGGTTAAACTGATGGAGCTAGTTTTATCAGGACTTTTAAATGTTCTCTGATGTTATGCGATATTGATCAAATCTACGTGGCCCACGGAAGATCAGCAAGATTTTCCAGATAACAACTTCTGTGAAACTAACAACATTTATATGCTTACTCCTTCATATGTATATGTATAAAGACAATATTTGAAAAAGATTAATTGCACAGTACAATTTATTCAAAGATTAAAAATGACACTCAGCCAATATTACTCCAATTATGTTATAACTCACAATAAATACTAATCTAGAGAGAATGTGGTAAAAAAGTCAGATGAAATTAACATGAATTTTAAGTTTTTTAATACTGATTTTGCAATGTTGAATAAGCATACCAGTTGAAGTTCTTTCTCTGATTCAATGTGATATTGATCATGTCTACAATACATAAATATTAAAAGAGGCTTATAAAAATGGATGAAAACGAACATAAACTCTGACATTTTAATACAAAGTTTACAAGTTTAGGATAAGCAGACCAATCAAAGTTCATTACATTTTAAAAGTTCTCTGATTTCATACGATATTGATCAGGTCTATTTCAGTAAACTGGGATCAATGTGCTGGCGTTGAGAGCCATTGAGTCACTATGGTAACCAAATCCAGACTACTTGATCCCTCCAATAGGATAAGGGATCAGACACTAAATTCTAAGGGAAATTAATATGTGTAAATCCGTGTATAGATTGGCCTTCATCCTGCCTCATCTTGTTACTACAGCTGGAGTAGTTGGGCCCTCATCAGGGCTAAGTTGTCAAGCATGTAGTAGATATCAACGGGACAATATGCAATGAATACAATAAAGAAAATAGACGAAGAAATTAATATGTGTAAATCTGTGTATAGATTGCCCTTTATCTTGCCTCATCTTGATACTACAGCTTGAGTAATGTGGTCCTTATCGGGCCTAACCTGTCAAGGATGTTATAAGAAAATCAAGGGGGCAATATAAAATGAATACACAAGCCATCCTTAGTATAAGGCAATCATAACCTCCCCTTAAATCTACACTAAGGGCATCACCCATTTTCACAAAGCACCTTTAGTCTAAGCTAAGGGCGACACCCACATTTCCCTTATTCTGAGGTAATGGTAACTTCCCCTTCAATCTATGCTTAAGGCACCACCCACTTTCACAAAGCAACTTTAGTCTAAGATGATCATCAGTTACCCCTTAGATCTACACTAAGGTTGCACCCACTTTCACATAGCACCTTTAGTCTAAAGTGATCGTCAGTTACCCCTTAGATCTACACTAAGGTTGCACCCACTTTTGCATAGCACCTTTAGTCTAAAGTGATCATCAGTTACCCCTTAGATCTACACTAAGGTTGCACCCACTTTCACACAGCACCTTTAGTCTAAGGTGATCATCAGTCACCCCTTAGATCTACACTAAGGGTAACACCCACTTTAAATTTTTTAACTAAGTCTAAGATGATTGTAACTTCACCTTACATTTATGCTAAGGCCGCCACCAATTCACTTTCACAAAGCTGTAATAGTTTAAAGAGAACTTAACTGACATGTACAAATTCTGGAAGACAGACCCACCCTCAAACCTGATGCACTTAAGGTTTGATATGCAATAAGAGAGTGTCATCTAAGACGGGGGCGGGATAGTGGAGTGATTAGCACATACGGCTTCCGATGAAGAGGTCCATGGTTCAAATCCCGCCAGGGGCTCAGCAACTTTGTCTGCAGTAGAGAACTGTTCTACAAGCAGTTGAGTACGGGAGCACTGCTAAACTGAATTTCAGCGAAATACCACCCATGGTTTGCTAGTACCAGCCGATGCTCGCTGGTATCGCAATGTACAGTCACAATGGTGTTGCCGGCTTTCTCCTTTCAATAATACTAGCAGCAGTAATATAAGTGAAATACTCTAGAAAGCGGCTTTAGGCCTAAATTCACCTCACCTCACCTCACCTCATCCAAGACGGGACTGGTTGTTCAGTGACCTTATCTCCACGTGATTGTTGATATATATTACCAATCAGGCGGTTCTGTCAAAGTGGACCAAGGATGGTTAAGTCATCCCCGTACTGTAATAGTTGTTTTAAGATCTTTATCTCAAAGAATCCTTGAAAATTCTTGAAACATATATGTACCAAATACAAATTATTCAGATTTTTTTAACCTCTTTTATCAGATATGTCGTCAAATATTGTCATTTTGCGTCACAGGAAATGATTTTTAAAAACTTGCATTTGAGCAATTTTCATAAATTATTACAGTAAAACATAGGTTTTGTAGAACATTTTTCAAATTTACAGGCATTACTCTTAAGGCTGATCAACAATGCCTTGTAACACTGTAGGAAGTTGTAAGATAAAACCACTGCACTGGTAACGTCAGTGTCAAATTTTCAAATCTAAACCAACTTCAGTATAATCCTCAGTGACATTTTCAAATGAATTACATTATTACCAGTATGGAATAGTGTGTTACATTATCTCTGCTTCAGCGCCAATGACGCAATCAAAAGTTCTTGTCTTGCACAAGGTATAAATATGTGTACATATATATATAAATATCTGCTAACGAAGGCTATTTTGTCCCTGCTGTTTGTGATTAAACCGAGAATAGTGTGGTCAGACAGGCGGTAGTGTAAACTTCTATACTGGGTAAAAATGAGTTCTTGATTAGTTTTGCAAGTTTCACATTGAATAAGAGTACATGTACATCATTAGTGGACCTTGTAGTCATGAAATAACGAATTTATTACCCATATGGTTAATAAGAAGTGGTGACAAATGATATGAGCACATGTTCACATATCACTTTTGCTTAGCAACGATTGTTTAAGCACGAGGTACTCTATTTTGTCGTCTGTGACGTGATAAATACCTTTTTTATTTACATCACTGTAGCGGGTCGTCACAAGAAAAGCAAGCTTTTTTCTATATACTTTCATGTGTTTTAAATGGAATAGAATCAGAAAGAATAAAGTATTTATTACACTCGGGAATGTGTCATATGACTTGTTCGAATTTGTCAATAAAAAATTCACACTTGTTTCATAAAAGTCATATGACGCACTTCCTCGAGCAATAATTTCTATTTATGTATCGGTTACGCCAACAGCTTGATCTTATATTACAGATTATTACTTGCTCGTGTAAGATACTGTGTAATGAAATCAACAAGATTCTTTTATAGATCATTATGCCAACAATAACTAAGGCTTTTATTAAATTTTTCTCCTTGTTAAAGCTCTAATAGATTGACCTGACTGAAACAAATAAGTTTCTATAATAGCATTTGATAAATACTATCATGAATGGAGTCTGTTTGTATGCTCTCTTTCAGGAAGGATGTATTTAGAGGTGTGTTAAGGCCTTATTTCAGTAATGATTGTAAAAATTTTGTTTGTGAATTTGATCAATATTTATATACCTATTATAAAGACCTGAGGAAAACAATATTTACCAAGGATCAGTCCAAAGTAAATATTGTTTTCCTTTGGTCTATGAAAACAGGTATTGACCAAATTTACCAATCAAGATTTGTTTGAACATGTTTTGAATTTAAACAAAACCTACAGTAATGAATTGTAATTTGATTCAATTGTTCAACGCGACGGGCAAATGAAGTAACAATAACGATAGCATGACGTCATGAAAAAACAATTTGACATGGTCATCATGGCTATTTTTAGTAACTAAAGTCGATATGAAGTTTGACTCAGGGTGAAGTACATCAATATTCTTTTCTGTTGACCATCATCTCGACTAATCAGATTAGCGGAAAAATAAGCTTGCATAATAATTAATTTTGCTGAGACTTTATAACCTCATAGAGTCTGCAATATTTTGAATATGATATCGCAAAGTAATAGTATCGAAAGGTGATGTTTTTTTAATCTTCAACAGCAATTTATTATTGATAAGTCATCAAAACTAGCTTTGTATGAAAACAATTGAAGGCAGATCATTGAATATTCATAGAAAATTATTTGCAAGACTATTACCATTCTACCAGTGAGCAGTCCTCAGCAAGATATAATGATTCGTGTATAATTCTAGATAAGAAGATGTGCTTGATATCCAGGCCGCCCTAGGAGCTTCCCGTGATTACGTAAATAGTCCTTTAATGTTTCAAGTCAGGCAACACAACTATATCTTATGAATATTTTTTCAAGCAATGTCGCCAAATATGAATCAGGAAAGCCATTAGCAAACACTGTTTTAGATGGGAATGCTTGGTTATATAGAGACACCTAATGGAAGGAGAATTAAGGTAGTGCCCTTTTCCCTCTATTAGGTTTCTTCATATCTGGGAAGGTTCTTCAGGGCTGATTTGTAGATTTCTTGTTTATACTTGTTTGATGTATTACAGGATTATATCATAATACAATTGAAAAATCTTTATAGAGTAATATTTTGGTTGCTGATGTTAATTTATCTGCGCTATGAGTGTGTTAAGCCTGTTCGACTTGACATGGTATCGTGGATGAGTCAAAGGATTATTTGTAATTTGTTGATATTCTTACAATATATGTTGATGGGGCGGGATAGCGCAGTGGTTGGATCAGAGTTTTTTCTATTTATTTGCATAACTAAAGTAATTTGAAATTACAGACCCCTCAAATAGAATAAACCCTTTAAAAATTAAGGCCAGCCGATTGGCTACAGTCCGCCAATTTTCTTGTGGAAATTTGTTGCAATGTTGCGAAAGGGCCTCCAGAAAAGGGACTCTGTAGTTTCTTATGTTGCCACAACACCTCTTGAAATATTTTATTGCTTTGCAACCAAAATATACTCTTTTGAAACATCTCCACAAATTCATCAACACCCTTTACAGACCATTTCCGCTAGCGTATAGCGGCAATAGTAAGATTTTGCTCAAAACTCTTTAAAAGGTGGTGCGAAGGTGCTGTGGGGATGATGCGTCAATGCTTCGGAAACAACTTTTGAGAGATTTTTTTTATAGGGTCCAAGGCTACTGTTTGTTATATTGTAAATGCAACTTCGAAGTGACCTTCAAAGGTTTATTTTATCAAATTGATGACATAGTCAAATTATTGTGAATTATTTTATTATTCATATAAACTTCAGTTCACTATTAAAGGAAATAAATTCAAATATTCATACAAATCTTGATGTAACAAATTAAAGGGACCATTCGAGCGGCTTTCATCCGCCATCTTGAAATGTTAGCATTGTGAGAAATCAAATGTGCTGTATTTTGCTAATTCATTGAAAAAATTAAGAAATAACTAATAGATTGATAGAAGAGGGGCATATTTACAAATAATTCATAATAAAAGTTGTCAGTTACGACAATGTTTTGTCGTAGTAATGCATTCCACATTCGTAGCTGCGATGATTGGCTTCATTTCACGAAGTTTTTCTTTTTTGATCGATACACTTTATTCTTTGTCAAATTGTGAAATCTTGAACAACTGAAATGTTAAACTCATGTACAAAGTTGACATTAAGTGTGAATAGAATCATGTAAAAATCATATATTTTTGTTAACAGGAAAGTCCTCCTGAATTTCGTTTCCACAAAAAATACCCCGCTCGAATGGTCCCTTTAAGTTCTATATTGTGTCTGAGCGCTATGAGTATATGCATTATAATACATCACCTGAATATTAGATTTTGACATTTGTAATTAATATTTCATGCTTATGTTTAACCATTTTTCTCTTTGTTTTAGGTAAGTTGCTGTTTCTCTGGCTGTGAGATGATGTTGACTTCAAATCAGGCCAGACTTTTCTTTTCATTGTTACAAGTATTATAGAGGGACTACAGTTAAATGTACCAGTGCAAAAGCTGTTCAGCATATCACCAGAGAAATTTATTGATACAAGTGAAAGGCATAAATCATTAGTCTTTTCTACAGCAGAACAGTCCTTGAAATTAAAACAATTGGTTGTCTGTGCTAATAGAGAATCTCACCCAAGTGTCTTCTGATATCAAATATATATCAACACGAGTTGATAAAAGTTATCTATTCTGTGAAAAATGTATATTTCTGAACATTGCAATACTTTAGACTCTCGGTGCAGTGATGTCATAGCACTATGACTGTCATGGCACTGTGACATCATGTTTATGACATCATAGCATTGTGATGTCATTAGTTGATTATGTAAAACAATTGTGATGTCATAAACTTGACTGTAATAGGGCATTGTTCAAAATCTACTTTCAAAACGATATCTCCTAGGAGATATCGCTTGATCTTCCACAACACAGTTAGAACACAGTTTTGGATGATAAAGGTTAATGTAGACATTCAGGTGAGCACACCTGACTTTTCAAAATTTACACAAAATGATTTTAAGTGTCCATTCATAGCATGATAAGTGTAAGTATATGTATCCTACTTTAGCTAATACACTCTGAGTATGATACAGGTACTTAAGTCATTTCTTAAAGACTCCAGAAACAGTTATCTTTATAAGTAGGAGATAAGTTTATACAAACCTCTTGGAAATATCTCAACATTAGACTAACATACATGGATTCAGGAGAGCCGAGTTTGTACTCTAATGTTATGTGAAAATGTTATGCTAATGTTATGTGAAAATGTTATGCTAATGTTATGTGAGAAATCTCACTTACAATTTGTCAAACCAGTTAAATCCTCTAAGCAAAGAAAGATATCTTCATTTTTGCATGACAGAAAAGTTGTTTTCTAATTCACATTATCATGATGAGCCCTAGATTATCCAAACTGTTCAATCTCTGGTTTTTAGACACAAACACTTAATAGCTTCATTCAGGCCAACCTGACAAAGATGTCGAAATGTGCAGGAAAATTAGGAAAAGTTCATAGTAATCACGGGAACTACAAGGTATTTTCCTTCAATATCCAAACCACCATGCGACTCAATATCTTATCGTGGTTTGCGAGGTTCAGAGACCCTGCGAGCTATGCCAGCCAGAGCTTATATGCTCCTGGTAGGGGCACCCAACCTAGACAGGACGACAGATAAAAGCCAGACCAACTTTGAGTCGTTCTTAAATTCTGCTCTCCATCTCTCCCTATGTCGTCCTTTCTGTCTTTTCCCTCATCTTTTCAGTCCCTTTCTCCCCGAAGTGTTCACTCTACTTTGGATGATTTCATCCACGTGTTCGATACCTGAGATATTGTTGAAAACATGTTAAACCCAATTCACTAAGTCACTCAATAGCCAAACATTAAAATATGTAAAGAATAATGTGAAGTCGGACAAAAGATACCTGGCAACTGCAGCAATTCTTGCTGAGCAACTTTGACCTTAACTCGCATCTGCATTTAATCTGACATGGAAAATCTGTACTGGGACATTGTGATTTGCCATACCTACGAAATGTGGTTTGAATTCAATTATATGTGTTGTTATGTCGTAAATAAGAATGAATTTTAAAATAATTACTTACAATTGTGACAATGTTTAATTTCAAATAGATCAACAAAAATTATTTTGATTTTGTCAACACTCATACAATGTAATCTCATAGAAGTGACTGTTTCTTCAATGTGAGCAGTCGCATGGGGTGACTTTTTTGCTGCAGCTTTTGAAGTTCTGGTGTCTAAGGAATATCTTTTTGTTGCTCTTTCCACGTTTTTGTGGACTGACCACATTTGTCTGTTCAGTCAGGCTGTTTTGTCTAATACACCTGTTCATATATATCTGGCTGTTCAGCAGTAAGGGGGTTAATTTCCCATGTTGCTGAAGCAATTTATAATATTTTAATTTTGTGAATGGAAATGATATTATGTAAATGTTTACACAGATAAGTTATCTATGATGATTATAATAAGTGAATATACTTGTTAATCAATGCATTCTTTTTTCATTTATATCAATGCATATTTATCAATGCGTTTTTATCAGTTTATCACAATATGTGAGATAACCGTTTTCATCATATGTTGAACTTTCCGATTACAATGTATAGTTTGATAATGTCTCTTACTTTTTTATTATGGTTTCCTTTCCAGTCTTTCAATATTCACACAAATGTCATTCATTATATATATAAACCTTAGAGTGGCCATTTTCTAGCAAAAAAATTAGGTTCATTACTATATAATTCTATATTCCATGACAAAAAGTGATGGTCCTGAACAAAACACAATTTAAGTCCTTATTGAAAAATTCTATAAAAAAGCATGATTCCAACACTTTCAATCTTTTATCGTGCCATGCAAGTAAAGTATTTCTGGATGAAAACCATCAATTCATCAAATCACCTGCCAATTATTTCCGATTTCTTCCATTTTAGCTGATATAATGAGTTTCGGAGACAGGTCTGTCGCCTATACTCTATCTTGTACATGCAACTTTCTAATTGTTGGTGATTATTGATTCGCTGTGAATACCTATAATTAAGACAAATGATGGTGCTAGATCATGTGCGTACTAGTGATTGATGATGACTGTCAATCAAACCGATAGCATGTCAATTTCAATCAATCTTACACACACGCCACATTCTGGGAACTTTGGCGTTTCCGATGTGCAGGATATGAATATAGATTGAATATAGATGAGCAGGTATTGGATGAGGACTTGGTATTGCTGTGAAGTATGATCTTCTATCACTTTTATAGCATGTCGATTTCAATCAATCTTACACACACGCCACATTCTGGGAACTTTGGCGTTTCCGATATGCAGGATGTGAATGTAGATTGGATATAGATGAGCAGGTATTGGATGAGGATTTGGTAATGGTGTGAAGTATGATCGCCAATCACTACTAAAGCATGTCGATTTTGGTCAATCTTACACACACTCACACACATCACATTCAATATAGATAGGTTTGGTATTGGATATGGATTTGGTATTACACACACTCGCACACACCATATTCAATATAGATAGGTTTGGTATTGGATATGGATTTGGTATTACACACACTCGCACACACCATATTCAATATAGATAGGTTTGGTATAGAAGTGATAACCAGTTTGTATTGGATATGGATTTGGTATCGATGTGATTGAAAATTTCAATGTCATGTCAATATCACTTAATCTTGCCTCCACAGCATTTTACTACTGTTGTATATATGCAAAGCCATGAGATATAGACAGGATGTAGATAAAGGAGGGGTAATGATGGAGTAGGCTTTCAGTATAGAATTGGTATTGATTTGATTGATTATTGTCAATCAGACTGATAGCATGTCATTTTCACTCAATCTTACACACACCCCTTTCTGATCTCCAAGGCAAGTCTTGATCGATGGGATGTAGACAGGATATGGATACAGAACACATATTGATGGAGTGGGCATTGGAAATGGACTTGGTATTGATTTGTATGACGCCAGCATGAGTAAAATGTTTCCTCCCAAAGGATCTGGATACTTATATTTATAGGTGACTTTCTGTCAGCAATTGCCTCTGAAATTTCTCAACCCGTCATCCCCATGTTTGGTATACCCCTTTTCCATATCATCTAGATATACACTTTTGGGGTTGATTTTTTAAAAATAAATTTTTTTTTTCTAATTATAAAATTCTGAATATTTTGGTTGAAAATAAGTGAGTATTTGTTGAAAGTAATTCAATTAGATTACATAGAATGTTCATTGTGTTTCGTAGTAGTATTTGATGAAAAGTGGGCGTAGCGGGAGAAACCAGTCTTTTCAAGTAAAAACTCTCTAGTTTTATGGTGGCATTCCATAGCAGCGTTTGGAACAACCTGATGTGTATCAAACGTTTTTATTTTATTATTCATGCCAAGCCTCACACCTGAGCTGATGTAGTGTACTCTCTATCTACCAGGCACGTACAGAAGCGGCCGAGGTGTCCATTATCAGTCCCAGGTGGCAGCCAGGCCGCTCACCTTACCTCCATCGTCTTTCATCTCCATCCCAGACTGTGAATAGATCTACACAAACCTTGTCAACATGTCTTCCTTAGATGCTAGATAGGTTACCGTATTCCACACAATAAGCGCTCTCTCTATCTCTATAAGCCCCCCAACCACATCTGTAACTCACAAAATGATAAGTGTCCCCTCACCGCATTTGTAACTCACAAAATGATAAGCGCCCCCTAACCACATCTGTAACTCACAAAATAATAAGTGCCCCCTAACCACATTTGTAACTCACAAAATAATAAGTGTCCCCTCACCACATTTGTAACTCACAAAATAATAAGTGTCCCCTAACCACATCTGTAACTCACAAAATAATAAGTGTCCCCTAACCACATCTGTAACTCACAAAATGATAAGTGTCCCCTCACCACATTTGTAACTCACAAAATGATAAGTGCCCCCTAACCACATCTGTAACTCACAAAATGATAAGCGCCCCCTCACCACATCTGTAACTCGCAAAATAATAAGTGCCCCCTAACCACATTTGTAACTCACAAAATAATAAGTGTCCCCTCACCACATCTGTAACTCACAAAATGATAAGTGCCCCCTAACCACATCTGTAACTCACAAAATAATAAGTGCCCCCTAACCACATCTGTAACTCACAAAATAATAAGTGCCCCCTAACCACATCTGTAACTCACAAAATAATAAGTGTCCCCTAACCACATCTGTAACTCACAAAATAATAAGTGCCCCCTAACCACATCTGTAACTCACAAAATAATAAGTGCCCCCTAACCACATCTGTAACTCACAAAATGATAAGTGTCCCCTAACCACATCTGTAACTCACAAAATGATAAGTGTCCCCTAACCACATCTGTAACTCACAAAATAATAAGTGCCCCCTAACCACATCTGTAACTCACAAAATAATAAGTGCCCCCTAACCACATCTGTAACTCACAAAATGATAAGTGTCCCCTCACCACATTTGTAACTCACAAAATAGTAAGTGCCCCCCTAACCACATTTGTAACTCACAAATTAATAAGCGCCCCCTCCTTATAACTTTCCCTGAGTGATAAAGCTATGCAGTTGTGATGTTGCAATGAAAAATTAGTCTCGCTTTATTTCCATTGGTCAGCAACTGCATTTCAAGTACAGTTTTGCATGTATGAGACTGTCTTTTTATTCCCTATGTTGGCAAGCCAAAACTTCGAACGCCAAATAATTTTGAACGTTGATGAATTAGTTCTTTTTATAATCATTTTAATTTCATGGAAAGCCATTTTAATAAGCTCCTTCATTTTTGTAAGTGCCCAGGGTGGTTAATACATCAAATAAGGTATCTCTTATATAAATATCCACTGACAAAACCTCAAGGTTGTTGCTCATATTAATCTTGCGGCAATAAGAATACTTATCAGAAATATTATTTTTCATCACATTGCAAATATTTTATCAAAAATTTTGTGTACAAAATGTTGATATCCTCTAATAAAACTATGAATTTTTCTAAAATGAACACATAACTACTGCCTCTATCAATTTTGCTCTTATTTAAAATTCTCTCTCAATTTTCTTGGCTTTCAATTCACCATGCAAATATTATGGCCAAAAAATAAAAAATAAATCATTCGAGTTAAGGCAATCGATTCTTGAACCGTTCTTTGTACAGTCATTTAATAACTCCTTTGAATGTTTGAAGAATATTGTCTTTCATTTTGTGACATTTGTTTTTCCTTTTTATGTGATCACTTTATTTCTCTTAAAAAAACATTTAGAGTACCTTTAATAGAAATTAACTAGCAGTTTTTTGCGTTTAGTTGAAATAAATAGTTTTAATGATTGTTTCCTTATTGACTTCACACTTTGTCCTGAAATGTCATTTGAAATTAGATGCATAAATTTACTGCCAAGCGTTGTCATAAAATCTATTTTGAATCTTTTCAAGTCATGTGCCATTGAAAACACTCATGGCTATCTAAGTTCTAAGACAAGTTATAAATCCCAGGGGCTTGCCTAGTCCTGTTGTATGACTGTCTATCATTAGAGGATATCTGTCTTTCCTTGACAAATACCATTCTTATTTCATGGAGTATAGATAATAATAAGTATAATTATTATCATTATCATCATTATTATCATCATTATTGTTGTTGTTATTATTATTATTATTATCATTGATATTAATACTAATATTATTGATATTAATTTTATTATATATTTTTAATTTTGTTGTTGTTTTTTTTTGTTGACCTCTTAGTAGGTGGTACTAGGTTATTAAAGTTTTATTGTGGCATTGTTCGAATGACATTATGCAATGTTTTTTGTCCAGTAAGAGTGACAGTAACGTCGTCATCATTGTCGCCAGACAAAGGTTTATGTCAATGAGATGATGATGAATCAATGAATGTCAATGATGAATTTCTCTGGTCCAAACATAAATTAAATGAATTCAGAGTCTTTAATATGGTCTAGTTCCTTATTGGGCAAAATTAAGTCTCAAAAAAAAAAGAAATTACAATTAGAAAGAATCAATTTTCAAAGAATATATATAAGAGAACTGTCTTTTTATCTGGGCCTGGCTTCACCTAATCTGGTGATCTTTATAGTTGTCCTAGTGTTGTGTTAAGAAACTTTCAAATGTGCTTTTCCATTAAGTTTTGATGACTTGTAGCTCATGTTAAAAGATGTTTGATCCAATTACTAGGATATGGAAAATGTGTGGGAAGGAATGATTTTTTTCCACAAATCCATAACCCAAAATGCATTTTCAATGTGTATCAATGCATGACTTCCCAAAATAAAACTTTTTTTACATCTTAAAAATATTCCTTACATTTTTATAAAAAAATTCAATTTTTTATGCTCATGATTATAGGATATGGGACATAACCTTGAGACACGCTTGAAATGTACTCATCGGTGCACATGATTGATTCTTTCACACACTGCATCTGTATTTACTACTGATACTCCTCATTACACAAGCTTACATCTTGCTACCAATGTTCTCCACCTGCATTCCACGCTCTACCTGTCATAAGAGAAAGAGGGAATTTTTATTGAAAAATATCGTTTTACTTCAGTTTACTTTCTGTAACTCAGATGTTAAAAGCAATGAGTTAACAATGGAAGGGTTCCAATCCCAATTCTTGTCTCACATTTTTTCTGAACCTTTTTCCTGTTTGAGACGTTTCAGATTTGTCACTTTTGAAGCATACAACTCTGTTTTATTAAAAATTCTGAAACCTGACACCTCTCATGACTGGAACAGTCAACAAGCAGTGATTTCTTAAAAATAATCTAATAATAACACAATAGAATGACGTCATCACATTGAATTAATAGAAATCTAATTCAGATAATGGATTTGTTGTTATTTGAGCATAAATCAATTGTCGCTACATGTATTTTGTGCGTTTCTTGATTAATGTACTTGAAACAAAAAGAAATGGTGTTTCATTAAGAGGTTTGATTTTCCAGATTATATTAAACTGATACTTATACTTTGATAACTTAGTGGAACCTCACCCAAAGTCTGTAAATAGAAGTGTTTTTTTAATTGTGAATTCTATATTCAGATAGTATGAAAAAAGTGAAAAGCAATTAGTCAGTCAGATAAATGACCGTTTGGATTCATCTTAGTGCTAATATTTTTTTAAAAATAGCACCCAGGGTCTGTATTCAAGAAGTTTCTTATGGGGCTTAGATATTTTGTGAAATGGCACCCTGGGTATAGATATTTAAGGGTGTCTTAGATGACAATGGTCACAAAGTATACATGGCTCACAGTTCTCTTAACATCCATTTTTTAATAGTATCTTTATCAAACTACTCAAAATTGGAATGGGAATATGGTTACATATTTTTATTTTTTAATTGAAAATATGGTATTTTTTACCGTTGCATTTAAGCATTTTTTAGTTAGCATTATTATAACATTAAGTCTTCTCTAAAGGACAAATGACTATTTGAATTAAATTTTTACATCTTGCAAATTCTCATCTCATTTCAAAACTTCAAGTATAACTATTTATATGAAATTACTTGAGCTGTAAGCAATTTGGGCAAAGAGTCACAGAATGAGTTGCCATAAAAACACACCTGATGCCATTCTTAGGTTGTTCTATAAAACTCGTCAGTTATCTTTTTAGTTCTTCAGGGTGAAAATTGAATACTATAGGTCACAAAAATAGTAATTTCAACTTTCTGTTTCTTTCCTAGAAACTGGTTCTGATAAACCTTTTAACAACTTTGTTATTTCTCATAAAACAGTTCTCCTATCGCTTTCAGATAGGTTAATGGCAGTGCAAACTATTTGTGCATGGCAATTGCCCTCAATGTAAGCCGGATATCAGATTTTCTTCTAGTTACCATGTCTGAGTCTTGAACCATAGAAAGTCATGACTTTACCTGATGTTTGTTTTCTAGACTAACATAATTTATGGTCCCTGAAAGAAAGATTTGTGACTGTAATATTTTTTTGTTATTTGGCATGAAATAATATAAAAGAGTCCTGAACTATGAAGCAACTAGACTTGCCAACATTTTCTAGACTTCATAATGCTCCATTAATTTTTTGCCCAAGTGTCTAGATGAGAGACTATATTTCCATCTCATATTTCAATATATCCTATAAGCCGTCTGTTGGATATGAATGTACCACCATTTGATAAGTTTCAAGTTTTGTGGAAAACTCAATTTATGTGTGTGGTATAGAATATTTTCATTTCTCCTTTTCGTGGCAAAAGTGATCATTAACAATAAAAGTTTAGCAACAAGGTAAAATCTTTGTAACTGGATGGGTGACCGTAACATAAATTAGTTATTTTTTAGTTCAAGGGTTATTTGGTCTGTCAAAACTCTGAAAAATATAATAAAGCTCATTTGATTAAGCAATAGCTATTACCTTGTAAGGCAACTCTTTATATAAAAATGTATACCAAAAGATGTTACAGTTTTTGTTTTTAAAATTGACTCGCAATATAAACAGGCAAGAACAGTGCTGTCAATTATGTTTCACATTTGCTTTATTTTGCACAAACCAAATTGACAATCAATCATTTATTGAGAGTATAAGTCCCTTAGGCAAATTCTCCTTTGCATATATCTACTGTTTGAGTGATGTGGTATGTTCCATAAAGAGGCAGCAATATGGTTATTCCCTTAGGGGTTGGAAAAAAAGAAAAGTAAATTACAAGGAAAATTTATATGTCATATTTTAAACAGGTTTTATTCATGAGAAAAGGATAGAGTACAATTCATACAGCTTATAATACATTTCTCTATAGATAAAATCTCATTGAAATATGATCTAGCCATTCACTCACATTTCAAGTTTCAACTTTAGATGTGCTATTTTTTTAATCAGTGGTGGATAGTGACACAAAGCCCAAAAAAAATTAATGCTGTGTGGTTGGATGATTTAACGCTGTGTGGTCTTATGTAAAATCATTTCCAGGACAATCTCTTTAAGCATTAATATCTAGGATATTATGGTGATCTTGTAGGGTATATTGATAAAGTGAGCAAATTTTAGATCTTATTTCAATGAGATTGCCCCCAGAAGGTCATCATATTTAAGTAGTTACAAGATGACTTCGGAAAGATTGCTTGTTATGGCCTTATGTCCACTCAGGGATAAAGAGGATAAGTAAAGTAAGTAAGAAGGTCTGGTCTGATAGTAGTTAGGTTGGACTGGTCAGCACCTGTGTCCATCTGGAACTAGAGTTTATCTATCCTTTCAGACAGACAGGTTACATCAAGTACTTCACGTAGGTGTAAGATGTCTATCACTTTGTTTATTCTGGCTTGGTTCAAAAACATTAACCCCATATCTGCCATGTGAGTATTCTTGGATATAATTATTCAAGTGGTCATTTCCAAAGTATTCCAATTGAAGGCTTGTAGATGTTTAGAAAGGGTTGTTGTTATTCAGTAAAATGTTTTTTCTTAATGGTTACCACAACTTAATTTGATTATGAGCTACATGTTCAGATATACAATAGACTGATCATCAAATCCTTGACTTGTTGTAGCATAACTTACTACACTTGATAAGCATATTGGACTATTGGCTTTATTCACTCCTCATTACTAACCTTTTTTAAATTTTTGCATTTTCTTTGTCAAAGTGATAAATATAATCTATCAAAATGTTACCACAGAAATATGTTTCAAATATATTGTGCTATATTCATGTAGTAACATAAATAGAGATTATAACCCAAGGAAGTATGTCATATAAATTTTACGAAATGAGTGCGAATTTTTGTATTACCCGAGCGAGAGCGAGGGTTATACACAAGTTCATACGAGTTTCCTAAAAGTCATATGACACATTCCCGAGGGTTATAATTTCTTTATTACTGATTCTATTTCATTTAAAACACACGGAAAGTGGCCTGCTTTCTTTGTGGCGGCCCACTTAAGTGACGTCACGAACAATGGTCTGATGACGTCACAGACGACATCATACGGTAACTAGCGCTGAAACAATCGTTGCTAGGCAAAAGTGATATGTGCACTTGTTTTCATATTGAAAATATGTCATCACTTATGATTAACCATATGGGTAATAATCATTTTTATAAACAGGAATACTCCCATTGATTTTTTAAATACACTGTTTGACTTGTTAAAAAAAACTGTTTTTTTGTGAGGAAATGTTTTCTATATATATGCTTGAAAATGCTTCTGTGCAATACCACCCATGGCCTGCCAGTTACAGCCTACTCATAGTCCCACAGGTTTCACCACAATGCATAGCCACAATGGTGTTGTAGGCTTTCTCCCTGCTATAATACTAGCAGCCGTGATATAAGTGAAACAATTCATTCATCAGATCTTCTCTTGCACAACTTATCTGCTGGTATCTGGCATAATGGCATATTGGCATAATTGGCGCTGAATTGGACCAATGGCTGTATGAGTGCCAAAGAAGCCTGGAAGTGTCTCTGGACTAGATCAAAGGATCCATATCCATGACATGGGCCTGTCAGCTCCTGGTTTAGAACCCCACCATGTTGTCAGCAAGTCAACAGGATGACAATTATGGCTGATGCTTTTCCTTGTCTGACTGTCAGACAGAAGCTTACTTTAAGTGACACTGAATATTTGTTTTATGATTTTTCATGTGACTTAAATAAGGGTGGAAAAATTGTATGTCCTGAGTTAAGTTCAAATTGCCTCCATAAACTTACATGTTTATCTCTAAAATGCAGAAATTGACATATTCTTGTTCTCAGTGATAATCAGAAAATGGCCTTACAAATGTTAAAACATCGAGATTCTGCGTCCTATTTATATGTTTATTAGTTATATGATCAACTAAACAATGCCAACCCATCTTGTATTTGTCATTGGTGCACACCATTGTCCGTTTTTAGATCACAAATCATGACTTTAGCATGTTTATTATCTTTATTCTGTTCTGATAAGCATTTTGATGATAATTTTCAGAAGCAACCACAAATCTTTTATAAAATAACCCGATTAAGTTCGACATATTTGACCTCAGCAACAAAATTTGTGCCTCTTTAATTCTTTTGGTAGAAGTTTGGTTGAAGTATTTTATAAAAAGATAAAATCAGTTTTGTATTGATAGTATGTCTGTAGTTTCCCTTATAAGGGTTTATGTGAGTTTATATTGATCTGTGTATTATAATAAATTGGTTGCTGTATTTTGGATTATTTCTTGTATGCAAAATATACAATATGTGATTTCAAGTCTAAATTGGTTTAAGGGAAATGGACATGGACATTTTGTTAGTAAAGGTAACGGTCAGCATGTTGTGATCAAATGAAAATCAGAACACTTTTCTTAAGCAATCTTGATCACTAAATTTCTTATCGAGACGTGGTGTCTATGATTTAACTTTGATACCCAGCAGGATTTTGCACAAATAAACTATGATAATTATTATATGTATTCAAAATTCAGAGCAGAAATTGATATGATAAAAAAAAATTCTTGAAATATATCATTTTAAGCATTGTGTATATCGGAGCATCAATACATTTTGGAAGGAAATTTTGGTCTGTCTGGAGAATGAATGGTTGAAGATCTCATTTTTGATGCTCTACATCAAACCCCAGCTTTCATAGCAGTCAAAGCACTCATCTTCTTTCATTAGAGCATTGTTAATATGTCCATCAACTTGACTGAGTATCAAGGAACACAAGGCAGTCTGATTATCATGCGGAGAATCACTTCCCTCTCCTTATAGAGGAGACGGACAAATTGGTCTCATTGATTCAAACATTACCTATCACCAGGCCTCTTAGAAAAACCATTTTCTTAATTGGTTTTGATATTTTTGGCTGATCTTGGCATCAAACGTGACAAAATTGTTTTATGGTAGACAACAGATGATTGTGCATCCTAAAGATACTTTGTGTTCTTTATCTAATGTATATAAGGAATTTAGCATCCCTAGACATGTTTGGTCTTCTATCTTGGAATCAAGTGATATTCTTTATTACATGTACGTGATATGAATGTCAGTAAAGATCTTGTGACTTTTAAGGTGTCTAGCATCTATCTTACGGTTTTATTTATAGTTATTATTAAAGTACTGTTATTGTTATTCATCTACTTCAAATGTTTCTGCAAATACATACAAGTTTATCTTAATTAGTCTGATATTAATAGAAGCAAATGTTTTGAATTATTATAGTGTGTCCAAATTCTATCATGTAGTTGAATTGTTAATTGTTAAAATAGTTAGATTTGAAATCTGATGAAATAATTTTTCACTTAACAACCAACACAACATGAATTTTGTTAATTGTATCCCTTTTTGTAAAAACCAAATTACAACAAGTTCTTTTTATTCAAAATACTAAACAATAGAATAAGTATTAGCAGGTGCAGCTAAGCATGTTTCATCGTAATCCCCAGGAAACTTGCTGTTGCAAGCTTTCCTCCAGTGGTTATATTAGGATGAATTTTTTTGCTTATAATTTTTTATTTTTTAAAACAGAAAAGATATGCAAGCCCATGACATACACCAATGTTACATAAGAATATTCACAAATATACATGGAGTTTGATGAACAGACAATCTACAGGCTGAATTGTACAATACTTTTAATACAGAATTTTACAATATGCTGTTGATGTCAGAAAAGGTTCTAACAAACCAACCCAAAATTTTGTGAAGCTGTCTTTATTTGTAGCTTTTGTGTTGAGGTTAAAGTGGTTGGCAAAATACATGGTCTTAATGTCTTCTTTCGTGTTTCAAATTAGGTATCTTTTCCTGTTGTTTCATTTTGTATATACTGTCAATGGAAACTGTTTTTAACCAAGATAACCTCTAAAGGGAAAGGAAGCCAAAAGAAGGAAGATTTATCAGAATGATAGAGACTCGCAGTACCACAATAATTAGATACTCTGAATTCTGAAAGGTTGACTCCAAATCAACATGGACACCTCCAATAAATGGATGATTGCATCAATTTGAGCAATTTTCTACGAGTGGGGAAAACGGATACTTAAAAGGTGTAAGTTATTACCCATGTCCAGTCGTGATTGCTTTCCGTAAATACACTTCCTTCCCGTGCCAGCTCTCATTTGTTGAGATGGATACAATGGCGGCCCAACGTTTGCTCTGGAAATTTCAGAACCTTCTATGACGTGCTATTAGGAATCCAGATTTTAAGGTCAAGTGATATTGAGCCTGACCAAAATTAAGGGCCTAAAATTATTCTTCAAACAATCGATTGAAAGCTGACCTTGATTAAAATTTCTTGTTCTTGCGAGTTTTGGTAAAGCCAAACCTTACTGAAGACGTAGATGGTTTGAAGGTAACTGTTTCATATACGGTGATAAGCAGGAAATACAATAAGCTGTGACCAATTCATTGAACTTTTAACTCAGTTGGATACAAAAATAATAATGCTCATGGATATTTGTTGAATTGATTTTTAACCCTTACAAATGCATTATTGTTTATAACAAGCTTGTTGGGATTGACACCTTCCTCTAACAATGCTTCCAAGGCAACTCATTGAGGTAGAAGCAGACCTGCTGTTCATCTACTCTATGACCTTTTTAATTCAGTGGATTGAATTTTTCATAATCCTGTTTTAAAATTAATATTTTGATGTATGTTCCAAGTAAATTCCATTATGATAAAGTCATTATCGAGCATGTTATTTTTTTTTTTTTTTTTTTATTGGCTCCCAAGGGTTACATGGTTTGAAAAAAGTATGTCATACATGGGCATTTCAAATGGCACATTCAACAATATGGACTGAAAATGTTCTATATTAATAGCAATAGGTCATATCTTGAATATTGGGAGACCATGTTGCTTATCCAACATCAAATCTGTTACAAAAATAATGACAGGACTTCAAAATCATCCTTACATGTCTGAGGTGTTCTATATATTTGCGACTGTATTCTAATATGAGATCCAACAAATACTGACAAGTGGATGATTATATGGCTTTTTAAAAAAATTTTGTTAATCAAATTTATAAAATTTTGGTCTGTATATCTCTTTACTTGTGTATTTGACCAATCTTTATCAGCTGTGCTGGACATATTAAATAGAATAGTTTCAAATATTTTCTGAACAAACCGATGCTATATATTTTGATATAATAACCCTTGTATTATTTATTTGGATCTATTGGACCCAAGCTGTTGATTTTTTACCTATAATACATGAATAAAATTATCTGACTGAACCATGCTTTGTGTATACTCAAGTATTATTTGACCAATCTTTTGAATAGACAAATTGAATAGAATAGTTTCAAATATTTTCTAAACAAATCCATGCTATATATATATATTAATATAATAACCCTTGTATTATTCATTTTGGTCTATAGGACTCAAGCTGTTGATGTTTTATCTATAATACATGGATAAAATTTTCTGACTGACCCATGCTTTGTGTATACTCAAGTATATCATATTTACATAAGCAAAATGTTTTGAAATTTATTTATTTTTAATCATATACAAATCTTCATGCTTTAAAACTGCATACCTCCTTCCCCTCCCCAGTTTTAAAAGGTCACAAATGGTAAATATTCTGTCGCAATTTTCATTATAAATCTTTCATTAAAAATTTATGAATTATGCCAGCCAAAGTTTAAAGAATGGGGTTGTTAAAAATAGACAAAAAAGGAATTTTTATCAAAATCTTTCTTGTGAATTAAACTATTTTTCAATTATATTTATATATATTATAAAAATATTTGCATGGGTTCAAAGACACCTGCCCTCAAAAAAATAAAAACAGGGAAAACATGTGTTGAAATTTCATGGTGAATAAACTGTCAAATACACTGTTATATTGTCTCATTTTCTTTGGAGAGTAAAAATTGATTCATCATGACATGTATCTAATGAAGTCTATAGAAAATGATATACAGAATGAGTTTCATAGAAACTTTGTAATTTGTCTTCATTTCAAGTTTTGTTTTTGCTAATTAGTGATAACTTGTAGTTGAGTTACATTCAATGTGATCCTATTTCAAGTCAAGAAAGTTAAAAGGTTGTTTCAGTCTGTTTTGATGAAGACAATAAATTGTTTCATCAATTTCAAACTTATAAAAAAACAAAAGAAAATTAAGAAGTTGTTTGGTAATGATGTAATTTGACTCCTAATTATTATTTATGAAACAAAAAGTCAATAATTTGCATAACTCGATCTTTATCAATTTCAGCAATATTTCAGGCCAATATTGTAGAATTGTGTATTTAGAGCTTCAAAATATAACAAGGGTGTACTTGGTGCTACGGTATTTACCACCAGATTATTTATGGACCTGCATTATGTACAAAGGTTGTATTTAGAGCTGCAGTATATACCCTGGTGTATTTAGAGCTGTTATATGTATAAAGGGTGTATCTAGACCTACAACATGTACAAAGGGTTATTTAGAGCTCCATTATGTACACATGCAGGGTGTATTTAGAGCTGCAATATGTAACAAGGGTGTACTTTGATCTGCAGTATTTACACCTGGTGTCTTCAGAGCTGCAATATATACCCCTGGTGTCTTTAGAGCTGCAGTATATACCCCTCTGGTGTCTTTAGAACTGTTGTATGTATAAAGGGTGAATCAACATCATGTTTCAGGGTAACTTAGAGCATCATTTTGTATATGTTGGATGCTTACAAAGTAGTTGTACAAATATAAAATTTTCAAAAATTATGTCATCATGGACAAAAAGTACAAAGAAAGTAATGCATATCAAGGGTGTTCATAGAGCTATGTTGAAGCCTTGTGAGTTACTGTTCAATAAAAGAGAAAACTAAAAAACAGTGCTATAGTGCTGCCATTTTCTCAAAAAGTCTTTCTGTTCAATGCAAGCAATTAGCAGATTTCTCTAGCTGTTGGCAACTTGGGATTACATGGTTCTTCCGACCAATGCACAACAATGGACTGGTGACCTCACTTACTATTCACCGTGTGGAGCTAACCCTCAGCTCCCTTCTCAGACCTTGAGTCAGATTGTATGGTTTAAACCAGCTTGTCATAGTAGCGTGTAGCGCAGTGGAGCTGCTGCCAAGTGATTGAGAGCTGTGATTGATGCCCACTGTGTATGGGAGATATTGCGAGCTTGTGGAGAGAGCTACAACAGCAGAGAGAGTCTCAGTTGATTCAAACTGCAGTGAGACAGAGCTGCAAGGAGTTTTGACGGCTTCTAGCCTTGTAAGAGAAGCATGTTTTCTCTATGATATACTCTGTGGATTAATTGATCTAGGAGATGGAGAACCAAAATTCCACAACTTATCTGTAAGTATGGCCGATTTATGTTAACGATTATTTCTTGTGGTGTCACATCGATTATACGACAGGTGTTCTGGAATTGGTTTCAAGCATGCAAGACAGCTTTCTGCTCTTGTGGGTAACACGCTTGACATCGCTTTAACCTAGATGAATTTACTTCATTGCTGCATATTCAAATGCAAAAACACATGCATCTGTCACAATCTTTAATCATTTTCTCAATGAATAAAACATCCTGTGTATACTTTGTAGACTTTGCACTGGAACAAAAAGAAAAGTATTATTTGTCAAGAATTTACAAAATGTTGAAAGTGTTAGATACGAAACATGTATAGAACATGACATAAATCACTCTTTCAATGAATATTGAAAAGTTTTATAGAATCAATATTTCTTCAAGGTTTCAAATTACAGCCGTTTATCTAAACTCTCTTTAAGTGTGTAGGTGTTAAGGTAAAAATTTTAAAAATGTTCGTGTATAAAAATATCAAGGGTTAAAGAAGAATAATGGTCTAGAATACATTACATATGACTACAGAGGGAGAATGTGTAGGTGTGCACACTGCTGGCGGAAGAAGTATTATATGAATGTGTGACAGATTTTCCAGATTTTTCGTGAGACGATAACAAGGACACACATTTTGTAGTGTTTGACCCAGCTTTCTCCTGCTTCTCCAGATCGACTTCTCTTCAGCTCTGTTCAACTTCCCACGTCTTTCTAATCGTTGACCTCAAATCTCTCCGTAATCATGAAAGCTTAACAGCTTTATTTTAATGATGGCGTGAAGATCTTTTGATATGGACACAAACTTCACTTGAAAATATGTCCCTATAGCCGCATAGATTGAAATAATTGCTAATATTGTGTTAGTCAGTTTTCAAGATTTAAGATAAAACCCGAAGCAAGTCTATATGATGACTGAGGAGCTTATTTTGAGACTGATTTAAAAAAAAAATTCTCAATCTCCTTTTAATCTCCTTTTAACATATTAGTAAATTTTTTGTTGGAGAAGATGACTCTGTATAACATACACTCCTTATGAGGATTAACACATAGACTGGTGATATGTACAGTGAAGTGTACCATAGTCTTCCGACTGAATTACTAAGCAATACAAAAAAACTGTACCCAATTGATATAGGAAGATACATCCACGAACAAGTTTGAAAAAAATATACTTTTAGAACTCTGATGACATACAGATTGACAGTGAAATGTGTGGTGAAATATATGTCTGCTGTATAGGTGACCTGGTTTGCAATTGACAGTTTGGCATA
Source organism: Phorcus lineatus (assembly GCA_921293015.1). Taxonomy (NCBI): domain Eukaryota; kingdom Metazoa; phylum Mollusca; class Gastropoda; order Trochida; family Trochidae; genus Phorcus; species Phorcus lineatus. The sequence goes on along the minus strand of OV121096.1, from coordinate 22,500,506 downwards.
AGGTGATGGGAATTTGACCTAGGTTAAAGGTCGGGGTGATGCACTTGACACTCGTTCTTAGCAAATAGGTGGAGGGTTGAACTGGGTCGGTGTGACCTGACAATGATGTTGATCAGTCGATATAAGTTGATTCATTCAGACGCTTCTGATGGATCGAAGAAGGCTTTAACATAACATTTTGGCAGGTCTAGATAGCTATCAAGTTGATATCTCACCAATAACCTACATTTTCTTCATTATTTTCAGCATTTGAAAATAATTTCGTTTTTTTAGACTGAATTTAAACTTTTTTCCAAATTTCCATAAAGGATAAATATTTCTTAGTACTAACTCTGCGAGAAACATCTTTGTTATAAAAGGAGACTAATGTTTGTATATTTAGTCAGTTCAAGAGTTAATGGGTTAAGTTTATATACCTTATATTGCTTTTTAGAGTAATTAGGATCAATTTTGAAAACCCTTTACTTTCATCTTCTGAATATGATAATGTTGAAAATGGTATTCTATTTTAAACTCTCTATGTTTTTTGGACCTAAATCTCATTCACTTCAAAGTTTTTTTATTTACAAATAATCATATGTAAATTTTCTTCATCTGGGTCAACAAATGAAGGAAATATTCAATGTACTGTATGTATTAGTAGAAAACATCAAATGAATTTTACAGTTTATCTGTCTTTTCAATCAAATTGATTTGATGTATTAGTAAACATATTTATCAAACAGTTTGCCATGTTACTATTTTCCCAAGCCAAACAAGAGTATATTGTGATTCATTCAAGTAACATGATCTTCCGGGTCTTGCTTGGGTACTCTTTTCAATTGCTTTGTATAATACATGTTGTGGTCATGATTACGTAACCCCTAGGCCCCTACTCTGCTTTGTAAAAGAGACACTTTTTCCTTGTGTCAAAGTCTGTTAACAAGGGCAGGGCATGGCTTTTGATTATGTGTAAGTTCAAGCTTATTTGTACCTTTTGATTAATTTGAAATGCTTTTAACATTTAATCTTGAAAATATAATAAAAACCTTCATTTCAAAGCTTCTTTTTTAAGTCACTTTGAAAAATTAAAGACTTGACGATTCAGTACAAGTGATTAGTGAATGATGATATTGTATATAGGTACACCTGGTTAATTTTCAATGTATAGGAGATTTTTCTATGATATGTTTAATCAAATCATCTTTTGAAGTATTATTATCCAGTTGTAGATCTTTAACAACTAAGTTTTGGTTCAATGGTTTTCAGAATTTATCGAGCCGCTAATGACTTGAATTTTGCCTACGTTCGCAAAACAATAACTCACTCAGTTTCAGAATTTATCGGTTTACAATTTTTTTATTATCTATGACGTTCTTTTACATTATGATTTTATCAACATGAATTTACAGTTGTGTTGAATTGTAAATTAAATGTATTTCCTCAGTCACTATCTTTGAATTTTGTATAAAAATATTTCAGTTAAAACAGCCTTGATAATTATCTATTAAACCATCTTTTATATCCGTATTTATTTCATATCTGTGAAGCAGAGAAATGTGATCCTTATATATGTTTGTACTATTGTATGATTGTCTTTGTTTTTTTAAATATAAGTTTCATGCAAACAAGATCTTGTCGCATTACAGGGATTCACCGTCCATCAGAGTTATATAAATACCTTAACTACATGTATGGGTTTGTCTCGGTCAGCACTTATCCACGGATTGGAAAGTTAGGCGAGAGACATGTCTTATAACAAAGCCTGGATCCACGAAAGTATATTGGTTTGTGTCATGTATACGGGGAAATAATATAAAAGAAAAAGTAATTATATATTTAGAATTTCTTTACTTAAAATAATAGACAAAGGCAGAGATACAGAGAGACGCTAATGGCTTAAAATATTCCTCAACTATAATATGAATGCAGCCATTTTTTTTTTATATTCACTTTTAATCAAGAATTTTTGCAATGCTATGGAATAAGTTAGAATAATCAGAAACAATTTTTGCTTATTTATCTCTTCAGTTGACTTCTTCTAAATAACATTAATTTATGTATTTAGTAAACAGTTTCACATGAATAAACAATATATGGTTTTAGGTTTCAAACTATTTCATACAAAGTTATTAATTTCTTAAATGACATATTTGACAAATGCCTGTGAAATTAAGTATTTCCTCTTAAGTTATTTGACAAAAGCAGTGTTATGAGTATTGATTAGAAATTAGTATTTCCTTAAATGGCATAATTGACATGACACGTAGTCTTATGAATCAAACTTCTATCATTTTAAACAGTTTTATGTTGTTAACAATTTACAAATATTGTCAGTCTCAATCCCCATTATGACTGAATAACCCTTCATTTTGAAACGTTTTTCTTATGCAGTTGAAAGGAACACAGTTGTTTGATATTGTATGAAGTGTCAATTTATGCCTGTCAATCAAATAGCTTCCTGCAAATAAAACAAACATGTTTTAGAAAAGTTTATAATTGGCATCATTAAACATGTTGTATCTGTCATTTATGTGTAAGGAAGTTCCTCGGAGAACATCAATCAGAAATTCTTTTGTTGCTTCTTAGTTTCATGATGTCAGTTTCTGTATTGAGTGCCAAAAGGGAAGCTTATCATTTTTCATGTTTACAAGAGCCCTATTATTTGTACAACATGTTGTAACTTCCCATTTATCATATTATATTAGAGCATAAACATTCTCTCACAAATGTTGGGTTTTTTTCTTCTCCCTGAAATCATATTTTAGATAAAGAAGACAAGATTTTTGGATTACAACTTCTTTATTGTGAAACACATAATAAATTTCACAATAAAGATGTTGTAAGCCCGAAAATCTTGACTTCCTTTTGTTGATTTTTTCTAAATGCCCTTCAAAGACTTAATATTTTAGATTATCAGGAGAGAAAATTGATCAATTTAATTATTGTTGTTGTGATGCATCCAGTTGGATCAGAACTGATTCATTTTATTATGATATTTAATTATAGCATAAACGTTCTCTCAGAAATATTGATTTTTTTCCTTCTCCCTGAAATCATATTATTGATTATCAGAAAAAGAAAATTTATCAATTACTGTAATTGTGGTGCTACCAAATTCGATCAGAACTGATTTACCGACTTTACGGAAAGTGCTGTCTGCCATACATTCTTTTGCAATCATGTTCGGCTTAATTAGTTATCTGTTTATGAAGGAAATGTTTGTGAGATTACTGACTAATAAAATTATAATCCAGAGATAGTGTATGATTAGTTTATTGATAATAATCAAATGAAAACATGATTAATTTGTTAAATGATCAAGATTACTTAATTTCTTACATGATCAATGATGAATGATTAAGGCTTCACTGGGCTCGAACGCCTGGGTTATCTTTAAAAAGGTTATCTTTGAAATATTTTTTTTTTTTAAAATAAAAAAATACACATTTCTCTTAATTATTAATTTTTTTGCGTCATAGTTTAACCAGCATGATATACAAGATGGTTCAAAAGATTAATTCAATGACTGTTAGATCAATAAGGTAATTTTCTCCATGATATCAATTACAAAGATAACTGTTCCAAAGAAAATACATCTCAACCAATCTAAAATCAGGAAAACACTTCAATACAATCATGATGAGAAATCATGATAATCGTTTATTACCCCTATGGTTAATCATAAGTGGTGACATATTTTCAATATGAGCGCATATCACGTTTGCCTACCAACAGTTGATATAGTTGTGTATAAACCTTTTCCTCGCTCGAGTTATAAAAAGGTTCACACTGGTTTCGTAAAAGTCATATGACACACTTCCTCGAATAATAAACTCTAATTATCTTATTATTAGAGAGACAGAGACAGAGAGAGACACAGAGAGACTCTAGGCCTTAATTAAGAAAGTAATTTATATATTTTTTTTTTCTTAGGATATACTTTTGAATTTACAGTGAATTTACAAATGAATTATTAAGGTCCTCCTGAGATCTGTACATCTAATTTGTTAAAAGTCGGTCCTAAAGAACTTTTATAAGATAAAATCCAGAGTAAATCTGTAAGAAGTTATGAGAGCTTGATATTACGAATATATTCATAAAAAGTTATTAGTGTTTTTTAATTCTAACTAAACATTTGTCTAATTTCATGCTAAACATCATAGACTTGCTTCAGTCTGGTCTGGAGGATGACTCTTAACAAATCGTGACCTTAACCAGACCTTAAAATCAATCCTTTTAAGGGCCACTCTACATTCATCCCTAACCCAAACTGGCAGTTATCAAGTGTTGCAGTCATTTGAATTCAGCTCTGTCTCCCGAATCAGATTGCCACAAATTTGATAATTAATAGTTTAACAGGATGCAAATGGGCAGGAAGACAGATTATACGGGGACATTAGCGGCTGCGGGGCTTGGTCCAGCGGAGGTATGCGGTATAATTGAATCAGAAAGCTACCAGCTTCTCCATTCACATCGAAGTTGACACAAATAGACTGGGTAACACTCCACATGATCGTCTCGTTATCGACATTGTGCAATGTATGTGCCTAAACGATTTCAGTCCAAATCAATTTATAATCAGTTTGATCAGTTGCAGATGAAAAAATTCAATGGGGGGCCGGGGATGTGTTGAGTATATGTGTGTTACTTGACTGCTTATAATCAGTTTGAAAAAATTCAATTGGGGGCCGGGGATGTGTTGAATATATGTGTGTTACTTGACTGCTTATAATCAGTTTGAACAGTTGCAGATAAAGAATTTAAAAGTTGGGGTGGGGGTGTTTGTTGTTTTTTTTTTACTTGATTACCTATTACCTATGATGAACAGCTGTATAAAAAAAATTTCAAGAAGGGTGTTGGTGTTGAATACTTACGGTCAGTGGCATATGAAAAAAAAATTGGGGGGGGAGGGGGGGGAACATCTTGCTTTACTTATACATGGGTGATCTTATGATTACTTGTATGGGGGTGGTTAGGCTAACTGAAGGGAATGGGGGAGGGTTGTACATTTACCCTCATATTGCTTCTTACATGTATTCATGTGTTGTAGAACCAAACAGGGAGAGGGAGGTTATAAATGTCCTGAAACTCTCCCCTAGATTTACTAATTCGATTTTGGAAACCTCCTGAAAATCTCATGGATCAGGCTGCCACTGCTGATCTGTCTTGGTGAAAACTAATGACTATAAAAACAGATGATATCCCTTCTTTATGTGTTCCAGTCTTTCAAAGTCTCATTTTTGAAAAATCAAAATCAAAATAGAGGATAAAGAGGATACAGAGAGAATGAAGACTTGGAGAAAGGCTAAGACTTGTCATGTCAATATTTCTTTTCCTTCTGTCTTGTTCTGAATTCCATGCTCATATCCCTGCTGGACTCAAATTTCTTGAATGCTGTCCATCGTTAAGAAATAATTGCTTGGAGTAAATGTTGAATGACAAGATAATTCAACCATTGGCGCTGATAAACGTCTGTGATAATAAGAGAAGACTGGTTGGGCTCTTGCTATATGAGCTGGAACTAAAAACTAATGGATAAATCAAATCGGAAACTGGATGTATGGTTTACTGTTTCACTTTTTTATTCAAGAACTCCATATTGGCAATTTGCTTCATTTCAGGAATTACGTAAATGCAATGTTATTCAGATAGATTGAGTTATATTGCAATGACCTTGATTCAATACAATTTGTATGGGGTCCCAGACTTGCTATTATCACCCCAGGCAATACGATAAATTATCGATAATCATTTAACAGCCAACTTTTTATTACATCAATCTTTCACATTTGACATCTCACTGCATAACAGCATGTGACTTCATTATCGCCAATACTCAGTTCATATCTCCTGTGAGGCAAAGTTAATCGAATTCCATAAAAGACTGAATGGATACTTGTTAAACTATTTAACCCTTGCTGTGGCTTGATGATATGTAGATCTGAACTGTTTACAAATCAATGAAATAGATACTAATATTTATTAAAAAATCACTGTATAAAGAATTTGATAATTAAAAAAAAATATCCTCGACTTATGAAGTTCTAGTTTTGATTTTATGAGTGTGTATAAAAAGATAATTTTGTATGCAGTTTTAGGGGTGGGATAGCACAGTGGTTAGCGCATTCAAAAGTCCTTGGTTCAATTCGCGCCAGGTCCTAGGCAACTTTGTCTGTAGTAGAGAACTGTTCTACATGTAGAAAGGTTCGGGTGCAATGCTACACTGCATTTCAGCTTAGTAACACCTATATGGTTCATTAATTCCAGCAATTGCTCACAGGTTTCACCTCAATGCACAGCAACAATGGCGTTGCAGGCTTTCTCCCTGCACAAATACTAGCAGCCGTGATATAAGTGAAATACTCTTGAAAGTTCTTCTCTTCTGAAAATAACCCCAAATCATTTCACCTCACCTATTCACTATTCAGCAAATAGGTATATTCGTAGCAATCCCCCATTGATTAAAGTTGCTGAGATTTGAAGGATACTCAATGGTTGACTATCCAGCAGTAACTTTTAGTCTTTGCCATCAAAAGAACCCATCATCGATTATAGTTATGGAGGTTTAAAGAATACTCCATTTATTATCCAGCAGTCAGTTTATAGTCCTAGCATCCCCTAATATATCCACAACGGATTTTAGCTATTTAATAATAATGCTCTGAAGATCTGCCAGTTATATATAGTTTAATGTCCTAGACCTATATTCAGTGTCTGAACTACGATTCTCAAAAATGATTATTTTATCAAATACAATAGAGGAGCCGGGTTGAGACAAATGATCGATTCAGAGTTAATTTTACAAAATCTAGACTTGCTTTTTAAGAGGTTATGTTGATGTCAAATTGTTATTGAATACAATCTGTTTGTTGGGGTATCCCAGTACCCCAAAATCAATTATTATTGTGAAAGTTAAAAGGTTATTCAGTAGTTGACATTTGGGATTTGGTTGTTCCTATGAACATCCTTATTGCATTAGAATAATAGGAACACATGTTTGTTTGAGTGGACTAAAGTCTGGCACTGCAATCTTTGATTTCATCCTTCCCAGCCATATTTGGTTACAGAAGACATGCTAGGGAGTCCAAATTTCTGTAGTTCAAGGCTCTGATGTTCCGCATGTCTGCATTAATGTCTATAAACTAATATGTTCGTCTCTCAATTTAACATTTCAGAAAATACAGTTTGATGAAAAAAAGGCTGCTTGTGATCTACGTTTTATGTTTTGGCTTTGGGCATTCCAGATAGTCCCTTTTTATTCAGATAATTCTTCTATAGATTTGTTTGACATGGGTCCTTGAAATATGCTGATGATCAAAAACTTGCCATTTGAAAATTTTAGAAATGTTTTTTTTTTTAAATTCAATCCTAGACATAACAATTGGAATATCTATGGGGATCATCACTTGCATGACCTTGACAATTATAGCGGTAATCTAATAATAATAATAATAATAGCATTTGTATTGCGCAGTATCCACGCCGTGAAGGTATGCTCAAAGCACATCTATGCCAAATAGTATCCTATTCAGAATAAAGAAGTTGAATATTCATAAAAGTATTCTTCATTTTTGTTGCTCCAGTTTCTAGGATGCCAAAGATATAATAAATTATTTATTGGTTAAATAACTAATTAAACTTTTGGTCAGGAATACACTTTCTAAATTCATAAACTGTTATGATTAAAAGACTTAAACATTTTAATACTTATTATTTCTGTCTTCCTTGAAATTTAATTATTCTCTTTAACAAAAAACAATTAAAAAGCAAGACAGATCCCTTAATGCAATGTTTACTTTGAGGTCTGTAATTGAATGATTAAATTACCAATTCCACTCTGGCGCTGGCATGCATGTCAAGCACTGCATGTGGGATTTAACAAGAGAAGCAGTAACAGACATGAAGATATATTTGGAATACAAAATAGCCTGGCGTTACCTATACTAAGTATACTGCTGGAAATAGAATGGCGACTGGGTCGGTTTGAAAAAATACACTTGTGCCAATTAAAATCACGAAGAGGAAATAATGTAGATTTCTATCTGTTTATAGCACTGGTGCTAATTAAGCAATTTTTTTTTTTTTTGCATATAGAAGAATTCAAATCATTTACAATATAGGCTCTCCAGTGCAAATCTCTAAATAATATTTCTTCAAACTGCTTTGTGATAAAGAAATCTTGAATTTTTCAACCCAAAATATGATTTATTAATGAGTTTTAATGTGATGTACCAGTGTTTTTGAAAATCTTCTATGTAAGCAATTTGACACTTAACTGAGCCTGCAGGGATATTTTCTAGCAAAATTATTTGTGTTAATTGATTTATTTATTTATGAGGCTAAAACAGGAATTTTAGCAATTCAACAGTTCTTCGAATAATTGAGGAAGAGCCTCTTTCAGGTTTCAAGGCAGATTTGTATACTTATGTAGGTATCCAGGAGTCCCATTTATTGAGCTAATCTGGAAGCATCAAGGTGTGCAAGCCCAGTCATAATGATTTTTTTTTAACCCTACTTTCACCAATTGTTAAAACACAAAGGGTCAGCAAGTATAGTGTTTCGAGCCCTCACCATTTATCTTTGTCTCATAGAAATATATATATATATATATATATACTTGTTTATGAATCCAGGTATTCAGGTTAACGAGCCAATTTGGATGCTGCAAGGTATTCAGATTTTGTTTTTTGTCTGTGTTTAAGCCAGTGCTATTTAAGATGGTAGTTAAAAAAATTTGACCATCTTTTATTGGAAGTTAATGGCTTAATTGGCACAAAACCCCTGAAGATTAGGGCTTCCATGGGTACCTGAATATTGGAGCCCGAATCAGATCCAACAGGACTATAGAGTCCATGTTCTTGGGCTATAGGACTCTTAATGAGGACATCAATGTTACATATTGTAGTAATCTTATTAGCATGTTCGGCTTCAGATCAATTGGTCCGGGGTTCGAATCCCGCCAGAGGCTCAGCAACTGTATCTGGAGAGTAGAGAACTGTATACGCAGTAGATTTGGGTGCACTCCTCGCAGGTTTCACCGCAATTATAGCCACGTTGGTGTTGAGGACTTCCTCCCTGCAATAATACTAGTAGCCATGATTTATGTGAAATAGTATTTAGAGCCGCATTAAACCAAAGATTACTTCACCTCACCTTTAGACAGTTTGCATATGATCCACATGATCTCGCCCAGACATGTCATGCCAAAATATACCTTATATGACCTGTGTAAGTCGTCATACATGTGTATTATACCTAGGCTGACCAACACTTACATGACATCTTGTGGCAAGATAAAAAATCTCAAGTACTCTGGTCTGAGTTGAGTCTGACCCCTCAAGTACTCGAGTCCAATTTGTTTTACCTGTGGAAGCCCTCCTGAAGTACTATAAACATACTCAAAGGTAGATATATAAAAGTTGGCTCCTGTCAGAAATTTGGAAAAGTATGAGGATTTGCACTTTCATATCCTCAGTCATTTCTATGCTTTGGGACACAATTACAATAAAATATTTTGCAGGACGATATCTAGTGCTCTCTAGTTCAAGCCACTGCTAACTTATTTCTCTGCAAAATGTAGCACCGATGGTGTGAGCTTTCCCTGTAAAGTATACTTCTATAGGTTATGAATGAAATACTTTACTTTAAACCCCCCTTGCCATTTGTCATGGTCTTGGAGGTTGAGTGGGTAAGATGCTGGTATGGTAAGTGCTTATGATTGTTGTATGACTGAGGATAAGGTTTTGATATTGCAGTCTTTTCCTCAGATAAGTTTAGGTACTATTGTGTAATCCCAAATAAAAAAGTAAAAATTTTATTTAGATAATAATTTCATAAAAAATTAAAAAATACATTTCTTCTTTAGTTTTTCTGTATACAGACTTTAGCAATATATGGTAGCTCGATCAGGCTCTTCTGTCTATTTCTTCACTTTAATCATCTGACATATATGTAACGGTTTGTTATCATTGTTTGATTTTTACTTTGATCTCCCATCTTTGCTAGCTAGTCTCTACAGTGGGTGGAATATAGAAAGTCTGATGAGGTATTGAAACCCTGGTTTCTACTCATTAGCAAGCAAATTGGCCATGGAATAGCCACATTAATATCACTTCTTGTTCCTAGTTGAACAGGTGGGATGTTATTAGCTGTAGTCGCAATGCTAATTTCTTATTTACTGATGACATCCAGCTTATGGTGGCTGGTTGGTGTCAGGTGTATAAAGCTCTTCTTGCTAATTTTTGGGCTGACTCGGGCATCAGAGGGGGCGGGATAGCGCAGTGGTTAGCGCGTTCGGCTTCGGATCAGGAGGTCCGTGGTTCGAATCCCGCCAGGGGCTCGGCAACTTTGTCTGCAGTAGAGAACTGTTCTACACGCAGTCAGGTTTGGGTGCAATGCTACACTGAAATTCAGCGCAGTACCACCCATGGTTCGCTAGTTCCAGCCGATGCTCGCAGGTTTCACCGCAATGCATAGCCACAATGGTGTTGCGGGCTTTCTCCCTGCAACAATACTAGCAGCCGCGATATAAGTGAAATAATCTTGAAAGCGGCGTTAAACACCAACTCACCTCACCCAACTCACCTCGGGCATCAGAATTGATGGAAAGAAAAGGTGTTGTTAGCAATGTGTTCATTGGTATTTTCTTATCTACTGATGAAATCCAATTGTCATTGGCTGGTTTTGATTGATCCTCACTCACTGAGGCTGTGGAAGTGTCTCTAGGGAGACTGACACTGTTGGAACCCTTAATCAAAATACAGGAAAAGGAACCTCTTATCAATATATTTTGTAAAGCCCTGCTGCTCAGGTAGGTAAGCTGTTGGTAGGATCAGTGCTGACAGTGTTGTCTGACTCTTAGGGTTTAAAGAGACACTCCGTGATTTTCATAACATATTATTTACATTTGATACGAACTTAAATGTCATATGTGGTGATATAACATCAAAACATCTTAACTTTTCATGTCCAAAAGACTTTTTTTGACAAATACTGGTTTTCCATGAAAATCTAAAAACAGCCTTATAAATGCACAGAGGTGTAGATATCATGTCCAATATACATGGATACTAGTTATATAACGTAACAAACACTATCAACTCCTAAATGCCCTCCTGGCTGTTTTAGATAAGTCTCCAAAATTACGTTCGATGCCACTGTCCGGTTTTCGATAATATTTGCGACATTCTCCCTTCATATTGTCACTGTAAAAAAACACATTAAGCTTTAAAATGTGTCTTTTTGGTAACAGTTGATACTTTGGGATCAAATGACACCATGCACTGATTAAGTTTGGCATAGATGACTCCAACAACTCACAGAGTGGCTCTTTAAGGTATTTCACTCAAGTAGGATAAGACCTTTACTATTTAGCTCTCGGGTTATTACATTCCATAGGGATGTAAGATGTCAGCAATTACTGCATTTATTCAAGATAAGCTATTGATTGTACACAAACAGTCAGAGAACTCTCTAGTAGTCATTCTTCTTTGGCGATAAAACTGTATTTCAGATAGTTCCAATATATAATTGTACGAATCCCGCCAGGGGCTCGGCAACTTTGTCTGCAGTAGAGAACTGTTCTACACACAGTCAGATTTGGGTGCAATGCTACACTGAATTTCAGTGCAGTACCACTCATTGTTCACTAGTTCCAGCCGACGCTCTCAGGTTTCACCGCAATGCATAGCCACAATGGCATTGCGGACTTTCTCCTTGCAATAATACTAGCGGCCGGGATATAAGTGAAATACTCTTGAAAGTGGCTTTAAAACCCCATGTCACCTCACCTCCAATACATATATGAATATTTTCCAATAGCATTCTTGCATGTCAACTCGTATCTTTTTAATTCAGGAGAATTCATTCATTGATAGAAGCTATCAATGTGTGTATCCTTTCCTCAGTGGCTGACATGATCCTAGGTAAGATAGAGTGATATCAGTAAGATATTCCCAAGGCTGGCTTCATTGTACGATCATTACAAGACACAGTCCACCTGCGTACCCTGTGCTTGGACTTGGAACATAATGAGAACAAAGAATCTGTTTTGTCTGCCATCCAGACAAAAAAATATGAATTAACCTCATTAAGTCTGGTTTGTTTATCAAGTCTAGATTACATCTGCTCCTGAATTTTCAACGGGTTTTTTTTTTCAAATTATGATTGATGTGAAATCCTGTAGATTTTTGTTTTTGAAGGTCACACATTTAAATTGTAATAATCATAAAATCTTGAAGATTATAATTTTATTCTCAAATTCTTTTTTTCTCAGGGTTTAACTTTCTTATCAATTATATCCAAAAAAGATTTTCAGGGACAATTTTGTATGAGTCTTTGAGGGACAAGAATGTCATTGAGTTATCGTATTGTTTTTATCTTTCAACAAAAATGCTTGATTGTGAATTTTGTGGAAAAGTTTGTGCACTCTTCTGGAAAAGATTTTTATGGAATATTTAGTCACAACAAGGCTTTATCTAACAATTTGAAACTAAACATTAGCATATGTAGTTTATTTGAATTGAATTCACACTTAGCTTAAGCAGATGTGTTAATTGATGCATCGAATAAAACTGACATTAACCTTAACTGTTGTAGCATAGCATCGGATAAAAATTCAGCTTTATCAGATGAGGGTTGGCACTGGATACAAACTATGACACTGCTAATTGTATCCATGCAATGAATACAAATACAACATTATCAAAAGAATGTTAGCACTGGATACAAACTACAACGGTTGTACATACCAATCAATGAACACAAACTATGATACTAGCAGATGTATCATAGCATTGAAAACAAAATAGAACACTATCAGATGAACTTAGCAATGAATTATAATACAACAGTTGTAGTTGTAGCTTAATTAGCTATGAATACAAATTACAACATTATAACATGTGACTTAACATTGGATACAAAATGCAACAGTCAGATGTAGTTTCACAATTGATTCAAAATTCAACACTGTAAGATGTAGTTTAACAATTTGATTCAAAATACAACACTGTCAGATGTAGTTTAACAATTGATTCAAAATTCAACACTGTCAGATGTAGTTTAACAATTGATTAAAAATACAACACTGTCAGATGTAGTTTAACAATTGATTCAAAATACAACATGTCAGATGTAGTTTAACAATTGATTCAAAAGACAACACTGTCAGATGTAGTTTAACAATTGATTCAAAAGACAACACTGTCAGATGTAGTTGAACAATTTGATTCAAAATACAATACTGTCAGATGTAGTTTAACAATTGATTCAAAATTCAACACTGTCAGTTGTAACTTAGCCATGAATAAAATAATCATACAACCGTGTCAGATAAGCATAGCATTGAATTAATCTAATAGAAATTTAGCAGATGCAGACTTGGAATGAATAGCTACTGTAGCACAAACAGTTGATGAACACAAATTCTAAACTAACAGATAAAGTTGACCACACTACCTATAACTGTACAGTAGACAGAGACGTTCTGTTAATTTTACGCCAACCCAATCTATGGCTGCAGGCTTATAAAGCTGTTCAAGAAAATTATTAGATTGATTTGCTTAATCAGTTTTGTCAGTAATACAATATGGCATATTCTGGATAATAGATATTGGAAATCATAAAATGATTTTAGCTTAAAGCTGCTAGACCGGAATTACTATAAAGCAGAAAGATAATTGCCAGGCAAGATAAATTACTCTTGTAGAGGGAGCACTTGGGTTCATGTGGTCTCTGGCACACATTTATATACAACACATCATACTGCATATAATCTTGTAGAGGGGGCACATGAGTTCATGTGGTCTCTTGCACACATCTATATACAGCATATCATGTTGCGTAGTCTTGTAGAGGAGGCAATTTAGTCCATTTTGTCGTGGAACACAGCTATATAGCATATAGTAATAATATAGTAATGTAGACCTACACTTTTGTTAATATATTGTTGATGGAGAGCACTATTTACAGCATTTGTTCTTGGTAGTCTTTACAGAGGGGCACTTGGATCAATGTGGTCGGTGGCACACATCTACAGCACGTTTTGTTGGGTAGTCTTGTAGAGGGGGCACATTAGCTACCTTATCAATTTATAAGTTAAGATGTTTTTTCACATGAAGTTTGTGGGCTATGGCCAATTCCCTAGATGTAAGATCTACATGACACATATTAAATAAGTGATTTTTAAGAACTATGTATCTAGGGTTTGTAAATGTCTACTTAAGGTTGTGAATATTCAAAAGCCCTTCATGAATACATTAGTCCTGCTCTCTGTATACAGCAAGTCAATTAAGCTATAAATAAATCATCGGCCGCAACCTGAGCCTACCTTGTTATCAATAATATCGCAGTTAAAAGTGTGGTTAATGGATTCTTGTAAACAATTTTTTTTTTTGCATTGAAATAACCCATAAATGTTTACGCATATGTTTCATGAACTACTAATGATTTCCTTATTGATTGTTATTATTTATGAATATTTAAATGTTATAGTTGATTTCGTTTCAGATGAACGTTTACCACTAAGCATAATAAATCATTTTGACCTTTCATGTATTTTAAATTGAAATGTTATCAGCTCCTATAATTGTTGCAAATGAATGGGAAGTCTTGGTTTTGAAAATCTAATTCCTTAGACAACAATATTTATCAAAACCTTTCTTTGATAATTAGGTCAAACTTTGTGTTTATATTTTCATTTGACATTGTTGATCTATATATTGGACGAATTTGGTATGGAAGTAAAAAGCTTGTTGCTCGTATGTCTTCAGTTGGTCAAATTAAGCCAGTAATTGAGAGCAGAATGAATTTGTGCTTCTGTAATTACTGGTTCTGGGCATCCTGCTGGGATGTTAGCTGTTGATAATATAGTTTAATCAGGCTGACGTCTATTTAACTGACTTCTCAGTCTGTCTAGTGCATCATGTACTTAAATCTCAGTTAATCCATTATGTCTTGACATCTCTGACAAACACAGTTGTAGTCAAATGCATCAGTCCACATCGACAGTCAACAACATCAGTCTACAACATCAGTTTACAGTACCAGTCTACAGCATCACTCTACAGCATTAGTCTACAGCATTAGTCTACAGCATCAGTCCACAGCATCAGTCTACAGCATTAGTCTACATCATCAGTCCACATCGAAAGTCAACAACATCAGTCTACAACATCAGTCTACAGTACCAGTCTACAGCATCACTCTACAGCATTAGTCTACAGCATCACTCTACAGCATTAGTCTACAGCATCAGTCCACAGCATCACTCTACAGCATTAGTCTACAGCATCACTCTACAGCATCAGTCCACAGCATCACTCTACAGCATTAGTTTACAGCATCAGTCCACAGCTCAAGCTAACAGCACCAGTAAACTATAATAGTCCACAATATAAATCACCAACATCTATCCATAGAACAAGTCACCACCATCAGTCATTAGTTTACATCAACAGCACCAGTAATTATCACCAGTCAAACATTATTCCATTGTACAAGTCAACAGTGTCAGTCCAAAGTACATATATACATCAACGGCATCAGTCTACAGCATCATTCTACAGCACCAGTCTACAGCACCAGTCTACAGCACCAGTCTACAGCACCAGTCCAAAGCATAAGTCTACAGCACCAGTCCACAGCATCAGTCCACAGCACCAGTCCACAGCATTACTCCACAGCACCACTCCATAGCACAATCAGTCAGTGGTATACGTCAACAGCATAAGTCAACACCACCAGTCCACAGCATCAGGCAACAGAATCAAGCCAAAATATAAAAAACTACTTAAATGACACCTAATATAGCCTGTAGTCATAAACAGTTTATTGCATGTTTCAACATCAAAGTCAGTTGACAACATCAGCACTAGTGTAGATCATCAACTTAAAACTACCATTTCATTCTACTGCATTAACAATGTCTGCATCATTGCATCTTGTCACTTAGCACCCTTCCTCTTTTGCATCATTGGATCAATTCCAACAGTGAATTCACTCCATAAGTTTACTGTGAAACTCCTCATGTGTAAGTCAGACTATTCAGTCATCCAATTTTATTGTCTATCAGTCTACTTCAGCAATCAGCTGCATCAGTCCACTCCAGTAATCAGCTGCATTAGTCCACTTCAGTAATCAACTGCATCAGTCCACTTCAGCAATCAGCTGCATCAGTCATTCCTTCTTATGAGATTTATCCATGACTTTTATTCATGTCATCTGCTGCAATAGTGAACTGCATCTTTTTACCCAATCTACATCAGTATTCTTGATCAATCCACTGCATCATCTTCTTTTGTTTGACTCACCTATGATTCTTGAATTTAAAATTTTGATCCATTAGGAGCGTTTTTAGTCTTGTGATTCTAAGTTTGGAAATTTTCTTTCCAACTTGTCTGATCATATTGACGGTCCATTACCTGCAAGGCGCGATACTTTCATCATTCAACGTCACTTTTTGCTCTAGCTTTTAGGAATAAACTGTCCAATTTTTCAAAATCTTAGATGTAATTTTGACAGTTTATGAATCTTGAGAAGCCAAGCTTGGGTTTAAATGACAACGTGAATTTGACTTTGATCAGCAAACCTTACCAAAGAGTTCTGGACTGTCTTCTTTGTAATGAAGTGTATTAAGCCAAGCTGTTGTTAAAGAGCTCTTGAAATTGCTCTTGAAATAAGAGATGTTGGAATTTATTGATTTTATCTCTTGTTGATTGATCCATTTGAATAATTGCTGGATGTACAAAAACTGAAGCTGGAATCGTGACTGTAGTTAGGGAAGCTTCTAGTTTAATGTTACTAGTGATCAAGAAATTTCTGCTGAGCGTGCAAAAAGTCAGAAAGTATAGTTTTGGAAATTCTAATCATGCTGCAATAATTTTAAAGGAATTTTGTAAACATATTTTAATTTGATGTTCAGTTGACGATACTCCAGTTTAGTAATGATAGGGTAAAAAAAACCAACATCTCTCTGCATTTAAGATTTCACGTGATGGAAAAAACAGTTTAGGAGTTTTGGTAAAAAAATTCATGTGAGCAACTAATGAACAGAATATGAAACTTTCATCCATATAGCACACTTACCTACATGATTTGTCAAGAATATAGAAACAATAGTGATTGTAATACCATAGTAAATACCTATTTCTTAATAATGGCATTTGGAGGTTATTTCAGATCATGATGTTATAGACTCTCAAATTAGAATTTAAATAAATGTCAATTTAAGATAGGTCAAATTAGTCAAGATAGGTCCTGTCTTTGAAAGGACATATCGTATGTTGTTGGGGTCAAATATTTCAAACTTTGTAAGTGGTGTTATTTCAGCTGGTGGTTGTTTCTGAAAATTAACATCTCAATGCTTATCATGTCCAGTTAGCATAGTGACAATAAACTGGGAAAAAATGTCAAGTTTACGATCGAAAACCAGTCAATGGCGTATGCCAATGACTCAAACATTAATTTGTGAAACTTATTTATACCAGACACAATGAGGAATATAGGTTGGTATTGTTTAGTAGGTCATTTAACTGATATACATGTAATGGGATGCTGAGTTTCGACTTCTTAACATTGTTATAACCGTTTTTAATGTACAATCAAAAACAAGAAAACATAATAATTTTTGCATTTAAAAGATAAAGATGCAACTTTGGATAGGACTTAACCCAAATCATATGATATTTCGGCTCCATTGTAGCCAAATGCAAAATTCATGAAACATACTCTGTGTCACTTTTATGTCTATATGTGCATCAAACAACCAGATATTCACTTCAACATCCTTCTGTCTTCAATGCGTGGCTGAAAAGTGAAGCGGATTATATGTATTCTTGATTCGCTTTCTAATATCTTTTGGCCTACTGTAAGAAAACTAAGGAGTGTTTCTAAAAACATCTTGACTTTACACCAAATCAGTAATGGCCCTATACATGTCTGTATTATACAACAGATATAATGATTTGAAAAAAAGTTTTTAAATCAATATCCAGAAACTCAGATGACTTAATTGCTTGAGAAGCCGTTGTGAGGTGTGTTGTAAACAACAGGCCTGTGATTTTTTAAAAAGGAAAAACACATAAAATCAGTGGAATCAAGATTTTACTTTCTCGAAAAAGTGTATATGTAAATGTTACTGAAGTGTATAACTATAAGACAAAAGTTTTTGTGACGATTTTTCTTAATTATTATTCTGAGCTTCTTGCTCCTTCATCAGGGAATGCTGATTGGCAGGTAAACAAGGATCCTTGAGGTAACTTGACAAACTACCCCTACACAAAATCTCCCTTAAAAATAAATTCGATCCCTGATAAAATCCCTACTGTGGCTAAATGAATTATAAATTATAAGGGATGAGACATGTGGAAGTAAAGTCCAATTTATTCTTTAATAACTAGAAATACCAATTCCACCTCAGGAGTTGCACCCAAATGAATGTGCCATTTATGTTGATATTCTCATCAATAATTTTGAGAATATTCTTTGTCTGTGTCTTTATAACAATGGGTTAGTTTGTCCTAGAGTGTCTGTGTTTGTGTGAAAAAAGCTGCTTATTAAAACCATGACAAATGTCACAGAGTTAGCAAACATTTTAGACTTTAACTGAACTTTTTGCATAACTTAACAAAAATGCAAAAATGAGGGGGATGTCCATGCAGTATTCTACTGAAGGAGAGGGAAATTTTGTCTTGGGAGGGTAGATTTTGGGTGGGGATTATGTTCCTGAATCTAGGTGTACATAGACTTGAAATGTACATAAAGCCTCAGCATTGTATATTCAATTATCATGAGATCTATGAAATGCTATTGTAATATGGCATTAGACTGACAGGTGTAGATTTTGCATAAAAGACTGGAAGAATAAAATACATTCTGATGTTCAAAGTAACACAAAACCTAGGTGGTCTATGCAAAAATCTGTTTACAGCATGAGATGGGCGAACCTTTGTAGCTTTATCATTATAAGCACTTTTCCAAATATGGATTTTGTATCAAATTTGGTTTTCTTAATTAAAATCTGCCAGTGAGTAATAGCTCTGCCTTTGGTAAAGTTAATTAGGCTATGATGAGCTGGTATATATGTCATTGAGAACTATATAACAAAGGGACTTGGAAATAGTTCCAATAATAGAAATCTGTCCAGGAACTACAACAAAGAATGTTATGTTTGGAATCGGAGGTAATGTTTGAGCAAAGTGTATATATGTCTATGCTTCTATATTTAATCAAAATTACAAATAAGTAAGAAGTATATATCCAATAGAATATTTTAAGTGTATGTTTATATATCTATATAAATCCTAATAACCAAAAAAAGACAAAAAGTTACATATCCAATCATTTATGTCCAAAGCTACTTCTACATTTATCTTTGTTTGGCATGTGCATAAAGAATTACAAAGAATTCCACTGATTATTCCTGTATTAATTTCCATAACCATGCATTTAGAATTGCAAACAAACCTGGCATATTCCTCCAAGAATCTTGACCTTCTAGAGGAGAAAATGATACAACATGTTATTTGATTTAGGTTAACCTATCAATGAACTTTGTCTGCTTCATCTGATTCTGATGACACTTGAGTCTCATCTAAGTCCGCACATTGCCTCGAGAGACCGTTCCACGTCTGGCTGCCTCGCACTGCCTCCTGCTCTGTGCTTGATACTCTAGCTGTGCTTCGTACACTAGCTGTGCTTCATACACTAGCTGTGCTTCGTACACTAGCTGTGCTTCGTACTCTAGCTGTGCTTCGTACTCTAGCTGTGCTTCTTACACTAGCTGTGCTTCATACACTAGCTGTGCTTCTTACACTAGCTGTGCTTCATACACTAGCTGTGCTTCATACACTAGCTGTGCTTCGTACTCTAGCTGTGCTTCGTACACTAGCTGTGCTTCGTACTCTAGCTGTGCTTCGTACTCTAGCTGTGCTTCGTACTCTAGCTGTGTTTGGTACTCTAGCTGTGCTTCGTACTCTAGCTGTGCTTCGTACACTAGCTGTGCTTCGTACTCTAGCTGTGCTTCGTACTCTAGCTGTGCTTCGTACTCTAGCTGTGTTTCGTACTCTAGCTGTGCTTCGTACTCTAGCTGTGTTTCGTACTCTAGCTGTGCTTCATACTCTAGCTGGTTGGTCAATCTTGGCTTCTGTTCTTCAGCATTGCACTAAGATTACGTAGGACAGTGTATCATTTTTTTAAATGTTGAAATGAAAAATATTGGAGCCACGAAAATATCAATTTCTTGACACTTAGACATTCAGATTCTAACATTTAGATAAAATTGGGTTTGGTTACATTATTATCAGGGTAAATATGTCTAGCTTATCATTATACCTGCTCTGGTTTTCTTGAATCCATTTCATATTAACATTTTCAGTTGTAACTGGTGGATCGATCTGTACCGACTGATCATGAACTCACCAATGTGTGTTTTCTGTCCTGTTTCCACTCAGCATTAAGTCATCATCTGGTCCAATGCATAGTTGACACAATCAAATGTATCTCAGCGAGGAGGACGCATTCTATAAATGGATGGAAGAAAGACATGCCGTTTTAATTGAAAATCGAGTTAGAAAGACGCTAGACATGGTTGCTATTTCCAGCCATCGCTCGCAGGTTTTACTGCAATGCTTAGCCACATTGGTGTTGCGGCTTTCTCCTTGCAATTATAGTAGCAGCCGTGATATAAGTGAAATACTCTTAAAGCGGCTTTAAACCCAAAATCACCTCGCTTCACTAAAATAGACTTAAGAGTTACACTGAGGAGTTAAGGAACTAATTTCATGAATGATTTTTTTTTTTTAAATGTATCTTTATTGTCCAGTTACCATGTTGATAATTAATCTACCAAAAGAGTATCAAAAGTCAAGAGGTGCACTGTACTTCTAGAATATTATACCTTATGAAGCAAGTTGAAAATACAATTTAAAACAGTGTGATTCGAACTCGAGTCCTCAAGGTGAGAGTCAGATACTCTACCCATTAAGCCAGAGGGTTATCCCATCAGATAAAGCCAGTAGTAGTGCTTTTGACATCACCCTGCCATTCTTATATCAAGGATTTATTCAATGTGCTATTTTATACAATTTAGATTTTAAACAATAGAATTTAGGTGTCCAATATTTATAGGGATTTATTGATTGTTAATTCTTATAGTGAAAGCAGCATGAATGACAGATTAATTATGAATTCCTTTGATATCTATCAATTCTGTGGAAAAACCGACAAAGAGAACGCTTGCTGTCACAGCTGACGCTGAAGAGACTGTTTTTTGTAATCAGGAGAGTTGATCAGCCAGTCAACATCGACTTCATGTGATGAACATTTATTGATTGGACAAATCCAATATGGCCGCCTCAAAGCCTGCCACATGTTGAATGATTCCCATGATTTGATTATTTATATATGATAATTTTCTATATGTTCGAGGATTGTCTATGTGTCACTGACTCTATAAAGAAATTAGATTTTGAAAGATAGATATGTATGACCTATGATTGTATGAATGTTATATACATGTTGACATGAAATTAACATTGTCCACATGGACTTGCCAGAATTTCCACTTGGGTGCAGGTTGCTTTTAGTTGAATGTGATACTCATCACTTTTGCTATCATACTTTGATAATTTTCAATGCTGAATTAAACATATACCTAAAAGTTAAAAAGCAACTTTCAAAGATTTTGGCTGTTCGACGGTCTTTAAATCATGCATTAGCTACAAGACAATGTTATGGATGACAACTTCTTAATTTATTTCTCATGACATTTCTGGGCTATACTTCTTTCCCCTTCATCAGGTGGATAATGAAATTGAACACGTGATTTTATTAAAAAATTGATTACATCTAAATTCATACTGCATGATTTGTAATAATAATGAATATATTAATAAGTTATTTCTTTGTAAAACACCTTCTTAAAGTGTTACCTACACTGATACCATGGAGAAATTGTAAATTCAAAGGAGCTTCTTGAATTGGCACTTGACATGACGTTCCATCTAGGTATGTACATCCTGTTTTTAGGTACCCATTTAAACAGCTCTGTGGATGTAATGCTATGTAGATGAAGTGCCTTGCCCAAGGACACAACGCATTATAACTCTCAAATTTTTTGTGTCTCTGACAGGATTTGAACAGTTATGAATGAGAGGCCAGCATGCTAACCACTACACCACTGTGTTTCACATATTGTATTGCATATATACTGGTATTGTTTCAGTGCCTTAGTTGCAAGTATATTAAAGATTAAAACCAAGTGCCTGCTCTAGTTTAAATTCTGTACCATATATGAGGCAGTATGTCACCAGATCCAACTGGCCAATCGGATTTTAGCAAGCTTCTGTCTTCATTATGACAGGTGCTCTGTATAAACTTGTCTTGGACATGCACTTCCTGTAGCAGGAACTATGTCAACAGTTGAGAAGCCCATCTTGTCGCATTTGTATTGAAATTAGACCATCATGTAATATAACGATTTTATAACTTATTTAAGGGAATATTTTGTGTTAGAAGGTGTTAGACCCAAAAGAACTTACTACAGGAAAAATAGACAGCTTGTTTTTTTAAATGAAAGCTGGTTTTATTTCTAAATTTTTTAATTGTCTTTATTTGTGTATATTCTAATCTTTTGATATTCAGTATTTTTATCAACATTTCAGGGACTCAAAGCAAACTAAAATTGAACTTTCTGAATTAAATAGTTCAATATGGTTCATCAGTTATTATTTTACAGGATTTTTAATGAAAAAAATAATGTTCCTGCTACCTCCTAAAGACGTATCTCATTATGGTCAGTGTTTAAATTGCAGCATTGGTTGTTTATATCAAAGAGATTTTAGAATATGAACCAGGAATCACACATATGCTATTTTAGAGATGAAGTTCAGGGATTTGTTCTTTGTGGTTTTTGAGGGTTTAAGAGAAGAGATTTGTTCCTGGTGGTTTTGAAGGATTAATTTAGGAGAATTTGTTCCTAGTGATATTCAAGGAATTAAAATTTGTTTCCTGTCATTTTTCGTGGGATTAAGAGGAATTCATTTCTGGCCTTAAATTATGAATTTTAATATTATCATTGATGTGAAATAATCATATTTGCTTCCACTAGGCAAACAAATATATTGAAATAGCAATTTAATCCAAGCTCATGTTTCTAAATGTTACATAAAATATTATGTGCTGGAAAATATTTGTTTTTGATGATAACATGACATGAGCTTGTAGAATGTTTGTATGGCCGACCCTCTATCAATAAGGACCTCAATCAGAGATGGAATCAAATCAAATTTGACATGGAAAATGTGATTTTCCTGAGATGATTTCATTGATTTCGACAGGATTTCATCCATAAGAATATTCCACGGCAACTAGTTTATGGAGTGGCGCTGTTAGGTTGACAGTGGCAGCTCCTACAGTGGAATAACATAATGCTGGGCTCTGGCCTGATTTGCCCCTTTCGTCTCAAAAAAGCAATTACATAAGCTATTTTTATTCAGCAATTTTGCTAAAGGGAGTGGGAAAAATCAATGAGGTAGTTTTGCGCATTGAGAAAGTTGTAAGGAATAAATGAATGCTTTTCTAGAAGAAATTTGCTGTTTTCAGAGTTGCTGAAGTGTTTGAGATAATTTTTGATAATTAGGAGCAAGATCATGTGCAAGATGAAGAAATTTGTGTAGGTGAAATATTTCAAATATTACAGATAGTTTGATACCTGATTGCATTTATTGATTTATAAAGGTAAATATGATTTTGAAATATCACATTTTCTAGATTGTATAAATTTGTGAACATAATTTGACATTTTTGTGGATATATACCGGTAGTGAGAATTTGCATGAGTGAGAAGCACTTAAGATGGAACAGCACCATATCAACAATAGTTGTGCTTGAATTGTCCCATCTCCCTGTAGCACAGGTATCCTAGAAACATTTACTGTCTTCTACCAAATCATGAACTATATGCCTATATGCTCACTAGTTATCAAGATTGATGTTATAGTCTTTCAAAACCTGCAGAGACCAGTGGTAAATCCAGAATTTTCAAAGGGGTGTTCACTTACTGGGGTCCCTGGTTAAAATCCCGCAAGGGGCTTGGTAACTTTGTCTGCAGTAGAGAATTGTTCTACACGAATTCAGAGCAGTACCACCAATGGTTCGCTAGTTCCAGTCTATGCTCACAGGTTTCACCGCAATGCATAGCCACAATGGTTGTGCAGGCTTTCTCCTTGCAATAATTCTAGCAGCCGCGATGTAAGTGAAATACTCTTGAAAGCGGCATTAAACCCCATATCACCTCACCTATAAAGAAAATGTTCCCCCACCCTGTACCTCCTCCCTTGCTTTGCCACTGAAGGTTTAACTAAAATTATGTAGAGGATACTAAATTAGTAATTAAGTGATTAAGCTATAAAAATAGTATTGTATAGTAGGAAGTTAAGTATTCTATTTATAATTTGCCAATTAAAATCGAGCACAATTGCCCACATTGTGTTAAAAACAAAATTTCCGCAACTTGGCCGCCATTGTGACAGCATGCAGTGCTAACATTGTGACGTCACAATTTCACACTATTCTGACATCATATGTGGTATTACACTAGTTTATTATTGCCTTACAAATATCACACTGCACTATCTTACACTGGCAAGTTAATGCAGTTTCTCTACTGATCTATAATGGAAAGCTTTACGAACCCGCAATAAATGCGTCAATTTAATTCACTTTCACTTATACAGTATTTCCTTGAATACAATCTCTAGGTTCTATTTTATTCAACGCACCTTTATCTACCTCATTAATTCGAGGCTAGGGATGTATTCAAAGTCGTTTTTATATGTGTTACTCTAGTTGTATTTACCTCAGTACCTAGCTTTACCGCTAAAATAATGTTATCCCTCAAAATATATATCTATATATATATATATCTTTATCATTATGATTTTTAATTTTACGTAATTTGCCTATACATTAGAACTTGTTCAGTTCACATAAGCCTGATACATTTGATGAAAACCAGACTTGCCAAGCTATGAGCAGATTTAATTACTCGTCCTTTTATTGATCGTCTCTGAGGACAGCCATCACCCTGTAACACATGCATCTAGGATACTCATTTCATACAATACCATCCGCCATCTAAACATGTTCGTTTGTATCATTTAAGATTGATATTTTGAAGATTCTGGACAGAACAAGATGAAGAAATATTTGTCCTTGTACAGGGCTGTAAAAGGGAACATTCATCATCCTGTAACACGTTTCCAAGATACTCTGATTAATTTCGACCAATACATACAATATCTGCCTTCACAGTGGCTCATTTTCAGTTATTGTGTTAAATGGAAGCCTTTGTGGAGATCAAGTAGAGTAGAAGCAATTATATTTGTCCGAGCTTGTACTGATCAGGGAAGAGGGTCCATGCAACCCTGTAAAACATTTCCATGATATGTTCACACTTATCTACTTGTAGCAATTCATACAGCCTTCATTGCAGGTTGTTCCGTCATTGTGTTAGGTGTAGAAGCCATAAGATTTAAGACTTGCAGAACCAAAACCAGTCATATATTGGACCTTGTATTGATCCATTCTTGTAGTCCATTGCTGTAATACATTTCCAAGATTAACTTATTTACTTGTACCAGTTCTTAGAGTGTTTGCCTCGATCCTTGCTCATTTACAGCCATCGTGTTGGATTTCTGCTATTGTGAAGATTTGGGAGCCAAAACCAATCATACATTTGTCTTCATATTGATCCATGCAGCACAGTTCAAACCTGTAATACATCTCAAAGATACTCTTATTAACTTCTAACAATTCCTACAGTATTTGCCATCATCCTTCCTCATTTACAGTCATCATGTTAGATTTAGATTTATCCCTTGTAGAGCCAAAGGAATTATATTAGTCCTAGTATTGGACTGTGCAAGGGGGTCTAACTCTGTCATACATTTGCTTTCAAGATACATTCATCTACTTATACCAATTCATACTGTATTTGCAATCATCACAAATCATTTGTTGTATTGATCCATGCAAGGGGTTCCAACTCTGTAATACATTTCCAAAATTCATTACAAAAATACAGTATTCGCCATCATCCTTGCTGATTTACAGTCAGCCTTAATGCTATTGTGAAGACTATGGAGCCAAAACCCAGACATATATATAATTATATATATTTTGGTCCTCTTATCGCTATAGGAGAGTCCAAACCTAGTGTGCGTTGTAAACTACCAATCGCTACCAATCGATTGCAGGGATTATTCGTTGCATCTGACCGCTGAAATTACGCAATTACACCAATTGCTTATCAATGACATTTACGCACATTTCATGCATCAGGTCAAAATTTTGATGTTGCTTTTGAGGGAAGGTAGCAGTAGAATTAAACTTCAACCAAACAAATGAACATTTTGAAATAAATAGGTTAATTGTTTAAAAATGGTTCAGAAGGAGTTTAATTAAGAAATTAAGAAAAGAAAATGTATGTACATCGCTGTATATACCTGAAGTGTTGTTTGTGATAACAGCAGCAATTAATTGCTAAACGTTAAAGATGTTTTGTTTGCAACACATTGCTGTAATACATTTCCTAGATAAACTTATTTACTTATACTAAATACCACAGTTTATGCCCTCATCGCAGCTTGTTCACAGCCATTGTGTTAAATTAATGCTACTGTGAAGATTTGAGAGCAAACCCAGACATATATAATTATATATATAGTGGTCCTCTTATCGATCCATACAAGAGAGTCCAAAGCTTTAATACATTTTCTAGATAAACTTATTGACTTACACCAATTCATACGGTATATGCCTTCATCGCAGCTTGTTCACAGCCAATGTGTTAGATAAATGCTATCGTGAAGATTTGAGAGCCAAAATCAGACATATATATATATGTGTGTATATTGGTCCTCTTATCGATCCATACAGGAGAGTCCAACTCTGCAATACATATCCTAGAAACATTTATAAACTTATACCAGTTCACAAAGTATTTGCCTTCATCGCAGCTTGTTCGCAGCCATCACGTTAAACTGATTCTATATTGTGAAGCCTGCGACTTCAAATTGAAGGTATTGTGGAGAGCCGAGACCAACAGCGCCAGTGGAGATTGTTTACATCTCCTTGTGAATGAAGGAACGATCGGGGAGCTGTGTGGTCAATGAGCAAATGGAGGGGCAGGAAATCAATGCAATCTAGTCATAGCAATGCACGAAGGAGTTCAGTCTTGGAGGAACATTGCTATGCATACTGGGTGACACTCTAGGAATGCCGCTTCATCACAGCTGGTACCAGAATGGCTGCATCGTGAGTCTGCTGGGATCCAACATTATGGAGTCGGCGTGAGCAACATGAGTGTTCCATTCTTCTTCACTCGTTCCTGGTAACCTGAGAGCTCAGTTTGATCTTTTTCATGAGTCTAGTTTCATTCATGAGTCTGTTCTGAACCGACATTATGGAATCGGTGTGAGCACCAAGGGTGTTCCATTCTTCTTTTCATTCAATTGGAGAACACGCGCTCAATCTGATCTTATGGGGAAACTGGTCCATTCATGAGTCTAAGATCGAACATCATTGAATCCAGTTCTTCATTTTCACCCACTACTGATCACAGAAAAACATAGTGTTATTTTTTTCACAAAGTTAGTTTTATACAAGAGTGAAGATCAGACATCATGGAATCACTGTGAACGGACAGGAGGGTTCTGTGCTTTATTTCACTCATTTCTGATGTCATGAGGACATCATCGAACTTTCTCATCAGGTTTGTTATATTACTTTGAGCTGACGCCATGAAACCACTGTGAACAGAGATGGATTCATTGTGATCTGACATAATGAGATTGATGAAGACCAACATGAATTCATAGTAGACAGAACTGTTTCCTGAAAACAGACT
Source organism: Phorcus lineatus (assembly GCA_921293015.1). Taxonomy (NCBI): domain Eukaryota; kingdom Metazoa; phylum Mollusca; class Gastropoda; order Trochida; family Trochidae; genus Phorcus; species Phorcus lineatus. The sequence continues at coordinate 22,472,617 of OV121096.1, read as the reverse complement.
AATACCTTGTGAAATTTCATCATGAATTGTGTGTGAGAACCACCTTTGGATACTATTTGTTCATGCCAAACATTAATGTTATAAATCAGGATACCATGCCGCCAGTTTTGTGAGTATTTGTTCTTTCGAGCTTTCGCCATGTTCAATTTTAGTGAGTAAACTTATTGCCAGACAAACTTCACATATATGTGATATATATGTATATACATACCACAGGTTTGTGAATATTTGTTAAGAGCAAATTCAGTAATATGTCTATTCCTTCAGTACCATGGCAACAGCTTTGTTAATTTTTTATCTATCTTTGCCTTCACCAATGTTTGTATTCGTTGATGGACAAATTTGGCAATTCATGTGTGCCTTAAAAACCATGTCATTTATTTGTGAGTATCTAAATGAGCCATATGCCTTTAACTTCAGTAACATGGCACTAGTTTTCTTATTTTTATATTTTTGTCCCATTATATTTCTTGTGTGTATTTGAATTTGGCCAAATGTTTGTGCCTTCAAAACAATACCATTTATTTATGAGTATTTGTTATTGGTGAAATCTTCAATTTGTCTGTGCCTTAAGAATATTATATGGGTAGTTATTGACAAGTTTGGTAATATATATGTGCATTAAGTATACCACACCACTCTATTGTGAATAACAATTATGGGCCAATTTACTAATATGTATATGCCTTTTATACATTGCCACCATTTTGAATACTTGTGAATGAGTGAATTGAATGCAACAATAGATCTGAGAACTCTTCGATTGACACTAGTTTAATTGTAAATGTTTATGGGATAGTTTGGCTATAAATCTTATCCTTCTGTACAATGCCTCTTGTTTGTACATTAGCAAATTAAGCTATATTTCTTGGCCTCCTGTGCATAATTGAATCAGTTTGTCGATATTTGTCACCGGGCAAATTAATCTAAGTCTTCAATCACATGCACCATCTGTAATGTGATTGGTCATTTTGGCAATATGATTTAGCCATCACCAGGTCCCTTATTTGTGATAAAGTAAAACCTCACTCACTCAAACTTTGCTAAATTGAAAATCTCTCTTGAACAAGGTAATTCTGTGTACACAATATCTTTATCTAAAAGTTTGCTTTTGGTACCATGATATGAACGTAATGTAGTAAAACAACCATCTGGCTGATCTAGGGCTGGACAGCACAGTGGTTAGCATGTTTGGATTCGGATCAAAAGAGACCTCTGCAACCTTGTCTGCAGTAGAGAATTGTTCTATATGCAATATGTTTGGGTGAAATGCAACACTGAATTTCAGCGCAGTATCACCCCTGGTTCGCTAGTTACATTCGATGCTCACAGGTTTCACCGCAATGCATAACCACAATGGTGTTGTGTGCTTTCTTCCTGCAAAGATACTAACAATCATGATATAAGTGAGATAATTTTGAAAGTGGCATGAAAACAAAGTCACCTTACCTAGCATGATCTGCATCGCATTTGATGCAGAAGTAAGATGAATGAAATTTTGCTCAAGATTTACATGTGTATGAAAGAAAATGCTTGACGACCTAATTCAATCAGCTGTCGTAATGAATAAATGATAAACATTTAGCGATCTGAGATGATATTATCAGTGATGTGGTGATCTTGATTGACTATAATTGAGATTACTGTAAAATCATAATATTTCGCGGGGGTTTAATTTTCGCGCAAAGCCACAATGCGAGAATAATAAAACATCGCGAAATATTATGGTTATGAACGTGAAGAAAACCAATAACAGACAAATAATTTGGTTGACACATTTTATTACTCACAGTAATGTATGGTTCGTTCTTTAATGACGAGTCACTAATTAGGGCTCTCACAAGTGTGTACGCCGATATGCACGTTGTTTGTTGTGCAAACACAGTCATCACAATAATCCGGCCTGACGGAATCCACTCTTGATATCCAATATGCGTGTGTTTTGATTGCAGTACGCTTGAGCTTCGATTCGGTGTGTATTGCGGTACAGGACCCTCGATTCGGTATATTTTCTGTTCGGTATTAAATTTCTTAGAACGAGATCTCGAGAAGTCACATCATTCGAACACTATTGTTTGTAGTTAAAGATCAAACTAAACTGTTCCAAATGTTTACTTCCGGGAAAACTTGGCGACAGGTATCGTTACCACTTCAAAAGTTGAATACGTTTAATGACAATAAATACAAAAATTTTGATCATTGACTTTTTGAATAAATATTATTGTTTTTATAAGTAAATTAATTACTACTAGTTTCACTGTAATCTTTGCTGCAAGCTAGGTGCATGTAGATTTGCTCGTTAAATTTTTGCTACTGCTAAGTCGATGTGCGCGAAAATTAAACCCCGCGAATCGATCATTTTTAATGTTTGCGCGAAAATAACACCCCGCGAAAATAAATGATTTTACAGTATGTCATCTATTCATTGCAAATCAACTTGAAGCATATATTAAAAGTGGTATCATTATACAAACTACAAGCCTTGATTGCCATTAGAATTAAATATATTTCGAAATATTTTTGTTAAGTTGTAGCTTTTTAAACTTCTATTTCAAAGAGCTTTTAAACAACTTTGTAATATTGTGCTGATGTTTGTTAAGCCTTTGTCCTGTTTCCATTTTTTTCTTTGGCATTCTTCCTTAAAATCAAGGGCATTTTATCTAATTTCACGTTGCCGATTGCTGAATAGTAATAAACAAATCTGCTTTTGAACATATTGTTGAAATATTTCTATTCAGTCCTTCAATATTTTGTACACTAACTTGAAAATGGAAAGACAGTTAAGTACCATTTCAAAGGTTGGCATTCTTCAAGTCTTAATTAAAGACTCTATATGTTTGTCATCTTTGAGTGATCGAGAATTGATCAAAAAATATATCATTATAATTGGGCTAGATTTGAAGAGTAAGCAAAATCTCTGATAAGCCATTCAAATGCCTTCACTGTCATTTATAAAAATATTGATATGAAAGTATATCATATTCATAGTTGTACTGGTTGCATAGAAAAGATTAATAAATGTCGTCTTGTTTAATAGATTTGTTATTAAATGAATGAGTGCTTTGTATATGATTAGCGAAAGTTGTTATTACTCCCTGAATAACATCATCAAATATTGCATGAAAGTTGTCCGTATGACCATTGTTGCATGCCACCAACATTGTGACGTAATGTATATGCCTAACGATTATGACGTCACGTCAATCAGTCAGCATTCAAAGCTGCTACACATTGTGTAACAACAATATAGAGATTATTACCCGAGGAAGTGTGTCATATTTTTATGAAAGAGTGTGAATTTTTGTATTACCCGAGCGAGAGCAATAGGGGGTAATAATTTTTTTTATTACCGATTCTATTCCATTTTAAACGCATGGATATATTCAGAAAACGGTCTCCTTCTTTTGCGCTACAGTGACGTCATGAACAATGACAAACGACAAAATACGGTCACATGCGCTAAAACAATCGTTGCCAGGCAAAAGTGATATGTGCACATTGGCTCATATTGAAAATATGTCACCGCTTATGATAAACCATATGGGTAATAAGTACATTTATTAAACAGTGATATCTTCAATGGGAGAGTCACATGTTCACCTGCTGATAAATCTTTCGGCTTGTCTATTTGCAGATTGACTTTTGTGATTGTTTCCCCTTTTTACGATGATATACCATGAATATCACAAAGATGTGGAATCCCCCAGGAGGGAATTCCAGACTGCCTGAGATTCTTGGTTCCAAACCCTTTGCCTCTACCAATTCTTTACCAAAGTTTACCCTCCTGGCATATAGACTACTCTCTGCTCTTTTAAGATCCAACCAGTGATGTGGTTCTGCTGATTGAGTGCTCTAAGCTAGCTTTTCACCCCTCAGACACAAGTGAAAAAAAACATTTTGTAGCCTGATATCTGGCTTGTAGGAGTGGAAGCCCTAGGCTACAGCTCTTTATTATGCAGTGCTAATGTGTTGTAACAGACTTAGAGTAGGTCATAGGACAGGTCACCCAGTCAGTCATTGATTGCTTTAACTTGCAGGAGTGACTTCTGCTATATTCAATTGCTAGGTCTGTCTGAGAAGTTTGGCTACAAGCCACACAAACACTCTTAATACAACCTTCATCTCTCAGACAATCTTCATCCAATCCTTTGATAGCAGCCATTGTTGGCCTAGCTAGCTTCTATGTCCGACTGTCATCCATCTTGACAGATGAGGATTTTGCAGAGGTATCAGTCAGGTAAAACCTTGACATATAACAAGGTCACTTGGATATAAAGATATATATGTGTACGGTCTTGTCAACTTTAGTTCATGAAAACTGAATTTTCTGATTTTTTTAGAGTCTCCATTCTGAATGGCCAATATAAAGGATTGACAACTCTTTTCCAAAGCTAGAAGTCCAAAAATTGGCCATCTGCTGACGATGAATATCCTGGAATTGATATACAATCCTTGAATCATCATTTTTTAAATGCGCTACTATGATTATTATGTTATTTGTAATAGTTTTATGTGATATACAGATATCCTCAATATTTCATTCTCCCATAGAGTGTGCATGTTTGACTATGGTAGTAATGTATAAAATACTTTAAAAGCAAACATGCCTGAGAATTTATATATATGAATTTCAATTATATAATTTCAAATGACATCAAAGAAAATCACAAAAATCTGGAGTCTTGAGCAAAACTTATCCGTTGTTTAAGGGACCCTATTTCTTAAACAGAATACAAATTAAATGTATTTGCTTTGATCATACATATAGTTGTACAAGTTTTTATGGTTTAGTGATCGAATTTCAGTCAAAGAGGAAGTGGAGTGTAGGAGCAGATTTTGCTAACATTCTTGTAGCTCACAATTTTTTTAATATAAATCTTTATTTTGGATTCCTTGAAAGACACTGCACAGATCAGTTATAACAGTTTTCTCAAGTGAAAATGTACAGAGGTGTTTTTTATTGAGTGCACAAGACTCGAGTCCATGAAATACCATATTCAATGTAATAAGAACCCTATCCTTATAAGAGCCCCTAACCACATTTGTAACTCAGCGATAAGCGCCCCCTTCTCGTAATTTTGCCTGTGTTTATAAAACAAGGCAGTTGCATTTAACATATGAGTCTGCTCCTTATGCCTTTATTTAGGGAGAATAAGCAATTGTCCTTTTTAAGATATGTTGCCACCCTCGCCAAACTTTTTAACAATTTTGAATATATGAAGGTGGCAGATTTTTTTTTTTTTAGAGAATTTAGTGGAAAGCAATTTTAATAAGCACAACCTCTTTTCAATATTCAAAGCGCCAATGGTACTTATTCCATAGAATACGGTATAAGGTATATTCTTAATCTTGCATACCAATCTATGTCTGACTCGTTGCATGTGTTCCATATCTTCATGTTTGTCTTGAGTTCAAAGAAAGATAAGAAACATGTGACAAATTTCCATGAAGCTTTACATATTTATGGTAACTTCGAAGCTGAGCTGAGCTTTAGGAGAGGAGTTTGGATATATCTCACAATACATAATCATAAACTCTCCATGTTCATAGAATGATATTTCCATATTTCTGTGTTCTGTTGTTGTCAAATAATCAGATTCTGTCAGACTCTCATTGCCTTGGCAGCCAAAGTGGCCTCCAAAGTCAGCCCATTCAGTCTTTTATTTTAAGTGACATGGTATGTTTCATGATTTTTTATGTAGCTTTCGTAAGAGTTATTAGTAATTAGTGATCAAAATGGACAATAGTGCTTGCATATATGACTCTTATTTACAGCAAACACAAAAATAAATATTGGTTGGCAGGGTTAAGAAGGTCACATTACTAGTAAACATGAAAATGTAGACATATAATTTTGACTGTGTAACATTATAAAGCTGATTTATGATTTATTTATCTAAAATAGATATTTGTAATTTTTGACATTTTAGGAATACACATGCAAGTAAAGTGACATTATTTGAACTTTCTTCTTATAGAAAAAAAATTATGAAAAATACTCTGCATCAAGTGTAAACAAAAACTGGTCAATTTCTGCATTTCCTTAACATGTCACGGATTCCTAGTACTTGTTACTCATGCGAGATTGATATGCATTAATTAATCAACAGCTAGGAGGGTTGAGAGCTCTTCTGTGTTAAATGTTTCACAACATCCTCCTCCATGTTAAGCTGTGCCATCACTTACCCTTGATTAATTCCTCTGGTATATATTTCTCCACTCTGAGTAATTCCCCTCCTAAGATTTCTCAGGATTTTCTTTGGCATTCATAGGGTCAAAGCTTTGCCTTGATTGTAAGAAATTTTGCCAAGTTCATTGACATTTTTATATATTGCAAAATGTTGCTGTAAAGGACATGAATGTATTTCCAGTCACAACATGCATACATGTCCGATATTTTGGTTTGCATAGTAAGTCTTTATAGCTTAAAATTACCTTGTTTGTAATAAATTCTGCTTAGTTCATTGACATTTTTATTGCAAAATGTACCTGTCAAGGACAAAGCCACAGTGATGAATGTATCTCGTGTCCCATAATGCTTGGGGTTTGATATTTTCTGCATTTACTACTTTACTACTTTATAGCCTTGTTTCTAAGAAATTCTGCTAAGTTCATTGTCATTGGAATACAAAATGTTCCTGTCAATGGTGGCCAGTTGTCAATGTGGATCATGTCCAAAGATCTTTCGGTTGGATATTTCTGAATTTGCATAGTAAGTCTGTATAGCTTTGCCTTGATTCTAAGAGGATTTGCATTTGATCGTCTCTGATTTTCATGCCCAACACAAAGCTAGTGATAAATCAAGATTCCTCAGGTTTGGACATTTTCTGTACCAGCATAGCCAATGTAGCTTTGCCTTGATTGTCAGAAAGTTTGCTGTATTCATCTAGGAGATATACATACTGGGTTTACAAATTATTGGCCGATAACTGAATTATAACAATTTAACTCCTTTGATTTATAAGGTAAACTGAGCGCTGTAAAACCAAATCATACACACTCTTAATTTTCACGGTTGCCATCAAAAAGACTATGATAATTTGGCAAAATTTGCTTCTTAATATCATCTTTTTAAAGTCACAGTTCAGTGGTCATGTAATGCAGCCAAACCTTAGGATCGCCATGGTTGGATGGGGTTTTGGTTCACTTTTTTTACGATTGATTTTTTTTTAAAAGTTCAAAGAAAGGTGCTTGGAAGTTGAGTGTGACAGTCCCATCAGTCTTATCTCTCTTCCTAAATTTCTTATCCTATCCTATATCCTATATCCTATATGCAAGTTGCTAATTGATTTTCAAATACCCTGGTTTGAATATTTTAGAATTGTCACCAAAACTTCTTGTCCCTTGCCCTAGTCACCAAAATAGCTTGAGTCTGAAAGGATGAGACAACTAATTGGCAGGAATCTCAGGAGTGGCCTGAATCCTCATACAGGAATGTGTTGATGAGCTGTTTACGAGAAGGCATGTATAGATCAGCTGATTATAGTAACAAGATAACCACACAGGCTGTTGGTGGCCATTAGCTGTGAACATATCTGTGTACCAGATTAATTTATTGGCCCGTTGACTTTAGTAGCCATTTTATGATTGACAGATCTGCTGATTCATGCTTCCAAACTGCAAACATTTGATCACGTGTAGCAAGTATTTATTACCAGGAATACCTGGAGATTATGTGCAAATGTATATAGAAATATCTTGTAGGGAGATGTTTTCAAATCAGTTGATTTGTCATGCTCAAATTGATATGCATCATTATTAGTCGAACAGTTTTTGACTATAATATAGAGTGAAAGATAAACGTGGTAGAGAGTTTCAAACCATGATCTTATCATTGAGGCCTTCGGTTGGAACGTTAGAAGCTCAAAGATCCACCCAAGTTCTAGAGATTTTCTAGAATTGGTGGTCCTCTCTGTGTCAGGATTCTCTTTGAGTTGTGCGATGATTTTATATCTCAAATAGCTCTTTGAGTGATCACATAGGTTGAAGAGGTGAGATACTGGTTTATCTCTTTTCTTTGAGTTGTGCGATGATTTTATATCTCAAGTCGCTTTTTAAGTGATCAGGGAGGTTGAAGTGGAGAGATACTGGTTTATCTCTTTTCTTTGAGTTGTGCGATGATTTTATATCTCAAATCGCCATTTGAGTGATCAGGGAGGTTGAAGTGGAGAGATACTGGTTTATCTCTTTTGTGAGTAAGTCTAATGAGTCACACATTGCTGACGAAACTAGTAACTCAAAAGCAACAATTTACTGCCCCTTAGGTGTAAGGTCATCCTGTCTTGCTTAACCTATAATATAGAGTGGTAAGCGCTATCAGTTTAAGATCAAGAGATCGTTCTGCCTCAGATTCAGGTGGTGCAGTTGGTATAGCAAATTTATAATCTGCAAAGAGATCATAGTTTATGTTTGGCAACAATGATATGTTGTAATAGAGTGATTGTTGTAGTAGAGTAATTTGATAGTAGAATAGTTGAGTGACACCTTTGGTTCACTACTTCTAGCCATTGTTGTCTCTTTTATTACCAATTTTGTGATTATATGAAGTGTCATATTTTCCATATGAACACATGTGCACATATTACTTTTGCCTAGCATGGTTCTTTCAGTGCAAGTTACAATATTTTGTGACTTTTGATGTCATATTTCATGATCGACATATGACATATCAAGTGTTTAATTTTTGAGTTGTCACTTGTTTAAACCTGCTGAGTATTGTTTTTATTTCGTATCCTTAAATTGTTATGCGTTTTTGTCGTTTTTTTAGTACTCATGGTTGAGATTCATTTTTTTAAGGTATGTCTCTTATTGTAAATATTTACAGCATTTATTCAAAAGGCATTCTAGAAGTAGATAAAAGATCATGGATGCCATTCTTGGGATATTCAATTAAACTTGATGTTTTTCTAAACAGACATTATTTTTTAAATACGTTTTAAAGGAGGCATCGGTTGTCAATATTTCCCCTTCCACACTAGACCAGCGCCCAAGTCTCCAATACCTCAGACACCATGGAGTAAAACCTAACGATGTGTGCTCGATACAGTATTAGCTAAATAAAGTCCGAGATGTCAGAAGGAGAGAAAGTGATAGTCAGCTGCCCAATTATCAGGTGGAGTAAGATTAGCAATAGGTCTGTGCTTCGGTCCCTGTTGCTGTTATTGTTTGTTCTGTCTGTAATCAGAGGACCACGTTACTCAGCATGAACTTATATTACCCAGCATGCTCTAGTATTACCCAGCATGCTCTACAAGCTGCAGATGATTCCAATGTTCGTCTCCATCTCCAAAGGAGCCTTCAGGGAAATAACAAGTGGTGATAGGTCGTCAGGCACGACAGCCACATCAAGGGGAATTAGTGTTCTTGACAAACAGTGCCCAAACCGTTGAGTACCATCGTGGCTTCTTAACTTCTTCTCCCAATATTGACCTTGTTGATTCATCCGTGTAAACTAAGATAAACAGCTGTTTATCATGCTGCGGCTGTATCATGGTTAGGAAGGTTCTTGAAAATGGTGGACTTATATCTGATTATCAGAAAATCTACATGCAATAAATGTTAAAAGCTATTATGACATTGAGTCACAGTATGTTGCTTTAAAGTGTCTATCCTATCTACAATCGGTCCGCCATGTTGGGTTTTCTTTTTGGGGGGGGGGGGGGGGGGGGGAAGGATATGAAAGAGGGCAGTGTACTTTTACTAATTTTACATGATTGTAGAAATAAACTATATTTATGGACAATATCCACACATTTACAATGAGTTATGCCAAAACTACTCAACAATGCCTTCCACCAAAAATACCCCATGAGGACATTCCTTTAAATGCTGTAGCTGTGTCTTTGTTAGGAGAATTCTTGAATATGTTGGACTTACATCTGACAATTAAAAAATCTGCATGGAGTAAATATTAAAAGATATTAGGACATTGTGTCAATGTGTGTTGCTTTTATATGTTACTGATTGCCTCTCTGATATAATTTTGGCCAGCCAGATGTATAACTTATTTAATTTTCATCACTTATAACTTTCAACCCTCATCTTTTCAAATAAAAATTTTAAAATAATAAAGAAATAGGTTTTAAAAAATATGTTGATTCCTTGCATTAAATTTTTTTTTAAACATGTAAATCATCTCCTAAGTTGCCAAGATTGTTGAGTGCTTTTTGATTAATTTATCATTTAATTATTATCTATATCAAGCCATTTACCAGCCAGTGATTATATAGAAGGCAGAAACGCAGTTGTATATCCTATCCTAGAATTGAAATTGAAATTTTGAATGGAGAAGTTTTTGGAATGATTGTTTATTTACAAAAAAAGAAGATTTTTCAATTAAACTAATATTCATAATTAATTCTGAAAGTCAATGATTAAAGTTCCATTAACTGAACTCACAAATAATCAAAATAATGCGTGCAATATTCAGGATCTAATTTTTTGTATGAATTATATATATGTCATACTTCAATATTGACAACTAGGTTTGTTTTTTTATTTTTTTGTTGAGAGTGTACATATAAATGCTGTACATGTTTCTGACAGGAAGTGTTTACTCAGGACAAAATATTTCCTATTTGATAGAACAAGTGTTTACTGGAATAAAACAAAAGGCTGAAGACACACAAAAGACACTGAAGAGCAAAATGGTTTTGCCTTAATTAGTGTTTAGTCTATATGATAAATTACATACCTGGTAATGACAAAATGTGTACTTAGGAGCAATATTTCCTAATTAATAGAACTAGTAAATGAAATAATGGCAGAAAACATGCAGAAAAGACAATGAATAGCGAAATGGCTCTATTTCCTAATTCTTGTCGAGTACGTACATAAATATAAATTACATACCTGTTAATGAGAAAAGGTGTACTTCGTAGTAATATTTCCTAATTGAAAGAATCAGTGGTTAATGAAATCATAACGACGGAACATCAGGTATGCCGCAAGCAGAACGCACACATAAGAGACAAAGATGAGAGAAAATCAATGTAGCAACAGTAGTAGGGAGACAACCATTATAAGGACACACTGATGAGTGTTAAACAATCAATGCCTTGCTAATGAATCGACAAAGTTCTTTGTTGGTTTATTGATTTTAACAGCTATCATGTTGTAATCGTCTAACGTCTTCAGGATGTTTTCCACACAGATACATTAAGAGACACCCCATGAAGTCATATATATATACAAGATATACTAGATTGAAGAGTAAGCATATACTGTCACAATAAAGAAGTTGTTATCCGATATGAAGGAGTAATCATAGACTCCAAAAGGTTGTATCGGCTTCAGATCCAGAGGTCCGTGGTTTGAATCCCGCCAGGGGCTCGGCAACTTTGTCTGCAGTAGAGAACTGTTCTACACGCAGTCAGGTTTGGGTGCAACGCTACACTGAATTTCAGTGCAGTACCACCCATGGTTCGCTAGTTCCAGCCGATGTTCGTAGGTTTCACTGCAATGCATAGCCACAATGGTGTTGCGGGCTTTCTCCCTGCAATAATACTAGCAGCCGCGATATAAGTGAAATACTCTTGAAAGCGGTGTTAAACCCTATATCACCTCACCTCACCGAAAGGTTGTGAATCTCACAATAAATAAGTTGTTAACCGAGATGAAGGAATGAGGTAAGGTGAATTTGAGTTTAACGCCATTTTCAAGAGTATTTTACTTATATCGCGGCTGCTAGTATTACTGCAGGAAGAAAGCCAGCAACACTATTGTGGCTATGCATTGCTATGAAACCTGCGAGCATCGGCTGGAACTTGCTAATCATGGGTGGTACTGCAATAAAATTCATTGTACCCAAACCTTACTTGGTACAGAACAGCTCTCTACCTGGCGGGATTTGAACCACAGACCTCTTGATCCGAAGTCAAATGCGCTAACCACTGAGCTTTGGGGTCCCCCATGAGCATATATACTCTGAAACATCTCAAAATATAGAAGTTATATATGAAAGTTATTAACTCTGAAATGTTGTGAAATGTTGTGAATCTAAGTACTAAGTACTTAATAATACGTTGTTATCCAAAATGAAGGAGTAAACATATACATCGTGAATGTCACAATGAAGAAGTTGTTATCTGAAAAGGAGTAAGCACACACTCTGAAAGGTCATGAAGCTAGTTCAACTATATCCAAACATGTAATACATGATGAAAATGACCTCTCATATTCATATAAACTTCTATTGCAAACTTAGGAGCATGGTATTGTGATCTAATGCAATAGGTTTCAAAGCAGTCTGTGGTTGAAATCCTGATAAAAGGCCTAGCAACAAGGTGACATGACATTATAATGTAGTGAATCATTTAACCTTATACATTGATAACTTCACCACACGAGTTGATAAAGTTACCAATAACCTGAGGCTTATATCATCCAAATCACTTTTCATTACGTTTGCCATGAAATTTTTAGATCTCTGAACGCTGCACTATGCTTATGACTCCCAAGAGATAATGTAATAGCAATGAGATGCCATCTACTTTACACTTTCAAGGCATTGATTTCTCAAGCGATGTTTCCTGAGAACAAAGTTTTGGATGATAGAAATAAATTTTAAAAGATAAAACTCTACATATTTATATCATAAAACATGTCATAAACTAAATAGGGATGCATCTGAAATGCACAAAGTTATTGCAAAAAACAACAGTTTTGACATGAAACAGTATATTCACCATAAAAGCTCTGTATAATGTTTTGTTAACAAATGATTTAACAGAAAGGATGGTTAATGTTACAAAGTGCAAGACAATCTTTTTAAATCAATTAATTTAATTAAAGTACTTAAGTGTATATACCAAGTTTGGTTAAGCTACCCAAATCGCTTTCCTTAACAGAAATCAATTGATTTATAGGTGTTCACACAAAAATTGGGTCATACAGTTTTTGGCTGTGACTGATAATTTTCTACAGATAACTACAGGTGATGGAGTTGAATAAAAAGATGTTTGACCCACTTAAGATAATATATTTGCATGAACTTATATTCATTTAGAGATATTTGAGGAAACAAAACCGATAAATACAGATTCCTTTTTTTCTACGATTACAGATAAAAGGGGTTATGTAGTGGGATGTTTAACCTCCTAAAGTAAAGATATATTGCATGGGCTTTTATTACAGATACAAAATTTGAACTTGTAAAAAATGAAAAAAAATGTGCCATTGATTTATCGATAATATAAGAGAAAATCAAATCGGAAAAATAGAAAGAGGATATTGCAAGTGGTTTAACAAAATGGACTCTTTGTTATGCAGTCAGCGAGTTTCCTTGGAAGCATCCTGGAAAACTTGGATGCCACAACAATCTGTGTGTAATCTTTCTGCAGCCACAATAGATGAGGCTGGCAGTTTAAGTGTGCAATCTGAGAGAAAATGTGGCTCTGATCAATACCGGCAAAAACATTGAAATCGATAGCGGAGACAGTGCTTGATCAGCACTTTAGTATCATCTTACTCTGTTCTTTCTCTTACAGCAAAACTATCGCCATGGAAACAGGACTTCAGCAAGGAAAATGACTTGTCATTTCATATACTGTGTAAGATTGTATTAGCCCTGAACCAGATCTATTGAAGTCTATTCATTTAGAGAAGTTTAAGTACATGGTATGATCGGGTCTAAATCAATGAGATGCAATGCTGGCTCCGTTGAATTTCTTCTTGTTGGCTATTCTGATTGGTTAAAAAGAATAAGGTCAAAATGGTCTTAAGAAAGTAAAAAGATCCTTGAACCAAAATCCAATGAGTTCAACCAAGTTTTGACGAATAGCTGCGTAACTTTAGATTCCCAAAGCAGTTGCTAAATATATTAAGAACATTCTTTTAGTTATGACACCTATAAATGGTTGCACACCTGAAATAGAATATTTTGTGTTGATGACTTTTTGTGGTAGGTTTTGTACCATTTTGTCCCCTTTTGAACTTTTTGCTTGACCATTCATTTTACATGCATGAGTATCCTCGAACCAAAATCCAATGAGTATCTCTGTTTTTTTTATTTTCCGGGTTTATTTCCTGTTCTTGGATGTCAGATGATGTTTGAATGACTGTTTGGTGGTTATTTGTACTTCTGGTTTTGTCCTTCCAACTCTTGGTGTGACTTTCTTTCTATAGAGGCATGATAGAAAGAGATACTCATTTAAGTCTGTATTGATACTTCCTCTGGCCATAAGAACATTTAAGATGAAGACGTAGTTAGGCAAATTGGAAATGAAGTTTTGACGAATAGCTGCGTAACTTTAGATTCCCAAAGCAGTTGCTAAACATATTAAGAGCATTCTTTTAGTTATGACACTTAAATTAGATGGTTGCACGCCTGAAATAAAATATTTTGTGTTAATGACGTTTTGTGGTAGGTTTTGTACCATTTTGTACCCTTTTGAACTTTTTGTTTGGCCATTCATTTTACATAGGTATAGTGGAAATACTCATTAAAGTCTGTATGGTACTGCCTCTGCCTGTAAGAAAATTTTAGACGAAGACATAGTTATACAAATTGGATATGAAATTTTGACAAATAGCTGCGTAACTTTAGATTCCCAAAGCAGTTGCTAAACATATTAAAAATATTCTTTATGACAGAAAGAGATACTCATTAAAGTAGTTTGTACTGATACTTCCTCTGGCCATAAGAACATTTAAGATGAAGACGTAGTTAGGCAAATTGGAAATGAAGTTTTGACGAATAGCTGCGTAACTTTAGATTCCCAAAGCAGTTGCTAAACATATTAAGAGCATTCTTTTAGTTATGACACTTAAATTAGATGGTTGCACGCCTGAAATAGAATATTTTGTGTTAATAACGTTTTGTGGTAGGCTTTGTACCATTTTGTACCCTTTTGAACTTTTTGTTTGGCCATTCATTTTACATAGGTATAGTGGAAATACTCATTAAAGTCTGTATGGTACTGCCTCTGCCTGTAAGAAAATTTTAGATGAAGACATAGTTATACAAATTGGATATGAAATATTGACAAATAGCTGCGTAACTTTAGATTCCCAAAGCAGTTGCTAGACATTTTGAAAATATTCTTTTAGTTATGACATCTAAAACAGATGGATACATGCATGGCTAAAAGGAAACTTTTCGAAGAAATTTGATTTTCTTCCTCTCCATAAATGGTACGTATTGATTGAAAAAGGAATTTAAACTTAGCTGGAATGATCATTCGTTGATGAATATGTTTGAGATATATGTACATCATCTCTACAGTGTCGTGTTTATCGGGCTTGGAGGCCATGCAGCTAGTGCTCTGTGATGAATGAGACAGTCGATTCATCTTAAGTAGTTCTGAGGTTTGCCACTAGGGGGGAGACTCGTCTCCGCTGCCTTGCACATCTCATTGTTAACTATGCCATATTTAACGAAATATATCAAAAAGATATTTAGCAATTTTGAACTGAACTTGGCTTGATGATTTGTGTCGTGTCATGTCATTGAATATTCATAATATATGTAAATTTGTTTATTGTAATTTCAATTTAAAGCTAGGTCTGTAATTACACATATTAATTATAATGAAATACTGCACCTAGATTTTATAAGACAGCTGTTATACTCCCCAGGCAGTTAAAAATGATATCGAGTAAAATTTGTGCTCACATAATGTAATTATTAATACAACTTTCAGTATTCTTTTCAATAGGTATGTTGATTATATAGCTATAAGCACTATTATGTTGATTCATGATAAACAGGAACACCTGTTTTCACTGAATGTTTAACATCTGTATTAATCATTCACAAGCATTCATTTTTTCATACATGTACAAAATATGTCATCTACACTTGTCATTAGACTAGCTTTTATGCTCAAAACATGTGTAAATAGTTGAAAGGAAGATAGCATTTTGGCATTTTATGATACTTATAAGAGCTTTTTATCATTATTGATACTTATTTTGAATGGAAAAAAAATCGAATGTCATTGTTTGCTGGATTCTGTGCACAGACAAATGTTTGATAGGCCAAGCTGTATTTGAATATACATGTGCACACATCATACTTATGTTATGACTTTTGTTATCATATATACATGCATGGGCAACCGTAAGTATGTGTCAGCATGAAGTTCTTATGAGCTTTTCACATGTGTATACTTAAAATACTTATGTCCAAATTTCTGTGTTCATGCATCTGTAAAAATAGCTGTTTCAGCATCAAATTTTCATGAACTAGATGTGCAAGTTAGTCTTTTTTATAAAAGTTTTGTGTCATTTTGTGAAGTTCTGGAATTAAAGATGGCCGCCAGTACTGAAATAGCTTCTACAAATGGTTCAGTCTATTTGCTTAGCATTAAAAATTTAAAAAGGTTAGGAATTAATCAAAATGTTTTTAAGTTTGGTTTCCAATTCTGTAATAGATCAGCGTCAGGTGGAAGCAGAAAGTTTGTAAAGTGTTTTTGGTTCTATACATAAAGTTTGTTTCAATTTATAGTAATCTTATTTTCAACTTTACTTAACAAAGTTTGTGCAGGTGTACATGGCCCTGTTAAGAATCTCATCAGCAAAACTATGTTAAGCTTTGATTTATTTATGATGTCTGTGTTAGTTTCCTTTATTCCATCCTTTTATTATCTTTGGAGGTTATGGACAAGTGAATATACATAAGTGATTTATAAAGAATGTTTACCGCTTTGACATACTGTTTTGAGGAAAACATTTGAAGAGAGATGACACCCAGAAATCTCTATCCCCAGTCTTATACAGAACCTTATTAAAAGGAAACTGTGAAAGAAAGAATGTTGAAAGTGACCTACATCCCCTAATATTGTGTGCATGTATTAAGCCTAATAGTTGTGGAACTTTTACTTGATTACTGCCATTTTCCTTCTTTTTGTAACCCTCATCCTA
Organism: Phorcus lineatus; assembly: GCA_921293015.1. NCBI lineage: Eukaryota > Metazoa > Mollusca > Gastropoda > Trochida > Trochidae > Phorcus > Phorcus lineatus. The sequence goes on along the minus strand of OV121096.1, from coordinate 22,455,754 downwards.
TGCCCCTAACCCCCCTCCCCCCTCCCCCCTCCCCCCTCCCCCACAGTCTCCTCCTTGCTAGTCACACAACCAGGCCCCACCCCTTGCATTGCATGTCTGGACCTAGACTAAAATTTAGTCTATGAAAATCTTTAATAATTGATTTACTGTTCCTTCATCCAATTTTTTTTTTCTTTGGGCTCCTAATGTGTATTCAGTCAATCTAGACTTGCTGAATGTACATTCATGTACATGAATGTCATGAAGCAGGACTATAGTCTGGACCCTACTTCATTCCTACAGTAACCTGTTTGTCCATAGGAGTCCTAATGGGAACAGCTTCTAAAATGAACTTGAATTTTATGTTTGATAAAGCAGTGAGATGATACAGTGTTGTCAAACCTTTTAAACTCCTTTAATTTGGGACTTATATTGTTTGCTTCTATTCATTCCCTTCTCTTTGTCCCTAACCCCCTCCCCAAGACACCTTCATGAACCCATTCTACATCCCACCCCCATTTAATTCCTACAGTATCCAATTTGTCCATTGAATCCCCAATGGACTCCGCCTTTCCAATGAACCTGAACTGCAGACAAAGCAGCGATGCAAATAGGAGAATATTTTTTAGACGTACTGCTTAACAGTGGGATTTTGCTTTGATATGTAGCCATACCCTTCTCTTGCCTCTAACCCCTTCACAAAAACCTCTACATGAACCCCCTCTGACGCCTAACCCCCAACTTCATTCCTGCAGTAACCTAGTTATTCATTGGAGTCCCAATGGAATCATCATGTTAAATGAACTTGAATTGTTGGACTGATGAAGAAGTGAGATAAGAAAGAGGTCGTGTTAATAAAACCTGCGTACATAATCTGACACTCACTTAGCTGAATGGTAACTGTCCATGGAAGGTTCGTGTTAATAAAACCTGCGTACATAATCTGACACTCAGTTAGTTGAAAGGTAGCTGTCTATGGAAGGTTCTAAATGAGATCCGTCATTGTCTGTCCCTTAATCAATCCCATAGCAGCTTTTACCGACGCTTTCCTGATCATTTTGTTCAGGCTGAAACACAAGGGGTTTCTGCTTTCAATAATGTTTTTCACACTTTCCTATGTGGCTCTCGAGGTTGTTGACAAACTATTCTTTAAGCTAACTTTATCTTGGAATATATTTTAGAAGCATGCAAAGGCATTGATTAATTATTGGCATATATGTCTCTAGCCTTGCATGGTCTCATTGAGTCCATATACAAACATGTATTTTAAAAAATTGTTTGAGGTATGCATTTGTTGACTGGATTATTTCCCATTTCAGAAGAAATGAAATGGCAACCCTCTTGGAAAAACTCATCAAGCTGAAAACTTAATAAACTTTATCTTTAAATATTAATTATTAAACTTTAGGTTTGGTAAACATGAAATTTGATTTCCCTATCAACCTTCACATTATTTTCATCCTGTACTCTAGAAATCTTCATTTGACTCTCTGATTTCATGTATTACTTTGGTTGGTCTTGAATGCATTTTCTCCAGCATTAATAGGCCTTCAAACTTTTTTCTTGTGTTAATAAACAGCTGTTTCTATTCACTTGATGGTATAAATAAGAATACAGCATTGTGTTATGATAAGAAGAAGTTGTTTATGATTCGGAAAGTAGTCCATGTTGTGCAGATCCTGACCAGATGTCTTTCACTGACATGTGATGACATGTAATTAATGCTTGACAAACAACATGCCGTGACATGTAATTAATGTTTGACAAACAACATGCCATGACATGTAATTAATGTTTGACAAACAACATGTAATGACTGTGATAAATTCATGGATAAAAACTCACATGTGATGTGAGTGAAGACATCTTGCATATGTTACCTCATAATTTATTGTTACCCGTGATGGGGGAAGGTCTGAACAACACTAATGACCCATCAGAGAAGGAAACGGGTATAAGGCATTCCAAAGAAAAAATCAATAATGGCAAAACAGTGAAACATAGAAATTTACAGACAAAATTGCATTATAATTTAGCAATGTGCAAATGGAAAGCTACAAAATAGCATTAATCAGTGGATGATGTTTAGACAAAAATTAGCTCAAATGAAAGCTAATATTCCTTTTCTGTCTTTCTACGGGCCAAAAAACAGTCATCACATCAGTACACATAGATTATGATTCTCTGTATCTCTCCTATTTCAGATGGAGAGGACAGGGATATATATTTTCATATACATATTGGTGCTTATTCGAGAGGGTTTGCTAATTATAAAGTTAAAGCTACCAGACAAATTGACTATATAAAATTATCTAAGGGCCGATTAGGTTTCCAATTCCCCTTCTTAGATTTGTTTTTTCAATCGCTCATGAAAATGGTGAACCAGGGTGAATAACTCCCCAACTACAGCCGTTTTCAAATTTAGCCTCTTCAAAATAAATTCAGAAATCAGTCAAAAGTTATGATCATTTTGATCATTAAGACCCTTGGCTCTGGTCAAAACTGTAGGTAGACAATTCCAAAATGTTGTGTACAATAAAATAAATATCTTCTGTTACATTTAATTTATAATTAATGCATATTTTTATTTTGCATGTAGCCAAGCAGCACTAACAGAAGCAGCAGTAAAATATCTCTGTCGGGCATTGAATTGTTTCTATCTGCCATTAAAGGTTTTGCATCTCTCAAACACATTTGTAGAAATATAAACATAACACTTCTTAATCATCAGTTGCTGTGGTTACCTTAAAGCATGTGTTCTGTCAGCTTTCAGTCATTTGCTTTTGTTTTTGGCATTATTGAAAAATCATTAGTGTACTTTTACTGATTTAATAAGGAAATTTTAAATAAATTTATATATATATATATATATATATATATATATATATATATATATATATATATATATATATATATATATATATATAGAATATTCAAAGGATTTCAAATAATTAATGATAAGAATATTCAGCAATGCAGTGTCATGTTTGATAACTAAGGCTTTCCACACTTTAAAGTCATAAATGGTATCATTTCTCAAGGTTGTTATTTAAGAATGAATGCAGGCTTGACTTTGTCAAATTTAAAAATCTTCAACAACCAAAATGTTACTTAGTAACATGTTTCAATTGAGTTGTGATAGAATCATGCATTATAAATTTTTTGTATAAACAGGAATGTCCACTCAAACTCTGTTCGACAAAAAACATCCAATGGTAATCTCTCTTTTCAGCTTAAAATTTTAGAACTGGAGCTAAGGCTAACCTTATTGGAGTTCCATAAAGAAACAGCTTGAGATGGAATGTTATCTTTTGGCAGGAATTTATAGATTTTTACCTATTGATTTATCTATATAAAGACCTTTAGATATCCTGATATTGCCATTAGGGAAGATGCCATTGCTATCGTGTGTAATTCCCCTAAAAAATCCTTGTTTTAGCAATGAGCATGAGATTTTCTCTTCATTGGTTTCCAAGGTGAACTTTGTAATCTCATGTCAGGGCGGGATTACACTGTGGTTAGCACTTTCGGTTTCATATCAAGAAGTCCGGGGTTCAAATCCTGCTAGCGGCTAGACAACTTTGTCTCCGCAGTAGGGAACAATTTACAGGCAGTTAGGTTTAGGTGAAGTGCTACACTGAATTTCAGCCTAGTAACGACAATGGTTCGCTTGTTCCAGCCAATGCTCGCAGGTTTCACTGCAATGTATTAGCAGAATGGTGTTGCAGGCTTTCTCACTGTAATAATACTAGCACCCGCGAAATGCCTTTGAAATGGCCTTAAACACCAAATCTCTTGTGATAGTTTTTCCAGAATAGGTACAAACGAATTAGGTAGACAATTTAATCTGTATTTCTATCCTGTGTAACCATACTATTGTACAAATAATTATTAATTAACCTTGGAGTATGATAATAGTATACTTGTTTTCAATTTTGAGTTGTATTTATGCAAGGTTATGTAAACAGTACAATTTGAATTAGGCATTGATTCACATGATTTTGAAATGCATGCTTTTATTGATCAGAAACATATTTTCAATAATTTGTATATTTTAAAGTTTTTTTGATTTGCAAAGCCAATGTATGTAAATTGAAAACTTTTTTAAACTGTGATATTTAAAAAAACCTGATCTCTTTACAGATTTATAGGATAGATATAAGATTGAAAACTTTTAAAAGAGAAGCCAATGTAAATAAATCAAGTATTAAAAAAATTGATGATGTTTAGATATAAAATCTTTTTTCAGATTTAGGATGAATCAAAAATAGGCCTTGAAAAATGCATCAGTCAGAACATGTATAGGCGTCAGTTTCAGTCTATGGTGTCCATTTCACTTATTACAAATTCCATAACAAAGTGTCTCTGTCAATATATGAGACATTTGAAAGATGTTTCATAACTGATGTTGAGATATTTAAAAAATAACTAAAAGGCTTGCCTTTGAACATGCACTTTACGACCACAGCCAAGTCATGGAGGCGTCGATTTCAGTTACTGGTGTTTATTTCGCTTTCAGAATTACGACAACATACAGCCGCCGCCAGTATATATGTGATATTTGCAAGCTATTTTATAACTGATCATTCGCAGGAATATAACTGATAACTATGAGATAGGCCTTTGAAAATTTCACTAAATGATCCCAGTAAGATCATTTGAGCGTCAATTTCAGTAACAAGTGTATGTTTCATTGTCAGGCTTATCTTTCTAAAACATCTTGAGGTGAGGGCTTTATGAGCTATTGTGACATCCATCCCTGATCTTCTTAAGATTATATTTGCTTACGATTCTACACTTGGCCTTGTCGGAGTCCTTGGTTGTTTCGTAGGAAGTTGTTCACGTGCTTGGTTGCGTGATGCCTTGTTTATTACAAATATGGTCAATGACGAATTGTTTTGTCGTCAATTTCACACGAATCAACAGTGTTGCAAAGTGATCTCTTGTTTATACACATGCATTGTGACTCTTTGATGTCAAGAACAGACTGAGAATATCTACAAATATGGAATTTTATATAAATTAATTGCATTCATAAAATTTCATCTTCTGTGTAACACATTTACAAATAAGGAATTTTGTGTAAAATTGTTGATATTGCATTAAGATTAATTCAAAAGTGCATCATTTCATATAAATTAATTGCACTCATAAAAATGAAAATTTCATCTTTTGTGTAGCACATTTACAAATAAGGAATTTTGTGTAAAATTGTTGATATTGCATTAAGATTCATTCAAAAGTGCATCATTTCTGTCACACTGATTCTTGCAAAAGAGATGCAATTGTTTTCAGTGTTTATAAATTTTTATTTTATTTGCAAATTCTGTTGCAAGGATCTATATGGAAAACCTATAAGTATCAATGTTTCAGACACTTTCAAAATAAAATATCAACATTCTCTTATGATTGATATGAAGGATTGAACTTTTTTTTTTCAGAAGATGAGATACCGATTAATCGAAAACACTTGAAAAATAAATAAGGCTTGAAGTTTTACCAAGCTCAATTGGCAACTTTGTTTTGAGTTTTAGTAGAATTTTCTTGCATTTTATAGAACTATCCTATTCTTATCATAATCAACATATAAGATCTAACATAGACATAAACAACTTGTATGAGAAACATGTAAATTTTTCTCTACAGAGGTTTTTGAAGCATTCATAAAATATCCATTGTTAGCTCTTGAACCAGATTTTCTTTATGTGTCACATTGTTTCTAGTTGGTTAAAACCATTTCTGTTCAACATGTTTTCATTTACAATGAAACAAATAATTTTTAAGATTACAAATTTAGGTATCAGTGTGTTTTAAATGATAAGAAAAAAAAATCATGTTATTTGTGAGAGGTAAAAGCTACATATTGCTTGATTAATGGACATAGGATTCTTGAATAAAACAAGGTATTATATTGATTAAAAATAACATTGCAACAAGACTAAATATCCAGAGGTTTATTGTCCAATATTTGATTGCACCTCAACTTGTGTTTATTGTAAACTGTGTTATTGTCTAGTTGTGGTGGAATATTTTGTGTTTTTATATTCAATATCAGGCTTACAGCCAATTTCATAAACAAATGTTTTGGGGGCAAAAATCATATAAGATTGTTTTAGTGACTGGAAAATTGTTTCTATGGGCTATAATTGTGTTTCATGGTCATCACATACCATGTTTTTTCTTTATTATTGTATCAAAGAGTTTTTAAATATTGAAGTTAATCAGAATGAATGACTTTCCACAGAAATACAAATCAAATTTGAAAAACCACTTGTTGACTGCAATAACAATCATTCTTTTAAAGTGCCCATGGTTCTGTAGTTTCAGCCAATGCATGCAGGTTTCATCGCAATCCATAGCCACAATAGTGTTGCATTTTTTTCTCTAAAATAAACTAGCAGCCATGATATAAGATAAGATAATATAAGATATGATAATCTTTATTGTTCCAATGACGTGCTAAGATACGCCTTGCCGCGTACTTCCAGTACTTTTCTGTGCTTGTTGCCAAGGCTGCTGCAACTGATTGCGGTTGGAAAATTTTTGCCGAGGAGGGCGCTGCACTCAAAACACAGGTTGACAGCAAGGTTTAAATTAGCCAGCGACAGAGCCTGGTGAAATTTAAAGCCATGGGGGAGAAGATGGGTCAAGTCAGAATTGAACAAGTTTGATGATAGACAAAATGCGTATAAGGTTGAGCAAGTTCCTGACATACGACAGTTTGTTCAGAATAATTTGGAGATTCAGGAGCCAATTTGGACAGATTTGTGGTAAAAGCTGCTTATAGTCAAATATTCTGAAGAACCTTGAGAGCCTTGGGATTCTGATTTTGACAAATTATAGACAGGCTTTTAGGAGTCGACATCATGTTTAATCACGACATGCATGGTGAAGAGTTTTTCGAAGACTTTGTGTGAAAGAGAAAAGAACTTAAATGTGACAAAGTCAAACAACTACAGCAAAATATGATAGATGGACATTATTGGCTGTTCTAAGTCCATTAAATAATAGCACGGGCTTGAGATATTTTGAATTTGGGTTTTGACATCATCAAGATGTGCTTACAGTTGTATGTATGGTAGGAGGCAAATGTGCTTACATTTAAATGCATCTTATATTATCATATTCAACGCAATAAACACCCTCTCCCTAAAAGCGCCCCCTGACCACGATTTCAACTCATAACAAAATTAGCACCCCTTCTCTTCACTTGTCTTAGGTGATAGATCATAAATACCTTTTGCATGAACATGGTTGTCTTTTATTCCCTATGGTAATAAAAAGACAATAAATGCTTTTCAGTTATAACTATATTCAGTTGGCTGAATTTGTTCATGTATTGCATCAATAATTTCTAGACATTTTACTCATGCCTTTGAATTTACTGGTAAGCTGTTTTACTTAGGCCCTCTCTTTTCTATGTCAAGTGAACCCAGCTAGGCGCTTAATACATAATGTATCTGTATTAGATATTCATAACTGTCACATTGTCACTATATGGTCCAAGTAAGGTTTGACCTTGTAACACCAATGTTGTAATTTTTTCGTCTGACTTATTTTTCATGTTCATATGACAGACAAAAAAATAACAAATTATATCTTATGTAAGACAATCTAGGTCAAGGTGACATAAGGTGTTCATGAATGATTCAAGGAACTATAATATAGAATTTCAGGTCTCTTGTAGAGCTAGGGATAGTCAAATTTTAATTTAAAGCGGATACTTAAAATTAATTATTTATCAAATTCTGCATTGCCAACTTGATTCTTTGCTTAAAACAGAACAAATCTCAAAACTTTTAAAGTTAAGGAAAAAATATATGTATTGGTAGAATATTCACAAATTTACCATTTGACTGATGCCTTCTCATGCCATAGCAGAGCTTTCTACTCTAGCACTTATGATTATAATGATAATATAATAATGATTATAATTCTTTGTTAAGCAATATCATGCACATCCAGGAATATGAAAAGGCACCTATTGAAAATGGTGAGGGGTTCACACTCAAGGTCACCCATTTTATGGTCAATTTTAAAAAAAATTCCAAATGGGTGGATTCAGATACACTGGGTACCCCTTGCTTTCTGGCTAGACCACTGAATAAAATGTGCACTTTTCTTTGTCACACTGTCAGATCTAAATGACCATCAGTAGACGTTTCAAGTGGAAAATAATCTTTATTAATAATATGTGTGTCAACAGGATCATCCCTTGAATTGTAACCATGAAAAAATACCTCAATAGAACCATCTCTATAATGATGTTGTCATCGCAATCTCAGTCACTGGAGAAAGCCGGCTGGACATCCATTGAGTACAGAATGCAGAGTTTAAGTAGTTCCAGTAGGACTGTGACAGTCAGTCCAGAACATGTTGGATATCTGTTGCCACCAGGGAGAGATATATCACTTAATAATGGCTGTTCAGAGGCAAAGGTTTCCATAATTTGGACTTCCATGGTTCCGGTGCACTCCAGATAATGGACTTTGAGACACTCTCTTTAATTTGTGCTAGCTCAGAGATTTTCCTGGCTATAAGTCCTGAAAAGTGTAATGTGATTAATTTCCAAGTTCACACATTATTTCAATGTCCCGTACGAAAATCATCTATTGAGAGTCATTCATGAAGACTTCATGGTTTTAGTACAGGATGGAAATAGTAATAATGATAAAATGTTTTATTTTTAATTAAATCTTCATCAACTTTATGACGATAAGAGTTCATGAACAGATCATGAAGATGGATTTATTAACCATTCATGAGTTAATTCTTTATTTTCATATTCACCAAGATTTCTAGTCTGTAGGCCAGACCCTGAAATAAATAAGAAGCCTAAGCAAGTCTATGAAAGACTCAAGAGCTTAATTTCAGGGAGTAAAAATAAGAAACTGGGAGTGTCAAGTTTTTAAAATGAAACTTCTGAAGTAACAAATTCAATGTAAGTTTTCCCAAAAGTTTAATTTTGTAATAAAACATCTATTTATGTCTTTAGCGTAGGAGTTTAATGGTAAGTTTGGTTTTATTTATATAAATATCCTCAAAACACAGTATTGACAATCAAAAATATTGTTACGGGATTGATTCTATTTTTGATATCTGGTACTATGACAAAATCAGTTGTCATTGCTTCATTTTTGAGAGTTCTTAAATCTCCACACACAGTTGTAGGCGTGCTTTTATGTGGCATATGGTGTGCCAGAGCTACAAGTTATTGATCAGACAGGTTCTTCGTCCATTCTGTGTCAAACGTTCCAGGCATAAGGACCTCTTGTAATACCTCCCAGAAAGTTCTCTCACCAAATTGTTTCAACATGAATCAAATCTGGAAACTTTTGTGCCGGTAAGACATTTTGATGAAGCTTTAAATGATCCTCTTCATATGTCAATATTTTGTTAATTTTCTGAATGTTTTCAAAATTTAACTTTTATTTCATGGTTGTATGTGCCTTGAATCTTTTTGTAGAATATGTTACGAAATTTATTTATTATTTTTTTAATTAATTTGTTTTTGGACCGTTATCATTATATTGTGTTATTGGAATAGAGTAGGGAACAGTGAAATTGTAATTTGAGTCTTGTAATTTATCATCCAAAAGTGAATATTTTCCATGGTTGAAATAATGTAAAAGAGACTGTTATTAAGAATGATTTCCAAATATTTTGATAATCTTCATAGATTAATAAATAGATTGAAAATATTGGATCCATGAACTTTTGGCTTCAAATGACACCGAATTTTACAGAATACAAGTTGTATTTTTTGTCTAGTGTGAAAGTAAGTCTGGTCCTGATGTTGAAAATATTTGAGGTTTTTTGACTGTTCATTTACTTGTTAAAACTTGATTTTCCAATGAGAATTTGATCAATAGTTAATAACTGTTTACCCTAGCTGTCTGTGATTCTATGGAGGCCAAACAAATTCAGTAGCTGATCGAGAGGGTGGAGGGTTAAGGAGTTCCTTTACCCCATTTGGAATTTGTTTTTGAAAATCAACTTTTAAAAATGTGTGACTGCTCCCCCTCCCATGTTTTCAATGGTTGAACCCCTCCCATTCAAAATTCTTTGATCTGTACATGAAATTTCATTTAAATAGCTCTCTGTCAAGTGATTCTTGCTACAGGCGTAGTATACACATATTATAAAATCTTTAAATTACAATTTTGTTGATGAAAGTTGATAAATGATTATTGACTCAAAACCAAAAATCGATGAATTTGTTGTTCATCTAGCTGTCGCCATGACAGATGTCCAAGGAACAATCCAATATCTGAGTTGATTACTGGAGATGGGATATGATATTGGGAACTAATCAAGGGCATACATATCTTATTGCTTTGCTTACTCTTGGATTACTCCCAGATCAGATAAAAGTAACTAGGTCACAAAGGTGGCTTGTGGACACACAGACAGACTGTCAAACAATTTGGGGACAGGGGATATTGTCTGACCATATCACGCAATAAACATCTTCATCATTGAGACAAGATATCTTGGTTACTTATTTTCTCTGTCTGCTGAGTGGTTCTCATTTTAGAATCGGATGACTATTTTAGATGGAAAGTTTTGAGATTAAATCTGCTTTGGATATTGAATGTGAGCATTTTTCTTGACTTTTACAATGAACTTTCACAATTGTAGAAGCAAATCCTTGGAAGTATTTCATGATACAGAAGGACAAGATTTCTGGATTTAATCATCTTTTTTGGTTTGAAATGAATCTTCTGTTAGTGTTCTTACTTACTTCTTCATCGATTTCATCCACCTGAAAAAGTTGGTGCTTCACCAATCAGCCTTGGTAAAATCAGCAATAGTCTTATTTTCTTAACCTTGAGGCATGAGGTCTTCAGTTGATAAATGGAAACTTCAACATTCTTGTCAGTTTTAAATCTAAAAACCCTCCACACATATGCTACATGATCTAAACTACTTGAAGCGTATACGTATGCTCAGATATGAAAAGATATGTGTAAAAGAATACAAAAGAGGTCTTGATATTTTGAGATCTGGTCATATGGTACATGTAAAAACAGTTAAAAGACACTTCAAACAAACATAATCGTCTTGATGGAATCTCCCAAGTAATAACTGCAGTTTGAGCAGTGACGAGCTTGTTCTTGGTTTGAAAACTACGAAACTTTATTGTCCATTGTCTAAGAAGGTGAAACCTACAAAGGGATGGTAGACTACAAACAATAACAATCTTGCCTCCTTGTCTGAAGAGTTCCATCATAAGAGTACTCATATCGAACGATCATCATATTGAAGGTATTCTGAATATTGATGTCATTGTCACCAGCTCTGTGGACAGAGTTGATTGAAAGGCTTGCAGAGTTTTTCCCCTAAGCAATTACCAGACAACTTGACGGAGCATCTAATTACATACCTTGAAGCAAGTCATTTCCTTTCTGCCTCTGGTGAGAGAATTTTACTGTTAGCTCATCTGTTTCTTACATGCAATGGACGCCACTTTGAGAAATTTTCAGCGTAATTTTCATTAGTTAAAGATGCAGTAACCCATTTTTTTACCTATTCCTTTCTTAAAATTTTCCCCAATAAAAATTAGTTATATTACAAGAGTATTATCACCGTTGGGTTAAAACATCTCATTAATCAAGCTGTTCAACCATAGTTGTGGAGGAAATAATCAACTATCGAGCAAAAACCACTGGTGGCCATAACAGTTGCGTTTGTAAAAATTTCTAGGTGTTAAATAAGAAATAATCTCAGAAATTTTACAAATGCAACTATATATCGATATTGTAACATGACTGTTAGTTATTAGAATTTTCAAGAGCAAACTCTGTTTTTTCATACTTATTTTTGTGTGGAAAGGACTTAGTGACTGGGTTGATTTTGGTAAAGGGTGTGGTAACGTCTAACTAAATGTGAAATGCCGGCATAATAAGCATTTAAACAGCATACAGATCATACCAAACAATGGCATTCTTAACAGCAATAATTTACGACGTACGTGTGTAATCTCACACCAAAATGAACATTTATAAAGCTCATCGACAAATGTCATATGACCCTCAGAACTAAAGTTTTAAACTAGCCCAAGATAGTGTTTCAAACAATGTGACGTCAAAAAGGTATGGCCTTTGTGACGTCATACCATGGGAACAGCATTTGAAAAAAGGTAGCTGAATGAAACAAAGCGGCAACCTTGGACTAAGTTAGTCAGTTGAAAATTTTTTTCGTTCTTAAAAATTAATAATATTTAGATGTATTTATGATTCCTCTTAGCTAATTTGCGGGTATATTCATTGTCATTGTACATTGGTTAATTGAAAAATTTCTTTATCAGAATCAAAATACAACAAATTCATGTTACAAGTTTGTGTGAACACCGTTTAATCTTTTGAGTCAGTGAAATGGATTCACATAGCTTGATTAAAAAACAGTGTCTTGCCATTGGAAACATTTATTTTGTTTTCGTGAGATAATTTTACTTTTCTGAATAAATGCTACTGTTCCTTTAATGTTACTGTTAGTCAGGTTCTGTATAAAAGGAATCACCATTTGTTTTTCATAGATTTATGTTAGCATTTTTATATTGTCAAAATGTTTTTGGCTTAATGCTAATTAACTGATTTCCTTGACTTTAATTTTGTTTTAAATAGAAGATATCAGAATTGTTTAAATAAGTTTTTTTTTTTTAATTCCATTAAATTTCAAAGATTTTGAAATTAAGTTCAGGTTAGTTCAAATTCCTTATAACATGACAGCATTTATATATTTACTAAAGTTGTAATCAATTTTGTTGCTAAAACATAACACAATTTACCAAAATTTAATTGAAGTTACATTAACATTAACATCAGACTCTGTGTTCCTTCAGCTTATGGGAATAGATAAAGTACAATGTAAGCCTTTTTCTAATTAAGTTCCCTAAGATTCCCTGAGAAATGTCTATTAGTACTTAATGATGGCGCAGACATGATATAATTGCGTTTGACCATTCCAACAATGCCATTAGTCCTGTTGCTAGCAAATGACCTGCAGGATTTACAATGCATCTCTTGTCTCTGTCTGTAATTAACTGCGATCCCAGAGTAGTGACGGGCGATCCCAGAGTAGTGACGGGCGGCCAACACCTTCATATTTAGATTGATTTGATATCTTGTTTTGAAACTTCATTACCTACACAACTTATATTCGATCAGAACATCTCGTAGCTAGTCACAAGTCCAGGACTATTCCCATTGGTGGATTCTTGGGGATTCAAGGAGTTCAACCCCTCCACCCATCCTGGATCTGATACTGATTTCCTATGTTAATAAGTAGTGAAGCCTGCAAGTTGGTCACTCAGAATCAATGGCATTACTAGTTGATCAACTGAGTATCTATATTTGATAATCAGTGGAAAAGAATTAGAATTTATGTTGTTCATTTATTTTATCCATATTAAAACAAGGCTTTAAGCTCACCATGTCAACATTTTAAAATAAATATTTCTTTGAAAAAAAAAATGATAAGAAAAAGAAAAAAATAATTTCATAGGGACATATATTTGTGAGGGTAAATAAATCAGATTTTCTTAAACTATGACAATGTTGAAGGCCCTCTGACTTAACAGTCTGTTTGAATAAGTCTGATTCAATCCAAGACAAAAGCTTCAAAATACTATCATATGCCTTTACGGAGCATTCTCAGACCATGTGGAGAGAAAATAGACCTCTGACCGAATATGTATCCCAGTAGTGGCAATTTCTTCGGAAAAGGGTTCATTTGAGTCCCACATCATCAAGAGACCATGACTATCACATTTCTTATCTGTCTGTTTTGGAAAATACGATGTTCCATTTCATGACTATGGACATGAATAGAAATTTGCCTCGTGATAATAAAGCTCTAAGTGTTCGATCATTTGTAGATGACAATCATCACTAGGTATATTTTCCCATATGTGCAACTAATTGTGATAGAAATTTCAACTGTACAGACTGAATATTTATACCTATGTAATTTGGTTGCAGGAAGCACAGTAGTGGGGATCTCCACAGCCGTTTAAAAACACGCAAACTTCTCGGAGTTGGCGAAACTGACGATGGGGATGTCCACAGGTCAAAGGTTAGTGTCTTTCACAAATCTTTTCATCAAAGTTTCAAGTTTAAAAACTCATATGCAGTCAGGTGACGTTTTCTACAGTAAAGGATCCGAGACAATGTAGGTCGTGACATTCGGATCCACCAAAGGATGTTGGATGGTATAAACTTAATAGATCCATTTAGTTAAATTATGAATAAACTGCCATACAAGAGTTGTGTTGTCAGTTGTTTGGTATGCTCCTCTACTACAAACGCCCATGAACATTTTAGCCTTTTTTGAGAGTTTTCATCGAAGTTGTTCAGACTCAAAATTGCTGTTCTGAAGTCTTGTATTGTGTTCACCAGAGTCAAATTTCCTCTCAGATCAGAGGTTTCAGAACTCTTACCGTTTCCTGCAAACCTTGTCTTTATGCGTAGAGTTTTTGCGAGCTTGATATTTGAAAATATGATAGAGTCCGTTGTTCATACCATTTTATTGAGTAAAAGCCAGTCCGTTTTATTAACTCAAGTTTGAAAATTTGAATAATTGTGAACATTAAGAGATATCAGAGATTTGTTTGTTTATCATTGTGTATATCATAAGTTACAACATTCCGTCAAAGGTGACATAGGGAATATATCCCTATGTCACCCTTGACGGAATGTTATAACAAATATATCGTACTGAATTTCTTAATGTATTATTAAAAAGAAAAACAGAAATGAACAACATCTATGACCTGATCACGAGACTTTGATTGATGTTCTACGATGATCAATTCAGATTTGTTCTCTCTATTGAGTTTCTTCCGCAGAAAATTGAAAGTTTCAGACCAGATTATTCTAAAGTGTCCAATTTTCAAACTCTCGAGGCACTTAGTGTTTATAATTGATTCCATGAATATTCCAGTTCTTCAGAAACAGTCTAATGGCAGTTCTTCCAGACAACTTCCTTTCCTTTCAATTAGAACACCAGTGGTAAACTGTATTGCTTGTGGCATATTGAAATCCACCTAGTAATGGCACAGTTTGTGATGGCCTCTTTTGCAGGGACAAAGTTTTAGCGCATATACATATCATGGAAAAAATTTGAAAAAGGGATTCCAAGTATACGTACAGTAGTAAATATTCAATCATTAAAAATGACACATAGCCAACATAACTCCAACACATTTCATTGATATCTTCAGTGAGTCTTACAAAAATAAAATGTCAAATGTTCTGATAATCATGTTTCCTAAAACATTGTAAATGACGTTTATCACTATAATTTCTTGACATCATCAGTTGTTTCATACTGTCAGCAATGATGTCATATGATTATAAGTGTCATTTCACCAAATGAATTACATATTATTTCATTCAGTCATTTCATTTTAAATATTGAACTTTCAACATGTTTTATTTCTCTGTTGAAATATATTAATTAAAGAAGCATATTTGGGTTGTCTGACAGCATATGATTAGAAGAGTAATTTTGCGAAGTAGAATCACATTTTATTTTATTCAGTTTTTTTAAAACTGATACATTTCATATTTCTCTGTTATATGATAAAAAAGCATATTTGGGTTGCCTGTTCCAGGCGACAGGTTTGCCTGCAAAGCTTAGCATTTTGATGTTACAGGCTTTCTGATATCACACCTTAAAGTATGACAAAACTTTCTTCGAAATAAATACCCATTGATGTTACTGATTATTCTTTCAAGTTCGTTTTTTAAATTTTTCACTCGATCAGTTCAATTTGTCATTATGATTATTGCTTTATGAAACATGTTTATCATCTCAAAATCAACAGACATTAACTAAATTGTGAGCCTAAATGCTGGAACTTTGACAGCTAGATGTGTAGAAGAAATGGGTATAATGACTTTTCAATTGTTATGATAACTTGAACTCTACGACAGATTAGCATTATACGTTGAAATGTAGATCTGGTTTTCTTAATTTAAAACAATGAGATACTTAGACCCTAGGTAAATCATGGTGTCATTTTAAATAACATGAGAACAGACATAGAGTATATTTATAAATGTCCATAACACACTATGTTTAAGACACAAATGCTTAATATTAGTATTTCCCAAGCGAGAGCAAGGGATATACTGATATTAAGGCACGAGTGTCGTAAACATAGTATGTCATGGACACGAATATGATATTCTGTTTATTACCGAAGTCGAGAAATGAAAGAAACTAATCACAATCAACATCCAAGCAGAGGCATAGGCGCATTTGGAACACAACGTTATAGGCGAACTGTGACGTCAAAGCATTGTTTTTTACGTGATGTCACAATGAAAAAGTGATATGTTGCCCTAGGGGATTGTATGAAAAATATGAACCCCGATATGATTGCCCTCGTAGGTAATAAATTAAGGCAAGTGTGTCGTAAGCATAGTATGTCATGGACCCGGATATGATATTCTGTTTATTACCAAAGGCAAAAATCAAAGAAAGTAATCACAATCAACATCCAAGCATCTACTTACAGGCATAGGCGCATTTGGAACACAATATCATAGGCGAACTGTGACGTCAAAGCATTGTTTTTGACGTGACGTCACAATGGAAAAGTGATCGATATTTTGCCCTAGGGCATCGTATAAAAAATATTAACTTGATATGATTGTCCTCAAAGGCAATAAATTTTGCTATGATTCATATGAAAACTTGCTAAACAAGATATGTGACCATGCAGAGGGTCAAGTACCATTTTGGAAACATTCATGTTGAAACCTCTAATAGCTTAATTACTCTTAACTGAATACTGGATCGATCCATTAAAGGTAAGTGTGTTGTCTGTGGCTCTCGAACAACCGCCTAAAACTAGCAAGTCAGATTCATTGTCACTTCAGAAATCCCTATGATTGAACTTTTTGAAAATTAATTGTCCAGTCCTGCCAGGGGCTCGGTAACTTTGTCTGAGGTAGAGAACTGTTCTACACGCAATAAGGTTTATAGGTTATTTTAACTGTGCCAAATCATTGACTAAATAAATCTTTTGGACAGGTTACTTTTCAGGCTTATTTCATATACCGAATTATTTACAAGTGAACAACTAAGATGAAAGCATGGTATTCATAGCAGTATAACAATCCTTTCAATGATTCTTGGAAATGGGCATCTCAGAATGGTTGACAATTATTATTCAGCTGCTTAAGGGTTAAACATTGGATAATCTGTAATTTGCAGTCCCGTTCTTATCAATTTATACCTGATCTTTAGGAATTGTTCGGCATTAACGGTAATCAATAAATGCAGGGTATGAAATAAATTTGATTAGAAAGCCAGCCCAAAATTGTTTTTGTGCATCATTATTGTAAAGTTAAAGAGCCACTCCGTGAGTTGTTGGAGTCATATATGCCAAACTTAATCAATGGTATCATTTGATCGCCAAGTATCGCCTGTTACCAAAAAGAAACATTTTAAAGCTTAATGTTTTGTTACAGTGATAATATGAAGGTAGAACGTCGCAATTATGATCGAAAACTAGACAGTGGCGCGCGTCAAATAGTCAAACATAATTTTGGAGACTTATCTAAAACAACCAGGAGGGCAGTTAGGAGTTTGTGGTGTTTGTTAGGTTATATAACCAGTATCCATGTATATTGGACGTGATATCTACACCTCTGTGCATTTATTATAGTTTTTTTTAGATTTTCATGGAAAACCAGTATTTGTCAAATATCTGTCTTTTGGACATGAAAAGGTAAGATGTTTTGATTTAATATCACCACATATGACATTTAGGTTCGTATCAAAGGTAAATAATATGTTATGAAAATCACGGAGTGGCTCTTTAAGGAGGTAAGGTGAGGTGAGGTGATTTTAGGTTTAACGCCGCTTTAAAGGGTATTTCACTTATATCACGACAGCTAGTATTAATGCAGAGAGAAAGCCCCCAACCCAATGTGGCTATGCATTGCTTTGAAACCTAGAACTAACGAACCATAGGTGATACTGTGCTGAAATTCAGTGTGGCACTGCACCCAAACTGTACTCTCTGTAAAACAGTTCTCCACTGCAGACAAAGTTGCCGATCCCCTGGCGGGATATGAACCCAGGACCTCTTGAACCGAAGCCAAAGGTGCTAACCACTGCACTATCCCGCCCACTTGTATAATTGAAGAAAAACCTCAACATGCATGTTCATGATCAAAGTAACCATGTTTGGACGGCCTTATTCTATTCAGTGATAAAAATCCTGAAATTTTCTTAAATGAACTCCCTGTGGAGATAGATGATTTCTCTTCTGCTGTGTAATCATTTGCTTGTAAAACATTTAGCTATTTAGCTACTTACCACTATATACATGTGTGATACACTAGAGGCATCATGTCATGATGACCTGTCGATGACAATGGATCCTGTTACCTGGCAACATTAAAAGTGTGAAATATTATCCAAGCATTATCAGTAATTACTTAAAGAGAGTTGGTGCCCAAAAATCAATCACAGATTATTTTTTCAAATGAAGATATATGCATTTTTATTTGTGGACTTTTGACTTATCCATACTCTGAGTGACATTGCTTGAATATTCCCAAATGACAGTAACAATACTTTTTACATTAGAAAATTTAGAGCCATTTAAAGGGGCACTATTACATTTTTTGAAAGATTTTTTCTTTAAATTTTCCCAATTAACATTAGTTTATGCCAAATGTATTACATTCAGCAGGTCAAAACCTCTTATTAATCAAACCAATCATTGGTAGATATAGATTGAAGAAATATCTATAAGTATCTAGCGAAAACCACTGGCAGCCATTTTGTGCGAACACCTTTTAATCATTTGAGGTATTGAAATGGATTTGTATAGCTACTGTGCCTTAAAAAGGTTGATACTTGATGGTATAAAGGAATTTTGAACTCTCTTAGATTTGAAAGGGGCATTGAGGATAGAAGATTGTATTTGGGAAGTAAAACCTGACTAAAATATGATAAAATATTATCAAAACTGGCATTCAAACGGGATAGTGAGTCCATAACAGAAACCAGAAATATCTTACTTGTCATTTATCTGTTTGGAACAACCAAAAAATGTTTTTTTACTATCTTTGTTACCCTAATAACATATATCCAAAATAGATGGTGAATTTAGATTGTCTTATATTATCAACAAAAATTGTTTCTTCAAATATGAATCTATAGTTAACATATGTTAATTTAGTCATGGCTGCACAATAGGGCGACAAAGTATGATCTCAGTGCATTAGAACTGCTATGATTGTCAGGTTTAAGTAGGTTTTTCAGAAAATGAAGTTAAAGGAAAAATTAAAAAAATTCATGAAATGTCCCCCTCGCTTTTATTATTTATCTATTATTTATTTTCTTTATTATTCAACCTCTTCACATCATAATCCATTTTTAATAATTACAAAATTTTCGTGACAAAGGAAAATATAATGAATAAGATAATGAAAATGCTGCTTTTTGTTCAAAGAGTGCTTTTATTGATATTATCTCATCTTAGATTGCCAATATTTTTCACAATATTATGAATTTGCTACTGATTGTTCTATTTGATCAAGATGTATTTATGATATATCAAGTTGATGGAAAGTGCTGGGTTTGAATCAAAAGTACTACTCTCATTTATAACATGTTTAGAATTAAGACTTCATATAATTGCTATTTTGAAAATGTTAACAAATTTCAAGATATAAATTTCAAATCAAAATATGAAACATTTATTTGTCTGAATTCAGAATTCAGTTGTTCTTAGCCTGTCTTCGTCTAATTGTTGAGTATCATGATATATGTGTGTCTTAATTGTCTGCGGTCAAGAAACCCTCCAGGTAATACATCGTTTGTTCATATACCATTTGCATTTCTTCATCTAATCTGTTGCCTGAAATTGTTGAATGACCAACAGCATTAACCCTTAATCTGAGATTGCTGCAATATTCATAGACTTGCAATTGCACACGGAAATGAAAATGTGAATTTTGACAAAACTGTTATTTAATTAAAAGGCGACAGATTTTTTTTTTTTATTGTAAGATAACTTAATTTCTTTAACTAAACAAATGTGCTACTAGCCTTTTATGTAACACTGTTTTTGTCTATAATACCTACTGTGATTTAGATAATATATGATAAGATTGAATTGAAGTCACAGGAGATAAATTAATAAGCGGTGAAGCTTATTAATTTTACAAATTATGTTCATGGAAAAGCATATGAATAAAAATTGCAGAAACAAAGAAGTAGATTAATCATTACTTACAAATAATGTTAATGGAAAAAGCAAATGATGAAAAGTTGCAGAGACTCGAATATAATTAATAAGGAAAGAAGCTTATCATTTCAAAAAGTATATTCATGGAAATAGCAAATGATTAAAGGTTGGGGAGACAGAAATATGAGTTAACAAGAAAAGAAGCTTAGTATTTTTACAAATAATGTTCATTAGAACTGGAAAGTGGATTCTAACTTGTCAATATTTTATGAGTGATGTAACTTCATTTATGTAAGCATGCATTACTAACATTCACAGACAGACTTATCAATTATGATTGCTACATATCAACAAAAGGATGGAAATCATTATCATCTACCGCTACTTGTTTGCCAGCATTGAAGATAATAGGCCATAATGGCTGTAATCCACATCACTTATTGCTCCTTGCCACGACAAAGGGAGATAATGATGAGCTTTCTCTTTCGTTTATCATATTTTATTATGAAACATGAAAGCTGTATAAAAGAGCCTTTTGTTATTCATAGAAATGAATTTTTAAAAGTTTAGATCTTTTTTTATGCAAACATTAAATTTGTTTGTGGACTAGCTTAATTGACCTTATGATAACAACGACTTTAGGTCACTGAAAGTAAGGCATTTTTTATGTGGATTGAGTTAGGATAACTGACATAAAGCAATTTTAAAATAATGAATGTAAATTTTTGTGTCTATGGGAACAATGTTGACTATGACATCTTTGAGAGGCATTTAGAAGTTGGTGAGATGAATACAGAACAAGTTGTATGGATTTACATCTTCTGTATCGAAGGATTGCGACATTTATAAAGCAGGTGATTACACTTGTTTGATAACGGTGTTAGTATCTACACCGAACGTTGCAATCCTGCAAAGAAGTTGTGAATCCATACAACTTGTTGACCAAATGAGATAGAAGTCGCCTATACCCAATGAACAACAATGATTCAATTGATGAAGTGAAACTTGGTACATGTGTCAAGCAAGACGTGAAGTCGATTGTCTTTGATTCAAATTTTGTTTTTATTGAAATAATGAGGACTAAAGAAGAGAGAAATCTCCCATATGATTAGAATTCATGATAAATTCAGTAACTCAAGAACTCAATGCTTTGGAATCAAACTTTGTATGTGTATGAAGCAATATGTAGAACATTTGTTTTGAAGAGGACATGATTTGAAGTGTTTAATTGCCTGTTTACGACTTCTTATCAGCTGTGGTCCTGCACTTCCAGGTGCTCTCCTTCAAAATAATTCAGGTTATGGTTGCACATGGTCAAAGTCTGCACCTCAATTATAACTCTGCCTAACCACATTCTGCCATTTTGACCAGAAAGTTTTGGCAAAATGCAGCTTCATCATTCTTGACCGGTCCTCTTTCAGCATCCAATGTTTTGTACTGATGTGCTGAAAGTGGACAAGATTTATGATTCTAGTTTCATACACAGCAGAATTTCAGCCATTCACAAATAAAACAGTCTTGCATTAAGTCTGTCAGAACCTGTCCAATTTATGCTTTAAACTATTTCATTATGGTTTTATGTATATGCTAATCGCCTTATAATCCAAGGCTGAAAAAGTCAAATATCATAACTATATAGGTTTCTCAGTTGAGCATTGGGAATAAAACCGTATTCTACGTAATAAGCACCCTCTCTTTAAAAGCACCTGTAATAACATTTATAGCTCAGAAATTGATAAGCGCCCCCTATTCTCATTAATTTCCCTTTGTGACAAAGCTGGGCAGTTGCATTGAAGTCTTGCTCCTTATGAAATACACAGTCAGAGAGCTGTATTTCAAGCTTTGTCATGCATGTAAGCGACTGTCTTTTCTTTTCCTATACGGGCAAGCCAATCTTTTAAATGTTAAACAATTTTTTACATATTTGCATATTGTTTTCTAAGCTCCCAGTGCACTTACAAGTAAGATATGGTATTGTCCCATATGTTTATGTTTATAGGGTAATACAAATATTAAGAATATCCCCACCAAGTTGGCCTTGTATCTGTCTTTTGGCTTGATCATGAAATCATAATCTATTGATATTTATCTTATTATGTCATCATGAAAATCAAAAATCCAGACCAAATCCTGTTTTCTAGATGCCCCAGACTTTTCCTTTGTCTTAAGCTCCTTGTTCAGCCGTGATTTTGCCAGTATGAATATAGTTTTGTATTCATCTTTCTTTTTTTTTGGATGATCGGGCAGCTGTTTTAAATTTGATTTACTTAAGAGCTATGAATGAATGATCAATCTGAAGTATCTAACATGAATTTTTTTTTTCCATTTTTCAGTTGAGTCAGATTCTAGGTCACAGCGACCAGCTCTACATCCGCCTTCCACAAGGGCTTCGGATATGGCAGTATCTTCTAGTTGTCATGTTTACCATTATAGCATTGTGGGTAAGTTATGTCACTGCTGAGGACATTGTCAAATTAAGCTGTCTTCATTTGTCATATGTTATAAATTACAAATTTGTTTAATAGCAGAGTTGCAGATATCAAACACCTGTGTTTTTGACCAGTGCTGGAATTTTAAAATGAATGAACATTCTATCAATTAATGAACATTCTAGATGATAGAGAACTTTGTTCCTTGAAACAATGATAATGACAAGATTGGTGACATGTATCAATGGATGGGTATGGGTTTTATGGATAAACAAATTCTTTATTGCAAGATTGCGACATTAAGTGGTAGATATGTACTAACACCTTATCAGGCAAATGATTTTTAAAAAACTGACATGTAAAGCATTTCTACCATTTGACTTCTTTGAGAGGCCTTATGGATAATAATGGTGTTGATGGCAGCTTCATTCCTGACTGTCTTGAAAATGTTAGCCTCATATGCATGATTGATAAATGCAGCCAATGAAAACTTCAAATGAAGCAATATTGGCAGTGCCTGGAAAAGATGATTTAGTGTCTATTGTAAGCTATTTGTAACCAGTTGGTAGCCATTATGAGGCAAACATCGACAAGGTAATCTGGGAATTGTAGAATCCTTAAGCAGACATGGATACTAACTAAAGCAGGATATGTTTATTTGTATGTCATGTTTCAGGCGCTGCTGTTCCCGGCCCACCTTTTTGACCTGACCTTTGACACGGAGGAGGGCCAACACATGACACTTCCTATCCGTCTTTACGGCATCGCCCTACTCAGTGAGTGCTCAACTACAGATATACCCTGTAAATTCACCCTTGCTAAGCATGAAATCAGGCCTTGATAAGTATTTCTTACTGGTTTCTCAGGGTGAAAGGCTGCAATCAAACATCATGACTATCTGTATCAACATTTGAGGGCAAATCAAACTACTTGATGTACCGGTCTGCTAGTTTAAACTAGAACTTCCAGACATAACTGAATACTATTATTTTCCAATATGGTGCAATATATAAGCGAAGTTAGATTTGTCTGTATGTGCTAATATCACTTTTGATTGGCAATCATTGTTTCAGCAAGATTTCCCATATGTTTGTCTGGCATTGTTTGTAACATCACTGAAACTTGATCGAGTTGAAGCACTCTCCTGTAAATCATTTTCTCTACATGATCACTACCATTATTTGAAAAAATGTTGGTGTGAATGGTCAGCTTAAGATTACCTTCTGTCTGAACTAAACTGGTGACAGATCATTGACCTATACAGGCTGTTGTCAGACCATGTGTCCATTTCATAGAGATTATATTTTGAAACATTTATTCCTTCAAACATGGTCGATTTTATTCAGACTATGCTCCAATGTGTCACATTCCTGGAGAAACGGATTTCATTTAATTTCCTTTCTGTATGGGGCTGATATATCACTGCTTACAAGAATTTACACAAGTTTTATATTGAAAAACTACATTAATTTCAACTGTACTTTATGATATATTTACTGTGTGAATAGAATCCCTTCTTTCATGACAAGAATGAAATACTGTTGAAATTGACTTTAAACCTAAATTTATTAATGCAAGCTTAGGCTTTAGAAAGTGGCAGCGTTTCATGTAATTACACTAGAAAAAGCAGAATCTAAATGGGTATCTTTGAGATTTTACTCATCTCTTTACCGCTCTGTACATTATTTTACAAGGAGCCAGGGCCTAATTTCACAAAGGCCTATTAGTGTTAAAGATGCCCTTAAACCAATAGTTATAACATTGGGCTCAATCACCTTAGCCTAAGGGGGCTCTGTGCAAGTAGACCTATTGCAACTATTTGTTAGGTTTTGCAACTTGTTCGTAGGTTTACATCATTTTCACGACACACAAGTTTCCTATAATTGCAAGAAGCTGTGAAAGTGTGTCTCTAGCATTCTAATGGTAAACTTATTTGAATTCAGATTGGTGTTAAAAGGAATCTGTCTGAGGACCATCAGACATCCTCTTTATCCTGGTTATTACAAAGTCCTTGTGTTAGAATTGGTTAGAATTACAGACTGGACAAAGTGAATTGACAATGACTTTTTTTTAGCTTCACAACATCCTTAGATACAGACATTACCCTGCAGGACTACAGTATATCATGATATGTATACATGTAAGTTGCTTTCATGATATGATAATATAGGAAATATTTTGAAAATTAACAGACCAGTGGACCTACTTGGACAGAGCTCCTCAGCCCTTATGTTGGAAATGGTTGAAATTACAGGCTGGACTGAAACAAGTTGACAATTACTATTGTTAATTAAGCTTTGCAACCTGCTCAGACTACAATTTATTATGTGAAGGAGAAGACATTTCTTCAAGGTCTTCTGCTCTAAGAAAAACTCAAGGGAGGGATTATTCCAACCTTGAGATTTTCTTAGAGCAGAAGATCAAGGAGTAGTGTTTTCTCCAAGTTATAAACCGTCAAATAACCAAATTTACCTTCTAAATTCTGTATTCCTAAATCCATTGTTCGAAAGAGTGTCATATTGAGGCAGAGAAGTTGTGACTATAGATATAATACTTCAAACCTTCTCTTTCAGCTAGTGCCCAATGGTTTGGAGGTAAATTGTTCAGATTAAGGAAGGAAGGGTTCAAGTCATAGCCACTAAGAAAATTAAAAAAATTTTGATGATAATTGTTCTATTATAAAATTGGAGTCACTGGTCTCTTATCAGCTAGAAATTCATAAGTAAAACCTCGTACAGGGTTTCCTAGAAGATGAGATAAGGAGATTTGGGGTTTAACAATATATATTTCACTTATATTGCGGCTGCTAATATTATTGCAGGGAGAAAGCCTGCAACATCGTTGTGGGCTTACATTGCAGTGAAACCTTATTTCAAAATTTTTACACTATAGCCCAGTGTTTTAAAGTTCTCTGTGCACTAATATAGCCAATGTTAATGCCTGGTATTGAGACTATCATAGCCCTAAGACAGCTGACAAAATCTTTTGGAAGAGTGTAGCTCAGTGCGTAAAGGGGCTATTCATCACCACAAAGTTCAGATTTTGAATCTTTAACTAGAGACATTTAAAGATTGAAGTTGTTGTACATAATGGAACCTTTATGGTGAATCAACGACTTGACCGTTGTTCCATGACGTTGTTTTTGATGATGTTGTTTAAAAACAACGTTTTATTATAGAAAAAAGGGTGGGTCTCACCTTTGATTTTCATGATCAAAATGCTAGGGATTTGAGTAAAGCTTAAACTGCGTCTGAACAAGGAGCAAGGTCTCAGTGAATATTTCAAAACATTGTTTGTCACTCGCCTTTATAACTCTCATTTTCATGCCAGTAATGTTCTGGATTTATGTATAATAATTTAATCAATCTCATCTCCGGTGGTAGCATGTGACTAAATCGTGTACCATATATCCAGAATACTGTCTGTTCTCTATAAAAATAAGCCTTGCCTTGTGTAACTGACAGGAGGATAAGCTAGTTTGTTAAGAAAAAAATAACAGTACAAACCAAAATACCGTATTACCTCGAAGTACTTTTTGCCAAGCACCCCATTACCCCCTTGGTACTATTTGAGGCAAGGGTTCAATTAGAAGTCCATGTTTGTAAATGTTATACACGTCTTGTATTCATTCAGCACCCCATGACACCCTCCCCCCCTCAAACCGGGTTGTATTCAAGGACGGCATTATATTCAAAGTCTAGGATATATTTGAGGAAATAGGGTATGAATAAAACCAGGCCTTCATTGATGAAAACCTAGATAGCAGAGGTTGTGGATTTTAGCTATGCTACGTACAGATACAGGAGTTGTGTAGGGTGGATTTGAGCTTCCTACACTGTAACATGACAAAGCAAATGTCATATAGATTTGATAGATTACATCCAGTCCTCAAATGAAGCCCAAGTGATAAGTAGGCGCTGAAATGGAACCTGGGGTGATAATGGAGGATCTACGGTAGCCTGGTTACCATCACAAGATGATGCTGTGCTAATGTCTGCCCATTACAGGATGTGCTCCATGCTTATTCTGGAACAGGAAGCTCGCAGGGTAATCTCTTGCCCGGAGCATCTGTGATTCTTGCATCAGTGTCTCAACATCTCGTTAGGGAAACATCCTCAATGGTTTCATAACATTATCGAAGCAGAAAGTAAATAATAAGGTCATATTTGCAGGTCATGTTGCTTCTTTACATCAAGTAATGGATCCAGGATATTTACAGGGGGAGGGGGGATCGAGGGGAGGGAGGGGTAAGGATGGAGTGGTAAAATAAGCCCAAAAGTGACAGGGGCAAAACCAGGAATTCTGAAGGGGGGGGGATAGGTCACTTATTGAAAAGGTTGTCACCCATTTTATGGTTGATTTTTTAACCCCCTGATTTGCCACTGAGATTTTCACCCTTTTTTGTTTACAATTTATCTTTTGAATTTTTTAACGATGGAACCTTCACTAATCTCAATGATAAAAGTTTTTGATTGTCTTTTGAATCAATAGTGGCCAAAAATCAAGGACTTTGTGTTTGATTTACACTTTTGAAACATAGAAAAAGATTTAAGATATCTTTTTCAGATTATCTCATTTTAACTTAAGGGATGATTTGTCAAAAGTAACATTTTCTCCACATTATATCTTTATTAAAGATATTCATAAATCAAACTTTCACAACTTACCACTAGATTTCATGATCTGACAATCTCTTGTTATTGCAACATGAATAAAACCTGTCTCCACAGTTTAACTTGTCAAAGATAGTTTTACATTTTGACATATCTCATTCACACAAAAATAACCTTTGAGAAAACAATCATGGTTACAGCAACTTGATAGTTTCTAGATGCTTTCTATGAAGTCATATTTTGATACAATTTTAGAAGTGTCTCTCTGTATGAAAATCTTTAGCTTAAAGTATCGGAGCATGTTGTGAAGGTTCATTATCTCAAGAGTTCACCCTATCTTGCATCTTCATTGGGATGAATATTTTTTAACAAATTCACCCAAAAATGTAAAAAACATTTCAAGATTACTACTCAAGGAAGGACAAAATACTTTTCCTGCTGCCATTTGGCTTCAAAAGACACCAAAATTACTCCTGAACTTACTGAAAACTGGTGCAGAGTTATTTTTGTATCCCCACACCTTAAGGGATATCTTACCATATGGCTTAAATGGTCACATGTAGAGCAGATATACCGTAATCGATGTATAAAGCGCCCTGGTAGCTTAGAAAATGGAAGCAAGGGGGTGCTTATTATAATGACTTTCAACAGAATTAACAAGATTATAAAAATTATGAATTCTTGCCACCTAAATATTTTCAAAATTGTTTAGCGTATTAAGTTGTGGCTTAATTGCCAACGTATGCAATAAAAAATCTGTGTTTGTGCAAAGCTAAACTCACAGCTCCCTACTAATGGAAGAAAGATGGAGGATAATGAAAAATACAACTTCCTAACTTCACACAGGTAAAATTATGAGAAAAGGGCACTAAATTATGTTTTTGTGAGTCACTATGTGGTTAGGGAGCATGTATGGGGAGAGGAAACTTATAGTGTTTGCCCTTATAAGTAGACTAGTGGATTCCTATCCACAAAAAGTGAGTTCAGAAATGACATTCTAAATCAACTTCATAATGTAGCAGTATTTTGTTTTTGTTCTAAAAAAAATTAGGTGAAGTTTTTTTGCCACTGAGTCTTATTTTGGTAGCAGTGTTGATTATCTAAAGTTAGCTTTCTGTCTCTTTCTGAAACCATTGATAAGACTACAGTTCTTTCATCTGTGTGGTGCACACATGTTTTTACAAGACAGAATCCAGTAGGAAATGTAAAACTGTATTTAATTGGTGAGAAATAAAAATGTTATCTATTCTAAACTTTTTTACTATGTAGGAAATCTGAAGGAAACTTGCCAATAACCCACTTGTAAAACAGGTTTTGTGGGAAGAAATAATTTGAGTAGCCTCTTTTGGGAAAGAATGATTGAGGATAGGTATTCTTATAACATGCACCCTCAAGTAGGGAATTTAAACACTGCTCAAAATCTTAACAATGATTTTTCTTTGCATGCTTGTCTTTACATCACTGGTACACAATAAGCTCTCAGGACCGGGATATTATCTGGGGTTCTCTGTTTTCTCATGAAATGTCCTTCTTATGTTTTCAGGTTTGTCTTTACATCACTGGTACACAATAAGCTCCCAGGACGGGATATTATCTGGGGTTCTCTGTTTTCTCATGAAATGTCCTTCTTATGTTTTCAGGTTTGTCTTTACATCACTGGTACACAATAAGCTCCCAGGACCGGGATATTATCTGGGGTTCTCTGTTTTCTCATGAAATGTCCTTATGTTTTCAGGTTTGTCTTTGCATCACTGGTACACAATAAGCTCCCAGGACCGGGATATTATCAGGGGTTCTTTGCTCTCTAGTGTAATATACTTCTCCCTTCAGACTATTGGTGAGTATTTGTCATTGTTGTCACCTTTTCACATTTGTCAGCTTAACATAAGATTGTTATCATCTATAAAACTATTGACAAAATTCATCCTGCACAGTAACATGAATTACTGAAGTTTGGATCTCAAATGACTGACACCTAATGAAATTGGTTTTGCTGAATTGTTGTGCAAGGAGTTATAATCTAACATTTGGTAATAAAATGTTATCAAACACCCCAATAACTGTTCCTGACCAAAATGTTTTAAACTTAATTGTTGTTCTGTTAAACCAATGAGACTACAAATGTGTGTTTCATTTGAAATTATAAGAAAATAAGTACTTATGAAAACTAGGCCTTTAGGTGATGAAATAGCTATAACTATTAGCTCTTAAGCTAATATTCATCATTTTCTTGCAATACTGTTTGTATCATATTTTGTCATATGTATTCATATGCTGCTAAATTCATACATGTGTTGTAAATATTCTTGGATGATTAAAAGATTGAAATTTCATCAGAAATGCGGAAAATTTCCAAACATTTCACCAGTAACAATGTGTTTTCAATGTGTAGAATGTTAAATACCCTGCACAGGTTATAGGAAGTGTAAAAGGAGTTACCTCCCTTGTATGCCCTTCACCCATTCTAACCCTTGAATATTGTTGTTGTGAATTGCAAAGTACAAGCTTACAGTACCTTTTGTTTGTTTGCTACATGCTTTGTTCAGAGTTGTACTTGTGTATATCAGAAAGAGAAATTTCGGCAAAACCATCGATTTCATTTCTCAACAATTAATCCATCAACAGTGACGCTGCTGTCCCTTAGATGTGCCAGATATTGATATATATATATATATATATTGTAATTGTATGACATCCTTTCTCACTCTACCTTTCATATCTGTCATATCCAACTGTATGAATTTCTAAATGTTTTTTCCCAAAGACAAAACTTCAATGTTCAGATGTAAATCAAGTATAAACGAGATTGTTTCCCTGGGTCGTTGGTCTCACAATGACTGCAGCTGTGAGGTTAATCTGTCTCTGTTTCCTAAATGGGAAAAATATAACCCCCTTTTGTAATACACATTATATCTTGGAGGACATATGATGTTTAAGTGGACAATTGTGATTTTTTAGTAGACTTGTGAAGTGTAACTGGACATATGTTCCTTGGGTCATTTGATATCTGAGTGGACATGTGATGTTTGAGTGGACATGCTATGTTTGATTGGACATGACATGTTTGATTGGACATGCCATGTTTGATTGGACATGTGATGTTTATTTGGACATTTGATTTTTGATTGGACATGCCATGTTTGAATGGAAATGTGATGCTTGATTGACAATTGCTGTAGGAATAAATCTCTGATGTTTATGTAATGATATGTGGCAAGAATATTTTAGATTAGATGTTTGTGAGGGGAGGTGTTTCAAGAGATTAGATGTTTGTGAGGGGAGGTGTTTCAAGAGATTAGGTGTTTGTGAGGGGAGGTGTTTCAAGAGATTAGGTGTTTGTGAGGGGAGGTGTTTCAAGAGATTAGATATTTATGAGGGGAAGTGTTTCAAGAGATTAGATCTTTGTGAGGGTAAGTGATTTAAGAGAGGGGAGGAGTTTCAAGAGATATGGTGATTTTGAGGGGAGGTGTTTAAAGAGATTAGATGTTTGTGAGGGGAGGTGTTTCAAGAGATTAGGTGTTTGTGAAGGGTGTGCTTCTTGAGATCAGATATTTGTGAAGGGCATGTTGTATGAAAGGTGTTTGTTATGGGTTTTCTAAATGAGATCAGATGTTTGTGAAGGGTGTGTTTTATGAGATTAGGTGTTTGTGAAGGTTATGCTTTATGAGGTTAGATGTTTGTGAAGTTTCTGTTTTAATGAAAGCCGATGTTTGTGAAAGATCTGTTTAGAGATGAGGTGTTTGTGAAGGGTGTGCTTCTTGAGATCAAATATTTGTGAAGGGCATGTTGTATGAAATGAGGTGTTCGTGATGGGTTAACTAAATGAGATTGGATGATTGTGAAGGGTGTGCTTTATGAGATCAGATGTTTGTGAAGGGCGTGTTTTACGTCCTGCTGAATCAGCGTATTTCAATCTACTGATCGAGCTTCTTTCAGATTCAAATACACTGATTTAACAGGATGAGTGTTTTTTTAAATGAGGTGTTTGTGAAGGATGTGCCTCATGAGATCAGATGTTTGTGAAGGGTGTGTTTTATGGAATGAGATGTTTGTGAAGTGTGTGCTTCATGAGATCAGATGTTTATGAAGGGTGTGTTTTATGGAATGAGGTGTTTGGGAAGTGTACTTTATGTGATCAGATGTTTATGAAGGATGTGCCTCATGAGATCAGATGTTTTTTATGTGTATGTTTTATCGAATGAGATGTTTGTGAAGGGTGTGCTTCATGAGATCAAATGTTGTGAAAGGTGTAATTTATGAGATGTGGTGTTTTCTGGGGTGTACTTGAGACTAGAATAGTTGAGATGGGATGTTTGTGAGAGGTGAGCATGAATGGGATTAGACTAGAAGACTTGAGATAAGGTGTTTGTGAGGGATGTCCAGTTGTATGTGTTAGATGAGACTAGAACACTTGAGATGGGATGTTTGTAAGAGGTGTCGAGTTTTATGTGAGATGAGACTAGAAGACTTGATTTAAGGTGTTTGAGAGAGGTGTGCGGTTGCATGAATGGGTTGAGACTAGAAGACTTGAGATAAGATGTTTGAGAGAGATGTGCATGAATCGGATGAGACTAGAATACTTGAGATTAGGTGTTTGTGAGGGATGTCCAGTTGTATGTGTGAGATGAGACTAGAAGACTTGAGATTAGGTGTTTATGAGAGGTCTGCAGTTGTAGACTAGAAGTCTTCAGGTTAGGTGTTTGTGAGATGTGTGAGATGAGACTAGAAGACTTGAGATTAGGTGTTTGTGAGAGGTCTGCAGTTGTATGTGTGAGATGAGACTAGAAGACTTGAGATTAGGTGTTTGTGAGGGATGTCCAGTTGTATGTGTGAGGTGAGACTAGAAGACTTGAGATAAGGTGTTTGTGAGAGGTCTGCAGTTGTATGTGTGAGATGAGACTAAAAGACTTGAGATAAGGTGTTTGTGAGGTGTGTGCTTCAGTATGTCCTTGTGTTGTTGCAGTTTCAGCGTTTTCCTACCACCCTGCTCGTCAGCCCTACATTCCGATAGTCCTCTTCTGCTGTAGAATTGTCCTGATAATTCTCAGCTCATATTACTACTGGATCATGGGTAGGGATCACTGGAGGTCAAAGGAAGCCCGCTATTATCGTTGACGGAGTTTGTAAGTCATACATAACTCTCAGATTATCTCCCCTTTGCTTTTTATCCTGCTTGCAACCTTGTATGTCTTCACGTTTGCATGATCTTTAACACTTGCAATACCAAGCCCTTGATTACTTCGCCACAAACACTTTGAGTTCTCTATAAATGAGTCACCTGTCACAATACAGCCACAACCTCCTTTTCCTGGCCAGAATCAGCGTAGAGGTTTCTTCCAGCAACGGCTTCATCCATATGTGTTTTATCTCAAATCACAGACCATAATCCTGCACACGCATGTCATCACTTCCTGTATTTATGGAAATCACGCTTGCATGATGTGGAATCATTTCAAGATATTTTGTCATTTACTTTTTACAGATTTTTATCATTTTCATCATTGACTTGTTTTTATCAACTTTGTGTTTAATTTGCATCAATGCCTGATACATATTTACTCACAATGCCTTGCCTTTCTGCTCTTGCTGAAAGGGATTCTCTGAGAATGATAGATTATGTATGACAATCCATGCTTGGTCAATACTATCAACTAACAACTGTATACATTGCACACAATTTTTCGAATTTCATCCTCCAGAATCAAACTGGGCCTGGTGTGTGGAACTGAACTCACATTACATATATGATAAGGATAAATCTCTGAATATGTCAACACAGACTCAAAACCTATTGTATCAAGAATGGTTTGAATTAAGTTAAATTTTCACATACTTATACAAATACAGACACAAAAATAATAATCATTGTAAAGGCTTTTATTTTTTTCTGTATTATTAGTTTTCTAATCTGGGATTTATCTGCAAGGGCGGTTCTTTGCTATTTTAAACTCCTTTGGCCTCCAATTTCAGTTTGTTCTACAAAGGGAGATTACCCATATCCAGTTTGTCTCCCAAGCTTGCCGAATGTTGCATGGTTTTTGCCTGTTTAGATCAGAGTTATTTTGATTTTTTACACACAATATTTTTTATTTTGCAGGTTTGTTTTAGAGCTTCGAATAAGGGCCTTTTTCTGTTCACAGGAATTATTTTAATGTCATATTTGATTATGAAGTTCTCTTGTTATGTTTTATTTAAAAACATCTATCTCTCCCTGCAGAGGAAGCACCGTCATAATTTCCTAAACTAACCCCTCTTTAAATATAAGCTCTTCTCGGACTTCCCGCAGGTTCCCCTGGCTGCAAATTGCAACATGAACTATCTTGCAATATTTCAGCCAATGAAAAAACTACATGTGTGGATAATTTAGTTGTTGTCTACGAGATCCATGCAATGATGCAGTTGCTTAATAAGGTGACTGTTCTGTAATGAAGACTTAAAGTGCAAAGTGCACATTTGCATCAAGTATAGCTTTCCTGAAGCATAGGGAAATAAATGAGGCTTTTCGTAATGGTAACTTTTGAAATCTTGCTGCTGACCGTACAACTCGCGTCCAATCAGGCTTCTACAATTCTAGTCTGAGAAATGCTTGTATTAGCCCAGAGGTTAGTATAGGAATTTATGGCGCAACTACCTCAGTATTAGAAGAAAAAACATTTAATAAGATAGCAAAATGTTCCATGTCAATGATTTAGATATAGGTAAAATGAAGCTTTACTATTATTGAGGGGTTTTGCTCAAAGCACTAGTTATTGAAATATATTGATTTAACCCTTAACTTGTTAAACCTGTCATATTACCGGCTAGCGTTAATTCTGTTAAAGCGCCGAAAAGCCAGCCCTTTATACTCGTGTCTAGCGGAGTAGCTGTATTCAATTAATGAGTTGGTTCATCCAAACCACAACTTACTAAAGGGCCTCTCAGGTTATTCCAGTTCAACGCATGTATATACATCATTCCTTTGCTATGCAGCAGATTTTTCTATGGTTGTTGTTCTAAGCGATGAAGCCAAATGGTGTGGAAGATAAAAAACTATTGTTCACAACTATTACATAGAGCAAACAAAAGCTCAGTTTTTTCAGCTTTTACGTTTCAGTCGTCTAGCTTTTTCATGTGAGCGGTTGCGCGCGTGAGCTTATCGGTAAAACAACTGTGCACCTGTATGTAAATTACCTCTTTTCGCAGGTCATATCTGCCTTACCCAGTGGCAAATTTCAACATTGGATGGACCATTAGAAAAATCATAAAATTGTCTTTAATTCAATATAAATACATATATATGTACAACCGGAAAGTACAGCTGGTGCCTCAGAATGGTGTATTTCTGATATGGACCATTATTTCACCCCTTATTTCTTGTGATGTTCTAAGCGCATTTTGACAATTATTATATTAAAAGAAAGAGAAAAGATTGTCCGCAAATCCATGTAAGATTTTTACATACACGAAAATAGATAAAGACACAGCAAATGCCGCACAAACAGCTGATTTCTGTATTCAAATATTGGAAGCTAAGTAAATGTAACGATCTACCTCTGCGGTGGGGGGACCTTACATAACTATCCTGCCTCCATAATTTTGGTTTCATGTTTAGCATTTCCTATTCTTATAAGATATACTTGACTATAAAGAGCAATAGATAAGCTTCATTTCCATTTAAAACTTGCCTATGCGTGCTCAGTATTTAAATTATTTTATGATTATTGAAATCGTTTTAGACATGTTTATGTAACAATTTTTATATTGATGTCAAGAGAAACTATTTATCTTCAGTTGCGTATTAATTTCATTGCATGCACGCTCAGAATTTATCAAGTTATCTGATTGAAATTTATTAAAATTGTTATAGATGTGATAGAAATTCGATTCAATATGTCAGAAATGATTGACCATTTTTGTACGGGACCAGCCAATGAGAGTTTTAAGTAACGCACGTTTATATACTCCTTTTCGCCATGTAAACACTCCATATCAATTAAAAATGGTCGCGTCTAACGGCACTTGAAAATTCAGCGGTAGCGAGGCGGATGCTGGAAAATTCAGCAACAGGGGCTAAAAGGGTCTTTATAATATTCATCAACTTAAGGATTAAAATATCACTTGTTATAAGGATTGCAATTGTATGTCAATGTAGGTTAATTAATCAATTCTTTGATGAAATTGACACTGGTTATATATATAACAAAGATTATTGTGAACTTCTATTATATCCTTTTCATTACCTATAACATAGTGATGCTTGTATCGTTTGTATTTTTTGTAACATTATCCTTGTTCCTTGTTTTGAATTTAATTATTACCATTGCAAGAATTACCTTCAGATAAAGATGTTTTTTGTTTTGGATATATACAGGACATAAATCATTATTTGTATTTCTGGTAGATTGAAAGTTTAATTGTTATACTCTTACTAAATATAACTGTGTCTTGTAACTTTATTAATTATATGTTTAAAACATAATGATGAGCTGCAGTGTCAACAGCTTTATTCTAATGTCTATTTCATGTTTATTTTTTTGGAAATATTTTTGTGCAAGATTTAAGTTATATACAGGCAGAACAATCTGTGTTCACTTATTCTTTTATTTCTTTGTTTATATGATAAAAGTTTGACAGATTAAAAAGAGATATTTCATCAAAAGACAAGGACAAAAGATAAAATATGAAATCTTACTCCTGTTTCAATTTTATGAAAAGTCACATATTTCAAAGTATAAATCAACAAGCTTACAAAAAATCATAAAACCCTGGGCATCCAAACTCCTTGAAAGGGTGTGTAGAATGTGTAAAAGTAATGATTGCTTTACATTCCTTGACAAAATAAAAAAGCAATAATTGGCTTTTTTAAATCATGGTACTTGTAAAGATACTTGTGAAAATTTTGATATATATTTTTGAAAGCTAACTTGGTTGTTTTTGTCCTTATCACTACATAACCGTATTTTGCCCCTATCATATCTAATACCTCTGACTATTTTGCAGTAACTGGCTTCCATCTGCTGTGGCATGGAGGCTTCTCTAAGAACGCAGCACTCCTTCTGGGGTGTCGCGGGATCTTCGCCGTCATCAGCTACGCCTTCTACCACCTTGTGGGCTGTAAGAATGTCTCCATTCGCCGAACAAACTCCACCAGTAAAGACCTCCACAAACAGAAGGAACTGTGAGCCTCGCTCTGGTTCACAAGCCTCTCTCTCGTCTCGCACTGGCCTCATT
Organism: Phorcus lineatus; assembly: GCA_921293015.1. NCBI lineage: Eukaryota > Metazoa > Mollusca > Gastropoda > Trochida > Trochidae > Phorcus > Phorcus lineatus. The sequence goes on along the minus strand of OV121096.1, from coordinate 22,419,305 downwards.
CCAACCCCAACCTCTCTTTGGAATAAGGGCCTCTCTTTGAGCACTGCATCACTCAGGCATATTAGACTTAGGAAAAAGGACTTTTCTCAACAAGAATCAACAAGTTATGGAACTAAAGATGGCGGCAAACAGAAGAGCCTCTTTTTGGAAACAACCCTCTCCCTGACAATATTTTGAGTAAAGCTAGCATCAGTTTGAATGGAGCCTCTTTTTGGGAAATTAAGTCTTTCTTATTGGTGCCTGATTTGTAAACAAACCTCTCTAAACAGAATCATTTTGCATGTTGATTTAAGATTTGATCTGGCAGATTGATTTGTGCTTTTTAAGCTGCAAGAAAGCAGCTATTATACCTTTGCTATTTAGAAGATGTTATCTTGCGCTTCAAAGGGGTAGTAGCATGGTTTTTTATGAATAAAGGACGCCGCTTATGGCTGAAATATTGCCCAAGCGGCGTTAAACAATAACTCACTCACTATGAATAAAGTCATCTCGGACACAAAAATAAATGTTTACAACTGCCATACAATGTTTTTTTAATCATTAGAAGCGGTTTTAAAACAGATATATGATGATAGTTTAAGCTTTGTGAATCCATTTCCCTACCTCAAATGATTAAAAGGTGTTCACACTAAAATGGCCGCCAGTGGTTTTAGCTAAGTGGTTAGATAACTTTTTCCATGACAATGAATGACTGGATGAGATAATGAGACATTTAACCCTCTGAAGATCATACAATATATAGACATAAACTAGTTTTTGGGGGAATTTTTTTTTTTAACATGCTACTGCTCCTTTAATTGGTGAGATTCATAGCATTTTAATGACACTTGTCAGTCTAGGACAGGAACAATTTTGTTATTCATTAGTTGTTTCTCAATAAGTGATGAATATATACTGAAGTTATTTATGAAGTATTTTCAGATTTTTAATCTCGATGAATTGAAATGAATGTCCATGTAATTAGATTATTCTTTTCCATTGATACATCATAAAATTAAATAGAATCATTTTGAAAAAGCACCTTATTATCTACCCATAATGCCTTTTGAAGTTCACATTGTATTTATTATGACGTTTCCTTATGGCTCTTGTAATGTCACTGCAAGGAAGTAAATAGGGCTTCCACGGTTACTCGAGTATTCGAGCCTGAGTTAGATCCACCTGGACTTGAGCCAATTTTTTTGGTCTCGTAGACTGAAACAGGGGATATCACTGTTCATTGATCAAGAATTCAAGTAATTTTTGACAGTTTGTCTGTAATGTGCGAAGTAGGATTATGATCATGTCAAGACAAACATACCAAAGTATACTGTATATAACCATGCGTTGAAATCAACATATATGTGTATTATATCTAGGTTGAAGAATAATTACATGACCTCTTGAGGAAAGATAATAGATTTTGTACTCTGGTCCAGGTTGAGTCTGACTAGAGTCCAGATTTTTGGACCCGTGGAAGCCCTAGAAGTAAATTTTCCACCAGCGCACTTTTAAGAAGTTATTCACTGTTTAAATAATTAGCGGTCGACTGTTTTCCTTTGTCATACAGTGCTTTGAATGAATGTTATTTACTTATGTTAGGAAGGAATATATAAGTTTATTTTATATCTTTGATAACCAAAAAGAAATTCATTGTGGTCACTGTGTTAAGTTCTTTTTGTTTTTAACATCAATTTAAAAGATTTTCACATGCATCTTTTTTTTTCTGGAAAATTATTGAGTTTTCATTTACATTCATTAATTGATACTATTAAGATATGATTAAATACAATCCATTTGCATCTTTCAATCCACAAATTTTTATGAGAGAAATTAACTGCATAATTCCATATAAAAAGTCATTTCAGGTGATCGTAAGTAAATCTGATATGTTTCAGAAATCATAAAATCATCATGTATTTTGTATTCAGGTATTTCTACGATTGTTGGCATAAGAATCCTTTTCTAAGGATAAATTTACAAATTTCAGGAAATCTGAAAAGATTTTCATTCTAAGCACTGTCCCAAGTCCCATGCTGTGCCCTAGCATTGAATTCTAGTCACTCGGTGTGACACAGTTGGCGTTTATGTTGTTAGTCTGGTCTTGTCGTGTTACATTGCAGCTATTGTCCCACTGATTGAAGACTGATAAAAGGTGCTTTGTAAAAAGTGAACGAAGCACCCTTACAATCACCGAGTTGCATAAATGTGGACCGATTTTCACTGCTTCACCAAGCTGCTTGCTCTCCATTGCAGCCTTTGTTGACAGTTTAGATTTTCCGTGACATTCTGTGTACACTTTTACACATGGCATGTATTTTTTATTGAAATTAATTTCTGATTTGTTGATACATTGCAAATTGTCAATAATTTTTATTGGATGTTGACATGAAGAGCAGTTTCATTTTATGACCGACTTGATTATGAGTCTATCCTCTCGTGATGTGTCCCCATGTTTGATGATGCAATTCAAAGCATTGCATTGTCAAAGCTCTTAATTCAACCAATGCAAGTCACATTCTGATAACTTGAATTAATCTTAAGCACCTGACCAATTCTTGAGTATCACCCAGCTATATCAGCGTATTTAATCCGCAGAGCTCCTTTGGTAATTGTAATCATCCTTGTAAACTTTTGATTAATCAAATTGTGAAGAAATTAAAAATTGTATATACTGGACATGTATGAAAATCATCTTTCAAAGTATTAGGGGTCATTGTCATATCTTCAATGTCAATGTAAATGTTATTAAAAGCTTTATAATTTTTTTATTTGAACTGTATTAAATAATATTAGTATAATACTTTGGCAATTTTCTAGCATAATACGAGCCATTTTGTTTATTTTGAATTAAAACTAACACTATACATTTATTCTGGCCACTTACCTTTTCCCCCAAACTGATCATATATTGATTTGGGGGGGTCATATCAACCGTCATCAGTCATTCTTTGATTAACTGTCCTCAAGCCCATGAATATATAAATGTATAAATATATATAGCTGTTTATATGACATTGGAAATGTACTGATAACAGTGGAAGATCCTGTAATCTTGAAAGGGGAGGAGGGAAACCTTTTGAAAAGCTGGGGGGTTCACCCCTTTTACGGGCGATTTTTAAAAACTTCCAAAAAGGGGGTTGAACCCCCCGAATCCCCCCCCCCCCCCCCCATCCCCTCTCAATGGATCCGCCATTGAATTATATATGGTTATGATGATGCACTACGGTGGAATAATCCCACTCAATCAATGCACTTTCAATAAATATGTTGTATCTTGTACAGTCTCACTTTCATATTGTCACACGTTCGTTGCAGTCTGATTTAAATGTATACGTAGATTCTGTGTTATCTCGTTATGTTCTGAGTTACATCAAATAAATTTCCATCAAGCATGCATCATGAAGCAGTCTTAGCAAATGCCAATAAAAAAATTGGATAACAACATACCCAACTCCTTATCATTTATTAGGCCTATTTGACAAAGCTCTTTTAGTATTAGATCTCCATTTGCCCTTGGTTCGGCTGTTGAGACAGATCCACCTTACTTCAAGGAGGTTTTGTGCAAGTGGACCATGGACCCAATTTACAAGGTTCTCTTAGAATTAAGTTCTCCCTAATCCTATGGCTATGGTATTGAGTCAGATTCATCTTATTCTAAGAAATTGTTTTACAAGTTGGCAATGTGCCCATTTTACAAAGTTCTTTATTAAGTTCTCCCTAATCCTCTGACCACGCTTTTAAATCAGATTCACCTTAGTCTAAGGGGTTGCTGTACAAGATGGCAATGTGCCCATTTGCGAAAAGCTCTTTTAGTATAAATTCTGAAGAGATTTGTTAAAAAAACAGTCCTGTGCCAGTTTGCATAAAGCTTTCTCTTACTATGAGCTATTTGATATCATATAACAAGGATTTTTTTATCACCTTAGCCTAAGGTGTGAAATTGGACCACAGCTTGGCTGTATGCATTTTAGATGTAATGTCAGAACTTTAAGAGAAATGACTTTAACTTGATTTATGTCTGTTTGTGTGTAGAAGTTAGAAAATGACTATGTTTGATATACAAACACCTGGAAGAGTTAATTGCTAAATTTTGAGTAAATTATAAAATATATGAAAATGTCTTTTCTGCCTTTTATTACCTAAAGTTCAATGTGTTGCCATAGAAATGAGTACATTCATTCCATAGTAATGTTATTGCATACCATGTGATTGTGAATTTGAGAAATGTATGAAATTTTTTCAAATGATAAATTGTTATTGACTGACCAAATCTAAAGTTTTCTTTTCACATACTGATAATCAGTTTCTACCTCAATTGTTGCCAATAAAAATGAAATTATTCTCAATGTTTGAACTTTTGAATAGTTAAACCTTTTCAGATAGATATATTGCGTTCATTAGGTTGACAAATGTCTTTATAAGTAAACATATCCGAAGGGAAAACAAAAGTTTTCACTGCAGTGGGGGTTAGATCTAGAGATATTAAAATTCTTACAGAATGACAATTGTTTCTGGAGACTATACTGCTGACCAAAAGTAAGTGTCCGCCATGTACATGTTCCGTTTTAGGCGATAGATAAGTAAATAGGTAAATGATATGCTAGAAATTTTACTTTATGTAAAACCTTGCAGAATTAGAATTTTCGCATTGTGTAGTAATCATTTAGTAAAAGCGGACATGATCGAGTCAGCACCATTCATAGCTTGCACTGTGCACTAGCTATTTCTGTTGTGGTTGAAAACTTATCAAGTTATTTGGTTGTGTCATTTTCCTAGAGAAACAACTTTCTGCGCAATGCGAAAGCCTTTTCTGTGCCTTCAGAGTGGTTGCCTATTACTAAAATAGTCAATTCAAGAGTCTTTTTACAACTCACTCAAGTCATTGAAGGGCATTAAGATGTCATAAACATAAGGAAGAGAAGATTTTCTGGATCACAACTTCTTTATAATGAATTTCACGGTAAAGAAGTTGTTATCCAGAAACATCCTTAATTCACATCTCTGTTCAAAATAGCCATTAGGCAGATTCCTGGCAATTAAGCAGGCAATGCCTGTGCAATGAAATAAAGGTGAGCTTGTGAAAATTGACAAGTCAGAAAGTAAAATTCATCTCTTGAATACAACAGGTAATGTTCTGCGCAGAAAGTTGTCATATCATCAACATCCCCACAAGGTATAAATCAAGCCAGACTTCATCATTGGCTAATATAAGTCTTGCTGAGTGTTTGTGCTTAGAGTGGAGCAGCCTCAGTGGCAATTGATAGAAGCCTCCAGGATACTGATGATCAGACTATCAAGATCAAGTGCAGTTCGCTGAAGGGTTGGCACATAAAAATTGCTTAAATTAGCCAGTCTGGCTCCAATTCTGCCTTGCAAGGGCTGTCGTAGTGTATAATTCTATCAGTCAATAGATTGGCAGTTGGCACAAATCTTGTTGTCTTTAGGATCTTATCAGACTTTGACAAATGTATTGAATCATTTTCAGCACTTTGGACAATCAAAAGCTTTATGAAATGCATTGTGATTAATAGCTGGCATGAAATCATGTTTAGGACAGTCTTGAATTTTTTCTCACAAGAGGTAATTGTTATGATTTTTTAATTGCCATTTCAAACTTGAAAGTATCCATTTAGATCAAGCCTACTACTAAAGAATATTCAACGTCTTTAGCATTATCACACACAGCAACCAATTTATTTATTGTGATTCATGAAATCAAATATTTCTAAACTTAGCTAGGAAACTAGGTCAGATTTGGTCTAAATAGTGTATAAGTGCACATGTTAAATGTTTCATTGCTCTTTCTCTATGATCTGTCTTCCTTTCAAAAAAGAACTGTTGACTGCCAATTGCTCATGAATATCAAGGATTTTTGGTAACTTGTTAATATTTTCACATTTAGAAAAGAAAACCATTAGGAGAAGGGCTCTCTTGAACCAATTTAGAAAAGTCTATTTCTAGGCCAAATACTCAAGAGGTGTGTGAGAAATGTTGATAATTTAGGTATGAAGGTAGATAACTCTCATCTGACCATGAATCAGGGGAGATAAGTCACTCTTCTCTGATGTTTTTTCTGACTGCACTGCTTGTGGTCTGTTCTTGCCTGATATATGTATGTTTTATATATATAAATATATAAATAATTATATATGGGGTCTGTTGACAATAAAAGGAGCTATGTCAGCTCCGTGTGTGTAGTTCTGTTCTTGTACCACATATCTGTTCACTCTCATCATCAGAGCATTGATGTATATTTTGTGAATAAAACGTGAATCTTTCACATCCACGTGTCCCTTCATGTTCTTTAAAGAAAGCTTGAGGATGGAATTAGAGGCTCTGAATCTAGGGTACAGAATATATGGGAAGTCTTGAAGATTAGAATTTAAGATGTCACTTGCATTATAGATATTAACTCTATCTTTGTTCCCATGGGCATCAACATACCCATTCTCTCCCAACAGAGGTAGCTCCGTCATAAATTCCTTTACAACCTCTGTCTGAATTCAAAGGTTTCTCGGGCCACAAGCAGTTTCCCCTACCTGCGATAAACTAAACCTTAAACTACCTGGCATTATTTCAGCCAATGAAAACGCCGAATGTTGCAGAATGCTTGAATAACATATTTGTTGTCATATTGGCCTGTGCAATGATGCAGTCGCAAAATGAGGTGTATATGTTTTGTAAAGGTGACTCAAAGTGCAAGATGTAATTTCAAATAAAGTTTAGCTTTTGTTAAGCACAAGAATTAAGAATTAAGACAGAGGTTGTATAGGAATTTATGACTGAAGTGAGCAAATTCTGATTTGAAAATTCATAAAATGCCAAAGGAAGATGTTTGACAATTCATGAAAATTCTGATTAAGTTGGTTAATTGAACCATATTAACAAAACAAATGAAACTCATAGATTTGCACCACTTTTGAACAAACGCATTACTCAACTCTTCCAGAAAGAATATCAATTTCAGGATTCACTTTTGGTGGAATGAGAAAAACTGATTACTTAGGAAGACCTTGTTGCAAAAAGCAATCTTACAAAGTGGAAGATGTGATGTTTATTGACAAAGGTCCATAATATAAGTAAAAGAGAAACCACGACTACCAAGGACTTACCAAGAGATTGTGAACCTTGAGAGAGAAGGGTCCAAGGGATTAAAGTAAGTCTGAGGAGGAGATGTTTCTCAATCTCATCAACAGTCATCGATTAGACACCCTTAAAAATGATCTATAAAACTTTACACTTACATGTCAAAGAATTCAAGGTATATGGGAAAATGTTGACTTGTGACAAAAGACTTGAAGATATCACTAACAGCTTGAGCTGTTATGTTTTAGATAATGTCTCACATATGTAAAAAAAAATAATGAAAATCTCATGGGGGAATCGCAACCATACATCCCCGGGGTAAAAATTGTAAACGTGATACATCTTGAAAAGGCGGTCTGAAATTAAGCGTTGGTTGAGAAGCAACATTATCAGACTGGTTTGATCAAGGTTGTAGGACCCTTGTGATTGCACTGAAATATCCAGAAAAAAATAGATCGCTTTTCTTGTGATAGTCTACTTCAGTGACGTAACAAACAAATACAGAATCGTTGCTGGATTTGTGCAGATTTGAAATATTTAATCATTGAATATAGGTATTGATCAACTATTGCTTTGTTGCTTTGTATAATTTGATCAAGATGACAAATTCCATAAAACATGAATTAACGAAAATACAACAAATTAGTTATTAGATTTCAAAATTTTAATAACTACCATATACACAGTTATGTAAGATATGATCTAAACATACTTCACGGCAGGACTACCATTACATTTACAATGACAATAAGATTACGGAGTTGCACTGGGTGCCAAGTTATGACAATATGAATTTGAACACAGCTTTCCTATTGCAATCTCATTTAAACCAGTGCAAAAAGTAAGTCTCACCGCCGCTATGTTTCTGATAAGAGTATTATTTCACGAGGTCTTGTTAAGTGACGTACGTTTACTCCAATGAATCAGTGATTAGGCTAGAAAATGCACCTTTAATTTAAGCAGACCTTGATTGGTTGAAATTATGGAAGGTGAAAGGTCATATTTCATGACCCTTTGAAAAACTTTGATCAGAAACATGGAGCTATAAGTGTTACATTCAATGTGATTTTAATGAGATTGGGTGTAGGGAGACCCAATATATTCAAGCAATAAACATTGGTAATAAGCTATTCCTGTGAAATTTGTATGAGAGCTCTAGGGCAAACTGACCAAGGTTCGGACACCACCCGAGGTCGCCCGAACTTCGGACACTTTTTATTAGGAGCTGACGCAATAATACGTAATATTGTAAAATGTTTCTTCTCAGTGTGTTATTTTATTTCTTTCCTTTGATAAACATTAAATTCTCGGTATTATTTCTTATCGAAGTTTTGCCTGGAGGTACAATTAACGGATTCAAGAAAGAAAATGGCGAAATATTTGTTTCAATGTAAATGTTGACTCATCGGTCAGGAGATGTAGGGAGCGGAAAAATATATTAAACTGTAGTCATTAACGAAGAAAAATAACCAAATAGTCCAATTATTCCTAAAATCGGTACATATAACGTGAAAAATTAAGTAAACATTGAGAGCTTGATAACATGTCAAAATTACCTTGGTTCGGACACTTTTGACCATGGTTCGGACACTTCTTAAGTTTTCTATTTAAGGACTCGTTGTGAATAAATTTAACAGACAAAGGTTCGCGAAACACGAATAAACATACAACTAACACATAAAACAAACTTATTAATTTTAAAAACATACTGTTTAGCGCTAACAGCGTTTTTAGTGTCGAATGCCTACAAATGGGATTGTGACGTCATTATGCTGTAATGGCGCATGTAGCAGTTTTCAAGAATTTAACATCAGAAAATATGCTCTGTAGCAGTGACAAATTCATTTATCCTCCCCCAAAACTATAATATTATTGTACATAGCCTTTTCACTGTGTGAGTGGGGATATCTGAAAATCATTTTTATGAATATTTAAAGATAGGATGCATTCGTGAAGATTGGGTGCGACTGTCCGAAGTTAGGGCAGAAATGTCCGAACCTTGGGCGAATTGATATATGCAATTAAAACCGTTATTTTCGGCTAATGCTGAAATAATTATTGATATTGAGAATGAAATCAAATAAAATTTTAATTTTTTTATTCTTTGGTTTGAAAATAATTATTTTCTTCTGATAGTTATAAATTATATAGTCTTTCAAAATATTTGAATCGATTCACTGTCCGAACCTCGGTCAGTTTGCCCTATATAGAAAGAGTTTATCTGAATTTAACAAGCCATTTTTTTCACACAAATAACCTCTACAACTTCTTCAAGCCATAGAAGTTTTATACTCCTTTATCGCAAAGACAAATGTGTCAATATTTGTTCCATAAAGCAGCTAAGGCTATAGCAGTGCTAGGGGAATTTACAACACATGAGCCAAGATTCTTACCATATTGTTCAACAAGATACTAGCCCTTAGTTGTAAATTTCATTGACAAAAAGACCTTTCAGCCTATCATTCAATCAGAAATACAAGATTTTCTGGATAACAAATTCCATACTGTAAAATTCACGACTTTTCAGAGAATTTTTTACTCCTTCATCCTGTAAAATGCTGCTTAATTCATACACTATGTAAAATTATTCCAATTTATCCTATATTTCATGTTTATTAACCTCTTGACTAGATCAATGAGAACACATCATTCAGCACTAATATAGACAATAAAAATGATATACATTATTTGCTGCCTTAAGAATACCTAGTGATATGGTCTCTGTTTCAGTTGTGAATAAATGTTGTATGCCGGTATGAGAACAAGTCAAGAATATTAATGATATGACAGAGAGGAAAGAGAGAAGGAGAGGGGTAGAATGAAAGATGAGAGATGTGAAACAACACATGAGAATAAATACATATGTACAAAGTTTAAAAAGCATCTGGTAGATAAAACCTCATTCCAAATTCATGATGAAATAAAAGATGAAACCGGATGATATACAAGAATTTCAAATGCATGAATTGATTATTGCACATATCTTTTCTTTTTCAAAGATTGAGCCCCTTTACCATATTTCCTTAATCCATTATAACATTTGTAACCGTTTTAACTTATTTCATCTCCATGTGTACTACAGACCTCCGAAATTGTTCATCTGTCCTAACAAACTTGTGATGAAACGGTTCAAGATAATCATATAAACCTGTCCTGTATTCCTTGAATCTCTCGTCATGATAGTTTACTAAAGCTTCGCTCAGTCATGATCAATGTTAAAACAGGTCTTCGTTCCTTGCTAAAAGCCCACTATTGTGGGTCAACTAGACGACCTCTCCTTATTTACTCTTCTTCTGTGCTGTTCCAATGTTGCATTGGTTTACCTGTGAAGAGAATTTTTTTTTTAATATTCCATTACAAATAATCGATTTGAAATATAAAAAGGCAGAGAAAAGTAGAACAGAATTATTCAGACTGTAAAAACATAGATTAATGAAAGTTAACATAAACTTGACATTGTGATGTATTAATGTTTTACCTGGTGGGCATGGCATACTAAAGTTAATTATCTAAGAAACATGTTAGGAGGTAGTTTTATGAAAAACAACAAAAGAGGGACAATGATTAAAGTGGGTTGGGAAAAGGTAAAAGTGAGTGAAAATGAAATATAATCATCCTCTTATACTCCATATTGGTATTTTCGAGGCTAATACAATCCCCTGATAGCCTTATCAGCATTTGCCTTTTATTGCCAACGTAAAAAACATCAAATAAATTTACTCTAATTGAAGCACTTCTGGCTGTGCCTGGATGACGGGCTGGTGATTGTCTTTATGTTATAACAACTATGAGCAAGCACTTGAGTGCCATAGGAGGCAAATCCTTTGAAGGCGATCATGTGATTGAAGGTGTTCTGCTGATACAAATATACTTATGTGGCAGGCTGTGATACAATAAGAATAGAAGAAGTGTGCGATTTTGTCATGATAAGGAAAAGAGGCATAGATAAGTCAACGACAGTCACAATGGTGTCAAGGATGGTATACGAGAGCGTAGGAGAGAGAAATTGTCTGAAAATATAAATCAAATCACCTTGGTAGCAAATCTGAGAGAGTTGAGAGTCTCTTGGAAGCATTCCTCTTTCGGTGAGACATTGACAAACATCAGAGTCTTGCTGTTCCCTCCCAGTGAGTTCTGTAGGAGGTACGTCAGCTTGCTGTTTCTGTATGGTACGTGGCTGTCCTGTAAAAGACATATATAGACTGAACAAGCTGTTTGTAACAATTAGCATCAAAATGCATTGATGACCATTCATATTTGTTAAATGTTCATGTGCTATGACCTTATTTTATCCTATTAGTTAGATTTTCTTGTGGTGAAAGAAAAACAGCTTGAGGGCATATTTCATTGGGTTACATTTGTGAGTCTACTTTGCCCACTCTGAGGTGCTGCAGAAACTCGAAAAACATATATTCCTCTGATGTGTCAAATATCTGCAACGCATGGAACTTCAAAATGAACTACAGAACTAGAAATGTCTAAAACACTTATTTTACAAACTAAAAACCCCAAACTTATTTTCTGCACATCACTTTTCTGCGTAATGTTTTTAACGTAGGACAAAATTATTGAAATGCATACTTTTGAACTATCAATGGCCATGAGGCCAATATTGAAATGATAAACTTCTGTCTTTTTGACAATAGCTATGTTTGAATAATCAACAGTGCCTCAGAATGAGAGGAGTGCAAGTGGGTTACCTTGTTGCCGAGGGCCATGATGACGTTGCCGAGGTTGCTGAGACTCTTGTTGATGCAGAGAGTCTCCTTCAGTCTCTGACCCTCCGAGCCGGACTCCTTCAGTCTCTCACTGCCAGCCAGGTCCACCAGACTCAGGATACCTGAGTAATATTATTCATTTGACAATAAGACAAGAGCTTGTGACACGACAATTTTACTTTTTTTATGAGAAAAATTAGGAAAAATTAGTTACTATCACAGAAAGTCACACTAGGAATGACATAGCTGTGGATGATCTTGCTACAACTTTGAAAGACAACCCAAGTACAGCTGTGTATTGTGGCCTTAGCGGCAAGACAATATATCCCGATTCCTGTTTTATCAAGCGAGACAATATATCATGGAAGTATTGCCGAGGAACATGCGAGATGATTATCATCACCACATCATGGTTGTAAAACAATACATATCCCGATTCTGTACACTTTATGAAAGAACAATTGATAGGACATAAGCAAGCAATGTTATTTCTTAGATAAAAAACTGTTATTTCTTAGACAAAAAACTGTTATTTCTTAGATAAAAAACTGTTATTTCTTAGATAAAAAACTGTTATTTCTTAGATAAAAAACTATCATAAACATTACATGACGGAAAAAATAATAAAATCAGAGAGACTGTGAAATTGTTAATAAAATATCAGGAATATTATATATTTTCTGTTTGTTTTATCAATAATATTTCTTATACAGGATAGAAATGTTGTAAGCTTTTATACTTAATTGTTTGAAACAAATTATGTTAATTGTTTAAGGATATATTGTCTCTTATTGCGATACATCAATGTATCCCGGATCCTCACTATATAAATATCCTGATATATTGTCTTAACGTGTCTCAAATGGATTCACTTGTATCGCGGAGTTTGCGATGTAAATATTGATACTATTGATAAATAGTAACGCAACTACACCCTAGGATACATGCAAAGATTCAAGGTAACAAATTATGACAACAGAGGTTTAACACTGTACTTCAAATTAGTGCAACTTTGTTGGCCGATTCCAAAAATAAATAGTTTCTGAAACATTTTCAGTGTTGACAAAGGTTAACAAGTCTCACCCGAGCAGTTTTCCCCCGAGAACTCGTTGTTGCCCTTCAGCTTGAGCTGGAAGACGGAATGGCTCCGAGAAGACCTCTCGTTACATTTGGTCTCGGCCACCGCCCGGTTGTGTGTCGCCTTCTTCAACAGCTTGTGTATCTGCAGTAGAGTCACATTTGGTCAGCAAAAAGTTCTCACTCCTCACAAATCCAAGTAGTAGATCATACTATATATCAAGAAGATTTGGTGTGATGATATTGTGGTTATGGATTAGAGGAAACATGCAAGCTGAAACTAAATAACACAAAATTTTATGCAATGATTTGGCAAAAATAATTGCCTTGAATGAAATTCTTTCAATCTCATCAATTATCCCCTTTTGGTCTTGAGAAGCTGATACAATCAGTATTCATTATCGCAACTTCACAAAGATCAAATTACCGATTTTCTTTGTATTGACATATAGAAGTATACAAAAAGGGTCAAGAAGTTATCTGTAGACTGAAGCTGAAAAAGGGAAAGAGATTAATATAAGAGTAACTATGGGAGTGTGATTTGAAGAAATGTGACAGGAAGTCTGAGGTAGACAGTGACATAGGTATTCAAAACTACAGACAGAAGGAGAAAAGGTTAGAAGTACAATAAGATTGTGATATAAAAGGACAATAGAGAAAGATGTGGAGTAAACCAAGATGTCAGAGAGTTAGAGAGAGAGACAGAGGCACTAAGATAGACGTTCCGACCTGTTGTTCTGACTGCACGGAGACGACAGTCAGGTTAGTGACGACAGTCTCGGTACTGCCAGGCCCGGTCATCTTTATGTCATGTTTGATGTCCTCTCGGTCTGACAGCAAGTCACGGATAGTCTCATTGTAGATCTCCATCATAGATGCGTCGAACTGGTACTGTAACACATACATGTATACAATCACTTACTGTGCTGCCACTATCAAGATTATCAATTCCTCTTACTAAAGGAATAAATGATTCATTAACATTTCAATCATCCAACACCAAGCTCCATTTTTGATCAATTTTCAGATAAACAACAGCAATAGGTATTAGGCATAGGCATACCATCCAATAAAATGATAATGATAGTGATAATATATGTATTGTAGTAGAAAAATGATGGCTTGAAGTTTAAAATAATTGAACTGCCCCTTCTCAAAAATCATAGTGCTGTATATTGTGAATGGAAACTACATTTCTACCACTTTAAAACAATACTACTACCCTGACCTATTCTATTAGCTTAGGAGAGATTCTTCCTCTGTGTTCTGTCCTACATTTAACACTGTCGATTAAGGCAATTTTTTACAACTTTCCCTACCATGAAGACTTTGTTATGCCTTATGTGTTAAGTTAATGATTTGTAAGAATGAGATTTTGGCTGTTTGAGGGAGGTTATCACCAACCTGCCAACCCTTATCCTCTAGTTCTCTGGCTGTAAGGAAGATCTGCTGCACAGCACGTGGGATCATTCCCATAGTGTCGTCATCGTCTACGTTTCCTCCCTCCATTGTGTACGTCTTACCAGATCCTGTTTGTCCATACGCGAATATACACACATTGTAGCCATCCAGTGCACTCTGAAAGGAGGCAAAGTGATAAGCTTGATAGGAAATAAAAGGAAAATAGAGAATTGGCCATTTATATCATGATGCTAAGTATTCTATCAACAAGAAACAGATTTATTCAGCCCAAACAAATTCAACTAGTGGATTTTATAAGAAAAACGAAAGAACAATAAGAACCATTGGCACTGTATCTTATCAGTCTTTCATGATTTCTTTAAAATTACATACAAAATAAGACTATTTGACAGTCAACCTCACTATTGGAGGTAAGAAAATGAAATTTACCCATGTTCGTCTCTTATCAACAAAGATTCAGCCCATGTTGCCTCATAGAAGGAATCAAAACTATTTGTGTTTACTTTTTCTTTAATATATTGCTAAAAAGAAGTAGCCCAGAAACGTTGTATGAAACATCCTGTCTCAGGGTAAGACATATAGCTGACGCTCCCATCCTTCTTACCCTGGGTGTAAACCCCAGCATAAACTTCGCGCTGTGACCTATGCTTCAGCCAATCAAATACTTTTATCGCGATGGTGTGCGATTAAATTTCAGCCAACCAAAGAGAGCCTCTCAAACTGCAGTTGGCGTTCGCTCTTCTGCCAAATAGTAAAACAAACTGAAATCGAATTTTTTTCATCCGATCGTGGTGTTGTGGTTTAAGTGCTTCAGAGACCCATAGAGCTATGCCAGTCGGAGCTAACATGCATCCGAGCTGGAAAGGTCGTCGGGTAGAAGCCAGAAATTTTTTAAGTCGTTCTAAAACATTTTTTTCTATCTCTCACTATGCATTTCTTTCCTTCTTTTCCTCATCCTTTCTCCCTGATCTTCCATTCTCTTTTGGATGAATTTCATCCACGTGCTTGATAACTGAAATATTGAAATATGTTGTTACCTGGACCAGCTGGGCTATTTCCTCAAAGACCTCTGCCTGGGAGCTCTGAGGCTGGAACACCTTGTCAAACGCAAACTCGTAGCGGTTTTGTCCTCGTCTGTTTGCAGCCAGTGTACTCTGGGAGATAAACAGTATGCAAGTATTGACTTCATTTGATGTGGATTAGATGGTTTATCGACCTCGGAACAGTTATGTTTGCACAAATGAACATAACTTTTCGATGTTGATAAATCATTTGGGTCACTGATAATCAATCAATAACTGTTTTATCATATGAGTTATGCAACTTTGATTTTTCTGAACAGTATTGTAAAAAAAATTTATTAATGACAACAAACATTGCCATAACAACTCCAAACAGGCTACAGCACTCAATGCATCTATGATCTATTTTTAGCTCTAGGTCATTGAATTGTTATGTCTCCTGCGATCAACATAACATTTGGTCATTATTGTTGACCATCTGTCTCGGCCAATCAGAAAGCAGACCATTGCCCCAATACGTTATAAGATATTTCAGCTTATTTCTAAATTATCTAGCCATACATTATTTGGATTCTGAAGGGAATCAAACTTAAGATTATTTTAAGATCTTGATTCCCCCAGGCTGAAAATTAGACAATATTCTAAATTAGCAACCTGTCTGTTTAAGTGTTCTCTCCAAAATATTCAGCGTTTTTCTCACCTCATTCCCAGACCATAACTAGTTTTATAACCACGAGGTCTGCTCAAAGATAAGAAAGAGTGTAATGACTACAGTTTGAGAGTGTATTACTACTGACCTCGTTGAGTGAAGCGTCTCCAATCTTCTCCAGCTCTAGGACACGTCCGTCCATGTCAGGGAAGTTCATGTGCTGGATCACTCCGTCCGCCACTACCACCTCTTCTCCCAGCAGGGGGCGCACTCGGCAGAACACTCGGATATTACCCTGAGGTGTCGAAAGTTAATTTGTTTAACAGGCCCTCCAAGCTTTGATATTTGATCAAAAGACGTTTCCGTCTACAAACAGTTTAAGTACTAGATTTGTGATTTGGTCTTGATTAACCTTTTAGATCAAAGTTTATTCAGTAGGTTTGAAGATAACGAAAGTTAATACGAGGTAATCTTCAGGGTCCTCAAAAGGGGCTATTGATGGAGAGGTATCCAGCTGATTTTTTATTGTTAAACAACATATAGCTAAAATACTGAATGATATTGTTCCACTAGTAACCTCATACTTAACAAATCCTGGTCCACTACAATAGGACAGTACTGAACAGGGTCCCACACAAAACACTACGGTAACCTTAAATCACTAAGGTAGCCTTAGTGCAATGTTAACCATGCCTAGTTATGTAGTCCTTACTGGGTTATGAACTTCTGTACAGTACTACTGAACTTTGAATGACCCATATTACAAACATAGGTAGGTAATTATCTACAGGATACCTTCAGTTCCTGGACCATGTTGTGCAGTTTGCGCCGCTCAGTCTCATGTTCTCTCATCTGCTTGTTTTGTTCCTCGATGTTGCGCTCAAGATCTGCAATCACTCCACGCTGACGTTCAATCTCTCCGTCTTTCTCCCTCCCTCTAGCCTCACTCTGACTCAGTCCCAGCTGAATCAATGAATCATACAGTGCACTTATGAAAAATATAACACAGCTTATAAATACTTTACATCATACTTTACTCAGCATATTGTTAATCAAACTTTTAGCTTCTACTTGCCTGCTTGCATATATTTTGTAGATTTGAATTATAATTCTTTTTTTTTTTATTACTTTGATTTCTTTCTAGAGGTTGACAGAGGATAAAATAGAAATGTATCTTCAAAGAAGCGAACTAAATAAGCTACAATACATGAAACAATTCTAACCAATCGAACAGATTTATAATCAAACAGAAATTAATTGTGCATTGAAATGTGCAGACTGACCAGCTTGATAAAAAATGTTTACAGGTCTTGCCAATAAGATAAAACAGTAATTTTTTAACAACAATAAAAAGGATATACAATTTTGATTTGTAATGATTAATTAAAATCGCATGAAATAAAAATTATTTGAGTGTGTAACCTTCCTCAATGCTGACCGACAAGATTGCAATATTTTTAAAAACTAGTTAATACCCAAACAGTATACTGTATAGTTCACCAAACTTCCACTGGGTGGAGAGTTCTGTCTGTTCATTCATACCCTGGTTGCGTCGAGCTCTGCTCCAATCTTTGCCTGTGCTGATGTGACCTCTGCGATGGATGACTTTAGGCCAGCGATCTCCTTCTGGTATGCCGATACTTCTCCCTCCAGATTCTCCTTCTGTCTCTGCAGGGACGATTTACTGAAGTTGAGGTCCTCGATTTCGCGCTGGAACTTTCGTCTCATGTCTTCTAGCTCCTCCTGGGTATGTCTGTTTGTAAGGAATGCAAAACATTGACTACATTCACTGTTGGATAATTAAAGTCTTGCCATTTGACCATGTGGTTAGAATAAAGTTCTGTCAATAGCAATTAGCAGTTATCACCTTCTGATTGGACTGAAGGCTGTAACATAAAAATTTACAAAATACAAAAAGGCTTAAATTTATCCTGTGGTTGTGACAGGGGGTAGTTATGCCTTATAGAGGCGGTATTTAATCAGGCAGTTAATAAATAGAGATTATTACTCGAGGAAGTGTGTCATATGACTTTTATGAAACGAGTGTGAATTTTTGTATTACCCGAGCGAGAGCGAGGGTAATACACTAATTTGCACAAGTTTCGTAAAAGTCATATGACACGCTTCCGAGGATAATAATTTCTTTATTACCGATTCTACTCCATTTCAAAGGCATGGAAATATTCAGAAAACGGCATCCTTCCCTTCCGCCGGCCCGCTACAGTGACGTCACAAACAATGCTTTTATGACGTCACAGACGACGAAATACGGTGACTCGCACTAAGACAATCGTTGCTAGGCAAAAGTGATATGTGCACATGTGCTCATATTGAAAATATGACACCGCTTATGAATAACCATATGGGTAATAAAAAGTTGTACCTAAGTTTGCGGATGACCTCCTGATTCTCACGCGAGACCTCCGACGAGAGCTGTTCCTTCTCAGCAACAGTGCCAGAAAGTTGGTTGTTCTGGGACTCGAGGAGAGCAATCCTATTGTTGTAGCTCTCCAGCTGGTTCTGTAGAGAAGAACTCATGTGTGTCCGCTCCTGTAGCACCTGCTCCATGTCCTGGAGTCGTCCCTTCAGGTCCCATGCTGGCCGCTTCTTGCTTCCTCCTCCTCCTCCTCCTGATAACATCAGAAAATTCAATCAGGGAACTCACAGTATGAGTTGATAATGTAGATTTCATGAGACACTCTGATGAAAACATTTGGAATCGTTGAATTTGGACCATCAAAATATGAGTTTTGAAGAACATCAGATATATGAGATTTGAACACCAAACAGTAAAACTGTCATGTTACCTACTGGGGTGGCGCTTATCCACTGAGGGTTTGAAGGAAGTGATTTACTGTAAATTACATTACTAATGCAGTTAAACATTAGTTCAACTCACCAGGAGCTTTGGCTTGTGGGGCTGCTGCTGGTGGCTTCTTCTGGGCCATGTTGGTCTTGCTTGGCGGGGCACAGATGGTGTTAGAGAGGTTAACTCCTGAAACACACAGAAATCTCTTTATTATATATTGCCTTGTTCTAGTAATAGACTACTAATGCTTGATCCCAAAATCCTTGTAGGTTCAATTCCAAGTTAAGAGGGCCATATTCATTTGTAAGGTTTTAAGATCCATAATAAGAAACATAAATAGTGAAATATTTTTCATATATGCATATACAAACTTTACATAGCACAACAATTTACAGCATGAGTTATAAATAATATTTTGTCCTATGTGAGTATGACGTTCATAAAAAATCTTTCATGACATCACAAAAGCAGTCTGTTGTAGTTTTGATTTTGGCTTCCTGCTTTAAGTATAAGAGTTCAATTCAGTGCAAAACTGTGCTTTATTGCTAAACACATTTACGAAGGTTGAGGCTACTCAATTTTTTAACATAGTTTCTGATGGTCAAGGGAAAGAAAAGTGAAAGAAGTGGACATCCAATAGAAACAACTCTTATTTGATAATACTCATAGTAAAATATATACTAAGGCTTTTCAACTATGCATTCTTAAAAAATTTATGAAAAATAAATTTTATTTAGAAAATTCTGAACAAAGTAATTTCCCATCAATTCTAGCATGACTTCTAAACTAACATACATATACCTGGCCTAGCTCCTGGCCGGGTCACTTGTCTCTTCTGTGCAAGAGTTGATCTGGATGAGCGTGAAGTCATCGAGGAGACAGACACGCTTCGGTTCATCATAGCACTCGGCTCTGGGCGGAACTTCTTGCCTGGGTTGGGGTTGGTGGCCTGGAACTAAAGGAAATGTCTGATTGTTTTAGATGTTTATTTTTTTTTATAAGAGAAAGAGCTAAATGGTTGAGAGAGGGTAATGGAATATGAATGCAGTGGTTGTAAATTTGTGATCATTTCAAATGATATAGACTAGACAAATAGCGCTGCTGCTACATATCTCATCTGTACAGTAACATGATGAACTTTTTGGTTCGAGTTATATTTTGCTTAAATAGTATCCTGATTTTTCTCATCAAACAAGGTTGAAACATTTGAGAAATCAAATCATTGCAAATATAAGTAACAAATAGCTTTTGGGTGGAAGGTTTTCATGATTGATGATTCCCAGAGAAATGAATTTATAAATGTGATACCAATGATACTGTATAGGACTACATACATACTAAATCAACCCCTTTTCTCACCTCCCTCGAGTCAATTGTAGTTAAAACTATACATCCCAGATACAAGTTGACCCCCTTCAAATGATGACTTGTGTTACCTTTCATTATTTTTTATTGATAATTTATTTCCTTCTTAATTAAATAATAGCAAACAGCTCTTAACATGATTGCATGAATTTTGTAAATTTGATGTACAACCTTTCATCAGCAAGGAATATCAGTTTGACCAATCAACAAGTTTGATACAATAAGTTGGTATTTGAAATGCAAGGAGAAACTCTGCAATGCAACAGTCAGCTGAGCTTCATCAACATTGCTAATGATGAAAAGAAAATTTTGTATATGGATTGCATTACAAAACCTTTATAAAACAAAGTCATTATTTCTTAACTTATCAACAGATTTTATTATTGATATCAGCTAGAGACGTACCACGGCATTGTCTTCTTCTGGGCTCCGTGACCTTTTTGCACTGACGGATGAAGGTGCCTTCAGTCTACTGCCAGGCATTGGTAATTTACTTCCCACGTTTTTTGTGGCTAGAGGCTTTCGCTGAAAAAGATTGAAATATAGAAATTAAGGGGATGCTCTAAGACAAGTTTTCATTGTGTAGAATTTCTCACAAGTTATGAAGTTTGAAATTTGCACTGGGCAAACATGCGAAAAAACACAAATTACCTGATTTGCTGCTACTAGTGATGATGTGATGAAGAATTAGAAATAAAAGTATATTAAATTACACATCATATGATAATCAAAAATTATCTTTGGATTTTGGATTATTTTGGCATCATTATTTCATCCAATGTGCTTGATGTCATATGGCCCCTACATTTCCCAATCCCTATAGATCTAAGTGGTTAGTGAAAGTTAGAATAGCTGTGTTGGCGATCTTTTAAGTTAGGTTTATCAAATCTAAGGGGCGTTACAGATAAGAATTACGAACGTCCAATATCATAAAAAAATTACGGGTCATAATTCGCTTGGATCAGAACTTAAAGCCCTTGTATGTGTCAAGTTTCTAATGATTCAAATGTAGAATGAAATTTATAACCGATGTTACCTTGCCTTCTTATCGTATCTATTTTGAAAATTCCTAGGTATATACACAATATCTACAAACGTGAAATGTGAATAAAATATGTGTGCGACTGCGCGCTATCTCCTTTCATATGAAAATAACAAAATACCTCCATATTTGTTGATTTCTTGTCTCGGACGATGAAACAACAAGCCTTCCAATGATTTTTGAATTTCCTTCCTTCAGCGGTGATTTGTTGTAAACACAACGCTGATTGGTTGATTTCGTATATGAGCTGGGCGTTGATTGGTCCCTTGTAAGTTCACTCATACGTAACGCGGTTGTCGCCCCTTATCAGTGACAAATGAGTGTGTTCTAAAAGTGTACAAATGAAAACTTGTACTGTAGCTGTTAACATAACTACACCAAGATAGTTTAGGCAGATATGCTTTAAATGATTATATTTATATATGTTTTCTTTTGAAACCGATAACGTTGTTTTTACAATAACCAAGAGAAACGAAAAAGGTTCAAAGCGGCATTGCTCGAACGGAGAATGTGTATTTTATGAATGCTTCATAAGATTGGCGTTATGGTACGTTTGTTCTATCAAATGACCAAACCTTGTCATGAAAATGGTAGATCAACATTAGAGGAAACAACAATAGGAAGAAAAAGACTAGAAAACATAAGGAGACTATTGGCAAATTGGCGTAAACGTCATTAGACATTAATTGGAAAAATAATTGATAAAAGCTCTGGCTTTATCTACACTTAGTATACATTTTCTCTGTTCTACCTCAACAACCTAAAGAGTTTGTTGACGAGTGAAATGCCATATTCTTCAGCTTTATTTATAATTCTAAACAGGATAAAATTAAAAGGAAGAATTTGACAAAATGTTATGAGAAAGGCGGTTTGAGGATGTAAATATAAATTCATTTATTTCTGCGCTTAAGCTTAACATCCTTAAAATAAACATGAACAAAAATTTATATAACAGTTATTATCCATTAAGCCTCTTTAAATTGGGTGCCCATATTTCCTCTTACAGTCTATGAAAACGAAAAACCAATTCTGCCAGGAGTTGATATGCACTTGGAGCAATTATTACCAGTCACATATGACAGATTCAAGAGGCATATATGCCATTTTGGCTGAACCCATTTCAATTTGAACCCAATGTATAGACCCATTTTTCATTTTTGAAGACTGGTTCCGAAAGGGACTGCATAACATCCGAGACTTGTGTGACGAAAAAGGACTCTTATCATTCATAGACTTGAAAATAAAATTCAATTTAAGGGTACATATTTATACATCATTGTCCTGTTGTCAGCAATCTTCCAAAAGAATGGAAAATTGTTATAGACAATTCTAACTCAATCTGTTTCTATGATCTTAAGATCAATGATTTTTTAATGGAATTTATCAAACCTTCCAAGGGCTCTCGAAAGATATACGATAAACTTTTACAAAGTGACCATATGCCAAATACTTGTAACGAATGGTAACAAATGTTTGTAACAGATCTTAATTGGGGAGAAATTTTTAAACTTCAAAGACAAATTAATGCTGTAAAGATATCAAACTTCAAGATTTTCAGTTTAAGTTTTTGCATCGTATCATACATACCAAATTAGAGTTGTCTGAAATGAAATTAGTTGACAACAGTATTTGTAACAGGTGCAACAGTGAAACAGAATCGATTGTCCATGTATAAACTGATCTGATGTACCCTTGTATATGCTCATTGACTCTAGATGATACTATGTATGGTTAATCTTAATCAAATTTAATATTTTTTACTATGTACTATGTGCCCACTTATGTGAATAAAAATATTTTGAGAAAAAAAACAATAGGAAGAATATATTTCCATATATCATTGTAATTTGTGACGTGTGCCCGGTAAAATTCAATCTGTTTAATTAAGACGTGCAATGCCACTCAAATAATCTATAGGATTTGTTGATAACGGTGCAAACATGAGTCCCTATTTGAGAGTGCAATATGTCTGTGTAAAGTGTTAACATATATGTTTAACATTTAAAACTGCAATGGGAATTTACTTTGGAACACCTTTGATCCTAGGCTTTAACTATATAAATATCGAAAAAGGATATTTAGAAGAATTCTGCAGAACAAAATGAAAAACGCCAGGTTTTTAGTCAGAATGTATTGATTAACCTTATCCACTGGATACAAACGATAACATTTGCAACTGGGTCACACCGTATAAACATAATATGGAACTGTTTATTTCTTTATTTTAGATCGAATTATATATCATATGCATTAATAAATAAATTTTGTTGCAGGTGTGTTTGGATTTGTCTTTCCCAATTTTTCTCTATTCACGTGAGATTCACGTGATGGTGTTACATTTGACGTTTGCGGACTATTTTGTTGTTAATTTTCTCTGCACTAATTAAGATACATAATAATGGAAATGGGAAAAGGGGGAATAACGAATTTGTATACACTCCAATAACCTATTTTCACTAATGACTTGTATTCGTGCTTATCTTAACATTAATCCAAAAAATAACATATAATAGTAGTGAATGTTAAATTCTAAAGTTTTTACTTTTTAAAATTAAATTTTCCATGTAATCGTCTTTCGCTTGGTCTTCACTCACTCAATCAATATTTTCTTGTCTGCATTTCTTTAAAAACCTATAACTTAATCTATTCTTATTAAGTAAACTGCACTTAAATATTTCATCATTCTTCAAGACACCAAGACTTATTGAGCAATATCAATTAAAATGCTAGGTTTTCACTATAACTGTCATCCTCGGTAATCCAGGGTAAACGTAATATCACGTATATTAGATATATCAATATTACAGAATTAACAGACATTCACCCAGTATTTTCGAGGATGAATATCGGTAGGCCCAACACGGTACTTTCACTCGTCTCAACACCTGTCGTATAAATCCTATCATAAAAGTAATTTTCCATGTATCATTTCAAGTGACAAAGAGTATATAGTTTGGAGTCAAAAATGTCAAACGAAAGTACAATTCCTTCAGGGAAACGATGTAGGCAACAGCTATAAGTACTTGGGGGAAAAGGGCCATATAAATATTCATATGTTTACAAATCATCATCAAGCGCCGCGTGGCCCATATTTCAATCATTTGCAGCGTGTGAATGTACGACAAAAAACTCATATATCGATGTATGAAAGATAAAACTCAACAAATGTCAACAAATATAGATTGCTTTATTTGTAGGGAAAAAACAAGCACTTGTACATACCTAAACATATAAAGTCATAAAACATGGATAGTTTCCAATAATTTGAACCATAAAGATGAAGCACTACCGCAAAATAAAAGCACCTAGAACAAACATGACATTCGACAACAAGAAGATGATGAAAAAGGCAAATAAACAAGATGCAATTTAACATACTAAGTAGGCTAGAATGAATCGAAGCGCCCGTAAAATATCCCTACGGGACAGACACGATCGCGTGTTGTAAGGCAATACCGTATTTGCTTTAATACACGTCGGAGTAAGAAATATGACAAGTCATGATGAGCTTAGTGACTATAGATGAAAACTCTGCTTAAAACCAATGAAATCACGACTTTGATCAGGAAACTTGTGCACCTGTCTCTATTAGACACAGTGTGGTTGAAATACGGAATAAAGAGTTACAGTAACAACAATTTTGATTGATATTTTCAGTATTGTGACTATCGATGTAATATCTCCTCATTGGCTTACTTTATAATATTTGGAGAGAAATATCCAGGCAGATAGAAACACTTTACAATATGTCTACTGTTGAAATGAGAACTATTCTTACATATACAGATTACGGGCAAACTATGAGACTCTAACTTAAAACACAAAGCATGATTTCGGAAACATACAGATATTCATCTAAATACACATTCACATATCACAGAAGCTTGATTACAGAGATAACATTCTCAGTTGACACCGGCATGGTGACGTCACTGCGCGTGCAGTTTGCAGTCGTCCGGGATGTTCACAGAACTGAAGAGCGACTCTCGCCTTGAAAATAGAAAAAAAACCCGAATTATTTGGAAAAGAAGAGGTTATGAGTTATGACTATTTAAGTAAGAAACTGATTTAAAAATATAAGATTTTAAATGAAATAAAAACATTTGTTGAATAAAGACATTGTACTAAAACATATCTTTGTAAGATAATAAATCTAATGGCCATGAATGTGTAGGAAAGAGAGAAGCATGGGTTCATTATTGTCATAAGTTCTATACGATGCTACTAAATTATTACATCACACAACATATGTATGTGCTTCAGTGACCACACTGGTCTTTATATTTATCTTTCGGTGCCAATTACAATTCAGATAAAGTCCGCAGTCTAGTTGAAATTAAAATCCCTTTGACAAACCTTGAAAGTGGCTTTAGGTAATAGAATTGACCTTTAACCTGTTATTTAAGAAATGTTGACACCATATAGGCATACCGTTTACACATTAAAAATTGAAAAAATGACTATTTTCATGAAAAAACTGGTCAAACATTAACGTAATCTCAAGATTAGCAATATAACGTGGATTTATGTCATCTAAAAATGAATGCATCGTAAATCGCCATTCAATTACAAAATAGTTCACCTGATCATGCGGCAGAAATGTTCTTGCACACGGACCCTCGTGTTGGTCACTTTATTCGCATCGAGGTCGCCCCACAGTGCCCCAGCTACAGTTGTCATTGGCAACCTGGATTGACAAGAAAATAGATGTAAATATGAAAATAAGTGAAATAATGTAAATGAACCCGCCATCATCCTGCTAAATCAGCGTTTATGAATCCGCTCTCGCCCCTTCCTAAAACCCTGATCTCATTCAGCGGCACAACCCGGATGGAAAGTCCAAGATAGTAGCTTCAAGCTCCTTAATTAACGATATTTCATTGGCTGCAAAAAAATACAGGTGAGCATAGCCACGAATACCAAAGCACCAGCCGTACGAAGGAATTAGCCCGAGAGAGATCAGGGTATTAGGAAGGAGCGAGGGCGGATTCATAAATGCTGATTTAGAAGGATGACCCGCCATTTGCCTAATCAAAAGTCCCTTGAATTACCATCCAAAGCTTTGAACAATAGTGGAGGTTAGAGAGAAAAGGTTTCAAGAAAAAGCTCTCACCATGGAGAGTTTATAGTCTCATCACATTAAGCAGCATCCTTCTTCATCAGCGTAATTGAATCCGCTGATCCAGCTCCTTCCATATACCCTGATCTCATTCAAGCCAAAACCCTCGTATAGCTAGCTATCTAACCAGCCAATGAGACGACTCGCATTCAACAACAGCGGCACAACCCGGATGGAAAAATCCATTGAGTTCAAGCTAGTAGCTTCATTCGCCATAATTAAGGACATTTCATTGGCTGAAAATTTAACAGATGAGCACAGCCACAAATATCAAGCCGCGCAAGTCGTACGAGGGATTTGGCCCGAATGAGATCAGGGTAAATGGAAGGAGCTCGATCAGCAGTTACGCTGATGTAGCAGGATGATTAGGTCCTTCGTAGCTCTAAGAATTCTTATAACCGTCCGTGTCTTCAACATGAAACTTAGCTCTGAGAATTTTTAGCTCTCGAACATTTCCAGAAAAAAGGCAGCAGATCGTACCGTTACTCCGCTTGCCTCTACTCCAGTCTTCGACAAGATAACTCATTCTCCCCATAGAAAGGCCATTTCCTCTCATTTAACCCTTTTACGTGTACAGCAATTAGTATTGGGATAATGATTCAGAAGCCTGATTGACTGCTATCAAATGCCAACTGCGACGTTGTATCAAACCAAACATTCGGCCGGTTCCCCTAACCGTAGAGAGGACTGGAGGTTTTTCACTTGTGCGACCTGCACATGTTTCTTACACGCCAGTTGGGGATATGAAACACTATTTGACTGTATAGAAATAATGACGGTATCTGAGTGACACATTCAATAGCTTGTGGATTTTGAAAACTAATCTCAAGAAAAATAGCCCACTTGTGACCAGGCTTACATAGAAAAAAAGACTTTAACAATTTTTGGTAATGAATTCAGTGCCTGTGTCTTTACTTCATTAAATTCAGGAACGGATGCAATTCTACTTTGTGACACGACACACATGGCGCTTTGCTATATTGCAATATTTGAACTGCTTTTCGTTGGCTTCCAGAGGACTTGATGACATGATATACCATTGAGAGCTACATCAAGCCCCTCTCAACCCCGCTCACCAGAACTCCGTCAGAATGGCCTTTTGTTATATTACAATATTTGAACCACTTTTCGTTGGCTTCCAGAGGACTTGATGACATGACATACCATTGAGAGCTACAATAAGCCCCTCTCAACCCCGCTCACCAGAACTCCGTCAGCCCGCTGGTAGAGTTCACATCTTCTTCCCAGATGTCGAGTTCCCCTCCCACCAGATTGCTACTCCTGAGGGTGGGTCCGCCTGAAACATATACATGCACCGCGTACACTCTGCTTGTTTCACCGTAACCTTACAATTGTTTCTTTTCTTTGATATTTTCTTTACCTTTGAGAAAAGAAAAAATGAGATATTTGTTTCCATATAGGTCTATTAATAAAAGGTTTCTACAAAAGACCGACGCCCATTCTGTAGGTATGTAGGTATGCAACCTGGAGTAGAATTATGCAAAACCTTTGTCGAATATCATGAACTTTTTTATGCATGAGAAATATTAACAGTTAAGATTTACTAGAACTACTATTCTGGAATACGTTTTGTATTGGATTCTCTGAATCATAAACAAACTGTACAGCTGCATACCGAAAGTTTGTTCACTTAACCCTGTATCGTAGTGCAAATATCATGTAATTTGAGTTTCGTTTCAACGTCAATAGAATAACCTCAGCAAAACTGGCAATGGATCACCCACTGTCCATGTGTGGAATATCCATTTTTGAATTCATTTTGGCATCGTCTGGTCTCTCGTGCAAAAATTCGAATTTTGGCATATTGATATAGACAGAAGGGGTCATATTTTCGAAATTTCGATTTCGTTTAATGTCAAATGAAATGTTCCATATCGACCCTCTGAGATTAAATTCGACCTAATCACATTGACTTTGTGCAAATGTGACTAATTTTTAAACGCACTAGTGCACGCCAATATTTCGTAAACACATCGAATGCACAGATACTGCATATCTCTCGATATTACTCACTATCCTTATACTCAAGTAATCTACCTCATAAGTTATTTAACAAATATTTACCTATTCAGGTAGCAAAGTGGATTTTTAAAGGCCGGAAGTAGTTAATGTTACGTTACATTAAATCCGCATGAACTACGATATCGGAAATATTAAAATTTTGCTCATAACCAGAAAAGCGGAAACGGCAGTCGCTATGCTCAATCTAATAACAATGGTAATACTGTGTTATTAAATCGGTTAATTTACAACATTGCTTTCATAAAACATATTTCATGATTTGTTCTCAGTTCAGAGTCTTGTTAAATTCAATAGTTGTACACAATACTAGTTCAGCCGTTTCCAAGTGTCAATAATTTATCCGTTTTGTGCACAGTTAACCATAGATTTTTATATGTCCAAGCCGACAGCGGCTGTCTTAACGTTTTCATTGTTGATTGCAGGTTAATTGTAAAGAATGTTTAGTATTTTATTGCATCGATAGAAAGTTTAAGTGAATGCATAAGTCCTCGTAAACCTTAAAATAGCCAATTTAAACCGTAAAAGGGTGCACTAGTGCCTTTAAAGAAGTTGATAGCTTATAAAGGATTTTATAGAGAAAAATAAGAATGAGTGTTTTCGGAATTTTGACCCCTGGTCACTTCAATGACCTGTCAAAACTGTTACGGGTAACTGTGGGGGTACGATGCACACTTGGCTTAAAGAAGAATGGATCTGTATATATCTGTATTCAAAATTCAATATTATACGGTTCTTTTTCGCAACGCTACGATACCTCAAAGGCATCTCAAATTACATGATATTTGCACTAGTATATTCAGGTATGTGAACAAACTTTTGGCATGCAGCTGTACAATTATATTTTTATAATTTCTTAATTTTCTTCAAACTCCCGTCAATGACAATTAGCTAAGAGATGAAAATGATATTTTGCCTTTCTCCTTCGACAAATGTCTAAGTTGGTTCTCGAAATTTGGTTTCATGCCATAGTTTTGCACTGAACCATTGAACCTTTTCAATTGTGAGATGCATTTATAAATGTGTGCTATAAGTAAATTTGAATGCTACAAGTTAACCTGATACAAATACCCTTATGAAATGTTCCCTTGAGGGCGATCGAGTGCATGTGTCCATATTTATATAATTGCCTGCGATGTAGGTGTATTGTGTGCAGTTAAAAAGGACAACACGGGAAAAGGAAACTGCACAATGAGTATAAATACACACGTGAATGGCAGAGCGTATATCAAGTATACATGGCAGGCCACACGGGATTCGTGCAAAGTTGCCAACATCAAAATGTCAACGATATGGGGAAACTATTGCAAGATGCAACGGAATGCAGAAGGCACTGTGATCTTGAGATACACTGGATAAACCTGCTTCGTCTTTTTTTTTTGAGCTTTAAGAATATTTTTCATTTCAAATAATTTCTCGTGTTCTGACCATTTTAAGTTCGATTGCACGTGCCCAAGTCTGTTTAAAATTGACCGTGATCCGAGTAATAAAAGTTTCAAAATATCGCCTCTACCAGAATACGAACTCCTTCCGTGGTTCCTCTCCATTCGGTCTGACTACAAACCGTATAAGAACGTGTTTTGTTACAGGTTTATTGGAGACAATGTGACGCCACCAACAGAATATAAACACATTAAGGTTACACAAGCACATGCTGAGAAATTTCTAAAATTCTTATAATGCTGATATTTTCCCTCTTCAGTTAAAGTTGCCTTTATAATGATGCATTTATAGACGCCAGTCATTTGTTTTGCAGATGTCTAAAGATCATCAGCTAACCGTTTGATTTGATAAATGGCTTAGAAATCCTGAGAGTTAACTTACATAAACTTACGTGAAACATATGTTATACATCGAATTATAAAAGCCGGGTAAAGAGACGTTCGAGCGAATATAAAAGTACATCTGTTTTCAAAACTAGTCAATTTGAGATTATTTTTTTTTAAAATAAGCAAGATAGTAATGTTAACCAATGGTGTCTATTTCAAATATATGTTCAAATAAAAGTTAACTGATGAAAAAGGAAAATCTAAATTTTCTGATGTTGACCCCATGCCACCTTTTGTTCAGGACATACCACGTATCTGTTCCTTCTGTATGTAGTGTCGAAACATCCCTATCACAAATTTATGGAAGCGCATTGCTGCCAGCAGTGGGAAAATTTACAAAAATTCTAATTAGATGATAGTTTCGTCTAATTAGATGATAGTTTCAACTAATTAGATGATATTAGATGATATTTTTATCTAATTAGATATTACTTTCATCTAATTAGACATTAGTTTCTTCATTGTAATCAAGATCTAATTTTCTATTTTCATTTAATTAGATGATACTTTTATCTAATTAGATGATACTTTTATCTAATTAGATGATATTTTTTATGTAATTAGATGATACTTTCATCTAATTAGATGTTGCATTAATCTAATTGGATGATACTTTCATCTAAATAGATGATATTTTTATCTAATTAGATATTACTTTCATCTAAATAGATATTACTTTCATCTAAATAGATGATACTTTCATCTAATTGGATGATACTTTCATCTAAATAGATGATACTTTCATCTAATTAGATGATACTTTCATCTAAATAGATGATGCTTTCATCTAATTAGATGATACTTTCAACTAATTAGATGAAACTTTCATCTAATTAGATGATGTTTGTATTTAATGAATGATTGTATTTAACATTTAATTAGTTAAAAGTTACATCTAATTAGATGAAAGTAGCATCTAATTAGTTGAAACTATCATCTAATTAGATGAAAGTATGATCTAATTAGATGAAAGTTACATCTAATTAGATGAAAGTATGATCTAATTAGATGAAAGTATGATCTAATTAGATAAAGGTATCTTCTAATTAGATGAAAATATCATCCAATTAGATGTTGAATAGAATGATGAAACTAATGTCTAATTAGATGAAACTAAGATCTAATTAGATGAAAGTATCATCTAATTAGATGAATATATCATCTAATTAGATAAAAGTATCATCTAATTACATAAAAGTATCATCTAATTAGAACTTTAGTAAATTTTTCTCACTGCTGGCAGCAATGCGCTTCCATACAAATTGAAACAAATGTTTAGACTAGTATTTCCTAACAGGAACTCGATTGCTTCAGTAAACATAGGCGGAGTTTTAAGTAAAGTAAATAATTTTAAATCATAACTTTACACCGAATGCATTTTGATAAAAGGATACTTCCTCAAATGCATTAGTTGGTTACGTGACCGTAATTGACATTACCGGAAAAACCACATGCACATCAATAGAAGGTTTATGAAATGTCAAGTCGACTCTGAATTGAGCCGTTTTCTTCTGAGGAATTACCTGATGTCTCAGAGAATATTTTCAGTTGAAATTGGTGAAATGACTTATCAAATATACCTTTTACTTATCACCTACAGGCATAGTGGGTAAAGTGGCTACACACTCTCATATGTAGTTCAGATAAAAATGGGTTTGGTTCATAACTGGATAGGTTACGTAAAAATGACACATTCAACAGTTTGAAGAAGTATATTCCTATCAGTATATTACACATCAATATATGTAAGTAATAATTTGACATAATGGTAGCAGTTCGCACTCAACGTTATACATATTTAGAGTCCCGACGAGAAAGCGCTACTATATGCGAGTTCACTTGGTGCACACACGGAAGTGCGCACATGCAGACATGGAATGCAGACAAAACACACAAATCTGTCTTCTCTATTTTGGCGGTTTGGTGATATAAATAGTCGGGCAAATGATTAATTTGACACCTTGTCTGCTTTGAAATGCAGAAAAAATATTGTTTACTGCATCTCTTTGTACTTGCATTCTCTGGCAACAGCGATAGAATATCGGTCAAATAAATAAACGTATTGTCCACAACAACTGATTGCAATATGAAACAAGAAATTTTATTGGAAAATATTTTTCGAATAGCAATATGCTGAAGAAACTTTCAAAATTTATTTGAATAAAGGATTAGGTTTAACCATGCGTATTTGTTCCAAAATCATCAAGGTGACCATTGTTATGTTCTTGAAATTCCCAGCATTTTTTGTTTAAGTTTTTAAGAATATCACTTTCTATTATGAGATAGCCCTACATCTTACATCTATGTGATTCGACCATAAGGTGTAAATTCGTAAAGCTTTCTTTGCGACGAAAATTTTGTAAGTACTATATATAGTCTTTATCATTAGTAGTTACATCATCCTATGTTGACAACATCAGTACAGAAATATATGTTTAGCCCGAGCGAGGGATACACCACTTATTTAAACCATTTAATATCTACGAGGACAATTAAATCGGGGTTCATATTTTCCAAAGATGCCCAAGGGAAAAGTATCATGACTTTGGTAATTGAACACTCTTGATTCCTATGTCATACCATTTCTACGACACTTGTGCCTGATAAATAGTTTACCCC
This sequence comes from Phorcus lineatus, assembly GCA_921293015.1. Lineage (NCBI taxonomy): Eukaryota > Metazoa > Mollusca > Gastropoda > Trochida > Trochidae > Phorcus > Phorcus lineatus. The sequence continues at coordinate 22,386,526 of OV121096.1, read as the reverse complement.
TGGCTTTCGCTCGGGAAATACTTGTGTTCAGGCTCTCGTGGAATACTCGTGAGAGTATGACTTATAAAATATCCACTACAGTGTGGTTTCTCAGTGAATTGTCTTCAAAGGTAAAATTATCCCATCTTTAAAATCTTTATAGGAAACGAATAAGTGGGCATATTTCTCAGGGATCCTTTTGAACAACACTACTATGTTTAAGTGAGGTATAACGGCATGCACGACATCATGGAGTCAAAATTTACCTTTGGATTTATCCCCATGGATTGGGTCACGTGATAACGACTTCCGGCTCCAATGGTAGACAGAGAACTCTTCTCCATTTCCCAAATTCACGGGTTCCAACTTTCTGAACTTAACAAGACAGCTGTCACCACACTACAACAAGATGGCGGAAACCAATATCAACCAGACGTTACGTTCAAAGAGTGACTCATCCTACTTCATTAAGGTGTATTCATCCGCGAGTCTTCTACAATTCCCTGATTGTTTTTAAGGGTTTACGTCGTATTGCTTATAAATTACCATCAAATGAGATAAATCTAGCAATATTGACAGTGCCCGGATGAAAGCACCGATGAACATTCACATTATATAGATAGGTATGAGCATTCTCATTGAAATCAACAACTTATCAATTATTGAAACTACATCGATTCTATCACACGTGCCTCGCTGAATTTATTAACCTGGGGCTACCCCAAAGGGGTCGTTTAAAGTGACCATGCGTTTGACATTTTACCTTTAATAAGATTAATTATGTCTAGTATTTATTGCTCGACATCACGGTAACTTCTGGGAAACTTCATCAAGAAAATCTGAACTGAAATTACCCGCCCTTGATTTGTTTAAAGATCGGGTGAAATGCCCTATGGTCGATTTCGGAATTCGTTAAAAGGGATTACAATTTGACGTGGACTCAACTTTAAATTTCTGAAATCAACATAATTACGGCTTTGTAATTTAATTGCCTAATTACGACCGGCGAGCAGAACCTGAAAGGCCCCGTGGTCACTGAAGCGTGAATCTTTCGTGACGTGCTAGTTGGCATATCATCATTCGCTCGTTATGTAAAACAACACTAGCCGATAGTAAATCTCACGGTTTAACTGTCGGTTTTACCTACTAAACGTTATCCAAACAACTCAAACCTTAAAGGAATCTATTGTTTAATTCATTGTCTGGATATTTCTATTTTTGCAAGCGCAAGACCCTGATTAAATACGATGCTGTGTGCACTTTCCTACGGAATGTTTTTCAAAGTCACGACCCTGCGCCATGTTGTCATAGTTATAAGATTGCGCTAACGCGTGAGATCCCGGAAGTATTTCTTACATGAACTATGCTCACTTATTGGACATTATATTGAGGGATGCACCGGCATCCTTATTCCCATAAAAATAGAGGAAATACGTCAACATCAACAGCAGAATCACCGTGTTGAAGGAAGAATGGGTCTTCTTCCATATGCAGATGCCGTAGCATGTGCAATGATGTGTGAGTGAAATGTGTAAATTATTAAAAATGAAATATGTCCATCTCTCCATTGATATCAAATTTGGTAATTGTTAAAATATGACCACGTGCGAACTATGTCCATTCCTCCAAATAAAATGGTTGTCAAAATTGTTGCATATTTTTAGATAAAAAGTGTTTGAATGAATTGTTGAACATTGTTTTCCATGAATAAATACAAACTTCTCTATATTCACTTATGTTACACCTTATCTTTCAATTTCGGTTCATTTCCAGTTGCGAATTTGGTGCTACCCGCATGCTTATCATCACAGATTATGCCCATTGTTTCCCAAATTCAGTCGACTAGAAAATCCCCAAGTGTCGCCCTCACTTGTTGTTATAGACATCACAATTGTCTACTTCCAGGTAATGAACCCTTGTAGTGTATGGTGAGTGAGACATTATTGTTGATATCGTCGTAAGAATAGCTAAGTGGAAGTCAAATCCTATCACATTTGTAGGTAATACATCATAAATGTACATCCAAAGATAATTTCCTGTGTCCCGTTGCACAAAACTCTAAGGTAGCCTTAAGTCACTAAGGTTTACCTTGAATTTAAGTTGTTCATCAATTATAACGTCTGCCAAATGTTTTCACAACAATCAAATTGGTTTAACTAGTTTGTTTGTTTTTTATGACACACAGGTGGCCGTTATGTAATCCTATCGCATTCAATTTCAATTCTTGATTTAATGGTCGCTAATTATACCTTTTGAATTTCAACGCCTCGGACCCGCCAAGCGGAATATATGTCCTGTCATAATGGCGTAACTCTTGGCATTCGACTGGTACTTAGTTTATTGTCACGGCGTCCAGTCATTTTGAACCAATGAACTTGTAGAATATATATTCAACCAATAAATTAAGAGAAGGAGATTTGGCTCATGCACCTCTAAGGACGATGACACACATTTAAAAAAGTACATCGTGAATAACGGGACCCAACATTCTTTAGGATTACATAGGATGTTTCTAACGCTTGCGTCAGGTATGTTTTCATGTCATTTAATGTTAAATTCAAAGACAGAGATATTGCAACACGGTGTGAGATGTTATACTAGATAAGAATATGATATGTGTTAGTTAAATACAAACGAATATTCCAATAAGTACTAAGTTGTCATGAAAGTGAAGTGAAACAAAATTATTTGTTCTATAGTCATAAAAAAAAGTGTCCACATTTGTCTCCCGTTCTTTACAAAAATCTTTATTTTTTCGAGACAATTTATAACTTCATATCGATAAATACATGTTGTAACACTACGTGATATCCCATTGTAATTGGATCTCTCACCGACCAAGTTCTTTACCTTTTTGATATAAACCCACCCAAGAAAACCGCGTCCAAGGATTGTCACAGTCTAATTAAGATGGATTTGACGACTGAGAGGGAAAGTTGATATCATGAAGCCGTTATATATCGTATTTTGGAATTCTTTCGGTCATGCTATTGCCTCTATTTTGCTGTTGAATTAGCTTAAAAATACAGAGAGAATCAAAGGGCTGGGCTTTCAGCTGCCCACTAGCACGTCACACACTGGGCGTGGCTTCGAGTCATGCTTCGGTGATTTTGTGTAAGCGTTCGCCAGTCTCATTAGGCGGCTATCCAAAACAGGGGTATAAAAGGTCTCCTAGTAGTCGAATTAAAGCGTATATTTTCAAATTTTTTGGCTCTATTGATTGATATAAGTGAAGCGAATACAGATACTAATTTGTAATAATCAAATTCATGCGTTACTTCTCCTCTTTAAGCTAAAACAATGCTACGTTAAGTCGTTGACTATATAAAGACCTGTTGCAACAAGATTTAGCCTTGAGATGAGGAAATTAGCCAGCAATACCAACTCTTAGTTCACACTTTCGTGTTAAGAGCCAATCAGAAGGGAGGGTCTCCATTGAAATTTCATACTAAAATTTCTGAGTATGCGCTGGAAAGGACTGTTTCATCTCAGCGTTACTAAACACATCAGTATTTCCTCATCTTGTATAAAGCTGTTTCATAACGACACTTATTTCATTACAAGACTCAAGGGCAGGTAATCTGAGTACAAATTTCCCTGATGAACATTCCCAGGGTTGTGAAGAATCTCGGATGAGAAATCCCAGTAGGACCGAGGATGATTGCTTGATCACGGTGTCAATATCTACACTCTTGTCCAAAATAAGCTGTAAATCCATAGACCTTGTTCATATTAATTTTGACAACTTCTAAATACCTTTAAAAGAATTAGTGGTGATCCGATTATGAAAATCACCGGGGTACGATTTTAATGAGATTTAGTTGACATGACAATAAGGAGATTGAAGAATGAACGGTCCATGGTTGAGCAGAAATGGGTCATAATTTGAGAATTCACTTTACAAAACAACCCGAACGCCTATTTTTTTAACATTACACCAAGGTTTTATCAGAAACTATAACAAACCTTTTTGTTTTGTGAAAGGAGAACCAGAGCAAGATGCCATTGAAATTTTTTTTCATCTTTAACAGCAAAAACAATGTAAGATTCTACAAATTTTGTGTCTTCACATACTCACAGTTCGAGTCGTCCCGTTACTGTTGTAGACCAAAATGGTTCTAGTGGCATCCACTTGACGAATAATTTCCACCAATCTGTAACATGTGTAATGTAGAAGGCATGTGTGTCTTCAATTAAAGCGAGACTGCGTCCACACTAGAATCATTATCGACCCGGGCTCACTAACCTTCCCGCTAACTGCAACTTAGCCCGGGACGATAACGATGAGACTCATTTCTATCACGGACGCAGTCTGGATTTAAACTTGGATCACGATCACGGTTATTATCAACGCCGTAACTGCCAACAAGGAATTCACATGTTTGGAAAGACGACAAAACGTTGAATGGGCGTGAGCTGACACAAATTTTCTACTTAGAGTTGAAATGATGCGTGCGCACTCAGCGGTATATTAGCTCTGAACTGGGTATTGTTCGTGAAGATTTAACATTGCAGATAGGAACTACGGCTTATTTTTTTATAAAAAAATCAGGGTTTTTTTCATGGTAAGAGGCTTCAACATCTGAAGATCAACTTATGTATTCCTTCACAACCAATATTAACTCTTCGAAATAATGAAATTAAACAAAGGCAGTCGTCTTCTCATCTTCATCATCATATTGATATCATTGATAATACAGGTTTCTTCAACATTTGTCGTTTATATTAGTCTGATCCTTCTGCCTGTCGTTCTTCATGCTCGAAATGTCAGGTGGATTATCGTATCCGATCGTCACTTGTTTACATGTTCGAATTCTTCAAAGATAAAATACCCCAAGAGAGCTGAATTCTTGTATACGGGTATCTTGACCAAAAGAAATTTACGATTGTCAATTTGGTTTTTCTGTGGCCCCTAGTAAGAGCAACAGGGGAAACACATTACCTATTTTCATACTCTTCTAAAAAAAACCAGAAGCTGTAAAGACTTATTGTAGTCAAGCTGTCCACGAGAAAAAAACAGTAGACTGGGATAGTATGAGCAAACACATTGCTAATGGTGATTATAAATTGTAAACTTTGCGACTCTAACCCGCATACATATCCTTAATATAGTTTTCTTCTGAAGATCGTTTAGCCACACGAAGCTGAAATCGTATTTAATTCCTTTACAAATGGTAAGTATAAACTATATATTGTTTGGAACTGCAACTGTAAATTTCAAGTTCCATTTTCATTTCACATTATATAACAAAATATATGCACCAAGATAAGCTACAGTACCAATGGCTTTATTTATAAAAAGCCAACATTCAAGCAAGTATAGAACGTTTAATATAAGGTTCTTAATGCTTACATATCTCAGAGGCTTGGCTTCGTTAATCTGTTGTTTTTGACATTTTTAAAACTTTGTTTATTTTTTAGAGACTTTCGATAGTCAAGAGGTCATCGTGACCTTGTTAAATACACAAAGTCGTTATCTCTTTCTAGGTTGACTTAATGTTTTCTCCCATCGAATATAATTGTAACTTTACAAACTAGATTTTCTTAGTCAAGGCTAATGGGGTAATATAATCTCACCATTGCATTGGGAATGCAGACACATCTACAAGTTCAAGCTAAACGTTACATAAATAATTCTTTAGCAGATGTAGTTGCGATATTTCTGCCAAATGAGATGCTGAATCTGTTTCTAATTTTCCACTCCAGCTAATGTGATTATGTCTGAAACAAACTTTCAAATCGCAAATTCTTTCCAACAAACTTGTTTATTTTTGCTACATCGCAAACAATATTTATTAAAAACACTGTGGAACATTTTCTGACGGATTAAAGATATCTCCCGAAAGGGATAACAAATGTGCACAATTTCATGCATGATGATTTCAGTGAAATGAGTTCTAGAATTAATGTACATAGACAAGTTTAGCTAAGTGAATTTTCCCCCCTAACGAAAGTCATTAAAAGGTGTTCACAATAAAATGGCCACGTGAATTTTGTTTGATCTGTTGTTCTCGGGATACGAACAATTTGGTTAAAAAATAAGATGTTTGAACTATTGATTAAAAATGATTTACATTACTACAAATTTGGAAACATTTTGAAAAATCAAACAAATCTCTTTGCGACAGTGCCTTTAATGGCCCGTTGTCCATAGCGCTATTTTGAAAAGAAAAATCAGAGGGAATTCAGTGAGGTTCACATCAACTTTTCAATTATCACTGCGAAGTATTTCTTAAAACAGGTTGACTGTTTTAGTTTAGGAAGTTGAAAAGATATATTATCAAATTATTGAAGATAATGTATTTAAGTTTCTACTAGAATAAAATTGCACGTAAAAATATCAAGGGTTAGCTTTACGAGAAATCGACAAGTATTGGCGTATGCAATTAGTGGTGTAAAACAAATATAAACAAGGTTTCTTGATTAAACAGCTACCATAGACGGTATGAAGTGGTATCGTATCTCGTTTTCAAGATAAAAACTCTCAACCACAGCCCCGCTTCCCATCTTCCCACGGCAAGATGAAAATGTATCGAGATCGACTCAATCCATTTTCTAGAGTTTGAAATCTTTTCGTTTCGGCCTTGACATTGTGAAGATGCCCCGCCCCCACGCTGCTCAATTTGTAATGATCATTAAATTCTCATTGGCTGGTCGACGCTCGGCGTGTACAAACTTGAATGACAATTTCTAATAAACGCCTGGACTGTCTGAACTGAATTAATATTTGTTATATCGTGTTTCGTACAATTAGCAGAATTGTAATTGTCCATGCCCTTATAGATTTTAACTCTGGAAGACGTGCCCACAGGGACGTGTATCGCCGAAAATTATAATAATAATAATGTAAATGTAAATACTATAGAAGCGATACCATTTTTTATTTCATTAAACATTATTATTATTATAATTTTCGGCGATACACGTCCCTTTGGACGTGTCAACGTGCTTGACTAACCTTTGTTTATGAGATACAACGAGATCATGAAAGTCTTTAATTCCCATCTCTGACATGAACCGTTTGATCTTCAGCGATTGTTTCCTGAAAAAAGAGAAATGATATTAATTGACAAAGAAAAACAATATGGAAGATATGTTATCATTTACATAAATTTATAATCCAAAAAGATAAAAAAAAATCACCGTGATTTGGGCGATTGTTATTTTAGATCAGAACTATTAATGAGTATATTTGTAAAACCAATATTAAAACAAATATGATGCTTAATAATGTTTTTCTTCTAAAAAATCACAAATACATTGGATTCTTATTAAGCAAAACCATCCCTAATTTTGCAATATAGCGATTTACCAGCATGTTGCATCCGGAAGTGACGATCCGAGAAGAATAGGAGATTTTGGGAATGCGGTCAAGATGTTTCCAAGCGCTGTCCTTATATAGGAGTAGGTCAAATTGTTGCTGATGTCCAGCATACCCGCCTTGTTGCCATGGGTACAGTCAACGATATCCGGTAGATATTGTAGACCCGTGTTAACATTACCTGATGTAAAAAACATTGTCACTTTACCAGTTTTTTCTCTTTCTTGGTAAATATTATTTGGTGAAACTAGGTGACATTGTCAACGATCACAGAATAGTATGTGTTCATGGTGGAGTGGGTGGGGGTGGGAGTGGGGTGGGTATATCAATTGACAGGGCATCGTTGGGCATCGTTTTGCAGAATATCAATGAATAGGGAGGGGGGAAGGGGGGGCATTTTGAACAAAACATCATTTGGCAGGATATCGTTGGACAAATACCAAATGGCAAGGCAACGTGTTAATTAATCAATTTGTAAGGCATTGCTGGACGTAATATCAATTGGCAGGGCATCGTTGGACGAAATATCAATGAAGAGGGCATTGTTGGACAAAATATCAATTGGCTGCACATCGTTCGACAAAATACCATTTGAAAGGGCATCGTTGAACAAAATGTCAAATGGCAGTGCATCATTGGACAAAATATTAATTGGCTGGGCATCATTGGACAAAATATTAATTGGCTGGGCATCGTTGAACAAAATAGTAAGGACAGGGTATAGGTAGACACAATAACAGTGGATAATGCAAAGGTAACTCTGTTATGTGATAAAGACTTGATGTAGTAATATAAGACGAATCTTTTATATATCGTTTATATGATGCAAATTTATCGGAGATTTTTACTCGGAAATTGGATATTAATGATTGACAGTGGTTTCTCGTAATTCACAGTGAAATAGAGGACAATTGAATAAACCAAAAACATGTTAAAATACGTATTTATAAAATAGAATAATTGTTAAATGACAAAGAAAATGTATTGTTAGAACTTACTCAGTGTATTCACTTCCGGTATAACCAGAATCCCGCGTTCCTTCGCATTCTCCACTATGACTTTGACGTCTTTTGAACTGTAGGTTTGGTCGCTTCCATTGACATTCTTCGGAGATAAACAATCATTTATTTTAATACAACTTTCATATAAAAGAGCGCCTTGTATCTTCTGTATTTTATAGCTATCATAAATTTGCTCTAAACTGATCAAAAGGCTTTTTTCAATTGACAGGATTCACGTAAAAACGAAATATTGTCTAAACTTATCTAATTAACTGATTGTGGATAGTGTGCATACATTGCCAACAGTACCGGACGGGCGAGTGGAAAGCTGTGAAAAAAGAGTGGACAATAAAAGGATTACCTGGTTCATATTGTGAGCTTGACCAACTGATAGAACCCAATGTAGAGAGTTTAATTTGTTCTGTTCCATACTCCGCTGAAAAAGTAAATAAAGCTTCTGAGAAAGTTTGCAATTTTTCTATTTGACAAAGTTTCATTCATAGATACTTCATTGCCATCGTATGACATCGTAAAAGTCGTATCCCGCAAGGGGCTCGGCAACATTGTCTACAGGAGAGAACTGTTCTGCGCGCAGTCAGGTTTGGGTGCAATGCTACACTGGATTTCAGTGCAACACCACCCATGGTTCGCTAGTTCCAGTCGATACTCGCAAGTTTCACCGCAATGCATTGTCACAATGGTGTTGCGGGCTTTCTCCCTGCAATAATACTAGCAGCCCCGATATAAGTGAAATACTCTTGAAAGCGGCTGTAACAGCACACATCAAAAGTTGTACCTGCCAAGGATGATTCAAATACTATGTTGTCATGTTGACTTTCGACTTGGGGGGTGCAATATGCAAGGTATTGTTTATTTTTAGATATACATGATTATGAAATGTGTACCTAAAATGAATGGGCTATAAATTGGATCACATTCGTACCATCAGTTTCAGGCAACTATCAAGAATAATGGGTGCCCCATAATTTAATCATCTTAGAGTGTTGATCAAAATACAAAAAGGGTTAGATAACATCATTTATTTTCTGTTTCAGCAGAATCTGGTATTTTCTACGGAAGAGAAACGGCAAACTTTAAACCAAAATCTTGAAATTCCACATTTCAAAGTGACTTTTTTGGTCCCCCAGTATGTTTCCTTAATAAACATGGGAAACAAGAACATGTATTGTGCAGCTGTGTAACGAGGTTTAGACTCACCAGAATGCCTCTTATACTGTCAATTGGGAGAAAGTTCTTGTTTGTGTTGACGAGGACACCACGATAGGGGTACCTGGGAGAGTCTGTAACCTCGGCCCCTGGGATGAAGAGCTGCAATGTTAAAGGGACAATCCTATCGGGGGTTTTTTAATGTTGAAATGAAATTCATGGGGAACTCTTGTTTATTCAGTCCGCAGTCTGGTTTAAATCTTATGTGTTCCGAGGAATAGATAACAATTACGATAACGCCTCTACCAGGATTCGAACTCGTTCCTTGGTTTCACCTCCTGCTCTGTTACTAGTTTATATAAAACCCAATATCGACATCTTGATTAAATAAAACAGAAGGCAACGACAATATAGAAAAAGATTGCAAGTCATCCAAACAACTTGAGCCTTTGATTAATCGATATTCTAATTTTTACTTAGTAATATGTATTTCTCAAAGACAGAGTTTAAATACAATGCCAGGCCCACTATCATACAGCATATGTACATAAATTATAACATTTGCCCAAGTTGTGATAACCATCAGGCTGCCTCAACAAAACTACTGTTTTATGACAAACAGGTGCCCATTATGTAATCCCATATAATTCAATTCTAGATTTTAAAGGATCTCAAATTACACCTATTGGATTTTCACGCCTACGATCACGATAGATCCGGTTTCCTTAACTTCCAACAATACGATGAACAGTTGTCAAAGGTTATCAGATTAGTTAAGCCCGACACATTGAGCATTAAACAGTGATTTCAATTCTCTGATGTCATCACCATACGTTTGGCTCCCGACGGTTTTACAAGAGACAGAATGTTCTATTAATCAAGACCTCATGTCAGACAGAGACACATCCCGGCAGCTTCTTTCTCTTGAACTTTGTCTATGTCATTATAACTTAACAAATTAAAGCTGCCTACCCAAAGTCCAGCTACTACTGTATCTTAGTGCAAATATCATGTAATTTTGTAACGTGTAAAGTAGCCATTCTTTAACGTATTTAGCGATCATATGATCTCTCGTGCAAATATTATAATTTGGACATAATGAAGAATACAGAAGGGGTCATATTTTCAAACTTCCGATTTCCTTAGATTTTGATTAAAATTTTCCATATCGACTCTCCACAAAAATCAGCACAATCACATTGACTTTACGCAAAGGAACAACTATTTTCACTAGGATACGCTGTTATCTGAACAGCAGTGTCTGAGATAGAAATCAGGAATCGTATTTAGTTGCAATCGCCGTTGTACAATCATCGACTGTCTTTCAAACTGATATGGTCTGTTCCCGTAACCATTGAGAGGACTGGGGTTCCTTCAACTGTACTCTGCGCACATATTCTATTCAAAGACAAAAGTTAGTTGCTGACGATACAGGCTATTAGACAGGATAGCTAATAGGGCGGGGAATTTTGAATGGACCACGAAATACGAACAATTTGTAACGGAGGTTACGTGGGAACTATAATAGGATAATTTTCATCTTGGCCTCTGCTCAGATTCAGAGAAAGATGTTAATATCTGCCTGTAGGTAGGTACGTAGGTGGATTTAAGGGCGACGTTGGGCTAAAAATGACCTATATGCACCCAACATTAAAACTAGCGGTTAAAATGAAATTAATAATATGAAACACTTGCCTGTATTCTTGACAAAATCTAAAAATGCCAAACATTAGATTTTTTCCAAGAATAGATCTCAATGAGAAGAATGTGGGATTTTTTCATAACAACCTGTCTCAGGTCTTCGCGTTGATTGTTAAAATCAATAGCTGCCTGTAATTCAACGAGTGATTACCTCCCCTGTACTTGAATCTGTCCCGACAAGCTGAGCGAGTGTCTCCAAACCACGGAGCGTCCCCCACACCTGTTTGGACGAGATCGAGGCTGTCCCATCAGTGATTTGAATGTTATCTGCAGGTCAAATTCAATACTTTATTTGTACTGATTAAAGGTTAAACATTATAAGATTTTTTTTTATCAGTATTAGATACAAAATCTTGGCTTGCAAGATCCTACACAACTTTCAAAGCATATCTCGCATCGCCATCACTTGCTAATCGTGGCCTTACTGGATTACATCAAATTTCATTTTATTTAGGGAAGCACCCTTATTGGCGATTATTATCAGCGCAAGGACATTTCTGATTAGACTTGAGGTTGAGTGCAGAAAGCTCAAGATCTAACACACAAAAACTGACGTAACGCAGCAAGCCTTTGAGTAGCAAATTTTAGAGACGTTATTTGTAAGACGTGTATTACCATTGGAATGGATTCAATTTTTGATAGTCATTGATGGTAACTTCCTTAGATATAATGTCGAGCATACTCACATGCTTCATCCATTCCTTCTCCCGGGTAGGTGTCTGTGCACGAATCCAGTCTGATGTCCACGTGGTCAAGTGTGAAGGGGTCATCTCTTTGATACCGGTCACTTCTGATTTTTACTGACCAGTCAGTAGCCGGGGTACCAGTGATGTACGTGTAATAGCGCCTGAGGGCACCTGTCAGGGTACTGCATGACCTTAACGACTCCGAGATGGTGAAGTGGAAGTCGTGAGGGTAAATTTTGTGGATCTGGTTCGGGTTGGTAAGAAGGTGCCGAGTTAGGGGCCAGGGTGTTCTGTGGGTCCTCTGTTTTTGTACGAGCTCTTTCCTCTGTAAGCTGTACTCTGTATCTGCGTGAGAAGAAACATGAGAATATGGAAAATAAAGTGACATTTTACCAATAATGTTTCATAAGTTAAAACTTTTCTAATGATCTTGACCTTACAGCGCTCCATATTTTGTCAAAGATTTTTTTTTCAATTTAACAAACGGTTTGACAGGTATCTGTCCTTATATTTAGAAACTTCTTCAGCTGACATTTTACGCATATTGCATATTCCACTTAATAATAATTTCAGACTAAACCTGAGTATGCGATAACACCCGCCAGGCAACTTCATTTTCATGTTTTAAACCGTAATTACTGTCATACAGCTTTGACCTTATTTTCAACAGAATTTACTTTGCAGCATTGAAAGCTTCACTCTACCAGATTCACTGTTCACCAACGTCAGTTTAGGGTTGAGGGGTAGCGTCACGAGTCTGTTGACGTCTCTTTTTGGACGACTTTGTGGTCTCTCCTCCGACCTAACCCCGAGTTTCCATAGCGACACGTTCATCCTCTCCCGGACCTTCACATCCTCCTCCGCCTCATAAGGTAACATTCGCATCAACTTACGCCTCTTAGCGGCCGACAAGCGTCGACCTTGACTTTGGTGTCTTCCCAGTCCTTTGTGATGTCGGCCTGACCCATACCTTCTCAGCCCGTTCCGCCCTCGGTCGTGTCTCACCCGCCGCTGGTCTAGAGAAGAACAAAAGGCTGACGTCTCAGATGGGGATAAGAAAGGACCACTAGTTGACACTTTGCCAGGTAGCTATATTTTTCTTCATAATATTTGTAGGGTTTCACCCGGTTCTTAGTATTGAATGACAGCCCAACCAACACAGCGAGGGTGTATAAATTTATGAGAGTCCATGTTATAATACACGAATTGAAAATTATATTGGAAACTCTCGAGCGAAAGCGAGTGTTATAAAAATTGGATGATTTCGTAACAAATTCACTGTTCTACTTACACCAAAATCTACTTTCGAACGTAAGCTTATCACCAACCGACGCATTTAGGACGCAAAGTCATAGAACAAACATGCAGTCGAGGCATTGTGGATAACTTCATAACATCATGTTTTGCCTTGGGAAATGTTAGGTAATATGAACTCGGATTTACTTGGATAAATCAATGTGTCTTGTATTCAATCTCATTATGCTCAAATCACTCGTACCAAGTTGCGTTTCTGATCTGAGAACATGTCAGGTGACCTTCCACGCCTACCAATCAGCGACGAGGTAAGTTAGTCGTCCGCACTATTTGATATATTAGGAGACCTCCGATTGGTTGAATTTATTGGTTACCCATACAAAGCAGTAGTCATTCCTCCAGAATTTCAGCGAGAAACGAATGATATGTACCCGTGTTCAATGAGCTTGATAAGAATTTTAAATCACACATACTGAATCTAAATAAAAAATGTTTTTGATAGTTTTAAAATTAAAGCATGTAGTCTGAAACCAGTGCGTAGTATACACTGTAGGCGATCCAAAACCTCAGAACAAAAATGTTAAGGGTCCAAATTAAGTCTAGATTCCCTCGGTGCTGTAAATAATAGAATTTATCCATATGTACAAAGTAAATAAAACAACAAACAAAATCTTCTAATCTGAAATTTTTTTCTGTCACCATAGGGTACCCTCTCATTTCATTTCTGAGATAAATAAGTCTTATATCATAATTTTTCAGGGACAACATATAAGTCTATTTGCATCTCTATGCGCTGCCCTACAAGCTACATAGGCCTTCTGATAAGGGTCTGATTCAATTTCACACAATCTCACAAAAGGATTGCTCATCCATTCATTACGAGGGAAACTGGCAACTGCAACACACAAACAAATTTCGGGGTTTCAATTTCAGTTCCAAACTGCGGATGTCGGAGATAAAGGAAAAGGGCATTTTGACCCAAACTGCCCTTATTTCACTGTAAAGGTTAGCCGCCGCATTGTGCATGGTTTCTAAATAACAATATATTTGTTTCAACATGGGCGTTTAGCTACAGACACTGTTTAATTCGGGATTTATAAAGGGAGGCAAGAATATAATGAGTTCCAGATGAGAGATAGTAGAGAGAATGTGGAGGGATATTGTCGGAATGGAGAGGTAGAAAAGGGGTTTTCATATAGGATAAGTATCATCATAATACAGACGACAGACAAACGGACAGACAGACAGACAAACGCAGTAGACACTGAGACAGACAGACAGACACAGCCACAGTCAGAGATAGACACGGTCAGAGATAGACACGGTCAGAGACAGACAAACAAGTTATACATAGGAAGATCAGGTAGAAAGAGACACAATAAAAATGAAAGAGAAGCGAGGGAGCGAATTCAATAGATTTACATGGCTAGTTAAAAAGAATATAAGGGAGCGGTAAAAGAGGGATTGTTATATAGGAAAGTAAAAAAAATTAAGCTTTGAAAGCTTATACAAACTTTTCATTTTGTTAAAGAGCCACTCCGTGATTTTCTTAACATATTATTTACCTTTGATACGAACCTAATTGTCATATGTGGTGATATAAAATCAAAACATCTTAACTTTTCATGTCCAAAAGACATATATATATATATATATATATATATATATATATATATATATATATGACAAATATTGGTTTTCCATGAAAATCTAAAAAACAGCCTTATAAATGCACAGATGTGTAGATATCACGTCCAATTTACATTGATATTAGTTATATAACGTAAAAAAACACTATCAACTCATAACTGCCCTCCTGGCTGTTTTAGATAAGTCTCAAAAATTACGTTTAACTATTTGACGCGCGCCAGTGTCCGGTTTTCGATCATAATTGCGACGTTTTACGTTCATATTGTCACTGTAAAAAACAATAAGCTTTAAAATGTTTCTTCTTGGTAACAGTCGATACTTCGCGATCAAATGACACCATTGATTAAGTTTGGCATATATGACTACAACAACTCACGGAGTGGCCCTTTAAGAAAACGCATTGTTATGGGATAAAACTATTGTCAGCATCAATACAATGATTAAAATGTGAAACCTGTTATGTATCTATTTTTCAAAAGTTCTATTTTGTTAAATCATGTTGATAACCAAATACATTTTAAACAGAAAATACATGGTCTTTTCTAATCCAGTAAATAGTCGCATGAGTATATTTTTGATAGACTTATCAATCAAATCTTCTGAGTCTGTTCATGCATGTTGATACATATATATGAGAGAGAGAGAGAGAGAGAGAGAGAGAGAGAGAGAGAGAGAGAGAGAGAGAGAGAGAGAGAGAGAGAGAGAGAGAGAGAGAGAGAGAGAGAGAGAGAGAGAGAGAGAGAGAGAGAGAGAGAGAGAGAGAGAGAGAGAGAGAGAGAGAGAGAGAGCTCAATTAATTTTAGTTCTGTATGAGACATTTCCCGATTTTCTTAATATTTCCATTGGCTTTGATACGTGCTGAGATAAATTCCTAAATCTCACATTATCATCCCAAATGCTAAAAACATGAGATGTAAAAAAAAATAATCAATGAATATCGAAAAAAAATATATATAAGTGCAAACAACGAATTCACAAACGTGCAATTTACAAGAATTATAGTAATGTAACCTATCAAAACCTTTCACCTCAAAACTGTCAATCTGAATGTGCTATGTAAGTTTACGAAATTACGTTTAATTACCACTCCAGCCGGAGAACATCGTCCGGTTTTCGATCAAACTCGCTATTTTTTACCTTTGTATTGTCATTACGCTGAACGATAAGCATTAAAATGACGCTTTTCAGCAACAAACATTATTTCTCAATAAAATGATACTATTGACAATGTATAGCACATGCGAATCAAACACACGATCGAGGTGTCCCTTAATATTACGGAATAAACTGAAGCTACGAATACCTATTATCTATGACAAACCTACCTGTCACACATACGAGACACAAAAGCAGCAAGATAGTCAATAATTTCACATCCATGATTTTGAAGACACCGTGTTCATTCACTCAGAACGCCTCAAAGGAGAGGGGAATTCTCAATAGGCTTTCTATCCAGTGGTGACGTCATCACGGAAGTGTTCGGGTCAGAGAAGGGGATTTACGTGTCACCGCGACATTTGTGTAAATTCCGTCGTTTTGTTTAAAAAGTACCCAAAGCCAAGCGTGTGCTGTAGAGCTCGCTCTTACACGCTGTACAAATATAGCGGGTGCAGTTGTGTGATTGTGATAAGAGAGGGGTTGTACTTGATAGCTCTTGCATCGAAATGGTTCAAGTCTACGCGTTGTATGTTATCTGCTTCTTATATGAAAGGGAATTGTGTAGTACAAACAATGAAAAGTTTGTTTCTAAATGAGTTACGATCTTGCTGTAGTCTTCCTTATTGTACGCTCGCAATCGCAGTTAGTGAAGGAAAAATTGCATTGTATGTGTCCAGTCACTCTCTCCACCAAAAGGTAAAATTCCCTTTCGCGTAGCCTCTGTTAGAAGTGGGCCAATTTTCTCTGTTCCATAACGGTGATTGGTTGCACTGTTGTGACCGTAGAATTAGATTTAATTAAAGCTTTAATGAATTCTGTTTTATTAGAAATATACGCGCATCACACACATGAAGGAACACCAGTTGTCTCAATGATAAGTTGAGCAGGCCGAACGGTCAGTTTCAAAACCACGTTTCTGATTGTTGAACTTTGATTGCAAATGATAGGACGGGGCACGTACGTCCTGTTTGCATTTGAAAGCTATTTTCTACAAAAGTTGTCTGATATGTCCAAAAATCGGCATGGTAATAGTTTATTCTTTACACTGAAGAAGATTTAAAGCACCTTATGTTTAATATAGTAATTTTGTCTTGACGGCCGATCTTATCCTGGCTCTGGGGCATGTTCGGTTTAAATGCTTTCATAATCAGATTAGCACAACATCAACATGATGACCTGTGTGCTTTCGTTTGCTTTTGGATACTTGTTAATGTTTATAGAAGCCTACAACATGACAAACTATTTAGGAATAAAGAAACCGTATCCTTCCTGATATGATCTACACAATGTTTTTAACAAAACTTTTTTCATCAGCTGTATTTATTATAGAGTTAGTTAAAAGTAAAGGTATTTCTTATTTCTATGTTCAAAACTAGAAACCTCCAGTATTCATAGGCTCGAACGTGCCCAAAACGAACGTCAGAATAAACACATTGATTTGATTCGAAGTAGTGAACACCGATGTTTACATTTACAGATGTAGTAAGTTCAAAAGTCATAGATAGTTCACAGATGGAGAGGCCAAACCTACCCCGTTCTCCGCAAGAAGTTCTGTATTTTTTACAACTAAACTGCTTTACTTGTCACAGAGCTTACCTTGCATCGAACGACATATGTAGCTTACCTCTGTAAGGGGGGAGAATAGTTTTTATTCAAAATGATATGCTGGTATATGATTATTTGCATGGACAGAGTCTCCAGCTTGACTTATTTATATTAAACAGTCAATAACGTGTTGCGCCACCTATGGCGTTTCCAAGGGCAGCAGTCCGTCATAGCCTACTCTCAGTAAGTGTTTACAAATATTAGCAACAGCCATATTATAATGCATGACAAGAACGTTTTATAATCAATGGTTCAAATAGGTTAACCATGCGTCGAATGATACGGTCGACAGGGACCCAAGTATGTTCAATTGGATTCATATTTTGACTCTAAACTTGGCCACGGTAGTTGATTAACACCTTATCTTTGCAGGAAGCCTTCCACTATCCGGGCTCTGTGAGCAAGTACACGGTCATCTTGCAGGAAGAAATTGTTACCGAAAACTGAGAATGTGGCAGCAACGATTTTCGATTACTTTTCTCCATGTAGCGCAAGTGATGTTTCATTTAACACTATAATGTCACAGCCCAGTTCGCACGGACAGCAATGGGCCATATGCCATTCTCCACCTCTAAATCGTCACGAAAGCATTCCTTTATCCCCACAATGAGGTTGGAAACAAGACTGACGGCTTTGAGCTTAACCATGCAGGTCGGCCTGCAGGTTGAATTCCACGTTGTGTTGAGACGACAATTTTCAAACTGTTTGCTCAGTTTTTACACTCAAATTGCAGTAAGCAACAAATGGTGCGATTGGTAAACCCCATATGTCTCATTCCAACGGTCCATTTACGTCTTGCAGTTGATGTAGGAAAAGACATCGTATAAGTTGAATGAATAATTCAAAAGACAGTGAAATGAACATTCAATATCTGATCAGAAAAACGATGTAGAATGTCGAGAATGGTTCGTTGAAATTTATCACGATTGTGGACAGGTGCATGAGACTTATGTGTACGTATGCGGTGTGAAGGATTTGTTTCTACCATGAAATTTTGTCTCGGGGTATCTTCTCCATGTATTGTTGTAATCATCAAGAGAAATAACTACGATTCCTTTACATAATGAGCTAATGTTGACTACACGCGGTCCTGTGCATTGCTCAGTTGACCGCTGTCAGTGAAGTTCAGCAACATTAGGCGTGGCTCGCCGGGTGTATGGGTAATTTATTCATTGCTGGATAAACTGAGAGATTGACGGGTGATTCCTTGCTTACTGAGACAAGAGTTGAGAAACTTGTGGTGTGGCCTTATAATTGGATAATGTAGATGATTTATTCAAATTTATTCTCTTAACTCAGCAGTACAATTGGGTACCTGGTTTGGAAATGATGGTCATGTAAAACTTATACTACAAACTGTTTAACGGTTCTTTTAAATTCCCATCGTCGGGAAATATTCCAAATATATACCTTTTATGTCTGCATCCAATTAAATTTCGCCACACTGGCTTCTCTATAATAAAAATTATGTATCCAGATGATATGCCAATAAAAACTTTGACGACAGATTATTATAACATATGTCAATCAATGTTAATTTAAGCGTCAAACTTTAAAAGGTGGAAAGAAATGATAAATGTTAGAATAAAACCTAATTGATAAACGTTTTGAAGTATGTAGAATAATACGACTAGTATATATTTGGAAATAAAGGGGTTTCCAAAGCAGAACTAAATTACACCAAATTGATAGTAATAATTTTAAATCTTAACAAGACGCAGGAAACGTGCAAATATAATGTCAAACAAGTAAACTTCAAAGTTGAAGAAAAGCGACTTGTACAAAATTTAGAATGAAAAAACACACGCAACTCTGTTGGTAAATGACGAAATCAAAGAATATTTTACAGGCGCTTCATGCAATTTACTTAACGGGGTTGGGTGAGGTGAGTTGGTGTTCAACGCCGCTTTCAATATTATTTCACTAATATCGCGGCTGCTAGTATTGTTGCAGGGAGAAATCCCGCAACACAATTTACTTAACACGTTGTTAGCTACATTGAAAGTACCCACTCTCTCCCAAAAGAGGTAGCTCCGTCATAAGTTGTATAGGAATTTATGACGCAGCTACCTCTGTTGGGAGAGAATGGAAAATACCTAGCACTCCAAGTAATCAACACTATAAACAACAGTGAGTCATAAAAGCCATTATAGATCTTCTTTTGCGAATGTGTAAAGGTGACTATTATAACTAAGTAACAAACAGCAGGCGAAGAAAACATTACCGTATTTCCTCGAAAAGATCCCGGGTCTCGAATTGACGCCAGGTCTCTAATAGAGGCAGAGGGTACATTTTCGGCGTCTATTTGAACAAATAGACGCCAGGTCTCGAATAGACGACTTACTGATTCTTCATTAACCTAAGTTACATAAGCGAATCTTCCCTTAGCGGAAATGATAAATCATCATATGTTCACGTCAATTTCTGATTTAACATTATAAAAAAAAAATATTTCAAGTTTGTCATGATCGCATTCACGTACGACTGAATTTGGGATGATTTGTTTCGCAATATTTATGGAGGGGCCGGTCTCGAATAGACGCCGGGTCTCGAACTGGCGCTTGGACAGCAGTAGTTCTGAAAAAATTGACGCCGGGGGCGTGTATTCCAGGAAATACGGTAACCGATGTGTAACATGCCATCATACGTTCACCACAGGCCCTCGGATCATTAAAAAAATTTATTAAATAAATTTTTTTAAAAAATATTTGTTTGAGAACACCCCTGAATAGAATTGTACTTCTGTTAATAGTATATGGATACTATTAACAGAAGTACAATTCTATTTAGGGGGTGTTCTCAAAAAAAACATTTAAATTTTTTTATAAATTTTTTAAAATAATTTTTTTTAATGATGCGAGGGCCTGTGACGTTCACGTACAAATTATAGATTAATATTCATAAAAAAACCAATACGTTTGTTTAACAAGTGAGTTTGTTATGATTGTTTTCATGAACTTTGAAATTTGGATGATCAATCTTGCAAAAAGATATAGGCCGGTCTCGAACAGACGCCAGGTGTCGAATTTACGCCTGGGGAGCCGGTGGTCTGAAAATTAGACGCCGGGCGTCTATATGAGGAATTACGGTAATAGTCTAGTGGTGAGGATGATAATTCCTGCGATGTAAGTAGCATTGCAAACCAGAAAAAGTAGAATCATCGCAAAATGTCAGATTGTTTTCATGTCAAAGCTGTAATTTCATCAATATCTTTTATATAGGTAATTGTTTTTAAGTCAAAATTACCGAAATATCATATTAAGTATCTTTCACAATCATGATTTATCTAATTAAAGTCGATATTTATCCATTCCACATGAAATCAAATAAAACCTATCACTCATAAATCGCTGCGTTTTTTATATCACTAGTGCTCTATAGGGGCCGTGTCAGGTGGGGTTGTCGGTGGCCTTTTTATCGTACATAGGAACATAACAAATCGTGCCGATAGCTTTTTAGCCTCGTCTCTCATTGGCTGCAATGCAAATGCCAGATGCCAATTTAATGAGATTGTTCCTTATCAAAATCGGTTTTGCCACATAATGTCACCCCCAAGGTCTAGCCTACTGTTTTGTAAATGTCATATACTTGATTATTTCATTATTTATATACAACAAGTCTTCATTCCAATAAGTTTTATAAAAATCGTTTTATTCACAGTTCGAGTAGGCAGTAGATCATCTTAATTTCATCATCTTAAGATGGGATCGTATTTTGAATTATCTTGAAGTCGACTATAGTAGAAATGATCAAGAAAACGCTGAGCAGTCGCCGAGAAGGTTAATTCCTGACAGAACAAGATGTCGGATTACGAGAAGCGGTGAGAGGGTGCGTAACCCTCCTAAGAGAGTTCCAACTATAGTAAATGTAAATGGTAAAACTATACAAAAATAGGTTAAGGAATTTAAATTCAGTAAATATGCTAATATTTCTGGGACACATATTCTATAAATCAAAAGTAATCATTTCAATAGTCTTGTAATCACCACCCCCAAACGAAACTGTATCCGCCTCTGTCTCTACAAAAGAGGCAGAAACATCGTCATGCTTGAATAATTTAAAGATATTATGACCCATATCTAAGATACAACAGTACCGACTATACTGAACATGTTCCAGACAGAGACAGTACAGTCGCCGAAGTGGTAGATTGCTCGAAGGACGACGTCTATGAAGAAACAACGCCAAGAATTCGCAGTACACATGCGTTCTGGTCGGCAAGAGAAGACAAGGAACTTAAGGCTCTCGCCACGGAAACTCATAAGCAACCCTATTCTCTCCCAACAGAGGTAAGTCCGTCATAAATTCCTGTACCTCTGTTCTCGAGCTTCCGGCAGGTTTCCATAGCGGCAAAATATTGCATCATAAACTACCTTACATATTTCAGCCAATGAAAACAACGCATGCATGGATACCGTGTTTGTCATCACACAGGCCTATGTAATGATGGAGTGGCTAAAATAGGCGAATGTGCTGTGTAAAGAAGTGCAAAGTACATATTCGAATAAAATTTAGTTGTCTGGAAGCATACGGAAATATCAGAGGCGTTCGGAATGATAACTTTGGAAACGGCGTCGTTGAAATTAATTTTGATTACATCCAATCAGACTTCTACACTTTTAAACCGACAAACGCTTGTATTTGGATAGAGGTTGAATTATTGACAGAGCTACCTCTGTGGGGACAGAATGAAGCGACCTAAGC
Organism: Phorcus lineatus; assembly: GCA_921293015.1. Classification (NCBI taxonomy): domain Eukaryota; kingdom Metazoa; phylum Mollusca; class Gastropoda; order Trochida; family Trochidae; genus Phorcus; species Phorcus lineatus. The sequence continues at coordinate 22,364,300 of OV121096.1, read as the reverse complement.
GTCAATCTCATTAAAACTTGTCTCTCGCTGGGTTTCCTGATCGGACCACGGCTCCATAAGAATCTCGTCAGACGACCTTGACCTTTAATTTAACCAATCACAGGTCTTCGTACATATCGCCTTTGTCCGACCCACCACTGCATACTTTCTGAGTTCTAAATATGTAACTGTATTTCATTTATCATTTCAACTGCAAATGTTTCTGTTTGAGCTACAGTTGATTTATTTATCTGCGCCCATTGAGAGAAATGTCCTGAGTTAAGTACAAGTCGCCTTTCTAAACTTGCATCTCTATCTCTCAAACGCCAAAATACTTATATTTTCTTGTTTTCTATAATAATCAGCGTATATGAATCCGCTAAGCTCCCTTCTTTATAACCCGATCGCTTGCGGGGTATATTCATTTTTCAGACACAACCGCTTGACACAATAACACCATTTATAAAGTTTGTCCTTATTAAATGGATGAAGTTTTCTTACTCGACACAAAGTCATGTTATTCAGCGCATGTTCAGAGAAGTGAACTTAAAAAGCAAACTTGCTTCCTGATTGGCTGAAAACAACCACTTGGAGGCTTTTTAATTTAGCTTGGAGCTGGATTTGAAAGAACATTTGCTCAATGAATTTTCCTAATGAAAAGTCCAAAAGGTTCTATAGTGTTTATTATCGGACGACTATGCACAATCGGTGACATCGGATGAAGGAATTAACCAATCATAATTACTGAACCGTTACTTGAATTTGGCCACCATTGAGCCCGTAACGTAGAGGAACTGCGTCTGTTTCACGACAAACTTTGCATTAGCAACCATAAAGACATTTGATCTTAAAGGGGCAGTATTACGTTTTTAAACGATTAATTTCTTTAGATTTCCCCCAATAAACATTAATTTATTTGAAGTGTATCATTTTCAGAGGGGTGGCCATTTTTGTGTGAACACCTTAGTCATTTGAGGTAGGGAAATGAATTCGCATAGCTTAACCGAGCATGGAACGTTCGTTTACAACTGCTTCTTTTGAGTAAAACCGTTGTCTTGCAATTGGATACTTTTATTTTCGTTTTTGTGAGATCACTTTATTCATCAAAAATAACTTCTACAACTTCCACCCCTTTAAACAACGATCTAAAGCCACGAGTACATTCGAATGGTTCAAATTAATTGTTTCAATGTGTATTGTGCATTGTGTAGGTCCTATGAACTAACGCGGAATGAATTCACCCGCAGTGACATTTCATTAGGGAATTTATATAGCGCACATATCAACACTGAATGCATGCTCAAGGCGCTCCCTGCATTAATACCCTGGTCTACCCCTAGCTGCCGCTCAAGACTACCTCCAACACAATCTACACCAGGTACCCAATTAGTACTGCTGGGTGAACAGAGGCAGATATTTTATAAAGTCTCTTGCCTAAGGAGACACCACAAGTTTCTCAACTCGTGCATCAGTGTGGGGCAGGGAATAACCCTTGAACTCTCAGTAAATACAGCATGTCCGACGAGCCACGCCAGATGTTGGTGAACTTCACTGAGAGCGGTCAACTGAGCTACTCACAGGACCACGTGCCACCACATTTGTTGTTTTGTAATTAAAATGCTTATAGTCAAACTGAATGATTATTTCAGCTGAATCGTAACCGATGTAGACGCAGTCTCACCAGCATTTCAGTCTAGCCGAAAATGGTAATGTATTTGTATATAATAAAATAAATAGGATTTATGGTATCCTTTATATTGTAAGAAAAGAAATCTAATAAAATCAATTTTAAAGACTGTAAATTCAATGGTTATATCATTATTCTGTTAGCTATCTAATTATAATTGTCGATATTGTGATATCGCAATTTGAAAGCTCGAGGGAAAATGAGGAATAATGACGTATTAAGAATTCAACAATAATTCCCTTGGTATTCATTTTAAATGTTGAAATTTGACCATAAATACTTAAGCTATTAATTTGACAAGTGATATGTTGTTTGAAAGTTAATATCAATGATGATTGGCAGGCTAAGAAATAGCTACCCGTATTAAGAACTGACTTTCTGTATTTGTCCTCCACGAATCTGGTATTTCCTCTAATTACAAATTGATTTCACATTTGTCATTTCACATAGTCGCGGGCCCTTTGAAGTAAAGCGAGAGCAGATTAATGATATTAATACGCCGGTTAATACCGTTCAAGATTCTATTGCGGAGTAATAATCGGATGTGAGTGTGTGATTAGTTCATCCCACTTTTTAATGCGCATGTCCGGGCCCTCAGTTTCACATGGCAGGTCATGATTCTACCTGCCACCTGACCTTTGACCTGACGTGGGTAGGATATTATATTCGGTCAAGTGTCTTGGACGATTCGTCCAGAAGAAGATAAAAGCATTTCTACACGTTGCTACAGAAAAACTATGCGAAAAAATAGATTAACTCAACAGAAATGTTCTCATGTGAAAAAAATAGTGTACATTCCAAAAGAAGAGGTGGGCTTACTTTAAAGACGTTTATAATAAACGTTCTTTCCGAATTCTCTATTAAAATGGCAAAATAACAGCTTAATATAAAAAACCTCCCAATTTTCCTAAAAACAAAACGGAAGTTGTAACAAAACAGTAGCCCGGGCCGCTAACGACTGAAAGCAAATGTATATTGAGTCAATCAGATCATGGATTATGATTCATACAAATTGATTATTTCATATGATAATGTAAGTAAAGTCTTTCCACTTTTAAAACAGATTAAGCATGTAAAATTGATACATTTAATCAGGTAAGTCACATATCCCACGAAGGTTTTGCATAATATGGATCGGCTTATCTGAACAATAGTTTCTTACACCCTTTCAATATCCTATGCAGATATGTCATTTCATCCCTTACATCTTTGCAGCTCATACCACAAATACCTTCAAATAGGTCAATACTTCCTGTTTGTAGATAATTTCATTAATAGCAAGTTTGCCATGTTCACGATATTCTGTACAATTTATTTGTTGGTGTTTTGCTGTTTGTTGTTGCCATAGACACTAACCTTTGTATCGTGCTATGTACAGAGAAATTGTCAGGGATTTTATTTAGATCAAAATGATAACATGCGATATGTCCCTCCGTGTAGAAATATTCATTCCTTAATCTTTCACGATGCGGATGCAGAATTAATTAATCCTTAAAGCCTTATACGTTTTGAAGGTTTTTGATTTAACATTTTTGTTGTTGGTAACACTTAAAATAATCAATGAGAAAAATAAGCGTGTACTTTTTAAAGAAGTAAATTGACTTCAAACAATCATACGTTGTGTTTCTGATGACGGAAGTATTCAAAAGTATGGACACATAATTCAAACGTTGGAATGATATAAGAATGAACTTTTGCAAACCAAAGAAACGCATATGGTAGCCGTTTCATAACTAACAACCACCGCCTGACTCAATACCTTATCGTTGCGTAGTGATGTGCGTGTTTCAGAGAACCCGAGCGATATGCCAGCCGGAGCTTACACGCTCCTGGTGGGGGCACCCAAGCTGGACAGGTCGACGGGTAGAAGCCTGACCAATATGAGTCGTTCTAAAACCTGCTTCCTGTCTTCCACTATGCACTTCTTTCCGTCTTTTCCCTCATCCTTTCGATCCCTTTCTTCCTGATCTGTCCACTCTCTTTTGAATGCTTGTCCTCGACGTATTTATTACCTGAAGTTTTGTGCAAAATACGTTAAACCCCACCTCACTCTCTTATAATAAAAACAAATATAAACGCATCGATTTTTTTCTCATCTTGCTTGTTATGGTGTTGCTTTTTACATGTACATGACATTCAATAAAATGCTAATTTATTTTTAAAGCAGTTTCATGACGCACTTCTTCTGTTTTAAAGGCACTATTGCACGCTTTTACGGTTTAAATTGGCTAATTTAAGGTTTAAGAAGATTTATGCATTCACTTAAGCTTTCAATCGATGCAAAGAAATACTTAAAATTCTTTACAGTTGACCTGCAATCAACAATGAAAAAGTTTAGACAGTCGCTGTCGGCTTGGACATATAAAAAATCTATGGTTAGCTTTGCACAAAACGGATAAATTATGGACAGTTAAACGCGGCTAAACTAGTATTATGTGCAGCTATTGAATTTACCTAAACCCTGAACTGAGAACAAAGAATGAAATATGTTTTATGAACACAGCATTAGCATTAATATTAGACTGACCAAAGCGACTGCCGTTTCCGCTTTCCTGGTTATTAGCAAAATTTTAATATTTCCGATATCGTAGTTCATGCGGATTTAAAGTTACGTTGCATTAAATACTTCCGGCCTTTAAAAATCAACTTTACTACCTGAATACGTAAATATTTTTTAAATAACTTACGAGGTAGATTACTTGAATGAGGATCGTGAGTAATATCGAGAGATATGCAGTATCTGTGCATTAGTTGTGTTTACGAAATATTGGTGTACACTTGTGCGTTTAAGATAAGATATAGCAAATCATCCTACCCTTTTGCAATGCCGGTAGAACAGGGTAGAGTTTGGAAAAAAAATTTCCGAGAGACTAACCAACCATCATTTATCACATATCAGAAGAATAGCACTGAGCCAAGAAGCCGGTGACCCCATCTGGCTGCAGACTGTGCCCGTTGTTGCTGACAACAGTAAACTGAGCTGTCCACAAGACCATATGCCAAATGACCAGTCACGTGGGTCTGCGCAATAGGTCTCTGAACAAACAAACCACGCAATTAATATAACGTCCTGTTGACGTAATTCGACTGCCGCAGACAAATATATCTCCCTCATACTTCTCGTGTTCTCTAAGTGTCCGGTTGTTTGCTCATTAAGGTAATAACAAACTATTGTTATCCCGTCTGAAAATACCACTGCAATGTTTTCTCCACTAACGTATGGTCGGTCATCTCAAGGCCCGGCGGTTTTATCTGGCTTAGCCAAACTTGATTTTTAAAAGCTCCCCGGAAGCAATACGAAGGTTTAGGCCATTGAATTTAATTTCTTAAACTGAACATTCATGAGTGGGATTTTATTCATATGGCTCTCAGGTTTATGTACTGGTAAATTCTAGTCTTATTGAATGGGAGCTTTGCCTCATGTTATTGTGTGGCATTATTTCTGAGTTAAAGTAACTTCATGGTAGCTTCGCAATGTATTCCTCAGAAAGCGCATTTTTCAGCATACTTTCTAAGGCAGTATGCTTCCGAATTTCAAATGACTTAGTGAATCCTTCGTATTAAAAACGTTATAGTCAGTCTTCTACTTCCTGTAGTCTAAACAGTTAAAATTATCTGTAAATCAAGGTTTGGTAATGATTCACATGCTTTTAGATGAAGAACCTTATGATCCGATGCGCATAAAGAATACGAACACACCACTAATAGGTTAACTTTTTTTATTTAGTGTTTGTTTCGTTGTAAAACTTCTTTTCCGTTCGACCATGGTAACAGAGTTTTAATAATGTGTCTTGAAGTCTGATATTTGATAGGATACCCTACATTGATCTAATAAAGGTATCTTATTTCAAGAAATCAAAATTTTCAGAAAATAGGAAATACGAACTTTTAACTCCTTCAGTACGTCACGGTAATTAAACTATGTTCTCCTCACACAAACCTCGCCGATGCATTCGTACTTTCATATTAAGAGATATTTGCACAAGTGCACAAACGATATGGATTACACGGGTTATGTTTCGCCGTATGGATATTAATGCGCGATATCATATCTGCCCACAGATGTAAAGCGTGATATGATTAAAAGCTAATTGCCAATTCTCTATAATTCAATAACCCTATTATCCTTCCACCACTTCAGGGTTTAGACGCGATATGGCTGTAGAGAGCGTCAGCCTCAGAAGCGAGCATATCCCGTAGAATTCAGCTCTCTTGTAGAACTACAAGAACCGGTTTATGTCATTGCCGAGTCAATATTTACTCAAGACCAAGATGTTGGATCAAATCGAGTCTGCTGATCTTCAAACTCCACATCACTCAAGCTTTACTGGGCTCCACTCCACACACTCCTTACACGGGAGTGCGCGGCGGAGTTAATCCGCGATTTGTCCTTTCCGAACCATTCGGAAAAGATCGGAAATAACAGGAAAGCGCGTCATTAGACTCTCGATGTGTTTACTATGGATAGTTTTGCGGCTGGAATGTGATTTATGAACTACAGCTATTTCCGAACACTTTTACATTTTGGTCTCTTGTAGCCCACAAGCCTTAGCTCCCCGCACAGTGACATTGTACATACTTCTTTTATTGGTTGTTCTGAAATCTCTCTTCATGGATGAGTACACAAAAAATCGTTAGTTTTATAAATGCTGACACTTAACAAACATTTGTTCATTCATTCTGAAAAGGTCATAGGTTTCTCTGTTTTTAATGTAAAGTGGGAGGGGGGGGGGGGGGATTGCAAAGTTTTAATTTTTTGGCTCAGTATTGGTTTATTGATTGTAGAATGGGAATGTTGTGCTTTGTATGATCGCTTTGCCTTAAATTATATATTAAATATAAGCATGATGAGCTGCAGAAGCCATTGTCTTTTATCTTTTATTTTTCAAAATTATTGTTTTGATAGCTCCTGTTTCTGCGGACATTTATATTGAATTTTCTCAATATTAAAGACTAATCCTTGGCAGATTACTTTTTAAAATATACATTTAAAACATCTTGGCAATTACAAAATTATATAATATAATTTAACACAATAACATTTCATCAAGAAACGAATCAGCAACAATAGATTCATGAGACAGTCAAACAATAACTTTTGATTAAGTATAAACATAAAGATGAAAAAGTAATAAAGCTATTACGAGATTTTATTTTATTTCCAAACCAATTGATTCCATCAATTCCTGTCTGTTTCAAGGCGAGTAAATTCAGAGAATAAAACCTGCTTTGATGGTGTAGCGGGTTATCAGACCGGGCTCATTCAATCAGCTTCATATGCGTTCCGCTCTGCGAATCCATCTCACAGTCAGGTCACGTGATCTATTGGGGGGAAGGGGGACATTAGGGGAAGACTGTACCCCCTTGTTTACTGACGTGTACGTATTTATATCAGCTGCATTCTTAAACTTATCAGGTATAGTGCAAATGAAGACTGGCCTCTTGTTGTTACAGAAAAGGTCTTTATGTTTAAACCGGGCAGCATCATCCGTCGATAACAATTGGAAATTAGTGATCAATCAAAGACAACAATTGGATTTTCTGCTAGATATGTGTCTGGAAAGTGCAGCATATTGGCTATAATGAAATAAGACTAGATCTCTTTGCCTTCTGGTTACACCTAAATGAGGTGCTCGACAGTCGGTAGAAGTACTTGTAGTTTGGGTATACACGTCTGTTTTTCGTCTGATACAAAATGCGATGGGTAAGGTATGAACATCGAGTTGAAAGCTGAACTTGTCGAATAATAAGCTCATGTTTTCATGTTTGTATCGAGTTTCAGTCTGGTTGCTGGAACATTCAAGTTATCACTTGTAGTGGTTGCGTTACAAGCTGATAGCTGAAGCGAGTTATAATCTCAGGTTGTCATGTTACAAAAAGTTTGTATCGAGTTACAATCTGGTTGCTGGAACATTCAAGTTATAAGTTGTAGTCGTTGAGTTACAAGCTGAAAGCTGAACTTGTCGAATGATAAGCTAAAGTTGTCATGTAACATAAAGTTTGTATCAAGTTACAGTCTGGTTGCTGGAACATTCAAGTTATCACTTGTAGTGGTTGCGTTACAAGCTGATAGCTGAAGCGAGTTATAATCTCAGGTTGTCATGTTACAAAAAGTTTGTATCGAGTTACAATCTGGTTGCTGGAACATTCAAGTTATAAGTTGTAGTCGTTGAGTTACAAGCTGAAAGTTGAACTTGTCGAATGATAAGCTAAAGTTGTCATGTAACATAAAGTTTGTATCGAGTTACAGTCTGGTTGCTGGAACATTCAAGTTCTAAGTTGAGTTACAAGCTGAAAGCTGAATTGGTCGAGTTATCATTTCAGGTTTCCATGTTACATAAAATCTAATGTGGAGTTGCAATATGGTTGTTTAATTTATTAAGTTATCAGCTGAAGTCATTGAGTTACAAGCTGAAAGCTGAAGTGGTCGAGTTATCATCTCAGGTTGTAATGTGACATACAATCTGATGTCGAGTTACAATCTGACAATTATATTAATATTTTAATATAGAATAAATCGTTGAGTTACATTCTGAAAACGTCGAGTAAATCGACGAATAGATAGAAAAAAGATTCATTCGGTAAGAATAGCCATCAATTTCATTTCTATACGTGACTTTAACTTAACAAGCCGAGTTGATGAGTCAACCTTAAAAACGCCTATTATGAGTTGCTTGAAAATTCGAAGTTCCAAGCTGGCTTCTGTAGGATATTGGTTCCTTTCCTTGCCTGCAACTGAATTTCAGAATAGAATAATGATGACAAAAAGTGGTGATCAAGAATCGACTCTTCTTCTTCACCCAGTGAAGAAAGTCTGGCATTTGACTGATGATCGAGGATAGCAGGAATAGGGAACAATGCATTTATTCTAAAAAATGTTAAAATAATTTTACTTGGCATCTCTGTTTTAGTCGTTCGTTCTTCATACAGTGTTCACAAGGGATAAAATGAGGTTTAGCTATAAGATTGGATAGGGTAGCGAGAAAAGGCATACCTACATTCTCAACTGATATAACCAATTTGACAATCGTATTAGAACTGTACACACATTCAGAGAAGAATTCTACTCCTATCCACATACAACTTGATGTAATAGTCTCAGTCTGAAATGGGAGATGGCCTTGTAACAAATCTTGTTATCATTAAAAAAGGCCCTTTTTGAGTGTTGGCCTAATATCGGACACGCAGCCAGACAAATGACTTCGAAGAAATGAGAAATGAGGTCTTTATCGATAAATACAGCTGTGGCCTTCAACTTCAACTTCACTTTATTCTCCAAAGACCACCGTTGGTGGTGTATAAGTACAAAGAGATAAAATGATATGTAAAAACAGGTACTGAGTTTTTATTTTAATTAACCGTAGTTTACTAAGTCCCGTTGCACAAAGAACTGAGGTCACCTGAAATCACTAAGGTAGCCTTAGTGCAAACAGAACAATGTCGCCAAGGTTAATCTTAGCGTTAAGTTGGCTTGTGCAACGACCCCCAGCATTGTAATATACTTGACACGTTCTCGAATTGGCATACGATTATGGATTAAATTTTACCATATTTCGAGTTGAAATATCATGTACATTGTAAGGATTACATATGACCATTTTTCGAGTTGAAATAACATGGAAACTGTGAGGATTAAATTTAACCATATTTCGAGTTGAAATGAGATGGACACTGTGAGGATTACATTTTACCATATTTCGAGTTGAAATGAGATGGACACTGTGAGGATTACATTTTACCATATTTCGAGTTGAAATAACATGGACACTGTGAGGATTACATTTTACCATATTTCGAGTTGAAATGAGATGGACACTGTGAGGATTACATTTTACCATATTTCGAGTTGAAATGAGATGGACGCTGTGAGGATTACATTTTACCATATTTCGAGTTGAAATGAGATGGACACTGTGAGGATTACATTTTACCATATTTCGAGTTGAAATGAGATGGACACTGTGAGGATTATATTTTACCATATTTCGAGTTGAAATGAGATGGACACTGTGAGGTGTGTGCAAAAACCTTTTAGTTTCACCTGCTTAGAATGGTCGTGCCACCTTTTAAAAAGGAATAGTTCATTGACTGCATTAGAGCCGTTGAGTACACGCTCTTCATCTAGATCTGCAGTAATAAATCTACTGCTTATGTCTTTCTCTAGACGAAATAACTTTCATTTCACCTTCAGATGTAGTTGCCAAAAGGAATTAGCTGCGTTTTCTGTGTTTCATCTAAGAAGATTTGCAATACAACTAGGACGGTAGCAGTAAAATGGATTTTTTTGTTTCTTGTAGAGAGAAATCCTGCGACACCATCAAATTTTGAAAGTAAAACCTAAAACCATTGTTTTTATGTAGTGCATCTGAAAGTGTACCTATGCCATACCATCTTTTAAGATAAAATATATTAATGTTTGTATATTACCATCTTGTAAAGTTTCAATATTTCGGAAATTGAACGAAATCGGAAATACGAATATTCTAATATTCATAGATGAAATAGGGCAAATGTTAAAATATTTCTTCGTCCAAGAGTGTATGATAATACAAATTTAGAAGACATAAGAACAAATCTATAAATCAAAGCTGCAAATCACTGCAAGTATAGAGTACTACCATCTCTGGTTTGTTAGTTCCTTGAATTATTTACAAGCCTTGGATACAGTCTGGTTCTTCAGCGTATCGTAATATGTGAATGAAATGCAAGCACAAGACTGAAGAAGATGAAAGCGTTCATTCACCAAATTTAAAAAAAAAAAATATTTGGTTGTTTGTTGACGTTTATGATTTTTCTTTTTTTTCTTGATTTCAACTTTACTTAACCATTGTATTTTTATAAAGTAAATGTTAACAAATATGTTGATTTCTCGATATGGCTACACACATTCAGATGAAATGCTAAATAACATTCCACAAAATGAGGAAAGAAAGCACACTTTACTAAGTTACTAACATTATTCAAAAGTTATTTTCCCCTCGTTATTGATACTATTCTGTTAAACTTAATTCCATATAGATATTTACTGAAAATAATTCTACATCATCTTTCATAACTGTATTACTTTTCTTTCATATGCTACGACTTCAATCAATCATTCACTTGTCTATCACTTTTATACTGTAGTGTAGACTGTAATTGGTTTTTGAACTATTCTACATAATGCATTTCATTGCAGTCAGGTTTCATATAATAAACAACAGCTTAGTGTATACTCGCTACTCATTTCATCAACGGAACATGACTCCAGTGTCTATCGCAGAAATGAAACGATTGTATTCATAACAATCGAATAATGTTGGTACATTTGAAAACATGTGTGTAATGATCTTAATATCTGATCAATTTAAATGAAATTCATTTTCTATCAGTTTGACAAATTTGAAATAAGAGGTGGGGCAATGACAAACGTCACGTGATATATATAATTATCTATATTATTATATATATAAAGAGAAATTATGCCAGGTAAGGCATTTAGAAACATGTGGACTACAAAGATAACAAGACATTATTGCCATGGTTTTTGTCATGATGAACTGGTGTACAAGCCACTACTTAAAGAAATGATAAATTGTGTTATTTCATTTGAGGGAAGTAGAATATCACTCAAGTAGTTCATGCCTATTGACCACCAATTAATGTACCTATACAACATGCACCCAATGTGAATTGATTTGAGCCATGCCAATTAACTGTAAATTAGTTAAAACAATATCTTAAATAGTGTGGTTTCATTGGCATTATAGTCGGGAAAACTGACTTTTGTTCCATAAAGAGTTGGCAAATGGCACTATATCCAGTTTGGCATTATAACCAGGGTTTACTGTATATCCCTGATGAGTCAATACTACTTCCGAATTACTAATATCGGATTTCTTAAGCAAAAGAAGCAGTTTGGAAACGAACTTAAATGATCGGCTGAGCTATACGAATCCATTTCCCCACCTACAGCTGCATGCCAAAAGTTTGTTCATATACCTGAACATACTAGTGCAAATATCATGTAGTTGGAGATGCCTTTGAGGTATCGTAGCGTTGTGAAAAAGAAACGTATAATATTGAATTTTCAATACACATATGCATATCCATTCTTCTTTACGGCAAAGTTTTATCGTACTCCACAATTACCCGGAACAGTTTTGGCAGGTCATTGAAGTGACCAGGGGTCAAAATTCCGAAAACACTAATTTTTATTTTTATCCATAAAATCCTTTTAAGTTATCAGCTTTTTAAAAAATTAGTCACGTTTGTTTCTTAGCACAAAGTCAATGTGATTATGTTGGTTTTAATCTCAGAGAGTCGATATGGGACATTTTATTTGACATTTAATAAAATCGAAATTTCGAAAATGTGACCCTTCCTGTCTATATAAATATGCCAAAATTCAAATTTTTGCACCAGAGACCAGACAACGCCAGCATGAGTTCAAGAATGGCTATTTCACACATGGACAGTGGGTGATCCATTGTCAGTCTTGATGAAGTTATTCTATTGACGTTGAAACGAAACCAAAATTACATGATATTTGCACTACTATTCAGTGGTAAGTGAACAAACTTTCGGTATGCAGCTGTAAAATGATTTATGGTGGTTACACAACAATGGCCTTTTTGCTTAACACTCAATAATTTCTTTTGCGACCACGGGTGACCTAATGAGGTTTGAGATGTTTGATCATACATTTGGCATGAATTAATGTTTATTTGGGATGACTAGAAATATATATTTTAAAAACCCGTGCTACTGCCCCTTTAATATAATTTTGAAATAGTTTTACTAAAGAAGACAGCGACTACCGTATGGTTTTAAACAAACCTTTAATTTGAATGTTTCATAAGTTTAAGTTCTAAAATAGTTAAGGAGTTATTTAAAGTAAAGTTTGAGTATATGAAATTAAAGATATGATGCATCACTATTTTGTCAAATCAAAATATGAAGAAAGTATGAATAATAAATGCATTGTAGTGGTTAATAAACATTGACTTGGATTAATATAAAATTGTTATTCTAGTTATAAGATATAAACAAAAGGATTTTGATTCAAATATTCAATGCAAATTTCAAACTCACAAGGAACTAACTTGTTGCAACGAAAGTGACAATTGTATCAGCGGACATATAGACGAAATTGATTTGGTTTAGTGGCAATCATCTGATTGAAATCTAATTATCTACCTTGCCTGTTGATGCAGTGCCCTCTAGTGTCAGAACTGATTGTCACGTGACCAATGCCCAAAGGTTTGTCCACCGACGTTGACTGCCGAGTATTTGACAAGTCCAGAAAATAACAGTGACATATTGAGTTAAAAGACAAATCAAATATGTAGGTGACATTGCTGAAGGTTTGACACTAATATTTTATAAATCAAAGGTGATTTCCAACGGGGAATATGAAAATTTTAAAATATGTGATCAGATTTTGAAGATTTGGAATATCAATTATAATTTAATTAAAACTCAATATAATATTTGAAAACTTAAACGAAAGACAAACGGTGTCTAAAATCTTAAAAGTGATGGGTGTACATAAGGGTCTTTGTGTGTCACTTATTCTAAATAATTTGACTTCAGTTATTCCATCGAAAAGTTCTCGCGGCATCATCGATAATCCAGGGTTACCGTTCTATTACTGGAACCTAAATTAACGGCACCTAAAGCCATGGAGTACAAAGGTTTAGGTGGCGGTTGTTTTTGACTATCCTTTCAATGTTATAGAATAGTAAAATTACAATTTAAAGGTACACGTCCTAATTTTTTTTAATGGAAATCATGACATCTTACTTAGGTTGGTACACGCCATTCTAAAAACTTACCCAAAACACAATGTATGGAACAGAAATAATTTGAATTGAATGCCTGACTTCACACGTATAAGGCCGTAGTTCTTCGAAAACTACTAATTGTTTTATATAGCCCTGGAAAAAAGTATTGCAACAGCTGATTTTACAATGACTCTCTTTGATAGGTAATTTATTATATCTAAGTGTTTGTAATGGGTTAAATACTATCTTAAGATATAAAGATCAACAAACTTTTCAACAACAAACTAAAACATCGTCATCGACGTAACCCTTAAAAAACCCAGCCAAATTTCAAAGTCGAAAATTTTTGGCGTAACAGCACGGTTCGATTAGTAGAGATTATATCGACACTGAGTGGTTAAGAATAATAACTGTAGATACAAGGACAAGAAAGAAAGTCAGTTTTTGGTGTAACCTCATTGAGTACATATGGTTGTCCCTTAATGTCCCAAATTTTACTGGACCAGACGCTGATCTGTCAATGCATTCCCTCCCAACAGAGATAGCCCCCTCATAATTTCCTATACAACCTCTGTCTTAATACGAACGTTTCTCGGGCTTCAGGCAGTTACCCCTAGCGGCACAATTTTGCAATTTAAACTACCTGGCAATATTTCAGCCAATAAAAACACCGAATACATGAATAACATGTTTGTTGTCACATAGGCCTGTGCAATGATGCAGTCGCAATATGAGGTGTATGCGTTCTGTAAAGAAGACTCAAAGTGCAAGGTGCATATTCGAATAAAGTTTAGCTTTTGTAAATGTTCCGGAAATAACTTAGGCGATTTAAAAGATAACTTTTGAAACGGCGTCGCTGATTGCGCAACTAACTTTGATTGCATCCAATCAGCGTTCTACATTTCGTGCACAAGAAACATTCGACAGAGGTGGTATAGGAATTCATGACGGAGCTACCTCTGTGGGGAGAGAGTGCTGTCTATGAGGCCATTGGTACCATTTCGTTTTGGTACTGAATTTGTTAGATGAGCTGTGAATATAACTGGGAAACCCTAATCTGTACTGGTGAATTGCAGAACACAGGAAGAAATCAAGAAAAACTTGGTGTTGCAATACTTTCTTCGAGGTGTAAATTTGAAATTAGAGGTTGAAATTGAAAGTTGAGTGATGTTTTCTTTATAGTTCATCTACACATGTGATATTTTGCCACATCAAAACCAAAAATAAAATTCATGAAAACTTGGATTATTCTATAAAGGACAAATCCATGAGTCCCTTGCAAGTTTCAGGTAGATACTTGGAAATATCATTTTCCCCCGGGGAAAACAACTTACTAGACACAGATGGAGAAAAACAACGAGTGGTCTTTATTATATATCAGTAACATTTTATAAAAATATATGATTAAAAGTTATCTCTCGTTTGGTGTGTACTGTTTATATAAGATTTTAAATATTCAGTTGCACATAATTTCAATCCAATATATCAACTGTATAAAAGCTGAATGGAAATAATATAATCAACAACCTATACACACTGATCAGTATGACTTTTCTAATTTCAAAGCTGGTGATAATATTTTATGGACATTTTCATAATCAATCGAAATCTAATGTTCTTAATTGGGTAAATATAGTTGTGTAGCTTCAATATAATTGAAAATGTTATGTTTATGGCAAATTATCTGTTTAGTTTATTCACATCATTATCAAACCTAACAGTCCATTAAATTCATAATGATAAGAACAGATATAATCGACTATAGGACTAGTGCTCCATAGAACAAGCCGCTTCCTGATTTGTAACTCGCAATATCAAAGCGATATTG
This sequence comes from Phorcus lineatus, assembly GCA_921293015.1. Classification (NCBI taxonomy): domain Eukaryota; kingdom Metazoa; phylum Mollusca; class Gastropoda; order Trochida; family Trochidae; genus Phorcus; species Phorcus lineatus. The sequence continues at coordinate 22,349,041 of OV121096.1, read as the reverse complement.
AGCCGTGGTTAGGATTTAAAACCTACTTTAGAACTAAAGGATCATTTAACCTTTACCAATAATTGAAAAGTACAAATGACTTCACAAAAACCATGATGAGATCTTTGTCCATTTCAACACGCATAAAGAATGATGTATGTTTTTTATGAATACGCAACTTCATCACCGGAGCATTTGAGTGTCGTTTTCAAGAAAATGATGGCTATCATGAAAACGACAACATCTATGTCAAAACGAAATATTTAAGAATCGACAGCTTCTATACATTGTACTGAACCTTAACTGTAACAAAGCTTCTGTATTGGTGAACATATTATTCATGTTAGCTCTGAAATACGTCCTTTTATGTATATTTTGCACAATATATTTAAAAGCGAAGGCATTGGAAGCTTTAGGGAAGGGATGTTTTCAATACGAACGAGCAAAATCAATTATTTGTCAATTAATGTAAATTCCCGTCACAATTCATCCCTTTGCGGAGTAAAGTCAAAAACAATGCTAGCAGTTGATTACTTCAATGTTTTAGATCGTTTCGAGTTTAGCAGGCAATCTGTGAGAACCATGGAAAGTTTAGCAACATCACAACTAATATTGGATTTGGGAATTTCATCCATGAAATTTCTTAATACATTTTGTATATGAGATTATTTCAACATAATTGATTACAAGTGTTGACATACTCACACCTACTTCACTGCCCTTCTTTTCTCCAATGACGTCTAAAACCTCGACTAAAGCTGGAAGATCAAGTTCTATGATTAGAGGGAAACAAGTTCTTTGTATAAAGTAGAATTATTTCTATCGACAAAGATGAACATGTTTAATTAACAAAGAAGAACATGTTTAATTAACAAAGAAGAACATGTTCAATGGACAAAGGAAAACACTTTCTGTGGACAAAGGGGAACAAGTTCTTTGTATAAAGTAGAATTATTTCTATCGACAAAAGAGAACATATTCAATAGACAAAGGAGGACATGTTCAATGGACAAAGGAAAACACTTTCTGTGGACAAAGGGGAACAAGTTCTTTGTATAAAGCAGAATTATTTCTATCGACAAAGGAGAACATATTCAATAGACAAAGGAAAACATGTTCAATAGACAAAGGAGGAAATGTTCAATGGACAAAGGAGAACATGTGCAATTGACAAAGGAAAACATGTGCAATTGACAAAGGAGAACATGTTTAATAGACAAAGGAGAACATGTTCAATAGACAAAGGAGAACATGTTCAATAGACAAAGGAGAACATGTTCAATAGACAAATGAGAACATGTTCAATGGACAAATGAGAACATGTGCAATTGACAAAGGAGAACATGTGCAATTGACAAAGGAGAACATGTTTAATAGACAAAGGAGAACATATTCAATGGACAAAGGAGAACATGTTCAATAGACAAAGGAGAACATGTGCAATAGACAAAGGAGGACATATTCAATAGACAAAGGAGAACATGTTTAATAGACAAAGGAGGACATGTTCAATAGACAAATGAGAACATGTTCAATGGACAAATGAGAACATGTTTAATAGACAAAGGAGAACATGTGCAATGGACAAAGGACAACATGTTTAATAGACAAAGGAGGACGTTCAATAGACAAAGGAGAACATGTGCAATGGACAAAGGAGAACATGTTCAATGGACAAAAGAGAACTTGTTTAATAGACAAAGGAGAACACTTTCTGTGGACAAAGGGAAACAGGTTCTTTTCCTAAATGAAAACACTTTCTATAGATAAAGAGGACAAGTTATTTTGATAAAAATAACATGTTCATGGATGTAACAATTTCTATTGATGAAATAGCACAATAAATATTCAAGAAAGAGAACATGTTCTATGGTTTAAAGAGAACATGTTCAATGGATAAAGTAGAACAATATCTATGGATAAAGGAAGACAAATTCTATAGATGAAAGAGAATAATTTCTATGGATAAAGGCTAAAATGTTCTATAAAGCAAACAGAAACTGATCTAATGAGAATGGCAAACATGATCCAACGATACAAAAGAAAAATTTCTATGGATAAACAACATTTGCTATGGGTAAATTAGAACAATTTCAATTGTTGAAGAACGATTTTCATAGATGACGGAGAATAATTTCTGTAGATAAAAGAAAAAATGATCGAATGATAAAGGAGACTACTTTCTACGGATAAAGGTGAACATGTTTTTTCGATAAAGAGAAATTATTATGTGTATAAGGTATAACATATTATATTGACAAAGGAGGATAATTTCTATGGATAATGTTTTATGGATAAAGATGAAATAATTCTATGGATAAAGGTGAAATAATTCCATGGATAAAGGAGAACAATTTCAACAGATAAAGGAGAACAATTTCAACAGACAAAGGAGAGCAGTTTCTATTGATAAAGGAGAAACATGTTCAATAAATAAGGAGAATACAGAGTTTTTGAGTAAAGGGAAAAAAGTTCTATTAATAAGGGAGAACACGTTCTATGGATAAAAGGGGCATATAAGGATAGGTAACATATCTTTTAACAATGTACGAAGGAGAGCAAGATCTATTGATAGTCAACTTCTTTATTGTAATGTATGCGTCATAACTTATAACGGTGATCTATTTGCCACGAAACGGCGCGTACATAATCAATAGAAAATGTCCATCCATCAATTTTTGAATAGCGTATCAAAGAAATATAGCGTATCTCGTGAAGTAGAAAATCAGATATTCACACTCGTGGCTGCGCCACTCGTCAAAATATAATTTCTCCTTCACTCGATGAGATATACATGGTATTCGAAGAGAAATGTCAAATATCCACGATTTATTCTTTTAAGTTATTTTCGAAACAGACTCTAACGGTGTCACGAAGTACAAAATGATGTCAATATATAATACAAATAGTCATCAAAGCAATTTCTAGAATGCCAATGAAAACGTCACCCATTCATGTAATCTTTTATATGGTACAGCGCAAACTGTTATCCACATCAAATATTCGGAATATCAAGTGAAGAGACATATTTTGAAAAACATCATCTTCGCCGTGAAAAAAATTACAAACATTTGCCAGGTTAACGATTTAACAGTATTTTCCATATTTAGAATTAATCGTGTAACAATGACTATGGGACTGGGGAATTCATATAAAAAGGTTTTTAATAAATACCAGACGGAATATCCAAATATTTATTTTGTCAATAACTTGCACAGACCCTAACTTTAACTATCTAATCAAACATTTCTTTTTGAAAAATATCATATTGTACAAAAATAATAAACTTATTTTTTATTGAAATTTGAATTTGCACGTTCATATTTTATGGCGTCAAATTCAATTTCTTCATTTGTACATTATTTTAAACTGTGTATAAAATTGAAAATTCAAATATTATGTGAATATGAAATGTCTGTTTTATGGGCAGCCTCATTTAGCGAACTCCGTATCAATATATATGATAATTAGTTTTGCCACCTTACTCATAAAAACCCCAACTTTACGTCTTTGCTAACGGTTTTATGAAAGAACTAAAATTACACGTCTCATTTGTATTCAATACTTCCTCTTTTTTCAAACGTTTCAAAAATTAAACTGTATTGTGTAACATGAATTGAAGATATTGTTGAAGAGAGACCTTTTATGCCATTGATTGCAACTGCGGGAACGGTTCCAATCGATTGGAACGAAGCCTGAAAGATCACGTCAACATGATTGTTTCCAATTCTCAAATTTACCTTTTATACCGAAACGCCCGTCTTCATATTTACCTTTAACCGAAATGTCCCAATCAACAAAATATTGTCAGTACAACAAACAGAGACGCAATGAAATAAGACTTAATTGGTTCGGGTCTAACTTCTCCACATGACAATTCGTCCAATCAATGATCGCCCTATAGACCTCGAGTCATGTGGTTGGTTGGCGTCATAAGGCGATTCTCTTGTAGGGTGTGGGATAGCAAAACGGACTTCGGAATCTTTCAGGTAGGATCTTGTAAGGGAATATCGTGGTGCGATCGATCCAGTCTCTAAGTATCAAGTCTGAAGGAGGTTTGGTGGGCGGAGGAGATATATAGTCGACGGTGCGTCCGAATCGGTCTTTACTTCGGAGCAGGGGAGATCCAGACCGAACCAACAAGCACTCCCCTCTCTAACAACAAGCACACTCGGGACTAAGAAAGATTCAGGTAGGCCAATTCACGTCTTTTCAAAGACTAAAATTTAAAAAAGTGTTTATCATAGCTTCTGGCAATTTGCTTTTTGGTTCTATGACAGATCAAGGAATGCCAATTTATGCCTTTTCAATATTAAAAGACTTTTAAAAATTTTTTATTACAACTTTAGCAATTTGTTCTTTGATACTATGACATATCGAGGTAGGCCGACTCTTGGTCTGGTGAATATCTAACATTATATTTTAAAAAGTATTGTCTGTGAAAAGTTTGGCACTTTGTTCTTGCGTAATTTAGTTTCTCCTTCGATGTGTGCAGATTTAGCCAGGCCATTTTTTGTCTTTTGTCGATAAGTGATGTATACTGTCCTAACTGATGAATGTAGATATGATTTCACTCGTATGTAATCAACAACTTTTAAAAATATATAGTACCCTCTTTGGCGTCTGCAGTTCTTCTTTTACGAAGATTTGGTTTACTAGTCTGTAACACTTTTGTCTTGGAAATAAATCTGCGAAGGATTATTGTTAAAGGTTATGTGGAAATATAAACGTGTCCTTAAAGAACAAAAGTACTTTTAAGTGTTTAAAAAGTAAATTTTGGAGCTGAATTTAATCAATTTTTATTGTTACATTTTCCAAAGAATTTTTTTATCGTTAGGGAAATGATTGTTTCAAAAGTAATAAACGAAATGAATTGATTTGTCATTTAACGCTATAACCCCTTACAATCAATCCCATGAGGAAGTCGATGTTTAAAAAATCTGATTTTTTCGACGTTCGAGAGCAGCCAATCGAAACAAGAACAACGCCGAAACGAACATTAATAAATTCTTTGTATTTGAGATACCGATGCAAAGCTTGTATCACATTAAGACATAATAAGATGTATCTTTAATCTGACATTTTGCCTAACATTTACTTATTTCCGAACAAAAGAGACTTAATCAGCCGTATGGCCTTGCAACGGAAATGTTTATGTCACTGTAACAGATATAAAAACACCATTTGTCTACATGCTATAAGCCTACAATTAACAGGAAAGCCAAGTATCTGAAAACGAAAGTGTCTAACGTTTGATGCAAAAGCCGTTTAAATAATTCATATGCAATGCTAAGCCATTAAGGGTTTATGATATGTGAACTTTTTTCTGCATTGATCAATAAAAAGTTGCTTTGAATGAACCATCGACATAGATTCCAGAAAGAAAATGGTCCCTCTTGGGAACTTAAATTCAATTTCTAGTTATTGATATATACAATATCGTAAGTGCTTCACTGTATTTTGATATCAGTGGCTAGTGGCTAACTGGAACTGGCAGATTAGACTGCTGTGCTTTCTAACACTCGTTTGTACTGCCATTATCAAATACATTAACGTCTATAGCTCTACAGTAAATGAGTTTTCAGACGGTTAATAGACCTATTAAATGTGAAAACTTTCTTGGTTTGTTTGAGACATTTAGGAAAACTAGTAGGTATGAAGTTTTGATATCTCCACTTGGAAACGCATTTTTATATAGGATTGGACATACCATTCGCGCTCTGTATACACGATTATTAAAGGGGCAGTTGGCCTTTCTTGGAAAGTTTATTTCTTAAAATTATCCTAAATAAATATTAGTTTATGTCAAATGTATTATCTTCAGTAGTCAAACACCCGATGTATCAACCCTATTAGCCATAGAAGAAGAACAATTTATCATATACCAAGCAAAAACTACGGGCGGCTACACTTTTTAAATTTTTGAGAGATGGAAATGGATACACGTTGCCTAACCTATACGTTTGGAACTGCTACTTTTGATTTAAAAACATTGTCTTTCAATCGGTAAAACTAATCTTAAATATAGCAATAACAAAAAACGTACTGCTGTACTTTTAAAATCGGTAAAATTCACATTGGTAAAAATTATATAACGTTTTCCCATTAGCAACAAGCACAGAAGAGTTTCAAGAATATAATACCTCATATTTCCTCACATTCAAGACCTAAAGCCTACTTGTATAAACTTTTCACCATAAGTACTAAACCGGTAGTTTTATGTCTAAAACATATAAAAGATCTGCTCACAAAGGTCGAAAATGATATAAAACCACATACTTGTCATGACTTATTCATTAGATTTCTTTCCGGATTAATCAGTTTGATATGTCACAATACTGATCTGAAATGTCAATCTGGCTTTTAAAAAACTGCCGCAAACGATATGATTTACATTACCTATGTCTTAGGTTCGAGTCCAACCAAGTACTGAGCAACGTAGAATCTGTCCAACGTTTATCAAATCCTTTTTTTAAATAACAGTATACAACAGAACGGGGCAAAATCTCCCATTTACTAAAGCCTCCAATAGGTTTGCATTTAAGTCAGAGACGCAGAAAGATAAAATTTTAGTTTCCATCTGATTTAAATGAGATTGTTATAGTTCTAGCCTCTAATACTTCCAGGGATTTCATCGTAATGCGTGTATAAAGTAATAATGTAGAGATGTATTCATATTCATATATAGGATAAACGTCCCCCCAAGCGAATTTCAAATTCAATTTCTACTTGGCTATATTCTAAGTTGTTTCTTTTAGAATTGCATGAGTTTTGTAATTCGTTTATGTAGCAGTGTGAGCTCAGCGAAACCTTTCCCTAAAGTCACTATGACACGCAACTCATGCACATTTTGGCGATATCGGGGCATAAGAGGACACAGGCAATCACTTAAGCTTTCTATTTATGTATTAAATAATTATCATTATTTCCAATCGACTTCGATTAAAAAACTTTATATGGTAGAGTGCAAATCGTTAGTACTATCGATAGATATGCTTCATCTGAAAATGTATTATATTGACGAAATATTGGTGTGCGCCTGTGCCTTTAAAGAAAAATTATTCTGAAGGCTTACAGCAATGTCCAAAGTCCTGCCTCTGAAGGCTTACAGTAATGTTCTGAGTCCTGCCTCATGAATGTATACAACATGAGTGTCTTCAAAAGCCTCACTAGTAAATCTCGACTTTTCCAACGAAACAATTAAAACAAGAAATGATTGTGGTAAAGCGTTTTAAGATATTTTTTTGGAATAAAATTCTTTCGACTAAATTTTAGATTGGACCTCAAATATATTAGAACGACTCTCAACATGTAACCTTATGTTCAGAAATCACACAATGAGGAAAATCGGTAAGAGTTGCAATTAGATATTCATCAGTGGTCAATTGTAGTCCACCAGACACAGTAAAATAAATACAATTATAATAATGTTGATATCAAAGATTTTGTTGGAATGAATAAGAAAATAAATATGATAAATGTTAGTATACACATCCTCTATGAAGGAAAATATATATTTTGAATATCTGTGGTTGTTAATTACAATAGGAGACATTTTTGTTTGTACACTTTATGATTATATTATCTTTGTCTTCAAATGCTTGATTATTATATCACTATATAAGAAAGTAAAGATATCTGTCTCATCAAGTGTTGTGCCTTTGTCAAGAGAGAATATTAATATCATGTTTTTCCCACAAAATTCTTCATATATTTTGGTTATTAAATCGCTTGATTACACTCTTGGTTCCTCAATATCATTTCATAAATGCACCGTGATAATAATCCATGGTTTTCAATGTGTGTATTTATTGTCTGGCCCCTATCGAACATCTGTCATATCCAATGATAATGGCGGGCAAAGTAGCCCCTGGCTAAGACTGGTCAAACACAAGTCGAAGGAGCGTGTAATTACTTCTAAGGACCGATATTATTTATTGTGCTACTCTCGTGATAAACAAACGAGTTATTTACCTTGACCAAGGAAATGTTGTAAACATATCACACCAGGTGGAGCGCAAATAGCCATTACTCGTACAAACTCCACACACTGTTACATGTTGCAAGCAGTGTATGTGACAATGACCCATTGCTGAACTCCTTACAGCTCAGCTCGTGTTCTGTTTTTTCATTGTCTACTACGAAAACACAATACACATTATTCTTTGGTGTCAAAATACCATCTTACGTCGTAATATTGTTTTACCTCCTAACGCCATAATTTATTTATATTTATAAGTGTTATTCATATTGTGAGTTGAAATATGTCTCTGTATTTTTTTCGGCACCCACTCCTGATTATATTTCAATGGAATAAGAATTTAAACGTCAAACCCCTTTTCGTAAAATGCCTCAAATCACAGCTACTGACAGTTTGTCTTTGAATTCCACGAAAATATAAACTTTCACGGTGGTGAAATGATTGTTAGAATATTTAGAAAACAAAGTATATTCTGAAAAATCCGATTAATGTTACAAACACGATTTCATACTAACTGACGAAAAATGTTAAGAACGGGTTGAATTACCATAAAATCTGTAAGATTCATCTGATTTTGGAAGACACTAACAAGTCCTTCGCGAAATCCTTTGACGAACCTTTTTAGAAGAGTTTTTTTTTACCATTATAACATAGTTATCTGTATTGCATATTCAGTCGCCGATGCCTCCAAAGCCTTATTTTGATTTCCTGCCTCCACAAAGTTCATTTTACTAATATATCTGACATAAATATGAAAACTCGGCTATCTTTCCTACAAATCTGACATCCAAATAGCCTACGACCCTCCGACCTTCTATATAATCATGGCGAACTGGCCAACGATACTACAAGCTGTGGTACACATAGTACTAACTAATTTCCCGAATGCAGAAGCATGTCTCATTCAGTGCCAAGCAACATCAAAGAGGAAGCTATTGGACTTCTGGTATCTGACCATCGCTTCATCAGTATCTTGAATACTTGAACAAAAGATCAGTCACATGTGCAGAGATCATTATGGTGCCCCCTGTCTTGTTTTCCGGAATATCAATTTTGACCGATTTATTTATTAGTAAAGTTAAACTTTAATGGCAGTTGAAGTATAATTATGCGATCATCTCGATTTAAATTTGTGTTCATAGTAAAACAATAGAATGTCAAGATAATATCATATGTAAAGAGATAGAGGATATTTGACATTTCTCGTCGAATACCATGGATATCTCATCGAGTGAAGGAGAAATTTATATTTTCACGAGTGGCGTAGCCACGAGTGTAAATATATGATTTTCTACTTCACGAGATGAGATATTCATGGTATTCGACGAGAAATGTCAAATGTTCTATTTATTATGTTTCCAAAAACCCTGTAAATGACCCTAACTACATTGTATATGAATGGAGAAGCTAAAACGCTTTGCTAGCGCGGCTGTTGCATGACGTCATTCAATTGTTTCATGACGTCACAGACGACGTCATATGATTGTTGCATCATTTTACAGAGTAGAATACTATTTTTATTTCACTCAGTGAAAATATGGGTTTTATTTTCACCGATAAATGGCAAAGTTCACCATTCGAAATATAATAGATAGAGGATATTTGACATTTCTCGTCGAATACCATGAATATCTCATCGAGTGAAGTAGAAATGATATTTTCACGAGTGGCACAGCCACGAGTGTAAATATATGATTTTCTACTTAACGAGATGAGATATACATGGTATTCGACGAGAAATGTCAAATGTTCTATTTATTATGTTTCCAAAAACCCCGTAAATTACCTTAACTATATGAATGGAGTAGCTAAATCCCTTCGCTAGCGCGGCCGTTGCATGACGTCATTAAATTGTTTCTTGACGTCACAGATGACGTCATATGATTGTTGCGTTATTTCACTGAGTAGGATACCATTATTATTTCACTCAGTGAAAATACGGATTTTATTTTCACTAATAAATGGCATATTTCACCATTGAAAACATAATAAAGAAAAATATCCAGTAATTTAAATTCAACGAAATATCACTTATTTGCCCCCTGTCTCGTTTGCCGGAATATCAATTTTGACCAATTTATTTATTAGTAAAGTAAAACTTTAATGGCAGTTGAAGTATAATTATGCGATCATCTCGATTTAAACTTGTGTTCATAGTAAAACAATAGAATGGCTATTTTGACTGTTAAACATACCTTAAATGTATAGCTTTTAATTTGACCATTTAAGACATATCTATCTGAATAGTTTAATACGTGTAGAAGATATTTGATTTCATATACATAAAGACATTATGGGATTATTTTAGTTCATACGCATTCAGTATGTAGAGATCTGTATGGTCTGTTAGCTACACATATACATTATCCTTTAGCAAGATGAACAAAAGGAGAATATGCATTGGCTAGTAATTTACTGTATCTCTAAGTCAAATGCTACTGATATCTAAGGTTCAGTTCCATTTAAAACATCCATTTCGCAGATTACTATGTTTGAAGTCAACATATTATCTGCTTTTCTCTCAGTAAGATTAATGAATAATGTTAATCGTGTAGTTTACAGATTCATATCAAACAGGATATGCAAATATAAAGAGTTGCATTACATCATCAATGAAATGTTCCCCGATAACGTCAGACCCACAAGAACAATCTGCTAGATATAAGGGGACATACACTGCCGGCAAAATTCTGTTGGGTTTATTGATATGTAGCTTATCAGATATAAAACCATGTTTACATGCGCAACTTAAATCATGGTTGAGAGGTAGGAGATATGCAGTGTAAAACTGCAAGAAGAAGTGGCGGTCGTTATAGGGATGAGGTTGTATGGGTGTACTGACCTTCCGTTGATATGATGGCTGTTGGCCTTTGAAGTTGTAATTTAGAATTGTAATCTTCTCAATAACTCGGATCCGGGAATGTTAGATCAACAGGTTGATATTGATTGAAATCATTGTAGCATCTGAAATAAGGTCGATATAATTTTCACACATTCAGATTCAATTAAAAAAAACAGGAGCGCTTTTGACCAAAACCGCAATCAAATGACCAGTTATAGTTTATCATTTTCTGAGTTAAACAATTTAAACAGGTAAGTAACATACTGATAAATATTATCGCTGAGCTGATCTTGACATTGGTATAGGACATACTCTTATCCAAAGTGAATCTCAAGGCCATGTGCTAGGTGAAGGTCGACACTAAAAAGAATGTGAAGGTCAAGCCAACACCTTATGTTTACGGTCTGTCACTCACTGTGGATGAGTGTCCACAAGGAGACGGTTATGACAGTCAACAGTGGTCACTCAGAGTCCGACGGGTAGTTAATCGCATCATCCTTCATCGGCTAGTCTTGACCAAGGGATCTGAACACAACCAGATCACAGCGCTTTGATGTCTAAGCTGTGTTACTCAACTCGCGACACCGATAGAGCTGATTTGGAGCTGCTGAGAGTTCTTGAGTATATGAAGTGCCCTTACGTGTTCATCAACAGCTAATGGGCCTAAACTCAACTCTTTAAGACGTCGATTGCTTGTCTTACCTTATAGAAATACACTGTACAATTGGAACGTTCCACGTTTGATGTAAAAGTTTGCAAGAGGATAAAAATGGCAAGATTTGTAATGCATTCATCGAAAAATATAAATTTAAAAAAATGAAAATACTTTCATCTATGAGAATATTGTACCTCTAAATGGTTAATAGCGGCATTAATATATATTTGATATAAGTGTCCTTTTTTGGAAATAAGGTAAATCATTTATAGAATCCTATTTCATCTACCGTATAGAATTGACGTAACTGTCTTGTATAGCAGAACTGAGTCTAAACAACTAATTTCGTTGACATTGTCAAACGTTTCCCTCTCACTGAATGCCAATGCTAAAATGCTATAACCCTGTCTAACCATGTAAAGCTAAAGCGAAGATTAGCCTATCGAATAGATAATATTAATATAAAAATCCCTTTATAGACCTTGAAATGGAACATTTACAAAAGCCTTGAACGTTTAGTGTGAAAAACAAAGGATACAAAGAAGTTGCGCTCAGAAATCCTGATTTCTTTATCACATACCATATATAAACAAATGATAAACAGGACTTGCAAAAACATGCTGAAATATAAAAGATGCAAACATTAACTGCACATTCAGACACCTATACAGACTGATACACACAATGCTGTATGAGATACAGAACAAGAATTAAGTACACATCACTAAATCCCCAGACATCTATAAAAACTGATACACACAGTGGTAAAATATGCAGAACAAGAATTAAGCTCACAATGCAAAACCCTCAGACGTCTATAAAAACTGATACACACAGTGGTAAGAGATACAGAACAAGAATTAACTACACATTACAAAACCTTCAGACACCTATAAAAACTGATACACACAGCTAAGAGATACAGAACAAGAATTAACTTCACATTAAAAAAACCCCAGACATCTATAAAACCGATACACACAGTGGTAAGGGATGCAGAACAAGAATTAAGTACACATTACAAAACCCTCAGACATCTATAAAAACCGATACACGCAGTGGTAAGAGATACAGAACAAGAATTAACTACACATTACAAAACCCTCAGACATCTATAAAAACCGATACACACAGTGGTAAGAGATACAGAACAAGAATTAACTTCACATTACAAAACCCTCAGACATCTATAAAAACCGATACACACAGTGGTAAGAGATACAGAACAAGAATTAACTACACATTACAAAACCTTCAGACACCTATAAAAACCGATACACACAGTGGTAAGAGATACAGAACAAGAATTAAGTTCACATTGCAAAACCCTCAGACATCTAAAAACTCTGATACACACAGAGCTAAGAGTAAACTTTTAAAAATGATTAAAATATTAACGCTGAGTAAGACAATTTCCTTGCAGTTCTTTGCATCAATGCTGACAGCCTGGTTAAATGTTTTTGGAGTCTCAAGGAAAAACAAAATTATGGATTAAATAACTGATCCATCATATAAGGGCAAATCCATAACGATTAATCTTTTTATTACCCTTTTCATCAGCCTTGATCAATCGGCTTGTCGTGCTCCCAGTTCTTGCACAATGTCCTTTAGCACAGTCCAATAGCTTCCTTATAAGTTTTGAGGAAAGAGGAAATCGCAATTTTAGAAGTATTTATTCAAGTGCAATTCAAACGTAGCGAGTTTGAGTTAAGGGGATACACTTTCCTTGGTTTTCTCTAAGAAGAGTAGTTTAGCGTTTATTCGTGTAAAAGGCCAAATCTCTGATTCGGCTTGCTTTAAAAGGATTTATCGCGATAATGTTTTCATACAAAACATCATCCCCCCTTTCCCTGTATCAGTTACTCCATTTTGACGTAGGAACCTTTCCTCTACTCCTGTGACCAAGAACTTAAAATCAACGAATCAGCTGCCGATATTGAACGTGTTTTTCATAAAATTCTTTTCTACATCTTTTTTTGGTGAACATTCGAATTCAAAGAAAATTGTAAATTAGATCTTCTGATTTACGAATCTTACCGAAAAACACATATATATGTCTGTTCAAAATTCGATTCCATTAGATCGAACAAATTTTATTATACAAATGGCTTTTCATTAGAAACAATCTTATATGGCCATCCATCTTTGGACGTTGTTACCAAATCTGAAATTCTAAAATCAGTACATCAATTTGTAATTGAAACTAAACGTTTTGACTAAGCAAATATGATACTGACTGCAGATATCAAAAATGTATTTAACCATCATCTCCAATTAATTTATTTAATAATGTTATCATTCTTAGACATGTTCACTATATGTTGTTCTTGTCATGATCATGTTCATATATTTGTTTCTGGAGCGGTCTTCACATGAGCTCACACGAGCTTGTTGACCAATCCATTTCATGTCTCTTTTTCATGAAATAAATACGTTTAAACCAGATAATAATATTACAGAGTAGTTATATCGATACTTTTCACTACTTTAAAGGGGCAGTAGCAAGTTTGATCTCACGATACGAAAATAAATGATTCCAATTGCAAAACAATGTCTTTTAATCAAAAGAAGCAGTTTTAAGAGGAATGCACCATGATTGGTTAGGCTACGCGAATCCATTTCCCTGCCTTAAATGATTAAAAGGTGTTCGTAAGCAGAATCAGAGGTCCTTTCTGGATATCTGATTATTCCCTCTACGACTACGGGTGATCGGGTTGAGTAATGAGATGTTTTGACCCTCTGAAGATATTTGGAATAAACTAATGATTATTGAGAACAATTTTTAAGAAATAATTTTTCCCCAAAAATGCTTCTGACCCTTTTAGTTTAGATTTCGTATCGTCAAAAATTAATCTTTCAATCAATTTTCATAAAAAATATTGCCTTTTGGAATCTTTTAGAATGACATTAAATTTAAACTGTGAATGTATGATGATGTTAGATACATTTTTTTAAATTCAAAAGAGTCATTAGTACAAAAGTATCATCATAAAAGAAAGAAAGTGATCAAATTTCAAAAGAGTGATGAGTTCAAAGGTATCATCCTAAATGAAAGTGAGTGATCAAATGACTAAGAACAGATGAACCTACGTTGAGTGGGAGTTTATGTGTCTGATGTGAACGAACATGTTAATTGTTTCTTTATTTCTGACTGATTGATCAAACGATAGGGTGACTGTTATCTTTATGACAGGAAATAGTAAATCGACAGCCTAGATACATACTGTACGTTCATTCACTGTCTGAGCTGTCATCAGATTCAGTATGCCTCAGTGGTACTAATGCTGCATACCAAAGGTTTGTTCATCATATGATTAATACAACAAAGTAGAATCATCATATAATTTGTACAACAAAGTACAATCATCATTTAATTAATACAACAAAGTACAATCACCATATAATTAATACAACAAAGTACAATCATCATTTAATTAATACAACAAAGTACAATCATAATATAATTTGTACAACAAATAACAATCATATAATTAGTACGTCAATTGCATTACTTTAAAGGCACCATTGCACGTTTTTAAAAAAACATTATTTAAATTTTCCCTGCAAAATGTTTTCTGCAAAATATGATTTCTTCAGATGGTAAATTGTCTCATTAGTGACCCCAATTGTTTGACTGGTAGAAAAAGATATAGTGTATCAAGCGAAAACTGCATACGACCAAGGTTGAGCAAATTTTAACCGTTAAAGGAAGAGAAATTTCAACCTTGGTACGTTCATAAAAGAAATCCTTAGAGCGATTAAAATTGATTGTCTTGCAATTGGTAACATTTAATTTCCTTTTCGAAAGATCTATTTTCCCAAAAAATATATACCACAGTGCCTTGAACTTGCAAAAGGAAATAAAATGAAATGATAAGATTTTCAAAATTCCAATTTCCTTTATTCTTGAAATCAAATACTCCCTATCGACGCAAACATGGAACTTCAACTTCAACTTCAACCTTGATTGAGTTTAAAGAAAAATAACTTATTTTTGTCTTGTTGATAAGTTATTGAATATTTCACTGAGAAAAAGTAGAAACCGAATTTCTAGAAATATTGACCCTGGGTCACTGAAACGAGCTGCCAAAACTGTCATAAATAACTGAAGGATATTACACTATGAGACGTTATGGAAAAAGTCCATCATTACTTCTTAAATTAAACCAAAAGATTCCCTTCCCGCCATGCAACGGTGCGACCATTTATTACCACCAGAGGGCAGAGGTAGCTCAAATTATTTGTTTCATGCATTATTTTGATATCACAATGGACGAATAGACACATGCTACAAATTTAATAACCGTAGACATTATCAGGCTTTGACGGGATCATTTATCACGTACGAGTTAAATGATTCTTTCTTTCGTTATGTATTTACTTATTCATTTCAGAAGTTTTTTTAGTTACAAGTTTTTTCTTCTTGATTACATTGGCTTTATTATGAATGACATAATTGAATAAGAAATTGTTTTCTCTCTCTACCATTAGTAACCTTGGCAATGACAAAAACCCACAGATTAAGCAAGGGACACACCAAGTCCAAGTTAAGTTACCCTAAATGAAATGTTAAGATATACCATTATGTATGAGTTAACTAGTGTTAAAACTGTTTGAGTAATGGAGCCCTGGAGAAGAAAATGTGAAGGGCCCTTTTACATTTTAGTAAACAGCTTATTCTTTTAGAGAAACATTAAGTTTTACTGAGGTGTTCCGAAACGGGTTCGACATTTGAATTCATCTGTCACATGAAACACATCGAAATGTGAAAATACCTTAAGTACATACCATACTTATATTTTAGTGAACATCGGTGTTAACCTTTCCGAGAAACATTAAAGGCAGGGCATTACAATGATTTTTGTTGGCATGTTCAAAACAGGTTCGGCATTTGTATTGATAAAATACAGAAAGGGATAAATGCACGCCTATTATAGCAAAATGTGCTCACACTCCTAAGACCCTTTGGTATAGCTGAGAACTTGGAAGAATACAATGCTCTGGTATCATTAGGGTAAAGCACGTTGAAAACGAAATGTTTGAAGACAACGATTCAACTCCTTTACTTGAGGGGTAAACTCACGTGAGTATGCCAGCCAAAAGCAGCAGGAGGGAGTGTTTGATGCGCACCAAGAGTCTTAAACATACACAACAGTCCACCGAGATAATCGATAGATTTTGATGAGTGATTAACGAGACCATAACACGATAACGCTCTCCTACGCCCGATCATTGAATTGTTTTAATCTATAAGGTCGGTCATATTTGTATCTCCAGCTCGTACCCTTACCCAGCTGGGACTTAACATGAGGCTTGTTACCGGAGACATTCTAACATCTATGCTTCTACTTCTCCTCCAACGATCACTCAGCTTGGAAACTCATTCAACCTCGGGTCCCAAATGGTCCTCATCTTGTTAAGTCAAATCGCACTGGTGTATTATGTTTCCGCCTTTAACGCCTGTTTTCTAAGTAGAGCAGATATCTTTTTTTGATATCTAATACGGGTCGCGGTCGAATGTTATAGGATCTTTTTCAAGGGTCTTGTTCCAAATATACTGATGCTTAAAAGGAGACATCCGTGAATATGTGTCTCTTTCAAGCGTCTTGTTCGTGTTTTCTATTGGATTTCCATTCTGTGTGGTTTTTATCATATCATCAATGTTCTTTGATTAACAGAATGTGTCTTGATTTACACCCATTACCTTTTACAAATATTTAAGTTAATTATCATTTCTAGCTGTATGTCTTATTTTATGCCTAGATTTGATTCTTAAGGCTGATAAAGTCATATACACTTTCATTCATTATAATCTTTCTCAAATGGTATAAAGTAATAGTATGCATTGATACATTTTACATCTGAATATTCATTAAATATATTTCCTTTTGCCCAATTCTTATCCCTTCTTTCTTTCTCTCTGTCTCTTTGTCTCTGTCTGTCTCTGTCTCTGTCCGTGTCTTTGTGTCTCTGTCTGCCTCTCTGTCTCTGCATGTTTGTTTGTTTGTATGGCTGTCTCTGTCTGTCTGTCTCTCCTATCTCTGTCTCTCTCTGTGTCTCTGTCTCTCTCTGTGTGTCTCTCTCTCTGTCTCTCTCTCTCTGTCTGTCTGTCTCTCTCTCTCTCTCTCTCTCTCTCTCTCTCTCTCTCTCTGTGATTCTTCAATGATTTGCTCAAAATCAATTGATGTTTTTAGATCCTAGCAGTTTTTATATCTTCCAAATTGGGGCAACCTCGACCATAGATAAACTACTCAGTATTTAAGTTTGTCGTTGCCTTCTTCAACCTTTACAAATGAGAGCCGTAATCTTTGATTCCAATGGACAGTTCGAGTGACAAGGGTAATACTGACAACTGATAGGGTTATTGAGGGACAGCATGCCTTGAGCTTCTACATAAAAAGCGACAGGGAACAGAGTTAGTTCAGAATCAATAACGACTCTGGAATAATTAGGAAGTTGACGGGCATCTATTATTGAATTTACCAATTTCATCAGTTAAAAAAAATCTAAGTATATTTGATCTATGATAATCGACGTTGTGTATTCTTGCAGCTTTCATTTAAGGTTTTGATGAATATTTGAGTTAAGTGCGTATTTTGAGAACAATACTTGTATCATTTCAAGATATGTCAGAGTTGAATATGTCTAACTTCTCTTAAATATGCATATTTATGATCTTGGGGTTAATTTCGAAACAAATTCCTTTATTTTTTATTATGGATGACAAAACAAAATTATTTTGAACTTATTTCAAGTTAAGATAAGTAAAAGCTTAATTAAGAAATAATTTCAAACATTTCTTATTATGAAACGGTCTCTTTTTAATGAAGACTTTTTAAAGTGTTTGTTACATGTCAGACCAAAATGGAGCAGCGTACCTGTCTTGATAGGAATGTTCATTTATTAATGATTTATCACAAAAGCGAAGATTTAAATTGGTTGCATAATGATCATACACAACAAAGCTAATTACTAAAGAATTGAAAATGGGATAAGGGTACTTACCACACAATAATTACGCTCATCGTCAGCCAAGGTCCCCGTGCTCTTCTACGCTACGCCAACCCAGCAAATGAGATATCCTTAAAGTCATAGGCTCACTTTTGCAAGGACATTTTAATTCACGCCAGGAAAATAGTTCATTACTCACATCGATCCTTCCCCTGGAGTTTGCTACAATTTTCAAAACTTTGACTGCATTCTAGACCTCCATTTTGAAACTCAAAACACCCTACCCATCGCCATTGTCGAACGACAGGGCTTACCACGTCATTTCGCAAAAGCCGTGACGTAGAACATATGAATACCCCAGCTGAATATGTGATGAACAAGGTTAATTCGTACCCTTTTTAAAGACAGGAAGAACATAAAATGGTGATAAACTCAATGAAGAATGCGTCTGTCATTAGTCTCGGCGGTGAAAACTAGATTTCCGGTATATCACACCTGCGATCGGGTGCACATGATTTGGTACCCCTCCGAGTCGAAATGGTTTGCGCCGATAAACAGTGTCACCCTTAACTATAAAACGGGTGTAAATATGAAAATTATTGCAGGCGTGACAGGAAAAATTAGTGTAAAAGATAAGCTTTTGGTCGTGAAGTATGATGAGATCAGTTTAGTTGCCTTGCAAAAGTGATACTATTTTTTAAGAACCTTAAACTTATCGTGAACCATCCTCGATTATGAAAGTTGATTGGAGTCCACATTTTCCTGATACAAAGTACCAAGGGTATCACAATGTTAAATGAACATTATGTTCATGGCGATCAAAGATGACCACGAACGGTCCAGAGACAATGAAGGTCCTTTAACAACATTTCAACGATCACATACCTTACACATCTGGACTAAGTCTGTGTGTCTGTCTGTTTTATTCGCCAACGATTTAGAACATTCGAATATCCTGAACGCTTAATAGTAGGATAATGGTTTGACTAGTATGTAATCAAAGTCAGGCTACGTCATCGGTACTCTGGCTTTGTGACGCCGCACAATATGATTGGGATGCACAACTCAGTCACATTTAAATATTCTGTAGCCATTAGCTCTCATTCCGATTTTTGTACTATAACAACTTTAGATGCTACTATAAGGTAAATGGTGTATAGCGAATGTCTGAATGGAGTGGAGTCGATCTGCAGAGAACACATCCCTAAACTAGTGTCTTGGGCCTCACCAATTCATTGTTGCTGGCAGTGTAGATTACATCTATCATTCTCGTCTTTCTTGTAATGCTCTCTGTTTACAGAATGATCTAGCTGAGCCATATAATTACAGTGGACTAATGTAGGATTTTTTGAAATGACATTGATGCACACCATGAGTGGTCCGATCTAAGTTACTCCAGGGGTCATTGCATACATGTTGTATGCCAATTTCTGTATTGCTGTTAAGTTCAACCATTCATATGCCAGGCGAACTAAGCCAATATTGAGTGTACCCTACTTATCATCATGTGCCATCTTCATTACTATCCAAGCAGGGTACCAAATAAATTTTGGTAAACAACGCTCCAACATACTATAGTTCATTCAACACTGAAATGTTCTTTGTTCGGATATAAAATATAGCACTCCCACGCAAAATGTCCTTCTATGGTAAATCAAGAATGTCGTCGGAAATGAACCGTATGTTTCCAGGGTACAATGAGCGATGATAGTAGGTTAATTTACCCAGATTTCTGTCATCAGTAGAAGACGTTGTAATGAAAATTCACGATCCTCTTGTAGGTATGATAGCACATCAAGTGGTAAAAGTTTATGTGGGTATGGAATGACAATGTAATGAATACCGACCACCTGTTTCAGGTATGAGCCACTCACACAGCGCATCCTACGAGCGAGTTCTCGTTGTGTTAGGACTTCTCCTTGTCGCCGTCACCTGTTTAGTACAGTCCAGGAAGATCGACTGCACGTAAGTTACATTACCTGACTCTTTATTTTGGGAATGTCCTTACTTTCATGTTGTGTATCGTCTACAAACTTATTGTTTTTTATCGGACATCTTTTATTTTACTTTTTCATCGTAAACGAATCTAACTTTAACTAATTTTTTAAATTTTTTCGCTTTTACTTTGTCATTGTATACGAATCTGACTTTATCTGTTTTGACACTTTTTATTTCATTGTTTTAATCGCATACGAAGAATACATATCTTACTTTCCCCGCTGGAACATCTTTACTTTTACCTTATTTATAGTGTACAAATGAGTACGAATCTGACGTATGACTAATACGCACCTTACTTTCCAGTTTGAACATCTTTACTTTTACCTACTTAATAGTAAACAAACGAGTACGAATCTGACGTATGAATGATACGAATCTTACTCTCCCCGCTGTAACATATTTTCTTTTACCTTTTATTCTAGTATACAAACGAGTACGAATCTGACGTATGAATGATACGAATCTTACTCTCCCCGCTGTAACATATTTACTTTTACCTTTTGTTCTAGTATACAAACGAGTAAGAATCTGACGTATGAATGATACGAATCTTACTCTCCCCGCTGTAACATATTTACTTTTACCTTTTGTTCTAGTATACAAACAAGTACGAATCTGACGTATGAATGATACGAATCTTACTCTCCCCGCTGTAACATATTTACTTTTACCTTTTGTTCTAGTATACAAACGAGTACGAATCTGACGTATGAATAACACAAATGTTATTTTCCCTGCTGGAACATTTTGACCTTTACCTTACTTATAGTATACAAATGAATACAAATCTGACTTATGAACGTTTTTACCCTAATCATGTTTGTCCTTAACGAATCCGCTGGAAAATCTTTACATTAACTTTTTTTATCGTATAAGAATTTGAGTTTTTGCCGGTCTCTTTGACATATCCTCATCTTTAGCTTGTTATCGTATATCAACGAATATGTTTGATTTTGGAAATTTTCTTTGATTTGGATTACAGTATACGAATATTACGAGTCTGACTTCCCCTGTAAAGAACACCTTTAGTTTTATCTTGCTATCGTATACTGATATGATGGTTTGCGTGTTGAATCTTTCCTTTTCACATTGTGTTTTCCGATTAAACATTTATCTTATCTGAATTTATTTACGCTGGGACATCATTTCTTTTATCTTGTTATCGCATACGATTTTGACCTTTCCTTCTTTGAAACACTATTAATTTTACCTTGATTTTGTAGGTAAATATATATTATTTTATCCGTTTGGTCATATTTTCTCTCATTTTGTTTATCGTAAAGTAATCTACAGAATATGACTTTCGCAAGCTTTTAAAAGCGTTTTACTTGCATTGGGCATGTATTTCAATGTGACAACTGCTCTCTTGATCTTTATGTTTTTGCACGATCACACATTTATACAAATGTCAAATACTTGAGAGCCTTTCACTTCAGTATACTTATCTAATTTAAATACTCATATACTTATAGAATCACATTACCACTGTCATATTCATGTTATTGTGATAAAAGGAATCCTATTGAAGTACTCATTAAATGCAAATAGGCAATTTAGATAACATAACAATGCTATTTACATGGTTCGTAAAGGTAATATGGAAGTAGGTATCTGTGAAAATAGAACAATTATATATTCAACAATAAAAGTTAATGACACCCCAAATTTCAATAGAATAGTACATATCTGTGAAAATAGAATACTTATATATTCAACAATAATAGTTAATGACACCCCAAATTTCAATAGAATAGTACAGAATAGCTAATGTTATGACTTATATAATGTTAATGATAAATTATGGTCGGGCTTTTTCGTTTTTTCAAATCGAACAACGTCTAGAAACAAAGTCACTTTTTTAGCCTTCTAAACGTTACGCTATGCATTTGAGTAAGTTTTCTAATAAGGAGATTCCATGAAAAGGACATCAAGATTTGCAAGATAATCTTTTGTTTCATCTATACACGACTAAAGAAATAGGAAATTTATGGATTTACAACTTCTTTACTGCAAGTAATAAAACTTCACCGAAACGTCACATCTCTTTGTAAATTCATCAATTTCCTATTTCTTCATCATGCAAACTTCTAATTTGCCATTCAAAGAAGCAATATACAACTTCCTTAAACGAACGTAAAACTCAAGTTGAGCGAATACATATCTTATCCCTAAATGTAAGATATTGTGCGAAAGCTAATATAAAATTAGGAAAAAATTCAAGAAAAAATATTTACAAAAACGTGCATTAGCATTATAACGTGATAAGTCGGTTGAAAAAATTTCATGTTTTATTGTACTAAAGAACAATATGGAACTTAAAAATATCGTTGAAGATTTTTAATTGTTTTATTGCATTATTTTTCTTTCTATAATTCCAGATAGACAAGTACACAATTACCTGTATTTCATTCAAAATAAAAAGGTCGTAATCCACAAAATGAAATAAATTTGTTAAATTTTGTATCTCGTTTTATTTTAAAAATGATATCCCAAAAAGTTAAGATACCAACATTTATCATTGCTCCCGAAACAAGACTTTAAAATTATTCGAGGTATTCACAAAGCAATTTTAAAAAAAAATCCGAATATTTTCATAAGCTTCTCAAACGATTGATTTATACACATAACAATAGCTGGGGAGTTTTCTCACCGAAGAAAAGAAAACTCGATAAGAAACAGTTCGAGTGAAACTAAACCTCAATACAGTTCCTTACTTAAGGCGCACAATGGAATGAACTTTAAATTTGATAAACTTGTCATTAAGAGAAAATAAAAGCAATTAATTTGGGATTAATGTATTTCTTCTGGTATGAAATCGTTTACATGTACATTTGACATTAGCAATACACAAAGACGTATAATCATTTCATACTAATCAAGTTCATTTATAAGTACCCTCGTTATTTGCTTTCATTACTTTCATATTCGAATTATGATCAAACATAATTTGATGTTTGATATTTTCGTCCAAAAAATGTCTCATCGATTGAAGTTGAGTATTAACATCGATTTATGTGAAAAAATATCATTCATTTTGACGAGGTGTCATTTCAATGGTTTAAAAATAAAAATATTAAAATTGCCTTTTCGAAATTTTCAAATCATTCTTGTATAACAATAACGTCATTAAATGTGATATCATTTTACATTAAAAGAACAGTTATAAGGAAATGAATCTTAGATGAACATTTTAAATCTGCATTGTAAACTTAGCATTATCATTAAAGAACCACTGAAAGATAAAAATAAAATAAATGTAG
Organism: Phorcus lineatus; assembly: GCA_921293015.1. Taxonomy (NCBI): domain Eukaryota; kingdom Metazoa; phylum Mollusca; class Gastropoda; order Trochida; family Trochidae; genus Phorcus; species Phorcus lineatus. The sequence continues at coordinate 22,325,372 of OV121096.1, read as the reverse complement.
TTTATTTCGAAGTAGTTTACACTAGCTTTTGTTTTTAAGTCCATTATAGATAGAGGTTAAAACCCGAGGATTGCTTCCATTTTGAGAATATAAATTTTTGTATTACCCGATCGAGAGCGAGAATAAAACATAGATACGGGTTTGGTTAAATTCATGTCGAGCACTCGCGTGATAAACGGAAATGGCTATCTTCCCTGCTACAGTGACGTCACGAACCATAGTTGTCTTATGTCATAAACGACGATACGTGAACACTGTTGTCACTTCACCATATAATGGTAATACATTTGACAAATGAACTATGTAGACAATTATTTGATTCCTTTCGGATTTCAAGAACAAACAAAACCTTTTCGCTGTTTATCTCTCTGAATACGCTAATGGCACTATTGGAGGCAGCATTTTCGCCCACGATTATATGTATTACTGCCATCCTTAAAGGCACTAGTGCACGCTTTTACGGTTTAAATTGGCTATTTTAAGCTTTACGAGGACTTATGCATTCACTATAAATTTCTATCGATGCAATGAAATACTAAACAATCTTCACAATTTACCTGCAATCAACAATGAAAACGTTAAGACAGCCGCTGTCGGCTTGGACATATAAAAAACTATGGTTAACTGTGGACAAAACGGATAAATTATTAACACTTGGAAACGGCTGAACTAGTATTGTGTGCAACTAATGTACCTAAACTCTGAACTGAGAACAAATCATGAAACATGTTTTATGAAAGTAATGTTGTAAATTAACCGATTTAATAACACAGTACTAGCACTGTTATTAGATTGACCATAGCGGCTGCCGCTTCCGCTTTTCTGATTATGAGCAAAATTTTAATATTTCCGATATCGTAGTTCATGCGGATTTAATGTAACGTAACATTAAATACTTCCGGCCTTTAAAAATCCACTTTACTACCTGAATAGGTAAATATTTGTTAAATAACTTACGAGGTAGATTACTTGAGTGAGGATTGTGAGTAATATGGATAGATATGCAGTATCTGTGAATTCGTTGTGTTTACGAAATATTTGCGTGCACTAGTGCGTTGAAGGGATCTATAACACGAATTTAGTTTCGCACTCAAATTGTCTATTTTTAGGCTTATAATGACCTATGTATTTACAAAAATAATTTACTGTTCTTCAAAATTTACCAGTAATCAATTATGGAAAAGTAAAGACGTCCTGAGTTTCTTAGGGATGTCGAAAATGTAAGGGTCGAATGTACAGAAAACAGGAATATTGATTGTTGTAACGACAGAACAAGGTTTGCATGCAGCTTTTAAATATAACTTAATTTCTTGACTGATTACAAAGTTTGAAACCTTTTTTTATCAAGTTGTAACTATAACTTCATCGATTAATTATACACAGTAACTGAATTGCGATTACATTAACCAAAGTGGCTACCGTTTTCGGTCTTCAGATTGTATGTAAAACATAGAATGTTGATGATATCGTAGTTAAAGCGGTTTTAATGCATCGCTGCATTAAATTACGGTCTTTTGGAATTTACCTTATAACTAGAATATAAACTTTACAAATAACCTTTGTGGTAGATTACATGTGTGGGGATTGTCAGAGATCAGCATCATTGATGTTTTATTTATATTTATGAAAAATCGGTGAGCGTCAGTGCCTTTAAGATGGATTAAAGTTATCTCAGTTTGTATACGATTGACGACATTCTTAACATTAATCTTTACACGTTAGGAATAACGACCCTCTTAAATGACTTTGTCAACGCCTTTGGTTAATTGTGGAATGCCATCGAGAAAATAGATGCCTTCAAGGGCGATAAAAAGTTTCCTAGACATTTCATTATGGCCAGAAGTATCATATTAGCCATAAGAAAGTAATTTATTAGTCTCAAATGTAAGTCATACAAGGTTGTTTTATTATATCTCCTTAATCTTTCCACTTTTATACAATGTGAAAAACACACTATTTTGATTTATTTTAAGTGAATGTGTATTTAAATATTAAATGTCCAAGTTAAGTGTCCTTTTGTAGACGAATGTGATGTTTGTTTGACATTTAAGCAGTCTTGGTATTGGTGACTTCTTCATCGCATTGACTTAAATGGTTGTCGCCATGTAATTATTCGCTTCTATACCTTTTGAAGTAGCTATTAACTATTTATATGTTAGACATTAGATAGTAGGATGATAGGGAGGTGTTTTGACCATTTAATTGAATGTCACGACCTATACTTTTGTACAGCAACAGTCGGCCACCGAGCCTCGACTGGTATGGTCAGGGTTTTGGTGTTTTGACTGAATGTGTGTTTCACACGAAACTGCATAATTTGTACTTTTGCAGAAAGTGTGATCCAGTGTGAAAGTGTGTTTATTTTCATACTTCAAACCAGCGTTTATCACTTTTGTGAAATTATCAAAAATGTGCATATTTAAATCACAGGTACCACTGTTTAGGCAGACTCTTTAAAGAGATTATCACAAACCGACATCATTGCTTTTTGCAAGCATCCCTAAGATTTTCGTGTTGATATAAAAAGGGGGAAATTCACATATTTTTAACCCTGATATTTTTTGATAAATTTGAAATATGTTTATATCTGATAACGAATATCCCATAATGTGTCAAGTTTGAATTTCAGACGGTTTGTGTTCGCGCCCAAATGCCGTGGTGTAGCAGCGAAGAGGGCTGAAGCCGCCATGATTAATCCGGAAAATGGCAACCTACACTCTTTAAGCAAAGAGTAAGTAATATGCCAATATCTAACATTAGGCATACAAACATCCTGCTTCAACAGCGTAATTGAATCCGCTGAGCTCCTTCCATATACCCTCATATTCTTTAGGCCAAAAGCCTCGTATCGCTAGCTTTCTAAACAGCCAGTGAGACGACTCGCATCCAGCAACAACGGCACCACCCGGATGGAAAATTAAAAAGAGTAGCTTCGAGCTCCTTGGATGACGACATTTCATTGGCTTAAACAATGACAGGTGAGCACAGCCACGAACATCAAGCCGCGCCAGCCGTACGAAAGAGATCAGGGTATATGGAAGGGCTGGATCAGCGGATTCAATTACGCTGATGCAGCAGGATGGCATGAAAAAAGTTAACTCGAATTCCAACTTATTTGGAAGAACAAACGGGTTACAGTGCCTTTTAAAGCATCTTTCCCCCTCAAATGGATATATGTTATGTCAAATGCGTTGGCACTTTTCGTTTGAACACTTTTTAGTCATTTCTGGTAGGAATATGGATTCGCGTAGCTTAACCAAAGGTTTTAAGTCCGTTTTAGAACTGCTTCTTTTGGCATCAAAAGATTGTCTCGAACATTGCTAACATTTGTTTTTGTTTCGTGAGATCCCTTTGTTTAACTGAAAAACCGAGCTACTGTCCCTTTAATTAAAGAATTGCTTGATCATTGCAGCAGGTCTCTGATGGAGGACTGGGAGGGAGATGACAGTGGACTGAACGCGTGGCAGAAACTGCAATACCTCCTCAACAGGGTCGCCTCTCAGAACTCACAGGACTTGTCTGAGGTGAGGTGAATCATCAAGGGAAATCTTTACTCAATCGTCAAAGGTCATCCATCATATTCAAAGGCTGGCACTGAAAGATCAGTTAGAAATTGTCCCAAAGCAAGAGTATCTTAGAGAATAATTTTAATCGATGGAAAGTGCGTACGGAGCGACTTTATATTTATAATATCCGAGCGTGAGCGAGCGAAAATTGCAAATATGGACTGTCGAGTTCTAATTGTTATATGACCCTTTCGCTTGCGAAGGTCTGGTAAAGTGACCTTTTTTATGAAGGCACTGACGACGAAATATCAATTTAAGAACATATGTGCACATATGAAAAATATGAAACTATGTCACCGCTTGTGTTAACTTACTGCTATAGGATATACGTTTGTTAAAGCCTGTCTGAGTGTCTTAGAGCATGAACTTTCGTAACATTTCTCAACTATAAAATAAAAGAAGACCACTCTGTTAAAACAATGTTAATATTGAATTGGATCGAATGCAGAACCTCTTTAACTCTTCAACTCGCAAATTTCCAAGCACTAGTCAGATGTAAGGGTTCGAAATAGCTTCATGACCTTGTTGTCTTAATATTTATTTTTTAATAACTGTAGTTACAAATGTTGTAAGATAAATCTGTTTAAGATTCGACATCCATTGGACAGCCTTGCAGCATTCCGGTCAATATTACAAAAGCATATTTCATTTAATATTTTTCTTAATAAATTCAAAATGAATAGGCCCTACAATCTTTTATGCTTTAATGATGGGTTTGATATATTTTGAACGATACTGTATGGGGAAAATGCATCCAACCATTTACCTGAAGTTATTTTCAGAAATTTACTACAAACAAATATCCGTTCCCCTCTTAGCATCAATCTATTTTCATCTAAGAATGTGTATTCATACACCATTTTCAATATTAGGATAAAGAAGTACATACGTCTTGTCACAGAGTACATATGCAACATTTGTTAAATCGTATTATTTGTTGATGAACATCACGCCCACCTTCTTCTATTCACATTTAACTAGTTGATCGATGGGGTCCGCTTATCAACATAATGTTCTCAAGCAATAAATGCAACCTTTCATATTCATATTTGATATAATAATCGTTATATTTGTCAAAGAACTAATCTTAACCCGTTTAAGTATAATGCGTTTTATCATTCAACGGACCATTCACATAAGCAAGGAGAAGGTCATTTGAATAGCTATTTAAAACCTCTTTTCTTCCTGATTGTTCACGAATTCTTTTCTGGTGGTTAAATATTGATATAAATGTTGGAAAATAATGATTAATAGGGATAATTGATCGTTCTGATTATAATAAAGTTGTCCAAATATTAGGAGCATGTCAATCGTACAAATGAACGTTGGATTGATTTTCTTGTATTGACATCAACGTGCAACACACTTCTTAGATAACCAAAAATGATTCAAAAAATGTCTTTTGTAATACATCTCATGCCATTTTTTTATCAAAGAATTTCTAAAAGAAGAAATGATGTATGCTAGATAATTATTAAAAAAATTTAATTGGAAATTGTCAAACATTTGTTTTGGGTTATCTTATCTGGGGGTTTCTAATCGTTATTTTAATTGTTTTGAAATGTAATGAATTTTAAGAGAGATTGATATCAATTGTTATGATGAAAATCTACTTTATTATTTTGATTATTATCCCTTTTTAAAAAAATGCTTATAAACCATTGATCATATTTGATACAAGGGTGTAATGCAAATGTTGATTAAATTTATTTATTCAATGTGTCAGAGTTTCAAATCGTTAAATGAAAAAAAAGAAGATTTTTGTCGTTGTTAAACATGAATTGCGTATAATAAAAAGGTAATCATTGTTCATAATCAAAAGCACTTTAAATTAAAATTAATTAAATAGGGCAAACCGAAGTCTTTGTCCAAGATCGTGCTTTTGATTTGTGATTTGAAGATCAATGTTCAAGCTGCTTAATGATAGATACATCAATAATTTAGAAATAGAATAATTAATGAATTTTGCTGCATACAAGCGCAATACATTGTTCAAAGTAGCAACTATTGAAGATTTTAAATTCAAACATAAAAGAGATCTTTTGTTTTACTTTGGACTACATCATTACAATCCTTCACGAAACAGTTGGTAATGGTTAAATGTTTGGAGTAAGTATCTGTTTTAAATGATGACAGTAGCGGGAAGAAAATTTCTACTGGAACTACTTTGCATATGAGTGTCTTTGAAGCGGCGTCGCTGATTGCACAACTAACTTCGATTGCGTCCAATCGGACGTCTCCATTTACAGCCCAGAAAAAGGTCGAGTGAAAACAGAGGTTAGCTTAGGAGGGTATAATTTGAGATACCTCTGTAGGGAGATAATAATAAGCAACTTGTTATCTGAATATTGAAAAACTGACAGAGCGATATGACAATCACCATACATTGAAGAGCCACTCCGTGATTTTCATAACATATTATTTATTGATACGAACCTAAATGTCATATGTGGTGATATAAAATCAAAACATCTTAACTTTTCATGTCCAAAAGACATATATAATTATGACAAATACTGGTTATCCATGAAAATAAAAAAACAGCCTTATAAATGCACATGTACAGAGATGTAGATATCACGTCCAATATACAAGGATACTAGTTATATATCCTACAAACGCTTTCAGCTCCAAACTGCCCTCCTGGCTATTTTAGATAAGTCTCCAAATTTACGTTTGACTATTTGACGCGCGTCATTGTCCGGTTTTCGATCATAATTGCGACTTTCTACCTTCATATTGTCACTGTAAAAAATCACCAAATAAGCTTTAAAATGTGTCTTTTTGGTAACAGTCAATACTTCGCGATCAAATGACAGCATTGTTTGGCATATATGACTCCAATAACTCACGGAGTAGCTCTTTAAAGCTTACGAAACAAACAGGGAAAAAGCGTAGCAATAAGATATTGTGAAGTTAATCATACATCTCCAATGGTAAAAAACCATTACCAATAAAAAAAAGGTGATGTAGCAAGAAAGTCATCTTAACAATGTAAAACTGTCACAACTTTTGTATAATTAAACTAAACGACGTAGCTTAGATTATACTTGTCATTAGTATTTATATTAAAACTGATAAACGTTAGTTTTTATTCAGTGCCTTAAACCAAACGTGGCCTAGTAATATTTTCACATGAATACATAGATTTCAAACTGTTAAGGGCAATTTCTCTATAGCGGAGATCATTGTGTCACGAACAAGCCTAAGACAATATCGGACAGTGACCATGACCTTCCGTTGCGACGGTAGACCGATGTCGCCTTGCTTACTCGCCTTGAAAAAATAGAAAGCCTTTGATGTCGTGCGGTCCTATTACATAACCGTTTATGAATACGAGAAGCGAAACATACCTCAGACACGACATGAGAAGTGAATGAAAGAATCAATGGAGTATTTTGCGATGTATGATGGTAGTCAACATTACACAGTGACTTCAGAGTCCCAAGGCAGCGATAGGTCAGGGATCAGACGAGCAAGTTTATTACGAGTGCCATTTATAAACGTCAACCATTCTGGCTGTTTGCGTCGTTCACGCTTTGCCGGGCTAATTGTTATCCCGTAGGCAAGGGTTCAGCGAGTAACGGGATTATTACCGTGCTCCATGATGAATGTTTACAAGCTAAACATGCCGTGGAGAGAGGAGCACGTTTTATTGAGTTTCCCTGCTATCGGGGATTAATTACAACAATATAAAACACCACACATTGCCATTGGAACGTTACATCAGAATGAAATTACGAGTAGATTGTATAATACTGTACAAATAAAGTAAATGCTATTTACGATTTTGAAAATTTGTTTTGTCCGTTGCGGGATTCGAACTCATACCCTGAGTTCAGCAGCTATTGTCAACACTGATTGTACCAACATATTTTTTGTGTTTTCGAGTGACGTATATGTTTATGATCACAGCGGCCGATCACTTACTATCACAGTTTTAAATTCGCAACGAGGCCATGTTACCATTAGAAAGTTATATTGCTAATGAAATTACAAGAGAATGAATTATACTACTTTGTTATCGCATGAATATATTATAAGTTATTACATTCCGTCAAGGGTGACATACGGATATATTATTCCCGCGAAAGGTTTTATGCAACGAGCGGAACCATCAGAATAAACAGAGAACAGAATTTGTCCTTCAACCAGGGCAATAATGTGTTTGGCGCTATGAGTGGTGGGAAATTAACGCATTATAAGTATCCTTACCATAATCATTTTCAGTTTCTTTCATGGGTAATTTGAATTTGAAAGGTTACATTAACAAACCTACTTAGTTATTAGTTTTATAATGAGTATATTGGAATTGTATTTCTTATATTATTCTCTTAGAGAGAAAATATTCACCCAAACGATAAATAAATCTATATTTGAATCATGGACGACAAAACTTGGGCAAAAAGTTTTTTAAAAACCCTAGTTTGCCGCCTCATTAAAAAAAATCTATAAAGACTGAATTCATTCTCTATAAGAAAACCATATTTAGTTTTGTTCATTAAAGACAAATCAATTACATTCTGATCATGTTATAAAGCTACATTTTGCGTACTGGAAAACGGATTTGAGATATAAAAATGTATCTCTCAATACTGAAATATGAATGTCTCCTTCGATATTTATCGTAATTGTTTATATCATGGCGTTAATTTACGATTTAAACTTTATGTTAATTTTGAACCATACAGATATGGTATAGTTAAACTCGTTCACCTAGAAAAGGGGTAAAAATCTGATTTTAATCATAAGTTTCAAATCTTTGTTTTTCTTTTCCAGGGTGATGAGGATCTTTGGGAAAGACTTATGGCGTCCCGCTCATTACGTCACTGAGTCACGTAATGCTGTGACGTCATTACCAAGTGCCCTGTGTCACAGTTTGCAGCTGCGCAGAACAGAACCCCAGTCAGAAAGTGTCTATTTTCTTGAAAACAACACCTATATTTAAATGAACCGGAAGTAATATATTTGAGTAACGTGAGATTAAAACTGCGTGCCGAAGTATTGGATCATATTGAACTTGGACTTCCGATAGTGAAGGATGTTGTGATGACAGCCAAATAAATGATCAACTCTTTACATATCTTCATCTTCTTGTTTTATGAATAATGACCCTATGTTGGGTACTTGAACACCATGGAAAACTAAAGGAAATATTTACAAGTTGTCTTGAAGAAAAGGTTACATTGTTATTAACTGAAGGGAATAAATTTTCAAACAAGCAATTTTCATATTTAAAGAGCCACTCCGTGATTTTCATAACATATTATTTACCTTTGATAAGAACCTAAATGTCATATGTGATGATATAAAATCAAAACATCTTAACTTTTCATGTCCAAAAGACATATATATGACAAATGCTGGTTTTCCATGATATTTAAAAATAGCCTTATAAATGCACAGAAGTGTAGATATCACGTTCAATATACATGGATACTAGTTATATAACCTAACAAACACTATCAACTCCTCACCGCCCTACTGGCTGTTTTAGATTAGTTTCCAAAATTACGTTTGACTATTCGACACGCGCCACTGTCCAGTTTTCGATCATAATCGAGACGTTCTACCTTCATATTGTCACTGTATCCTAAAAAACAAATTAGCTTTGAAATGTTTCTTTTTGGTAACAGTCGATACTTCGCGATCAAATGACAGCATTGATTAAGTTTGGCATATATGAGTCCAACAACTCACGGAGTAGCTCTTTAAAGACTCTTACATGCAGTAATTGGTAGTCTTTTTTATGACAAAATATGATAAATAACTAATACAATGTACACCCGAGAATCCCAACTAGCCAACAAAAATCGATTCAGCATATTGTACCTACCCGGTACCCCCCGAGCGGCATTACTTGCGGCGGGACAAATGACTGCCTATGTTAGACCTTGTAGCATTTCCCTATTCTTTCTGTTCTTGTTCTCGAGGCTGCTACAATGGTTCTCGATATTCAAATGAGACATCCTGTAAAAATGGCACCTATTTGCCGAAGATTGCGCTTCACTCAAACCACGAGTTATGGAGCTTAGCGGCAAGGTTTATGTCAGCCATTGATTAAGACTGGCACGAGTTATCGCAATGTACATGTGGGAAAAACTTGCTTTTATCAACGTGTAATAACTTAAGTAATTAAGTTATGTCAATCCTGTATCTATATTTCAAAGTCAATAAGTCATATAACTTACCAAAGAAGTTCAAACAATTCCACTCTTCAACTTCTCACTTTAGAATGTAAGAAAGAAAAGTGTGAATTTGACGAATTTGACGAGCTCCACTTTTTTCTATCTTACCTGTGAAGAAATACATATTTTAGAAATTATCGAGAAAGTGCTTTTCGACAGATTTCGTGTATATTTGAATATTTGTTTAGTTCAACCTATGAAAACGATAAAGCTGTATGGGTGCAAAATTGTAGGTTTTGTAATTAGATCAGATCAGATATTCGCACCCACTATGAAGTAATCAAAGAAGAATGGAAGATGTTTTCTGGTGAAATTAACACTCAATTCCACATTTGATGTAGACAATTAGAGATTTATGGAAATATTAACAAAATTACATATGATCTATCTATTCTTGGACTCACAGATAAAATACCAGTTATAGAATCAATATTCCTGTCTTATTTCGTCCAGTATGTTTGAAAATGTTTTAAAAATTATAAGTTGGGAAGTGAACTTAAACAGCTGAAAGTATTGACATCTTTACTTTTTATTGGTTACAGTGTCAAAAGTTTTAACTGATGGTTTCAGGTCGTTTATCAAAAATTCAAAAAACACAAAATTTAATGTCAAAATTACATTTTGGGGAGCGCACTTCAAATCAATATCGATACAAATTTCACCCTATGTTAATGTTTCTCTCTTGACAAGTCACCCCTGGGAATTTTCATGAAGGATATTTGTACTCCTCGACTCCTGTTATAAAACAATAACCTACTGAAACTGCTTGATACGAGATGTTGAAATATGTTTATGTTAATTCTGATTCTTACACAGTCCCTTTAAATGCATGCTCTGAAAATTAAAATTTGAAATTTAAAAGGAAACCTTTTATCCTGATCGTGCATAGCATATTCGTGATCTGTTGTTCCATGCCTTGTAACGAATCACACTTGATTTGTTGTTTCTACTTCTAAACGCCAGGGTATACAATGTTAAAGAATATTTAACATTATTATTTGAACACAAACGTATATTAATTTAGTTTGATTGATAGAGAATCCTTAATCATGATTCTACGCTTTTATGTTCTTAACTTTAACTTTTACATTGGTCCCAATTGAATGCTTTCGTGTCTTAAACAATAGACATTTAAAAATCCAAGATAGCTGAGAATAAAGACTAAATATCGCGTTTAGTAAAGGATACATTTAGTGTCAATATGGCTAGGAACGGAGCAATTATTTTCAAAATGTTATCACATTATCAATTGTTATGAAGTTAATTGCTGAAAGACATGTTGCACATTTACTGAGTGAAATAATGATGATGATGATGATGATGATGATGATGATACTACTACTACTACTACTACTACTACTACTACTACTACTACTACTACTACTAATAATAATAATAATAATGTTGTTGATGATGATGATGATAATAATAATAATAATATTAATAATGTGGACATTCATAAGGCGCCCTTTCCAAATACTCAAAGCGCTACCTACATCTGGGTGAAATAAATTGATTTCGAAAAGAAAACTAATTGTTACCAATTGCATGACGATCTTTTATATCAACGAAAGGAGTTGTTTATCGAAAATACCAAGTTCATTTAAGCTACGTCAATCTATTTTCTTAACGAGAATGAATGAAAGGTGTTTACTCTAAAATGGGCGCATGCTGTTTTTTCTTGAAACGTGACACGTTTTGTACGACTTGGGGGAAATTTGCTTATATGTTGCGATATTCTTAACAATTGCCATTGGACTATTCATCAGTAAACTTTTCTCAAAATACCCGCCCCACCCTCATTGTTATCAACCAATAACCCATTGATATCGATACGGGGAGATGGACACTTGAAAAACGTTGAATGTAAACATTCTTTTCAGCACATTTTAAAGAATATGAATTTGAAATTCGAAAGAAAAACTTCACTTCTAATTGGGGCTGGACATTAAAATGTAAGCTAACATCTAGAATTGCAATTCAATTTTTTCAAAGGCAAGATTAAGCGTGCCGTGACACGTCAATTGAGAGGCTCGCGGGTCCATTCGACGTAGTTGTTTCATTTGCTTATACAAATTAAGGGCGGGTAATTTCATTAAATATTTTCCTGATGAAAAGCCCAAGGGATGATAAAGTGTGGATTATCGGAACATCAGCTCTGGGGAGCCGAGAACGTACAATGTATGTATGAAAAATGTAATATTTTGTGTCGTAAACAAATACATATGATTAATTCATATGCGTTCAATCGGAGACAGCATGCAATTTAAACTGGTAGTTTTACTCTAATTAAAACATATAAACACATGCAAGTTATCCTCAAAACAGTGCTAGGAGGTTCCTCTTATTATTAAACATGATTCAAATAGAAAGGGTCAACAGATCAAGTTAAAAATTCTCAAATATTCCTGCGACGCAATGGTCAAAGGCACAAGGTCAATAATGTTTTTATTTTCAAGGCTCAATGGTCTTGTGACAAGCGATATGCATGCATAGTAGTAATGGCCTGTCCTTGGTAAACGCATTTTTGCGGGGGTTTTTTCCAGCCCCAAAATTCTAAAAAACAGACAGTTGGTCACACTGACATACATACAAACGCTCATGCGTGATACAATATGAAACAGCTCTTAAACATAGATAGATTTCTACGGTTTTCGAAGCTTCTTTCGTTCTCCGTCACTCAGGACTTAGTGTTCCCATACTCTGTACAAGACACCGTCACTCAGGACTTAATGCTCCCATACTCTATACAAGACACCGTCACTCAGGACTTGATGCTCCCATACTCTATACAAGACACCGTCACTCAGAACTTGATGCTCCCATACTCTATACAAGACACCGTCACTCAGGACTTGATGTTCCCATACTCTATACAAGACACCGTCACTCAGAACTTGATGCTCCCATACTCTATACAAGACACCGTCACTCAGGACTTGATGTTCCCATACTCTATACAAGACACCGTCACTCAGGAGTTAATGTTCCCATACTCTATACAAGCCACCGTCACTCAGGACTTGATGCTCCCATACTCTATACAAGACACCGTCACTCAGGACTTAGTGTTCCCATACTCTGTACAAGACACCGTCACTCAGGACTTAATGTTCCCATACTCTATACAAGACACCGTCACTCAGAACTTGATGCTCCCATACTCTATACAAGACACCGTCACTCAGGACTTGATGTTCCCATACTCTATACAAGCCACCGTCACTCAGGAGTTAATGTTCCCATACTCTATACAAGACACCGTCACTCAGGACTTGATGCTCCCATACTCTATACAAGACACCGTCACTCAGGACTTAATGTTCCCATACTCTATACAAGCCACCGTCACTCAGGACTTGATGCTCCCATACTCTATACAAGACACCGTCACTCATGACTTGATGCTCCCATACTCTATACAAGACACCGTCACTCAGGACTTGATGCTCCCATACTCTATACAAGAAACCGTCACTCAGGAGTTAATGTTCCCATACTCTATACAAGACACCGTCACTCAGGAGTTGATGTTCCCATACTCTATACAAGACACCGTCACTCAGGACTTGATGCTCCCATACTCTATACAAGACACCGTCACTCAGGACTTGATGTTCCCAAACTCTATACAAGACACCGTCACTCAGGAGTTAATGTTCCCATACTCTATACAAGCCACCGTCACTCAGGACTTGATGCTCCCAATTTCTGTACTGAAATTACCCGCCCTTGATTTGAATAAGTCAGTGAAATTGCTACGTCGATTGGACCTGCGAGCCTCTCAAAATCGTTTCACACCACACTTACGGAAATTGGCTTGCAATTCGTGCTCCTAGCTCATACTTTCATGTTTTCAGCAAATAAGGAGGGAAGATGTCTAATAAACTTCAAATTCGAATTTCTGGCTTTTAAAATTCATCGTTACGGAAGACATATTTCAGCAACTCTTATCAAGCAGTTTTATTGAGTTGGAGTTTCATAAGAAGACCAAAGGGCGTGTAACTTGAGTACAAACTTTCCTGATGAAGATTCCCAGCGGTTACTTGTGAAGAGTATAGGAAGCTAGAGCCGTGGGTGTCCGAGAATGCATTCTCTATTGAATGACAAAAATGATTACTTTGATTAAAACTACAACAAACGGGATAACTGTAATATCCCAATTCTAATAACTAAGAATATCTTATAACTAAATAGGTATTGAGATATGAATGGTATATAAAATACAGACAGCCACGCGTTAATATTAAAAGGACAAACATTGGGATTATGTTCGGAAATGCAGTTATCGAAGCGATGCTCTCGTGTTTTAATTGTATTGATTCACATTGATCTATTTCAATGGTTGTTGGTAACATTTCAAATTTTTACAGAGGAAGGCGGGTGTTTTTGATAAAAACACAAAAAGCTGTAAAGTGATTTAACGAAAATGAATGTTAATACCCGATTCTCAATAAACTAGGTATAATTAAGTTTCACATTTTAAACACTTTCACTTTCAAAAAATTAATTATCTAAATAACATTTGTTTACAGCAGCATTATTTCATCAAGATATTTCAATACAATTAAGCATTTCTTGGATACACATAATTTGATTTAAAAGCAATAACCTTAACACTTAATTTAAGTAATTTATGTTTGTCTTTTATAAAAAGGGGAACATATATGGAACTATGATAATGAAACTGAAGAACTGAATGTCAATTTGATGATAAACGTTAAAAAACAAGAGAAATAACGTATTAATGAAAACACAGGGGAGAAGCAGTTTCCTTGTATAATCCCAACGTGTGTTTGAATCCTCCGATTGCTCACAATAGCCGCTTTAATCAGCTGCAAAACCTTTGTGTGAAGAACACGCAAACTAGCTATATGGCATTCTTCTTGTACTCTCATCCCATTTCAATCTTTGAAATTAGATTTCCAAACAATAAAAGCAGAGACGAACCTTGAACAAAAGAGTCTTTATATGGACAGAGATTGTAAAAGATTTGGAAAAACTAAAATAGACAGCATTGCTGTTTGTTCTCAGAGGCCTTTGATGAAATTAATCCCGTTAATTTGTAGTTTCAAGCCCCTGGTCAGTTCGATATCATTAGTGTGATGCAAAATGTACGGAATTTTTTTTTTATCTTAAAGTACCAGTTTGAGACAATTACCACTAACGCACTTCCAATCTGTCTATATCTACCTTTTACAGGTAGATGTAACTTTATATTGAAGACTTGCAATGAACAAGTTATTCTTGATATGAAAACGTAATAAAATAGAGGAAATTAAGAAATTGAATGTTGTTCATATAGAACAAACACTTGTTTCTAAACAGGTTATGTTTAGGGTAAGCGTAAATTCAAGGTTAAATATTGAACAAAGTCTGTGGGTTTCACTATTTCTTAGACTCATTGCGCTCGTACACTGTTCCCAAAACTGTCATACCTCAATCCGATTTGTTAACTATGGGTCAACGCATAACAAAATGCATTTCTTAGATCCTCTGCCTTTTATTGATAAGAGCGTTTTGCAGTGACAACGAAACAACAACGTTTTAGGGGAATGATGCTATAAGAATCATGTTAAAGTTGAGCCCTGCCTTTCGAACGTTAGGTGGTTTCAAAGATATCGCCCTCCTTTAGTTGTATTTCTGCATCATTTTGAATAAAGTTGTAATTAATGCCATTACTATATGATTAAATGACCCTGAGAATACTGCAAAATAAATCCAGTTCAAAAAAAGGAAGCGATATGCTCCCTTCTAATTTGACTTAAACCCTAAACTGCAGTACCGTATTTTACCGTTTACACAAAATGATGTCTTCCAATGGATGAAACAAGGTCAATAAACAAGAGAATGTGGTCGGTATACATTCTAATAAACACGTTAAAAACTTTATAATGCACAACCGTCTGAGCTCAGTACTTTATCACCGTAGCATTGCGCAGCTATGAGTCAACTATCTCTTGCTGTTTTCTATAAAATGTATGAAATGAGACATACTTTTCATAGTTAAGTGTAAAGTTTCATTAACAAAACTCATTGAACCACAAAATAAATACTTTGACAATATTTTCTCTCAACTAGTTTGTTCATGCCGACAAGAATGGTACGGCGCTATTGTGGGTGGAGATAAAGGGTTGTGGCATCGAAAAATCAAATAAGTTGTTCTTCCGTTTTAATTATTTTGTATATAATTGTAATTTACAACATCCCTTAAATTTAAAAGTTTGAATTTGTAAGAGATTTCAATTCAGTCGACAATCTTTGGCATTTATACCAATTTTAGTTGCACCCTTCAGAGCGTTTATGAGTCACTAAGAATCTACTGCTCATTGACTGTTAAGGTCGGGGGGAATGTTAGGGTTTGTTACTTTGAATAATACAACGCCGAAGAACATTCAAAGATGATGTATCAATTCTTTGAATATCTGCATACAGACAAGAAAATTGTACAAACAAATTGTATGATTACAACATATGAAAGATAAATCGTTGTAACAAGAACGATAAAAGACTGAGGTAGAGATAGAGATAGAGATATACAGGAGATAGTGGAGAGTTACAGAGTGCAAGAGTGAAAGAAACTCACGGTGCAAATGGTATGAAGATATGATACAGGTTACCAAAATTGGTGGATTTAATCAGAGCTTGAAAACAGCCCTGAGGTAGGATTTTACTAACGCTTCATTCAATAAACATTCGAGAAAGAAATCGATATGCACTGATGGGTTCTTCAGCAATCTCTCTCCACAGAGGTAGCTTCGTCCCCATTAGAAGTTTTTATGGAACTACCTCCGAGTGGAGAGCTTGGTTCATATTTTGCTGAGGTTGGAATACACGGATGGTGACATTAAATGTACTGCAACCGCTTGGAGATACATCTGGAGTTAAGGGTCCGATATCTGTGTTTAACGAAAGTGGTTAAGTGTTTGCTTACTTTTCTGACAAGTTGTAAATCATCGAAGTCACTTCAAAGAACAACTGACAAATGAATGAAAAAGGTAATATCTCAAAAGTGTTTTAAACCATAACTGAGTTTATTGCATCGATGATACAAAATAGACAAGAATTTACTTTTGCTCAATTTTTGTTTCAATAGTATTCCACAGAATTTGGATTTAACTTATCTTCACTAATTATGGATTGTAAACGTAAAAGTACTTCTGTTCTATACTTCTGTTCAATCCTAAACAAAATAGATACATAAATGCAAATTTCTTATTTTAAAGGTTTAGTATATTACGTTTAGAGAAAATTATTTAAACTTTACTCGGGGCATACTGTATTCTTTCTCTTCCTTAGTCAATATTAAACATTCATAAAACATACTCTATTTCACTTATATACGCTCTGCTTATCGTTTTGGGTCAACTGTAATAATCCATCATGACTATTTGCTCACCACTCAAATCCTAATCAATCTTTCATAAACACCCCCATCACCATCTCAGGTTTGTTTGTGAATTGCAGGCTTCATTTGTACTGTCCATTCTGATTTCATATTATGTGTCTATGAAATGCTCATTTTATTGTTATCTTTTCTAAATTAAAACTATTGAGACAACCCAATTCCAAACGTACATCCACACATGTGCGGCTATGGAAAAGGTATATTTGGGACTCAAACTCGATTTTATGACGCGACAAAGAGTTTATCAATCAGTGACATTCCTCGAGAGTTTAACGATCACTGCAAATCTTTCAATTGGATACCATTTCGCCGTTATTAGAGTTATAGGCTATTTGCAATTTGTTAAAGTTGTCAGCATATGTCCACTTGAAAGTTCAAAATCTCTGAATTCATCAGATGAAAAAATTTGAAATATGTCACGAGTAAAGAGTAAAGAAAGCTTTTACGTTGGTCCAAAGCATGCAAGCAAAGGTTTCAATGCTGCCGAGAACCACAATTGTGCAATATCCCACAAACCAGTATTAATCTTAGCAACATTTCATCAATGGAAATGCAAAAAGAATGTTTTTTCCTGACGAGATTATTCGTTGCTTAGTTTTGTCACTTTTTCTTATGTAAGTCTTAGCAGTTTTGTAGGTGTTTTTTTTCAATGACCTAAATATTGTCTACCAGAGGTAATTATTGTACTACTGTGTCGCGTGCCCATGCGTGAATCAGGAAACAAAGTTGCCATTTTTATTGATCGTCAATTGAAATAAGGTCAGCTCCGGGACCAAATTAATTTATTGGTTTAGAGAGAGTGCACTTGCAGAAATATGAAATATGAGGTCTTATGTTGCTCGATAGTTATAAACCCGGATGCCACAATCAGAGTCGGGCGACACCCATTGTATGACACAAAATGGGCATGACTATGAGGTTGTACAGAAAAATTACCAGATGAGAATAGCAACTATAATGTCATCCTGCTACATCAGCGTAATTGAATCCGCTGATCGAGCTCCTTCCATACACCCTGATCTCTTTCGGGCCACATCCCTCGCTCGGCTGGTGCGGCTTGATATTCGTGGCTATGCTCACCTGTTTTTTTCAGCCAATGAATTGCGTTAACCAAGGAGCTTGAAGCTAAGATCTTTAACTCAACGGGATTTACCATCCGGGTTGTGCCGCTATTGCTGAATGCGAGTCGTTGCATTGGCTGGTTAGATAGCTAGCATACGAGGGTTTGGGCTTTAAGGAGATCAGGGTGTATGGAAGGAGCTCGATCAGCGGATTCAATTACGCTGATGTAGCAGGAGGATATAATGCTTTATATGTTTCGTCCTTGTGGTTTGAGTAACTTGGCTGAAATTGTTGAAATGTAAAGAAGTCAAGTTGATCCTTTTAAACGAACAAGGTGCGATATCAGGACCCAATTTTTCGAATCTCTCTTAGTCATAAGATTCTCTTAAGCCAATGTTAATGTATAGTACAAACGACTATCTTAGCACAAAGAGAGCTTCGAAAATCTATGCCCTGACCTTTAACAAAGTAACTATATTTCATTTGGGTAGGCACGTTTAAACGTGTTGAAATGGCGTTGAGGTGAACACGACTGAAACTTTTCCTTTATTGTTTTTATAGTCACAAATAACCTTTTCTAACCACGATTGAACCACAAACCTCGTTTATTATTTATTATTATCGTTTGTCGCTAGTAACCTTTTCATGGCATGAATTATCTGCAATTGAAAACTACCCACTGTTCTTCGAATTAATAATTTCCGCTGTTATATGCAGTAAACTTCTTTTCATTCACACTGTCCTCACTTTCACGAAACGGAATCAACATGGCCTCTCTACCCGTCGTTTTCAGCGTTCTGTTTGTAGTCATGAATCCTGGTTTGTAGACCCTCATTACATCTCCATTTTCATTGACCTCATCATCATTGGAAACCTTATTGCCTATGCATTTCGAAACTTGCACTTCTCAAAAAGAATCTCAGAGAATTTTGATGTCAATAGAATGTAAGCTGTAGATGATCAGGTCTTGCTTTTGAAAGACGTTTAAGTTTTTCTTTTATTCATTATTTTGATTTATATATTTTTTGCAATTAACTTAGTTCAGCAGAGTTGTATGCAAAGAGTATATTTTCTAGATGATGCAGTTATACCTTTGAATAGTTTGATATTTTTGTGTTTTGCTTTTGATACTTTTTGAGTTAACTTGACCATCTAACCATCAATACAGATGCTTTATTCAACTCTCTAGTCCATACGGAGGATTCTCCTAGTCTTAACAACATTGCACCATCAAATTCATGATGGGGTTTTATCATCATAGCGGAGAGCCAAACCTCAGTAACCGACGCCCTCTTCAGCTCTGTTATGGAGCCATATACTAACAGGAACTCCCGCTACAACAAACCGCCTGGGATGCAGAACGGGACTCTAAATGTTAATGTCACTGTGTATCTAATGGACATCGTCTCTGTTGTAAGTAAACAATTTCGCTAACCCATGGTGAAATGTAATCTATGTCATACAAATCGTGTGGGTACTAGTCGAGCAAAAACGTTCTTGGATTAATATATAGAACTTAGCGGTTAATTAAAATAGAATATACGATATGTTTCTTCCTGTGTTAGAACAAATGCTTTACACATTTGATTGAGATTTGCTGCAATTTGAATTATTTTTTGTTTACCTCTCACTTCATTGTAATTACTAAGAACGCATACGTTTCTCTGTAATTATTCTCTTTTTAAACATCTTTTCACAAACTGTTGACTCCAGAGAGTTGAAATCTTGCACACAGGTATCTTTGACGGTGGGGGTTACCTTGTGTTAAATGACCCCTTGTTAACGCCTCAGTGACCACACCCTAGAAACTATTTCCCCGGAAACGTCCCAAAACTTAGACAGCCATATCTTAGACAGCTTAAAACAACAACATTTATGGTTGAGTGCACGGCTAATCCTTCTACTGTTACCTTTATCTGATAATGGAACAGTCCATGAGAATCAGGAAAACGAACGTTATCATAGAATTTATACTGAAATTTATTAAGTGCATCAAACATTCATCATGGATTCAATATTTTATCAAAACAAACATGATACTTTCCCCCTGTGGTTTCATTTACATAACATTCAAATACAGAAAATAAATATAGAACTATTTGCTCTGTGGTAACAGTATTTTAAACAGATTTAATAGATTAATCTTTAGGATATTGATTTAAAAATTCAAATATCAACATTCATTGATATTAACATACAGATCCATTTCAACAAATTTGAGTCTTTCTGTACAGTTTCTGCAACATTTAACCAATGTGGAGCGAGTGTCCGACTGCATCGAAAAAAAACTCGACTTCGGTCTTCTGCCGGTTGCAACTGCTGCTTCAGTCTTGCCAGCCTGTTGTCAATCTCACGATAGATTCTCTTTCTCGTTGGTGGGGTAGCAATGTTTACTTTCAAATGAAAACAACTCACTAGTGTACACATACCTTTCCATTTTCATTATCAAAATAATAAAAAAATCTCATTAATTCAAAAGTAATCTCCCTTTTGATCAGTGTAAGCTAGGGGAGCACTTATTAGGACTGTTCCATTTCAGCCATGGGTATTGTGTTAATTAACCACCTACTCAAGTGTCTAAGATTTGTCTGTCTAAGAAATGGCAGTCTAAGTTTTGGGACATAATCATTTCCCCCTATACATCCTTAACGAGACCCAAAGGCCTGTCAGGATACTCAAAGCTCGGTGCCAACAGTCGAATAAATTGCAAGTTCTCTAAGCATCTTGAAATGATAACTTTTAAAACGGCGCTGCTTTGATTTCATCAAATCAGAACTCTGATTTATAGCCCAAAATATGCTCATAAGGGAACAGAAGTGAGGTCGGGGGTTTTGACTTGAATTGCCTCTGTTGGAAAATGTGTAAGAACATCAGAAAAGGAGAATATCTGCAAATCAGAGATGAAGTTTTTCTCTCCCTCTTTCATCCGCGTTAAAATCAATATATCTAGTTTTTTCGGTTGAAATTTTCTCATTCACTAGTTGGCATACCAATAATTCTTATATCTATCAAACTTGTTATTAATAATTGTATGGCCATGGAAGAAAACAGATAGGTTCATTTAGGAATTGTCCTATTGTTAATACTAAACGAACTTATTGATATACCATCGGTCTCATTCCACTATACCCTAGGAACCTGACAAAGGAATTGTTAATCTGGAATTACTCCCTTCCTTCTCATGGATTGACCCAAGACTCGAATGGGACTCATCGTTCTTCGACAACACAACGATGCTCTACGTACCTCATGACATGGTCTGGAGACCCGATATTGTTCCATACAGGGGGTAGGTA
The DNA here is from genome assembly GCA_921293015.1 of Phorcus lineatus. Taxonomy (NCBI): domain Eukaryota; kingdom Metazoa; phylum Mollusca; class Gastropoda; order Trochida; family Trochidae; genus Phorcus; species Phorcus lineatus. Next base: position 22,303,852 of record OV121096.1, on the reverse strand, counting down.
ATGCTTTACTTATGTGATGTGTTTTATCTTAGTTATTCTTTTCAGACTGCTCGATCAGGATATTACAGTGCTAAGTTCCGAAATTTTCCTGATATCTATAGCATGTCCTTTGTTCCGTTTATGAAATGCCATTATGTAAGAAACCCAAAATATCTCGTATTGCTGGATTTTAAGCCATTTCGTTGGTTAGTTATTCATAGCTATACCGGAAATGTCAAACGTATGTAGGTCAAACGCTTATATTACGAATAATGTTAGGTAACTCATATTCTGGTTTAGAAAATTGGTGATCATATCCCATCACAATCTTTGGTAATAAATCGAATTTCGAAAAGATATTTAACATTATAACTTTGACTGCTTTTTAATAGAAACCGCCACAGTTCAAAATCATAAGAGGTATTAAACCCAAAAGTTACATCTACTGATTGACCCCATACACTAAGTCTCCTTGAGCTAGTTCTAACACTTAAGGCCGATTCTCTGGAGACAACAGACAATATGGGAATCGATAATGATAAATACCCCAAGATAATCAAAGGTAATTAATGAAATCCACGCAAGGCTATTTATTTACATTCTAATTTCATTCATTTCGTTAACAGAACCGTCGAATCAAATCCCAAAAAGTTCTTTCTATAGAAACCGCCAAAACAATGTCTAAGAAAATGCACACCTACACTTCAGATTAATCCAAGTAAGAAATATATCATATTGATATAACATGAGGCGTCCGTCGACTAAGGGGTTTTCAAAGTTGGATCTCTTAAAAAAATACATCAATTAATTAGATATATTTTACATTTATTTTATGTATTTGAATTTTTTGTCTGACTGCATCAACAAAAATGTACTTAGTGATTCATTCTTTTCAAGTATGACGTTGCAGAAAGCAAGTATTAATTTGAATTTGACTATCATATTTTAGGTATTGGTGTCGTTCAACTAACCTATCTTAGCCTACGCAAATAGAAAAAGTCCAAATCAAAGCGTAAGGTTAAGATAGACATAACGCTCCAGTGAACAATCTTACCTAAGGCCGTTATGGTAAACCATTTATTTAAATTGAGTTTGTGTTCAGGCTAAAATCGTTCTCTTTTGTCAAAGGAGTGTGACGGACGGTGTGAAGGAATACAACGCTGTTGTGCACTCATCCGGTTTTGTGGACGTCACGCCAAAGTGGAACCTGAAGACACGTTGCTCAACGAACCATAACCAACGTGCTGTCTCCTGCTTTCTGGAGTTCGGGTCCTGGACCTACGATGCCAACCAACTGTCCCTTCATCTTATCAGAAATGTTCTGGATCTGGAGTTCAACATCGAAGGTAACTGGCAAGTGGTCACAGCCGACGGAAGACGTGTCGAGAAGGTCGATGATTGCTGCAATGACCCTTATCACACTTTGGTGTACAACCTAACACTCGCCTATAATCCAAAGTAATCTATTCAATTGTAATAAGTATAGTTTATTTCATTTTGGCCGTGGTTTTTGTGGCCTACAGTACAATGTCGGGTACATTTACATTGCCATGTAAAAGGTATATGCTCCAATTGCATGAACAAGTCTATTACATCTACATTAACGCTAATACTAATACGACTATCTTAGCACTGAGAGAGCTTCGAAAAATCTAGGCCCTAAATTGTATTTTTTTTCATTTGGTTCATATTCTTTTTCATAGTCGGAATACATCAGAATCTTAGCTTACGCCAAATCATCCTGCTAAATACTCTGATCTCTTTCAAGCCAAAACCCTCGTATCGTATTGTATCGTAGCCAATGAGACGACTCGCATTCACCAACAACGGTTTAACCCGGATGGAAGAATCCGTTGAGTTCAAGCTAGTAGCTTCAAGCTCCTTGAATAACGACATGTCATTGACTGAAAAAATAACAGGTGAGCAAAAGCCCCGAATATCAAGCCGCCAGCCATACGAGGGATATAGCCCGAAAGAGATCAGGGTATTAGGAAGGAGCGAGAGCGGATTCATAGACGCTGATTTGGCAGGATGTGCAGAAAGAACAATTTCTATGGATAAAGGATAACTCATTAAAATGAATACTTCAAATGGATATTTATGTTCATCACTTTGTTGGATATAACTCTCCTGTGCATTATAACAGATAGTTTTTTTGTATTATGTGCACATTGTTCGAACTGTAGCAATGAATATATGCTGTATTTGTTACAATAAAGGGTTGGTGTATATGAACAAGTTTTCTTTGTTATTATTATTATTATTATTATTATTATTATTATTATTATTATTATTATTATTATTATTGTTACTATTATTAGTATCATTATTATTATTATTATTATTATTATTATTATTATTATTATTATTATTATTATTATTATTATTATTGTTATTAACGTTCCAACCATACACAGAACTTCAAAATCGTATATCTTCGTTCCGTTTTGGATAATAATCTTTTCTGTTCGACAAGCATTTGCTCCCCTCAGAGGGAGTTCGAGTCATATTCTACTACTCTAAACTCCGTTTTAATTCCAACACTTTTTAAGTTCTGTACAATCGCATACTATCTGCCGAACTTCAGCCAACGAAAAACATATTTTTCATGCAAAGACTAATTTTGACTACTTCCTATCAAGCGTGTCCATTTCTAGCCTATACAATGCTCGAATTAAGACAGAAGTTGGCGTAGGATATGGCTTGAGCTACCTCTATAAGGAATAACATCTGATGAGGTGATCGAAATCATAATGCTTAAACCGATTGGATGAGAATTGTCGTTCAACCAGGACTGGATGTTTGTATGCACTACAGTCATCCAACCCTTGGAAGTTTTTATCAGGAAAATTTGGTAAATCTTCATCGATTTCAACTAACTTGTAAAATGGTCCAATCGAAGTAGCAGTTCCATTGGCTTACTCAAACCCAGGGGAACTACTTTTGGTGCAGATCTAGGAGTTATAAAGTGCAGATCATCGGAATATTACGCCCTGAGTAACAGAGATGCTTAAGTATTTGTCTATGACTTGAATTCTTTCAATGAGACAGAATAGATAGCATTAAAAATGCCATAATTATGCCTTCAAAATGCCTTTTGAATTGATTATGTCCAAATAGAAGGTAAATCATCTAACAACGTAACCTGTTTGGGACATATTTCGTGGTTTGACTAGATCATCAAGTTCCGTCCTTTTTCATATTGATATATTCTGTCTTGTAAGAAATATGTGCTTATCGCACATGTGAATAAACACCAGTCGTCTCTGTGGTTACTGAACAGACCGTATACTCACTTTGAAACAATTTACTTCGATTAAGATCAAGCTTTGTACTGTATTAATCCCCATCCAAAAGACATATGAGGTGATGTGATTAGGGTTAAAAGTCGCTTTCAAGAATATTTCACTAATGACACGGCGGTAGTTATCATTGCAGTGAGAGATTCCGCAACAGTTTAGTGGTTATGCATTGCGGCGAAACCTGCGAACCATGGGATGTACCGAGCTCAAACTTCACAAGAGAATTGCATTCAAACCATATACTTCATGCAACATAGTTGCATGTGCTGTACTGCACACAAAATTGCAGAGTCCCTGGCGGGCTTCGAACCACGAACCTCTTGATCCGAAGCCTAAAGGGCTAACCACTGCGCTATTCCGCCTCAACAGACAAAATTAATGCTTAATTTAACTAACACATACAATTTTTTGAGAGGAGTATTTTATTCAGGTTCACAGATGCAAAGAAAAGAAAATGTCACTTCTGCATTTACACACACATGTTTATGATTGACATTGAGTAAAACGCTTCAAAGCAGACATGCTAAGGGCGTGCACTTAGCTTTACCATTGTGATGTCCGTTATATCGCATATTATACAGAGATGCGCAGGGTAATATGTGCTCGTATTGTTAATGTTTTAAGATATAGCTGATACTATTTGTTTTCTATTCTAATGTTTATATTCATTACCACATCTTTTCTTGTTACCCTTTCTTTATTCTTTCAGAAAACTTTCGACACCTGGTTAAATGTACCGATAAACCACTTTCTGATGTACCATAAACAACAAGGGTTGAGCGGTATATACAAGGCATAGCCACATAATCGAGAGGTGATGAACTTGGTCGTATTTTGAAGATGATTTCTTTAACTGGTGTCATCGAGAAATAGAAAGCTTATCATATCATAAGCATTTTTTAATTACATATCTTTTAATATATGCGGTTTCCTTGATTATTCACCCTTACTAAGGAATGATCACAGATTCCATAATGCCGTGTGATTCATAATTACAACCAGAAATATTTCCTTTTTCATGCAATCAATTTCTCGATATTATTCAAAGGTAACCTTGGTTTATTAATCTGAACGTGTTAAAAAGCCTTTCTTACAAAGCCATCATCGAAAACAGCTCGATTGGTTTACATTATACATTATAGTAACCCTTTTTAAATTGGTATAATCAAAAGCTTCAATTCTTTCAGAATATCTTGAAGAACCCTTTTTCGGATTAAAGAGGAAAACTAATTTTAAAACTATCAGGAAATATTTGAATCGTCTTAGTAAATAATCACCAATTGCTACTTCCATCAGTAAGAATTTGGAAAATTTTGGCTTCGTTATTGGCAAACTATAAAAATTGTTGAATGCGAGTAAGCCATCCTGAACAAATATAAATGTGACCAATTTCTTCAAAGGCATTTATAAATGTGACATTGTAATATTTCGGATCGGATATAGGGTTGGTATCATATATATTACAAATTACAAATACAAAGTTTTCTCATAATCAGAATATGTTGAAATATCCCTCCTTGCTCTTATTGTCTTTGAAGACGATATTGGCTACCAGATTTGGGTAGGGTTCGGGGCAGCAGTCATATTTAGCCACATTCCTCTTTCCACCGTGACTGACAATATCCCAGCGGCTTCCTCCCCTGTATTCAGACAGGTCGACTACTCCATTGGGACCCGGATGTAGGTCAATGAGGAGCCCGCTGTAAGTCCAGGAGCCCATCTTGATGTTGCACGCCACAGTGCCGTTAGATCTGTAATGAGAGACGTCACAACGGTACCGGATGCGGGTCACCGGGACGTAAAATATGGAACCGTTGTTGTTAACGACGCCCATTTCCGGGAACTGCTGAGCCCGTCTGGAAACATATGGAAGTGATTGTAATGGCTTTTTGTCAACTATGGCGCATAAAGGCATAGTAAGGAAGCATAAACGCACTAGTGCACACCAATATTTCGTAAACAAAACGAATGCACAGACACTGCATATCTCTCGATAATAATCACGATCCTCGCTCAAGTAATCTACCTCACAGGTTATTTAACAAATATTTACGTATTCAGGCAGTAAAGTTGATTTGAAGTTGAAGACCGGAAGTATTTAATGCAACGTATCTTTAAATCCGCATGAACTACGATATCGGAAATATCAAAATTTTGCTTATAAACAGAAAAGCGGAAACGGCAGCCGTTTTGGTCAATCTAATAACAAAGCTAATGCTGTGTTATTAAATCGGTTTATTTACAACATTGCTTTCCTAAAACATATTTCATTCTTTGTTCTCAGTTCAGACTTTAGGTCAATTCAGTCGCGTTCAACTGTCCATAATTTATCCGTTTTGTGCACAGCTAACCATAGATTTTTATATGTCCAAGCCGACAGCGGTTGTCTAAACTTTGTCATTGTTGATTGCAGGTCAACTGTAAAGAATTTTAAGTATTTCTTTTCATCGATAGAAAGCTTAAGTGAATGCATAAGTCCTCTTAAACCTTAAAAAAGCCAATTTAAACCGTAGAAGCGTGCACTAGTGCCTTTAATTAGAAACACACGTGATTTCACTAGTGACGGACAGGATCACAGATGATAATAATAATGTAGATTAGTACTTGACTCTCAATATCAGACGCATTAAAATAGAGCAAAAGTCTGTTACTCAAACTGGTTGATGCTTTTCGTTCAGGAGAAGGACATGCAAACAGTATTTTGGAAGTTGCCCCTCTGGCCCTTATGAGGGGCCGCAGAGTCACTGAATAAAGTATTTGTGATCACCAACGGCTAACGCAAACCTTTGTGAAGAAGAAAAAGGAACATACATATATAGGTCGTTGTTACTGTGGATCTTATCAAGAGCAGAGAAAGACAACCTTTAGAAAAAAAGTCTGCGCACATCACTTCGGCTTTGTTAACTATTAGTTTTTGTAAAAGAGAATGAAAAAACGTGGCTCGTCGCAGCTATCAAATCTACATTCTTATAAACCTCCAGTGACGTCACTTCATTGTTCTTGCGTTATTTTCCTCAAACCTGATTCAATCACACCACTCCGGGCAGTTATCTTAATAATGCCATCTGTCCCGGGCGATTACCTTAATTCTTTTCCATTGGTATAATTGATTTTTTTGTTGAAGTGAAAGTGTACACTTAATTTTAGTTTTGAAAAAAAGCAGAAATATTATTTTCCCGTCTGCAAATGTTTTAGGCGATATGCCGTCTCGAAGCCTCAAAACTCCCGAACGCTGAATTCAATGCTCTGACTACTGAGCCTCTGGGACAGCGCTGATAAAGCTTTTGAGTTAGTACCTTTTATAACAAAGGTCTGAGTTTGAGTGGTTTGATATTTTATATCATTATGTTAATTTTAAGGTAAACTAAGGCTAAGGGTATCTTTTTTATCATTCTTAAAAATTATTTGACGATCTAGGGATTTTTAGTCGATTATAAAGTGAAAATCACGCGAGTCAAGGTACCATTGTAGAAAAATGCTGGCCGAACGTGCATTTCAAAACCGAAAACACAATGGTTCGACTCTAAATGACTTTTCATTACAGTGTCCACCACTTAATATTTTAGTACAAAATTGTTTCTCCGCTGTTTCTGTCGGTTTGTAAGTTGGATAAAACATGACCCGTGGGCATTATTGAAAAGTATGCCCTCCTCCCTCGGGAAATGCCCGTTAGCCTCTGTCCCGCGGACGTCAGGCATTCTTTTCAGTAATGCCAGAGGGTCATGTTTTATCCTTCACACAATCGATATTCGCAAAGGAGGCAGTGAACAATGTTTCAGCTTTTCGTTCTTGAAAATAAGTCGAAACTAGATTTTTGGCGTGGTGACTGTGGCTCTCAATAGGGGACACAGAGTACCAAATCCACAGACAATTATCCCCTTTGCCAAGGCAGCTGTACTCATGATTTAACTCTAGAAACCTAAAAAGTTTATGTTAGACAGTCAGAAGTTGGGCACGCGGGGCGTTATGTCATGCCAAAAGAAAACGGACCCCTCTGGTAGTATGAAGTAAAATTGGGGTTTCACATAAGCCATAAAAACCCAATCTCGTCGAAAAAAACCCATCAACATTTGAAATGCAGTTCATCGTGCTGATTTTGGAATGTCAAAGGGTAATTTTATGTTAATCTCTGTCATTTTGTTCCATTTTATTGTTAAAGGACAGACTAAAGTGAGGACTGTATAGGCTACGTAATTGCGCTCCACTTGTGGAAAGCCAGTCAAATTTGAGACACAAAAGAGAATTTTCCACTTGTAAAAAGCCGGCATATTGCATCAGTCAAATATGAGACCAAAGAGAGAACTTACCCTCCATAAGTTGCGATGTCTGGTTTCCAGAAGTCACCATGCATCAAATGCAGTAAGGTGATGTTGTTGTAGTCTTCAGGCTTCCAGGTCAATCGTTCGTCCTTCCAAGCCATGAATAACCACGCATCAAGGTCCAAGTCTCCTGTCTCCGGATCCTGTTTATATCGGAAACAGATGTAATGTATACATCATCCTCGGTCAACCATAGCTTAATGTTCTGATACTCTTCACAGTTCCCTGGGATTTTTCATCAGGAAAAGAATGCACTGAACTTACCAGCTTATGACTCAAGTTATGAAACACTACCCAAATGAAACAGCTTGATACGAATTGTGGAAATATGTGTTTGTCAATGCTTTATTTTGAAGTTTTTCCGTAGTCAGAGAAGAAATTATCAAGCATCAAGCAAAAACGACCGGCGATCTTTTCTGTGTGAACACCGTTTTATAATCGAGATAGGAAAATGGCGGATAAGCTTAATTGAAAATGGTTAGTTCGTTTTAGAACTACTTCTTTTGATTTTTCCTGCAATTGTTAGCATTTATTTTCGTTTTCGTGAAAATACTTCATTTATCAGAAACATATTTCTGCCCTTGTAATGTAAGAAACATCAAATCTTACCAACGAGTTGACTAAAATCGTAGTGAGGGTGAGGGTGACTTTGATGGGTTTATTGAACTCGCTCACAGGAATCGTATTCTTGATCCCTCTCTTCACCATCTTCTTGTATAAAGCATCGTACAGTTGCCCGTTGGCTGCCAACATAAGTACTTTCAATAAGTGTTGCCAGTACGAAAAACATAACCGATGTCATCTATATCATATTAGCACACATAACTCTTATCTAACAAGACTCTCTCTTTGCCAACGTATTGTTTGATACATTGTACAGTTTTCTACTGACTGCCAATATAAGTGATTTCAATAATTGGTACCCATTGGACAAGATAAGCAATGTCATATATATATCGTGTTGGCACATATAACTCTTGCCTGGCAACAGTGATCACCTTTTTCTTGTATTATCTTGTATTCTTGTATAAAGCATCGTTCGGTTGCCCATTGACTGTCAATATAGGCCTAAATATTTTTGATAATATCCATAACGTCACATGAACGATGTCAAATATAGGCACATACATTTTTTTGCCTAACAACAGTGTTTGCCTTTTCGACGGTTCTTGAAGCACCATTCACTTGGCCATCGACTGGCACACCATAAGGTACACATAAACGATGTCACATATACCATATGGGACATTTCTTGCATAACAATAATTACGCCCTCTTCGCCAATTCCTATATAGAGCATCGTTCAGTTGCCCGTAAGCTGTTAATTATCAATTATAACATCCATACGGTACACATAAACAATGTCATAAATTTCATAGGGGCACTTATAGCCTTTTCCTATATAACAACTGTGTATGACCCTCTATTCGCTATTTCTGGTATAAAGCATGTGCAGTATCCCGTAGGCTTACAATTTATGATGCCCAGACTCTTTCCTAGTATATATTGTGTATGCGAGGGCATGCAATCCATATGTATTCATGTCCTATAATAATATAATATAATATAAAATATCTTTAATACTGCAGTATGGATTGGATGTGTGGAGAATTCATTAGTGCAAGCATTAAGATAATTACTAAATACTAAAATTACTAATTACTAAAAACTAAATACATTAAATTAATAATACCCGTAGTCTAAAATAGTTTGCAGAATACTTTAAACCAAAAGGTTAAGGAAAAACAGATAGAATTTTAATATTTATAAAGGAATAGTTCAGATAGGTACCCGGCAGATTTTACAAGACCAACAAACAAAATCATTTATTTGGCTTTATATATTTAATCGACTCTTAACTACTCTTGCTCTTATTGTTAATTATAATTACCCTATTCCATGAATGTATCTATATTTGCTCAGCCCCTATCTTTTGTTCATATGCTTGATAATAAAAAAAAAAGAAAAGAAAAAAAATCTGTGTCTGAATTAATAAATGGTTTCATGAAGATCCAAGATGGCAAATGACATGGAGAAAAAATACAAATATATGTTGGATTATGGAAGCATACTGTGCGTAAACAGTTTTTATCAAAGTTGCATATTTTTCACAGAAGTGCTTTATGCTTAAGAGACATTAGTTATATAAACTTATAAAAAGATGGATAACTACAATGATAAATGTCATAAATGAAGATCTTATAATACTAAGAAATGGACAATACAAAATGAGGCGAGGCTCATCTCACATAGAAGTTATACAAAATGTACATTTTTGTTTATCTTTACTGACTTAATACCCTATATCTTCCCACAGAAAGGTTCTGATTTTGTAAGCTAAATGCGCAAATTCATTAGGAACTGCAATGAATAAGTTGTTGAAAAGTTGCATATAAAGAAAAGAAGCACTCATTTATTTATACTTAACAACATCATTACAACTTCTAAAATGCCTCTCAAAGAAGCTTAAAATGATACCCAATTATGACAAATGTTAAATGGACAGTAGTATGTTTTTCAATGATTTATTTCTTCAAATTGTCCTAAAAAATTACTTTGTGCCATTATCTTCAGAGGACCAAAATACCTTATTATGCACTCCGATTATCTGTAGTCGTAAAACAAAGTATCAAGTATCAGGCGGAAACTACTGGCGGCCATTTTAGTATGAACACCTTTTGATCATTTAAGGTAGGGAATTTAATCTCGTTGCTTAACCGAACATATTACCTTCGTTTGAGAACTGATTTTTCGATGAAAACAATCGTCTTGTAATTGATAACATTAATTTTCAGTTTTAAAGAGATAAAAAACGTGTCTCAAAGCTTAGATGAATTCATAGTATCAGTGTCAGGTCTCTTCATAAATATGAGTACTTACCAACTGCAATCACCAGGCACAGCAGGACTAGAGTTTTGGTCAACATCTTGGGAATGGCGAAATTCGTTGACGGCTGTAGTTAATATAGCAATTGGTCGAGATGGGAGAAAATTGGAGGACAAATGTCAGCCATTAGTAGTGTCATTTAAATCGCCCAGCTGATATTTAACATCCGAAAGGAAACAGCCAGTTTCATCCTTGAACAAATAAGAGATAAAAAATTATCGGCGAAATAACTCATAAAATTGTGGGAACTGAACGATGGTGCGTACCACCATTAAAACCATCATCTGTCGTCTATTGTTTTTGGCTCTTAATGAGACCTTTATATTATTTTTGAAGAAGAAAAGGTTCAGACATCTCAATTAATTTTAAAATATAGATGAGACTGACAACGACCGATACAGTCATTTGCATCGAAGGTTATTTAACAGAAAAGTTATATATTTGTGTGGATTAAAATAACAACTAATATCGAAAGTTATTTAACAGAATATACAAAGTTATATACATTGGTGTGGATAAAAAAACCCTAATATTGTGTTTCTTTCTAATCGTTATGACTGTATGACATGATTACAAGCATTACAATCCTACTATTCGTGGCGTATCATGAACATGCTATAATTGCTGATAATGCTAATCTTATGGTGTTGACAATATCAACCAGTATATCTATTCAAATTGATCAATCCAAAAAAAAAAGAAAAACCAAAGTTTTTCAATTAAATATATGATTTTATCAATCAACTAACGCATGGGAACTTCTCGCTTTATCTTTTGCTTGAAACAGGTACCGATACTATATATCAGCATTTCAAGACGTGAAATATTCCAATAGTGGAAAGTGACTTTGTTTGATCCTCAGAGTCGATCCTAACGGCCTTGGACATGTCCCTCGTGCCTAACTAATGAAGATTTTTTCTAACCATATTCTACACATAATACAAGATCTTGGAATACCCGGACCTTGTTGTTTCCTACACCACGTGACCTATGTCAAGGACCTTTCATTCTTCTATACCATTTATTGAGGATAGACAGACAGAACGTTTCGTTGAACACTGAATAGAACACAATCTAATGTCCCAGATAATCTTAATAGTTATAAACTAAGTTTTTAAAAGGCCAGATGCAATTATTTCTATGGTTTAGTTTGAAGGCCATGATAAGGGATACACTCTGGTGGGAATGAGGATGATGAACAGAAAACTACCTCAATTTTCGGAAAGGTCAGGAGCATCCCCGTATAAAACAAGCAGGCTGATTTGCCAATCATTTGAATATTGGCAAGGTCACCTCGACCTGATGCTTTAAAAAATCTGAAAAATGGCATGCATTTTCACACATAATTTTCTCGATCTCTGTCTCTTAATGTGTCTCTCTGTCTATCCCTCTGTGTCACTCTCTCTTTCTGTCTCTCTTTGACTGTCTTTCTGTATGTTTCCACTTTGTCTCTCTCTGTGGCTATGCTTGTCTTTCTCTATGTCTCTCTCTCTCTCTCTCTGTCCTTATCTCTCGGTGTTTCTCTCGCTGTATCTCTATGTGTGTGTGTGTGTGTGTGTCCCTCTCTGCGTCTCTCACCGTGTGTGTCTCTCTGTCTCTCTCTGTGTGGCTATGTCTGTCTTTCTCTATATCTCGGTCTGTTTATGTGTCGCTCTGTCTGTGTCTATGTTTCTGTCTCTGTCTCTCTTTAACTTTCTTTATGTCTCTCTCTGGCTATGTCTTTCTTTATATCTCTGTCTATGTATCTCACTGTCTCTTTCTCTTTGTCTCTCTCTATCCCTGTGTGTGTCTTTATCTCCCTCTGCCTATGTCTGTTTTTCTCTATGCCTTTCTATGTGTATATCTCCGTCTGTCTATATCTCTCAGTCTTTCTCTCTGTGTGTTGCTCTCTGCCTCTCTGTGTCTCTCTATCTCTCTCACTCTCTCCTCTCCCTTTCTCTCTCCCTCTCTCTCTTGATTATGATTTATTTTACCGTTTAATAAGATTTATATGCGTCCATCTTTAATTCTAATAACTTCGGAAACTGACCAGTGTCAAGAAATAGAAAGGTTAGCGGTTACATTAGCGTGATAAATCATTTACACACTAAAACTGACCACAAACAGAAAACTACATAACTGAATTAACATAAAACTTTAGAACTTAAAAATTATATATTCTATAAACCTAAACCAAGTCAAACGAAATTTAGGTGTCGACGGTATTTTGACATTTTATCAACTTCTGGATTTTTATAATGGTAATATGAAATATTTTTTTAAAAGATAACAGAATGCTAATAAAGGGGGAAGCACTATTTCATGGGACAGAAAGAACTCGATGAAAAATGTCTTGAGATTTACCATTCTCAACAATGGAAGCTCTGTCATAAATTCCTATATAAGCTGTGAACGCTAACGAACGCTTCTCGGAAATCACTTTATTTCACTCATAAAACGTGTTAAAGTGTCTTTAAAGCAATCAATTCCAAAACGATTGATAACGTGAATCTACCCTTTACTAAATGCATTATTAGTATCTGATATTACCCATCTTGCCGGTGAGGAAAAAATTGCACTCTCATTGGTTTGAGACACGAAAGCCATTTAATTGGCACCATTTTAAATTTTGAAGGTAAGAAGAGAAAAGTGTAGGGACATGATGTTGATGTACATTTCACTGCAACGGAAGTAATGTAACATTGTAAATGAAGTTCGTAATGCGCATGACGGAAGAGGAAGTCTTGGCGTGCAGATTGTTCGGGCTTGTGTGAAGCCTCGTGGTTAGGGTAGTGATGTATGGAAGGCAATTGGTAATAAACTAAGTGAAGCCATTACTGTTCTTTTCCATTTTAACAATGGTAGCAGAGCGTACAACTGTCCTGCGAAACAACTTACGGCCCACATGATGGAATTTCTATGTCGCTACGACGCTAGGCAAGCTGGCAGGAATACTGATGAACTTAAAGTTTGTAAGTACGCCTAGTTTACTCATAAGTGGAGAAACAGATGGCAATTAGCTGGTAAGCTAAAATTCTGCGGAGAATAACAGTTTGGAGCTTTTAGAAGTATGATACATGTGTGAAAGAAAAAGAACATTAGCGATAATGATCGAAAACCGGACAGCGACGTGAAAGTTGATTTGTAGCGAGTGGACGTACTTGTAAGTGATAAGTCATCATGAGTGTGAAATTGAATCCCCCAATGTTTAGTCATGGGAAGAGTTATGAGCGTTTCAAACAAGAATTATTAGCGTGGCGTGAAGTGACTGAATTAAGTAAAGAGAAACAGGGAATTGTTTTGGCGCTATCCTTACCTGAAAGTGACTGTGGTATACGTGAGAAAGTTTTTGATAACATTGAGTTGAGCGATTTGAAGAAAGAAAACGGTTTTGATGTGTTGATTGATTTTTTGGATATACAATTGGGAAAAGATGATCTTGCAGATAGTCTTGAAAAATTTGAAGAATTTGAAGATTATGAAAGAGAAAGGGGGCAATCAATAAATGACTATATATCAAAATTTGATCAAAGATATCATAAAATTGTGAAGAAAGGGATGAAACTGCCAGATGAAATCTTAGCTTTTAAATTACTTAAGAGAGCACATATTACAAAAGAAGAAAAAATGCTGGTGATGACTGGAATAAACTATTCACAAAAAGGAAATTTATATGATCAAACCAAACTTTCTCTCAAGAAAATTCTTGGACAGCAAGCTGGGGGTGGTGGAATTAATTACGATCAGCAAGCGGTGAAAGTTGAGCCAACGTTTGTAACAAGTGATACATATTTTTCTCAGTATGCAGGCAGGGCTCGTGGCAGAGGCTGGAAAAGGAGATATATGAATTTTCGAGGAAGAACAGGTGGCATGAGGGGGAAGCAAATGTCTGATCGTAATATGAACCCAATAGGAAGTAATGGTAAACCTCTTACATGTCTATCATGTGGCTCTTTTAGACATTTGATTGCAAAATGCCCTGATAGTTGGGAAAATATGTCCAAAGTGAATTACACAATGCATATTGATGAAATGAAAAATAGTGAAGAACCGAATGAACAAGTAGTTCTGTTTACAGGTAATATCAAAGATGGACTCTCTCAGCTTGGCCATGATGCTCGTTATTCTGCAGTGTTGGACAGTGCATGTTCTAGCACAGTGTGTGGAACTGCTTGGATGGAGAGCTATTTAGAGACCCTCAACCCAAAGGAATTAGAAAAGGTTTTCATTGAAGATGGTGTTAAAATGTTCAGGTTTGGAGGTGGTGAAATGTTGAAATCTCTTGGTAGTTATGTTATTCCTGCAAATATAGCAGACCAAGAAATACAGATCAAAACAGATGTGGTAGACTCTGATATTCCTTTGTGGTTGTATATAAGAGCCATGAAAGATGCAAAAGTGAAGTTGGATCTGGAAAATGATTCTGCTGAAATTCTTGGAGAGAAAGTCAATTTGAATTATACAACTTCAGGTCACTATTGTATTCCCATTGACAAACATGAGAAAGTGTCTGTAGAAGAGGTGAGTGCTGTCTTTCTTCACCACTTAGACAATGATGAAAGATACAAGGCTATTGTCAAACTGCACAGGCAATTTGCACACCCTCCAGAGAAGAAATTTGTGGCCCTTTTGAAGGATGCACAGAGCTGGAGTGATGATTATCAAGATATTGTCACAAAGATATACAGAGACTGTCAGTTGTGTAAAGTGTACACAAGAACCCCAGCACGTCCAGTTGTTGCACTTCCAATGGCAAGGAACTTCAATGAAACAGTAGCTATGGATTTGAAAAAGTGGAGACATGGGTGGATTCTTCATTTAGTTGATATGTGGTCACGTTTGACAATTTCTGCATTTATTCACAGGAAGACACCAAAGGAGGTGATTGACAAAATCATGACTCACTGGGTAGGTGCTGGATATGGAGTGATGCAAGGCATATTAACAGACAATGGAGGTGAATTTAGCGCTGAAGAGATCAGAGAAGTTGCCAGCATATTAAATGTTAGGGTGCATACAACTGCGGCTGAAAGTCCTTTTCAAAACGGACTTTGTGAAAGAATTCACTCTGTCACAGATATGATGCTTACTAAGATGGAAGAACAGTGTCCGCAAACTCCGTTGGATGTTTTATTGTGTTGGGCAAACATGGCACGAAATGCGTTACAAATGTGGCATGGATTCAGCAGCTACCAGCTTGTATTTGGGAGGAATCCAAATTTACCTAACATTATGACTGATCAAATGCCGGCGTTGGATGGTGTTACTAAAAGTGAAGTTTTGGCACAACATTTGAATGCTTTGCATAGCGCTCGCAAGTCATTCATGGAGTCTGAGGCTTGTGAAAGAATTCGTCGTGCATTGCGTTCAAAGGTGAGAGCATCAGAAGTAAACTACTTAAATGGTGATTTGGTCTATTACAAACGAGAAAATAGTGACAAATGGCTTGGACCAGGAAAAGTTATGTTTCAGGATGGAAAAGTGATATTTGTTAAACATGGCAGTGTGTTTATTCGTGCCTCTCCAAATAGATTGATTAAGGTAGGACTAGAGTTTTCTAAGAATGAGCAAGACATGACACAACATAACATTACCAATCTGCGAGGAGATGAATTTCAGGCAGAAAAGTGTATTGTGCCGTTTGAAACGCTTGGATGTCATAGTGGAGACAAAACAAAATCTGGGAGAGAAAGTGGAAATGTGGACAAATCCAAAACTAGCACAGAGAAGAAGCATGAGAAAATTGACTTACACAAAGATGAAATAATTTGGCTAAAAGAAAGCTGTGATGATGACTTTGTGATGGCTACAATTGTAAGCAGAGGAGGAAAAGTGTCAGGACAGTATAAAAATTGGTTCAATATCAAGGTTGATGGTGATATGAATGTGAAGAGCGTTGATTTTGAGAAAGTTTACAAATGGCAGAAAATTGATCCAAAAGAAGTTAACATGGTTAGCGTCCCAAAGTCAAGACACGAGGATGATGAATGTGTTCAGGCAAAACGAGAAGAGCTTGATAAATTGAAAGAATTCAACACTTACCAAGAGATTGAGAACTGTGGTCAGAATTGTATTTCAACCAGATGGGTATTATGTCAAAAAGGGGAAAAAGTAAAAGCCAGGCTTGTAGCAAGAGGATTTGAAGAAGACTTTGAAATGGAGAGAGATTCACCAACCATTGGAAAAAGTGCTTTAAGAGTTTTTTTGACAATCGCAGCATCTCGGCAATGGACAGTTTGGACTACTGACATCAAGTCAGCCTTTTTGCAGGGGAAGATTTTGGAGCGAGATGTGTTTATCGTTCCACCAATGGAGGCAAATGTTAGTGAAAATACAATATGGAAGTTAAATCATTGTCTCTACGGACTGAATGATGCTGCTAGGCAATTCTATCAGAGTGTCCGGGATGTTCTTATGAAATTGAGCTGTGTGCAGTCTTGTCTTGATCCAGCTTTGTTCTTTATGCAGGAAGACAACACTCTTGTTGGCATGATTGCCTGTCATGTTGATGACTTTCTGCATTGTGGAAAAACTAACTTTGATTCAGTTGTTGAAAATCTTGTACATCATTTTCAAGCTGGAAAAAGGGAGAGTGGGCAATTTAAATATGTTGGTTTCAATATAACACAGACTAACAGTGAACTTATTTTGGACCAGTCAGAATATGTTGAAGATTTAGATGTAAAGGATATTTCATCTCAAAGGAAAGGACAGAAAACAGACAATCTTAGTTCAGAGGAACACACAATTCTAAGAGGAATAGTTGGTCAACTGAATTGGCTGGTACAAGGTTCAAGACCTGATTTGGCTTTCGAAATGGTGGAGCTGAGTACGAAATTCAAGAAAGGTCAAGTTGGAGATCTTGTGAGGGCGATCCGAATAATCAGAAAGTTGAAACAAAATGAAGCAAAAGTATGTTTTCCAGATATTGGGGACACCTTTCATTGGAAGCTGATAGTGTACACAGATGCAGCTCATGCCAATTTATGTGATGGTGTAAGTAGTGTTGGTGCTCACCTGATCTTTCTTTTGGGAGACAACAGTCGTTGTTGTCCTTTAGCATGGCGTGCAGGGAAAATCAAAAGAGTAGTTCGCTCCACCATAGCAGCTGAAGCTCTCAGTTTGCAAGAAGGTCTTTAGGAGGCTGTATATTTGAAGAAGCTACTTGAGGAGTTGATGGGAGATGTTGTACAGATTCCAATCTGTGCCTTGGTTGACAATAGAAGTGTGGTTGTGGCCATTCACTCAACAAAATTGGTGGATGATAAACGGTTGAGACTTGACATTGCAGCAATTCAGCAGTCTTTGGCATGTAAAGAAGTGAACAGTGTAAAATGGATTCCTGGTCAAGATCAGTTGGCCAATGTCATGACGAAAAGAGGGGCATCCAATGCTCATCTTTTAACAGTAGTGCAATCTGGAATTCTTCAGATGATTTAACTATGAAAAGGCAGGGTTTTTATAAAGAATGTCAATTTATGAAAAGACTGTAAGCTTTTAAACTTTCTTACATATTTATTCACCACTCCATATTTTTAATGTATTTTATGCTTCACTTTTTAATTGTATAAATTGAATGTTTTATCTTTCATGTAAAGAAAAAGAAAAGAAAATATAATGAATGTTGATGTACATTTCACTGCAACGGAAGTAATGTAACATTGTAAATGAAGTTCGTAATGCGCATGACGGAAGAGGAAGTCTTGGTGTGTGGGATAGAAAAGCGTGCAGATTGTTCGGGCTTGTGTGAAGCCTCGTGGTTAGGGTAGTGATGTATGGAAGGCAATTGGTAATAAACTAAGTGAAGCCATTACTGTTCTTTTCCATTTTAAGGATTTTCTATCAATAAAATAAACTGATATACGTTTTTGTTCAAATTATAATGTTAAATATCCATAGCATAGTGAATGGAAGTACAACAACAAACTCAGTTTGACTCATTACAGTCAGGACACGGAACTACAGTTAACCTATATACTATGCATGACAACGTGAAATCTCACTATGTATTTGATAAACAGAGAACAAAAGAACAATGATTGCCATAGTTGACAATTTGACATCAGACAATTTGATTTTCATAAGTCTTTAATAGGTTTGCATGTAACACTTTATCTTATTGTGTATAAAATAAAATTACGTGCGGCTAAAAGTGACACAAAGTATGTTTCAATTAACATTCAATACACTTTCAATTTGAATACATATTCCAACCACGTTAGAGAGAGAACGTGTGTTGAAAAATGTCCTTTTGCTTGTCGATTCTCTTCATTACAAGTTTTAGGTGACAGGTAGTGTCAGTCAGGTGGGATGTAAGTTTTGGTAAGTAAATAATATATGTTGATTAACATTCCATTTAACAATGACATGATGTAAAGGTTATCAAATATTGGTAGCACAAAGTCCAAACCTCAACTTACGTGTAATTATCTTTATCTTTATATAAGCCAAGATTAAAAGATCAGATATAAACAACACAAAAGTACCCTTTCGTTGCAATAAAAATTTTCAATGACGCCAGCAAAAATAATATGATGGCAATAGCCCTAGTTGAGGTTTTACAGTTCATCGCCGATCCACTGATTTCACGTGTGTTAGAAGAGAATTTGAGGTACATCAACCATTATTTCCTTTCAGTACCATTTGCCCAAAAGCATTGTCATTGCCATAGAATCGTTTTATTTTTTACATTACCTCCTTTTAATATCCAATCTAGTTTCGTTCCTAGGTCTGTTAATTATTGGTTTCATATATGTCATCCAGGAGTCCACATGAACACTGGACCCGACTGAACCGAAAATATATATCAATGATATTAATCACATTGTTTAAATACCATGCACGGTATTCTTGGTTTCATAAAAAAAACAACTCAATAATGCCAACGCTCCAAGAACCAAGAAATTTCTATACAAATGTCAAAACGGTATTCACAAATTTTCAGTTTACCAGAATGGTTAAGAGGCTACAAATACTTGGAGCTGCGATCTGGATTACCTTCAGCCTGGGTTTATTGGTGTATGTATCTAGAGATCCAACAGTGAAATATGTACAAAGAGTTATCCTGCCTGACGACTTTGACCTCAGTGATATCGATGAAATCAATGGCGGAGTGTACCGACGACAGAGGAACAAACTTTCTGCTCTGCTCAACTCAGCGAAACACCAACTAGCCCTTTTGAGCTGCGAAATGATCGACTTGAAAATAAAACACAATCAGGTAATTCAATAGCGGTTTATTTATAACTAAAGATGTATTCGCCTTACTTGTGTACATGTAAATCATAGAACCTGTTATGTTAAATGTCTGGTTAGGTTTCAAAACTATTGTAAACATGTGTCCTATACATTAGGTCTTTATTTATCCGATTATGTAATTCCTGACATTCCACCTGATTTCAGAGAAACCATATACTACGAGAAGTCGTACAACAAAAAGGTTCTCATTTAAAAATTCATGTTTTTGTCATGTTCAATATGTTAATATTTCTAGACAACATCTCTTGTCTCGGTGAATGGCGGATGGTGTAAGGAAGCAAGTAAATCGGACGGCGGAAGGCACGTCATTGACAAGGGTCTGGCCAGTGGTCTTGTCCCCTTGTTTCGGGACTTTTCTGTGGCAAGTTTCGGGGACGGACCGGGCGACTATAAAAAGTATATGGACGCTTCACACGCCCTAAAATTGTACCATGCATATGACGGAGCTCCGTATAGCGAAGAAAATAGCGACGGTGCTGTCAAGTTTATGGATTTAACAGCTCCGCAGTATGGACTTCCGGTGTATGATTGGGTGATGAGTCTTGAAGTTGGTGAGCATATCTCTCACAAATATGAAGATATTTATATAGATAATATTGTCAGACATGCAAGGGTAGGAATCGTCCTTAGTTGGGCTGTTCCACACGAAACTGGTTTCTATAAAGTGAATAATAGACCAATCAAATATGTCCAAAAACTTCTGTCCTCTAAAGGCTTTATTGTGGACCAAGATGCAAGTTCAAACTTACAAGGCAGGGCACAACTTGTATGGTTGAAGCGCAATGTGTTTGTTTATAGGAGAACTGGGAACCCTCCAAATATTAATGAAGCTTGACGTCCTAATTGGCTGTCATTATAGAACAAATCTTCCAGTCGATATTGTACTTGTTTTTTGAAGAAGCATGAATATGAATGGAAATGGTTTCTGGATAACAACTTCTTTATTGTGTATGTCACGACGTATATGCCTACACTTTCATCAGGTGATGACGACCTTACTCCGAAACGCCGAGGTCTGCACGATAAAGAAGTTGTTGTCCGATATCTTGATGTTGATATTGATCCAAATAGATCTTCGCTGTCATTGTTAATCTACCAGTTGACGTGTGTTGTCTTTCTATGCCCTTCAATGGTAAAATTGCTGAAATCTTTCCTCCTTTTAATAATGTTCAGCGTCGCTAAGGAATTGTTTCATTACTCGAGTAAAAGTCTGAATATTTGTATATTAAAATCAATTAACCTAACGATTACAAATCACAAGGAAAGTATATGGTTCATTCAACACTGCTTTTCATCAACAATATTGAAATGATTAATGCTGCAGAGTGTACATGTATATATCTTATTTTCAATGAAAGTAACATAGTTTTTTTTGGATTTGATTATCTAAATCCATACACAATATTTGTATGATTGTCTATATATATTTTATCCTGTGCACAGCAAAATTATTTATGAGTTCAAATTGTATCTGTTCTTATTAACCCATAAAACTCTTTAACTTGACTTAAATTATTCAGTTTATTGCTAAAAACAACCAATTGGCTCTCTAGTTCATCGGGATTCAATAAATTGACTTTAAAATACCATACATTTTATCTGCAAATTCACTATTTACATACTTTTTGAATTATCTCATTTTTGAAAATAATTCTTTAGGTCAAGGTCTTTGTTGTATCTTCTGAAATGGTTATAGAAGTACTATACAAAGCGATTTTCACTTAAGTTTACCATTGTTTGCGGCAAAGAAAGATGTATGTAGAAATAACAGCCTTCTTTTTAAAAAAATGTTCAAACTGTTCTTTGACACAGACACAAGATCAAATGGGCATACATGATTGGGTAAAGACACTTAGAACACTAAACAATGAATGAATTAGTTGGGAGTTAAAACAAATAATTACCAAGAGAATTCGATTCTAAGTTATGAAACGGCTTGAAAATGTGTCTTGAAATCGATTAAACCCTCTGAAGTACACGGGATACCTTTATTCAATTTCGAACAGATATAGAACAACGTGGTTCAAGCGCAGTTTAAACTCCAACTTAGAATTTAACAGTCATTTCAGCATAACTAGGTCAGGCGTATGAATACATTGTGTCATATGTCATATCCTTTCCTTCAACAACAAAAAGAGACGAAAATGTTTATCATTGGAAAAGATAACAGATACACGAGATTCAACAGCAAAAAGATTGCGTTAAAAGCAATACAGGAATGAAAACATTTCAACAATAAAGTTCTCCCTATATTTGGGTTATTTTTGAATGCGGTGTGTCTCAAACATTCAAAGTTAGCCTGAAGAGGTATGCTCAAACCGCAAGAAAATTACTTCAAAGCATGCATTTGAACGCATGGGATTTAGGCTGAATTGAAAATGACGTGAATTACTGAATTGTTAATAGGACCGGCAAAGATCGGACCAAGTGACTGCATTTTAGACATTTACAGTGGTGAATTTCGCATTGTGCTGCCATCGTCAACACAGACAGTGCATCCCGCATCAGCTAGTCGGTTGATCATTTTGTCATCGTGTATTCGTTGGTAGATTATTAACGAAATTATATTCCAAATTCTTCATTTGAAACTTTATAAATTTCTCTCCAAATTATTTCTCTCTCTAATATAAGCACTCGCCATGCAGTACACGGGCACAGATGGCGAGTACATTCCATTCACTTAAAACTAATTACCTGGTTACACGTTCGACCACGTGACCTCTCAGTTCTATACGGCCACGTAGGTTCTCGTCTTTCATGACCAAATTTGTATATTCACGTCTTGCACGCTAATAAAGTCTCGTGCAGACGACTGCTGCAGAGATTAGCTTGGGCAACGGCCGGAGACGGACTCGCCGGCTGTCCGACTGTCAACTCTCAACATCATGTAGTTTTTTTAGTGTACACCACTCGAGTCGGGCTCAACTTGGTAACACGACAGGGTTGGGGTTGCCCTGGCGTGTACACTGACTTGTGCGAGTTATTCATGTAACCACACGCATCAATAAAGAAAATGGTCGACCATCACCAAAGCCTGTCAAGTCGTCATTTCAACGTCACTGTCGTTGCCTTCATCGTCCCTCGTCGACGTAGTATTCATTTGCGATCAAAATTTCACTGATTTGACGATGCTGATTTTCAGAAATTTGAGAGTAATGGTTAATACTTTGTAAATTCTTATGGCCACCGATTTGCATGATTTGAATGTTGTTGTCAGACAAAGTTTGAACCATGCATGTAAAGTTGTTAAATTTCTTTTCATCGATATGCGATGTTATTACACTAATAATATTGTAGATTTATTAAACGGCGACAGTAATAAAATCTTTAACACTATGTTCATATTTATTATTGAAGAAGTGTTGTCGATATCAATTTGAATACAAGGATACGTAGATTTATAGCTGAGTTGCGTTTCGCATTTGTTATTGTTACGTAAGTTTCAAAGCCGATACACTGAAGTCTTGGTGTTAAAGATTTTACAGACGCTTCAATATCGTTGATCTGGGAAACAATATTTTCAGCGTTTTGTGTTTTACCAACAAGCGAATGGCATATCCATTATACAAATGAGGCTTTAAGGATAATTTAATTTTAAGCAAGTACAGCTACCAATGGAGTTGAGCAAGAACACACGTGGCTACCGTTGGTGATAGGCAACCTGTGAGTTGGACGAGTAAATCCTTGCCTTTCAGAGATGAGTTGTTATTAACTGACAATTGATTTTTATCCAAAATACGCCTCTGTTCATCTTGAAATGCATTTAGGTACCTGGTTTGTAAGTAAAAGAATTGTGACAGATAACCATAAAAGGCCTTTAGCTGTTAGTTTGCATACTCATATCGAGTTAAGATGAGAGCCCTGGAATCTGCAGCTCATCGGGTGTTGCATTATTCATTATATCTAAACTTGAAGACTATTTTATAAAAATTAAGCCATTGTCTATGCTGCCTCACGACTATCGCATTTACTTCTTACAATCCGCATTGGTCAAATATGTCTACACACATAACTGTAAAATCAACGAAGTAAGTATTCATAACAGACTTTCAGAGTTCCAAATAGCATCAATCGCCCCCTTAAATAACCCTCATCCCTCCGTCCTAACCTGAGCAACAATCAACAGGGGTCACATTAACATCAGATTTACATATCGTGGTGATTCGTCCTAGCTATCGTTCTAGCTATTTTGCAGGTATTCATTGCCAGTAAACGTATGTAAATCCTTTAAATCAGCCAATCAAAATCAAGAATTCACCCCAGCCATGAGACAAGAGCAGAACATTGAGTGAGGGCTTTAGTATTAAAGAGATTTTTTTTTTTGGGCGTGTACGAAATTTACATATCATGGTCACAAGTCTTCAAAGATAATATCTCAAAATGTTAACTACCTAGCACGTGTGAATTTTGTAGAGAAATTATTCAAAGGAACGGGGATGAGGTACTCCAATATCTAAATGTGATGAGTGGGGGAGAGAAATCTACAAATTCTGATGACCTACGCCAAATGTACCTTCCAAAGTTATTTTTCAAAGTCTAATTAAAAAAGTACATTCTTTACGATTGTCTGCACTTCCTATAATTCGTGTTGGATATCACAACATCTAAGAAACACGAAACATTGTGAAGACATCTTTTTTATTAGAAAAGAAGCAGAACATTTTCACATTTCAAATCGGATGTCAATTACCACTACTTTCTCTTCAAAATTACATTAACGGAAAAGAATGTCGTAAACCAATATTCAAAAAGCTAAATCAATTTTATCAAAATAATTTCAATGTTTAGATATCTAGGTTCCAATAATTTACCTTTCTTGATTAGTAAAAAGGAATCAAAAAGTTTCTTTTCAACTCTTCATGTCTAAATATTCGAGTTCAAATCTGAAATGTGCAAGGAACTGCTTCAGTTGGTCAAGATTGACCGGCAGTGTAAGTGACTGGTCGAGTGGGTGGAAGTTGAGCAACGCCTCCTGGTTGGTGGTCAGGTCTGTTGTAATGGCAACACGAACATCACGTGCAGTCCGGTGCATCAAGGCAAAGGGCGTGACTCCACCTGGACTAACATTTAAAATGGCCGCCATTTCTTCTTGAAGTACAAATGAGAAGTTCCTATATGCTTTGAGTTTTCGTCTTAAAGTTTTTAAGTTAATGTCTTCGTTTTCGTCACATATGACCAGAAATAACTGCCCTCTACGATCCTTGAGGAATAGGTTTTTACAAAATATTTCGGAACTGTCTGAGCGATAATCTTTTTCTCGATATTTGACTGGCCGAGATTGTACGCCAAACTTCTGCAGCGTTTCAAGAAAGTTGGTGACATCCGGAGACAAATCTTGCGTTTCCTTTGTGTTGTCCGCATTTGTAATGGCAGACAAATCATCCTGGCTGATGCCGTTTGGAATATCAAGAAACGGTGGCTCTTCCTGGGTGTCATCTGCAATACTAAGAGTCGATAACTCTTCCACACAGTCGTGCTCGTAGTACATGTTTGAGAAATGAGATGATGAGAAAGAAGAATAGTTGAGAATGTCCTCCTCGGACCTCCCCCCTCCGACACAGACGCCGGAGGGGGGCATGGACACAGGGCTCACATTCTTGGACGCCATGATTGCAGATGCTGACATCACTCCAAGTTCCGCTTCCATTGTCATCCGACTTGTCGCTTCACGCAATCCTTGCTGGAACGATATGGCGACGGGTGTAGACCACACTTCCGGTTCCTCCCCCGCCATAAACGGACTCGGAACTCCAAGGCGTCTCTTCTTGAGTCCATTACAGTTCTCTGGACTCGTCTGGGGGTGACTGGAGGTCACCTGTTCAGCTCTGATTAAGTCTCCACATCGTTCTAAGTCACGTGACGTGAAGAGACCGCCATTCTTGAAGCCGAATAGTTGTTTGATGGACAGTCGTAGGCGCGCATGGCCCCGGATGACGTCGGTCGACGCCATCTTGACTGATGCTTTGCTGATGACATAGCGTCATCAGCTTGTCGACGTTCGAATCTCTTTTCGTCAAACCCTTTGAAGAAAAAATCATCGAAATATAGAAATATAGAATGTACTTGACAAAACCAAGTTATCATCATTAAATAGTTTTCTCTCATTTTTTAAATAAGTTGAGAAAAATTTAATTCTTGCATTTGGATAATGCGTGAGAACAAAGATTTTTTAAAAATATCATAATTGTTTAAATAATTGATTGAAGACGAACCTCTTATTAAAACAAAATCTTTATAAAAAGCAAAACACAACAACATTGCATTTGTTTTTGAAAAAATGCGTAATATATTGACAATTATCAAGTTTTCAGCCTTGTAAATGTGTCATTGAAAGTAAGTTTGACAAGTAGCGCTAGTCAGCTACGGTACATTGTCTTGTTTCGATAAAAAAAAAACCCAGCGTCTTGACATTTTTTACAATGAATTTCAGCATGATAATGATACCTTTTCAGCAACAGTGAATAATTTTCAATAAAACATCACCATTAATAAGATATAATAACGGCATATGTATCTAAACAATATAGCCGTACAGTCCTTTCAATACTGTGGCGATCACAGCCATTTTTAAAAGATATCTTAAAGAAATAATATTATAACAATTTTCTTAATAGTATTTAGTATGCAAATCAATATCATATCATTGTACAAAGTATGATAAACATCGAAATTTACATCACTTACAGATAAATTATACTACTAGTGAGATGTTTGTGGTTTAGAATTTTATCAGTAGTCATTGGGCCTAAATTATGGCTCGCCTCTGAAAGTGCAGACCTACCGGAAATACGTCTGCGAGATCGATCCCAGTGTTAAACTTACGGTGTAGGCAGACAGACAGACAGACAAGGAATTGTTGAATGTAAAATAAAGACCTACGTACCATTACGACGCATAATCATGGTGAGTCCAACTCGCCTTGCCCGAGGTTTCGTCTGCTAAAATGCCATTTCCATTAATGACGACAGGCCTATCTTCGTCGAAAATGACAATATTGTCATTCACACATCTCCACTTTTCTACACTGCCATCGTCTTTAAGATTCTAGGTTCTCTAAAATGACATCGTCATTCACAGTAATGTAAATTGACGGTTTATTTTTCCGCTTATAAACACATCATCAACTTTATATTTCTGACTACACAGTTGACCTCTTACTTACTTTACCAAGCCATAATGAGTACGACTACAGAGTGAAACACCTTTATATAGGGCGATGTGTTTCACAATAAACTTTCTGATGCAAGGGCTCGGCAAGCCAGTAGGCAACGTAATGTCTATATTTAGTAACATACTGATCGTGCGTGTTGTATATAACGAAACATGTGGTTCTGAACTGTAATAGTAATTGATAATCGTTCCAAAAAAGAGTTTATCAAACTATCACTGAATGATTATCGTGAGTTTTAAAAAGCATTCGTTTCAGTCCTGGTGCTTTTACTAATACTCGCAAGAGTTACGTCCCTTAGTTATCATCTCGCATGAATGTACGTGGTTTGTGAATGATTTTAGTACGCTTCATCGTTTTTAAGATGAATTCAAGGGATATAATGATCATCTTAAATAAAAACTATCTAACAGAACCAGCAAGAAATCAATTTAATATACAATTAATTAATCTACAATTTCCTCGATCTATTTGTCTTGAATTCGAGGACATATTTTGTATATAAAGAATCGTTTGCATTTTATTGGAAATTATTTCGAATATAAATTTCCGTATTGACCCTGTGTCTAGGGATGATCAAAATCATATAACACTTCTATCATTGTGTTATATATTTTGCCTCTCCTGCTTATTTAGATTTTCGAAGTGTTTTAGAAGTATCAAGCTGTATTCGAAGTACATTATGCATTATTCAAGAAACAATTCGAAGGAAAATCGAAAAAGCTTTACATGTGTTACTGTATGTTCCATTGTTAATTGCGTTATTTCTAACAACACTCGCCGTATATATATGAAAAATACTGGTTTTCAATGAAAATCCAAAAACAGCCTTATAAATGCACAGAAGTGCAGATATCACATCCAATATACATGGATAGTAGTTAAATATAACCTAACAAACACTATCAACCCCAAATTCCCAACCTGGCTTTTTTTTAGATAAGTCTCCAAAATTACGTTTGACTATTTGACGCGCGCCACTGTCCGGTTTTCGATCATGATTGCGTATAATCTACCTTCATATTCTCAACCCACCAAACAAATTAGCTTTAAAATATGTCTTTCTGGTAACAATCGATTCTTTGCGATCAAATGACACCACTGAGAGTTTGGAGTATATGACTCAAACAACTCAAGGAGTGGCTCTTTAAAGGCACTATATATAATGCACATCAATATTTCCCATGAACAAATAATGCACAGACAGGTAATCAGGTAATCAACCTCGCAAGTTATCAAAAACATTCGGGTTAAAAGTTGATTCTAAATGACCAGAAGAATTTAATGCAACGTTGCATTAAATCCGAATGAACTAAGATATCGGAAATATTCAAATTTTGCCCACAGGCAGGAGAACGAAAACGGCGTACGGTATCTTAATCCAATAACAATGCTTATACTACATTTTTTTAATCGGTAAAGTTGCTTTTATAAACAATATTTCATTCTTTATTCTCAGTTGAGAGTAAGGTAAAATTCAAAGCTGCACACATTACTAGTTCAGTCATTTTCAACTGTCCATTTGTTCCATTTTGTGCACGGCTGACTATAGATTTTGATATCTCTAAGCCGACTTGGGCCGTCCTAAGGTTTTCATTGTTGATTACAGGTCAATTATAAAGAACAGTGAGTGTTTCAATGCATCGATAGAAAGCTAAAGTGAGTGCCTATATATCCTTGTATGTCTTAAAATAGCCATTTTGAACAGAAAAAGACTGATATGGTGCCTATTGTTTTAATGAGATTTTTCTTTTGAGAGCATCGGATGGAATCAAATATTGTCATATAAGTCTATGGGTTAGATCACGGTCCACATGCCAGCTAGCCTACTTCTCAAGCTGACCAATTAAAAGACGCGTTTCACGCTTGAATACTAAATTAATTAGTTTATTTACTGCCCACTCAAGTCTGAATAATTTAACCAAAACTATGGCCATCAACTATAAACATAACAGTTTACGGCTTTCTTAGAGCAAGTTTATAGTAATGTGAAATCGCCCGTACCTTATCGAAAGAGAATGGTTATAGAATCGCGTACATCAAAGCAAACTAAATCCATTAAACAATGATAGACAACATAATGAATAATACTAAATTATCCAACAATCAGAGATCAGACAAAACCGATATCTTTGTTAATCTTGCAACGTATTAAGTCACGGTGTGACCTATATAAACACATGTATACACGTACGTCTTCCTGTCAGATCTAGGTCAAGAAACGGTGCTGCCTGATTATTGACACGTTCATCGCCGCGGCATGGAATTGGCGGATCCACGTAACTAAAGTTTCTCCTGCAACGTAAACCCCTTTGTTGCCACACCCTCTTGTGTCGCGGCCTAACAGTTATTTCCGACCGGTTGCTAAACAGGCAGGCTTTTGTTTGATCTTAACTACGCAATCGGAAGTGCCAGCTGTGAGAAATTCCAAAATTAGTAACAATCCAGCTTGGGGGATCCCTCACCTTCGCCATTGACGCCTACGGTGTCGCACTGAGTTTGCGCCCCATGAAATTAAAAATGACATGATATAAAATAGTAGAATATCTGTAATATTTGACATATTGAAAAATGACATTGAACTTTTACATACTGATGAAATAACAATCATCAAAACGCTTGAAGATTTATTTTGTTCGTGTCAAAAGGTGACGAAATCATAAACTGTTATGAAAGTTTAGAACATTAAACCTAAATCTTAATAATGTCCTCCTTGGTTATACAATTTTGAATTTTCTTGAAAATTACCGTATTTTAACTATAGAACAATACAAAACACTACAAACTATTGCGAACATTCTTGAAAATCACCTTCTGTGCAAATAAAGAATTATCACATTATTGCAAAGTTCATATCCAAAGACAATAGATGAATTTACCAATAAATCAATCTCATTGAAATCAAATCGAACCTAACACTCGTACCGGGCTGCGTTTTTGATCTGACTTCTGCTCCCTATGAACCGTGACCTTTGCATTCCAACCAATCAGCAACAACCTATATAGAAAGCCCCCCAATCATGCTTTGACCTAAGTGGACCTCTGAATTTATGGATGGTGAAAGGTCGGAGACAGACCCACGTGAAATGACCTTTTCAAAGCTGTATACACAGACCACGAACGCAAAAGTTGGCTCCATTGCAAATGCAGACAAATTTAAAGGGGCAGTAGCATGTTTTTGGGTAAATAAATTGATTTCATGAAAACAAAAATAAATTTTTCAAATGCAAGACAATATTTTAATCAAAAGAAGCAGTTTTGAAACGATCGTACCATGATCGCCTAAACTATGCGAATCAATTTCCCTTGCTGAGAGGTTATTACAAATAGAGTTACCTGGAAATGAATAGTCAAATCATGAGATAATAACTTTATAAGTACTGTTGTGCTCGTAATAACTTAAAAGGCAAAGACAGTAGGTTCTTTTCATGAAATTGTATTGTACTCTATCACACATGTGCCAACATATATCGTTTGCTGAACCTGCTGCTACGAAAACATCCATCTCATTAAACTTGTTTATTCATCCCTTAATTAAACACATGAAAATTGATAAAACTTTCTTTGGAAATCAAACAACAGCTGAATCATTACACGAGCAGCTGTGCATCCAATCCGATGAAAATTTATGATATTGATGTTTAAACTAAATTTGTAGTAAAAAATAATGCGACAACAGCGACACCTGATTGTTTTTTCTAATGAAAAGGTACGTAGATATACCATTACTTGAACAGATATATATATATATATATATTAATTGGGGAATTGTTCGACTCAAATAAGAACGAATAACTGCAATGCATTTAATATTTTTAACTCAGGCCTGGAAGGCCAGATGAGTTTATTTGGCATGGCGTCCTGTGTCCATCCTTACGTCCGTCCATCAGTCGATAAATTTGTCACACTTTCGACTTCTTCGCCAGATCCATTGACTCCAGAGAACTCAAATATTGTATGCAGATACCTTTTCCAATGCAGGGGGTGGGGGTTGGGGTGCATCTTATTAGACTCCTTAGGCAATGGTGATTCTATATTGTGGATTTGGTGACCATGTGGCCCTTAACAAGGGTCATATGGACCATGCCCTTAATAAAAACATGTTCATCTCCTTCACAAAAGACTCAGAAGACCGAGATCTTTTTTACAGACACTTTAGACAATAGGGAATTTAAAATGTACATTGATTTTATTTTGTATCTCCGAATGAGGACCAAGGGAGCAATGTTCTAAATACGTATTTTCATCTTTTCCTCCAGGAGAAACAAGCCTAGAAAACTGAAATCTTATGTACAGACGTTTTGGCTAATTTATTGAATTTATATAGTTGGAAGCCCTGTCGCCCCTTATGTAAGATATTATGTGAAGCCTGGTGATCCACAGAGCCAAAAGCTCTATCTATTGTGAATAAGTGAGCTGCTCTGAATACATACACTTATAATAGGTGTTTTGACACGCATGACAGCCGAATGACATACCATGAAAATCACGGAGTGTCTCTTTAAGAAAAGATACCATGACTCAAACCAAAAACTGAACGACTGTCAGGTTAAACTTCTTGGCAGATTGAATTTTTGAAAATCCATATACACTTTTATGTTGTAAAATACGGATTATGATTGATAGACGTGTCACCTTATATACAATTTGTGCTAAATTTAAATCCTGCGATCGAGTTTCTTGCCTCTGTGATAATTACATTTACAATTTTTAGATTTAGAAGTTTCCGCGTCTAAAATATATAATATGTATTAATGAGGGAACTGATGTTTCAATGATTGTAGAATACAGTTGGTCCGTTTTGTTTGCTTCTACCTGAAGAAGCTAGATTTACTTCCTTCCTATATTCTGCGCAGTTTCACTGATAATGAATGAAAACATGACCATCGCTAAATTATGATTTTGAAGCAAAATATCTAATTGATGAATAAAATTGTTATTCCTGTTTTTAGATAAGCCTAAACGAGCATTCAACTGAAAGTTATAATTCATGTGTTAAGATAAGCACGTCCTAACAATAAAATAAAACATTTAGTTCCAACAAAACTATGAAATAATAAGACATTCACGAAATATTTCTGACACGTGGCAAAAATATCAATCGTTAATGAAATTGTCAGGCAATAAGTGTCAACATCAATCATCAATCAATATCAGTAGTCAAATCTTTTTTCAAACCTGGAAATCCTTGCGAGAACAATTGCCATGTTGAAAGACACTGTTCTAAGTCGCTGCAGTCTCATTGAGACAGGATAATATCCCAGCGGGTAATTGCAGTATCATTACACCGGTTAGCTGATGCAGCGAAGGGAAGTTTCCGGAATGACATCGCTTGACTGACAGTACACAATCGACAGTGGTCGAAAAGGACGATGTTTTCACAGAAAAGAATTTGTTTAAGACAAATCTTAGCATATTTAATATTTCTACCTCTTATATTCGCATCGGAACAGAAGAAAAATGTCGGCACTAGACCGAAGAAAACTTTCAACAAACTTTTCTCGATTGGCGTCAAAGCTTACCAAGACCAAACGTGGTACTTGTGCGCATCATCGTTTGAAGATGCCATCACAGAATACAAATTTTACAAAAAGACTGTCATAGATTGCCGACTACAGTGTAAACAGAGCTCAACGATGCGAGATGCCACCCCGGAAATGTTGGAGATGTCAGTCTTTGAGAAAATGGTAGAAAATTCCGATTGCATTAGAAGATGCAAAAAAGATAAATTTGGTGATAAAGTTTACCCCGATCCAAGAGACAGAATTTACGAAACATTTAAGAAAAGGAAACCTTACGAGTATTTGCAGTTTTGCTTATTTCAGGTATGTTGTTTAAAATATTCCATATATATAAGTGGAATGTGTAATATATTCTTTTTGTAAATGACACCATGTTAATAATGATAATAATTTGTTTGGGTTTTCATGAAATATTTTATTATTAACGAAAATAACCTTCATTCTTAGATACCAGGGAAAAGTTTGTTTTGTCATGGATAGATAGGGAATAAAGAAAAGTTATATTATTAACAGTTGTGATTATCCAATTCATTCAAACAAAGTGTAACACAGTATCAAATGTATCTTATTAAAGTTTTGTTTTAGTTTGAAGTCATCAACAATGTTACACAAAGTTGAATATACAGTTAGTTTGCAACTAATGTTTTGAAAAGTTATTAATTTCAACTATCTTTTTGATGACAGTTGAGTTAATATTGTCGCCTCTAGATGGTTAAAAACCAGTCATGCCACGTGTACACTATCACAATATGTTAATTAGAAATGGCAAGTGCAAGTTAAATAGTGTCACCTTCATTAACATAATCGAAAGTCCTAGGAAGAGATAAATCGCAAAGCCTTATATTCAACCAAACTCCAGAGCAGAAACCTTTTATTAATGAAAGTATGTTTCAAACATGTATCATTCTTTAGTACCTAGAATGTAAAAGTATTGTTTAGAAACAATTTTACAATTGACATCATGATGATGATAGGTATTTCTCCTCAAAAGTTGTAATCAATTTCCAAAAGTGAAATAAAATGCTAATTTACAAGAAATACATCATGTTATTCTTATCAAATAACTCTTGTACGAAACAAAGTACATGTGTATATCATTGGCATATATCTGATCTTCTTTTTATTACCAAAATTACTAATCAAAGAATTTGTAAAAAAATATTTAGACCTGCTGTTGGCGCATTTGGAACACAATGTCAAAGTCAAACTGTAAAGCATTTTTCTTGAGCTGTCGTCACCATTTAAAAGCTTTATTGTGAAATGATTGTTTAAGTGATATTAAAAATGTGAACCTGACATAATTGCCCTAGTAGGTAGTTGTAAATAAAGGATTATGTCTAACATGATGCTGTCAGGGCAATATTGTCATTTGTTGGTAATGACGAATTTGGTCCCTGTTTGAAGTTTATAGCAAGGTGTTTAATAATATTTTATGTTCCATCAATCCTGAACTTGTTCCATCATTTTGTTATCAATCTCAGAATTTCTTTCTATAACTCAAGCCCAAATTCTTATGAAATATTATTACAGAGGACACACGTCATTAAGTGATTGTTTGGCAAAGGTAAATTTTCAGTGAAGTCAGTGACTTCAAACTTCTTGAAGTCCTTGTGGCTCAACAGATATATAGTGTGTTTTGTAAGAATGTTAGAGATACTAATAAAAGGCAGTTAAGTGCACATCCATACAGAATTCATACTGAAAGCGCTGCCAGCATTATCACACCTATCGAACTCAAGCTGCCAACTACTTTGAGTGCTTGAACACGACTTCATCATTAGCACAGTGGTGTAGTGGTTAGCATGCTTGCCTCTCACGCCAGAGACCCGGGTTCGAATCCCGGTGGAGACACAAAAAATTTGTGACTTTGGTCTCATCCTGTGTTATGTCCCTGGGCAAGACACTTCATTCACTTTGCACTCAGTTCACCCAGCTGTACAAATGGGTACCTGAACAAGGCGGAAGTACGGACCTATACAGTCGCACAGAGCGCTTGTTAATTGGCGGCACCGAACGTAATACTCATTGTGCTTTGAGCATGCTTTGTCATGGATATATGCGTGGTATAAGAATGCTATTATCATTATTAGTGCTGATGGGTGGACAGAGGCACATTTGAATAATTTCTATCGCCGAAGGTGACTTAACAAGTTTCTAAACTCCTGGCTCAGTGTGGGACAGGGAATCGGTCTTCAAACTCTTTGTTCATCGAGTAATGAGTGAGTTATCCACCCAGACATTAAACTGAGCTTGTTGTTGCTAAACTTTACTGACATTGTTTAACTTAGCTATCCACAGGACCACCTAGACACCAGTATTTAACCTAGAAAGGGCACTATCAATAACATCTTTAATATGCACCAGTCTCTTTCACTGGTTAATTAAAACTCGCTGTCAACCCTTCAAAATTTGTGCAGTGCCCGCTTTGGCAAACGGTTTATATTCACAAATAATTTCTTTTTGAATTATTGTAATAGGCTGCAGCAGCTTGAGCAACAAGCTCCGAAAAATACCGGAAAAGCGGCAAGGCCTGTCTAAGCAAGTCATTGGGGCTTGTGAAATACAGGCCATGTGTGGGAAGATGTATCAATAAATGCAATTTGCTCTTAATTTAGAATGCACTATAGCAAAATGTTACTGAGACATCAATAATCAACCTAATATTTAACTGTAGAAACTGCGCTATCAATAAATACAATTTGGTTTAATTTAGTGTATACTGTAACACATTGTTATGAAATTGTGTAGCCCAAATGTTTATGGATTTTTGCATCAACACAGGACCTCATGAGAAAAATAGGGGATGGTTTGAATAGGTTTGAGAAAATAAATATAGATGGGTGTAGACTGTTGAAATGTTGCATTGATATATGCACCAATACAGATTTGTAAAGATATGAGGATTTTACTAACGGGCAACCTTTAGGAAAAGTAATATAATTATTCGTGAAATGGATGTGGATCAGCAAACATAATGAAAGTACAATAATGAGTTGAATTTTCATCAACATTTAGTGATGGAACAAAGAGCATACGATCTGCGTGACAAAATACAAATAACTAAATGACAAACTGGACCTTATGATATTATTAACTTATCTTTTCATGTTTAGAAAGGGCTTGAGTTAGCTTGACTAAATATTTAAGGACAGAAGAAGGTAGTTGGAAGTTTGTTTCTGGGGTTCAGTATTTTAGGAACGAGTTCATATATTCAAATATTGAAGACACATCGTGTTGTGTTTATTGGTCTCAACACAACTCCACAGAATGCATAAAACATCATGTCTGTTAAAGCACAAGTGGCCCCCGTATGGCTTTGAATTGCGCCAGTTTCTAGTAAGTGGCTTATTTTTTGCTAATGGAACAAATGGAAAAGGAACAAATTCATCAGTAAAAATGAACATATCACTGTGGTTTCTCCCAGTCTGATTAAAATCGACCGTGTTCCGAGGAATAAAAGTTTCAAAATACTGACTCCACCGAGATTCAAACTCTATCTGTCTAGGTTATCCTCTCCAGAACGGTCTGACTGTAGCGCACGTTCTTACGTGTAAACTCAGCTAACCAATCACAATGCGTGCGGCAAAAGCATTCGGTATGAGTAGCTAGGGGCAAGTAACTCCCATTTTCCATTCATTAACCTTGATCGCTGCTATCCTTATTTTAAACACGATGATGTGATTGGTTCGCTAAGGAATAGGTTTTGTCTGCGCTAAACTGGTGTCAGCACGTGCGCTACAGTAGGCTACGGTCAGATCGTTGTGGAGAGAATAACTTGACAGATAGAGTTCGAATCTCGGTAGAGTCAATAATTTGAAACTTTTATTCCTCGGAACACGGTTGATTTTAATCAGACTGTGGTTTCTCCTTATCATTCTAAGAAGAAACCATGTCCTTATCCATTGGCAGTCGTAGATTATCAAAGAATGGCCTTCTTCTCTTGCAACTGTTGGCTTTAGTGCTGTCACAAATTATTTTTTATGACAAAATATGGGAGCATTTGCTGAAACAATCTTTGCTAGGCAAAAGTGATCTCTGCACATGTGCACATATGAAAAATGGTCACTGCATATAACTCACTATGTGGGTGAAAGAACAATATGTGAAAGCTTGTTAACACTTTTTAGAAAAAATAAGTAACGGTCTTAACATTCAACAGCTTCAACATTAATTTAACCATAGTTAAAACGGTAGAAAATTGCAAAAACTTTACATCTCATATATTATTGTGTCATGTATATATATATATATCATTAATTTTTAGTGAAGAAATGTAAGTAACATATTTCTTAAATAAGGTTGAAAATTATGTTATGCCCACTGGGTGTTCGATATTTATGACAGGCCAGGTCATTCTAGGTAAAGATGAGTGGTATTAATGATATATGGGTATATTGCAATACAGGGCTCCAGATAATTTTTTGGACCGAGGGGTATTTAACTCCTCAAAATAAAAATTTAAGAGTAAAATTATCACTTGAAAAAAATAAGGAGTATTTCAGGGTTTATTGTTTTCAGATCCTCATTCCAAGTTAGCACCTTTTCGATGTTAATTGTTGATTATATTTTCCACACGTTTAATCTGTAAATAAACGAGAGATTTCTCTTTGATGGAATATAAACTTGGTAATCTTTGTTTTCATACAGGTTGACATCAAGTCAGTGGCTACTATTCAAGATGTAAAGATCAGACATGTACAAATGAAACTTTTATTTGACAAGTGACGATCACTCCTGTAAAAAATATCCGACTTGTATTCTGGGAAAGTTGTGTGTATCTTGTCACTCATTGATTTCATTTTTAATGCGTATGTGCGTATTTTACGCAGATACGCATCTTATCTGGAGCCCTGCAATACATAAAGAACGTGCAAAGTACTGGTACAAAGTTCTTAAAAGACGGACAGATGAGCATTGATAGTTATTCTGATTGCTCCTATATGTTAATAGAACATGATGAATAAAAAATTTGAAAACTACCAATATATTGCAATGTATGCAATACACTTTTCTGTATACAGAAATGAGGAGCGATACCTATTCAGGGCTACAGATAAGGGTCGTACACGTGTAATGTACGCCTATAAAAGTACTAAGTATGGCCCTAAAATAAATTCCATGTGTATCATGTACGCACATACATGCCTGTTTACGCTTGGACATTCATTTCCATGCGTATCGTATTTCTAAATTTATCAAGGATGTTCTGATTCATGAATATAATAATTTCATGTTCAGGTACATTTGACAAACAATTATCGATTGTTGATACCTTGTAAAATGTACTTCTAAAATTATGTACAGCTTCGCTAGTTTCCGTCGGTAATACATTGGCGATTTCATTGGTTGATTACAACACTTTACACCTTCATAAACAACATATATACAAACGTGCTCACACTTTGAAAGTACTAAAGTAGTGAGTACACCCCCAAACGTTTCAGTACACCTCCACTTTATATTCAAGGTGTATGTACACTCACACCTTAATAGTTATCTGTAGCACTGCCTATTCTTAATTCTAGGTGTACTGATTTTCCTCAAAAAGGCGCTCTCAACGTGTATTTTTCAGGTTTTGCGCTCCTAGACCACCTTTAGCCCCAGTAACTTTTCAAGACCCGTCCGTCATGATTGGAGAGTGCTGTTTATTAATAAATTTCAAATGATACAGGAAAAGAAAAGTATTGGTATGATACCATGTTATGATTTGTTTTATTGAATATTTGTTCATATTGGAACTTTAAAATGGTGAACCTTGAGATGTACAATTCTTTAAGCCAAATTTTTTTTTCTTAGGTTATGGTAGAATCAATAAGTAATCTTATCATCCAGAGTCTATTCGAGACTCAGGTGCTATTATTGTGACAAACTACATCAAGTCAACAACAGGCCCATTATCAAGGAAATACAGTTTTTTTTAAATATTTGAGGGAGTTTCCGTGACTTTTCTCCCCTGGGGAAATTTATTCTGAGCAGGTTTCAAGTTAAATGCATTGTTTGGTCTCTTTATGGAATTACGTCCTTGGATTATTTAGAAAAGTCTGAATAAGCTAAGTTGTAAAACCAATTGAAGTTTTGGAGTATATTTTCAATCTTTTCTTAGGTGGAGTTAAAGATCAGTATCTAAAAAATCTTGTTTTTATATAAGTTTCTTAAATTTCATATTGTGTGCAAGGATTATAAAAATGAGATCCAAACCTTACTAGCAGCAATTCTGAGGTTAAATGAAAAATTTAAAGGCATCAGGAAGTTTGTCTTGTATTGCCACTGTGCCTGGCACTGCCTCGTTCCTTCTATAATCAGTCGGTCAGGCAGTGCATATCGCTTTCTCAGGTTAATCAGCAGCGTCAATGGTTTCAGGCTGTTCTTAACAATAACTGAAAACTGCTAGGGATATCCCATTGTGTTTCAAATTTTATGTAGTCATTTCTCTAGAACAACTGAAAATTTGGAAGTACCAGATTTGGATTCTAAACTTGTGCTGTCGATAGTGTATGCAATTTGAACTAATAACCTTGTTACAATATTTGAGCATTTTTTAAGGTTTTATTTTGAATTGATAACTTTTAGTATTTCTTGTCAACCTCAAAATGTGTTTTGTTTTTGGTTCAACTTACATTTTAGGAAATTGCTAATGAACATCTTGCCCAAATAGAGAAAAATGTGGCTTGTATGTAATGTCTTTCAATAGTAAACAGGCATCAAGTCACGCAATTGATTATTCAACTTTGTTGGATAATGTTGATGTAGTGACCTTTCTGTTTCAAAAGGTTTAACATAAATCATCAGAGATTCAGTTTATACTTCAATATTTCAACTCATTTTTATGTCCATTTTAATCCTGTGCAAAGATAATCAGTGAAGTTCATTAATATTTCATAAACACACCAAATGCACAGATACTGCATATCTCTCGATATTATTCACTATCCTCACTCAAGTAATCTACCTCGTAAGTTATTTAACAAATATTTACGTATTCAGTTAGTAAAGTGGATTTTTAAAGGCCAGAAGTATTTAATGTTATGTTACATTAAATCCGCATGAACTACAATATCTGAAATATTAAAATTTTGCTCATAACCAGAAAAGCGGAAATGGCAGCCGCTATGGTCAATCCAATAACAATTTTTTATGCTAATACTGTGTTATTAAATCGGTTAATTTACAACATTGCTTTCATAAAACATATTTCATGATTTGTTCTCAGTTCAGAGTTTAGGTAAATTCAATAGCTGCACACAGTACTAGTTCAGCCGTTTCCAAGCGTCAATAATTTATCCGTTATGTGGGTGTTTTTGATTTTTATATGTCCATGCCGACAGTGGCTGTCTTAACGTTTTCATTGTTGATTGCAGGTAAATTGTAAAGAATGTTTGATATTTTATTGCATCGATAGAAAGTTTAAGTGAATGCATGCATAAGTCCTCGTAAAGCTTAAAATAGCCAATTTAAACCGTGAAAGCATGCACTAGTGCCTTTAATGGTCAACCCAGTTTCTCTTCTGATGCGTGTTCAGATTTATGCCCGGATTAGCTGATAGTTCAAAGAGTTATTTACCTATTTAACACTGAACATGACTTGTGAATTGCTGTGTGAATAATATACTGTTCAAATTGACAATATATTACTCAATTTTGGTAAAATTACTTTATTTCAGGAATCTTCACTATCAACCCAGATTGGGTATTCAAAAGAATTGATTTTCATAAAATTGACAAGAAATACCCACTTAAAAAAGGATGTTTCGTGTGTAAATTAAGATACATCATTTCATCATATCTAATCTGTTTGTATTTCAAAGAAATATTTGTGAAAGATACAATTTAAATTTTTCATTTGATGTTTTTGTGAATGACCATGAATCCTTTACTTCAAAATTTAGTAAATTTGTATATTCTTTTAGAGTTATATCAGAAGCTGGTATGACAAAGAAGAAAATGTTCTGAGAGAAAGTCAACTTCTTCATGATATCAAATGCAACATTTTGGTGTTGGTCACACCATTAGCAAAGGAACATTCAAACATGAACAGGTGGATTATTTTTCTAAACGTATATATATCTGTGTTTCAGCTGAACAAAGTAAAGGAGGCAGCATCTGCCGCTTATACATTTTACCTGGTGAACCCCGACCACGAGGACACCATCAGCAACATCCGCTACTACAAGGACCGCGCAGGTGTCCTTGAGACAGAGTTCATAGATAAGGAGCTTCGACCTTACAAGGTGTGGATATGGCATTCTATTTATATCTTTACAGATTGATAAAACTTCTTTGAGAGGCCTTTAGAAGTTGGTGAGATGAAATAGAGAACAAGTTTTATGGATTTACAACTTCTTTATTGCAGGATTGCGACGATCACTTGCTTGATAACGGTGTTTGTATCTACACTGAAATGTCGCATTCCTGCAATAAAGAAGTTGTAAATTCATAGAACTTGATTGATAAAAGTTTAAAATTGAATGAGGTATATAAAAAGGTGAGAGGATGGTGTTCAACTCATCTTACTGATTCTGACATGGAGTGATGATTACGTAATAGAATTATGTTAGATCTTAGTTTTGTTTTTCAAAGAAAATTCCAGGGTTTTTAATTGGATTATCAAAAGTAGTCTGTACACCATGCCAGTTAGATTTGTAAATTTTTTTGTAAAAGATAACAAACACAACATGATTCAAAGTATATTATTTAAATTCGGGATATTATCATTAAAATTTATGTATTTCTGTTAGAAATTGCTTTGTTAGTGTAAACTCACTACACTTATTCTTTGGGTTAATCAAGACATTTACTTGGTGAGATACCCAGGAAAAATATTTCAGGTAAAACCTTGAATTTCGTATCTTGACATTGAGATCAGTTTTTTTAATGGATAAAAAGTATTTTTCGTTGACTCACAAAATTCAACCTTTCTGAATTGGCTTTTCATATGCATGAAAACTAGTTCAGTATGTTCATCATGGTATAGCAAGGGGAATATATCAGGTCCTTATGTACCTCAAATGTCAAGGATGGCAGTCTGAGAGTCGATAGTTCTGTTCTTGTAATCGCATCAGGAAGTCCAAACAATTAAATGAGACCCTTTATACAATATAATGTGCTTGTAGTAATTCCATGTGAACATTTGACATTTCTCTCTTTCCAAGATGTGTTCAGGGAGATCTTTATTGATTTTCTATTAGCTTTGGTTCCTGACTTTATTACATTCACAGAAACTTTTTAGAATGGCAAGAGCTGTTCTGGTCTACAACTGGTACATTCATGCCGTGCATATGGACCACATTCACATTTTTTCTTTGCCAAACATTTCCAGATTGTACAGATCTTACTTGATATGTTAACAGGGCATTTTTTCTCTGAGTACATGTTTATGTAACTGTGGCTTTGTAAGTGAGTGCATGTGAACTTGAGGTTGAATTACTGTGTTAATGATTGTTTACAATTTTAACTTTATAAACCTGCACAAGCATTGCCTATGAAAATTAAAAATTCATCAAAGAACAGAACAGAATATATCAATCTCTTGAATTGAAATCTGTAAGCGGTATGCCAAGCAGATTGTATCTGAAATACTGCTCAAGTGGCACTAAACAGGGGTAAGTGATATGCTTATGTGATATATGTGACAATATATCTTGCATTTAGTTTTATTCTCTTTCGAAGGATACAGGATTTTTAATGTGTTTTGCATTTGATAGAGAAGGTTTTACTTGAACCTTAGGGTTCAGAAATGTTGTCATCTATTGATTTTAGATCTTTTGCTTCATTCGGTGCATTTGTTAGGTAGATACTGACAAGTTCAACAGCACTGAATTGCCATAAATTGTGTTTGGAATTTCTTCCTGCAAGAATACAATTTGCAAATAAAAAAATATATGTGTATCATGTTTTCTTGTGATGGGATCATTTCCTCACAATATGTCTCTATTTTCTTCAAGTTCCACTAGAATACTTCATGACATTCCCCTCCTTAAGCATTAGACTCTTAGTCACCTTCTCATGTCATTTCTTTGTTGATATAGATCTCTATATTATATAGAGAGTTTAATGCTCACGTGACACGTTAATACTACAGTCACTTTAGGGTTATTCATTCTCAAATGCACCATAGAACATTCCCTTTATCTTCAAGTTTCGATTCCAGTAGTTCATAAACTCAGACACGGTTTGGCTAACTCATATACTCTCAGAACCACAAGATTTTCTTAACTGTGAAGGTCATGATGTTGAGGGGTTATTATGCTTCCTCCCTCATCAGTATATAAACAGCTGATGAAGGAGTAAGCATATACACGGAAGCATTGTGAATTTAAAGCACCACAGAGAACATTATAAGAGTCAAATTTGCCAAACTTGGAAGCATTGGTTGTTTCTGGAAATCACAATCTTAGAGCGTATCAGCTCAGAATAGAGGCAATAAACAGGTTTGAGTTGTAATTTGTGATCGAAAACCTGACAGTGACGCTCACCAATGACTCAAACGTAATTTG
The DNA here is from genome assembly GCA_921293015.1 of Phorcus lineatus. Taxonomy (NCBI): domain Eukaryota; kingdom Metazoa; phylum Mollusca; class Gastropoda; order Trochida; family Trochidae; genus Phorcus; species Phorcus lineatus. Next base: position 22,260,947 of record OV121096.1, on the reverse strand, counting down.
GAAACTTTTCTACAGCAGGAACAAAGAAAAATATTAGTTGGTAGTGTTTAGTAGGCCTTTTAACTGATATTCACGTAAAGTGGACGTAGAATTTCTACTTATGAACATCTATATAGCTGTTTTTATTCTATAATTAAAAACATGAAAATATCCTAATTCTGTCAATTTAGAGATAAAGATGCATGATTAGGGAGGATATTTGAAGTTAATTGAGAGTAGATGATATTTTGGCTCTTATTCAAGCCACAGAAAAATTCATGAAACATACTCTGTGTCACTTTAACAATATAGAAGTTGTTATCAATCTTTCTCATGTACATCACTTCTAAATGCCCTTCAAAGACTTGATCATATACTCGAACCTTGTCACAGGAGTCCTATATCCGGGGCCTGATCGCGTACAACGAGGAGCGATGGGAGGAGGTCAGGAGGAACATGGAGGTGGCCATCTCAGAGTTCTACATCGAGGAGGAGCGCTGCCGTATTGAGTGTGAAAATACCTTCCAGCATGCCTCTCCTAAGGAGTTTGTCAATGCTGTGGCTGGTAAGTGGACATTTCTCTGACTTTCTTTTGGAATTTTAATGAAATCATGCCTTCCAGTTTTAGCCTAACTTCCCTCACTTGTACGAGTTTCTGACCCTGGCTAGTCATGCCTTGCTGCAATTGTTGGTTAAATGCAGCCCCTTCACCAGATTTTTTAAAAGATTATCAAGTAGACTGCAGTAGGCTAAGGAGCTGGCACACAAAAGTTTAGGATATGCAGCAAGGCCTAACAAAGCCAGTGATAGAAACTTATTTTTATTCCAAAATTGTAATAACTGATAAGGAGTTTTTATTTTTTCAAACAAAGCTGAGGAATTTTGACTTAGTTATTAAGTAGAAGTTTATTTGCCTCTTCTTAATGCTGAATAGGTTGCATACTTTAGCGTTTCAATCTCAATCAATTCCGATTAAAGCCTAACTTCATTTCATCAAAATCTAGTTAAAAATGTCTCTGTGAGATTCTGGTTATTGCTGCCAGAGACTCAGGAACTTTGGCACAATATAGCATGGCTTCAATAGCCAGGGATGCTTTGTTTAGGATGTGGAGAGGTGTATGGCAAGTGTATGCGCTAAGCCTATAACTTTGGCACCATATAGCATGGCTTCAATAGCCAGGGATGCTTTGTGTAGGATATGGAGAGTTTGAGTGTATGCTCTTAGCCTATTGTGTAAAATGTTCCAGATCACTTCCTGTTGGTGCTGGAGTGTCAAAACAAGTGTGAGCTGACACTGAGTCGTGTGTTCACTGAGGAGTTGACGGACTTCGTGGCTGAGCACTATCACTACCTCCAGTATGCGTACTTCAAATGTGAGTTAAGTCTTGTCTTCTGTCATTCAAACAATAGCATATTTGCAATTTGAACTTTGCCGATTACTTACTAATATGACAATTTCTGATATTTGAACCTGACGTCTAGTGCCTGTTGTTGTTACGTCTAATCCTTGACCTTTAAAGCAATAGTCTGCTGTCATACTATGTTCTAAACTTATGTTAAAACAAATCAATGTTTTTGCAGCTATTTGTTTCATAGTTATAGGGCGATTAGCGGAACTTGATTGTATTTCTTCAGTTTATACACAAAAACTGTTTGGTGCAACAGGGAGGCTCAATGAAAGCTAAGAAGTGCTTGTAAAAGTAAAAACAATAAAAAGCATGGCTTTTGCTTTTCTCTTCAATATTTATCTTAACCCTGGGACCCTTAACACTTCAGTAAAGAACAATGAGAAGGCAATGGAGGCAGCGGCAACATTTCTGCTGTTTCAACCGGGGGATGAGACAATGCAGAAAAACAAGGGGTATTACATCCAGCGAGGGTACAGTGAGAAAGACTTCAAACCCAGACAGGTTAGTTTATACAGGCTTGTGGCAATGAGAAACAACAGTTTTGAAATCCTCTGTATTGTATGAACAGTTTCATGGAGTTATCACAGTGATTACTTCAGTCATATTCATCAAGGCACTAAAGCACGCGCTATTGATTCAAACTGGATATTTTAAGGCATTAGAGAACACAGGCACTCACTTTAGCTTTCCATCGATGCATGGAAATACCTATCTAAGCCTAAGTCTAAGGTCAGCTGTGCACAAAATAGAAAAAAAAAATACAGTTGATAACGGCTGAAGTTGTAATGTGCGCAGCTTTTGAATTTATCTTAATCTCTGAGCTGAGATCAAGGGTTGCAGTACTGTTAACCCAAGCCAGTCTGATTAAAATCGACCATGTTCCGAGGAATAAAAGTTTCAACATATTGCCTCTATGAAGATTCGAACTGTCTGTCTAGGCTATCCTCTCCACAACAGTCTCACTGCAGCCTACTGTAGCGCACGATCTTACGTAAACTCAGCTAACCAATCACAATGCGTGTGACAAAGCATTCGGTATCATTCGTTAACCTTGATCGCCGCGATGATGTGATTGGTTCGCTAATGACTAGGTTTTGTCTGCGCTAAACTGGTGTCAGCACGTGTGAACAGTGAGGCTGCCTTCAGACCGTTGTGGAGAGGATAGCCTAGACAGACAGAGTTCGAATCTCGAAAGAGGCAATATTTTGAAACTTTTATTCCTCGGAACATGGTCGATTTTAATCAGACTAAACCAAAGCTTAACTGTTTTCAGTAACAGATTATCATTGTATTTGCAGTTTCCACTTTTCTGGCTGTGGATAAAATTTTGATATCCCCTTAATATTTGCATTAGATAATGCCAGTCTTTTAGGATCAACTTCATAACCTGAATATGTACATATTTGCTTCTTAACATATGTGGTGGATAACCTTGAGTGCGGTTTGTTAGTGATATTGAGAGATATTTATAATTGGTGCTTTTGTTGTATTTACAAAAATTTTGTGTGCACTAGTGCCTTTATAACTTTAAAGGTGTAACACAGTTTTGAGCTTCTTATTGAAATTTATTAATCTGAATAAACTGAGTAAGTCAAATATATCTGCAATAAATGGTTAATGTTCCCAGGAAGCGGTGCAGTACTTGGCCAGGAAGGAGCAGATGGTGAGGGTCCTAGAATTCGGGAAAACCACCTATGCTCGAGATGAGAGCGAAGAGTGGGTAAGTTGTTCAAGAACGTTCTTTATATAAAGAAGAACCATTAACAAGGTCACCCTTAGAGATTGATGTTTTCTGAGTGAGGTACATTTTTTCTTGAAGGAAAACAATTTTGCTCAACTGACCTGCATTTTCGCCCCACATATGTTTACTGTAACAGGATATGTAAAGAATAAAAAATATGGTGAACTTGAAACTGGGGGGTTTGAATTAATAACCTATGTAGGAAGACGATGGCTGTGCCATACATTCACAGCAAGTTGATGATGACGATGATGATGATGATGATGAAGATGATGATGCTGACGTCTCAAATCTTTGATGTTGCAGGTTGGGGACAATGATGATGATGACTTCTCAAATCTTTGATGTTGAAGGTTGAGGACGATAATGATGATGATGACGTCTCTTATCTTTGATGTTGCAGGTTGAGGACGAGAGTGCTGATGACAAGAACAAGAACCAACACAACAGCAACAGTCCGTGGATGAAGCAGTACGAGAGGATCGGACTCAAGATTATCTCTCATGCAGATGAGCTGAAGGGGAGTCATCGCTTTGCGGCCGATGGATTCATCCGTGGAGATCAGTGCCAGGAGCTCAAAACACTAACTGAGGTAATATTTCCTTGTTGTGATGGTGATTTCCGATATCGTGTGCTCTAGCCACCATGTAGCAACAGTGCCAAAAGAACAATAGGACAAAACATCAATTTATACTTTTTTCTTTACATTTTCTTTTTTATTTAAATTTATAAACATTTTTCTATCTTATGAATTGCATTTCAATTATTCATGCATGGAAATAATACCTCGGTTGTTGTTCCAGGTTAAGGATGTCAACAAGTATGGAGCTAAAGTTGTCACCATCAGAGAAGCAAGAGAAGTTAGTTGCTCTTTCTTGTTCATTGATTTTGGGTCTGTCCTTAAAGACCTGACATTGCTTGTCATAGAATAATGACTGTATCAAGCCTTTACATTCCAAACCATCCCACGGTTGCTGACTGTTATGAATCATGATTTGTGAAGAAAATGTAGCTTCTAGCAGTGACATGGTGTTTATGTTATCAGTAGTTTTTATATGATTCAGAGTGATTCATCAGTGAAATAAACCCTCTGTGGCTACAATGGCAATAACCTTTATTGTCACTCTAATGAATAGCGATCAAGGTTATTGCCACTAGAGTGACTTCATCAGATCAATGCTATAACGTCACATAGAATCTTGTATAGGCTTTCTTAGGTAAATTAGGAGTAAATTCACCTTTGAAAGAGGTAAATTTCAACATAAAATGAAGCTATTATCATAAATAAATAGAGTATCTGCTTTCTCAAACACCATGTTTATCTCTGTATTTGTCAAGGAAAGACAGATTTCCTCAACATAATAGCTGTAGCTGGTTAAATTTCACAATGCAAGGTCCTTTATATTATACTAAAGCTCATTACCCATTATACAGGAGAGCCAGCTTGAATATGTGATTATCTGATGTTGCAGTTTCTGAATCAGAAGAGTCTGGAATATGAAGTATCCCTGCGGTTCCTTCTTCGTATCTCGGAGACGTCACGGCACTACATCATGAAGTACTACAACCTCACTCGACTCTTCTTCAAACACACATCAGTGGTGTGCTGGGAACCAGAGAAAAATAGACAAGGTTTTGAAACTTTTGATTGGTTAACCGTTATATCAAAACAATGTCAAAGCATTATGCAATATAATTGCCCTAGGCTTTGCCCAAATCTCGTGTTCGAAAACTAAAGAAGCATTTGATATTAAATATCTTTAAAAAAATTTTGTGATTGAACTTTTGAATGACTAAACTTACATATTTCTGTGACTCCAGTCAGATTTATTTATAATCAAGTTAGAAATAATCAATATCGTGTGTGCATGGCATCTCTGTAAAGATTATCAAATATGCTTCCTTGTTATTGGTCAAAATATAGGAAAGGTTTCTATATATACAAAAGTAGGGTAATATCTTCTTTTAGAGCTATCTTCTATTTTTGATCACAAAAGAGAATCATGCACTTCTCAAAGAAAGAACCACGCAATTTACCTAAATGCTTTCTCATGTTGAAAAGCCAAATTAAGTTTCAAAATTGAGGGAAACCAAACACAAGAAATGTGATTTTATATATTCATTATCTCAACCAATAAATGTACTTTTTATTGAAACAACCACCAACCAAAATGCTTTCATGTTATAGTAACACTTAGTTTAAGGGTTGTAGAAATTGAGAAAAAATATTCTTATGAAGAGTAAGCTCATAATGATATCTGTATTCCTGCACACTAAGCTCTCTGTTGTTGCTCCTGCAGACCAGGAGGAAGTTTCCTGTATCCTGCAGGAGGATGGATCATGTTTGGACGAACTGCCGACTCGCATAGGAGAAGAGGAATACACGTCAGTAACATTGATTCCGAACAATTTTTAAGGACGAGAAACAGATTTAGTCCAGCAATATTGGTAGTATAGCGTTTTTTAAAATCTTTATCAATACAAGAGGGAAATTTTGTTTCCAAAATATTAAGTTATTAAAAGGTTTCATTTTAGTCTAGCAATGTTGGCCATAAGGTGTTTATGTAATACCTTTTTTTTATAACACATGAGTAAAATCTTTTCCAAAGCCTTAATGAAATTCTAAGATAAAAGTGAAAATTAATGAATTCAGTCCAATGATTTGAAGGTGTTTTTGATTTTTTTTCTATCTCTGAATCTCTGTCTCTTTTATCTCTAATCCTGTCAACGAATGAAGAAAACTGTTACTTTTACAGAGGAGTGATGTATCTGTCAGACATCCCAGCAGACGAGGGTTCCAACATTCACTTCCTTGGGGAGGACAGAGAAATTGAGGTACATTACATTCTCTTAAACATTTTGTGAAGCAGAATTTGACTTTTGCAAAGGTACATAAAGATTAAAAATTTCAGATTCTGCAATGCATAAACACAGGCTTTCTTTCTGCAGTTATACTAGCTGTTTTGAATTTTATTTACAAAATACTTTTGGAATTTTCATTCACCAAGTTCTCTCGTCTCTGTGGCACAATGTCCACTACAACAAATTCACCTATGTTTTAAACAATTCAGTTTAAAAGGCAGAAAGTGACCAGATTGCAAAGCTAATTTTATGAGATGCCTTTTTTTCTAACCAAATGATAGAAGTGGAAAAAAAGATGCAAGCTTATAGCCTCCCCATTTTCCTGTGTAGAGTACAGTGGGTATAAAGTGTGGTCGACTGGTCACGTTCAGGAGTGGAGACAGACATGGTGTGAGCATCCCGTGGGGGGAAGAGCGATGTGCACTGGTCATCACTTACACCACTGACCCCACCAAGGATGAACAGGACTACGTGGACACCATCAAGGCTCTGCAGAAGATGGATGATGACCTGATGGAGACAAACATGGATAAGAACACTCACTCTCTAGAGGACCTAAAGAAACAGGGTGAGGGGGAGGATAATTAATTTGAGAAAAAAATGGGTATATGGGTCAACTAGTTACTCCTGAGGCTAAGAGGCTTGATAAGGTGCTCTTGAAAAAGGAAAGGGAATTTTTAGTTATTTGATGTCTGACCTTGAAATCTATAGTCATCTTTTCTTTCTTTAAACACTGTTTACTGTCATGGAGCAGTCTTATTTTTGTATCTATGGCCATGGTTGATATGTTTTTGAAAGTCAATTTAAGGCATGTGTTGATAGGTATTAAGGTTTCAATGACTTAGCACAAGCAGCCTTGGACCATTCTGAAGTTTAACCTTGTGGTCAACAACTGCTACTTTAAAAAAATATAGAGGTATCAAGGACAGTGTTTTGCCTTCTGAAGTTTAACATTGCAACCTCTTGTCAACATGAAGGCTGTGCCTGCTACTGACAGATATAAGGTTATAAGTGGTGGATATATTGCTTTATTATTATACCAGTTCAACTTAGGTTTCTTTCGGCAGGTATCAAAGTTACGAAAAGCAGTAAAGAGTTGCAAGGGCAGGAGCGGGTTGTGGCGGATGGATTGACACAGACCGACTCATGTCACATGCTCACCAACCTTGTTCTGGTATGTACACGACTCAAACCCCAATGGGCTCTCTTTGTTTGGAACATATCCTCATATGCAGATTAATCACAGGCGGCAGTGTCTAGCATTATTTGTTTGAAAATAAGACAGCACAGAAATTCAAATTCAATTTCAATAGAAAACGTAAAAAATTGCCTATCTTGAGCAAAATAATACGTCATATTTCATATTTTATATTCTGCTTGGAAATTGGGTATAGTAAACAATTGATTGGATTTTTTAAAAGGATTTTAGACTGAGGATAATATAAGGGATGTTATAATTTATATTTTGTTATGTTTATCCTATTATCACTTACTGTATCCCTAATGGTAGTTGTTCAAATCATTTGAAATCTACAGAGTCCTGTGTAAATTCATATCTGGTAACTCGACTGAATGGTAAAGGTGTTTAACTTTTGTTGCTAAACACCAAAGAACCATTCTAATTGTTTCATAAGTATTAAGGAGACATTGTGTTCCGTATTTGTTATAAAAACGCAAACAAGAATGTGATGGGGCCTTGAACACATTGTCATCAATATGCACCCCCATATGTATACTCAATAAAAGTTAAGGAACACCCTGATTTGAGATATATATTATCTAGAGATCCATATTATATCTAGATATTGAATATTAGGGTGGTCCATAATTTGTTTTCATGAGTATCTAAACATGGGTATGAAAGTTTCAAATCGACTGTTTCAGGAACATGGTATGAGTGGTAGTGGATATGAGGGAAATGTTTCTCCGCATACCAATAACGAGATATTTCTCGGCTTCTCAATGGTTGATGCTTGGGAGGTATAAACATAATCGGGTCACTTTCAGACCTTTGCACATAGCGGACGATAGTTTTGCTTGGGGAACGGTGCCTTCCAAATTTATTATCTAGAAGTGTGCTACTCGCCTATCACATATTATCTGCTTGTTCACTCATGTTCATCGTATTAGCACTCCAATGATCTCAAGAGTATTGATCACAAACTTGCGATAGGATAACCTACCACATCACCATTCACCTATCATCGCTTGATGTCAGGGTAGATTATTGTTATGCGACTAAATTTTGACTATTATGTTCTATGATCTTTGATTATGGGTAATTCTGTACAATTTTATTTCAGTGTTAGAATTTATTGAGCCTTTTTGGGACAGGGATTTGTGTTGTGGCAATAGTTCTTTCTGAAAGCATAACAATCTCTTTTATCAAATTAGATCTTTAATCCCTTTGTCCTTTTTCTGAAGTATTAGAATTTCTTCTCAAATACCCTATCCACAGGATTATCCTGATACCACATGATGTCTTGATGGAAACTGTCTAAATTTTAGAAAAAATTCCATTCAATGCAAATTTTCTTTTTCAATTTGTACATCTTTTTCAGGGACATCTAGCTGCAGTTCATGGTACCTTTACTATAAGACTTCTGAGTTACTAGTAGTCCCTTTTTGTTTCCCTCACGAGAGTTTAAAATAAAACACTTTTAGTGCCTTGGCCCCCTCTTTTGCCCTATTTTTTTTCCATTAGATAATTTTTAGGATTTTATCAAGTAATTAACTGGTTCTTGTTTCCACACTAACCCTAGATTATAGATAATTTTTAAGAACTAATGAAAAAGTGAAAAATATTTTTGATGATAAGTTTTTTTATTAATGATGATAATAAATATGTGTAAGGCAGGGTTGTTTTTTTCCTCAATGACATTTTCATTTAAATGAAAAGAATTTAAAGTGGTCTTTGTTTTGCTAATGAATATAGTTCCATTCTTCCATTATATTCCTCCATCAAGGATTTTGGTTATATTTCATATTCAGTCATGTGTTCAAATCTATATGAGCCAACTGGTCATATCATATTTTGTCAAACTTATATCTCTATCAAAAGCAATGTTGATTGTTGTTGTCACTGCAACTGTATACAAGCATCCTTGAATATTCTTTGGTTTAAATATAAATCTGTTTTGATTTTGAGTAAGTTTTCCCAATGTTAATACAATGCACAACGTTGCAGCATGAAATATAACTACCAGAAAGTTCTTCATGGAAAGTTTATCAATGGTCTTAAGCAAATATTCATAATAACATTATGATTTTGGGATTGAAGAGGAAGTTGTGCATGTCATGATTCAATGTTTTAAGAAGATCTTGTTCATTTCATGTGCAGAAAAATATCGACAACAACTTTATGATTTAAATATATTTTTTGGTCCTGATGGTTTTATCATGAAGTTAACAAAGTTGCTATGACCAGAAGCTTAACACATTGAGAGGTTCACCATCCTGCTATAATGATTTGCTTGTTGTTCGGCTGGCTTGTAGACCGGTGCTTTAGTGGGTGACGGGTATGAACATCTGCCAGCTAAGCCCTCCTTTATCTCCCCCCATACCGAGCACGAAATGTTCCAGGGACTAACAGTGTATCGCGCAGCAAAGGTTCGTATTCACCTCACTTCGCCCATAAGGTAACATGTTTGGTAACAATATAGCTTTTACTAGTTATCAACTATCACTGGATCAAATAAGTCAGTTACCTCCCTTTGGTTGTTATGGTCAGACTTGCTGAGTTTACAAGCTTAACTATTAAATAATTGGTTTAAGGGCAAATCTATCGAAAAACCAGGAGTGTTATATATTTTTTACCGTGTTTTCTAAACTTTGAAGTTCAAAACAAAATCTGTTGATTTTTTTTTAGTAACTCAGTCCCCAAAATTCCAGGGTAGTTGTAATTGACTCATTTAAAAGAGATTATTTCTGGTATCACCAGGATCTTTGATATTCCTAGACCAAACAGGATAGAAAAACAGTAAAATGTAAAATATCAATCACATTTTGCATGATAAAAATTTGCACAAGGTGATCGAATGCTATAAGCAATGAATTTTTTTACAACAGGAAATATCAACTTTATATTATCACCCTTGGATACTGTATTTATATGGAAACTTTGTCTCTTGGATAGAGGTAGCACTTCACTGCACAGACACCACAACTTTTAAAGTACAAGTGTGGCAATATCTTTGTAGATTTAGATTGACTTTCATGTTTTTTAATGAATGACGTTGACACATGCAGCAGATTACACTAGATGTTTATATTTTGGAGATATACGGCAGGTATATTTGGAGATATGCGGCAGATATATTTTAGTGATTTATGGCAGGTATATTTTGAGATATACGGCAGGTATATTTTAGAGATATATGGCAGGTATATTTAGAGATATACGGCAGGTATATTTTAGAGATATACGGCAGGTATATTTTAGAGATATACGGCAGGTATATTTAGAGATATACGGCAGATGGTTGCTGTCTCACGGTCTGTGTAATTGTCTCCTAGCTGCAGATTTGTATTCTTCTCTTGCTTCACTAGACTAGCTTCCCATGTTTACTTAACTGCAGTCTCATTAAAATCAGATCAGTTATCTTGCTCATACTTTGCTGTGTTTGAATATGAGTACTCATTTGCAGAGGTCATTTTCCCGTAGCTGTGACTTTGTACCTTCCATAAGTTCAAACAAGCATTCATGTTGAATCGTTCAGAGCAGTTTCCAGTTTAAATGGAGTGAATATCCATCTCACATGAGAATTTATTTGCTGAGGTCATGGATTGTAATATCAGTGACTTTTTACCTTCCATCATTTCAAACAAGCTTTCATGACTTTTTCCAAATTGTGATGCAGTTAATGGTCATGAGACTAAATCCTGAAATTCTGTAGTACTGATAGGGATATTAATCTGATTTTAATGAGACTGCTCCATCGGGTACTCTTTTGGTAAAATTATAAAAATGGTAGTCATTTTCATCTTTACAGCAAGGTGTAAGTAAACATTTTATGTTATTGTCATATATTTTGATTGATGTTTGATGGAAATGGTAATTTCTGTCTTGTTATCTCACAAATGCTTTTAAAGTGTCATATCTCAGTGTGAACATTTTATTTTCTATTGTTACAGTCACATTATGAATAAGAACTTATGACATAGTAAGTTTATTATTTTTAATATTTAATTTCAAAGATGTAATATGATAATTTTAGAACTCTTAAGTATACAATCCATGACTTCCATAACACTTGTTACAGAATATAAACACCCCTGTTACTGTTGTTTTAACTTGAATCTTTACTCTTGTTCAATTTCCTAACATATATACCATGTGTTGTGAACAGCTGGCTAACATAGAGAAGGTTAGCTACGGGGCAGTTGAGCTCTTCTTGGACCTGAGTGAGCGTGCTCGACTCTTCACGGAGATATACTTCAACCTCACCAGCCCCCTCTACTTTGATTTCACTCATCTCGTCTGTCGCACTGCCATGGATGGTTAGTATCTTGTCAAGCAGAAACTAGATTTTCACATCTAACTTAGTTCTAAGACAGTCATAAGCTATCCTGCAACAGCAGCGTAATTGAATCCGCTTATCGAGCTCCTTCCATAAACCCTGATCTCCTTTAGGCCAAAAGCCTCGTATCGCTAGCTATCTAACCAACAAATGAGACGACTTGCATATATCAACAGCGGCACAACCAGGATGGAAAGTCCAAGATAGTAGCTTCAAGCTCCTTTGCATGACGACATTTCATTTGCTGAAAAAATAACAGGTGAGCACAACCATGAACATCAAGCCGTGCCAGCCGTATGAGGGATTTGGCCCGAACGAGATCAGGGTACCAGGTGTATGGAAGGAGCTCTATCAGCGGATTCAATTACACTGATCGATGTAGCAGGATGTTTAAAGTTTTATCGTTGACATTTTGGATGAATATGTTTGTTCAGTGAGTCTATTTGAACTTCAGTACATATGATTTCTTGGCATGAATAAGACCAAAGTAAGATATTATGAGAGATTCTCTTTTTCACTTGTAAACATAAGATACTCCTGTAATCTGTTGATCCTATCTGCTCATAGACACCAACCTGGAGCGGCCGGACCTGAGTCATCCTGTACATGCAGACAACTGTATGCTCAAACCAGACGGCTCCTGTCCCAAGGAGTTTCCTGCATATGTGCAGAGGGACTACAGGTATGTCTGGGCTAATATGTCCATGTAACGATGTAATTGTCTTCGCTCTTCCTTGACTTCATGTATCTCAAATGACTTCATGTGAGCCTTGCACACTTGGAAGCAAGACATATATGGGTAAATTCCATCTGTCAGGTATATCTAGGCTAATATGTCCATGTAACGTTTGTCTTCGCTCTTCCTTGACTTCATGTATCTCAAATTAGTGTTTCCCCTAGGTTGGAAAAAGGGCAGGGCAAATTGGTTTAGAAAAGGGCACCACTCCTTACAAAAGGGCACTTAAATACAATTTCATTTGAAAGTATGTTTCAAACGAAAATGGAACTCCTTTTTGTTAAATGAAACTGAGTCTAAAATATATTTGATAAATCTTACGAATGAATTCAGAAAAAAACATCACATTTATTCTTACCAATTTTAAATGAGTTTCGGAAATCAAACGTGTGCATTTCACTCATTACATCAAGTGAAATCATTCGGCTGTGTCCGCCCGTAATCTCCCTATTGTTCCTGTATCTAGCTAAACATGTGGTCAGCAGCTGTGTCCCAGTGACACAAAGGATGGATCATTAGTTTAATCATTCCCTTCTTTTGTTTCTTTTGCTTGTAGTTCCTGATATCATAGCAAAATTGAGCTCTTCATACATAAGTATCTTAAGTAAAATACAATTGCGACATTGTAAATGATTACATTGTACATTGTATATTCTGCAATAGGGCAACAGGAAGATTTGGACTAGCAACTTGGGAAAAGGGCAGGGCGGGACAGAAAAAGGGCAGGGCGCATATTTATAAGGGCAGGGCGTTGCGCCCTGATAAAACTGACATGGGGAAACACTACAAATGACTTCATGTGAGCCTTGCACACTTGGAAGCAAGACATATATGGGTAAATTCCATCTGTCAGGTATATCTGGGCTAATATCTTGTAATGTTTAATTTGCTCTTCCTGATCCTGGATATCATGTATCTTAAATGACTTCATTTGAGCCTTGCACACTTAAGCAAGACCTGTATGTGTACATTATGTCTGCCAGGTATGTCTGGGCTTATATGTCCATGTAATGTTTAATTTGCTCTTAACGGATATCATGTATCTTAAATGACTTCATGTGAGCCTTTCACACTTGAAGCAAGACCTGTATGTGTACATTCCATCTGTCAGGTATATCTGGGCTAATATGTCCATGTAACGTTATATTTGCTCTTCCTGGACTTCATTTATGTCTAAAGAGTTCAAATCAGTTAATTCCCTTACTAAAGAGTTCTTGCACGCTTGCAGCAAGACCTATATGTGTACGTCCAGTCTGTCTTTCCATCTACTCATGAGTAAAGTATTGTTTGATGTTTTATTATAACATTATTAACTAAAACACCTGTTCAATGTTTATATATCATGCATTTATAGTAAGAACACATTCTGTTTCTTGAATATTTACAGTGTTTCCATGTATTAAAGACCCAAGGTATCTTTGGTAGCAGAATTAAGATCGATGGATTGACAAACTATGTTCATTTCCTTCACAGTTGCTTATGTTGAAGGAGGCTCGTGTTTGACTTATTATTTTTGCCTGAATCATAAAAATATTTTTTGGTCTATCAGAAATCATGGTTATGATTACTGATTATGTGTTTTATGAGCTTTAGATCTTTTTAAAATGTCAATAAAATGTATTTTTTGTATTTCATTTAGTGCCATCCTATATCTAAATGATGAATTTGAGGGAGGAGAATTTTTCTTTGCTCACAAAAACAAATCTTCTCAGGTAGGTGTTTGAAATTATTGATTTCTAAAAATTGCTAGAGATCAAATTCTAAAGACTGGTTTATTTTTCTTAAACTTTATCTCACAAGATATAAATTGAGTATTGAGTTTGATGTATTTTAAATGAAATATCTTGTTTCATGTCCATGATAAATTGTTACTCTGTGACATTCATTTGTTACATCTAAGTAAATTTGGGCTTCCTTAGTTTATTTTCAGAAAACTCTCTCCTGACAAGCATAAGTCAAGAGAACAATTTTACATTCTGTTGAACTCAAGAAACAAAATTATTGGAATTTCTTAGAATTTAGATATGAAATACACATGAAATAGACATAAATAATAGATAGAATAAAAGTAATATGAGAATGAAAAGGGTATAAAAATCTATAATGCTTATGTTAATAAAGAATTTGAATGTCCATAAAATCTTTTACTACATTAATTTGAGTATGTACCTACAGGCAGAGATTCATCCCCGATGTGGTCGACTGGTGAGCTTCAACGCTGGAGAGTTACATGGGGTCAAGGCCGTTGTCAAGGGAACAAGGTGTGCGCTGGCTCTCTGGTTCACCATGAACCCCCAGTACAAGGAACTCTCCCATCTACAGGCTAGAAAAATCCTCGCCACCAAGCGACGTGAACATGCAACTAAAGAATCTCATACAGAGTTATAGTTTTTGTTTCACTGCTCTTTAGAGTTCTTTTAAAAGTAATTCATGAAGAAGAATAAGTTCCATGGATTGTGAAGCACTGTTTCCCAATTAATTGACAGTTTAAGATAGGCCAAAACTGCTTGGGGTTTTTGATTTTGAATGAAACTGTTACTGAAAATATAAATTCTTAGATCACCCTCCCCCCTTGACCCAACCTTTGAAATTAGCTAAAGCATTTTTGTTCAGTTTCAGACCCCTATTTCAAATGACTGCACAATACATAGAACTTTGTCTCCTTTGGAACAAACTTTGACATATTCTATCCATCAAATGAAACCCTTTAAGCTGTTTTTGAGGTTAAAATTTTCAATGTTTGGTCATCTACTTACATTTAAGATTTTAAAAGAATCTCATATTTATGGTGCGTTTATAAACATTGTGTGAAAGAGCTCAAGCCTGGAAGAAATTCAAAAGAGGGTGCCTTTTCACTGAAAACATTTATGTGAATTCATGGAAAGGGAGTAGAATAAAATAAAATTTAAGAAAAACAGTTTGAAACTGGGGTGCCAACATATGGCATATATTCAACTTGTAGCAATCTCATGAAGCGTAGAGTTACACAATCTTTATTATCTATTCTGTTAATTTCTATTTTAGAAATATTTTGACGGGTGAAAAATATGTGGGATAGTTACTTGCAAGTCATGTAATCTTGCTATGTCATTTTTCACTTAATTATTTCACACCGTGATCATAACAAAATCAATATTATGAAAGCTCATATCATTATGAAAAACATTATTGAAGTCATTTTATAAGTTTATTTATTGGGAATTATTTTAATGGTGTATGTTGTAGCCAAATGTATGGCTGTATTTCCAGTAAA
The DNA here is from genome assembly GCA_921293015.1 of Phorcus lineatus. Lineage (NCBI taxonomy): Eukaryota > Metazoa > Mollusca > Gastropoda > Trochida > Trochidae > Phorcus > Phorcus lineatus. The sequence continues at coordinate 22,245,448 of OV121096.1, read as the reverse complement.
CGAGTCTTATTTTACGTGTTATGATATCAAAGCACTGATATCTGTAAGGGAAAAAAATCTGAACAGATATTTTTATGTACTGTCTCTTTTGTGGTAAGATGTTAATGTTATGAATGGAAAGGTTTATAAAATTACCACGGTATCTTTATGATTCAAGTAGATGCATGACATATAAAGTTAAAGTGACACAGAGTATGTTTCATGATTTTCAATGTGGCTAAAGTAGGGCCCCCAATCCTTATGACCTGAGTGAAGTTTAAATCACCTCCCTATACTTGAATCTTTTTCTCTTAAATGCTATAATTATGTTATTATGATGAAAACGGCCTTATAAATGTTAAGAACTCAAAATTATGTGTTCAATTAATGTGTAAATTAATTTAAAAGACCTACTTAAAACTATAGATCATTGTTTGTCTTTGTGTCTACAGTAAAAAAGTTGCTGAAATTACATTTGAATTATTAGCTCGCGCCACTGTCCGGTTTTCGATCACGAATCACGACACTAACCCGTTTATTGTCACTTTAATGAACTGATAAGCATTAGGATTCTGATTTTCTGAAACAACCACTACCTTGAGAGAACAACACCATTTATGAAGTTCGACATATTTGACACCAACAGCATACTCTGTGCCCCTTTAATCTCTGACCATCCTTTGGTCTAATATGATAGCATATCTGAAAGTTTGGGGATATTCATTCTCAAAAATAATTTCTATGAGATTTCATGATTTCTTTATGAGTGGAGTAATCAATAAATATTTTAGGTGTTGTGTGTAAGTGTTTATCTGTTATAATGATATACATTGTTTTGAATAATGTAGAACATATTTTGAAAATGAACCTCAAATTGTAGAACAAAACATTTATGTAAAACAGTGTTTAAATTAAGTTTTAGAAAAATTAATCAGCCCTTCTCAAAACTAACAAGCCATCTAAATGTACGAACACTTTGTGAATTTAAAATTACATAAGCAAGGTTGACTAGCTAATGGCTTTACAAACAACGAAACTAAGCAATTGGCTTGCAGGCAGGCAGCTATTTCGATCACTGATTTATTATATGAATTAGTTAAAAAAATATGATTTTATTGTATCAAACAATTGTTGTGTTGCAGAGTATACCAAGTTATCAACTATATCACATCTAGTCATATCAGCTTTAATCTAATATTTGATTTGTTGATGAAAACCTGTTATAAGTTTTATGATTGCTACATTCGCATTGTATTGTACACACTTTGTGTTGTATGTGAAACTGAACACCATTGTTGTGATGCTTGACATGATTTTTATGTTTAAACTTGATGTGTTGCAATGTGAAAATGGTTCATGCCTTTCGGCATGGTTGACATAACCAAAACTGCAAATATCAATTCTACTACATCAACATATTTGTATCGGCATAGCTCCTACACTTACATGACTTTTGGTCAAAAGGCTATAAAGGTATCAGTAATTAGGCAATGCTGTTTCTCGCATCCATTGATAGAGGCACCAAGCTGATGATAGTTAATGCAAGTTTCACTAACATAATGGATGAGAGATTATGATAATCACCATCTGTGGTCTGCTGGTATGAAAAAAATGTTGGCGCCGGTAGAGAAGTATTTACGAAGTATTTAGAGTTCACAGATTGACAAATACCCTATATGATTCAATAAGTACCATTTCTCTATAAGCCACCCCCCCCATAACAATTTGTAACTCACAAAATAATAAGCGTCCCCTTTGATAAAGCTAGGCAGTTGCATTGAAAACATAAGTTACTATAGTCAAAGAGCTGCGTTTCAGGTATATTCTTTCATGTACATGACTGTCTTTTTAGAATTTATGCAGCCAATTAAATACGTGCCCACTCTCTTCAATGAGTCATTCAGATAGGGTATATCGTTATATGCACAAAAAGCTCATGCTTTCTTGCTGCTATGCTCTCACAATTCTGTACCATTTGCATGATAATGCACGGTTGTCCAGTAGGGCCTAAGTTAAAACTACATTATTTAGTTACCAGCTGTTAGTGATACAAGCTTTTTGACCATAAGGTTATCAGATTATGAGAAGGAGCTATGAAGCTACAAATACACTATGCAGCAGACTGCTATGTTGTTGCACTAAATCACTGACTTAAGCTTTAAGAAAAATTAAGGCCCTTCTATGAAGAATGACTATGATTTATTCAGTTCTATGGAATGTTTAAAAACGAATTCTACTTTATTGATGTCTTTTTCTTGAAATTATGAGACATTTATGAAATGAAAGGTTGACCAAATTTAGATTGATACCTGTCGATTATTCCTATTTTGGTGAAAATATGCTATACAACTGTTTACAATATTTCACTTTCATGCTCTCCAAGTTGTAAGTTACCACATAATTTTCTGTATTTTACAAATAAAGCCAGTTGGGATAGGGTAAAATGTCTATCAAAGTTGCTTCCATTAATAGCAATAAACAATCATTTAAGTCTTGAACTGAGATTTCATTCATCGTCATATTATTCAGAATAACTGTGATATTCATGCCAAAGGTGTTTTTGAGTCTTCCTTTTGTCATCGTCTAGGCGTGAATCTACAACCATGTTCATCTGTCATCTTTCAACTGCCAAGTGTGATGAGAGGAAAGCTTTCTGTAAAAAAAATGAAAACCTGTGATGCTGTTTGGTATACTAGACAGAAAATGACCCCTCCCTCAGGCTTTCCTAGAAAGAAAACTCTTGCCCCCAGGATTAGCTGAGAGGTAAGGCTAAATCCCTACCTCTTGGGAGATCCCTTGGGCAGCAGTTTTTCTTTTAAAGGAAATCCAAGTTGATCAGTCATTTTCCTTTACATAAAGATTGACATTTTTGAATATGATCTAAATATGTGACCTGAAAGTGGTTGTAGGTCGACGCCAATTGTTCATGTCAAATTGTCTCTTCTGTCAAACTATTCTGGTGCTATGTTACATCTTAGGAATTAAATGTTATATACATCTATTTCTTCTTTTATCATTAAAACACTTATTCAAAGACAAGTAAGTTTGAGTTTTATTTCAATTGCTTTCCTTCCTTTAGCCGTGATATATCACAGGCACATTCATTCAAGATAGTAACACCAAGGGCTTTGCATTTATCAGAAAAGGCTAATCCGACCACCTGTCTAGAAGAAGATAGGGTCTAAGTGCGTGTTCAGGCGTTCACCAACCTCAGCCACCAGGATTCCCTCCTCCACATCCACGGCAAACAGACCACCCAATTTTAATTGTCTCATACAACGCATGGAGATGATGGGGCCCTATTATAACCTGATAACCCCAAGAGGGGTAGTGTGTTTTTACCATTATATATCTGTTAACACTCTGTGTGTTATGGAAGATATAATTAGTACAACAAATTGCAACAGTTAACAACTATAATCATTTCTTTTAAGTGACAGTACTAAAATGAAATGATTACATAATATGTAAATATTATGCTCATTTATTTTCATTCGTTTACAGATACGTCTGACTGTTGATGAGTGAGTGAGTTGGGGTTTAACGTGTTTCAAACATTATTTCAGTGAAACACCTAGATGACACCAACCAGGGAGAAAGCGATTGAAAGAAAGGCATAGTGAGATATACAACACGTTTTAGAAGGACTGAAATTTGTTCTGGCTTCTACCCGTCGACCTACCAAGCTTGGGTTGCCCTACAAGAAGCATATAAGCTCCAGCTGGCATATCTTTCGGGGTCTCTGAAGCACGCACACTACCAAACCAAGATAAGGTCTCGAGTCAAGTGGCAGACAGTTGATGAACCTTCCCTTCCTCCTAGTGGAACAGTTGCAGCCCACCTTCAATAAACTGTATCCCTGAGAAAACACATACCAAATCCAAGAATTCGTAGAATATATATTTGTCACCAACTTGGTTGAACAACACTGTCTGGCGACCTTAACACATCCGTTACATTGAAGATAATATGCATACATACATACATACATAATGTATTGATGACAAGCTTAAGCTTGATGACAAGAAGGTGACAAACCGTGTCTTCAACAGAGGAATCACTCTCTTCAGCAGGCTGATGTCCTCTTCACGTATGGAACTTTCTATTTGTAACCAAGCCTGTGACATCAGTCATACGTGATCAACTCACTTACTGGCAATGCTGTGCTTCCCTGTAGCCTTTTGCCTCGTGCCTGATGTCAGCGTGCAACTTGCTGTACACTATTTCGTGTGCTGAAGGATGCAGTTTTAACAGTCTACTGGAAGACCTCTTCAACCACACTGTCCAGATTGAACTCGATTACACTGTTCAAAAGGCTAACGTTACACAAGGCTACGCGAGGATATTATATATCAGTTACACTCGGTGATTGTTGCACACACTTCAGGACCCCGAGTAGGGACATCCCGATAAGTCGTAAACCCAAGCTGGAGCTGACAGGCTCCTGGTAGGGGCACCCACGCTGGACAGGTCGACGTGTAGAAGCCAGACTAAATTTGAGTCCTTCTAAAACCTGCTTTCTATCTCTCACTATGCCTTTCTTTCCGTCTTTTCCCTCACCCTGTCGATCCCTTTCTCCCTGATCTGTCCACTCTCTTTTGGATGCTTGTCATCCACGTGTTTAATAACTGAAATATTGTTCAAAACACGTTAAACTCCAACTCGCTCACTTTAATGACCGAAATATTGTTCTAAACACGTGCATGACAAGCATCCAAAGAGAAGAGCGATCAGGAAGAAAGGGATCGAGGGGAAAAAACAAAGAAAGGCATAGTGAGAGAAAGACGATACTGAAGAATATGGTCCTTATTCTGTTGATAAACGGATCTTGAGAAATACGTAATGATGAAGCGTTAGTAAAATATCTCAATCCACACCACACACAGATAATCATCCATTTTGATGTCGAGATATCTATACCAGTCATACGAGCAAGTATAGTGCCAAAAGGTAATTTTTATTCAACGAGTCATTTCAGCAAATAAAATAATTCACCACTTACCAATCTGCTCCTTTTCCTCATCAATAACTTTCTGATCGTTCTCTCTAGTGTTCAATGATGAATTTGAAATGAAAGCATCCCTATCCACTTTCGTGAGGTGAGGTGAGTTGGTGTTTAACGCCGCTTTCAAGATTATTTCACTTATATCGCGGCTGCTAGTATTATTGCAGGGTGAAAGCCCGCAACACCATTGTGGCTATGCATTGCGGTGAAACCTGCGAGCATCGGCTGGAACTAGCGAACCATGGGTGGTACTACGCTGAATTTCAGTGTAGCATTGCACCCAAACCTGACTGCGTGTAGAACAGTTCTCTACTGCAGACAAAGTTGCCGAGCCCCTGGCGTGATTCGAACCACGGATGTACTGGTCCGACGCCGAACGCGCTAACCACTGCGCTATCCCGCCCCCCTATCCTCTTTCGTACGGCTTCTGTTGTTGACACATGAAATTGACATTATCTTTGCACTTGTTTCCAGCAGTTTTTCCGTTAAGGAGCGAGATCCTGATGCACGTGTTTCTGAGTTACACATTATTAAAATGGGTGAGTGAGTGAGTTTGGGTTTAACGTGTTTCACATTATTAAAACACGTGGACACAACCCATGCATAAGGTGAGGGAAGGCCGGAAAGAGGGCACAGCGAGATAGACAGCAGGTTTTAGAACGACTAGGTTTGGTGAGGTGATATGCGGTTTAATGCGCGACACCAATGTGGCTAAGCATTGGGGTTAGAACCCCTTAGCTGATGCGAATTCTAATATAAGGATTTGATGACCCTTTCATCGACGCCACAAGCTTAAAACTATTATTCGTCTCTTTCGAGGCAAGGCGATTTGGGGTTTAACGCCTTTCAAGAGTATTTTACTAAAATCACGGCTAATAGTTAAGTATTATTGCAGGAAGAAAGCCTGCAACACCATGGTGGCTAAGCATGGCGACGAGACCTGCAAGCATCGGCTGTAACTAGCGAACTATTAGTGGTACTGAGTGGTACTGATGCTTGTCATCCACGTGTTTAATAACTGAAATATTGTTCAAAGCACGTTAAACCCCAACTCACTCACTTGCTTCTACCCGGCGACCTGTTTAGCTTGGGTGTCCCAAACCAGGGGCATGTATTAGATCCGGCCGACATCAGCTCTCGGGGTCTCTGAAGCAAGCAAGTGGTGGTACTGCATGTAGATCTCTTCTGCTGACAAAGTTGCCGAGCCTCTGATTGTACTCGAAACCAGACGCACTAACCACTGCGCTATCCCACCCCAGGTCAAATGCGATATTTTGGCTCTGGCGCGGTCTTAACATATATGATAAGCTTCCGAAAACCATGCACTTTTAAGATGTTTCCAAGATGTTAATCTGAGGGACGTTCCACCATCAAGCAAGCTTTCATCACTGGATTTCCGTTGACCTTTCTGCTGGGACGGATTTAGCATAGTGTCGTGCTGCTCTCAATCTCTCTATTGTCTGGGAATAGAACGGATTAGTAGCAAGGATATCACAACACGTTATTCATTCAGATATGTCACAGGGTCAAGTCATGTGTCTTAATCATAGATGCCATTAGTACTTCTCTTCAATTCTTTTTCTCAAATCCATTTGACTCGAGACGGGTTTTACAGAGTATTTCTTATCGATTTTAATATTTATAAACCCCGTGTGCGTCATGAAGTTTTTGAAGATGAAATAAGTCACTGTTTTTTATAATTCTCTTTGTTTCAAGTCTTTCGGGAACACGTTCACATTTAGAATATCATATGTTATAAATCATGTTCAGGCGAGACGAGGTTGACTTCAACATATTTTCCCCTTAACTACAGTAATGATGCTCACCACCACCAATGATACACTAAGTGAGTCTGATTTAACATTTTTTTGAATAATATGTATTAAGCGCAATTGTGACTATGCACTGCGGTGAAACCATATAAATTATACTGTTAAATTATTAAATTAATTTACAGTTTTTTAAGATGCATATTTATCATTAACAGCGCCGGAGGATTCCAGTAGATAAATTATTGTCCTATTAGGTTTCTTCATTGAGCTGTCATGATCTGTTGAGTACGTTTCTCTGCAAAATCTAAAGGAAAGATGACCCACGTGATATTACTGCTAATAACCCTTGTTTCAAACAGATGTGGTAGAACTTAACAACAGCAGACTTGTCGATTTCATCCGTGTGCATGCTTGCCATGGAGAACACGTGCATATTTTCCCGCAACTTAAAAGGTAGAATATAACGTTCGGGCGATACGCTCTCAGAACCACGCAAATGGACCAGAGCTACTTGAAACACATATAAGGTTAAATATTTCAAATAAACAGATCTATTTGTAGAAATACGTAAATAAATGCATGCATGTACATAGATCGATACAAATAAAAGTCTATACGGCTTATGCTTTTATATAGGACTATATTTTAAGCGTTTGTTCTAAAGTTTTAGCACAAGTAACTCGTACAACGGCCAACGACGAGCCCACTTGACAAACCAATAAACCATATGTACAATGTAGGCCTACCTTTGAACAAAGTCACTGTCAACTATTTGAGTTCACTTCTCATAATCATATTTATGATAACTGAATGCCTATACACATTGAATTCATGTCTTTAATTTGTTATCAAAATTGCCTCGTTAATTATTTCATTATGAAATATTGATACCAGATCATGTAGGTGATTATAACTAAGGATGGGTATCGCTTCTCATTTTCGTATTGCAATATATTGCGATACAGAGAGGCGTATGGCAATACATATCGCAATATATTGGTACTTTTCATATTTAAATTTTCCATGTTCTTTTGACTAAATAACAACCATAAGAACATTGATCAATGCTCAACTGGCTTGTTTTGTAAAGAGAGATAATTCAGTGAATGGTTTGGGGCCTTTTTTTACTTTGCGAGTTCACACTTCAACTTTCATTAAAATCACTTATTTTGGTAATATTTCCCCGCAATTTTACACGGAAATTATTCATTTTATATCATACGATATATTGGATATTTTCAAAAGAGTGAACCGGTACGTACGTATCGTGTTGTTTCCGTATTGCAATATACCGATATACCGATAATACCGCGCATCCTTAATTATAACACAACGGTATTTAAATTAGTATCACCAGCAGTCTTGGGATATGCTGCATTTACTTTTCAATAAGTTCACACGCAAGAAAACATCCAACAAACTTTCCTAAGGACTATACTATTTACATTACACTTTCAGACTAATATGCAGACGTTAAATTACATATATATTAATATTTGATAGTTTTATGACGTAAACGTATATATGATTTATTACTTGTTCTGTAAGTATCCTTTTGAAATTTTTGAATATTCTACAAATATACAACTTTGAGAATTTCTTTATTCTTTTATTCAAATCACAAGAAAAATATATTCCGATCAAGTGAACTTTCTCGCATTACCAAAAAACACATTTTTAATGATATTCAACAAAAATATTCATTCATTTGATATTATTTTTAAACTCACTCTCGCTGGTGAATAGTCAATGAAGATATAAATATACTTTACTGATCACGATTTGAGTATCTATGTCATAGTCGTTTTACCATATTTTACACATTGACGTCATGATTACAAAAGAGATGGAATTAAAGTGACACTCAATATTCCACTGTCTTTTATGTTACTGTATTGGGCAGAATATAACGTGAAGAGAAGGCGTCACACCAATGTATTTCAGTGTGCGTTCAATTAGTGTACACGTACCCGTCATAGAAAATGATGTTGAGAGGCAAATAAAAAAGCAGTAATTTGGGTGATTAGACATTTAAAAAAGAGGGAGATAAGGAGTAGGAGGGAATTGGGTTTCACTGCGAGTGAAATATCTTTTAGCGCAGTCTACTATGTTTAAAAAACCGTTGTGAAAAGAACATCTTCAGACTGATATTTAGTTAAGTTAAATTTTTCATACAACAAATTCTAAATTTGAAGATCTGGTCTACTTGGTTAACTGAAGGATTTAAGACATTGCCTTATTCACAGAATGAAATTCACCACAAGTACGATTTTATAGATCGGATTGTGTTTATCTAAGAGTCATTTTCTTAATAACATCTCACTTGTGAAAAATTAATTACCTACACGAATATAATTTCAGAGCATCCCAGGACAACCTTAGCTGACAAATAGGAATAGATCAATTGACTTTGAAGCTCCTCAAGCCTTAATAAATGATTCACTATATTAATAAGAACGTATATATTCTACAAAAGTTGTATATTGAGAGAGAGTGAGTTGGAGTTATACGCGTTTTGACCATAAATACGTGGATGACAAGCATCAAAAAGAGAGCATACAGATAATGAATATAGTGATCGAAAGGATGAGGGAAAAGACGGAAAGAAAGGCATAGTTAAGAGGTTATGGAACGACTGAAAATTGTTCTAACCGTCGACCTGCCCAGCAGGGGTGTTCCTACAAGGAGCATGTAAGCTCCGGCTGGCATAAGCACGCAAACCACCTCACGACGATAATGTTGCCCTTATTTGGGGTAACTTTTCTATTATTTAGAATTTCCATCAGCTTAGGGGAGGGGAGGGGAGGGGAGGGGATAGCGCAGTGGTAAGCGCGTCCGTCTTCGGATCAAGATGCACGTGGTTCGAATCCCGCCATGGGAGAGGTAGAGAACCTCTACAGGCTTTCAGGTTTGAGTGGGAGCATTGCTACACTAAATTTCGGCGCAGTACCACCTATGGTTAGTTAATTCTAGCCGATGCTCGCAGGTTTCACCGCCATTCATTGCCACCACGGGCTTTCTCTCTGTTATAATACTAGCAGTCACGATATAAGTGAATTACTCTTGAAAGCGGCGTTAAACCTCAGCTCACTCACCATCAGTTAAGCAGTGTGTGCTGAGTAAGGCAAAAGTGGTCGGCAAAGAAACCTCAAAGTGCAAAATTCATATTCGAATAAGATTTAGCTTTCCAAAAGCGTACGGAAAAAAACTTAAGAATTTGATTTATAATGTTTTAAACGGCGTCGCTGATCGACAACTTTCTTTGATTGCATTTAATCAGGCTTCTATATTTCTAGACCGAGAACGTTCGCATTAGGACAGAGGTTGTGTAGGAATAAATGACGGAGCTACCTCTGTTTGGACCTAATGGGTTTGAAAAGCTTGTCCAATATTTTTAATCCTTCAAAGTACCCGCCGAATGACGAATTGTAAACGCATGGTGGGAATTCCTTTCCAGTGCTGCTCGGCCACTTCTCACTAGCAATTGGGCAGCCTGTTGATGACGTCACGGCAACAAAACCGCTCATTGACCGCAAGAGGACGGCGAGAGACGTTGACCTTGACGTTGGAACACCATTCAAAACAAATGTTCACTAATAAGGCGGCATTTCTCCTGACTTCAAAAGATGCCATTACATCGGTTATCCCCGTCATAAGTGTGCTAGCGAAGCTAGGATTTAGCGTTCGGAAGAGGATACACACGAACAGTCGGAACCAACACATCACATCTTGTGCTTCTCAAAAGTCAATGGAGAACCAAGCATGTGAATCGTGCAGTCGAGATATTTGGAAATAAAGAGAAAAGCTTCGGTGAGTGTTACAGTTTTATTTAATGATTTGATTTAATGGATCAGAAAAAAAATTAAATGTCCGGTATTTTTTAAAGCCGTCGGACATTATGACCGGGTGTTAAAATGCCAATAGAAAAGACGGAAAGAAAGCCTTGGTCGAGAAAAAAAAGGGGGCGTTAGAACGACTCAAATTTGGTCTGATTTCTACCTGCCGACCTGTCCAGCTTGGGTGCCCCGACAAAGAGTAAGAATGTTCCGGCTGGTTTAGCTTTTGGAGTCTCAGAAGCATTTATAAAACACCACACAGCGTTAAGGTATCAAGTCGAGTGGTTTTATATTGGCCTGAAATCTAAAAATAGAGCCATGGGCTCTGTAGCTCATCAGACTTTTGATAGATATAGGTGTTGTGGTTTAGACCATGGGATCATGGGCAGTGTAGGAAAGATAGCCTGTCCCAACGTCCGAGTTATTCACAATCAAATAAAAAAGGCCCATTGCCCATTTGGGGTCAAGGGGTCACCGAACCTACAATTCAGAATCCCCATTGTCCAAGGAGTCTACACACAACTATTAAGCTATCAAGACCTTTTGGAACTGGAGAAGAAGATGAAAGTAGGATTTTAAGGTTTTGACCCCTGTGACCCCATTTGGGGTCAAGTGGTCACCAAACCTACAATTTAGAATCCCCAGTGTCCAAGGAGTCTTCACACAATTTCTCAGCTCTCTAGACCTTTTGGAACTAGGGAAAAAGATGAAATTATGTTTTTTAGGTTTTGACCCCTGTGACCCCATTTGGCGTCATGGGGTCACCAAACCTACAATTTAGAATCCGCGTTGGCCAAGGAGTCTACACACACCTTTTCAGCTCTCTAGACCTTTTGGAACTAGGGAAAAAGATTAAATTAGGTTTTTTAGGTTTTGACCCCTGTGACCCCATTTGGCGTCATGGGGTCACCAAACCTACAATTTAGAATCCCCGTTGGCCAAGGAGTCTACACACACCTTTTCAGCTCTCTAGACCTTTTGGAACTAGGGAAAAAGATTTAATTAGGTTTTTTAGGTTTTGACCCCTGTGACCCCATTTGGGGTCATGGGGTCGCCAAACCTACAATTTAGAATCTCCAGTGCCCAAGGAATCTACACACAACTATTCAGCTCTCTGGACCTTTTGGAACTGGAAAAGAAGATGAAAATAGGTTTTTCATGTTTTGACCCCTGTGACCTCATTTGGGGTCATGGGGTCACAAAATCTACAATTTAGAATCTCCAGTGCCCAAGGAGTCTACACACAACTTTTCAGCTCTCTAGACCTTTTGGAACTAGGGAAAAAGATGAAATTAGTTTTTTTAGGTTTTGACCCCTGTGACCCCATTTGGGGTCATGGGGTCACCAAACCTACAATTTAGAATCCCCGTTGGCCAAGGAGTCTACACACACCTTTTCAGCTCTCTAGACCTTTTGGAACTAGGGAAAAAGATTAAATTAGGTTTTTTAGGTTTTGACCCGTGACCCCATTTGGGGTCATGGGGTCACCAAACCTACAATTTAGAATCCCCGTTGGCCAAGGAGTCTACACACACCTTTTCAGCTCTCTAGACCTTTTGGAACTGGAGAAGAAGATGAAATTAGGTTTTCAGGTTTTGACCCCTGTGACCCCATTTAGGGTCATGGGGTCACCAAACCTACAATTTAGAATCTCCAGTGCCCAAGGAGTCTACACACAACTATTCAGCTCTCTGGACCTTTTGGAACTGGAGAAGAAGATGAAAATAGGTTTTTCATGTTTTGACCCTTGTGACCCCATTTGGGGTCATGGGGTCACGAAATCTACAATTTAGAATCCCCATTTGCCAAGGAGTATGCACATAAAATTTGAGCTCTCTAGAGTCATTGGTTCTGGAGAAGAAGTCGAAAAAGTGAAAAGTTTACGGACGGATGGACGGACGGATGGACGGACGCCGGACGCCTTGCCATGCCATAAGCCCATCGGGTCTTTCAGACCTGATGAGCTAAAAACTGAAATCTCCCTTAAGGTGAAATTACACACACCTCCAAATTTTTGTTTGAATAATGGTCGAAAGTGGGAAGTTACCTCCCTTGTAAGATGGCATATGCGGCGCGACGACCACATTTGTCCCCGTTTACTTCCGCATTCCTTTGTTTTGCGAAGCGTAACTAGACTATGCCTTTCTTTAGTCTTTTTCCTTATCCTTTCGACCCTTCTCTTCCTGATCTGTCCACTCTCTTTAGGATGCTCGTCATCCACCTGTTTATTAACTGAAATATTGTTGAAAGCACGTTAATCCCAAATCATTCACTCACTTTTTTTATAACATCTTTGACGATACGGCGCACTTCGTCCTTGGAGGGGTCGTATCGGCTGGAGAACTGATGACTGGATGCCCTAACCTGTGGGTTTGACCGTCATCAAGGTCAGGGGCAACTGATCGTACTTCACGTTGAGGGCAAACGAGGACTTCATTTGGCTTGCGATGTTGGTAGTGACGAATGTCGTCGATGGCTTTCTCTAGGGTGGGTTGTCTCAAATTGTACACTAGAGTACCGCCGGAATCCCTGTCGTTACACCCCAAGCAAAAGCAGTCCTTGACCTCTTGTTCCACGAACTTGTTCAGGGATATTAGGGTAAGCGGTATGAGCTGTGTTGGACAATCTTGGAAACATTGCCCAAGCGGCGTTACATTTATTAATATAGTGCTTATATAAAAGGGTAGCATTTTTTTTCTGTCAAGTATTTAAATTTATCCTTGACTCAATCCATTATAAAACTTTTAAGTAAAAGATAAAAGAAATGATTGTTTTACATCACTATGTCTATTTTTCTGTAATATACAATATTCTTGAGAATATCGTGGGGCGGGATAGCGAGCTCGGCTTCGGATCGAGTGATCCGTTGTTCGAAAGTAGACAACTGTTCTACACGCAGTCAGGTTTGGGTGCAATGCTTCCCTGAATTTCAGTGCAGTACCACCCATGGTTCGCTAGTTCCAGCCAATGCTCGCATCACAATGGTGTTATACGGGCTTTCTCCCTGCAATATTACTATAGCCACCGCGATATAAGTGAAATACTCTTGAAAGCGGCGTTAAACCCCATATCACCTCACCTCACCAATAAATATCGTATCAAAATAATTTGGTAATTTCAGGAACTGTACCATGCAGTGAGAAAGTGCCTGAAGAGGACAGCAGTGCCAAGTGTTTATGATTCGTCTAGTAAACAGTCACAAGCAACTCAAGAAAGACAGGTTCGATTCATGGAATGAAGTAACCGCAGTGATCCAGTCTGTGTCTCATAATGAAGGGATCTTTCTGTCAAGAGGTTGCTGCCAATGAAACAATTTCATGTGATGAGGTTTGTCATGCTAGTGGGTCTGATACTTGCAAGTTGTAAATAAATGAGTAGAAAAATTCTCATTTGCTAAACTAAGGAAAAGTTTTATACAAATGTTCAGCATTGAAAACTAAGAATGATGAACAGGATTCCGTTTTTACACTGATTTATTGACATATGTAATGTTCCTCTTTGAGTTGACAACACTTGGGCTAAATCAGCTTATTGAAATCCTCTGAGCTCCTTCCAAATACCCTGATCTCTTTCGGAACTTAACTATGTGGCAGTGGCCTAAAAACTCGCGGCTATGTTTACCTGTTATTTTTTCAGCCAAAGAAATGTCATAATGCAAGGAGTTTGAAGCTACTATCTTAAAATCTAGTGCCGCTGTTGTTGGATGGAAGTCGTTTCAGTGGTGGTAGGATAGCTGGCGATACGAGGCTTTTGACCTGAAGGAGGTCAGGGTATTTGGAAGGAGCTCAGCGGATTCAAATACGCTGATTTAACAGGATGTGTTACAACTATGCTCACAACCAAGTGTTCAATATTAGTGTACCAGAACAATTCTTTTTAGTGTTAATGAAACTGCGATAGAATACTACTAACTTTGAACCTTCTAGATTTTTCGGAGTTTCAGAAAGTACTGTTGCAACATATTCCTTGCATGAATTTGTTTCATGTCAAAACAGTGGCATGAAATAAACATAAGCAAGCCCATTACTTCTAGCCATCATACTTCAGGACGAAATAACCTTTAACCAGGGTGTTCATGGATGGATCAGAATTTCCAATAAAAACCCTAACAATTCAACATCTTCTCAGGCAACATTTTCAACTTACTTAAACCAAAATACAGTTAAAGTTCTATTTGGGGCAACATCTGAGGGGCCCTGTTTGATTTCTTTCCGGATCATATGGTGGGACCAAAAGTGACCGACAAATAGTGGAAAGGAGTGGACTTGTGCAGTTATGCGATCCACATGACAGTCTTACGGCGGACAAGGGTTTTAATGTTCCAGATTTGTCGCTCCTAGAGATGTGACAGTTTAAAACATTCCAACTTTCTTCAAAAAGGTCAGAATGATCTGTGGCACGTAGAAGTAGGGGAAAACTGCTATTAAACTTTGAATTTGAGGAACGAACATCCTTAAACGGTTCGTTCCATAAGGAAAGATTGAAAGGACTTGGCAAAACATTTAAATTTCTACAAATTCCTTGACAACGACAGAAACAAAGCTATCAATTGATGTATGTTTCATTCTTACAATTTCCGTAATTGCATCATTCCTAGAAATGCTTGAAGAGATATTTGTTGATTTAGCTTTTACAAACTGTGATAATTATTAACCAGAATTATCAGTCCAGAGAGTCTTCGAGTGAAAATATTTAAATAAAAAACAAAACAACAAGGTTGTAGTTTCACAATATATATTGGTTGTGGCATATGGGTATTAATATGTTTGTGATACAATCATCTCAATGCCCAGAACCTGATAGAAATGTTAATATATATTTTCAATGGCAGATAATCTTGCAGGTTTCACAGTAACAATCAACACAAAAGAGGTTTTCTTCTGAACGAAAACTTGGGCCCAACTTACTATTTGACCCAACAGATATTTGAAATACGCTGATTTAGCAAGATGTCGGTTAAGCAGATAATAGTTCAATTGTTTCATGTTAACTATGTCTAAATCTTGCAATTTCATTAAAACAAATAATTTTAAGATAATTTATTTGTTTGACTCATCTCTCCCTATGAATGTTTTAAAAACAAATCATTTTGAATATGTCATTGTTTCTCAGAGGTTTGGTTTCAACATTAACTTTTTTATGTTTAATTTGCACTTATAGTTGAAGTTGAAGTATTAGTGATAAAGCAGTCGTGATTGAAAAAGTTCCAATGATAAAAGATTCATGTTTAATTAATTAAACAAAAAATGGTTGTTGTCATTGCACTTAGATTTGGTAATAGGTAAAAGAAGAGTTACAATGGAGACACTTCGAGGTTTTAAATTTTCTTTTTCTAAAATGATGTACTATTGGAGATAGCAAATTCGGAAAAAAGTAATGTCGAATTGAAACACCAATGAGAAGCAATGAATCTTGTTTGACAGTATTCCGGACGAACAACGATATCGAATTTGCAGATCAGCTGTTGCCATCAGTGTACTGAGTGCACTCTAAATATTTTCACAATGACTTCAATCAGGAATTAGTTTTTTTAAACAGACAAATTAAAATACCTAGAGCAATAGCACTGCTTGAAAATTTTGTTCTGGTATTTATATTCCCTTTAAAGCATTTTGTTAACAACTTTTAAATAGATTAATTGCAACTAAAGAAAATGTGTCTAATCATTAGATTCACATAGTTAAAATACAAATGCAGCCAATTCTATTATTCAGTTGCAAATGTTCAAAATAACAACCAAAATAAAAAATTTAAATTTGTTTATCGTGTCAAATTGTTAATGTAACAACCAATTCTCAGCAAATCATCAGTAACGCATAGCGTTGCTTGTAGAGGATAGGTTCACGCATTCATGTTCACAATTAAATATCGAATGTGATCACCGCGAGCATCAACACAGAATTGACATCTATGGACGATATCGGGTTAAAGATAAAGGCTTGCGATATCTCATTCCAGAAGTCAACCAGGATTTTCCTCAGGACGTTCAAGGTGAGAGGCTGACGTTGACGTTTTCTCTCCGTCTCATCCCAAACATGTTCAGTAGGGTTGAGATTTGGTGAAACGGCCGGTCTTGGGATAATTCTGATGTTCTGCTGCACAAACAAGTCGTTACAACACACATAATACGCGGCCTAGAATTGCCATGCTGGTATTTCATCTGAACCTCATGAAGGACGGGTACCACATAAGGTAGCAAAACTTCATCTCTGTACCGGATTCCCGAGATTACCATAAATAATGATCAGTCCTGTGATTGGTGAAGATGTTTCAACCGCTAAACTAACTCAGTTGCAGAATGCACTCATCAGCGTTCGCAAGGGCGTTGATAAGCACGTGAACGCCCACCACCACAGTCAAGATGATAACCGAACTCGTCGGAGAAAAAAAACATTATCCTAGTATCGCATTCTATCCAAATCAAGTCTCTAACATGAAAATGCAAGGTAAGCAATCAATTTGAGATAGACGTGACATCTGGTCATTGATAAGATGTGATTTTAATTGTTAGCATTCGATCAAATCTCTGAGAACTACTGAAATCAGTGTAATGTCTTATTTTAAGTCAATTTCAACTTCTTGGATAAACTATTTGAATCGTCGTCAGACCCGTAATCACCTCAGTTCGTGGAAGCCACATTGCATGTCAAACACATGCATGCTAAACTCATAAAACCGTTTTATATATTCTGGAAATACCATTTCCGTAAAATAAAATGTTTTGAAATATGCAGTATTTTTTCTTCTGGTTTCGAGCTTATCATAAAACGATGGGATTTGATATTTCTGAAAAGGAATGATTAATAATATTCATTTTAGAATACATTATTCTTAAATCCCCATCATACATAGTTTTCAGATAGTGAATTGTTTTATTTTGTTTATCCTCTCATCGCCCCTAATGACTGAACTATTGTCAAAGTGTCATTGTAATACTAACACGTCTTTTGAACATAGCAAATGTTAAGCATGTATATTTATCACAGGTATCACCACTGGACTCAATACCTTTACGTGGTGTGGTGGTTTGTGTGCTTCAGAGACCCTGAGAGCTATGCCAGATGGAGCTTCCATGCTCCTGGTAGGGACACCCAAGCTGGACAGGTCGACTGGTAGAAGCCAGACTAAATTTGAGTCCTTCTAAAACCTGTTGTCTATCTCTCACTATGCCTTTCTTTCCGTCTTGTCTCTCATCCTTTCGATCCCTTTCTCCCTTGTATGTCCACTCTCTTTTGGATGCTTATCATCCACGTGTTTAATAACTGAAATATTGTTCAAAGCACGTTAAACCCCAGCTCACTCACTCACACTCACAAGTACATGTGAGCTGGAAGTGATTCTTTAGCAGCTACCTGAAACTGTGTGATACTATCTTATACCCTTAAACCCAATGTACTCACATTAAGTGATATGCAACTAAGAGATCATCTTGTGATCAAACAGATCCATTCAGACGTGCAGTGCATCTTGAATTGACATCTATAGTTTCAGGCTTCTTCACTCGTCAAACGGGATGCCGGGCAGACAGGGTGTGAGTGTTTGAGTGAGGTGGGGTTTAACGTGTTTTGAACAATATTTCAGTTATGAAACACGCGGATGACAAGCATCAAAAAGAGAGTGGACAGACAAGGGATCGAAAGGATGAGGGAAAAGACAGGGTGTAAAAGAACTAAAGATCATCATATTGTTTTAGATACGATTATATTCTTTCAAAATTTATTTATTATTACAAGTATTAATTGACCGAGATTCATTTAAGCAATGTTGAATAACGATAATCTAGTATCACTCTTGTATTTTCTGTAAGAGCATATTGACCAAATATCTAATGTCTTGAGATTTACTTTTGATCTAAACATTCAAAGCATTTCTCTTATAAATAAGTTAAATTAAAAAAAATACCAGACTTACCTGATCTGATAAATGTCAACCTTAAATATCAACTATATGTACCTTAATAGAGTAAGAAAACATGACCAAATGTTAGATGAATAGAAGATTCTTATCTCTAAACAATCTCCTTCGCATGGTAAGAATCTGCCATTTTAATCAAATTCTTTCCGAAATGCAAGAAGACTGAAAAAGTCATTAGGAACAAGGAAATTTCAATCATGGAAGTATCGGCTTACTCGAGAAGAAAGTGCTGATATTTTCTTCCAAAGTCAACGGAATAGCATTGAATTATCTGACTTTGAAATTATCAGATACAACCTTTATGAAACTGGATAACAACATATTTGTTTAAAACTAGTGTTATTGCTAGGAATATGGGGTTAACGTTATTGTTTCTACCGATCCACTAAATCACTTGGCTGTAAGTGTGATTCATTCACCTAAATATAAATATCTTTGGTGAGATACACATTTCATTATGCAGTTGCCTAACTTCTACCGTTTGTATTTTAGGGATATAATGTATCTTTGATGCTATCCAACGTTTCAAAACAAGAAAGGTACTTCATTGGTGTTACTCAACCACCTGAGTCAATACCTTGACATGGTGTGGCGGTTAGGGTGCTTCAGAGACCCCTAGAGCTATGCCAGCCGGAGCTTACAAGCTCCTGGTAGGGCCACCCAAGCAAGACAGGTCGAAGGGGTAGAAGCCATACCTCACTATGCCTTTCTTTCCGTCTTTTCACCCATCCTTTCGATCCCTTTCTCCCTGATATGTCCACTCTCTTTTGGATGCTTGCCATCCAGGTGTTTAATAACTGAAATACTGTTCAAAACACTTTAAACCCCAATTCACTCACTCATTCATTGGTGTTACTGGTCTAATTTCAAGGTGAGGATGAGAAGCGGCGGTTATCCAGTGCCACCTTGTCACGTTAATCTGCAATGATACCATGGTCCCCTTGTTCTAACCAACTCCTGCAAGATTTCTTCAAAAACAAAATCATACTGCGGTTTCCTAGTGAAATTTTTAAATTAATATTAGTGAAATGATTTTTCAAGTTGTTTAATTGTCGTCACAGTCCAGACAGGTATGTCTACATTGACACCTTTCGAATTCTTCTTTTGAAATTCTAATTCACTAGTCATTTTCGCTGAAAATAAAACTGGATAGTTTGCCCAATGTTCAAGGAAGATGCAGTTCTTAAATGAATTTCATAGGATGAAGTCAAACGATCTCCCTGACATTGGTGTTGCGGGCTTTCTCCCTGCACTAATACTATCAGCCGCGATATAAGTGAAAAAATCTTGAAAGCGGCGTTAAACACCAACTCACCTCACCCTGACATTGACATGAAGACGTATGCTGTAATAATGTCAATGTGATCTCCAACTAATCACAATCTCGCGGTGTCGAACCAGTAGTTAATTCATTTATTCATCCTGTGAAACAGCTAGCTTAAATTTGCAATTTTGCTAATAGAATCTTTAACTATTCGGATATAAGCTGAAGAAATGCATTATAATTTTCTCTATCACGACAGTAATACATTTATCTAACAAAAACGTTGTTCAATAACATCGGCAAGTTTTGCATCCTAATAGTCAGATGTCAATTTTGATGAATTATAGATTATTCCAATGTATTTGAAACTAAAATTTGTCCTCGTCTGATAAGATAGTATAGTTTCATTCAGTGCAGAATAAATTGAATAACGATATCACATTAGAAGTTAGTAGCCCGATTGAAGTCAACAATTGATAACGATAGCAGGGATCACCCTGGAAAAATGGGTCTATGGGAAAAAATCCCCTTCATAGCTAAAGCAATGGGATTTTTAGGAGAGGTAATGGGATATTTAAAAAAAACCAAAATATTTTTAAGAATCGTTTATTACAATTGTTATAATATATTTATATAATATATAATATAATAAAAAAATGAATTGAACTTCTTTATTCAATATTGGAATTTGGAACACTTGTGAACTTAATTAGAAAAAATTATTGATGTCTTGATCACATTTTAGTTTTATGTGCCCGTGTTCTGCCAAGCATTTGGGACCAATTTCCCCACTTCAGAAAAAAAATGGGGTCAACTTTTACTGGGTACAGGTCAAGTCAGTTGCAAGTAAAAATCAAATCTAAAATCACTCTATAATAAATGATTTCTTTTGCTAAGTGTATTTACATTATGTGCAAAATATGTGCATGCAATGTGTACATTATTTTAATCAGAGTTCAACAAATGATTAATATGATGTTTTAAAATATATAATATATAAAAAAATAACCTTTTTGTTTGCAGTTAACACATCTCTATCATGTTTTATGTAAAAATAAAAAACAAAAGAGAAAAATCTTAATGATAGTGACTCACTCAGCCATTTATTTCTACTACAAACCTTATTAATTTCTGTCCAATTATTAAAATATATTTCATCAAAATTACAGTATTTTTTCAATTTTGAAGAAAATTATTTAAGCAACTCGTGTGAGGAAAAAAGAAATTGAAAATGTTGTATTACAATTGTCAGTACGTCATCTTTTAACACAAAAAAGTGAACGATATTTTATCACAGCTTTTTTTTAGACATAAATAGGTAACATGATGGAAGGAAATAGTGAAACAAAACGAAATAATAATCACGATTCGCGTCTGAGAAGTTGGCAATGTCGATGATTATTGATTCGTTTCTGTATTCAAAATAAATCAAAATAATTAATTCCAAACAATTAATAGGTCTATGATTTCGTGATGAATATTTACGCATTCAAATAAATATATTTTGTTCCTAATACAAACTTATAAAACGTATGATAACTTATATATTTCATGGAAACATCGCGAAAAGCGTCTGCTTGTTCACGCCCGATTTGCGAGTCAGTAGAGTTACTTCCCTTGCATATATAATGTAACGCCAATTGTGATTGGTGCAGTCGTGAACAAAAGCTTCTCAACATCTAATGAAATAAAATGTTCTAGAATAAGTCGATCTAGGCGATATTACGGGCGCTCTTTACCGATCCAAATACGAAGTAGCTCTAATATGAATTGACATTTAATAAAATGTTTTCTGAAGATCTGAAGATTGAAAATGAAAGAAAGATCCGATTGCATTTTATTAATGCGATTTTTATCGCACTGCATATTTTTAAATGGGATATTTATAATTTTAATGCGATATTATCTCAAAATCGCGTCCCAAAGTGATCCCTGCGATAGACGAGTAAAGGGCTGAGATAAGATTTACCATAGATGATGTAATCAAACACAACTTCAAATTTCTTGTGGGAGCTCATGTCTAATTATAAGACATATTTTACTTTTTTTCTGCGCTCAGAACGACAGAATCATATCCATTGCGCAGACCAGCTGTTGTTCCCTCTCCATGTCCTTGGTGGCCACCATCAATCAGCTAGATATTTCATTATGTTTTCGATAGCTTTGCCCATCATAGTTGTAATTTTAGCAACGGTCATTGATATTTTGTATATATGTTGTGATAGTATACTGACGACAGTAACCTTAAGTAGCTCAGTTTTTAGAAATAGCATAATTAATCAAAGGGCATCAGAGAAATTTAGATTTACGTTGTGTTATGGTAAAGTGATGAAAGAAAAGGTATTAAATTATTGCTATATATATAAAATGAACTCGATAACCTCAGATTGTGACCTTGACCATTGGTCATCATAAATAATTATGCTGTACCAACATAATCAATGATGGCGTGCATTTGCACTGATTAAATGGCCTTTGAGGTCTTCACATTTCCATATTTCACAACACAACGGATATGTTCAATTATTTTGGTTCAACTATTCTCTGCATTTATCATTTACGTGTTAAACCAAATTGAGGTAGCAATCAGTAAAACGTAAAAATCACACAGCATACTTTCAGGTGTGATTTATTTCTGTTTTTCGATGTTTTTTCATTTCAGATCAAAGCTAGACAATGGTTATTCACTTTAGACGCAATGTTGCGTGATGAAACTTGTGCTTAAATGATTATATCAAATAAATATAGTTGTTTTGGTCAGTTATGAAAAAAATAATCTCAGTTAATAAAAAGCATTGTATTCCATGAAGATATTTTTTATGATTATACAAGATTAGATTCTCCTACACATCATTTAGATTGCTTATGTTAGGATAATTCTTGGACACCCAGGCAACTTACAGGTTACAGTACAACTCTACAACAGAAATAACTCTTGATATGTTTTGTATTTAGGTTTTAATAAAATAGTCATTGGCTCTATAGCCCATCGGTATTTTATGATATAATGTTTGAGGTCAAAGACTTTCATATAAAAATTACAGATTACATACATCCTCGGAGAACGCGTATAATATGGTCAAATTAAACCAGATGAGTTGAGGTGGTTTTGGATTTAACGCCCCTTTCAAGAACAGTATTATTGCAGGGAGAAAGCATTGCGGTGCATTGCGGTGAAACCTGCGAGCATCGGGGTACTGCACCGAAATTCAGTGTAGCCTTGCACCTAAACGTGACTGCGTGTAGAACAGTTCTTTACTGCATATAAATTCTCAACTGGCGGGATTCGAACCACGGACCCCATGATCTGATGCCGAAACGTTCAAATTAAACAAAGCAATTCCGATACCTGAAAAAGAAAGTTTGCTTAATAATTGCAGGTTGTCAAAATGCTCATTTGCATCATATTTGGACGAAAGACAACATTGAATGAGCAGAGCAGCTGTTGCTCACAATGTATTTAGTGCAATCCGCTCGTTCTCTAAATATTATCAATCAGAAATGTTTCTTTTACAAGTAGTTTATATGATCTTTGCCACAAAACTTGTTTACGGTGTAAATAAAGATTTATCAATATATTACTAAATATGTAGGTCACAGCTAACTGTTGCTAAATGTAACCATATGAGTAGTAATTTAAGATTGCTAACAACAATGCTCTGTGGCCAGCGGACAATGCTCTGATGTAATGCTACTCCAGCGAAAGGCTCATACTAGAGTCTAATGGCAAATCATAATTTTATCCACTGCCACAAATTCCCGTTTTACTCTCACTTGGATCTATGCAATTTTGAAATACTTCTTGTGGTGCTGCAAATTGCAGACAGGAAAGGTCAGCGGAAGTCCAATGAGACGTCATCAGTATCATGTATTAAAATTTGTAGTGTCCTTGGTTCGCCAGGAAGATCAAATTTCTTTTTGGGCGGTAGCTGATTTGTGTTCATAAAATAACTGCTTAAGAAAAAAATCAAGGAGTTGGTGATGAATATGAGTTTTAATCATGGAAGTGAATACTGTAAAGAAGACATGTTTAGTATAAATGTCAATATATCTAACCACTATAAGCACATACAATCTCAATTTAAACAAGACCATATGAAAAGAATACACTCATCTCATTACAAACTCTTTTGAACGACAAAAATCAAATGTGAAGTCTAACCTCAAATGCGCTTTCCTTCAATTCTAAATATTTACATATATCAAATAACAAGAAAGAGCTGAAAAAATAACCACAAATAACCTCTGCAATTTCGTTCCTCCTTGTCCCGCCAGGGGCTCGGCAACTTTGTCTGCAGTAGAGAACTGTTCTACACGCAGTCAGGTTTGGGTGCAATGCTACACTGAAATTCGGCGCAGTACCACCCATGGTTCGCTAGTTCCAGCCGATGCTCGCAGGTTTCACCGCAATGCATAGCCACTATAGTGTTGCGGGCTTTCTCCCTGCAATAATACGAGCAGCCGCGATATAAGTGAAATAATCTTGAAAGCGGCGTTAAACCCCAACTCACCTCACCTCGTTCCTCCTTGCCCAGAAGCATTAGAATTGTCAATATGAAGGAGAAAACTCCCACCTGCCTACTCAAGAGGAAAGTGATTTTTAACAAGGTCTTCCCAAGTCATACGAATAGATTCTGACCTGTCTGACTTTAGAATTATCAGATGTTATCAAAATCTTGTGTATTATAAGTGTAATTGGTCAGAGTAAACTAATTTTCCCCGACACCTATTAAGGCATTCGTCTGTTAGTTTGATTCATACGATATATCACTCTTTGGGTGAGGTAAAACTTTGCATTAGGAAGCTTTTAAACTTAACTACCGTTTCCCGATCTTGATGTTTTTTTGGACACTTTTCTTTTGATTATACACCTTGGTTTAACAGGTCTATAGTCTGAGTATTGTTGTTTCAACCAACGCCTGCAGATTTTTCAATACAAAGATAAAGTGGAACTGTAGTCTCCCTTCCTGATATTGTTTGGTTATAAGGGAAATAATGATAAAAGTAGTATTAATCCTCATTACGCCTCAAACGGTAATGCCTGCAGAGAAACCTTTCAAATTTGCCTAACGAAATTTCATTTCATCAATCATTTTGGTACAGACTTGAATAGGATGCCCTAAATTTACGAGGAAGAACCACTTCACTAATGGATCTAATGGGAGGAAATTAAGTGATCTTGCTGACCTTGACATGAAGAGGAAAGGCTTTGAAATGTCAGTGTGATCTAAACCTGTTACAGCTACGTGGTCTTTGAACAGTAATGCATTAATTTTTTCATCATTCAATACTAACAGCTTAATCTTCAAATTCTGGTATCATAAAAAACAAGCTTTGCATCTTATTAGTCAGATTAACTTTCTTAAAAATAAGATCTTTAATTTTGCCATTAACTAGAATTTACCTCTGCCATATGAAATTCTAAAAAGGGTATTACGATGTTACATTAGAACTGGGTTTTTTTCTGCATAGATACCAACATTTAATATGCAAAGACAACGAGATAAGAAAATTATGTCACATGGAACAATGGTGTATACAACTTCAAATGACTACAACAACAAATTAATTATGCATTGTAGACCAGCTCCATGTAGCTTGTGCCTTCCACCAATTAGCTAAATATTTCATATTTTTTCATTAAGTTCACCTAAAATCCTTATCCTTTTCCATATTTTCAAATAATTCTTACGAACTAATGAACCCTTTACCAAAAGAACGCCACCACTGGACTGATACCTTATCGCGGTGTGGTGGTTTGCGTGCTTCAGAGACCCCAAGAGCTATGCCAGCTGGAGTTTTCATGCTCCTGGTAGGGACACCCAAGCTGGACAGGTCGACGGGTAGCAGCCAGACTAAATTTGAGTCCTTCTAAAACTTGTTGTCTATCTCTCACTATGCCTTTCTTTCCGTCTTTTCCCTTAACCTTTCGATCCCTTTCTCCCTTATCTGTCCACTCTCTTTTGGATGTCATCCACGTGTTTATTAACTGAAATATTGTTCAAAGCACGTTAAACCCCAACTCACTCACTCACTCACTCACCAAAAGAACGTTCTGCAAAAGTATGTACTTCAAAATGTTTTCAATGCTGACACAACCTGCCATGGGGAGCTCCGTTTTCAAGAAAAACAACATCTTATTGAGGCATAAGTAATCAATTATATAAGATGAAGTCAGAGGAATATAGACTTAGCTTTTCAGGAAGACGTAATGTATTGGTTTAAAGTGTGTTGAGTGAAGTAAAATGGTAAACGACAGCGTATTGGTCAGATCCTAACTTTTAAAAAACTAATCTAGGTTGGCAAGCTTAACCATTGGTAAAATGAAGTATTAGGCTTTACAATGACAACCAGTTAATTACGATCGATTTGACTAATCATAGGCACCTGAAGGTTTTCAAATTGCAGAATTTAATTATTCTTTCACAAAACGTATTTTGTTTCGTTCTTATTATGCAATAATTGTAAATTCATACCTTTAATTCATCAAATGCGGTGTCGGATCATTTTAATGAACTATAATTACAAAGTGGAATCAAAATACAAATTGGAACGTACGGACAAAAATCCAGTATTTTTAGTTAAATTGATGTAAAAAACACGTCAAATCCCTTCTAAATCAATAGTCTAGTACTGAAATAATATCTGGATGACTCGGTCACGGTTACCATAAGATTTGATCTTCTTTGAGATGAGGGGCGGGATAGCGCAGTGATTAGCGCGTTCGGCTTCGTGGTTAGCGCTTTCGGCTTCGGATCACGTGGTTCGAATCCCGCCAGGGGCTCGGCAACTTTGTCTGCAGTAGAGAACTGTTCTACACGCAGTCAGGTTTGGGTGCAAAGCTACAATGAATTTCAGCGCAGTACCACCCATGGTTCGCTAGTTCTAGCCGAGGCTCGTAGGTTTCACCGCAATGCCACAATGGTGTTGCGGGCTTTCTCCTTGCAATAATACTAGCAGCCGCGATATAAGTGAAATACGCTTGAAAGCGGTGTTAAACACCAACTCACCTCAACTCTTTAAATGAGGAATTCTTCATGCAATTACATTTTATTGGACAAATATGTTTCATATTTGGAAATCATTTATCTGATTAGTATGATCTTGTGTCTACTCGGACAAGATCACCAAGTAAACTATGTATGTCAAGAACGCAAGAACCCTTGTCTGTACGTTATGCCATTGAATGGACGTCTTTCAGACGTTTGGAATTTAATAACATATTCAATTGCATTTACAGACCATCTAGGTCATTTCGAGTGGTTGTAGACTGAAGACTTGTGATTGTGGTAGTCTGTTTGACACCTTTATGCATTATTTTTCTGGAATTATGGAATAAAAGTCTTTTATTGATGTACTCATGTTACTAATGCTTTTTTTGTCAATAAGACTAAAATGTTACAAAACTACAATATAAATAAATATATCCAATATAGTCTCATCAGTGAATCACTGTGAAGATTAAATCAAGACACACCACATTGTTTTTTATTTGACAGATACCATTTAAGAACGAAAAATATGACAAATATATGATGTTATTAAATCAATTATGCCTAAATTAAAATGAACAAATAATATTTAAAAAATCATCATGTCGAATTTAATATTTATTTGTCTGGCATTTATTAGAAATTAAAAATTCTACAAAAATGTAAAATTAACATACCATTTAAGAACGATTAGACCCTTATGCATCAATAATCCCCAAAGTGTTTAAAAGGTGCTGTAGGTTTTTTAGGGGTTGCGATTCACAGAAACGAAATATTAAACAATAAGTCCACCGGCCCAGAGGGGTCCACATGCACCCCCCCCCCCCCCCCCCCCCCCCCCCCCCCATGGCAGAATGAAACTAACTTTTTTTGAAGCCTTGACATGTGTATAAACTGGGACGAAATGTGTCATTTTTACATATTTCCATGGGTACCCCCCTCAGCCACTTATTCTCTGAAGTGTCACACCAAAAGGTGGATGTCCCCATATCTTTGGTTCTAATTATCATAGAACCATAGTCTTGGTATCTAAATGTATGTTTATAAGGTCACTGAATCCATTGACAGACATTTCAGATAACTACCATAGGTCATTTGTACGAAATTTTAGGTTTCCATTACAAAAACTCGTCATTCATGACTTCGACCGGTAACAATTCTATTTTAATTTCACAACCTTAAATGATTATTTATTTTTAAAAGAACCATTAGTTAGGTGAACAACTTTTAATCATATGAGTTAGGGAAAGGATTAACCGGTAAGACAGTTATGCCTCCATTTACACCTTTCGAATTTGCCTTTGGAAATTCTAATCCCCAATCATGTTGGCACCAAACGAAACTAAATAATCTGGCGAAATGTTCAAGAAAGCACCAGTTAATGATTGGATTTTTTAGGAGGACATCGAGCGATCTCCCCGGCATTAACATTATCACACTGTCCTTCTTCATGTTAAAGTGATCTCCAACTGGATACAGCAAGCTAAAATTTTCAATTCTGCTAATAGAAACCATACATGTCTTGGGGAAAAAACATAATTTCGAAGTGTACCACTAGAATATTAAAACTGAGAATAACCTGAAGGAATTCATTAATATTTCTTCTTTAACAACTTCAATAAATTTATCTAGTAAAAACGTTGTTTCGTAACATCGGCAATAAATGGAAACAAGTTTTGCGTCCTAATAGTTCGATTTTACTTCAGAGAATTTCACTTACCCTAATAAGATAATATAGTTGGTTACAGTGCAGAATAACTGTTATTAGAGATTACATTAGAAGTTAGTTGCTCGATTGTAATCAACTGAACTGGTTTAACAAAGAGTATTGACCACAAATGATGTTAGAAAACACAACTTCAATTGATTACTTGTAGGAACTAATGTCTAAATTTACGACATCTTTTTTTCTGTACTCAGAACGACTCAACCATTTTGTTTTCTTTGGCAGACCAGCTGTTGTTTCTGTTCATGTCCTTAGTGGCCTCCACCAATCAACTAAATATAATATGTTTTCAATATGATCGCCCATCAATCATGCATTTTTTAGTATGGGGTCTCTTTTATAATGTACAAGAATCTAAACTTTGTGATTTTATACTGACACCACCTTAGTCAAATGACAGCGTCAAAACCACGCAATGTCAACCTGTGAAAAGCGAGAGGTATATATAAAAATCCAACTGCTTTTGCCACTATGAATATCACGTATGTAAGGTCAGTAAATCATTGGAAATACCTCACTCGAAGTCAATAAATGTTTGAACGTTAAGACCAACAAACTAGTTCACTTAAGCTATTGAGTTTATCTTCTTCGAAAGGAGTAGTTACTGTCTTTAATACATCTGTTTTTTTCTAACGTGCTTAATATTTGGAGGTGTGGTGAGTCAGGGTTTTACGCCGCTTTCAAAAGTCGGCATATCTCTCTGTGTCTCTGAAGCACCAAAAAAACCACGCCGCGGCAGGGTATTGAGTCAAGTTGTGGCCTTTTTTGAAAATTGAGTTTTTTAAAAAGAATGATTTATATTGATATGTGTACATTGTTCATCAAATAGATTTAATATCAATATGAACCTTTCTCAAATAATTAGCTAAGATGCAAGGGGAAAATGGAAGACACTACTAAATTCAACAATGACTATCTTCACATAAGTGGCTTTAAATAATGTTCATGCTGATTCTCAATTGAACAGGCAACACAATTACTTACCATTACGAATATTATGCGCAGTATTACCCATGGTTCGCAAGTTCCAGCCGATGCTCGCAGGTTTCACCGCAATGCATAGCCATTGGTGTTGTGTTGTGGACTTTCTCCATACAATAATACAGAATGTGAAATACTGTTGAAAGCGACGTTAAACCCCAAATCACCTCACTACAAGCCAGTTCTAAGGACGGTTTACAATACAGAAGTAACAATCATTGAAACGACAAAATCGATCTAGAAAACCCTCTATTACTCTTGCCGACAGCCTGCTGCAATGACGTTATACAAAAAGTACAATAATGATACATAATAGAACTGTTGCTGAAATAATATAATAAATTCGGTTTGGTCAGGATCCACAGAGAATTAGATAAAGAACGTTATTTCATGAAGGTATTCTATATGAAAACATACAAGAGAGGATATATGTCACACTAATCCTACACAGTATATAAATTGCTTAGTTTAAGGAAATTCTTGGACACCCACGTCATACATCAAAGAGATAGAAGCTATTGAAATAACAAACGGCTTTATATGTTCTCGTTTCAAACAGAAAGGTTACAGTATGATGTCAGTTCTACGGAAATAACTTGTATATGAGTTATAAATAAATAGCTCAGTTCCAACAAAAGCCCATATGTATGATCAACGGATTATAATAAGTTTAAAAGATGTATCTTTAAAAAGATAAGCAAAATGTGTCTCCACCTCCACACAAAACTAGTTGAAGGACTATATTAAACAAGGAATGGTGGACATTATTTTACAATAAAGGAAGTCAAGCTGCCTCTGTCTTAATGTTTCCGTCGTCCTCCCGGGTCTTATCTTGGGACAGTTGAATTGAAAATGCATTCGAAACTCTGCAAATGTCTACACTTTATTTTATTTGTGGATTTACAAGTTGAAGTATTGTTATTATTATTTGTTAAAAATAATTCTTCCCAATAAAGCTCTCTCTCTCTCTCTCTCTCTCTCTCTCTCTCTCTCTCTCTCTCTCTCTCTCTCTCTCTCTCTGTCTCTGTCTGTCTGTCTGTCTGTCTGTCTGTCTGTCTCTCTCTCTCTCTCTCTCTCTCTCTCTCTCTCTTTCTCTCTCTCTCTCTCTCTCTCTCTCTCTCTCTCTCTCTCTCTCTCTCTCTCTCTCTCTCTTTTTCAGTGAACCAATTGTTCCTATCATACATTAATTTACTCGTCTGTAAGTGTGACTCACTCGACATTACCTACACTCGTTTGGTGAGGTAAAGTTATACTGCATTTAGAATCTGTCAACTTGTACTGTTTCTGGGCGTGTATTTGTTTAATTTTTTTAATGATAAATCTTTCCTTAAAGTTCCACTTCAATGTTACACTGGTGTACAATCTCAATATAATGGGTTCAACCAATGTCTGCAGGATATATATAAATACAAAACTACAATAAAAAAGTCTTTCTCCTGAAATTATTTGGTTATAAGTAAAATATCTATAATCGAATTGTTAATCTTCATAACAGCAAACACTAATGCCAGCAGAGACACCTTTCAAATCGGTCTTACGAAATGCCAATTCATCAATAATTTGGATACCAAATTGAATTGAATAGGATGCCGCAATGTACAAGAAAGAACCAGTTCAATAATGGATCTAATGGGTGGAAATTAATTGATCTTGTTGACATTGACATGAAGAGGTAAGGTTTTAAAATGTCAGTGTGCTCTAAACCTGTAACAGTGAAGTGGAGTTGGATCAGCTCAGTAATCCATTTATTTATTCATCCTTCGCTACTGAACGGCTTGATCTTGAAATTCTGCTTAAAAAACTGAAAAATAGTGATATGTTTCATGTTGCATTAGAATATTACGTTGGGAATATGGTACAGACATTAATTAATAATTCAGTGGATTAACCACATATGCTGTTTGTTATCATTGGCAATCATTGCATCTTATTTGTTGGATTTTACTTTTTATTTGAAATTCATTATTTGATTATGTCACCAACTAAAAGTTCCCTTCGAAAAATAAGATCAAGCTGAAAATACAGTAAAATTTTCTTTCGCATTGGAATCAACTCTTTACATACAAGGATAATGAGAAAGGACCTTGATGTCTCAAAGAAGTACTTCAAAGGAGTAATGAAACACAATGCAACTACATAAGCATGTTACTACTGATGTCTAATTGTAATACATCTTTCACTCTGTGTTCTGAGCGACAAAACCATATCCTGCTAATCCTGCTAAATCAGCGTACATGAATCCGCTCATCTCCTTCCTCATACCCTGATCTCTTTCAAGCCCAAAGCCTCGTATCGTTAGCTATCCAACTAGCCAATGAGATGATTCGCATCCAGCAACAGCGGCACAACCCGGATGGAAACATCCGTTGAGTTCAAGATAGTAGTTTCAAGCTCCTTGCATTAAGACATTTCATTGGCTGATAAAATAACAGGAGAACTCAGCCACGAATATAAAGCCGATCAAGCCGTACGAGGCATTTGGTCCGAAAGGGATCAGGGTTTAAGGAAGGAGCTTTAATGATAAACGGTAGTAAGAGGGTATTAGTCACGTCCAACCCTTGTCTGTTTAAGGGTTTGGTACATAAAATTAGAATTTAACTTGGTTAGTCTTACCATTGCTAAAACTGAAGGAATATAGGTGATACAAAAACAAAAGTTGGACCGTTTTATTGCTCTTGATTTGCCTGATTACTGATTGAATCGACTGATTCGGTATAATTTTTTTGAATGCAATATATCTCTACTCAAATCGAGAAACCTTAAACGCACCATTGTTATAAACTACAACATCATTATAAAGTCGATATCAATATGTACTGGGACATATTGACCAACATCAAGTCACTTTTAATAGATTGATGTCGAAAACACGTTAAATCCCAACTCTCTCGCTGACTAGATTGATCTCATATCTGGGTGATTGGGTCATAGTAGTCTTAAGAATTGATCTTCGAGAGGAGTAATTCTTAATGCTTACACATCTGAATGGGCAAACATTTTTCATATAAGGAAAACATTTATCAGATCAGTTAGGATGTTGTGTCTATCAGAAAGGATCAGAAAGTAAATTACGTGTAACAACCTCTGTGGAGAAAGTAAGCACCTTTTTTTGTAATTTATCCTGTTCAGTGGACGTCTATCAGACGTTTGAAATCTTATAACATGTTTATCACGTTAACAGATCTTTCGGATCGATTTTGCGTGCATGTAGATATATGTTTGGTCGTATCTTTTACACCGGAATTTGACATTGGTGAGTGAAGGTCTGTTTGACATTTTATTACTTTTGATTTTGTTATTATGAAATAAGATGTAGTTTTTGGCCCAAAAAATAGAATGAAAATAAGAATTAAGAAACATTTTACATGCATCCATAATTGTGTTTGTGAAATTGTAATGTCACGTGAATCCCTTGATATATCTAATATGAATAAATAACTCGTGAGGTCATACAGTGCGTGTTTGCTTAAATAA
Organism: Phorcus lineatus; assembly: GCA_921293015.1. Taxonomy (NCBI): domain Eukaryota; kingdom Metazoa; phylum Mollusca; class Gastropoda; order Trochida; family Trochidae; genus Phorcus; species Phorcus lineatus. The sequence goes on along the minus strand of OV121096.1, from coordinate 22,212,505 downwards.
AACACGCACCCGAAACTGGAAAAACTGTTTTGACTTGTTTAAAAATGCTCCATTTTTCAAATGAACGTCAATGTGCTAGCGGGTGGCTCCATGATGGTCAGTTTATGGTTAACGTTACTGTTGCAATACCGTTTAACGACTATTGTTTATCTTAGTATGATATTGCATCAAAGTGGAACTGTTGGCGACCGCCCGAGTCAAGAAGCGTCAAGTGTGACGTCACTCCGGGAAGATCATGCAAAACGATTACATCATCTTTGAATCAGATTTATCACTGCAACCTCCACAAGTAAAAAGATGTTTGGTGGAAGAGAACTGAAGAAACTGTCAGAAATCGCATGCATGCTGCTGGACTTCGCGCCCGGACACCCCATAATGGACCAATGTTTACACTTGTGTGGGCCACAAATCAGATCAGATTTACTCAAAGACAGTGGAATTCCGTTGTGTTCAATGACGAATCACGACTGAGATTTGCAGTGTACCGCAGGTGAGGTTAAACATGTAAAAGACTTTCGGCGTGATGTAATCTTGTGTTCTGTTGATGTCAAGGTCTTATGTACACGGTATGAAACGAAATCAATTGCATTAATCCTAATATTAAAAATTACGTCCCGAAAATCTCAGGTGCCCAGTTTTCATATTTGCTCAGTATATGAAGAATCAAGTGTTGTTCCACTCTTCTGTAGTTTAACTCTGTGCTTTGTCCAGCCTTGAATGCATCGTTACATTGTTGTGAGTTGTCACCTGCAATTATAATAAATGGATTGATACAAGTGAAATATACTTTTTTTCGTTAAAATCAATCAGAGCTGCACCTGGAACTACTTTAATTGGGTTATTAAAATATTTAAAGAATTGGGATAAACGCATAAGAGTTTATGAAATTGGTTGGTTCATCACACGAATGTTACTAACAACACACGTGTATCATTTCTATTATAGAATAAATACCGTCTAGTATCAATATAAAGCATATCTAAAGAGCACATTCAAAAATTAAATCCGGAACTTTAATCTTGCTTTTAATTTTTTTTCTATTCTTCTCATTACTAAACATACGTAGATAAATTGCTATTCTATTAACCCCTTGAAGGCTAATGCCACAAGAAGTGAAGATTGCCAGATGGAAAATGTCCACTTCAGAAACTTAAGTGCGTTAAGGAAAGAAGCATGCTGAACATCAGCAAGAACAACTTATCACACTAGAAGACAAATGCAATGATTCAATGACAATCCCTACATTCGTCTTCCTGGATTTAACAGTAATTTTAAGGCGCGAATACAACACTTCTTTTGTCTAATTGAGACTAAATTTGAGATATTGGTGTTTGTTGAAAGTTCGTATGTGCCTGCGTAGGAAATTTAAATTTAAAACACACTTCAGTATTACAAAAGAATGTATATATACTGAACAAAATAAGATAGGATATTGTCAATGTTATGATTAATATTTCATCAGGTGATAAATGTGAAAATATGTCATAATAATTTCAACAAGTTTATATATCCCTTATTATTTTTGTCAAATCAAAACCGAAAAAAACATGACTGAATGTATCACTTGTTATCTGATAAATGTTTTTGTCATTTTCTTTTTCGATCGTTACTGTTACAACCAACTTGTCCAAGACACGATCATACCTTCTGTTGAAGTCGATCATTAGTGAGATTTGTAGCAAACAAATTTTCGATTGCAAGCAAAGTAAATTTTCGATTTCCTGTGTCTGCCTCGTTACTCGTGAATGTTTCGGCAAGAGTTTAGCCGAGATTCAATGTAACTGTATAAACATTGCAACAAGACAATACAAACATATAATTCTTGTCTAACTCCCTTTGAGAATAGCTTAACCTCTTGAAACCTCTTGCTGTTTGATATTTTTTGTATTTCACGGATTTACATATCAATTAGATCTAAATTAGTTCAACATTATTTTCATTTAACGCATACTGTATTCATAAAAAGATATTCACCGAATGGACCACGGTTTCCTCAAAATATTAAAAGCCTATAGTCAACCAAAAAGGTAAATCCTTAAGGCAAAAAGCTTTACAAAATACTCCCCCTCTTTGGATTCTCTGCAGGAGCCTTTAATCATTTTCCTTCCTCTCTAGTTGTCTGAGCTTCTGCAATCGGGCACTATATTTACACTGTGTCGAAACTTCGACCCCAGCGTCGCCTTGCAAACAAATGATACTGAATAAGTAATTCAGATAAAAGAGTTCAGATTAACGAAGTTATTTTGGTTAATCTCCGTCTAGGGTAGTTTTTATTTTTTGAAGCTTTGAGGACATTCACCTGTTTTATATCTATATTTACAATTCAATATCTTTTAGTTTCAAATTCAATAATTCCACCACAATTTATGATGTACAGTATATTTTCCTAATGCTCATTGAAAATATTTTGGCTCGAAATTAATTCTTAATTGATCTTATTACTATTAGTTATTTTAGAGGTTGTTATGGAGGACAGGATAGGTTTGTCCAATAACATGTCCACTTACATTCGAATTATGCTAAAAGCTAAGTGTGACCTCAATCTCCAAACTTGGGATTCAGTCCGATCTGAAGATGGCATGTGCCCCAACTTGAAATATTAAGTTTGGACGTCCCATCTAAGATACAACGAGTGATACTAAATTGGCTAGGTAATTAAAAACTTGTTCATATATGAATTTTGATAATAAAATATGTTTGATTCATCTGTCATTCTCTAGGAGCCTCAACATGCATTGTCTACAGAACGGTTTCTAAATGTACATTTAATGAATACATGATTAAATATTTTACAGCAGTACATCACAATGAGACAAATAAAACTTTCTTCTCGTTACCATTATTTTGGACTGTAAGAAAATAATAGCACAAATAATGTTTAATTTAAAATAAAATGTATGTATTTTCATGTTTTCAAGTAAAGAATGAATACGAGACTGGTTATTCATAAAAAATATGTATTAAACATGTTAAATTTATGAGAAGATTGAATAATTAACTACAAGTTGTTTGACCTTGGTTTCAAGATTTATCTGGCCGAGTCAATGAAGGCTTCGGTACCATTACAATGTGTTTTGTTTTAATCATGTAGGGATTGGGCGAGAAAAACAATTTTAAAAATTTCTTTGTAGACCACGAACTCCTAATTAAAAACAATATCACATCAAGAGAATTGACTCGGGGAAAAAACACCTAAAGGACACTCGACGATACACTTTTCAATGGACTACTATCAGACATTTATAATCTAATAATAGATTTATTGCATTGACATAAGGTTTTTATCGATTTTGAATTTATATTTAAGTGCGGTTAAACAATTTACATCATTGTTTGTCATAGGTCATTTAGAGAGTGTATTTTAAATTTGTATGGTATTGTACTTGATATCATTGCAAAATAAGATGATGCATTTAAATACACTGGGCACTGAACATTGATGCATGAAATATTAACCATGGACATAATCTTAAAATAACTCCCTTTCCTAAAAAAAGTCTAAACATCAAATGATTGACGTTCAAGAAATGCTTTACAAGAAAAAGTGCTTAGCTTTAAATTTAAAGACATCAAATGATTGACGTCAATCACTTGTTTGATTGAGAGAAGGAATGTGAATAAAGACTACCCACTTATCTGTCTCACTCTCAGTTACTTGAAATGAATGAACTTCATCTGGTGTAATTTGAAGTTCTGTTGTTCTACTTTATATTAATATATATATTATTATACATATTGTATATAGAAAACGGTCCATTACTCTTGCAAATGACAAATCTCATTGAAATCAAATATTATTGAATAATCATGAAAAAAGCTTCTCCGCAAATTAGAATTGTCTTTCATGAAGCTATTGTTTATAACATTACAAGATAGGATAAAGGTCACGCTTATCCTACACAGAATATAACTTGCCTTTGTTATGATAATTCTTAGACACCTACGTCATACATCAAAGATATGTACTTTATTGACAACGCATAAGGCTTTCTATGTTCTCGTGTGTCATACAGAAAGGTTACAGAATAACGCAGACCAACAGAAATAACTGAATACATAAAAATGCTGAATTGAACACAATTCCCCAAATAAGATTTCAATAAAAACACATCAGTTTATATAATTTTGTTTTGTAAGTTTCTGAAAATGTGCATTTTATCCATATGGTTAACTTAACGATCAAAATTATTTTTGATATCCCGAGACTAATCCTTTTACTGTTGAAGTGATATTTTGAACCTTTATCTGAGTCTAAGCATTTACACCTCATTATATGTATTGTTGCTTTTTTACATGTATTCAAAATACTCCTTATCAATAGTTCTCTCTCTTATCTTCTTTCTCTCCCTCATCCTCCCATTCTCTCTATCCCCCCTCTCTTATACACACATCATCACGCCAGTTACTGTTTATACACTATCAAGGATGTATGTAGATATATACCAATAAACCCCAACTGAACAAGAAATCTATGGAGTGACGCCTTCTCATGACGTCATTTATTGCTCATCATACGTCATTGAAGACTTCGACATGAGGAGGTAGAAAAAGGTACATGATGAGAAGAGCTTATCTTAATTAGAGAGGTGTTTAAAACATGGAAAAAAACAAGAACAACATTCTAAACTGATGACCTTGAGTGTCGATTAAAAGATTTTATTCATTCGAGACAAATTCTCTGGAATGTTTGTCGCCGTCTCCCAGGCCATTGATGTTATTTCATTAACAAGACCACTGTACAGAGATTTCCAAAGATTTGGTAAAATTATCATATTTAATTCCAGATAATGTCAATGGCACAAATGTATATATTTAGAATACTTCTTTTCATAACCGAGGTTTATCTGCTCTCCATTATCATTTAGCAAACTATCACTTTGCATTTCCAATATGTATTGGAGCGTTTAAACCAACAAAATTGTACCTTAATTGGATCGATACGATATGGTAGGACCGGGTCACAGTAGTCATCATACTCGATCTTCATCGATAAAGAGAAATTAAACATTCATATCGGGAAGACATTTATCTTGTTAGTTACGATGTTGTGTCTACGTAGACAGGAAGCAGCAAGTAACTAATGTGAAGACACCTGTCAGGAATAGTAGACGCTGTCGTAATAGGGTGAGTTACATGTGTACAGACGCTTGGAATCTAATAAGGTCTGTTAACGTTGTACTGACAGATCGATGTTGTGTAGAATCTTGAAGTGAACAACATCTTGAAGACCTCTGACGCTGAAGATAGAGGAACTTGCTCGTCTGTACGGCAATGTAAGAGCATTTTGTCTCTTTTATGTTGAATGAATTTCATGAATTGATTTTAAAGCATACAATGAAAATATCTAATCTCTGACGCAACGGCACTTCGATGACAAGCTCATACAAGAGTTTGGTGGCAAATCAAGCTTACTTGATTTTCAGGGTTTTTCGTTGGCACAAAACAACAAAACAATATATGCATTATGATTTTTGGTTAAAAAAGTTAAGAAGTTCTGGTTAAGTTTCATTCAAATCAAATACTATAACCCCACTAGCCACAGGAAAGTACTTTTTACAATATAAAACCTTATCTTTTAACTGAGGCCATCCAATCAGATATTAAAGAAGAGCATTTGATATATCTTATTATCTTGGATTAAACTATACATTTATCTGCTAATCTCATTATAGTAAGTCAAAATCAATTTGAACGTTCTAACCAACAACAATGTTGAATGGATGTAAAACCCCAAAACAAGACCACAAAACTCAAATTGATCTTCTTCATGAGGAGTCATTCTTTTTATTTACAAATCTGTTTTGGTAAACAGTTCTTCTATTAGAAAATACATTGTCTGATAAGTAATGATTTCGTATGTACTCGGACAGGAACCCATAAGTGGAATATGTACAGCCACTTATTTAACGAACTTAACTAAGTTTTTCTGGACGTTATCCTGTCTATCAGACATTTGGAATCTAATAACAGGTTTATTGCATCAACAGAACCTCTTGATTGATTACGTTTGGTTCAACAGTTGACGCCAGCGTTTGCCAGGGGGAGTAGTAGGCTGTTTGCCATGCATTTTGCATTTTATCTTATCTTATGGTAAAATAAGATTCTTACTGATATTTACATTATCATTTGTACTGTTTTGACTGAACTGTTTTGACTGAACTGTTTTTAAAGAAAATTCAAATGAATATTTCCAATGTTGTCGCATCAATTAGGCATTGTGTCCTGCTATTAAAAAAAATGAAAATATTTTGAATATTTTAGCTTTAAAATGCTGCATCAACTTCTTTTCAGTGTGCGAACTCTCCTCCATTTCCAGAAATACCTTACAAGAAACAGAGTGAAGCCTAAGTTAACTACTGCTAGGTTAAGTGAAAGGGGGGGTGTGAAGAACTGTTAACAACATATCTATCTCATGGTAAGTCATTTACTTGAAATTATTTAAGTTATTATAATTGAATTTGAAATTCACCACGTTGGCCTATTGCAGTTTCCTGTTGATATATATATCTGTTGTTTTTACTTGCAGATTACATTATAAACTGGATGTGTTAGCCTATTTCAATCATTTATTGTGTAGCTTGTATATACTTGGTTTCTTATTTGACAGATCGAGGGACGAAAAGTAGGATTCAACAAAATATCACAGACATAAATTTAGAATATCATTTACCCACAGAATTCGATTCTCATTTCATTTCATCACATGTAATATCAAAACATGGTCTTCTTCTCCTGCGAAAGGGACATTTTGAATAAAAATGAATGATGAAGATATACGATTTTTAAGGATTAACAACTTCTTTATTTCGTTGTTTGTCATCATACCATTTTTTCAATGTCACTCAAAGAAATAATGAATCATTTTAAATTAGAGGTCTTTTTCCAGTTATTAAAGAAAGTATCCTCGGAGAATAAGATAAAATAATTTTCTTTCGTGAAGATATTATTTATAAGAATACAAAATGGGCAATACGTCACATTTATTTTAAGAATGATATCAATTACTTAATTTTAATTTAATTTCTTAGACGCCGACGTCATATATGAAAAAATAAACGTTATTAAAAACATAAAAATGTTTAACATTCTCATATTTCAAACAGAATGGTTTACCATATAATGCAAAATCAACAGAAATCACTCTGCTGACTGTAACATATTTGTATTTCAAATGAAAATGTCCTTGACTCTAATATCTTGTAAAAAAACAATTTAAAAAGTATTCTGAATTCTTATTTTGAAATTATGCCTTTACCTTACAACTTGAAAGATTTTTTGAAATCTTAGATAAAAAACTTCCGTTCTATTATCTGTTATCTTAGGAATTGGTTTATTGCTTTTTATTCATAATCTTCCACACTCTATCTGAAATAATAAAACTTCTTTGGTAGTGATTATTATGATTTTTAGTTCAGAATTAATATGATAATTTAATTCTTTAAATGTCAGAGGAACGTCGTGACGACTGCGGGAAACTTAAAGTGTGAGCGACATTACAATGCAAGGACCTACAGCTTGAATAGGTCACCAACGCAAGCAGCGTTCAGAGTTGCCCCCCTTGCCAGACGATGTGGAGAAACACTTTGCTGATCCCAAAAGCAGAGAAATCAAAAGATTAAATTAAATCATATAATAATACAGTTTTACTTCAGTTATAGGTGAATCAAATGGTATTATTATACCTCTATTTAATTTGTAAGAATATCATTGGTCAGTTGACATCACGTGATTGAAAAATATATCCGTACACTGACCCCGGGTATCAGTGAGGAAGTCAGTTTTGTGACACAAATTTGTGACACTGACCTAATATATTGACTCGTCACGTGATTTGTCACATTATTGCATCTGTCACGTGACGCTTTGTTTTGACGTCTGCTTTCAAGATGGCGTCAGTTGATTGGATTGCCGATTTGACAGATGAAGATATATCTAAAATACTTGACGACAAAGACAGCAGTAACACGAAACAAGTTATTCATGCTTCGAATAGAATTCTCTCGGACTACTGTCAGGTTAAAGGCATGGATGTTGAATCTATTAATCTGTTAATATAAAACACATGCATAACAATTCTAAGGCAAAAAATAATTTCGGTATAATAAAACACTTAATTACTCATGGTGAGGTCATTATGTGAAATACTAGGTCTCTCGAACCTGACTCCCTCCCTGAATTAATAAACAGTGCTATGATTGGTTGATTTACAAATGATTCTGCATATTAGGATATAGATCAAATATATAGTTGTTTAAAGTTTCATTTGCAGTTCATTACTTTCTACAAATAATTAGTAATTTTATGGTCTTTAAAAATAGTTCATATAATCATTACACTGCCCAAACCTTAGTCAGTTTACCCTAGTATGTAAATAATCAACGATACAACACAATTCAGTGATCTTTTTCTAAAACATAGAGGTCACAGCTACGTATTTGCAAAATTTGATTCTGTAGTACAATTATATGAATTTGATTGTACCTTTCCCAAAGGACTTGGTTTATCAAAATTCCCAATCAAAGAAGCGGCATTGTGGAACGTAATGACACTCTAACTCTCATTCTAGAGTCTGATGGCAAATCAACTTAAAATATTGCACACACACTTTCTTGCGGTGCTGCAAATTGCAGACAGGAAAGGTCAGTTGCGTTCAGCGGAAGTCCAATGAGACCTACCAAGCATCTTCTGTTGACAATAGTAGTGTCTGACTTCCTTAGTCATAGGGCAAGATGTCAGGTACGCGGGTGGAAATGTGAGGAAGATATATGTACCTTTGAATTGCAGCTGATTTGCGTTCATGGAACACTATATAAGAAAAAAAGCAAGGCGTTTGAAATGTATATGAGTTTTAATCAAGGGATACGGAAAAGAAGACGTGTTTAGTTAATCTTGATGTCTGAATGATATTTACATATACTTTCACTTTCACTACCTGTGACGTTTGGTTCCTCTTAGCCGAGAAGAAATAAGAAGACTTAACAAAGTCAGTATAATTAGAGAAAAGTCCAATAATAAAATAAATGTTGGTTTCGTCTTCCAAAGTCATTTGAATAGCTTATGACCCGTCTTCTGTCTGAATTATCAGACGTTATGAAACTATTGTTTTACTAGTGCTACTGATCAAAGTGGGGTAAATGTTCCCACCAAGTAAGTGTGATTCATTTGATATAACCTTCACTCGCTAGTTGAGGAGAAAAAAAGCTTATAAAAGCTTCTTAATGTGTACTGTTTTAATGCCTGTATTTGTTTTAACATATTGTTTTACAGGTCAGTTTTCTTAGTATTGGTGTTTCAACCAAAGCATGCAGATTTTATTAAATGCAAAAGAACAATGGACCTGCACTCTACGTATACCTTGCTGAAATAATTTGATTATAAGTGAAATAAAAATAAAAAACAGTGTTAGACCTTATGCCACAAACATTAATGCCTCCAGAGACACTTTTCAAATCGGCCCTACTAAATTCCAATTCATCAATCATTTTCTTTCCAAATTAAATAAAAAAAGATGCCCCAATGTTCAAAGGAGAACCGGTTCACTAATGGGAGAAAATTAAGCGATCTTGCTGACCTTGACATGACGAGGTAAGGCTTTGAAATGTCAGTGCGCTCTAAACCTGTTACAAGGACGTTGTGTTGAATCAATATTTCATCATTTATTTATCCTTCGATACAAAACAGCTTAATCTTTAAATTCAGGAAATAGAAACTAAACATGTGAGGAAAAACATGATGTTGACATCAGAATGTTAACTTGGCAATTTGGTAAAGAAACTGAATTATATTTCAGTTGATTAATTCTTAAATGCTGTTTGTTATCATTTTTGCAATACCTCGAAACAAGATTTGCATCTTATTAGACAGATTTAACTTTTTATTTGATATATATTATCTAATTTTGTCACGAACTAGAATTTTTCTTTTCCATGTAAAAAATTAAAACGCGGTATTAGGCTATTAGATTAGAATTGTTTTTTCCGCATTGCAATCAACATTGAATATGCAAAGACAACGAGATAAGGGTATAACGCCACAAAAAACGTAGACCAATGGTTAAATCAAACACAACTTCAAATGATTAAGGATGACTTTTGTAAGAAATCTCTTACTTTCTCTGTGCTGAGAACATTAAAATATATACATTTAGCAGACCTGCATTCCATATTTTCAAATTATGATCATATACAATACTAAATAACTAAGGAACTCTTTATCAAAGGAATTTTCTGGCAAAGTACCAGTCACAGGAATTTTAAAAATACAGTCTTTACTTTACAGGCGAACATGATGTTTTTCCATAGTGAGATTGAATAAAGAAAACTAATAAAAGAAAAGGTATAGGATCCTAACTTAGTGTGTAAAAGTTTTGGATTGCTGTCGAATTTGATTGGTCATAGGCAATTGAAAGTCTTTACATAACATAATGTAATGGTTATATTAGACACATGTTTGTTGTCATTATTATAGATATTCTCCAACTTTCATCAACGGCGGTGTCAGATAATTTCTATGAACTAAAATTACAAAGTCAAAACCATTAGGTATTTGTACGTATGCGGCAACATCCAGTTCATTTAGATAGAAAGATGTCGAAAACACGTAAAATCCCTACTCACTGAATCGATTGATGTAATATCTGGGTGACTCGGTCATGATAAAAATAAGATTTGATCTTCTTATAGAGGAGTAATTCTTCAAGCTAATACGTCTGAATGGACAAACAGGTTTCATGTTAGGTAAACATTTATCTGATTAGTAATGATGTTGTGTCTATTCGGACAGGATCAGCAAAATAGATAGTAAGTGTATCCACTTATGCCATGACCTAAGTACCCCTTTCTGGACGTTATCATATTCAATGGACATTTATAAGAAGTTTTTAATCTAATAACACGGTTATTGCATTAACAGATCCTTTGGATCGATTTAGAGTGCAGGTAGAATTTTTTGTGGTTAAATAGTTTACACCAGTGATTGCTATTGGTGAGTGTGTTGATCTGTTTGTTATTTATATTTCATTTTATTCTGATATTATTTGAAAAGAGTTCTGTAATGGTATACCCATGTATGTATATAATGCTCTTTTTATATGTTAAGCTAAGATTCGCATAGAACTGAAAAGCAATATTGGGCAATATTTCAACCAATAGCTTTGAAACGTTTAAATAATTAAAAAAAAATTCATGCAAGTGGAAAGTAAAGGAAAGTTATTGTTGAAATGTTTTTTTTTTTATAAAAGATAGCCTACGACTAGTTGGACTTGAGAAATTGATTAATTTTATTATGAAAGTGATCAACGAATGTCATTGATCACACTACTATCCTCTTCACTATATCATTAACTTTGTACTGTCGAGAACCTGTTTTCTTTCAATGATTATAAAGGAGTTTGTATCGTATATATGAATTTTAATTAAGTAAATGGTTAGAGAAAAGAAAACTTGTTTAGCACAGTCTGATAAAATTCGACCGTGTCTAGGCTATCTTCTCCACAACGGTCTGACCGCAGCCTACTGTAGCGCACGTTGTTACATAAACTCAGCTAAGCAATCACAATGCGTGCGGCAAAAGCATTCGGTATCAGTAGCTAGGGGCAAGAAACTCCCATTTACCATCGTTAACCTTAATCGCCGCTATCCTTATTCTACACACGATGATGTGATTGGTTCGCTAATGACTAGGTTTTGTCTGCGCTAAACTGGTGTCAGCACGTGCGAGCAGTGAGGCTGCCTTCAGACCGTTGTGGAGAGGATAGCATAGACAGATAGAGTTCGAATCTAGATAGTCATTATTTTGGAACTTTTATTCCTCGGAACACGGTCGATTTTAATCAGACAATATATCTAATCAATATACGCATGTACATAAATCATAAATAATAACAAGACGAAAAGACACATACAACTTATCTTAGCCTTTATACAATAAGAATAAATATTTAGAAAAACGTTCCTCATCAAATATTAAGGATATAAAAAAAATTAAATGAAAAAAACCAAATTGATAGGACTTCACCAATGACTTCTGACATTTCGTTCCTCTTTGCCTAGGGACATTAAGCCTTAAGTCAATATAAATGAGAAGGTTCCTATCTGCTTACTCAAGAAGAAATTGGTTCTTAACATTGTCTTTCCAAATCATCAGGGTAACTGTTGACCTGTCTGACTTTAGAATTATCTGATGTAACAATACTACCTTGTAATACTATACTGGTCATAGTGTGCTTATTGTTCCAACCGACCTTGACTTTTACTGTTTGCAGACTAGTATTTGTATAGACATATTGTTTGGATCTTGCCCTTATACTCCAGTACAATGTTTTACAGGTCTACTTTTTTAATAATTATTTTCATCCCACGCCTCCAGATTTTATATCAAAACAAAAGTACATTTGAATCATCTGTCAAAAATAGATTTAAATAACAGTATTAGTAATTGTCATGCCTCAAGTGACACAAATTTTATATCAAAACAAAAGTACATTAAAGTAAATTTACTAAATTAAATTTATCAAATAGTCAGCAAGAGAGATGTTTACATTTTGAAACATCTCTTTTGCTGACTATCTGATAAAAAGTCGTATATAGATTTAAATAACAGTATTAATCACTATTATGCCTCAAGAGACACAAATCTGTTCAGCAATCCGCTCTCACTCCTTCCTAATACCCTGATCTCTTTGGGACTGGCATCCTGCTAAATCAGCGTAAATGAAGCCGCTCCGGTCCGGTCATTCCTAATATCCTGATCTCTTTCGGGCTATTTCCCTCGTATGGTTGGCTGCTTGATATTCGTTGGTATGCTCACCTGTTATTTTTTCAGCCAATGAAATGTCGTTAATTAAGGAGTTTGAAGCTACAAGCTTGAACTAGCGGATTCATATACGCTGAGTTATCAGGCACTGACAGGTTTAGCTTTATTCTAGAAATCCCATAGACGCCTCTGCTTGCAAGTCTAAATTATAGAAGAATGTTTAGTTTTCAAAGTAAAACGTTTCAGAATTCACTAACCAGTAAGCGAGCAAATCAAATCATTAGTTTGCACCCTTTCCTTATTAATTGAAATTAAAAATTTATTTGGATTCTTATGAGTTGTATGTATTGTAATGTGTTAACTAACAATTTTGAAATTAATTGGAGTAACAGTATACAGCTGCTGAACAAAAGTTTATTGCACTGTTTCTACAAATTTTGAGTTAAAATGGACAACATTGGTTAACAGTATGAACTAGATTGCGTTTTTTGTAATTAAATACTGTCTAAGAGATGTGTGGGATATGAACTGAAGCCGAACGTACTACCCACTGCGGATACCGCCCCCGGAGATTAAAAAATCACCAAAATTTACTAACCACATCATATCTCTATTCGGATGTTTATATATTTTTCCTGTCTTAAAATCACATTTTAATATCATTATCATACTGTCTGTAAGTGTTTATTTCAATTATTATCTGTTCCTAAATGTAATTTGAAATTGAGCTTGCGTTTATAAGAAATCAAGGAATATGTAATGTATATGAGTCTATCTCGAGGAAAAGGATATGGAAAAGAAGTCATGTTTAGCAAATATCCTTATACAGGCAAATACTTTAAACAACCGCTTGTTTACATGAGATAGAGAGAGATTGTGAGTAGCTGCTACCCACACTTTTGTCTAACCGTTATTTGAAAAAAGACCGAGTGGAGTTTGCTTTTGAGATTTTTTTTCTTACAACTTACAACATAAACAATGATTATATTAAATTATTTTTGTTAACTTATTCTCTGCACATATCATTCAATTGCCAAATCATAAAATAGAAAATAGCTTTTATATAATTTGCTTTTCATTTGACAGATCCTATGACGAATAGCCACATTCGATTTCGTATCTATTCTATCTAATTTCATCACATAAAATATCTTATTTACGTTTATCTTACTACTGAATGATGTCACATATTGGTACTCGCGCTGAAATGATAAGAGCGATCACCTAAGTTAACTAGAGCTATCGTTAAGGTGAAGTGAGATGATTTGGGGTTAACGCCTGTTTTAAGAGTATATTACTTATATCACAGCTGCTAGTATTAATGCTGGGAGAAAACCGGCAACACTGTTGTGGCAATTCATGGCACTGAAACCTGGGAATATCGGATGCATCTATTCAACCATGGGTGGTACTGTGCTAAATTCAGTGAAGCGTTTACTGCATGTAAAACAGTTCTCTACTGCAGATAAAGTTGCCAAGTCCCTGGCGGGATTCGAACCCCAGACATCTTAATCCAACCAATCACATAAAACTCTGCGCTATAGCGCCACGCACTGACTTGATGTCAAAGTGATGATTTAGAGCTTTTTAATCAATTATTAAAAAGGATCCTCGGAGAATAAAGGCATCTATTTCATGTAGATATTCTTTACAAGAGGGACTGTAAATCTCTCTAATCCTACAAGGTATATTATATCAATTGCTTATGATCTTTAAAGTCATAGACACCCACGCCATAGATCAAAGTGAAAGTTGTTTTTGAAAACAAAAACGTATGTCTGCGTTCTCATGTTTCAAACAGAAAGGTTAAGTATCATACAAAGTCCACAGATTGTATTTTAATAATAAGACGACGACTTAGTGTCAAATATACAAAATTCCTTTACAGATTTCTAGAAAACACATTTGTTTTAAATATTTTTATAATGTTTTGAAAATTCATTATATCCTTATGTTTAATATCATGATCACATTTAATTAAGATGTATCTTTTAATGTCAGATCAGCAAAGTAAGTCCCTATCCTTACAAAACCATAAATGAATGACTCCATAAACAAGGTATTGTATAAAGTTATATTTGTTTGAGAAGTGATACAGAAGGGACCTTAGCTGCCAGTGTTTTAATTGTCCATCCCTTTTTTGGGACCATCTTTAGGTGAGGTGAGGGGATTTGGGGCGAAACTCCACTTTCAAGAGTATTCAACTTTTATTACGGCTGCTGGGGGAAAGCATGCAATATCATTTGGCATTGCATTGCGTTGAAACCTTGAGCATCGACTGAAAACCAATCTTTAGGTTTATGTGAATTTACAAGATTCTTTGGCGATCTTAAATCAAAACTACGTTTCTATTAATTGTTCACCTTGCTTCGAATGTCTTTTTCTAACAACTCACTCAAACATATTAGATCCTTACCAATAGTTGCAATATCTAGCATCAGAACTGATATCAAGTATTGCTTGAAATTGCTTTTCCTAGTGACTCCGTAAGAACAATGGTACTGCTATATTAAGAAAGCTTTTGTTTTGTTTCCTGTTTTATTGATAATATCCAATAATCTTATCGGAAATAATTGACACTTCTTTGGGCCTGATAAATATGATTCATTAGTTCAGAACTATTTGGATATTAGTTTTCATACTTTGATATGATGCTTTGTAATATAATATGATGGATAAGTGTTCTGTTTTCTAAATGGAAGTTTTGCTCACCTTTTCAGGCAATCCAAAAAAACTTTGCTGATGAAGAGAAAAAACTCTAAAGAAAGATAAATCGAATTCATAAAATAAAATATTTTTTTATCTATGTCCTCGGAAAGTTGTGTTCAGCTCCTCTAACATAACTGTTCCAAGAATGATTAACAATTTGATTCACCTCAAGTGAAGTCAATAATTTTATAATATGACTGTAAGTTGAATACTCTGTTCTGTCAGTCAAATAAACTCTCTATCTGGCTAATATATATCGTCACTCACCTGGATTGCTGCAAACGTTATTTCCTTTTCATTTAAGGCATGTGAGATAGTGTGAGGTGGTATTTAACATGTTTTCAACAATGTGTCATTTATTCAACACGCGGAAGAAATCATCCAAAAGAGAGTGGACGGAACTGGAAGAAAGGGATCCAAAGGATTAGAGAACAGACATAAAGAAAGGAATAGTGAGATAAAGACAGCAGGTTTTTGAACGCCGCGGATTTGTCTGGCTTCTCTATGTCGACGTGGCCAGATTTGGTGTCCCTATTATGAGTAGGTAAACTTGTGGAGCCCCGAAACCTCCACATCACAATTAGGTATTCAGTCAAGTTGGCATATACATAAATCACAATTAAAGCCTTAAAGTAAAACGAATATTTTCTTCCCAATGACAATTACAATGAGTTTCTTAAATCATGAACCAGAAAAGTTACTATTTCACTCTTCTCGGAAAATACATACACACTCCATGCGACACATATCCTATTTCTAATAGAAGCGTATATCCTTTGTTATTTCTGTAATAGTTTTTATATTAATCCTCTTATGAAAATCCTTGTACATAAATTACTGTGAATTTCATTTGTTGATATTCATTGTTTTGACATGATATTAAATGTATGAGTTTTTATAAGGTAACTGTATTTTGAAAAAATTACGTCATCATTCTTATTTCAGATTTACGACATCCGATCTTCATGTATATTTTCTGACTGAGTCATTTTTTCCAGCAGAAAATATATTTCAATGTTCTCCTTTGTTCAAATAAATCCTTAAACTTGTGTAATATAGTTATTATTGCATCTTACACAAATTAAAAAAACAACACTTTAAATTATAGTTCCCTCCAGAAACCTCTTCCCCTCCTTCACACCTTCTCTCTATCCCCGGCCCCGCTCTATCTTCTAATGTCTTCCATACATATAGGCTAACTCCAATTATTGATCTTATAGTTCAGTTGAAGGTATCAGTGACTATAATAAATCTCCTTATGCGGACACCAACCAATTGAAACCTTGACTAAACTAGTAATCTTTGAAGTGACCCGTTTTAGTGACGTCAGCTACTACTCAGCATAATTTCATAGAAGACATTTGAGTATATATATATATCTCCTCAAGCGGACACCAACCAAATGAAACCTTGACTAAACGAGTAATGTTTGGAGGGACACGGTTTAGTGACGTCATTTACTATTCTTAATAATGTGATAGAAGACATTAGAATATTAACTGTCACTGTTATCTTCACTTATGACGTCAATGTGCAAAGTATTGTAATATCATCAAACACCGAAAGTGAATTTCTAAATTAATATCAAAACGTATGAACATCTGGGATAAAGAAAGCAAATATTTATTTTGTCTTGTTCTCGGATATTAATAATCTTATTGGAAAGCAACCATGGCAGAAAGATGACACAAATAAAATGCCCTGTTTGTATATAACCCTTTTATGAAATATAAAAAAATATTAATTTGATTTCAAATAAGAAAAACAGTTGTAACCGTGTCAAATTAATGTTTATCTGTATGGTCATTTGAAGACATTTGCCATATTGTCCATTCATTTGTACATTAAAATAGCGTACAGGTGCACTAAATATAACATCAAAGACATTTCACCAGTATGAATTAACAATTCAATCAATACAGTTATGGCGCTTTAATACTATTCATATCCTTTTTCATGATCACACAAATCAAATCAATATGAATTCAGTAAGGTTATATTCCTTGAGCTCTGACATTTAGTTCCTGTTTGCCAAGACGTAGTTAATATGATCGAAGTCCATATAAACGAGAAAGAAAGTGTCAGCCTACTCAAGCTTCTAGCATTGTTTCGGTAAAGATCAAAGGCGCCGCCTATTCTTTATTCCGCTAAAAAGTATATTTCTTTAATGACGTCACGAAACAATGATCTATAACGTCAAAAACAATAACGTTATGATGTCACTAGTTACGGCCCTAGGCGAGCATGCTCAAGTCACTGCAAAATTCGATTATTTCATTAAAGTTTATTTTGGCTGAAATGTGATTTATACGAGTTTAAATCGACATACTAGAAAAGAAAGAGAGTGTAGCCTCAACCATCATGTGTTTTGCAATTAAGTATAGTTTTAACTGTTATCAAAATCAAACCACTCGGCCTTCGGCCTCGTACTTTTACTATAATAGTTCAGGGCAAAACTATACTTTATTAAAACACATGATAGTTGAGGATACTCTATTTCTTAACTAAAATTGAAAGTATTGAAATAGTCTTCCCAGAACAAGTGGGCTGCTTTTTACACTTCTGGCTTCAGCATTAATGTATGTACCTCTTATCGAATTGATTAGTGATACTTATCAATGAGTATCATTGGTCCGACTGTTCCTGTACCTGTGGTATATTCTTTGAATCGTGTTAACCCGCATCATGTCTCGAAATGATGACCCGAATGATACCTTTCAAATAGGCCTAATGTAATTCTAATCGCCAATCATTTTTCCACCGAATGGAAATGAATAAGATGCCCCAATTCGCAATAAGAATGGGATCATTAATGGATCTAACGGGAGGAAATTGATATCGAGCCATCACTCACCCAGTGACATGAAAAGATATGTTCACAATATGTCAGTGTGCATTCAATTAGTTAGATAGATAACAAAAAAAAAAACAACACAAGAGAGGCATCCTTTTCTAACTTAGAGATTTCCTTTAATTTAACCTCGTAAATAGATATCCATTAAAGGGGATTAAATAATTCTACTCTTGAGTAAATGAAATGTAATATCACTTTCATTTTGCATATTATATACATCAAATGTATTGCCAAGTTTACTCTACGAATCAAGGTTCTCGTTTTTGCTTGTTGCTCTTAATATCTTGTATGCATTTAGCCATTTAGTGGTAGTATGGCACAAACACCAAGAGGTCAAAATCTCTATTGCATTAGGCTAACAGCCAGACAAAATAATCACCTTTATCAGATTTTCTGCATGGCTCTTTCATCACTATTCTTCTTATTTCGTTGACTGACCTTTCCAATATGAACTGTATTTGCACTATGTCAGAAGTTCGATCTCAGAAATGCCTTGCGAACATACGATGGTGAATACGTAAATCCGACAATAGAGTGTAGATCAAAATGACCAATATATTTAAATGAATGCCATGCACATGTTTTGTATTAGAAATGATAAGTAATCAATTAATGTACAAACACAAATATTTGACACAGTATTTACAATGACAAAAAATCATCACACAGACATAATATCACGGCAAATGGTTGTACGAGATGAAGAATCTGAATTGATTTTACGATATCACTTGTATCTTATGTCTTATGTATCATAACTGTCGTACTACCCAAAACCTCATTTTGCGAGTTGTGTCACCTACTATAAAAGTGTCTATGAACCTGGACAAGTAACTTAAGTATAAGTGGACATGTAAATTCCAAAACAATAAATAATGATTCATAAGTAATTTTCTAATAGATGAAATAGCATAAAAATTGATTGCCTCACAAATTAAGCTGGGATCTGGCTAACAGCTTATCTTTTATCATAAAGCCTTAGCTTCACATCCTGTCAACCATGACCCCTCCTGATTCTTTTCGCTCCTGTAAATAATCCCTCGATTTTAGGATTTAATTTTGAAGGCTCAAGATAATAAGGGCTTGCTGTGTTATCAGAAAAATATATCTGATAGTACCGATGATGTCTATACGATGACAGAGGTCAACACTCAATTATGTACAGTAAATTAAGTCAATAATGTAAATACCCTTTTTCGACATCGTCTAATTCAATAGATGACCTCCAGACATTTTTAATCTAATAACTGGTTTACTGTATTAAGGGATCAGCGTTTAGTGTGTGTAGGATCTTGAAGTGATCAGCATACCACATGCCTCTATTTACTTGTGCTTATGATAGTGGGATGTGCTAGTTTGCACGGCATTTATGGAATCATCTTATGTTAGGTTTATTAGGTTTGGTTTACAACTTGATATTTCCATGTACATGATGACGATGTGTTACCCTAGCTTTGATTTGTATTTGGCTGATATATTTTCAAACGAGAATATAAAACATATTCAACGTCATCTCATGAGTCAGTCATCCTAAACATTAAAAAACACGAAACAACATTTTGAAAAACAACCATCATATTTCAAAAAAGAACAAAAGGGCTGAATATCAGATGATCGACTCGAGAAATCAATGTCATGATTAGATATTAACTTCAAATTCGAGGGGTTATTCAAGCGACGGCTCTTGAAGTCAGAAAGGGATAGGTTAATAACTTGCAAAATGTGACATTTTTGTTGAAGTGATTGAAGGTATGCCAATGACGTTTTGCGAAACTGGTGCAGTTGGCTCTCTACTATTCCTCAGTTCATTTCACACAAAAGACTCGTCTAGGAAAAGTTCCAGCATATGTTCGCAAGTTTTAACACAATGCATGGCCACAGTGATGTTACATGCTTTTTCACTGCAATGATACTAGCAACCGCGTTATAAGTGAAATACTCTTTAAAGCAAAATCTCAACTCGTCTGAGAAAAGAGTATAAAATTTTTCAACAGATTTCTATTACATTTACTAAAGATAACGTATGTCCGAACAAACTGTAAGTTAAAAGGGAACAGGTCAAAATGGCCACACGACAAAATGGCCACACTGTGCCCAGTCAAAATGGCCAAAGGAAAAAGTCAAAATGGCCACAACCCCCAATCAAAATGGCCATATGAAAAAGTCAAAATGGCCAAAGGAAAAAGTCAAAATGGCCACAACCCCCAATCAAAATGGCCATATGAAAAAGTCAAAATGGCCAAAGAAAAAGTCAAAATGGCCATATATATTTTTATGATCATAACATTAAAGAATCTTCTCACTGCCATGTTATTTTAGACTAATAAAGCCCTGTTACTAATAAAGCTGTTGTTATAACACCCTCTGATCATTAGATCGTGACTCAACTAACCAAAACTGTAAGGAAAAACCAACATGCTATTGAGTGTGATGAGTGCCATTGTTGGACACATCGAACTTGTGATACCGCTGTGTCTAAATCAGACTATCTGAGGCTTGTTGAAAGCGGAGATGGCTTTCCCTTCACTTGCTACAGATGCTTCAACTCCTCTTTTCAAGTAGAAGTTGGAAGGTTTTCCATTACTCTTGAAAGTGCAGATAAGATTGACACCTCCAATATACATGCTGAGTATGGTGGCGTTGAAGATGTCGTAGAATTTCCAGAAAGGTCTATTGAACTTTCCATCAACGAAGATGATTTTGGCACTGAAGATGATACCCCTGTACAGTTCACTGACGGAAAGCTGAGGCAGTACACTCGAACTAAAGCCACCAGAAACCAGGAGGAAGTCTTCGCGACGTGGCGATTCTACAAGGATGGCAAACTCATCCCCAACGAGCTTCTGCGCATCTGTTCTAAACTGACTGGAACCGCAGAATGAATCCGGAATGTGACAACTTATCACTTGAACCTGTAGCCCTGCTTCATCATACAATATGACATATATGCAACATGCCATTGCAAACCATGCCAAAAGATGAATATTATTGACATTATAGACAAAATAACCATATCGAATTTGTAGAGCAGCTGTAGCATTCGATGTTTTAAGTACACTACGCTCCTTATCTAAATATTTTCATGAAGACTTCAGTCAAAATTATGCTTCTCTTACCAGTAAGGTTGCCATGCCTCAAGAAATTGAAAGTTTCATTCCAATTTATTCACTTTTTAAAACAATATTATCTTAAGATATATTATATTTCCTTAAACATAGCTCTTAAATAAATCTACAGAGTACAATTCAGCAAATGACATAGTTGATTTATATATTACTTAGATAAATACAACACAACCTAATGTATTATTGAACATAGAGGTCAGCTATGAGTATTTCCAGGATTTGATTCTGTAGTATTATTGTACTGTTCCCTAAGGACTTGATTTTATAAAACAAACTGATTAAACAAAGTTTTCAAAAATTAAAAATATATCAACAATGATTTGTGGCCAGTGAACAATGCATTGTGGTAATGACATTTTAAAGAGTGGCTATTTCTTGAGTTTGGTGTCAATCAAATTAACATCTTTCCAAGGTTAATAATAACAAAAGAAGCTATATGATTTCTTTCCTTACCACACTATCTCGTTTTACCCTCACTTCAGTCATGTGCAATTTTAAAATACTGCTTACAGTGCTGAAAATGGTAGCCTAAAGGCCAGCTGAGTTCAGTTGATTTCCAATAAGAATCTTCTATTGACAATTATGGTGTCTGACTTCCTTGGTCATCTGACCAGTTCTTACATGGGGTGAAAAAAGTCAGGAAGATTAAAATATCATCGAGGTTGACTAACCACATCGTATCTTTATTTGGATGTTTATAATAATTAACATTAAATAAATCTTGACTTTTTCTTAATTACCTATAAGCATTTTTTAATAATCACATTTTGATACATGTATTATTCTCGTTTGTTTCAACAGGTCGAGTTTATTTCAAAAACCTTTCTGTCTCAAAATGTACCATGATTAATAGCTAATTCGGGTGTATATAAACATCAAAGAATTGTAATGTATATAATATGCAGAAGGAGGCACATTTAGTAAATATTATCAATATGGAAACAATTTATTTACTTCTTACCTCAAATTTTCAATAAAGGGCTGAACATCAAACTTTCATGAAATGTCTTACAAGAAATGGGAATTATCTCCAAATTGAATGAGTTTTCAACAAACGTTTGTTTAAGCTGTTATATAAGTGAAAGAATCTTTAAAGTGGCGTTAAAAATCACCTAACCATTAAGTGAGAAAAAAAGAGAATAACTGCTACCGACAAAATTTAATATCTATCAATTCCATTACATTATGTCATATAAAATATTAATAAAAGGGTTTGTTCTCTTTTGACAGGGGCGTGTAAAATACTATTGAATGATGTCACATGTTGGAAAGTGCGCTGAAATCACTTAAATCCTACAACGTATATCAATTACTTGTGATCTTTTAATTCTTAGACACCCACGCCATGCGCCATACATCAAAGAAATACACGTTATTAAAAAAAAAAGTATGTCTGCGTTCTCATGATTCAAACAGAAAGGTTAAACTTTGATGTCTAAGTATTTGTATTTTAAACGACTGCATAGTTGCAAATGTACAGATGTCCTAAACTCAGATATCTACAAAAAGGCATTTGTTTTTAAATAACTTTGTTTCAAATGTTTTAAAAATTTACCTTATATTTTTGTTTAATATCACGATCATATCTAGTTTAAAAGATGTATTTTAAAATGCCAGATCAGCAAAATGTGTCTGTATCCTAAAACCTTAATGAATGACTCCATTGAACAAAGTATTGTATAAAGTTATTGTTTTGTAGAATCTGTAAAGAACGGTCCTTAGCTGCCAGTATCTTAATGTCTTTTTATTAAAAATTTTGAAACCTATATGGTCCTGATATTTATATGATTTATTAGTTTAACATTATCCTGATGTAAGTTTTAATAATTTTTGTAACATTGATTTGATAATTGTCATATGACGGAAGATTGGTCTGTTTTCTGATTAATCGAGACAGATGGTCAACAACAATGACCAAATGTTATGTTGACCGTGGGAAGTGAGAAACTTCACATAATAGTGAAACAACAATCAAATGACATAGAGTTAAAAATAGATCAGCAATGCGAGGAACGTCTGGAGTTGCCATCCCTTGGCAGATGCTATGAAGACATTCTTTTCTATAGAAATTAAATATTAATTAAAATCATTTAATAAAACAGTTATGGACTTCAGTCATCGGTGAATCAAATCAATCTAACGGAGAGACAGATATCCTTAATGTATTATAACATATTTTTATATCTATACTCTCTTTTTTCAAATAAACCCTCCAACTTGTCAATATTTTGTTATTCATTGCTAATCTTACACAAATAAACAACAGCACTTCAAATCATAGTTCGTTCCAGAATCCTCTTTTCACTCCCTCGCACATTCTCTCTCTCCCAGGCCCCTCTCTACCTTCTGCTGTCTTTCATGCATATAGGCTCATCCCAGTTATTGACTTTACACTATGTATTTTTCTCTATAGGGATATCTACGAATTACGAATCAAATCCTGACAGACCGAGTAATGTCTGAAGTGACCCGTTTAAGTGACGTTAGTTACTTCTCAGCATAATTTCATAGAAGACATTTGAGTATTAATTGTCACTTTCATTCCCACTGATTATTTTCAGCATGAATTCAGTTAGTAAATAATATCTAACATCCCGAATGAATTATTAAATATATATCAAAATGCATGAACATCTGGTATAAAGAAATGGAAAATTAAAAAAAATATTTCAGTAATATATATCGTCTTGTGTTTAGGTCTTTAATAAAACAAAAAAGCTTTTCAATGAAAGTTATATCTATTATACTTTCCTTTCTGATTTGACAGCAATCATCGCAGAAATATGACACAAATACAATGCCGTTTTGGTGTATAACCCTTTGGAAACATAATGAAATAAAATATCCTTATTGGATTAAAAAATGAGAAACAATCATTAGTTTTCCAAAACATTTAGGTTACATATATGTACAAGAAATACAACTAAAAAGAATTACTCACCATAATAAGTATCCAAAATTCAATCAATACATTAATGGCGTTTTTATGATATCTATATCATTTTACATGAAAGTGAGGGCAAATACTAATCAAATCATTAGGAATTCATTAAGATTATTTTCTTCGTACTATAACATTTTAATCATGTTACCTAAGAAAATGTCAAAGTCAAAGTCAATATAATCTAGAAAATGCCCTTCAAGAAATGCACATAATCCCACACCAATCTACTCATGAGGAACGGGATTGTTGACAACGTCTTCCCTAAACAAGTGAGCGCCTATTGACCTGTCTTGACTAAAGAATAATTGGATGTTTCTATTTTATGATTGATTAATCAACGAGCTAACGGGTATCATTGGTCACGTCTGGGTTAATGTTCCGGTACCTGTGACATATTCTTTGCAGCATGTTAACATAGTCACCGCTCAGATGTTGATGCCTCAAATGACACTCGTAAATGATAAATGAAAGTGTAATTCCCTATCTTATTGGCACTGAATGGCAATGAATAGGATGCCCCGATGTTCACGGAAGCATGCGTTCATTAATAGGTCTAACGGGAGGAAATTGATATCGAGCAATCACACACCCAGTGACATTGATATGAAGAGGCATATAATAGAAATGTCAGTGTGCATTCAATTGGTTATATAGAGACGTGGTGTGCAATCAGTAATTCATTCATGTATTCATTTCCTCATATGGAACAGTCTTATCTTCAATTTTCTTTAATATAATCGTAAAATATTTTTTTATACAAGAGTAGTACAAACCGAACACAAGAGAGACATATTATCTTAAATCTCTCAAATCCTTTATGTTATCAATTAAATGGGATCAAATGATTCTTTCCTTTAGTTGAACGAAATGCTTTAATTTCTGCAAATAAAATACATATCCACTTTATGGATTTTACTCTAAGACGCAAGGTTTCCTTTTTCCTTAATGTCTGGTACGCACATGGACATTTAATGTTACTTGACTGACCTTATCCAAAAGGCACTATATTGTGTGTCCAAAACCCATCGCCACGCATACAAACGAGAGTATATAAATAAATCAGAGAAAAGAGTACAGATCTAATTTGCACTTAACAGTAGAAATATATTTCAATCAAAGTTATGCACTTGTTTGCCATATTAATCAATCAGTAAATATACAACCAAAATATTTAACAAATTATCTTTAATGACAAATGATTCATCACACAGATATAATATCAGGACTTACTTTTCAATGTAAATGCTTGTACCAGTATGAATCATGATACCTAAAACCTCATTTTGCGAGTTTGGTCACCTACCTCAAGCGGAAGTAATACCCTGGACCAATTAGTTATGTATATATGGATATGTAAATTTCAAAACTATAAATAATTATTCATAAATAATTCTCACAGTGACGAAATAGTTTCGGAACCATAATTTAGGAACTATTTACACCTGTACATGCAAGGGGTGATGGTTGAAGAAAAAGTTTTTAAATTCCTCACAAACTTAGCTAGGATCTGACTAACAGCTTATCTTTCATCATTTAACCATAACTTCACTCAGCTGCCAAAAAACCATATCCTCCGGATTTTTCTGACATGCCTTTAAGATATCCCTTAACTCCAGGATTATTTTCTGAAGGAACAAATTGCTGGGTGCCATTAAAAAACACATTTGATTTGAAGTAATTGATGTTGACAGGAATCAGCAAGTAACTCAGGGCTCATGGCTAAATGTGTCATCAGAGAGACATATATCTGATTAGTATCATAGATATTATATATGTTGTGTGTACCATAACAGGAATGAGCAAGTCAGCTATGTTAAGTCACTTATTCAAGAATGTAAATACCCTCTGATAGACGTTGTCTTATTCAATGGATGACCTCCAGACGTTTGGAATCTAATAACTGGTTTTCTGTATTAGCGGATCAATGTATAGTACAGGCAGGATCTTGAAGTGGTCAACTTATCAAACACCTCTATTTACTTCTGTTTTTGGTAGCGGGCTGTGCCAGTTTGCTTAGCAATGGAAAGCACCTTATGTTATGTTGAACAAATTTCATAACTTGATTTATTCATGTATATCCTAGCTCAGATTTTTTAAATTAACTGATACAAATTTTAAGACAAAGAGATTTTAAACATATTCATTGTCATTTTAACAGTGCAACAGTAAAACACACATAACAACATTTTGAAAAAAACCCGTTTTGTATAGAACACAAGGGATGAACACCACATGATGAACCGTCAAGAGAGAACGTCTTTCCTGAAATCGAGTTTACCTTCAAATTTAAGAGGTTATTTAGCTGACCGCTATTAAAGTTAGAGAGGGATAAGGAAATAGCTGCTACAAGGCAAACTTTGACATTTTCGTTCAGCCATTTGGTACGGTTAAAGGTATAGCAATTTTCATTTCATTTTGCCTTTAACGAAATAACCAGATCGAATTTGTAGAGCAGCTGTTGCATTAAATGTATTTAGTTCACTCCGATCATTATCAAAATATTTTCAGAAAGACTTTAATCAGAATTTTGTTTTTTTTACCAGTAGGGTTGCAATGTCTGGATATATCTTCTCTTAACAAGCCTTAACTTTATATCTTTCCTCATAAGTTGTCAAATAAATAATGCTAATAGGTGCATGTTTAGGCAAAAAAGTTAGTTTATACATACGTGTTCATAATCAAAATATTAATAACATTAAACTGATCTATTACTGAATTTTGAGATCATAGCATATCTATTATAATCATAAACAATGTACTCTACGGTTGTTGGCGAAAGCAATTCAATTGCCTAAAAACAAGCAAGCAATTTTATCTGTGAGAAGAGATTGATCACAAAAATGTTCTGTCGCCATGTTCATGACATGCTCTTTCAAGAATAAGATATGTTCTCAGGTTTTATTGAGGAAGAATAACAGGATTTTCAAATTTTGCATTGGCAGGTTGCGATGTTTTGATGTTGATGCTTACACTGTTTTCAAGCAAATGATGAAAGTGTTAGCATCACCCTCTTGCAATGAGGAACTTAAAAAGTCATAAAAAAACTTCCTCATTCATTTAGATGATTTGTAAACACCTCTAAAATCATGTTTGAAACTCAAAACGAGCAACAAAAGCATTTTAATTTCATACCCAATGACAAACTGCGTTTTACTTTCAATTGGTAATACACAATAACAAAATACTCCTGCGCTGCAGTTAGCAGACAGTAGAGGTCAGTTGGCTGAAGTGGATGTGCTGAGCATCTTGAAGTGGCAATGTCGGGGTCTGGTTTCCAGTATGGTCATCAGACCCGTTTGATTACCAGGTCATTTTTGGTAATCTGATCAAAGGATTTCAATCTTCTTCATAAATGTATAACTATAACTTAATATTTTCGTAATGTGTAGTAAAAGTATACATTAATTCAACACATCCTAATTCTTTATCTATGCAGGCTAAATTATGTTAACTGTTTTTAAATACATGATTATAATATATGCAAAGAGACCATATCGTGACAATTTAACGTTATCTTTTATATGAATATAACTTTGCAATAAAAAAAATCATTTATGAATTATCAAGAATTTGACATGTTGTCAATTGGAAATTATTAAGTTGATATGGAAAAGCAGATGGTAAAGTTTGTTAACACAAGCAGAAGTCCAGTTTGAACATTTGGGAAGAATGTGAGGTTGATCAAAGGATTTTTATCATTAAGTAGCCTCTATTTTTCTTATCTTTTCTTAATTTAGCATATCATTTTGAAAAACATGTTGCACATCTCTATGATTTGTTGAAATAATCATTTTCTGGTTTGTTGGAGATGGTTTCTCTCAATCCATTTTGCTGCATTTAACAATGATTAATATATATTCACATGCATGTATTTTGCATTGTATAAATGTTTTTTGCCCGACTCATTAAAAAGGAAACTTGAGTGAAATGCTTGAGGCGTAGACAATCAACTTCTTTGGGGTCATTGCACAAAACAACTTAACTAGTGCTATTCTTTGACATTGCACTAAAGCTATTTTAGTGTTTTGTGCAACAAGACCCGGGTGTTTATAACATTTTTTTATCTCTATATTACTCTTAGTAGGTAACTTATATTTACCTTCGGATATTTTATTGTAAGTGTGTGCCAAATTTAATATCATTGTCGTGGCAAACATATAACACTTAATTATATCATTGCTAATGAAATACCGGAATCTACCATTAAAGATAAACCCTGTTATAGTCAAAAGTGAAAAGAACTTAAGTCACTTAGGCAAGCCGTCACAATGAAACCTTACTAGTGAACAGTTAATTGCTTAAAATTAGATCCATCAATAATTGGAACAAGAATCATTGATCATTTAATCATGATTTAATAAGTGGTTAGTGAGAAAGTTCCTTTCATAATTATTTTAACGAGTTGATGTTGTACTACAGTAGTCTTGTATGGATGTACTCAACCGAGTCATTGTCCACTTAGATAAACGCCCTAATTAAAGACAGGTAAACAGTATCTTGAAGGATGTCATTAAATTCGAAATTATTGAATTTCTACCAAATCATTAATTGCATCGATGTTGTTTCCTCCTTTGCGTCACAGTCAGTGTTGCTGTCATTGTCCCCCTTGGAATTTTGACAAGTGTATTCCATAGTACACTTACCTCGAAAAACATCCGCTTGACTCACAAAATGGACCCTATTGACTCATTTATCACAATGGATCTGAATGGATGAAAAACATCCGCTTGTCTCACAAAATGAACCCTATTGACTCATTTATCACAATGGATTTGAATGGATGAAATTCTATCTTTGACTATGTTACGATATGATAGCCTTCATGTTGAATTGACTAGAATGAGTCATAAACATGTGAAATTAATTTTTTAAAACGTTATGCAAATTGTGTGTGTAGTTATTCACCTCTCTATTACTAAAGAAATATCTGCTACTAATTTTAATTTCAAGTGAGATTAAATGAAATGACTGTACTGATGAATGAACAAAAGACGACGTGCATGAAAAACTGTGATTTCTTTGTTTTCAAAATTAAGATCAAACTCTTTTTAAAGAACCCAAATTACCATTATGAAATGTGACTAATGTAAGCTTCAGTAGTATCTCTTTTGCGACACATTTGGTTTAAAACTTAAATGGATAATGAAACTGTTTGCGAGCTATGTAAAATAGTAAAAGAGATTTCCATGTCGTCCCTAATAGATAATGATACTAAAATCATTTTAACTCTCATATGCAATTTCAAACGTGGCACACAATGCTGAGATGGACTCTTTGAAATGGATACAGAGGGGCAAACAGACAAGGTCAGTTAACTGAAGCGGAAGTCGAGTGGGATATGCTGAGCATATGATATTGTTGATAATACAGGAAATGGTTACTCTCTTCAGTCATCAGCCCGTTTTTTCGTTTGATCACCAAGTTATCCATAAATGAAATACACACTTGATCATACACTTAAATGATAATTCTGTCGGGGAAGGAAGGATTTGTGTTCATTCAAACACTGCTCCATCAATAGGTTTTGTGATTTTAATGTTAAAACCAATTCTGTTTTCAATAAAATTACAAAAATATCAGGAATTTTGCATTCTCTCCCAACAGAGGTAGCTCCGTCATAAATTCCTATACTACCTCTGTCCTAATACGAAGGTTTCTTGTGCTTTAGGCATATGCCCCTACCGGCGCGATATTGCAACTTAAACTACCTGGCAATATTTCAACCAATGAAAACACCGAATGCATGAATAACATATTTGTTGACACACAGACCTATGTAATGATGCAGTTGCAAAAATGAGGCGTTTTTGTTCTATAAAGAAGACTCAAAGTGCCATCTGCATATTCGGAAAAAAATTTGCTTTTGGAAAGCTTACGGAAATAATTTAGACGATTTAAATGATACATTTTGAAACGGCGTCGCTGATTGCACAACTAACTTTGATTGCATCCAATCAGATTTCTACATTTCGTGCACAAGAAACCTTCGAAATGGGACAGAGGTAGTATAGGAATTTATGACGGAGCTACCTCTGTTGGGAGAGAGTGGGAATTTTGACGTGTAAGAAATTTGTCTATAATCCGAAATGTGAAAGAGGCCGTTTATTTCTTTCATTTGTTGCAAGAACCCATTCTACTTTCATATTGTCATATAGCAACCAACAAGCTTTAAAATGTGTCTTTTTGGTAACAGTCGATACTTCGCGATCAATTGACACCATTGCTTAAGTTTGGCATATATGACTACAACAACTAACGGAGTGGCTCTTTAATGCTCTTGAAATATTCATTGAAGTGTGTTTACCGGCGTCACACCTCAGTCGTTGATTCAATCAGTGATACCTTTCAAATAGGCCTAATGAAATTCATCCCCAATCAATTTGATACCGAATAGCGATGAATAGGATGTCCCAGTGTTCAAGGAAGAATGCGTTTATTAATGGAACTAATGGGAGGAAATTGATATCAAACAATCACACACCCAGTGACATTGATATGAAGAGGTATATTATAGAAATGTCAGTGTGCATTCGGTTGGCTAGATAGAGGTAGTGTCCAATCAGAAAGGGCGGCGGGATAGTGCAGTGGGTAGCGCGTTCGGTTTCAGATTAAGTTGTCCGTGGTTCGTATGCCTCTAGGGGCTCGGCAATTTGGTCTGCTGCAGAGAACTGTTCTAATCGCAGTAAGGTTTGGGTGCAATGATACACTGAATTTCACTGCGGTCCCACCCATAGTTCGCTAGTCCCAGGCTTCAGTGCAACACATTAGTGTTGCGGTCTTTCTCCCTGCAATAACTCAAGCAGCCGTGATTTAAGTGATATACTCTTGAAAGCGGCGTTAAACCGGTAATGAACTCACCTCACCTAATCAATAACTAATAAACAATCATTCGGCGATATGTCCAAGCATAATCTTGCAAATTTGTCGAATAACATAATACAAATTGTTATAAAGTGCAAACACAAGACAGATATCTTGTTTTAACTTAAATAACCTTAAATCATAATGTTCTTATATAATAAACCAAAATGAAGCGGCAATTTATCAATTTTGATGATTAAGAAATTAAGAAACGTAGTATTTTTCTTTTTTAAATAATTCACAATTTTGCTGATTCAGCAATTTTAATTGTAACTTTCATTTGAGCAGGTTCTATAACCTGTTTTTCTCAGAAAGTAGATGTTGTTGAATGAATATGATTTGTATGTATGCGTTCAGGTATATTTTTAGATAATGAGTGGGAGAAAGCATGTTTTTAGTACAAGAATAGCTTGAATGTTGATAATTTAATTGAAATGTTTGAATACATGTTGTGCCGTAGCGGCTAAAGATCCACACTACCATATATATTTTATACTTTTTTCTGGAAGAAAATTATGTTAACTCAAACATGTTTTCATATTAAAAAATTTTAATACAGGAACTAATTTAAATTTAAGATTTCTCAAAAAAGGTCATCATTTCCCCATTGACTCCCATGTTAAATCTCTGACTGACATAAAGATCTTTGTCTTAAAATATCTCGAAAAAACTCACACTAACACCCATTTTTTTAGGTTGATATTTCAAGTAAATACACTAAATTTTTGAAGAAAAAAAACAAGTTTCATACTTTAAATTTAAGGAACGGACATCCTTAAGGGAAAGCCATTTCAAAAGCTGCATTATTAAAATTTCTCTTGCTTAAGATCATGTAGTATTATCGTATAAAAGTGGATTGAATAATTATACTCTTTAATATAAAGAAACCCAATATAACTTTTCATTCTTCATATTATATACAATCATATGAACGTCTCGTCAATTTTACTCTATATCTGATGGTTTCTTCTTTTTTGCTCGTTCGTAATGTCCAGTACGCATATAGACATTAAGTGCCACTATTGCACAAAGACCAAAAGGTCAAAATATCGATTGTTTTAGGCCAGACAAAATAATCACCCTCATCAGATGTTCTGCACTGCTCTTTCATCATTATTCTTCCTATCTAGTTGACTGACCTTTTCCAATAGGCACTATATTTGCACTGTGTCGTAAGCTCGCCTTCAGCGTCGCCATGCTAACAAACGATAGAGAGTAAATCAGTGAATAAAGTGACAGATCAAGCTTTGTACTTAATGTTGGAAGGTCCTATTAATAAGAGTCTTGCATCTTTCCTATGGAAAGAATTTTTAAATTTTTTAGTAGAACTAATCAATATTCATTAAAAGTAGCTTACAAAATCTTCTGATAACAAAAATTCATCTCCACTCACATGTTATAAGGGCTAATTTCAAAGTAAATGCTATGAAGAATCTGTATTGATTTTACAAATCCTAAAACCTAAAACTCAATTTTGCGAGTGACCTTCTTCATGTGTATGTAAAATCCTGAACCAATAAGTTAAGTTTTAGTGAATATTCTTAACTTATAAATGATGGATCATTTTTCCATTTTCATGTGATGTTCTGTTTACGCTAAGGGTTATGACAATGGAATAGTTTTTAAAATCTCATAAATTAAGCTAGGATCTGACTAACATCTGACTAACTATATTTTGTCATTAAACGATAATTTCACTCAGTGCCATAAAATCGATATCTTCCTCATTTTTCTATTGCTCCTCTAAAATATCCCTCAATTTCAGGATTTATTGCTCACGACTGGCTGTCGAAAAAATTATATCTGATAAGTTACGATGTATTTACTTGGACTGGAACAAGCAAGAAACTTCTTTACAGTCGCTTATGTCAAGGATGTAAATATCCTTTGCAGACGCCGTCTTAATCAATGAACATGGTCCAGACGTTTGGAATCTAATAATTGGTTTGTATCAATTGATCACTGTCTAGTGTGTGTAAGATCTTGGGGTGATCAACGCATCACAGACCTCTATTTATTTTTGTTTATGACAGATGTTGTGTGCTAGTTAGCCTGTCAAATGAAATGATCTTTTATCAGTTTCTAAATGGAAATGTTCATGTGTTCGGTGAGTCCTCCTTAACATAAAAAACACACACAAAATTTGGAAAAAAACCATAATGTCTTGAAATGGAACAAAAGGACTCAAATCAAATGATCAACTCTCAAAAAAAAGAAATTGTTCTTTTAAAATAAATTTCACCATCATATTTAACGGAAAATTTAATGACCACTATTCAAGTTAGAGAGGGATAAGTAGAAAAGTGCAACGTGTAAACGTTGAAATTTAGAGTTAATTGTGAAGATAGAAGGTATGGCATTTCATTCCATCCGAATCATCCGAGAAAAAGTGAAAAACCTTTATTTAAAAAGGTGAATATTTTCTACCACAGTTGCTATGGATAGCCTACTTCCGAACATAATGTGACATCAAAGGACTGATTGAAAAAATGAATTTCTTGTTTGACAGTGCCCTTGACGAAATAACCATATCCAATTTGAAGAGCAGCTGTTGCATTCAGTGTACTAAGTTCACTCCGCTTTTTATCTAAATATTTTCAAAATGACTTCAATCAGAATTTTGTTTCCTTTTCAAGTCGGGTTGCAATACCTGGAGGGGTTTTCACGATTGGATGTTTTGTTCAAGCTTATGTACTTTTCAAAACAATATTGTCTTAACTAGTTTTATTTAGTAAATAGCAACCTCCGTTGAGGTTGATATAGAAATGAACGCGCGAGCGGTAGCGAGCGTGTTCATTTCTATATCAACCTCAGCGGAGTTTGCTATTTGACTTACACATCGTGGTTAAGAAATGAAA
Source organism: Phorcus lineatus (assembly GCA_921293015.1). NCBI lineage: Eukaryota > Metazoa > Mollusca > Gastropoda > Trochida > Trochidae > Phorcus > Phorcus lineatus. The sequence goes on along the minus strand of OV121096.1, from coordinate 22,178,401 downwards.
TTATTTTATAGAAAAATAATTAAAATAATTGTACTGTCTTATTTTGTTTAGAATAACCACAAAACGATACTATACATGGAAGGCGACTGTCATTGCTGGTATATTTCACAGCGACAGAAGTCAGCAAACTTATCCTGCAAGGTGTTGACAACATCGGGTGTGGTAATGCCGAGGGTGTGTTCTGGCGCAGGTTTAAGTGCAGTTCGATTTATCTTGCAATTTTTTAAATAAAACAATTACCTTAACTAGATTATGTCTGTTTTCTAATTTAAAGAATTTCCAAATTGAAATAAAATATATTGTGTTATAAATAGAAAATATTCATTTAGGTTTTCGACTTTTATAACCAAACCTTTGTTACCACATTTTAAAAAAAAGAGAAAACGGAAACAAAAATAATTCACGGCAATAATACAGCTTCTTTATCAGCACGTGTTGTTGAGAACAGTCTCTATCAAGATGTGCAAGATGTCGATTGAATCAGACGACGAGCTCATAGAAGCCAGCCAGAGGATTGAGCGACAATTGAGTCAGGAGTTGAAACCCGATACTACCGGACACCCGGATATTGCTTGTGTTTATTCTGATATTAGTGATGAAGATGTTTCCGTCAGTGAAAATAGTCGTTACAAGTATGTTTTAACCGACTTGGATGTTGAACAGCGGGCCAAAGAAGCGGTACCAAATAACACCCGGCGCAGGAATAATTGGGCGATGAACACCTTTTGTGACTGGGCAACATGGCGAAACAACAACCGTCTGAATAAGGACAAGATTCTCTCTACGCTGGACCATATGGATGACGAACAGCTTTCATTCTGGTTAACAAGGTTCGTGCTGGAAGTGAGAAAGACTAATGGTAAATGTTATCCCCCGTCTTCATTGTTTTCTATAGTAATGGGAATTCAGGCACTTGTTCGTTTGACGGCTAAGCGCAATGTTGATCTCCTCAAAACTCCTTTTTTTGAAGAGTTTCGTCAAGTTTTTGACAGAACTAATACGTCTGACTAACCTTGGCCTTGGCCATACCAAACGTCAAGCGGAGCCAATCAAGGACGACGAGGAAGAGATGTTATGGAAGTCGAAGCTGCTGGGAGACTACAACCCCCGAATCCTGGTTCACACCCTGTTTTATCTCAACGGTAAACATTTCGCTCTCAGGAGCGGAGCAGAGCACACGAACTTACGTTTTCTCCAGTCACAGATATCTCTAATTGAACCTACCAATGGCACCCCCTTTCTTCGGTACAAAGAGGACGTCTCTAAACGTGACAGGGAGGACTCAAACATAGTAAAATCACCCCAAAAGTTGTTGATCATCATGCTAACACTGCCTGTAAGGAACGATGTCACGTGGAGTTCTATAAAAAGTACATGGCTTTGTCTCCCGATAATGGTCGTGATGACGCATTTTACCTCACCCCCTTACAACGCCCGACGGATAAGTGTTGGTACAGTCGCCAGGCTATAGGCCACAACACTCTGCAAAAGATTGTTCCAGATCTCTTTCAGAAAGCAGGAACTGGAGGACACCAGACAAACCATTCTTTGAGAGTGACCACGGCGACAAAACTGTACGAGAGAGGGATACCCGAACAGCTGATCATGGAACGAACTGGACACAGGAGTGTGCAAGGTAAGTTTCTTTGTAAAATTTTAAACTTTTCACAAAATCGCTATTATTGAAATTCAAATTATAAGGAAATAAATTATCCTTATCAAATTATAATTAATCATTTCAATATCATTATCGCCGCTAATGGCTGTAATATTGCCCAAGCGGCGTTAAGCAATAACTCACTCACTCACTCACTCAATATCATTATTTAGGGTAATTATTTACCGGGTAGTAAAAAAAGGTTTAATCATGTAGTCTTGATAATTCAATAACAAATTATCTTTCTAAATAATAAGAATGTTGTCAAAAACATGTTATTAATATTAATCTTATTTTCGTAGGTTGTCGTAACTATAAACGGACTTCAGACAGTCAGAAGATCGAGGTTAGTGCAGTTATCAACAGTTCTCCGGCCAGTGCAGCACCAACGTCTACAGATGTGGACGACAAAACGGACAGCGCTGCCCCGAGGGAGATTGTCCCACCGTCATTTGCAGAAGTTGCATGTGGGATTATTACGGCATCAAATTGTACAATCAATGTCGTGATCAAGAAATAAAATGCATTAAATTGTCGTTTCTTCAAGTCATTTTAACGGAAGGATTCCGTGAATATTTCTCGAGGCGAAGCCGAGAGAAATATTCAAGGAATCCTGACGTACCTATAACCGAGGGAGGATAGAAAAAATGAGGCGAAGCCGAGGTTTTTAAGTATCCGCACGAGGATATACAAGTTGATCGAGACCTGTTTTTTCTTCAGCCATATCACCCCTGGTAAAACAACCTCTGATGACATCACAAGAGGTTAATATGAAAACAAACCACTATTTATTGTATAGGCTATATCATCCCTAGGTGTGTAACTCGACATAATTAAGCATACAAAAATCACTTTTAAAAATAGGTATAAATGGCATTAGCGAAGATAGAGGTAATCTAAGTATTTGCCTGATTATATTTTGTGAATATTCTCACATTCTTTTATACTTTTGTCGAGAAAAGAACTTTATAATCAACCAACAACCAAACGTTGTCATAAGTTACTAGAGATTGCTAACCATAAAAGTTTTTGGCAATTGAAAAATGCTATTCTCCTCTGACGCTCTCTTGACAGCCTCGTTGAAGAGTCTTTTAGTAAATTAGGCTAATGTATTTTTCAATGTTTAAAAATAACAAGGGGACAGAAGCTTTATAATTTCATTGTCTCCCCCACACCTTGTTTTATTTTCACTTGGTAATATGCAATTCAAAATACTGCATGCTTGACAGACAGTAAATGTCAGTTGACTGAAGCGGAAGTCCAATGAGAGATGCTGAGCTGAGTATCTTGAAGTGGCAATTCCAGTGTCTGGTTTCCAGTACGAGGACCCGGGTTTTGATTAGAGGGTCAAAATGACCAACTTATCATAGGATTTCATTAAATACCCTATGTTCCTACAATCATATTTTCGTAACAGTTTCCATCAATTGTATTTATAATATGAGATTTACAAATTAACATATCACGACAATTTAAGGAGTTCAGATTCATATGAATGTACTTAGCAAAATTTTTAAAAAGTTGTCAAGCTCACTTGGGCCATTTGTAATTTATTATGACACTGTTTCATCACAAGTCTTGATAGATTAATGTTTGACATAAAAAAAACCTATGAACTACGTTCAATCCATTGGTGATAATCCTGGGTTTGTATCCTTTTTCTTATCATTGTAGTTATTTTTTTAGCGTTTTGGCATTTTGATTTTATTTGATCTATATTCAAAGCTAAGCTATTCAAAACCACTAACACACTAATACCAGAGGCGTCCATGCTTGAAGCTTATATATCAATAAACGTGTTTATCACATTCTTTTAATAACACGACTCTTACTAGTTGACTGGCATTATCTTTTGATATTCTGTTGGCACTGTGTCCTCAATTCAATATCATTGTTGTCAAGTAAATAAGACACTTTTATTATTGTTGGTGAAATGCTGGATTGTATGAATAGGATAAACTGGGTTATCAGTCACAAATGAGAATAACTTTACTCACTTTGGTTGAGAATAACTCGTTAAGGCAAGATGCCATAAGAAAACCCTTATAACCAGGAAGAATAATGATTGCATCAGAAAATGTATCTATCATTAATTGGGAGAAGAATCATTAATCAATTAAGTTATGGTTTAATAAGATTATAAGTATCATAGTGAGTTGATGTTTTACTACAGTATTTCAAGTATGATTGTACTCATCCAATACATTCTCCTATTACATAAACCCCATGAGTACCGACAGGAAAAGAGTATCTTGTAGCATGTCCTTAACTTTGATAGACATTATTGCTTTTCTACCAAATCATTGAAACAATGGTTTTTTTCTTCCTTGCATATTTTTCAATCTTCCTGTCATTATCATCTTGGTATTTTGATAACTGTATTTCATTGTACATTTTCCTCACGGATCGGAATAAATCCACTTGACTTACAGTTTAAAATAGACTCACTTGACTCATGGAAGTGCAATTGACCAACTCAACTCATTGATCATGGAGGAAATTCTATTTCCGATGGTGGTACGATATGATAGCCTATGTGTTGAATTGACTAGATTGACTAAGGAAGAAATGAAAATCACATGCTTCTTGAGATGAGAAGAGATGAGAGTGAAATTAAATGACTGTACCGTTATAAACTTTCAATGAACAAAATATGATGTGCATATGATTACTTTGTTTTCATGTTTCGAGCAATCTCATTAAAAAAAATCAAGTGGGAATTGTTTTGCATCTGAACTTTACAATTCCAATGCATGATTTCTCTTCAGTCATCAAACCGTATTTTCATCTGTGGTAGTATAATTTCAAGATGTTCAAACGATTGTACAATTAGCTCTCTTTAATAAACTTTTTCACTTAACCATCTTAACATGTAATTTGTAAGTTCCTTATTTTTAACTTATTTGAAAATACTTCAGCTGAACATAGCTTGTCATAGTGAAAGAAACTTTCAGTTAAACCTTTCCTCCATCAATTGCATCTTGTATTTGCATAGGACTGTTTTTCGTTGTAAATATGACAAACAAGATATGTTGTTTTCTGTCAAACATAGAATTTATGAAACTGTTTCATATAGTGAGGTTTTCTTATTTATTATTATCAGTGAAGTTTCCGTCAGTGCTGTTATAAGATTAACTAATTTCAGAACCGTGTAATTTATTTTTTAACTTACCTGTGCTCCCAAATGAGTTCTGTAAGGCTTGCCAAGTCATCCGGGAATATGCCAGTGACGCAGAAAAAACGTTTGAAAAACGGTCAAATAACTATTTCTTCCTAAAAAAAATACTAAAATAATGTATTTACTATTCTTTTTTTAAATGATTAACATGTGAGTTTATTTGGAGTATCTGTTTATATTCGAAAAAAGCATCGATCAGTAATAACCTATGGATTGAATTTCTTTTATGGATTGATAAGAGAATTCATTTACCTAGTTTTCTTAGGGTGGCAAAATTTGCCAAGTTTGCCACCTTGAGTGATCATAAATTTCTATGAAGGCCAGGTATCTGTTCTGCAAATGAGATGATAAGTGATTTTTGTGGACCGTAATTTGGGAATGCCAATGAATATTTAGTAACACCGACGTTATCCAGACCACTGAGAAAGGTCAGCGTTGATAAGAGAAACGATTAAATGGCTAAAATGCAAATGGGGTGACTGAGTTGGGCAATGACTCAACCGTGAAAGTTAAAGGCAAAGGACATACATAATTCTAATAAACAAGACTGAAAGATTAAAAACTCTGTTTATGATGTACTCTTAAAGAAACTGAAAAGTTACCTTTGAAAATGTCTTCTCTAAAACATTATTGATTAATTCAACCCAGGTTTCAATACAACCATTGAAATTGGTGATTTTTATCTTTATACTGAAATAGCAAACAAACCGAATAATTTGTTTACTGTAAATCTCAAAAGAGTTATTTTTTGCTATTGGAATGGTTTCTAATTGACATTAAGACAATAGATAGCTTTTGCAGATGCAAGTTGAATTGTTTTCTAAAACTGAAAATAATTCTTTTCTCCATTGTAATTTATTGAATGTGTGAGTGTGAAATCAGCCTTTTTCAAATCAGTTTTCTCAATCGTCAGGTCAAAACAACACATCAGTCAAATGTTTTAAATACTTCACATTGATTAAATACGGTACAGCAATGTATATATATATATATATATATATATATATATATATATATATATATATATATATGACACGATACTTGGAGATTCAATATGAATACATTTGGAAAAGAATTCTCCTTCAATTCTGAATAAATTGCCTAAAATAATGAGACGGATACTAACTAAAACAGCAATTCACTTAAAAGGCATTTTTTGTAAATATGGCATACTTTCGTTTACCTTAATCTAGAAAGTCACATTCTTGTTTTGAAAATTCATAATTTGCCCACAATAATATACTGAGGTGTACAATGTGCCGTGATGAAAATATCCTAATGGCAGAAGATTGAACGTTCATACATTATATTTTCCGTCTTAAACTAGGTTTCATTCCTTTTAATCAACACTTTTGATCCCACCGGTAGGTAATACTATGGTCATCACCTCGTCCCCAAGTCTGTCTGTCAATCGGTCCGTTCGTCCATGATCATTTCGTTGTGGGATAAGAGTTTCAAAACTATTCAAAAAATCTTCTGAATCGTTGCCCGTGTCGTATGGGGAAATGTTTATTAGTAGCTACTGAAGTGATGAACCCCATAAAAATGCCATTAAAATTTTCTGAAACTGTCCTCAATAGAAATATTGAACGTTTTAATTGTATGATTGGTCAGATGTAGGTTTGGTGTGATATGTCATCTTCTGATAACTCTTTTGCTTATTAAGTCTTGTCTATTGGAAGGCAATTTTTAGCATGATATGATCTATTTAGCGACTTAAGCAAGTTAGGCTAACAATAGTTCTTGGAAGAATCTACTAACCTCAAACTGCATTAGCGTAATCTTATAAATAACATGTTACATCAATTGTGTTACAACTGTTTCAATTGTAAATTTCTAAATGTCTCCTAAGACATTTATACACACTAGATTAAATTCTCAACTTAGTAGTAATTTCCCTACTGGTTCCAATGACATTTAAACAAACCAAATCACAATCTCCCCTATAGATAGTATATAGGTTGGTAACGATAAATCGACTCCATGTACACAATGCATGCAAATAAACATATGTGATTTTCATTTACTGACAAAGTTATTGGATAGTGTTCAATCTCCACTTAGAGAGGTTAAAAAAGATCAACAGTGATTCGGAAACAAAGATATGATAATAATTAATTGAGGATTTATGTTTAAAATGGTTTTGAATGGTGATATTTTATCAAGAAGAACTGACTGTCGCTGAAATTTATTATTTTAATGCTAACTGTTTGATAAAGGGATATATATATAGTTAAATACGAATACATTCGAGATTATGATCAAACAGGACAACGATATACGTTGATAAGTCTAACTTTATTTTTGAAACTTATTGAAGCAGTTAGAAGATAAAATCTGATTTGACAGTCTTTAAGAGATTACATGAGTTGTATCTATGTCAATGTTATGAGTCACTTGCACATCGGTACATCCACTGAAAACTAACATTGTAATACATTTGTCATTTAGCAATGAATATATGAGATGTTTGTATCAAAATCATTAATCATTATTCAAATAATATCCAAATTAATCAAATCATTATTGGTGTTATCACACGTATGAGAGCCAGAAAATATATCTTGATAATACCAGGGTGTTTCTTAAACAGGAAAAGTGATTGAACAAGTTCATAGCGCGAATCCCATTTACATGGTTGCCAAATTTCCATATGAATAGCAAGGGATCAATAAATAGGATCCTCTTCAGACAAATTTCCCGTTGGTCAAATATCTTGTCAATTTGAACCCTGTGGTCATCATCTATAAATCATTGAGGGGAAGTGCTTTTGATAAGGTCAATTGTTGGTGAAGGACTACTTGATACCAGTCATTTTGATAGATTTCTAGCAGCACTTTATATGCAGTTAAGCTTAATCAATTAATTCCACCTTGCTAAATAAGATATTTAGCCATACATATATAACAGCCACGTGAACATGAAGATAACAGGTATCAAGCATCATGGTTTCATGTACAAAATAGAGATGTTGAAAAATATAAATAAATGCAATATTATTTTTATACCTCTTTCTTTAGTAAATATATAAATGATAACATGTACGTTTTTGAATGTGAAACACTCCAAAATTGAATGTTAATATTATACATTGAAATTTGTGTTTTTCGTCTTCATCATCAAATAATGCCTTATCATTATATCTTAATACGCACAAACTGGTTTATGCACTTTTTGTTAAACGCTACTTCAGTGTTGTATCAATGACTTAAATACGGAAACAAGTAGACAATTTTTATTCAGACCACAAGACCTAAATTCGGAAATAAGAGCCCAATGACTTCAGTTTTTTTGTATTTTCGTGTCCTGATCTTGATTTCCTTACTAATAGCAATTAAATTATACATTTCAGATAACTGAGATGGACTTAAGGACTCATAAAATTATTAAGAAGGTTAATGATTACATGTCTTAGGGAATAATTAATGGAATAGGTAGATTCTAAATCCTCACAGGCATTGTATTCTTATACATGTACCTCTTATACTTTCTTACACTGTAAAACTTGACAGTGCAACATACACTTCGGGGAGTAATCCCGGAAAATTTTGAGTATCTAATTTTCAATGTGATATATATATATATATATATATATATATACACATACATACATATGAAAGTGCATATGAAACATTTGACCAGACGGTGATCAATGATTAAAGGCAAATGAAAGGGACCAATGGAGAAGGTAAAGGAAAAGAAGAAATGATGGAAACATTTAAAACTTTCATACTTTTCTCAAAATATACATAACGATTGTTAACAAGTTAATGATAAAGCCTGCTTTAAATCAATTAAATTGAAAATCAACACACGTTTGAATTGTTTATATTTTGAAGCAGTCTGGTGGAAATATCAGTCAGTGCATCACAGTAAAAACTGTAGAAGATGTTTATAAACATAATTGATTTTAATTAGGATCATCTTTAGAACAGTTCTGTTTCTAAACCTTCTTAAAAAGATTTGAAAATAACTAGTTTCCAATACGTCCATTACTGCTTCTATTCACAGCTTTTTAATCCTTGGAACCAGAACAGTGCATCTCGTCTATAAAGTGGAGATCAGCCATTGAGACATTTGTTCAAAAATTAAATACCCAAGTCAACTTAAAATAGTAATACAGATGTGTAATTGAGTGGATGATTTCGAATATCATCTTGCACAGTGTATCCCCTGTTGCACGGCAATCGGTTCTACTTTTTCTTTGCTTCAGCAATTGCCTGAGCAAAAAATTCCAAAAGCATTGATAGCGACACTACGTATTTTGGTCGTCACAACTGACACCGATTATGTCATTTCGATTTCCTATTTAACACAAGCCAGGAAATCATTACACAAAATTTAAACTTTTTATCCATTTTGCTCTTGGAGAAGACTGAAAAAGGTTTGATGGATGTGGTCCTTATAACACTTAAAACCGGCATCAGGATCACTAAACTACTCAAAGAGTCTGTATAAAAGATTTCTGATTTCTAGACTTTTTCTTTCTGGACAAGAGCGTGGCCGTTGCGTTCCTGCTTAAACGCCCCAGGCCCGCAAAAATATATCAATTATAATCCTAAATAGCCAAAGAGTCTCCTAGGGAGATTTCAGATTCTTAGTGTCATTGGCTCTAGATAAGGCAAATATATGAAAAGTACGGATAGTGTGTACACCATGCCATGACATGAGCCCATCAATGATCCAAAAAGCAACCTATAGATACTTTTCTAATGTTTTTTTTTTTGTAATAAACGTTTGAAGTAAATTCATTTAGTCCACCATACTACAAAACAGTTTTGCTTTAAGAGTTTTCCCAAAATTGGTAAAGTTGTGAGACTAAAATAATCCCAAAACAATCTTACATCAAATTTTTATTCACGTGTAAAACACAAAGAAATAATCGATAAACCAGTCAGCACAAACCTAACTTTAAATCTGTAATATATTACTTGAAAAATAAAACCGTGAATCAAAACGAAATACGCCTTTCAAAAGGTTCTTTCGAAAGAAATAGTATTGCATTTGTATTCTTCTGACTTTGTTCTAGACAGTCAAGCTAAAGCATCACCTGAAGAATCGTTAATGACTATTACTTTTTCCTTTAATATATCCTATTTGTCACCAACGTCAGTCAAATCCTCATGGGCATATCAGTTTGCAATCAATGATAATTATCCCGACGTAGCATAAAATATAAATGGCTTTGCACTGATCTTGTATATCTTATATAAGCTGAGTGGGATACTTACTTGAGATTAAACAGTAAATTACATTAATCTATGACCATACACCACAGTGGTTGTTGTTAACCCTATATGGAAACTTACAAACAGTTTTTTACTATTATATTCATTCCATGTAATTCTAACAGATTTCAATTCGTAACTGGTCTCTTTTGACTTTCAGTTAGAAATGTGATATAGATTGAGCAGTTAATATCGGTAGTTTTTACTGATCTTGTACATGCACATTTTTGTACATTGATAGTGATTTGTAATATCAATGTGATCAACCAATGTAGGCACTTACAAATAGGTATTGGTTTTTACTGAAACACAAAGCATTCCATAAAGAAAATAATTATGATTTATGACACAATGATTTTCACTGTTGTCTTAATCCAATGTTTCTATCCGATATCAACGTGTAGCTGGTCAGACCCGAGGTCATTTTAGAATTTCTTTAAGAAATATGATTAACAAATATGTCAAAGTATTAAACTAATCTTTTCTGATGCTCTCGTCAGTTACAAGGCAACAGTAAAGGCTAACAGTTATTAAAGTCAAGTTATTGATCAACGCTTTTTCTTCAAAACTGTAAGATCAACCTACAAAATATTAACCTACACCCAAATCGGAAACCAAACCAAACGCGTCCGTCAAAAGGTCAGTCTTTCAACAGTAAATTACTTAGCATTTGTAATCTACTGATTTGTCCTTGTCAATCCAGCTAAAGCAACTCCTCAATAACTGATATTTAGAACGCTTATTGGATGCAATCAAAGTTAGTTGTGCAATCAGCGACGCCGTTTCAAAAGTTACCATCCAAATCGCTATTATTAAAGTTATTTCCGGAAGCTTTACAAAAGCTAAACTTTATTCGAATATGCACCTTGCACTTTGAGTCGTCTTTACTGAACACATACGCCTCATTTTGCGACTGCACCATTGCATAGGCCTGTGTGACAACACATATGTTATTCATGCATTCGGTGTTATCATTGACTGAAATATTGCCAGGTAGTTGAAGTTGCAACATAGCGCCGGTAGGGCAACTGCCTGAAGCCCGACAAACCTTCGTATTAAAACAGAGTTGGTCTAGGAATTTGTGACGGAGCAACCTCTGTTGGGAGAGAATGGAGCTACCTCTGTTTGGAGCGAATGTTTGAAATCATCAGAATTGATCTTCGAGAGAACAGTCATTCTCAATATTATCGCATATGTGTGTATAGACAAGTTTTTATATTAGGAAAACATTTATCCAAATAATACGGATGTTATGTCTGCGCTAACATGAATTAGAAGGTGAAGGTTAGTACTTTTAAGAATAACTTATTCAGTGCAACGAATGTCAGACATTTGGAATGTTATAACTGGCCTAGTTCTTTAACACAAACATTGAACAATTTCGAGGTAGAATATTGTGCTGGCAATCATTGTATAGACACCAACAGACGTAAAAATAAACTTATGTTGTCATATGGGTTGGCTGCGACATAAAATGATAAAATGTTTTTTTTTACAGAAGATGACAGTGTTACTAACTGCCATAAAATATGGGTCAAGATCAATATTATGTGCTTTGATTAGTTCTCTAGGTTTTTTTATAATAAAAATATAAAAGAAGGTATGTGCAGTTTGGATTAAATCAATAATTTCTGTTGCTTATATAACAGGTGATGTACTTGATGTATAAACTTGAAATTTAGCCTTGATTATTCTCAACTTATCAAAACATATTTTTCAACTGATAATGTAACATATATGGACCTATCCAAAGCCTTACAACAGAAATATCATTCCTAGTCAATAATCAAGGATGATATATTTCTAAAGTTTCTTGAAAGAAGTAAACACATACTTTTTATTGATAACTTGAGGTTTTATAAATTTGAGTAGTAAAATTGCTAGAATAATGTCCTTGTTTAAACAGTGCTCAGGGCTAATAGCAATATCAAATTAGCAGAGCAGCTGTTGGTCCAAATATACTTCATGCCCTTCAATCAAATATTCTTCCTTTTACTGAAAAGATTCGATGCCTGAAGCAATTACTGGAATCGGCTATGGTTAACAAATTTTTCAAAACAATATTGTAATAACAAGTTTACACTCAAGTCTTCTATCCCAAGCAACTGTTAAAAGTCTCTATACAGTAATACCCTGTTGAAAACTTGGACTGAATTGTTTTTGTAACATGCTCTTTTAAAAAGCGTTACCATCGATACATCTGGCATTTGCGGTATGCAATTTTCTTCATCTCTGAGTAATGGGAATAAGAATGGCACATGATTTTTTAAAAACGTCAATATTTTCCTCCAATGATAATTGAACAATTATTGAAGTCGTGATAGTTTTTCAAGTTTTTTTTACTTTTATATATTAAGACGTGAAGGACACAAATACTGAACTCTGGAATGAATTGATTATTAATTTCTACATAAACATAAAACATAATAATCATAAAGTAAATAATACGACACATGTATCCCTCCGGAGATCAATGGGATCTGCATGACTTCTGTTTTTGAAATAGCGATATTGTCGATTATCGATTGTCGTTTGTCAAAACACAGCATGGACAATGAGCCACATGCATTATCGTCATTTTCTCTATCTAATAGAACAACGTCCATTGGCTGACTTATTGTCAGAGATATGTAGGTCAAGAGAAACGGTATTAGGAAACGGTATACGGATACAAATACATTGTTTTCAACAACATCAATTATTGCACTATATCACAAATACACTGCACATAACCCATTATAAATTCTCCACCGGCTGGAAAGGAGAAGATAAGAGAAATTTAGAATGTTTTTACCCATCAATATTTCACGAATAACCCTGTTTTATAAACATTTCTTTAAGAAAACAGGGTAACAAATGAAAAAAATATTCGAAGTAGTTTTCTTTGTTCACAAAAAGTTAAAATTGCAGTTTACATGTAATATCGTGCCAACCCTTAATACAAAAAAGGCAACACTCTGCTTTTTTGAAAATATAATGTACATGGGGTTGACTACAGGAAGAATGACAGACACAAAATATTAGTTGACTAAATAGAAGTTATAACATCTGTAATTACTATTACTGTCTCTGGTTTCTTTGTCTGGTTTCTGTAATGTAGTGATAAAAATATCCTGCCCTTTACAGGCTGCATTACTAGTAACTCTCTAAAAAACGGTTTTCTCTAGATCATATCGAAGAAAATGCTACCCTTAACCTTAAGAAAGACATTTGTTGATTTTTAAATACATATTATGTGGATTCATTGCCTAAAAGATTCAACAAAATACAACAAACTTAACAAATCATATTCTCTATTGGCCGATCAGATTATCGTAACATTTTTTATGTTTAAATTCGTTAGGCGAGCTGATACTTCACTGGAGTGTCTTGCTTCTCTGGAGTGTCTAAGTGTGAAGTTTACAACCAACACCTTATTAGCTATAGATGGAAGTACCTTGTCATATGGGTCAGAAATAGCCTGAAGGATTGTCATGGACGTTGGTAAGTAGCTACATTATTGCCCTTCTCCAATATAATTGCCCAAAAAAACCCATTCATTTCTTCCAACCCCCACTCAATCTTTATCCAGATTTCTTGTGACAGCCTCGCACCTGCAGCCTCTGGTATACTTTACATTAAAAGTGGCACGTCTGCGATACGCTAACTGTTTAGTTGACCATGTGAAGCTTATTTGATACATTAATAAGGAGGTCTTGATTGAATATTACATTTAGTTTCAAATTCTAAATAGAGCTTATAGTGACCACAGCAAAACATTACTCTTAAAATACCACATTGTATTTCATTGGAATGGTCATAGATTAGCCTCTATACCTTATTAACATCCATGTCATTGTCAACCTTTTAAAGATTTTACAATACCGAAAGTTGGCAGTCTTGATTTATAACCACTGAAGGCCCCCAATTTATTTCATAGGCAACAATCTTTCCAAACACAGTCACAGTATTTACATAATAATTGAAAAAAATTATTATATATATGTTTTGCACGTCGGAGTAACCCCCGAAAGACAAGAAATACCCGATAAGATGATAGGTAATGGATAGGTAGAACTACATTGCAGTAGGCGAATATTAAAAAAATAATCAATGTAAAAAGACAGAGGAAAATGATTGACAATGGTCTATTTAGGTCAACCAATGCCAGACTAAAGCTGAGTGAAACTGAGATGAGTCCAGTTCACTGATGCGGAAATATGGTGATTGGAGAGTCGTGTGGAAGCATCAATTATGGACAATTGGCCTGTCTGTCTGCTTCTGCAATCACCCCAAACTATGTGGCTATCTGAAGAGACAAGTAACTGAGAAGGATGCTACGAGTGGAGACGCTTTTAAAAGCTCTGCGGAGAGGACTTCATCAATTTGAGAGTTCTTATTTGAGGAAAATATTAAATATGAACCAACCATGTATAATTGTAAATATGCATATAACCATTTATTGGGTATTTTGCTATTACCATACATCTTTTTCATTCATTAAACGTTTCCATGATTTGATAAGATAAAAAAGGTTTAGAGGAGATCATAATGCCTAAAAATTGAAACATTAAGTTTATAGTTTGTAACTGTGTCATCAAAGAATTTGTTTTAAAAACATGTATACAGCTGCATACTACATGTTTCTTCACATACCACAATATCGTAGTGCATTTATCATGTAATTTCGGTTTTATTTGGACGTCAATTAAATAATTTCAGCAAAACTAACATTGGATCACCTTTTGTACATGCGTAAAATAGCAAAAGAGGGGATAATAAATGAAATATTCCAGTTCCAATCTCTGAGAAAAAATCAGTACAGTTACATTGACTTAGTGTAAGGGAACAAATATGACTAGTTTTTAATTTTTAATACTTGCGTTTTATGAACATGTTGGATCAAGGAAATAAAAAATATACATCTATTGTTTTATAATTGTTTAAAAAAAGAATACATAACAATATTACTATATGGCTTGAGAATAATATCTGAAGTCTTTATAACTAATTTACTAGACAATGTTTATCTAGTGTATGTCAGCACGCAGGTGAGGACGTACATGATGAAAGCTTAATTGTAATGTTGTTACATCATTTCCACACTATTTTAAAATCCCACTTGGTAAACTAGAAACGGAAAGGATGTAGAAAAGTTTTGGTTGGATGATTTCATTTCTGATGAGGGACCCATAGAATATATTTATTGATATATAAACATATATAGTTTATAAGAGAAGTGATAAAAAAGCGAATGAACCAAATCTCAAATTTATGGTTGCAAATTTCCGTATTAATATCATGATATCAATATATATAGGATCTTCTTCAGACTAATTTCCCGTCTCCAAATATATTTTGTGTCAAATTGACCCCTGTGGTCATCATCTATAATTCATTGAAGTGAAGTGCTTTTGATAAGGTCAATTGATGGTGAAGGACTTCTTGATATCGATTATTTTGATATATTTCTAACAGCACTTTGTATGAAGATCAGATTGGTTAAAACCACCTTGCCTCATAAGGATTTTAAAGAAATGTAAGAAATTGAGATGGATTTTTTAGTAAGGTTAATTATTAAATCTTCTAGGTGATACGTAATGACTTAATTTCACTGATCAAAGATCTATATTACACTATCTGCAATTTCAGAATTGTTTAGTATCGTATCAACTCACAGAAGTGATGGCTGTATCCATTTTATTATTTACTCAGATACTGGTAACTTATTCAAGTGCAAAGAAAAGATAATTTGTAATGGTAAAGAAAGAGATGGATTCGTGTATTCAGCACTTATCAAATATGTATTTTTATATACATGACAATTAACTTAATAAGTAAAGTAAAGAAAGTAACAGTAAAAGTAATTACAAGGTAATGAGAAAGCCTGCTTTAATTCAAATAAATTGAAAATCAACACACGTTTGAATTGTTTTTATTCTGAGGCAATCTGGTGGAAATATCTGTCAGTGCTTCACAGTGAAAACTGTGGAAGATGTTTCATAAAACAATCGCTTTTAATTGAGATCTACTCAAGAAAGGTTCTGTTTCTAAACCTGTTTATAACGATTTGAAAATAACTAGTTTCCGACATGAACTGTATACTTTTCAATTATAGCTTCCATCTGTAGCTACTTAATCTTTGGAACCAGAAGAGTTCATTTTGTCTACTGAGTAGAGATAAGCCATTGAGATTTGTTTTAATATAAGAAAAGAATATCAGATTAACAGTTTAAAATGAAGAAATATAAAATAACAGGCATTTAAATGTTTTTTGGAGCTTCACATAAAATATTACAGCCTTCATGTTTATAATATATCCATGTAAACTTGTCTGCAATATGGAAGATGAGTTTCATTTACATAATAATTAGTTTCTTCATTCAAACATCGGAATTGCCTATAACGTTTTACTAAGCAGAAAATCAGCATGATATCTTCAATAGGAACGAACCAAATGCACATATATTACGTTCTATATATGTATCCAGCTACAACGAAAGCATGGAATTTGTCCTTCCTTTGTGCAAGATTTTACTCTATCAAAGTGGTAACCTGTAAACAATGATATTTTTAAATGACAGTTGTGAGAACAAGTGCTGAGCCATCAATAACTTTGCATGATGGAAATATGTTCTTCATAAATTCAACACCCTTGTCACATTATCAAAATACATGGTTCTTTTTAGAAACCTAAAAAGTAACAAACAATTATATAATAGACACTGTTGCTCTTTCACTGTCAATTAACAGATCAATTAGTTGTTTAGCCCTATTCGTGTACTCAAGATTTCTGAAATAAAAAGCAACTTGTAAATACTTTTCTGTTTCTTATTTTTAGGTTTGAGTGGAGTGTGTTACATTTTTCAAGAAAACTTATTCAATCATTCAGTCTACAATCACCTTTTTCTTACATATTATTCCAAATAATGGTTTAAAGTAATTATTTCGTAATTGTGAGACGACAACCACATACAAATGATTAAATGTTTATATTCAAAGTTTGAACATAAAACACAAATATTTCTCTTTAAAACAAAACAAATATTCTTTTACACTAAAAAGCCTAAAGCCTAATCATAAATCAAAACAAATTGCGTCTTTCAAAAGGCAAATCCTTGAACAAGATTAGTTTGCATTCGCAATCTACTGACTCTATCTCGACAATCAATTTTAGCAATTCCTAAAGAAATGATAATCCTTGTAAATTAATTCTTTAAAAAACTTTATTCTGTCATCACCTCCAGTTAAATTCCAATGCGTTTATCAGTTTACAATCAATGGCTAGTATTTAGATGACAAAGTAGTTTTGAACTGATCTTGTACTCGCATACTCAGTTAGTCTACAGGCACATTGGTTGTTATCAAACTTCATGTGGAAATTTGTCAAGTAGTAATTAAGTAGACCTGCATCACCGAAATAGATGAAAGCTTTGTACAAAACAGAGTTAAACACAAAGGATGATGACACAACGATGCATACTGTTGTCTTACTCCCATGTTTATGTAACGGATATTAACGAATAGGTGGTCAGACTCGAGGTCTATGTAGAGTTACAATAAGAAATTAAATGACATTGTGATTAAAGAATCTGCCAAAGCATAAAACCTTAGTATTTTTCTGATGTTTGTGTTCAATTCATTTCAAGTTACCTTAGAAATGCAACCAAGGTCAATGATAAATAACCCCAGAAAGATATGTTCCTCATTTGGTACACGTTCATCCGCACCAGAAAATAAGTTTCAGTTTTATTTCTATTTGCTTATCAATCAATATATCTGTCATTAGGATATGCTACTCTCAAAATGGTGACAGATACCTTGTTAATGTATTCAATATACATCTAGAGTGATAATTAAACTGTTTATCTTTATAAACTTTATAAACTTAATTTTTTGCACAGCAGAGACAGCAGAAATGTAATTTTATAGTGAAATCAGAAAGGTATTGCAAGTCATTTTACAGCAGGTCCGGTTTTTTTAATTCTTAATTAGCTTATTGAAAATATCTCGTTTATGATATTATAGGGCGAAATTTGTAATACACAAGTTATCCAATTCTGCTCAGTATGGGCTAATTCCGCTGACCAATGTGGGTAATTCCGCTTAGTTGACAGTTATGGCGTTCCTGACTTTTTCCAGTGTCATGTATTACTGTTTTACACATTAATACATTTTCATTTGAAAATAAACATCGTTTGAACAGACGTTTGAAAAATGTAAACCTTTCATTTCTCTGGTAAAAAAAAGCTATTCTAGTAATGATACAATTACCCCTATGTAAGATATATGTTTCGCATATATTTCAAACTAGATTCCCACAATTGGCTAATCTAAATTTTATAATTTTCACCAACCAATCTCATTCAATTATTATGCGTAACAACATTATTAAATAATGACTCGTATATGATATTGAAAAAAGATAGTGTCGTTAATATCTGTTCATAGTAAATGAGTTTTTCCCCCTTTCAGTCCCTAAATCTTATTATCATTATTATGGTTATAAACATGACATCAATTATCTGAGTTCTGCCTTATACATAACCATCGAGATCTGTTGCTTCTCCGTGTCTGACTTATTTGACATGTATGGATTGAACAATAAACTATCTCTTTTAGGTTATTCAATTATCATGCTTCTGCAAATGAAGAAATGTATTATAAAATTTGACGTACTTGCGTTATCTCCTTATAAAACTTTTAAAAAAACACTCAACAACCAAAAACGGAAAGGGCATTGTAAAGTGATGTTTGGCCCATTTTGATTCTGATGAAGGACATCAATAAACAACTTTTCAACATTTATGACTGATTAGAGAAATGATAAAAGAGGACTTGGCATACATCTCATGTTTTATGCTTGACAAATTTCCATAAGAATATTATTGGATCAATATATAGGATCCTCTTCAGACCAATTTCCCGTTGGTCAAATATCTTGTGTCAATTTGAACCCTGTGTTCATTAGCTATAAATCATTAAGGGGAAGTGTTTTTGATAAGGTCGTTTGATGGTGAGGAACTAATTGATATCGGTCATTTTGATATATTTCTATCATTTCAACACTATAAATGTTGACATTTTGATTTGAAATCTGTATGTATGTTTCATCATAGAATAATGCTTTATCATTGTTTCTTAAGAAGCACATTACCCTTTTTACATTTATTTGCATTAAAACCGCTACCATTTTTAATGCTAAGTCCTTAGCTTAGTATAGTGACCAATGACTTGTGTAGTTTTTATTTTCTCGTCCTGTTATTGATTCTCCTTTTACCAGTGATTCTTAGATGCATTTTAGATAATTAAGATGGATCTGATAACATTCTAAGAAAGGTTTATGATTAAATCTGTCGGGGGATATTTAATATTTAATAAAGACCGCATCTAACACTTAACAGGTTATGTACTGTTAAACCTACAATCCTTTTTTTACTCGTTGACATCTGATATGGTAATATAGAGGGTTGGGCTATCTGCAATTCCAGAACTTTGAGTATCTTATCAAATTATAGGTGTGATGTCTGTATGCATTTGATATTTTCAATCAGGTGATTCATTAGTAATGGTAAAGAACGAAAGGGTATACTGTATTAAAATGAAAACTTCGGCGCCTTAATACTTTTATCAAAATATATTTTAGAGTACAAGTACAAGGCTTCTTTAAAACAAATAAACTCAAACTCAACAGACGTTTGGATTGTTTTAATTGTTAAATCATTTGGTGGAAACATCCCAGTACACGTCATAGCAAACACTGTAGAAAATGTTAAGCTACATAATCGGTTTTAATTGAGATCTACTTCAGAACAGTTTTTTTCGAAACCTTTTCAAAAAGCAAGCTACGTAATCTTTGGTACCAGAAGAGCTTATCTTCTGTTACATGGAGATTGGCAGTTGAGAAACAAATAAGAAAAGAATAAAAGATTACAAGTTGACAATAATCAAATAAATAACTACAGGCATTTAAAGTTCCTTTAGGGCCTCAAATAATACCATCCCGCCAAGTGCTCAGCAACTTTGACTGTATAAGGGAATTGGTTCACTAGTTCCAGCTCATGCCATGTCTCTGATGGATACAGAGATGATTTTAAACTCTGAAATGTTTTTAAGATAGGGTCATGGTTAACGAGTATACGGATTTGGGTTGATTTGTACATTTTTGTACATCAAACAATATTTTATGAAAATTAACCTAACAGAACAGAAGAAGGAGAGAAGGAATGACTGCTGTATACCACCGCTATTTCGTATCTGTGTTATAAATATCTTACTTCAACAGATACAATATTTATTCAGAAGTTCATAAGGACATACCCGTAATACAAACCATTAAACACATTTAATAAGTATATGGATCACATGTAATTGCGATTTAGAATTATGTATATATCTTTCTTATACTTTATAAGGTAAATGTTATGCAAATACTGTTAGAGGAGGTTGAAACGAATATATATATAGTCTATTGCACTGCTTATAAAGACTTCTAAAAGAGTTTTTTTAAATTAATATGATAGTTATTATTAATAACAAAATGCAATCATGTAGATGTAGCATTAATGGTTACAAACCAAAGTTAGAACATCTTCAAAATGAAATTGTATGTTATCATTACTTATATACATATATTTTTCTATCAACTGAAAGTGAATCACATTTTTTTTCAATATTGGTCAACTTTACACCTATTACTTGGAAAATAATGTTATTTAGATTTCTTTTTAAATAAAATGTAATATCCAACTGTAGATTTCTTGTATCTTTATTTATGTGACGATTGGTTGATTAAACATATTCTGTATTTTGGCTGTACAAAAATATGGAAAATGAAAAATTAAAAAATAATAAGAAAATTGGACAAGCAAAATGAATTTGGACTGACTGGGGGAAATCCTTTGACTAGATCACAGTGACTCACTCTGAAAGCATCAGAATTGATCTTCTCTTTTCGTAGTCATTCTTAATATTATCATAGTGAATGTGAAGACAAGTTTCATTTTGGGAAACAATTACTTATAATTAACAATGTTATATATACCCTTGCACGAATCGGCAAGTAATTCAATCATTTGCAGTGACTCATGTTAAGGAAGCAAGTACCCTTAAGAAGAACGTTATCCTGTGCAATAAACGTCTATCAGACGCTAGAAATCTAATAACTGGCATATTGTATTAACAAAAATCTTGAACGATTTGGATTGTCGGTAGTATATCGTGCTGGCAACATTTAACAGACCCAACTACTCGTTTGTGTAAAATGCCTGCAATTTTCACGAAATCGAAAGTTGTAAATAATAAATAAGTTCCTTTTTTTGGGACGAATATACATAAAATTGTTTTACAAATCATGATAGAATGTAGATCGAGAAAAAATGTCATGTGCAGTATGTATGTTTCTGGTAATATGTGTCGTTAAGTATACATGTATGCTTGTTCTTTATTTGCATGCAGTAAGCCTGTTTGACAGCGTATAGTTGTGTCATTCATAACATTGCCTAGGTTTGACATTATATGTTCTCAACTTATCCTAAACGTAAGAGATTTGTTCGATCGAGGAAGTCAAATATATGATCTGTCGAAATTCACCAAAAATACCCATTGGAAGCAAGAATCCCATAGGTTTAAACTTCTTTCAAGGAAGTAAACGCAGCCTTTTCATCATAGTAAAAATTAACATTTGAGCAATGCATTTTTTCTACATCTCTGAGTTATGTTTGTATTAATAAGAAGTTAGAAAATGACATGATATTCAAGTTAGAAGAAAAAAAGAATCAAGAGGATTTTAAATGCTGTTGTTGGATGATAAACTCCTTTTTGTCTTTAGGTTGGTCTTGAAAATTGTATGTTTCCATACAAGTTTGTTGTGGTATCCCTTCAATAACATTTGTCGAACGTTTTTGTTTTACTCCAATGATAATTTGACATTTATTGAAGTCAAGATAATTTGTAAATTTTCTCGATATTTTTACAACTACGGATTCTGAGATATGTGATGAATTAACAACTCACGTGCCATTTTCAATATGTCTAATGTCACTGTGTCCAAATACATTACAATATTTGTCTCAATTACGAAGTAATTACATTAACAGACATTGTCTTACTGAGAGATCAATTAGGTCAGTCTGACGTCTATTTTGATATACTTATATCTCTGGCTTGTCATTATAACACTTATCAGTGACAAACTTGCAACACAGTCCGTTTGTTTTATCTTTTCACACTATGTTTATTGAGTTTTGAGGGTCGAGAACAAGTGAAGAACTTCTAGTCTTCCCTGCGGTTCACTTATAAGGAAGAGACCAAAAACACCGTTCTAAACAACGTCACTTACTGCTCAACTGGAATTGATGATCTTAACTTTCTATCAGCTCCATCCAACACTTGTACTAGTTATATGTTTAAAGTGTTAGTTGGTATATTATCAGTAGGTACTTGCTAAGGGTTAGTGTAGTAACATGTTAAAATATTGTGAACTGTGTAAAAGACACTGTTACGATTATGAGTGGCTATTATCTTACACTGTGAACATTATTTGTAATACAGAAATCAGTTTTCCCCCAAACTTCTTGATCTCTTTGATGTGTACGTACAAATCGAATTACCAAAGAAAGATGAAGACTGTCCCTCTTTTCTGTAGGTGAAAATACCGATAACTGATAAAAAAGTAAATATCAAGAGGATGTACATGTATGATAGCTCGTTTCAGTTATTATCTGTATTCCCTCTTCTCCTCTAAAAGTATTCGAGCTAGCTGATACTTCGCTTGAGTGTCTAAGAGCGAAGCTTCCAACCAACTGTAAGCTAGAGAATAAAGTACCTTGTACAGAAGGTTCAGAAATAACCCAAAGGGTGTCATTCATTTTGTTAAGTGGCTACATTATTCCCCTTCTTCATGATCATTGCAAAAATAGCATTCGTTCCTTCCAATTCCCACTCAATCTTTATGCCCCATTTCTTGTGACAGTTGGGCACCTTTAGGCTCTTGTACACTTTACATGAAGGGTGACACGTTTATGTGAACATTTGAAGCTTATTTGATAAATAAAACGGAAGCTCTTAAAGAAATATTAGGTTGAGTTTCAAGTTCTAAATTGAGCAATGAGTGACAATAGTAAACCTGACTAGTAATCTATCCTTTCCTTTTAGTTGGACATTCTCAGGAGGAAATAGAATATCTTTATTTTATGACCTATGAATGTATCATATGCTTGATTAAACTATTTTGATGTTCAAATTTAGATAGTTGCTTTCCATGATACATAATGGAAATTGATTTACAACTTCGAAGAATAAAAATAAATTACATAGAAAAAGCATATAACCTAAAATAGATCAATAAGCCAAGAAAAACAAAAGTGATCACAAATCCTACGTGTGTGGCCTCTGTGGCCCTCATTAGGGGTCACAGTGTAACCAAATCTATAGATTGAAAACCTCATTAATCAAGGATTCTGTGCACAAGTCTTCAGATTTCCTGAGTCAATGGTTCCGGAAAAAAAAGATAAAATAGTGGAAAGTTAAAAGACTGACGCCGTACGACATGCCATGCCGTAAGACCATCTGGCCTTTCAGTCCAGAATGGATGAAGCGCCAAATAAAAGTAAAGAAAGAACAAAGTGAACACAATTTTAAAAAAAAATGATCTGCAAAATCGATACAATTTACTAATTTGAAATTATATACTAATAATGTTAAATAAAAATCACACCCTAATTTTGTATTGTAAAACAAATTCTGCACAATTAATAGTTTTTGTTCCATATACACAATAATTTCAGACCTTCATAGGACATTACGTCCCAAAATTTTAACATCAATCCTTAATACGAAGTTACAAAATCCTTAGGAAAATGAAAACATTTGCTGAATGTTTGGTAAAAGTCGGAAGTTTTCATATAAATTGGAGATAAAATAACCTAATGGGACTTGTTAACAGACAGACGAAAACGACTGACTATTTCCTATTTAGGTTAATCAATGCAACACTCAAACTGTCTACGACTGAGTGTATGAGATGTTCCTAGATCACTGACGCGGAAATATGGTGATGGGAAAGTCGTGTGGAAGCATCTATTACGGACAATTGGTCTGTGGGGCTACCAGCTGCAACCAGGCTTTACGGTACGGTTGTCTGAACAGTTGACAACTGTGAGGAATGCTATGAATGGAAGAAGAATGTATTTCCTCTGAAAAAAGGAATGCATCAATTTGAGAAGTTTTTTCTTTAGGAAATTATCATTGAGATAAAACAAATAGAATGTGATTTTTTACATATGCATATAACCAATTATTTGATCTCGTGTTGTTGCTATGCATTTTTGTCATTCACTTAAAGTTACAGGTACAAATCTATTGGTTTTAAAATATATTATTTTTCATCTTATCTTTGACGTACTTAAATAATCTTGTACAAGACGCTTGTGATGTATAAACTCCTTGATTTTAACTGATGAAACTTTTTACTTTGAATATGCAAAAAGCCTATGAATGACCTTCAAACTTTGCCCCCTGCATCTTAAACTTGCTTTTGTCCTTGGGGTTGATTTGCGTCGCTCTATGCAAGATAAGAACACATATATACTCTATGTACTAAAAGTCACAATCAGATACTATTATACTAACGTCAAACTTATCAGTTGAAAAACTCACATACCATTCCATACTATGAATAGATATTTCAGTTTTGAAAGAGGATTCAGCAAATCTAGCAGGGCATCTGCTTAACCATGATTTTATATGATATGAATTTAACATGATAAGTTACTTAACAATGGTTCAGAATATCTGCAGTATCACAAGTTCCTGTATCTCTTTTGGTTAATTTTTCACTATCTTGTTGCATGTAGATGTAATACATTGGAAAAGATTGTAGTTTATAGAAGATATGTATAAGAGATGTCAATTATAGACCTTAACCCCGTTCGCTCATCTTTCTCGCCAAGCTATCTTCGTATTAAACATTGACCAATACTAT
Organism: Phorcus lineatus; assembly: GCA_921293015.1. Lineage (NCBI taxonomy): Eukaryota > Metazoa > Mollusca > Gastropoda > Trochida > Trochidae > Phorcus > Phorcus lineatus. Next base: position 22,153,376 of record OV121096.1, on the reverse strand, counting down.
GACAGTATAGCCCCATTCACATGCAACCCAAATTATAAGTAATTTCTAGAATCACAGACCACATGTTCGATAGATTTACCTCACTCAATCGAAACTATGTACGCGTATATAGGCTCACTTAGGCTCACTTGTCGTGGTTGTCAACTTTGCTTTCATCAATCATGGATCAATATTGTGTGCTCCCTTAAACATGTTTCCTATCCTTCAAACATTATAAGTCACATCCATTAATCACTGTGGTGATTTGTGTTCATTGGTTACAGAACAGTCTATGTCCTAGCTACAGAGACTTATTCACGTTAAATTGTATGAGTTTTCATATAAACAAGAAGAAAATATTCTTAAATAGGGAAAATGATTTTTCTAACGAGAAAATAAAAAAAAGATCAATGAACTTTGAACTTTTTTTTACTAAGCATAAATAGACATCGCATATGCAGTGAATAGATGACTTTTGATGAATGATACTTTGATATGTCACTTTAGTTGATTTCTGAACTGCATTGCATTAAATGGCATCGCAGAAGCTAACAGAAATCAAATCTTCACACAGGAACAACTTCTTAAATTCTGGAATAACGGTGTTTTGTTTTGTTAGATATAACTATTTAAAAATCATTTCTTCATGAACTCATTTATGGCACACTTGCAAATCATATGTGTCATTGAGCTCATTTCGTTTAGAGATCTCAATGTATGTAACATTGAATTTCATTAATTTGCATTTATATAATTACACCTTCAGAAAGGACACTTAGTATAATAAACCCCTTTTTATGAAAAGTTTGCTCATTGTTGACAATAAAGTAATACAAGAAGAGTTTATATGGCAAAAATCGTAGAAAAGTTTTAAATCTCTAAAGTTAGATGTCAATTGATATTAATTATGAATATTCAATAGTTATTATTAATAACAAAACCCCAAAACTTTTCTTTACAAAATAGGCTCCTATTTCAAAACGTATCTATTTGAAATTCATCAATCAAAGGAAAATTCAGTTTCAAGTTAAATCCCCTAGACAATTAAATTGTTTGTGTTATCTCAATATTGAAATAGCAAACAATCAAGGTTATTTATATACTCTAGGCTTTCTGCAAAGCATTTTGTCACTATTGGGAGAGTCTTCAATTGACTTGCAGACAATTAAACGTTATTCCATTTGAAAGGTGAATGACCTTCGACGACATAAAAGTTTTAAAGAATTATTTGCTTAAAAACTTTTGTTTATCTAAAATCTTCAGGAATCAGATAACGTGAGGCAATGAATAATAAAACTGACAACAATTGCATAGAAGATTATATCGTAGTATAGTCATACATGAATCTTCACATGTGGCTAAGGAAGAAAAAAAATGTTAAAAATATTATATGAGAAGTTTATGAAACAAATATAAGAAATGTTATTACTGCTAGACAAGCTTAATATTCAGTGAAATCTCTATTCGTACTCTTGATGTATCCATTGGTGTACCTACTAATTTATTGAACAACATTATGCATCTGAAATGATTCAGTTTTAACGCCGTCTAGGTATTGGATGAATAGTTTTAGACATTTTCTTAAAAGGTGAAGATGTTTCATCAGGTAGGCTTAACATGTTCAAAGTATCCTACACCGTAAGCTTCTCCTTCTTGCCTAGTAATACTTATCACTACTATCACTATTCTTATATCCACCAATTGCAAAAGCCTTTTTAATTCTTATAATGACTCCTAAGAAGAATATACACATAAGCGATCACATTGTCACAACTAGACACTATACTAGCATAGTTTGGAAAGAGTAAAATGGTCTAATGAGGCTTCCAATTAGTGCTAGAAAATAAACAGTGGTTTAAGTGGGAGTAAATTTATTGGAAATACAGATTTGCGTTGTTTCTTGACTAACACGTTGTTTCTTGACTAACATAAGACAGAAGGTGAAGGATATAAACCTCATTTGGTTAGTGTAAAACATTCTGATCAATTAGTTATATAACTATGTTGACATTGCAGTAGCCTTGACTGCTTTAACAACTATTAACCAACTTAGTTTATGTTGATGATGCTGGTGTCAGAATTAACACTTCATAACACTTCTACTAAAATGAAATAATCATTAGTTTCGAGTGGGTTTAGTTTCTTTATGACAAGACATAACCTTTTGCTATCGATTGAGGTAGATTTACTGATGAAAGTTGTTTGATAACGGTAATGATTTCAGGGAGCATATAATCAAATGGAATTGAATAAATAATAAAACAATAAAAAAAAATTATGTGCACTTAATACCCCTAAAGCATTATTTATTTTTCATTGGCTGAAAAATAACAGGTTAACAGGTTAGCCACGAATATCAAGCCGATCCAGCCGTACGAGGCATTTGGCCCGAAAGAGATCAGGGCAGAAGGACGGAGCTGAGCGGATTCATATACGCTGATTCAGTAGGATGATCAGTCAATGGACCTTGTTATAATGTAGAGATTATTGAATTACAATGTGATGATACAGTTCAACCTCAAGTCACTGAATGACGTACATATACACAAAACAAAATACATCATATTTAATTGATCAATCATATTTTCTCAAACACTTTAATGTTTAAGTATATAAAACTAGTGTGAATGATCCCAAACAACTCCCTCCTAGCTGGAGATACCTCGTAATAAAGGGTCAGAAAAAGGCGAAATTAGGGGTGTCAATGATTTTGTTAATTAGCTACATCATTGCCCTTCTTCAAGAATTCCCACTTAATCTTATTTTTTATGTGACAGTTTGGAAATTGTGGTTCACTTTACATAATGACATGGAGATGCAAGCATTACACTTTTTCACTTGAGCATTTGAATAATACGATTAGAAACTCTTGATTATAATAATATTCTGTTGCAAATTCTTGTTTGAGCAATGAGTGAAAACAGGAAAAATGGCTAGGAAATGGCTAATTGATAACAGTTGAATGCATTAAATGTTTGAATAAAACTTTTCAAAATCACTTTTATTCAAGTAGAGAAAAAAATCAGAGTGAGTAAGACAAAAGTGATCACAACTCACATACGACTATCTTCATTTTCCAAACCAATACATAGAGATGAGGTGAGGTGAGGTGATGTAGTGTTTAACGCCGCTTTCAAGAGGATTTCACTTATATCGCGGCTGCAAGTATAAATGCAGGGAGAAAGCCCGCAACACCATTGTGGTTGTGCATTGCGGTCAAACCTGCGAGTATCAGCTGGTACTAGCGAACCATGGGTGGTACTGCGCTAAAATTCAGTGTAGCATTGCACCCAAACCTTACTGCGTGTAGAACAGTTCTCTACTGCAGACAAAGTTGCCCAGCCCCTGGCAAGATCCAATACATAGAATTTCCTAATTTGAAAACAGATTACGAATGTAAAATTAAATGAACGCTAGTGTGGTATCTCCTGGAAGATACATGATCACAGCATTGGTAACCTTCCTACAAATTTTCAAAACGAAGGTGTCCCCAAAAATGGACCTAATACTTGATGGGTCTGGTTAACAGACGAAAGAAAACGACGGACTATGTTCTATTTAGGTTAATCAATGCAACGCCCGAACTGTCGATAACGGACTATACGAGATGTTCTTAGTTCACTAATGTAGAGATATGGTGATGTAGGAAATCGTGTGGAAGCATCCTTTATGGACAATTGGTCTGTGAGGCCTCCAGCTGTAATCAGGCCTCAAGGTATGGCTAAACGGGCACAGTAACTGAGAAGAATGCTGCGATATAAGACGGTTTCATATCCTCTGCAAAGAGGAATAAAGAAATGTGACACCTTTTTATTTCAGAAAAGTATCATAGAAATGTGAATATGCCATTGAAAGTTTTAAATATGCATATAGTTGGGTGAGTTGTTGTTTAACGCCGCTTTCAAGATTATTTCACTTATATCGGGGCTGCTAGTATTAGTGCAGAGAGAAAGCCCGCAACACCATTGTGGCTATGTATTGCGGTGAAACTTGCGAGCATCGGCTGGAACTAGCAAACCATGGGTGGTACTGCGCTGAATTTCAGTGCAGCATTGGACCCAAACCTGACTGCGTGTAGAACAGTTCTCTACTGCACACAAAGTTGCCGAGCCCCTGGCGGGATTCGAACCACGGACCTCCTGATCCGAAGCCGAACGCGTTAACCACTGCGCTATCCCGCCCCCAAAATATGCATATAACCAATTATTTGATCTCGTGTTGTTACCATTATTTCCTTCATTGCATATTTTCATGATGTTCTAGCTTATTAAGAAACAAGGTTACAATGAGTTCTATAATACTTCTCTAACTGATACATTAGGCTATTTTTATGTAATAAATACTTGCGTTTTATGAACATAATAGTTTAGAATGTCATTAAAGAAATTAAAAAATGTACATTTATTGTCTAATGACTGTTAACCATATCCATATATGGGTACGAAGGATGCTGAAATATTGTTGAAAGCACGTTAAACCCCAACTCAATCACACTCACTGAATAATGAGAGTTCTAATAATCAATTTAAACGACAATTTCATATCTAGTGTAGTTCAGCACGCAAGTGAGTGAACTACAGTATGTATGTTTATGTTTTGTAATCCTGACAAATAATATTTAACAAGCTGGCTGATTTTATTTACCAGTTGTATATTGAGAAAATAGTTTAAATGAGTCTAAGAGTTAATGTAAATAGATGAAACAAAGCACTGTTGCCAGCTTCATTTTACTCATCCTGCTAAACCAGCGTGTAAGAAACCACTCTCTCTCCTTCCACAAAGTGGTATGTCATTTAATCTTAGCAAAACAAAAGTTCTTGTTTTTAGAAATGGTGGGCCTTTAAGGGATTATGAAAAGTGGTATTTTAATGGTAATGTTATTGAAACTGTTTCTTTCTATAAATATCTGGGACTTATATTTACACCTAAACTTGTATGGAGTAGAGCTCAAAGCTGTCTGGTATCTCAAGCAAATAAGGCAATATTTTCTGTAAATTGTTTTCAGAGAAAGATGGGAAGAGTAAATTGTAAAGATTTGTTCAAAATTTTTGATAGCATGGTTACACCTATTTTGTGTTATGGGTCTGAGGTTTGGGGTACTAATTATTGTAATATCATCGAGTCTGTTCAGGTTAAATTTTGTAAATACTTTTTGAAAGTGGGTAAATCAACTTGTAATAATATGGTTCTTGGTGAGTGTGGTAGATTACCCCTCCAAATTGTGTATATGACTAAAGTTATAAAATTGTGGTGTCATTTATTAAATATGCCTCAAAATAGATTGCCAAAACATCTATATGGTATGATTAAGGCTCTAGATGATTCAGGCCGCTTCACTTGGGCAACATGTGTAAAAAATATTTTATTTAGATATGGTTTTGGATATGCATGGATAAGCCAGGATGTTGGCAATACTAATTATTTCCTATCTTTATTCAAGCAAAGGCTTTCTGATAACCTTAAACAGTGTTGGTATGTTTCTGTACAAAATTCAAGTAAATGTTTGTATAACTGTCAATTTAAGACACTCTTAAATGTTGAAAGATACTTGAATTGTGACATTCCTTTACACCTCAGATCTGCATTGTCAAAATTTAAATGTGGCAACTTTCATTTAGCAGTTGAAGTGGGTAGGTATGATAATGTTAACCATAATGAGAGATTATGTTTATTTTGTAAATTGAATGGTATTGACGTTGTTGAAGATGAGTTTCATGTTTTTTTGAAATGCCAACGTTTCTCTGAATTAAGATTAAGATACTTACAGAAACACTTCAAGGATTTTAATCCCATTGTAAATTTCAACAACATTTTAAAATCTGATAATGACCTTATTATAAAAGACGTTTGTAATTTTCTATACCATGTACTTAAACATATAAGAAATGCTTCAGCTCAGCATGTGCACCAGGTTTTTGAATTAAGGAAATGAATGTATCATGGGCCTATGGCCTTTTACTGAATAAACTTGTCTGTCTGTCCTTCCTAATTCCCTGATCTCTCCCGGGCCAAATCCTTCGCTTGACGTTCGTTGCTATGCTCACCTGTTATTTTCAGCCTATGAAATATCGTAAAGGAGCTTGACCTGAACGATTTTTTTCCATTCGGGTTGTGCCGCTGATGCTGAATGCGAGCCGTCTCATTGGCTGGTTGGCTAGCGATACGAGGATTTTGCCTTGAAAGAGATCAGGGTATTGGGAAGGAGTAAACGCGGATTCATATACGCTGATTTAGCAGGGTGAACCATTATTTATATTACCAATTTAATTTCATTACTAACGTGTCAATACCTTTTATCTTGATTAAAAGTCATACAACTACTGATAAAACAAATCTTTGAAAAAGAGGCTTCTATTTCAAAACATCCGTGTTTGGAATTCATCAGACACTCAAGACAATGGAATTACAAGTTTTATCTCTATACAGAAACAGCAAACAATTGAGGTTATTTATATACTCCACAATTTCTTTAAAGCCATTTGTCACTGTAGGAATTGTTTCCAATTGACATGCAGACAATTAAGTGTTATTCAGTTCTGAAAGTGAATGACTCTTATCCATACATCTAAAGAAATTAGACTACATTAACATTTGCTAGGAAGAAAACATAATTGTCAGTATATGAAATAGCATAAAGTTTATTGAATAGATTAAAAATGATTTGTCCTGTTGTCAAGGGTTCAGCAAAATCTCTACTCGTATTCTTGATTCATCCAGGGGTATCAATGATGATTTACTATCATGTACACGTGAAATCTATCAGTGTTTCAAGCGTTAGGTTACTAGATGGATAGTTTCAGATTTCTTAAATGGTGACCGGGTTTAATGAGGTACATTTAACACTATTCAAGAGCCAGAGAAAGTAATCATGTAAGCTTTACCTATAGGGTAAGTTATATGTATCCCTAATTCAGTTTTGATAAATTCTGATTGCAATGACTTATTTGTTATACTTTCTAATTTGTAATTTGTCTACTGTCTACATAAAAGTATAAATACATCAATGTACACATTCTTACATTTAGAAACTACATGTATACAAGGTTGCATTTGAAGGCGTAGACTGATCCTTCCAAACATGGCTTGTGAATAGAAATATTCATTTAGTCGAGTTATATGGGAGTACATTTATTGGAAACATAACGTTGCGTTGTTTCTTGACTATATAAGACAGACGGTTAATGATGTCAAGCTCATTTGATTAACGTAAACCATTCTGGCAAATGAGCTATATAATTATGTCGAAAATGCAGTAGCCTTAACTGTAAAGGTGACTATAAACCAACTGATTCAGCTAAAGTGCTGGTGGTATAATTTACACTTCATAATTCTTCTTGTAGTGTCTAAATCTTAGGCAAAATAAACACCAACTCCTTTTTCCCTCCAGCTTTTATTCCAAGTTATTGAAGAAGTAAGAAGCTGTAACAAAATAATGATATACTATTGACAAAACAGGAATTCCTGATTGCACAGATGCAGGTTTACAGACAATCCTGCAAAAACATATCAAAAGTTTCTGGTAATTACAATGTTCATCAGCAGAAAACAGGTAGAAATGCTTTAAGGTTATAAATCTTAATCAGAACATGGAAGGTCTATTTATAACTAACACAAACTTCAAAGAAGAATATGACTTGACAGCTCGTGTAACAGTTAAATAAAGGTTGTCGTGACACAAAATCGTATCAAAAGGTTACAATAAGTAGTTATGAGAGATATGAAACAAAAATTCTTACATTATGGTTTCTCTAGGTTTATAACAGCAGCAAAAATCTTCAAAGCAGACCACGGGGCTGAACACAGAAGCAACCTTTGAAGAGAATCAGCACTGTTTTCCAAATTTCAAAAAACGGGAGTAATGCAGACTGAACAGTACACTTCTACTAAAATGAATTTATCATTATTAGCGTGTGGATATGAAGTTAGATATAACCTATTGCTGTAGATTGAATTACGTCATTTATCAGGCCATATTAGTAATGAAATGTGTTTGCTAAAAGTAATAATCATACAGGGTATATTATAAAAAATGTGGTATCAAATGCACTAACATATATACATATAAACCCTTTATTTACATGTACACTTAAAGCATAATTAATCACAGGAAACGCTGCTCTGCGCTGAAATTTCGATCTAGCAACAATACTGTCAGTGTTACAAACTTCTTGTATGTTAATCTTCCATATGTATGCAATAATTGTAATAAATTCAAAAATAAAAAATAACAGCCACTTCGTTCAGCAACTCGGCTTCTAATTTAGGTTTTAGTTGTCAAAAGACTTCTTAAGGGTACCCATTTTTTTTTTTCTCTATCAACTTAACTGTATAGATTCAATGACGTAATTGCAACGTTTCACTATATTTTGAAGAAAATGCTTCCTTCAATTTGAAAACGAAAATTATTTTTCGTGTCTTAAGGGGTTCTAGGAGAGGTTCTAGGCTGCTTGAAAAAGTTACATTGTCAGTAAATTAAAATTTCTATGAGCGTTTAACTGGTTATCGAACTTCACCATTCTTTCATAATTTCTGTTTATGAAACAACAGCCATGTTTGTAGTTAAAGCTTAAGTGTATATCTGGTTTGATATAACTGTAGTCAGCTATATTTTACGTAAACACCAAGGTGCTATGCCAATGCTAAGATGACTTGACTGGCTAAAGGACAATAGGAACTAATAAAAACTCTTGAGAAAGGTTAAGTATAATAGACACAAATGGTTATGGACAAAATAACAAAGCTTTAATGATGATTCATTTTTTTCATAATAGCTGCATTTTGAAAGAGATAGCTGAATATCAGTTGAAAATAATGAAATTTATCACATATGAACCTTTTTCATCTCAAGAGCGCTTGCATTCTCCTCATTTCTCATCTGAAGGAGTTCATACATGAAATAATAAATTCAATTTCTACATTTATGTTTTCATTGGAGAAACAAATCCAAATAACAACTTTCTCAAGTTCACAAGTTACACGTTTGCCAAATTCCATATGAATTCAAAATGTTCGATACATAGGATCCTTTTCAGCAAAAATCCCGTTGGTTAATTATCTAAATATCATATAGGGAAGAGTTTTGATGTGGTCACTCACGGCTGAATGAGTATTCTGTATCAATCATTTTGATAGTTATGACTCTTTCTTAGGATATAAAGTCATGCATTGTCCCAACAGAGTTATCTCCGCCATAACTTCTTCTCCTTCGGGCTTCCGATAATCTCTTCTTGCTTCAAAATTCTACAGCATGAACGACCATGCAATATTCCAGCCAATATAAACACCGCAGGCAACCTATTTTTTCGTCACCGAGGCCTATGCAATGATGCAGTCGCTAGAGAAGGTGACTGTGTTCCGTAAATGAAAGATTCAAAGGTAAAATGTACATATGAATAAAGTTTAGCTTTCTCTCTCTAAACATGCAGAAACACTGAGGGTTCTTAAATGATCACTTAAAAACAGTGTTGCTAATTGCACACCTAACTTTGATAGCATCCAATCTGGCGTCTACATTTCTAGTGAGAAAAACGCTCGAATTAGAACTAAGATTCCTATAAGAAAGTTATGACGTAACTACCTCTGTGGGGAGAGAATGCTAGTCATACCACTGAATACACCCTGAAAGAGGAACCAACATTTTACTTTTCATAGTGTTTTTTGAATTAGTAATTTAAAAGCACTTGAAATAAATGTTATATGTAAAACATATGGGATCTTGCCATATAAACAAGTTGATCTGACACGAATGTCAAATCCTATCAACGTGGCAATTGTGTCTATCATTCACTGTTGTAGATTGACTTTCCATGGCATGGCATATTTTCTCATAAAATGATTGAGGTGGTGTTGACATTAATTTCATAGCCTGTCATTACTGGTATTTTTCATACGAGATCTATCTGAAAATCTGATTATAGTTTAACTGCTCTTGAAACAATCACGGGATAACACTTTTGCCGTTCCAGTTACACATAATTCGTCTACAACAACCATGGAGTAGAAGAAAAAGGACCTTAACCTTTCAAGAGACTGTGATTGACATACTGCGAGTACAAACATAATAGACGCTTGCCAGATTTAGGAGTCTTATGATTGAAAAGACACAAATGTTCGAATTGGTTTGTTCCCAAGCAATCTGGTAGGCGTATCTGTCAGTGCAATACACTCTAACTGTAGAGGATGTTGATAAACGAGATTCTTTCTAATTGAAATCTACTTCTCTTCAATGCCGATACACAAAAAAAATGAAAATAGCTAATTTTTTACATGAGCTTTAGACTCCTCAGTTATAGCCTCTATTCGCAGCTACTTAATCTTTGGAACAAGAAGACTGCATCTCAAGTAGCGATCTACAATCGAAATTCTGCAAGAAGAAGACTCGACCCCTATATTTCAAGGGGCAGATAGCGCAGTGGTTAGCGCGTTCGGCTTTCGACCAAGAGGTCCGTGGTTCGAATCCTGCCAGGAGCTCGGCAAATTTGTCTGAAGTAGACAACTGTTATACATGCAGCAAGGTTTGGGTGCAATTCTACAATGAATTTCAAAGCAGTACCACCCATGGTTCGCTAGTTCAAGCAGAATCTCCCGTTAGAGGTTGCTCCGTCATAAATTCCCATACAACCTCTGTCTTTACAGGAAGGTTTATTGATCTAGAAATGTAGAACACTGATTGGATGCACTCAAAGTTAGTTGTGCAATCAGCGACGGCTTTTCAAAAGTTATCATTCACATCGCTAAGTTAATTCTGTAAGCTTTCCAAAAGCTAAACTTTATTCGAATATGCACCTTGCACTTTGATTCTTCTTTACAGAATACATACGCCTCATTTTGCGCTCCCAATAGCGTCTTCATTTATCTCTGTTGTTTCAGTCAATATATAACCTTTTACAGAAACTTGGATATATCGGTGATAAGCCAGACACTTGAATAGAGTAATCTTGGAAACAAGACCTTAGATACAACTCGCCTAAAAAGAGTGGTACCGACAATTTCAGATCTAACTATCTTGCTTTGTTTACTTACCTTCAAATCAATGATTAATAATTACCATGTATCGTGTTATGATTACCTTATGTTTTGCCAACAGCTTTTGAAATCCGTCTGATAAGTATTGTTTTGTAAATAGAAAATCTTTAAACTGTATTGTAAACAGTCATTCTTGATAGCCATATTTCTATGTACTCATATGAGCAAGTTCGATATTTGTTTCATGAAAAGAAGAAATTGTGTTTTGTGATACCTTTTCTTCAAATCATTTGATCTTCATCGAATTTTTGTTTTTGATACTTAAAGTGATATTTCAAACATGCGATTAGGATGAACGCTAAAATGTTTGAAAGAATTTGCTGATGAATTACTTCTTACGCTTAAACATTACCACGTCCATGCTGGTAGGCAAGTCGAATGTTTCTTTGTATAAAATGGTTGCATACGCGAATTCATCAACGACATTTGATAACATCCCACATAGGGCGGACCACTGAATCTATTCAGTGCAAATATGTTCTTCGTTTTAAATTTCAGAGGTTTGAGTGGTCTGCGAGCACAATGTCTAATGGCATTGAGGCGATTCCTGAAAGTTTAAAAGGGTTCCTGTCAGTGGCCAACTTAAGGAGGTTGGATACAAAATGAGACCCTATTAAGAAATTATTAAATTTGGTATCATTTTGTAGGAAAATGTGTCTAGAATACAATTATGTAAAAAAAAGGCATGTCACCAGGGTATTTCTTCAACAAAATGGCCTCCCAGTGGTGACCCGTTGTTGAAAAACTGGCATTTATAAAAATTTCTCTCAAATACAAAATAATAGATATTATTGTATATTTCTATTTTTTTATATAGATATTTAACTATTATTTCAAAATACAACAGAAAATTAAATAATTTTTAACAATTTTTTATAATTAGGACATTAATTTGTTCTAAGAAAAACCCCATTTTTTCAAAAATATTACTTAATGTAACAAAATAAATATTTTCTCGTATTAAGAAATTTAAAAAAAATGATTATTTTAAAAGTAAATTCATTACTTTATAAGATTCACAAATAAAAAAGATATGTCACCAGGCCCTATCTTAAGATATTAAGAATCTTCTGAGCATACCCAAATAAAATTTGATCAGGGGAGGTAACTCTACTAATCAAGGAACATAACTCTTTTCAAGATGAACATGAGGATGGGCAACAATTTGTGGCCCTATTTTTATTTTCAATTTACAAAAGCAATCTTGGACGTATACAATGTGTTTTTAATGTTATCTTGTGCAACATATATATATAACAGATTACTTAGTTATTTTATGTTCATGCAAACTCATATGGAAGCTAATTCATTAAAATCTCCCTCATTTGTGCACGATCTGTTGTCAGTTCTTTTAAATCTACTCAGTATCTTGCTCACCTATTATTTAGCAACATCTTCAAAATATTCCACTAGTTTCTCAATGACAGGCTTTCTGTTTGTGACTCTAATTTTGCCATTCGTCTTAGCTGACAACACTGCACTGAGTCCCTCCTCTCCTTCCCTAATGAATGCAAGTTGCAGATGTGAAAGCCGAAGTCCAGATGCAGCACTTTTTTCAGCCATTGCCTTTGAAATCACCTTCCTAATAATCAAAGTAGAATAGGTTTGCACATTCTCATGTTTCAACTGTAAAACTTGCATATGAGAAACAGCCCATTCAAAATCAAAACTGTGTTTGTAAATGTCTTCATTGTTCAATGCTACAAGTTCAGAGAGTGCAATACAATCTGCTAATGAATTGAGAGCATCAAATTTCTTTTTCAGTAATTCCTGAACTAGAAATTCTTCTTTGTGACACTTCAAATTGGGATATGCTGATCTGAAATGAGGAAGAGTGTCTATAAATCCAACAACAATTTCTTCAATGTCGGCAACCAGTCCACATTCATCCGCAACTCTCAAGAGATGGACAGAGTCAAATGATTTTACGTTATGACCAACTAAAACAACAGATGATTTAAGAAGTTTCAGCCAGTTAGCAAATTCTTTGAAAGCAATTTCTTTGGTGACAGTAACAACAGGTAATCCTTTGTGAAGAAGGGTATTCTCATGGACTGTTAATTTGGTGACATTTGAAGCGAAGACACTCATTGGTTTGGTTGGCAGAATGTATCGATTGAAAACATTTGTTTGATCAGCAACTGCACTTATTTGGCAAATCTCTGTGTTCCACTCAGATGAAGATGTCTCTAAATCAAAGAAAACCATCTTGCTGTCTGAAGATGTCACTGTTTTGGTCTCAGGTAAAGTAATGGGATCTGGTATTCTGGTCACATCCTGTTCATTAGAGATATCAATATTACTCTCATAAGTTGGACCCTCTCGAACTTCATGTTCTCGGTTGAATGTTGATCTGTTGTCAGCAAGTTGCAATCTTCTGCTTTTAAATGTCTTTGTTGCCGAGACAGACTTTCGCTTCATGGCCTCTCATTGCACGGCTTTGGCCCTTTTTACCAATGCCTTCCCAGGTGAAATCTGCTTGCTGTTATAGACTGAAAGGAGATAACCAGGTCCGATGTTCTTCTGTGAAACTGCTGCACCAAGGCGATAGTCAAAACTCTCTGAGAAGGAATAATGCCTGTTTTTCGGGGCTTTACTTGCGACAGTGTTGTTGAAAGATTCGTTTGATTTAGTAGATCCCAAAGGCGCCAGTCTATCAGCATTTAAGGCATGGACTTCAAAAACAGCTTGGAGATCAGCTTGAAAATCTTCACCTGTCAAACATTTCCCCCTCGGAAGAGATCTGTACTTGTAAGTTTCAGGGCATTTCATGTATCCACACCAGGTTTCCTTGCAATATTGATGATTTCCAAAGACATGGGGTGTTATGGATCTCAGTCCATCTCTAACTGCGTCCACATTGTTCTTGTTTTGGGCCAAGACATAAGAGTAGCATTTCTTTAGGTAAGAGATAACCTTTGTTGACAGCTTGCTGTGACGAGATTTCAGTTGGTAGAGACGATTTGTCAGTGATTTTTTAGCATGATTTATGTCACTCCATTTGACTATATCTGGATCAAATTCATTCCGTATGTGTGACAAAGTTGTTGAATCATCATCCATAACTATATACTTCACTGCTGATTGTTCACTGCATGTTTTAGAGAGAAGTTCAACTCCAACACTTGATTCCATTGCCTTAGCAGTTCCACTCCAGTTATATCTGCAATCATGCTGACGAGCAGTCACCTTATCTTTGTTGGCAGTTTCACAAATCCTGCAGCTACTTTTTCTGGAACCATAAGCAATAATGCTACCTGTGTTTGCCCCGATAAGACATGCATGACCTGACTTGCTATTATACACTCTACCGGAACTCCTCCTCTGCCATCCCATGTCATAGCTGACCGTCAGTTCAACAGGATCTCCAATATCTGCAACAGGATGTTAAATCATTAAATAATTTTAAAAAGTGCTGAGTGAAACATTTAGAAGGGATTATTTCATAGATAAAGGTTTTCTGTAAAAATATAAGTTTTACTTCAATTCAAACCACAAAACATAAACAAATCTAACATTCAATGAGTTTAAAAATAAAGAAGTCAAATTTCTTGTTTGGTTTTGTTTAGTTTCCATAACAGATAAATATTTGACAAGAAGAACAAGAAAAATTGACCCATGTAATTCTTTCTGATGAAGGATATCTTTCAAATCAATTTGAAATCTTATTCAATAAAACAATAGGACGCAAATCACAAATCATTATGATCTGATCAAGAAAACTCTTTTGAGACATACCAACATTGTCTTTTGTACGTGTCTGTTCAACTTCTTCCTCCAGGGAAGCACTGCAAGACTTTTTAGCGATATCTTCAATTACAGGCCCAATTTCTCTTTCTCGCCTCTTTAGGGTCTTGACTGTCATTGGAGGAATGTTCATCGCGGAAAGAAAGTTGAACACATGAGTCGGCCCTAGACCTGCATGAAGCATAGCTGGAAATGAAATAGTAGATTATGGAAATGAAGCTAATAAAATTAAGTTACAATTGTTTAACATTCACCTTTTTCTTTTTGAAATAGAACATGAAATTTTACTTTTATTTTACATAACAGTAAATCAAAGGCTGTGGACCTGTTTACAGCTATATTATAATATTTTGATTTAAGATACTTCAGGGGAAAAAAACAATTACAATTTACCAATCAGGAACAAATATTAAATAAAGGTTTACAACCCTTTTTTCCCCATTACTTCAATGCAGACATTATGTCACAGCTTTGAACATGCTTAGAATACATGCTAATAATGTGCAACTGAATCTACTGATTATCATATAGGGGGAGGGGATAAGAAAAGGGTAGTGACTGACAGGTGGAAATGATTGTAGACAGAAAGATATTACATAGAGGAAGAAAGATTAGCTATATAGTTGTGTGTGTAAAGTTAGCCACCACCAAAAAAGCTGCTAAATCTAAATAATACTTACCCTAAATATGCACTGCAAATAAATCATCAACACGATTAAAACATATCTGAAATATTTTTCTAATTGTTGAAAAACAAAGAGTTTATTACACAAATAAATTAAATATAATATATAACTGTTTGATAACAAATACACTTCAGATTTAGCAATAATAATAATTAATTTAATATTTAGGAATTAAATTAAATTAAATTAAATTTAAATTAATTTTATTTACACATATAAACATAATAATATTTTAAATCATATTTATTACCTGCTGCTGTTTTTGTGTTGACATCGTAAACTGGCAACCCCCGATTTCCATCAGATTCTCGGTGAAATTTTCCAGTAGGAACTGTGTTTAGGACCCCGCATTTACATTCAATATAAAGTAAACTAGCAAGTCCAAATCGGGTTTCAGATTTTGTATTTTGAATAAGCAAGTCCCCGCCACAATCTTGACATATTAGACCTTTGATGAGAGCGTCAAATTCCACTATGCGCCTACCCTCGAAAATAGATGACACATTCTCCGTAGTTGTTTCGTTTTCGTGTTTATCTTCATCAGCCGAGATTTCCTCGGCCAGTAATGTTTCTTCGGAGTCATGGAAGCGTTTCATTTTTATCTTATGATGATTTTATCTTATCAAGCCTTTTTCTTACTTTACAATTTATGAAATAGCCCTTCGGTGATCGTAGCTTGGCGGCAGACATTTTGATCAGGGGAGAGAAGCGCGGACGGAAGTATAATTAACAGTAAGACAAAGGGGGGTAACCCATGATATTGTACGCGCTATTACATGTCCTATCCGGTATGCGCATAAACAAAGGTATCCAACCTCCTTAAGTTAGTACGTTCGTGGAGGCGTATTGCGATTCGCATAACGCACTGAACTCTCGTAAAATTGTAACTTTAGATTTTCCTGATCGTTCACAATTTATAACGTTACTTATTTTGGTCATATTTCTGTATCTGATATTCAAATATGTCGGGCTTTGAACTAAATTTCACTGTCTCTAATTCCAATTTTCTACAATCTCCCACTGATAAACGCCTTACTGTAGTCGAGTTTCAAATTAAAAAGAATGGTCGGATCGAGGTATTAACTTTGGTTTGAACTCTTGTGATATTTGATTTTGAAAAAAGCACTATCTAAGCAAACGTATGTCACACGGGTTCTTCAGAGGATGTTTGTGCCTTAAATGTTGACAAATAATGAATATTCTGTTTATGAATAGCATCTAAATCATCATCAACATTTTGAATTTTGTTGTAAGGGATGAAAGCAACTTGAAATAAGCAATAAAAGTGTCGTTTTTCATCTCTTTTTAAAACTATTTTAGTTTTGCAACTGTGCCTTTAATATCATTAATTTATGTTCATCTGCCAATAATGAAATTTTATAAGTTAATTTGTAGTCAAACTTTTATCTAAATAGACATCGACATCAAACGCTCCGTCTCCGTTAGAAGTAAAATGAACAACGATGTTGATAGCGATCTTCTATTATTGGTAATAATCCTTGACATTACTTAATTAGGTTAACATCTATCACGCTCCGTGTCATTGGTGTCATGACACAGCAGATATTCGGACTTCAAATGAATTTACGACCACTTTATTTGGCAGAATTACTTCTGTCTATTTGTTTACGCTGGAGAGATACAAAATGAGGTCAATTGGCTCTAGTGGTCACACTATCTGTACTCAAATATTAAGAATCAATCCAAATTCACAAGATATTTCCGTGTTGCAGATGGATACACCTTCTTAATGATCTCCACCGTTCCTTAAGTATGAATTTCAGATTTACAACTTCTTCTATTGGTTTTCAATTTATAGGAATGTCATGTGAATTGAATTAGTGTACACAGAACAATGATGTCCCAATGGAGCAATATTTCAGCCATAAGCGAGTGCGTTGGGGTTTAACAGCACCTAATTAACCATTCCCTCCCAACCGAGGTAGCTCCTTCAGATATTCCTAAACAACCTCAGTCTTTATTCGAAGGTCCCAGGTCTTCCGGCGCAATATTGCAACCGGCCCAAAGTGCAAATCCCTGGCAATAGTTCAGCAAAAGAAAACACCGAATGCATGATTAGCATCCAATCAGCGTTCTACATTTCTTGATCAAGAAACCTTCGTTTTAAGACAGAGGTTATATAGGAATTTATGACGAAGCTATCTCTCATAAGCCGTTGCTAGGACGTCTAGTTTGTATTATGAAACACTCCGAAGTATTGACGTCTGATGTAAAATACAAGAACCTCAAATAACTACATATAGCTGTATCAATATGAAAATAATATCAGTAACAAAAACAACCTTTTCCACTGGTACCGCCTACGCAAGCAACTTAATTGAGATCACTTTCATCTTTGAAAACTGATGTATCTTGCAAAGGGTTGGCTTGAGAACCTTGACTCTAAAATCCAACATCAAAGGGAACGATAGTTAAAAAAACCTACCTAGGACCTTTTTGGAAAATAATCCGTGGAGATAAACGGTTGAAAAAACAGTTGTAAATCTTTTGAATAAAGATTTTAAGTCGGATTTGCCAGGTTTTTTAGTTTATCATTTTCACTTACTTGTTCAAAGCATTTTGTAGCGGAGATCGCATTTTTGGTATGGTGAACTGTTTATGAACGTTACTATATCTATAAAAAAAAATCGAACATGTTTGCAAGAGGAAATGAACATGTGTAATACGTTCAAAGGATGTTTTACAGCTTATCATCGAATGGTCACAGGCTTGTCATGCGTTATTATATCATACACAGCGTTAAGGTTTTCCTTCGTAGTGACAACAGAGGGACGGCCAGGGTCGTCGGTGCTAAATACTCTACCCCTAGTAAACTGAACACAACACTTTCTAACGCAGAAACATTTTGGAGCAGAGTCACCCAATTGTTGTGACCTGAATTTCTTTGGACTGTATTTTGTCAAGCGCAAACAATTCATTATAGCTCTGCATACAGTTCTGGCCATGTTGGTAGACAATGTGGGGATGCCATTAACTTAAGTATATGCAGAGATTTGTCTCGAGATTTTCATACCATTTACACTCAATTTGAATGTTCTTCATAAATTCGGTTTCGGACACCTGGACCTCCTTTCACAAATCCCTTAGGTGATCGTAAGTCCTTAAGACAATGTCCTTAGTGCAATGTAGAAGAATGGGAGTTAACCTAAGTAAAGGTTACTTTGTGGAGGACACCCCTGGTATTTAGGTGTTTACTTAAGTTCGACTTACTCAACCATCTTTCTGTCAAAACTTTTCGGATGAAGAAAGCCACATTCTAAGCCACATTTGGAAATGATTTGTAAAACACAAGGGACCAAACTGTAAACATTAAATTTTCCACATTTTCTCTCATTTTAATTATGTTTATTTCCTCACGTGAACTATTGTTTTTGTTTTCTTGATACATAGTAATAGCGTTGTATTTTGTCTTTACATTCACAGAAACAATATATTGTTTTTCATTTTAAATGACAACACGTATAAAAGGTTGTAGCAACGCTTAATCTCATTAATGATAAATATCGAGAAAACCTTAGAAATACACAGAGACAGGCTCCTTTTACACTTTATTCAATCTTAAAATAACACCAGTGCCTTCAATGTCCTTAAATCTAGTAAATCAATAAATCAGCGATGTATGTTTTTTTGTAGAGATCAAAGACTTGAATTGTAGTTTCTTACAGTTATTTTTACTTTGTGATTCACTTTCTGTTTAATTGGTTATGAAAATGTTCTTCAAAAATATAAATAAGCTCTTTGATGCACATATTCAAAGAGCTACTTTGATGTTACGTGTAGACCTTTTCTCACTTTGATGGGTTTACCTTGTAAAAATAGAAAGAATGTGTGGATGTCATGGAGAAATGTTAAAACACAAAAGCATATATATAATTATATGTATGAAATTTGTACTTGTAAATGTTAAAAAAAACTGGATATTTTTGCCATTTTATCAAGTGTCTCATATAGATGAAAAATGATTGAATGTGAACGACATCAGAGATTGGCTACATTTATAAAGCATGGTCACAAAGCACAAAATATTCCCTAATATCTATCATGGAAAATTCCTGGTATCGCATACATCGAGATAGTCATGGCTATGTACATCATGTACTTTTAGAGGAGCATGGAGCAGAATATCTTGAACTCACAGTCCTTTCATTTCGGTGCTTTCAATATTGCAGTGGTAATTGACTACCTGTGTAAATAGCGATACGAGTAATTTGCCCATATGGATATCAGGCTTTATTACATATTTTCCGGTAAAATACCGGGATCTATCAGTAAAAAAATTTGCTTTGACGTAATGACACGCTTTGATTTCCATAAAAATAAAAATATCAAATCATGAATGAATGGAAAATGTGTCTTTTCTTGACAAATACCATGTTTTCTCATCTTGTGAGGTTGATAAGTTATATATCATCACTCAAGCCTGAGCCAATCGTGATTATAAATATTTTCCGCCTGATCTTCCAATACCAAACTTTTAAGGATTGCGTCAAATGGAATAATTTCATTGGTCATTCATGATAAAAACGGGGAGAAATTTTAAGACCTATTTTTTCTATATACATCAGAACGTCTTTTGGTTCCATGATGTTTGGCTATATCTTTCAAAATCAATTTTCTGTTTAACTTTGGAATGAGTACAAATACATTTTGCACATAATGACCGTGGAATTCTTTTCAACTTGTGGTCACTACTCAAAGCCAATTTCCTCGTGACAGTACTTTCAGAATAGTCTTGAGATACGTTTCAAAATGGCAAATGGATTCGAAGCTGAATTCTGTGACATTTTAAAGATCGACTGAAATGACCCATGGCAACTTTCGTGATTCATAAAATACGTATTCTAATTTGCCAGTAACTTGAGTTTAAATTTTCGAAATCGGCCTATAAACAACTTTAATACGGCTTTTTCCAATCACCAGCTAATTAGCACCAGTGAACAGAACTGAACTGGCCTGTGGTCAGTTAAGGCTGGTCCAGCCGCGTGTCCTGCCGCGTGACGTGTTAGTCGGCGGTAGTATAACCTCCTTAATGAAAAAACAACAGGAAATCTCAAATTCTAAACAACTGTTTAAACATATCTAAAGTCATCCAAGCAATTCAAACCTCCGATGAATTGATGTTAAATATATCTTTAATTATTTGTATTGTTCCAAGCGAAAGCCAGTGTTTAAATGTGATGCTATGTGCACTATCACATAGCATGTGTACATCAATTACGACGTCTGCCAAATGTTGTCACAACAATCAGACTGGTTTAAATAGTCTTATTTTTTATGACACACAGGTGGCCGTTATATAATCCTATCGTTCAATTTCAATTCTTGATTTAATGGTCTCTAATTATACCTTTTGAATTTTAACGTCTTAACCCACCAAGCGGAATATATGTCCTGTCATAATGGCGTAATCTTGGCATTCGACTGCTACTTAGTTTATTGTCACGGCGTCCAGTCATTTTGAACCAATGAACTTATAGAATATATATTCAACCAATAAATTAAGAAAAGGAGATTTGGCTCATGCACTTCTACGGACGATGACACACATTTAAAAAAAGTACATCGTGAATAACGGGTACCAACATTCTTTAGGATTACATAGGATGTTTCTAAAGCTTGCGCCAAGTATGTTTTCATGTCATTGATTGTTAAATTCGAAGACAGAGATATTGCAACACGGTGTGAGATGTTATACTAGCTAACAATATAAATACGTTAGTTTAATACAAACGAATCATCCACTAAGTACTAAGTTGTCATAAAGTGAAGTGAAACAAAATTATTTTTTCTACAGTAAATATTAAACAAGTTTTTACATTCTCTCCCGTTTATTACAAAAACCTTCATTTTTTTCGAGACAATTTAGAACTTCATATCGATAATAAATGTTGTAACACTACGTGATATCACATAGTAATGGATCTCTCACCGACCAAGTTCTTAACCTTTTTGATATAAACCCACCCAAGAAAACCGCGTCCAAGGATTGTCACAGTCCAATCAAAATGGATTTGACGACTAAGAGGGAAAGTTGATATCATGAAGCAGTTACATATCGTATTTTGGAATTCTTTCGGTCATGCTATTGCCTCTATTTTGCTGTTGAATTAACTTAAAAATACAGAGAAAATCAAAGGGCTGGACTTTCAGCTGACGACTAGCACGTCACACACTGGGCGTGGCTTCGAGTCATGCTTCGGTGATTTTGTCTAAGCGTTCGCCAGGCTCATTAGGCGGCTATCCAAAACAGGGGTATAAAAGGTCTCCTAGTAGTCGAATTAAAGCGTATATTTTCTCATTTTTTGGCTCTATTGATTCTTATAAGTAAAGCGACTACAGATAATAATTTGTAATAATCACAATTATGCGTTACGTCTCCTCTTTAAGTGTACTAGCTTTTCAAACATTTTGAAATGATTGAATGCCGAAGCTTAGAAACTTTATTCAACAAACTTTTATTCCACGTACTACAAAAGCATTGTTTTTCTGTGCATTTCCAAATAGAAATGATAATCATAAAATCTATGAATGTGATCCTATCTATTTTACTCAGATTCATATTGCAAAAATAACTGAATATAAATATCGATTTACTGCCATGATTATGGAATTACACAGATATGTCTTCTCCAATATGTCAAGATGTTATTAAATGGTGTGAATAAGAAGATTAAGTTTCAAAATAAAACATTGTTCGTCGTTCAAATTTTTGGTTTATAGTAATTTATTGATTCCTAGGGAACTAAAGTATTATTTACATTTTTATAATTGGATTTTCCCTAATAGAAAATATTTGATAAAAGTAATTGTCACTCACCTTACAGGCACTAGCGCACATCAAAATTTCGTAAATACAAACAATGCACAAATATTTAAGAAAACCATTCTACAAATATTGAAATTTTAATTTTTCAGTTGGAATCCATAGTGTTTGAGATACAGCTGGATAATTCCAATCGGCAAAAGAACTTTTAAACCCAATCAATTTTTAAAAACCAACAACACATTTCATTATACAAATTTAAATGAGCATTAACAATCCCAGGGAGGAAAAGCTATAGGAAATAATATATATTATTATATAATGTGAAGCCATTAAATTGAAATGTTGGCGGTGTAATGGTACATTAAAACATTTTAACAAAGGTAGGTAATAAGATTTTCATTTATCTTTATATACACATTCTTAAAAATAATTGTTGATATAGTTACAATAGGTATAATATCGTATATCATATGTAATTGTGAATCCATATCATAGTAAGATTCCTTGATATGAGCAAATGAATGACCTTCTTCCATTGGTTGCCTATGAGTGGAGCTGCGTGAATTGAATATCTCTTTCTGATTTAAGAGCGAATGTTATAGACCACAAGAGAAAGTAGGTCACGTAAATGTGGAAATAATACTTTCCTAGAAATACATAGCAATACCGAACCTTTTGTAAACGTCTTATTGTCAATGTTCCTTTTTTAAACGAGTCAATGTCCTTGAATCACCCATTAAAGATTGATTAATATATTCACAATACGGTAAAGTCCTGTTAATTTTAACTCGGAATATTAAATTTTATGACGTATTTGATCGGACCGTTGTCAAGTCATCTAATAAACAATCGTTTAAAAACCACCATTTCTAACTTATTTCTTAAAAGAGTCAACTCGTCGATTCAACGTTGATTTTTTCAAATTTGATGTCAATAAGATATAATTGCAGATTAAATAAAACACAAGTTCACACATTATACACTCTGCGTTTATTAAACACCAATACGTTTGTTTTTTCAAAGTTTTTCTTTCCCCCAAAAAAATTTTTTTTTTCAAATGAGAGATTACTCTGTAGTAAGGTCATACAGAAGGATGTTTAACTATGACCCGTTGGGTGACCTTAGCATATGACGATATTTGAGTTATTCTAAAATATAGGCCAGCATTGTAATACTTTGTTCGTAACATATTTGCATCTTTGCTAGATGACATCTATTGACATCAATAAAACACACAAAATTTGAATTACCTGCACACCAGCAAGTAAGGTAAATGAAGCACAATATTTTATTGATATTAAACTTCTTTTATTAACATTTACTTTAATATATTGCAACGGTAAAAGGAGCTATACCGAAACGTGGCAAATCTATTAATAAAGAAGTTGAATATCCATAAAATCTTGTGCTTCATTACCACAACTTCTAGAATGCCACTAAAAGATTTCAAATAATTAAAAAATATAAAAGTGTCTATGCTATTTAATCAAATTCACATTACCATGTATCACGTGCAGATTGTATGGATGATGTAAGATACATTAATCATTTAGAAATTATATATTCAAATTTGCATAATTTGAGAAATAGACATACATCACAAATTCTCTATTAAGGTTTTAATGTAGCTGATCAAAACAAGACTTTTAACGTATAAATTATAACTTGTAAAATGACAAAGAAAACACAAACCAGTATTGCACATTAAAGTTCCGAAATTTGCTGTCAATTTTAAAACCAAAATCTTCAGCTAAAACGAATGAAGAATCACACTTCCACTGAAACAAATTTACCTAATATTTGACCGAGTAAGAAATGTGAAAACAAAGTTTGGATTGGATAATATACACGTTGGATGTCACTGAAAGATCAATTTTGAAGGAAATTTACCTATAATTTCTCAGACATCTTTAAACGCATAACATACATAATATGTTTCAGCATTTGATACATTCATATACTAGTATGTTTGCAAAAATCTTTTTGGCTATACAGCATATTGCACATTTGAGAGTGGGTTACCTTATATGACTTAACCATTATCATCTTTACAAATATCTTTGCAGTGCAGACGGTGGCCTTTATAAATTTCACTCACTGTTCCAAAATAGCTTCTTCAGGACCTCTCTGTTGCTTCAAGCAATTTACCCTTTCGTAGAAACGGTGATTTATCTGAGATATGCCAGACGTTTTAATAGACTATTCTTAGAGACTTTTAGATAAATGACATTCGTCTTTTGGTTGTTAGTGTCATTCACCTGCATTCACATGAAAACTTTTTCATTTGTGATGATTGATAAAAAAAAACATATTTCGGAAAAAAAGTAGTGATTCTGCTTATCCAATAAGCTTTCATGAATATATGATAATTTTATAATGATTAACTTTAATAATATAACATAATTTCGTTTAGAATTCCGAAATAATAGAAATCGATCTAAATGACCTCTATGTCATCAATATTACATTTTGATTCTGGGCAAAGCTGATAACAGTAACTTTACTTCGTCACAGGATACCTTAATAATGAAATCTGCTAAAAAGGTGAAGTCGCTTATTTGTAAAAGAGAAAAAAAGCAAGTAAGTGCATTCAAATATGTGATATCGCCATTTTGATAGTTTTAAGATGTATAGTTAAGGCATCATTATTCATTATTAACACAAAAAGCTAATATTAGTTAAGATGTTAGAAAAACAATATTACAGCTAGGAAAGATAAATATTATGA
Source organism: Phorcus lineatus (assembly GCA_921293015.1). Taxonomy (NCBI): domain Eukaryota; kingdom Metazoa; phylum Mollusca; class Gastropoda; order Trochida; family Trochidae; genus Phorcus; species Phorcus lineatus. Next base: position 22,128,424 of record OV121096.1, on the reverse strand, counting down.
ATGCTACTCGACTCCAACTTTAGCTAGAACCAGTCGACCTCATCCAGTTTACGTAAAGGAGATGGCCACAAGGTGGACACAATATATTTAAATTAAAGAATCTGAAAGAAGATCCAATATAATTACCACGTGATATCAAAAGGAAATACTAAAATCTGAGAAATTGAACAATTTACCAAAAAGATTTGATGGTTTACGTACTCTTAATGTTTTTTCATCAAGGTTGGACATACAGCTATCTATATTTCATCCTAATCACAGTAAGGCTGATAAGTATTTTTTTGAAAATGGAGTAACTTTTAACAGTCAAAATTTTTTTTGTTAACACAAAATGTTGCTCATGCAGTCATTATTTAAAGGCATATTTCTTTGAATGAAAATAAATATTTCGGCATGTTCGGTAATTGTTTTACAATAATAAAGGTTGTGATTTGTGATATACTTTCTGGAAATCGTATTCTATTGTTTAATGATTTTAAATTTTTTTCCATTTATTGATAATAATAAAAACAAGTGAAGCACAAAAAACATTCTACGTTTTCAGTCCACAGAAGCTGAATGTGATATGATAATATAAGATGCCGAAGATCGCTCAAAATGTTTGAAATAATTTGCTAATGAATAACTGGCTACATTTGCTTAAACATTACCACTTCAACACTGAATTTTCCTATGTATTATTTGGTTGCATATTTGCCACCAGACATGAACTAATCAGTACCATCTATTGGCATGCAGCACTTGGCAGACCATTGAACTGTTCTGTACCAAATCATCGTTCATTGATGTGCCTTTGTGTCAATTTCAAACGTCTGAGTGGTCTACGAGGATAATGTAAAGCGGCATTGAGCCGATTCCTGACAGTTGAAAAAGATGCCTGTCAGTAGCTAAATTAAGTACATGTGCACTTGCGAAGAGGCTGTGTATTGCCATAACGCTCTGAACTCTCGTAATTTTGTAACTTTAGATCTCCCTGATCGTTCACAATTTATGACGTAACTTTAGATCTCCCTGATCGTTCACAATTTATGACGTCACTTAATTTGGTCACATTTCTGTATCTTAAATTCGAATGTATCTGGCTTTAGCACTATGCTGTCTTACTTTCCAAATATTAATCTCTGAGTCGTATCTGATCTGTGCCTTCCCGTAGTCGAATTTCAAATGAAAATCTAATGGTCTGATCGAGGTATTAAATTCAGGGTTGAACTCCGTGTGATAATGCAAAATGCGTTAATCAAGCATACCTTCAGTCACACGTGGTTGTCAGATGATTTTCATGCGTAACATTTTGAGAAGTGATGAATATTGTGTTTATGAATATTATGTACTTTTTCAATATAAGTTTTAAAATTTAAGCAACTTAAAATGAATGGCTCAAAAAGTATACTTATCATTGTTATGAGTATAATTTTAACTGATATTTTTTTTAAATTGTAATTTATGCAACCTATGTTTACTGTGACTTTCATATTGATGATTATAGAGTTTCTAAATTGGAAGTTAATAACTAAAATTGGATCTAAATCGACATCATCTTCAAACCTTCAGACCCGGTTATAAATAATTGACCAGTTAAATGTATTACAATGTCAAAGGCATTCTATAATCACAATTGGTTAGAAACCTTGACATTACTTAATTAGGTTCACATCAATCACTTACCGTGCTGTTAATGTCATAGATGTGATCTTCAAAACAAGTCACTTTTCGTGGAAGTTCACAGGAAGGATACAAAATAAGGTTAATTGACTCTCTTCCTCAATCCACAAATTAACGTCAAACTAGAGAAGAATTTAAATTGAAATTTCCTCTGATATGAGAATTCACCTATTGATCTATTGACCGTATATTTGGTACATAACTTACATATATGATTATCTTCAGAGGTCCAAAATTACTGCTTGATTTCGAGGCATTGCAGCACGTTTTTGCTTAATTTATTTGTTTAAATATCTCCATCAAATATTAAGCTATTTAACACATATCTGTTCATATGGTAAAACATATCATCACGGTTAAAGCTTCATCACAGAATAATGAGCCTGGTACATGTCCATCCGCTCAGCTACTTCCTTATACCCTGATCTGTTTCAAGCCAAAAGCCCGTACCTCTAGCTATCTAACCAGTCAATTAGACGACTCGCATCCAGCAACAGCGGCACAACCCTGATTGAAAACTCCGTTGAGTTCAAGATCGCAGTTTCAAGCTCCTTGCATAACATTTCTTTGGCTGAAAAATAACAGGTGAACTAAGCAACGAATATCAATTAGTAATTTCAAATACTAGTGAGGATATATCTACGGTAGCTGTAAGGCGATGTTAATCATCAGACTTTCCGATCGAATTAATGGTTCGTTGAGAGTTTAGCAAAAGTGAGGAATTTAACGATAATATATACAGATCTATAATAAATAATTGAAAATGCGTTGTGTATCATTTTAGATTAAACCAACAAGTGGAACGAGGTCGAAATTTCGAGTGACTCTGACATAAACATGGATGTCCTAAATCCTATTAATTTAGGAGTGAGTGAGTGAGTTGGGGTTTAACGTGCTTTGACCAATATTTCAGTTATTAAACACGTGGATGACAACCATCCAAAGGAGAGTGGACAGAGAAGGGAGAAAGGGATCGACAGGATGAGGAAAAAGACGGAAAGAAAGGCATAGTGAGAGATAGAAAGCAGGCTTTTGAAGGACTCAAATTTGGTCTGGCTTCTACCCGTCGACCTGTCCAGCTTGGGTGTCCCTACCAGGAGCATTTAAGCTCCGGCTGGCATAACTCTCGGGGTCTTTGAAGCACGCAAACCACCACACCACGATAAGGTATCGAGTCCAGTGGTGGCATTAATTTAGGAAGGGAACATTGTAAGTTATAACAATCCGTCAAAGGTGACCAAGGAATACAGTAGCCCCGTCTAGTTGCAAATAACCCACCAAAGGACTATTATATTCCTACACCCATAATGGAATTTTATACTGTATGTATCAAACCGAATGTTTTAATTGAATGCACTAAAGATAGAACTTAATTGTACGAAGTCTTTTTGGAGAGAAAAATAATAACATGTAACATCAAGACGCTCACTCTGCATTTTTTTACTTGTCATGGCTGGGTATATTACTTATCACTTCGCCAAATAGGGAGATATCAATAGTTACGTGGAGATTCTAACATGATATGATAATATATATACTATACATACTGTTGATAACTGATATATGTCAATGTCCTCTGTACTAGTACAAGAATCACGGATACCCATTTGCCAAACTTCCAGTAAATTGAATTTGATATTAGGAACAGGTTATTTATGACTTCTCTGCCAAACCAAAACCTTCTGTATAGCAAGGGATGATATTTGAAACGTTTGTTTAGTTGCATTTCCACTGAATGTGACTAATACGTTTAATTTGACTCACCCAAGTGCAAATGCGGTCGATAGGCTGTTACCACTTGACATGTGTGGTCATCAATCATATATCATCAAAAGGGGGTGTTGAATCAGTGCTGTTCAGGATAATTAAATTAGTTATTCAAAATAAAGTGCCAATTCTGTAAACCATCACACTTTGATATATATCAACACTCGTTAGAGGATATTAATGTCAGGAATCTTCTAAAGACACTCCGTGTAACCGATCTACTATATTGAAATTTTGAAAACTTATCGGACAAATATTTATTTTGGATTAAAACATTACCTACAGGATACCTTTTCCTTGATTAAAGTATCATTCTTAAAAAAATCCCCAATCAAACTAGTATAACGAAAGGAACTTCTTTGGATCTTTAATCAAGAAATATGCAAGTCAAGTATTTGCTGAATGAAGATCAACCAATGAGATGGACCCTCAACAGAGCAAAAGGAAATACTCAAAAAAGGTCGGCACCAAGGAATATAGAATTAGGTCAGCACAAGAAATAAAGAATTAGGTACATTTATATCCGGTTACGAAGTGAATGTCATCGTAAATGTCTATTAAGCGCTTTTTTATGGCAGTTTCAGCTTAAAACTCCCAAAGGGAGAGAACTGGAAATTAAAAAGATATTGTCCCGACAAAAATGTACCAACTACATAGAACCAAGAGCATAATCTTGAGCGTTTCAATTGTATACTCTAAACCAATAAAAAAACTTGATTTTCTAATACATGTCTGTAAAAATGTGTGCTATAAATGACTTAAGAAATTCTTATAGAACAAGTGTTTCTCAGGTTCCTGATTGAGAGTCTCTCCATAAGAAAGATTAATCTATGATTTATGCATGATATACTATCGATTTCTGGTATGTTGTCTGGATGTATGGACTTTTCTTGACATTTATGGTGATAAACTAGTTTCCACACCATAATATTTATATCATCCAACATAAATAGAAATATGTTCATAATTGCATTGGGGAATTGTGACATTTTATTATTAATTTATTTTATTAATAATTTTATTATCTATAATATTAAGTTGTACTGATCATTTATGTTAAAATGTAAAATGCCACTATAACCTCACAGAGTATTATAATTTCTTAGTTTTCATATAAATGATACATTGCGTTGAGAACCTCTCCCAAACGCCCATAAACGTGAGATAAGCATATGTCAAACGGTTAAATGGTAAATAGATATTGTATGTCAAAACTTCCTTCCTCTAAAGATTTTTTTTTTATAAATTATCAAATTGTTATCTGCCATCATATATACGCCCGATTAGCAGAGAAAATATTCCCTATTCAACACCGATGAAAAGAATTACAGGCTGTTAAAGTAGTTCTGACAGATTCGTCACTCCCCCCAGACAAACTCGAATGGCAACAGATAGAAAAAGAGCAACAGATAGACTAAAGAGAAACAGATAGACAAAAGAGCGTCAAACAAAAGTGTCAAAGAGGGCTTTAAGCAGTAACGACTGCTTCAGAAGTAAGGTTCTTGCGATGACGTCATAAGCTATGTGTTTCCTTGGAACCACTTTTTAAGCAGACGGCTTTGTGCACGTGAAATCCGAATCAGACTGCCTATACAGAGGCATGACGCTGACATTCGAAAATATTGTAAACCTGTCTAGGGTGAGTATGTTGCCTTATTACAGCCATGAAAAAGGCACAGAATTAACTTCTTCCAATGAAAGCAGGTTGAAAATGAAGAGCTGATTGTCTGGCGGGATCTGAAAGGATTTATATTCAGGAATGATGGAGTAGACGGAGGTATGGGAAGATATTTTCATAACAGGAAAACAAACGTTGTTATCGGTATATTAACCCAATTCCACAGTTCTTTTTAAGTATGAATCCTTAACTTGTTGCAACAGAACATTGCTTCTCCAATAACAGTTGTAATCTGAAAGAGACAGCTCTAGCCAAAAAATATTGGTGCAGTGCTTTGGCCAGTTTTATCTCCTATTATATCACCTTAAGAGCACCAACGAAACAAATTCAATGTCGCAGTCAACCGCTTCAAACACTTCTGTTAATTTTCTTATTTAGATCCTGTAGAAAAAATAGCATCGGATACTTGATCATATAATCGATATATTGTGCGATACTTAAAACGTTGCTGCAATTGGATACCTTTTAAGCTGTGCTGTGGCTCAACATTTGTGGCCGAAAACCGGACAATAAACCCTGCTGTGCTAACGCTTCCCATAACATGTAAATTCATGCGCAATAAGCCTTAAGTATCAATATCAAACATCATATATCATTGTCCTTTTATTTTACAGAGAGGGAAATTGTGAATTATCATTTACAAACATCGAAGTTACCCTTGTAAAAAAACAAATTTCTTAGGATAAAATCTTTATACATACTGAACTGTTCTGTAATTATCAATTAGGAGGATAGGGACAAGTGATTTTAAAAAAATAGACACAAACAAATTTGTTTGATGTAACCCCCATTTATTCTAATTACTGGCACAAAAACAGTCTTAATGCATTTGAAAAGAAGATTTTTCGAAAGAAATTTCCGTTTTTTTCAGAAAATCAATTGACAAATCTGGAACACAGAATATGAAATCAAGAAAATGGTGGTTCCAAACTTTCTTTAAGTTGTATATATATATAAATATATTATAGTTCAATTGTCTGTCTGTCAAATTAAACAGAATTGAAGACACTAAACATAAAATTAAATTACAAACATTAGACTTAACCGATGCCTGAAACTTGATTTTAAGTTCCAAACGTCTGTTAGATCACAATTGTATTACATTAGATCTTCTTATACAAATGCACTCAGACATTTATAAGTGGTTACACAAAATTTACGTTGTATTTGTAGATCTGGAAGACACAACATCAATATTAATCACGTAAATAGGTCTTAGCGCTGTAATTATTCCCTTAGTATGTCAGGGGCACAGTTTCTCAAGTAACTATATCCATCATTCATTTGGAATTTGTGTACATCCTTTCTCATTACTGAATAATGAACTAGTACAACTATAATTACTACTTTTAATGCTTATAAAAACAAAGTTGTTAAGAAGGGATAGCAACATGTACAAATAGCAGTATATTCAGTGGACTTATCAAAGTTGCTATCTAGAAAATCTTTCTTTCTCGTGTTCTCATTATTCCCAATAGGAACTACAAAAATAATATTGATTTTAAAAATAAAGTTTTGACACTTTTGGTCCTGATTTATGTTATTCCACAATAACTGGTTAGAAATACATAAAATAGTGAAATATTTGCAATTAATGCTAAGTTACGTGTATTACAATTTTATTAAAAGTGAGACAACATGATATTACACCAGCCTGTTCTGTTGGTTTTCATTTGACAGCAATTCAATATGACATAATTTTGAGTGAATTTGTCAAATTAATTTACACATATATCAACGATGCCCAACTTGGACAATATTAAAGTCATAAGCTGCGTGCTATTAATCTTTGAACGAACAACACCTAAGGTAAACCAAAAATTCTTTAAAAATTTTACTGTCACAGTGAGCAAGAAAAATAATATTTTGTAGATTGCTAGGACGTTTGGGTTATGAAGTATAAAAATTGATGTTGACTGATCTACAATGTAAGAAACAGGGTAAAAAAAAAGGTTCATAAAACAAAACGTAAATAACTTTAAATACGTGACAAAAACATCTATTTCATATGTGCTTCCTACGCATGTATCACCATACATATAGTATGTAGCTTTGAACTGAATGGTGAAATAAACATTTATTGAGATCGCTTTTATCTTTGAACAATTAGATATACTTTCAAAGGGTTGTCAAGAGAACCATGCTTCCAAAAGTCAACATCAAAGTGACTAATAGTTAAATACACGTTCACCCCAGATATTTATGGAAAATAATATTTTGACATCAAAGAGAAAAAAACATTTGTAATTCTTCTAAAATAAGAACCGTTTTGGTCTACGCCTCGGAGACCCACGATTCAAACAGGAGGTTTATTGAGCGATACACCCACGTGTTAAATAACTGAAATATTGCTGAAAGCACGTTAAACCCCAACTAACTCACTCACTCACATAATATTATCGAAATATGAAAATTTGTAATCATCCAATTGGATCCGATTAGAATATTTTGTTGTGCCAGAATTGTTTTAGGCATATCACATATTTTCATCTTGTTTATGTAGTGTAAATAAAAACCTTTACAAAAATATTGTCTGTAATGTATTCTGCTAAGAAAGGGTGAAAATATTCCAAATTAATGGTTTCACATAGGAATTTATGAACAGTTTCACAAACAAGTTCCGCAGCTGTTGTCTTAGTAAACGAGTATATCCATACGGACATGTACGATGTAAACTTTATTTTGCGGAGGTAACTAAAGTTAGAAGTTTTCTTGATGATATATTGATTTTAATTAAGTGTGACAGCACATATAGAAGGTTGTAGCAACGCCAAAATTGTATAGACGAGGACTTTGTGAGTAATACGTAGAAACGGGCACATCTTTACATCGTATTTAAACTAAAAATAACACTTTTTCCTTCGAAGTCCTTAAGATCAAAGAATTGAAATGTAGTTTCTTACAGTTATTTTTACTTTGTAATTCCTTTTCTGTTATAATTGGTTATGAAAATGTACTTCGAAAATGGGAAAAAGCTCTTTGATGCACAGATTGAAAATAGCTACTCTGATGTTTTATCTCGTGTAAACCTTCCATCACTTCGGCTTGTTTACCATGTAAAAATTTTCATGAATGTGTGGACCTCATGACAAAATCATAAACACAAAAGTACTGCAAACTGAGGATTTTGACACAAGCAGCTACCTTATAAAACAATATTGCTTTTGAAAAGGGTGAGTGAGTGAGTGAGTTGGGGTTTAACGTGCTTTGAACAATATTTCAGTTATTAAACACGTGGATGACAACCATCCAAAAGGGAGTGGACAGACAAAGGAGAAAGGACTCAAATTTAGTCTGGCTTCTACCCGTCGACCTGTCCAGCTTGGGTGTCCCTACCAGGAGCATGAAAGCTCAAGCTGGCATAGCTCTTAGGGTCTCTGAAGCACGCAAACCACCACACCACGTTGAGGTATTGAGTCCAGTGGTGGTGCTTTTGAAAAGGTTAATTGTTAATGTTTCAGAGAACTGATATATGTTTACCATATTATTAAGTGTCTCATACAGATGTAAATTGAATGTGAACGACATCCGAGAATGGCTTCTTTCATATTACATTGTCACAAAAGCATATGCTATCACCTGAAATCTATCATGGAAAATTCCTAGTATCGCAGACATATATTTAGTCATGGCTCATTACAGTATTTACTTTAAGATGAGCGTGAAGCAGATTATTTTGAACACAACAGACCTTTCATGACGATGCTTCTGGGTATATGGCGATATGAGGCATTTGCTGTGATAGGTATCAGGGTTTATTACATGTTTGCCGGTGAAATACATAATGACACGCTAATGACGTCATATTGTTTCTCAGGTGACGGGGCTCTTCAAAGGTCCGCCTCAATCTAGTTGCGCTTTGATTTTCATGAAAAATACAAAAATCAAATCATAAATAAATACAAATATGTATTTTCTTGACAAATACCGAGTCTATTTAATCTTGTGAGGCTGTGTCACTTGTGATAAGATTTTTTTCAACCTCACTCGACGAGATAAACATGGTATTTGTCAAGAAAAGACAAATATCCTCTATATACAATATGCTTTGTGGATTCCAATAACAAACGTTGTAGGATAGCAACTAGCGGAATAACTCATTGGTTATTGATGGCAGAAATGCGCAAAGATTCTGAGGGCTCCTTTAAGATACAATTATATCAGAACATCTTTTGGTTCCCTGACATTTGTTTACTTCTCTCATAATGTAAGGACAATCTATCTCCGGAGTGAGCATAAATACATTATAACCATAGTGACCAACGCATCTCTTCAAACCCTTAATTATCAGTACTCAAACTGAGGTGTCCAATTTCTCATGGCAGTTATTTCAGGAAATTCATTTAGCTTTCTGTAGAAATTTTGTATGACAATTGATTGGGCGCCCAATTTCATATCATTTATTGTTGAATGCATTAGCTTTTCAAACATTTTGACTTAATTTATCTTCACACATTTGACTATTGAGGCTTAGGTTTTGTCAATAAAATATTTCCAAATCCTACAAATGCAATGTATTCTGTACATTTGAAATTGTAATTGATATTAAATCCATGAATATTATCCAATGTATTTTAATCAGATTCATACTTCAAAAAGGAGAGGATGATTATTGATTTTGTTGTTCTTACCGAGCTTTCTACGTCAAGTGTGACGGGGAGTTATTTATATTGAGATTAAGTTTCAAAATGAAACAACGTTGTTAGGATAATAGCTCATTGTTATGTTGTTTTAAAATGAAAGAATGATTAATCAATTGCAATTATTATATGGATATGCTTGATGTTATTTTTTTGTTATAAAACAGTTTATACTTAATCAAAGCCATAGCTTTAGTCACAAGGCAATGTTCAATGATACCAAAATAATTCGTTAAACCTTGACGTTAGAAAGATGGCATATCGACTGCAACTAACTTATCTCAATTTTGATTTGGCCACTTGCAGTACATTGTCTTGAGAGATGTTTTGATATTGTAACAAGCTTGTTCACCATTCCTATGCCGTTTTTATATGTTATTAAATGTTTATCCATCAAGTGATAATGTTATATTGAGGAACGATTGTTTTATTTCGCACATTTAATAAAAAACACGATTTTTGTAAGCACACTTGCATTTCATGCTTCTTTTACAAAACCTCGCATATATAAGTTGGTTAGCGTAAGCATTTTCCTTTTAGTATTGAATGATAAAAACAATATATGTTAAGCAGTTTTCTTTAGGCTTTAGGACTTTTAAACGATTGCATAGACGAAATAACAACTACGATTCTCTTTCATTATATAATCTTTTCATATTGTTGGGTGTAGTGATCTTGATGGAGATCGGTTCACTAGATTTATATCTAATAGACCTGTATGTGATAGAGGCTATCACTTTGAAGACGCCTTAAATTCCTTCAGCACCTGTCCAAATGTTAATGACATAAAACTTAAGGCATATTTCTTTCAAAAAAGGTTTAATCTGACGTCAATTCAATTTGGTCACCCGGGCTCATCACAAGAGGCTAACCAAGGACTACTGAAATCTGTTAATAATTTTATCACTTTATCAAAGAGATTTTCGGAATTCATCAATCGTTTTCCTATGTGCCCTGCACATATCAAACCACATGTAGTTATCAGCGGTATGAAATAAGTTTGTAAACATTAATTGTTTCATTGAAAAGTGTCCAACATAATCATGCATCTATTGGGTCCTGTTTACTGTATGTATGTCTTCATTCATCCATATGTACGTCACTTTTTATGTAATAATATATTTGTTGAGAAGCGCTATATAATGAAATAAAATATGTTTAAACCACAATATAATTCAAGTAGTGACAGATTTAAACATGTCCCCAAAGGCTCTTTCTTCATAAGCTCGCATAAATTATTTATAAAAAGGCAATGGCAATGTATACACGTTATGTCAACTATAATTACTTCTTTCATTAATGCTTTATTGCAAAGTTATATATAACATAAAATTGTTATAATATAACGACAACCAAAACAAACTACATGCGTCGGAACATCTTGAAAACGAGCGATCTAATTAGCGCCGATCATTGTGAGGCTAATAAAGGAAGTGCCCTATAAATAGACTGCCCCTTGTGCAGCGGAAAGAGACGCGTTAAAACGAGGAAGATTTAAAGTTGAATATTAATTATCTCTCTTTCTATTGATGCAATCTCGTTCAAAATTTCACAATAGGCAAAGAAAACATGGGGATTTTAAATAAGATTATAATATTTGAATATCTTGAAAAGATTGAAAACTCGAAATTTCTAGAGGGTTTCTAGATACGTTCTAGGAAGTTTCTAGATACGTTCTAGAAAGTTTCTAGTGCGTATCTAGTGTGTTTCTAGATACGGGGTATGTTTATTTATTGGTGTACTGTATATCAACGATGCCCAACAATATTAAATCCATAAGCTGCGTGCTATTAATCTTTGAACGAACAACACCTAAGGTAAACCAAAAATTCTTTAAAAATTTTACTGTCACAGTGAGCAAGAAAAATAATATTTTGTAGATTGCTAGGACGTTTGGGTTATGAAGTATAAAAATTGATGTTGACTGATCTACAATGTAAGAAACAGGGTAAAAAAAAAGGTTCATAAAACAAAACGTAAATAACTTTAAATACGTGACAAAAACATCTATTTCATATGTGCTTCCTACGCATGTATCACCATACATATAGTATGTAGCTTTGAACTGAATGGTGAAATAAACATTTATTGAGATCGCTTTTATCTTTGAACAATTAGATATACTTTCAAAGGGTTGTCAAGAGAACCATGCTTCCAAAAGTCAACATCAAAGTGACTAATAGTTAAATACACGTTCACCCCAGATATTTATGGAAAATAATATTTTGACATCAAAGAGAAAAAAACATTTGTAATTCTTCTAAAATAAGAACCGTTTTGGTCTACGCCTCGGAGACCCACGATTCAAACAGGAGGTTTATTGAGCGATACACCCACGTGTTAAATAACTGAAATATTGCTGAAAGCACGTTAAACCCCAACTAACTCACTCACTCACATAATATTATCGAAATATGAAAATTTGTAATCATCCAATTGGATCCGATTAGAATATTTTGTTGTGCCAGAATTGTTTTAGGCATATCACATATTTTCATCTTGTTTATGTAGTGTAAATAAAAACCTTTACAAAAATATTGTCTGTAATGTATTCTGCTAAGAAAGGGTGAAAATATTCCAAATTAATGGTTTCACATAGGAATTTATGAACAGTTTCACAAACAAGTTCCGCAGCTGTTGTCTTAGTAAACGAGTATATCCATACGGACATGTACGATGTAAACTTTATTTTGCGGAGGTAACTAAAGTTAGAAGTTTTCTTGATGATATATTGATTTTAATTAAGTGTGACAGCACATATAGAAGGTTGTAGCAACGCCAAAATTGTATAGACGAGGACTTTGTGAGTAATACGTAGAAACGGGCACATCTTTACATCGTATTTAAACTAAAAATAACACTTTTTCCTTCGAAGTCCTTAAGATCAAAGAATTGAAATGTAGTTTCTTACAGTTATTTTTACTTTGTAATTCCTTTTCTGTTATAATTGGTTATGAAAATGTACTTCGAAAATGGGAAAAAGCTCTTTGATGCACAGATTGAAAATAGCTACTCTGATGTTTTATCTCGTGTAAACCTTCCATCACTTCGGCTTGTTTACCATGTAAAAATTTTCATGAATGTGTGGACCTCATGACAAAATCATAAACACAAAAGTACTGCAAACTGAGGATTTTGACACAAGCAGCTACCTTATAAAACAATATTGCTTTTGAAAAGGGTGAGTGAGTGAGTGAGTTGGGGTTTAACGTGCTTTGAACAATATTTCAGTTATTAAACACGTGGATGACAACCATCCAAAAGGGAGTGGACAGACAAAGGAGAAAGGACTCAAATTTAGTCTGGCTTCTACCCGTCGACCTGTCCAGCTTGGGTGTCCCTACCAGGAGCATGAAAGCTCAAGCTGGCATAGCTCTTAGGGTCTCTGAAGCACGCAAACCACCACACCACGTTGAGGTATTGAGTCCAGTGGTGGTGCTTTTGAAAAGGTTAATTGTTAATGTTTCAGAGAACTGATATATGTTTACCATATTATTAAGTGTCTCATACAGATGTAAATTGAATGTGAACGACATCCGAGAATGGCTTCTTTCATATTACATTGTCACAAAAGCATATGCTATCACCTGAAATCTATCATGGAAAATTCCTAGTATCGCAGACATATATTTAGTCATGGCTCATTACAGTATTTACTTTAAGATGAGCGTGAAGCAGATTATTTTGAACACAACAGACCTTTCATGACGATGCTTCTGGGTATATGGCGATATGAGGCATTTGCTGTGATAGGTATCAGGGTTTATTACATGTTTGCCGGTGAAATACATAATGACACGCTAATGACGTCATATTGTTTCTCAGGTGACGGGGCTCTTCAAAGGTCCGCCTCAATCTAGTTGCGCTTTGATTTTCATGAAAAATACAAAAATCAAATCATAAATAAATACAAATATGTATTTTCTTGACAAATACCGAGTCTATTTAATCTTGTGAGGCTGTGTCACTTGTGATAAGATATTTTTTCAACCTCACTCGACGAGATAAACATGGTATTTGTCAAGAAAAGACAAATATCCTCTATATACAATATGCTTTATGGATTCCAATAACAAACGTTGTAGGATAGCAACTAGCGGAATAACTCATTGGTTATTGATGGCAGAAATGCGCAAAGATTCTGAGGGCTCCTTTAAGATACAATTATATCAGAACATCTTTTGGTTCCCTGATATTTGTTTACTTCTCTCATAATGTAAGGGCAATCTATCTCCGGAGTGAGCATAAATACGTTATAACCATAGTGACCAACGCATCTCTTCGAACCCTTTATTATCAGTACTCAAACTGAGGTGTCCAATTTCTCATGGCAGTTATTTCAGGAAATTCATTTAGCTTGCTGTAGAAATTTTGTATGACAATTGATTGGGCGCCCAATTTCATATCATTTATTGTTGAATGCATTAGCTTTTCAAACATTTCGACTTAATTTATCTTCACACATTTGACTATTGAAGCTTAGGTTTTGTCAATAAAATATTTCCAAATCCTACAAATGCAATGTATTCTGTACATTTGAAATTGTAATTGATATTAAATCCATGAATATTATCCAATGTATTTTAATCAGATTCATACTTCAAAAAGGAGAGGATGATTATTGATTTTGTTGTTCTTACCGAGCTTTCTACGTCAAGTGTGACAGGATATTATTTATATTGAGATTAAATTTCAAAATGAAACAACGTTGTTACTCGTGAAAGGATAATAGCTCATTGTTATGTTGTTTTAAAATGAAAGAATGATTAATCAATTGCAATTATTATATGGATATGCTTGATGTTATTTTTTTGTTATAAAACAGTTTATACTTAATCAAAGACATAGCTTTAGTCACAAGGCAATGTTCAATGATACCAAAATAATTCGTTAAACCTTGACGTTAGAAAGATGGTATATCGACTGCAACTAACTTATCTCAATCTGGCCTTTTTGCATATATTATTGTGTGCTGGAATAGACGTAGAAACTCATATAATATTGTACAAATTATATGATATGTTTGACAGTAGAAATCTATACCAGAAAGACCCCCAGGAGCGGCAGAGTCAACAGACACTTTTTAAAATCAGCAAAAAAAGGTTTATAATTTATCCTTTTATTTAGATGAAAATATCATCTAGAACGTTTTGATGATAACTCGTATTATTGGCAGTGGCATGGTACGTTATTGCAAAAAAATTAGCGAAAAATAGTGACCTTTTTCCATCTAGTAGCCAGTGGTTACAGCGTTATTGGAATCTGTCATTCAAGTTTAAGAACGAATTTTATACAGCACTGGAGAAAGTAGCTCACATTAACATGTAAATAATATTTCGTAGATGGATATAACACGTCTGATCTTCTTGTGAACCTCTTATTATCAATGAAGCATTTATATCCACTTCCTTTATTCATTACTATTATGATGTTTTATCAAAAATACTTCGACGTCATTGGGGACGACACAAAAGTTTGAAATCACAATGCATTGAAGTAAATAGATTGATAGAGTAAGGCACATGGTTATATTTCGTTTACACAATAGTAGGAGACACTTTAAGTTTGTATTGTTAATTCTATCACTTTACCCAAAAGAGCATATTCAAAATTGTTCTCATAGTTTGAATTTTACTTCTCATATCCTTTATAAGTTTACCATATCACATTACATTGACCTGAGGCGAACTAAGCACACTTTAGTCAAAACAAACTTCGAATTTATGAATTAACGATTGCTAAAAAGTTTTATATACCTACAAAATAATAATGTTGTCTATAATGATAAATCTCATGTGATGTATTAAGGGCGTATATTTGTTGCATAAAATATAATAGATCAGTTGATAAACCTCTAGTTAATGCATATAATTGCTGTTTTTCCCAGTAAAAACACACATTCCAAAATGAAAATGTCTTGAAAATATCTATAGTTAGGGTACCGTTTCAACACTTCAACAGAAAGAATAAAGAAAATGTGAACAATGTGATAGATGAACAAGTTAACTAGGATAACTGCTACATCATGAATAATAATATAAACATTATCACAGTGACGCTTGCACATCTATTTAAAGATATGTACTTCGATGAATTATTATGTTGCACAACATTATTCCAGCAAGAGACTGTGCGGTTGATCTTCAATCAAAATCGTCTCGCATAAAATACTGAGTCAAAATACATTCACAAAACAAAATTTTGTATAACATTAAAAACATTATTTGCAATGTATTGTATATTTGGCCAAACATGTATTCAAGAGTAATTAATGTAACACTATTTTAAGAATGACAATAGCTCAAAGAATTGTAAAAACGAATGCTACATCATTTCTACGTGGCGATTCCCTTTCTGTTTGAAGTTCTGAAGAGATATAAAGAATATCCTTTGATGATTATATTTAGAAGAGCTACATTGTACTTTGTTATTTTTTTAATTCAAGATTTTTGCCTACTGTTATTAATTCCTGGTCATATCATGAAGTGTTCAAGAAGATGTACAGCGGTCGAGTGTGAAAGTAGCCAGCATATATCTTTAAGAAAAGCTATAGCACCAAACAAAGTTACCTAAATGATCTATAGTGATATAGGAATGTTAAATATTCCAAGAGTTCCTTTACGAATTAATCTACATGAGACCGTCTTACGCTTCAGCAATGTTTGGTTATTTTCCTAACATCAAAGCAATGTCTCCAGAGTGAGAATGAATTCTTCATGTACGTAATGACTTTGATATTCTTTCCAACCTTTGATGTCACTACTCAAATTGAGGTGGTCCAACATCTCAAGACAGTAATTCCAGAGTATTCATTTCGCTTGCTTTAGATACGTTTCGGTTCGGCAAATTGATTGGATTCATTTTCTGTCATTACTTGTTAAGTGTTTAAGCTGTTCAAAGAGTTCGACTTTATTCCTCTCGGCTTGATTGAATAGCGAGGCTTAGAGTAGGTTCAGTTCAGTTCAGTTCAACATAGGCATTATTCCGTACACAACACAATGTGTATGAGATTCATACTTCAAACCCGACAGAATAAATATCGACTTTGTGTCATGATTATGGACTGTCACCGATATTTCTTTGCCAATCATGTCAAGATGTTTTGAATTGGCATGAATATGGAAATCGTGTTTTAGAGTGAAACAATATCATTAGTCGTCATAATGTTAATCCTTTCTGTTTAATAAATGGTGAAAAGTTTATTGAAATGGTTATTTGGTTAAAAAGTCTAATATGAAAGCTATAGCCAAAGTTATATAACTTTCCATAAAGGAAATGCATTTAAAGTTACAAGAAGAATTTCTTAAATGCGAAGACTAGAATGATAGCAACAAAGTCTTACGCCTTAAAGCTTATTCAACCCCAATCGTTTCTGGCCTCTCTGTTTACACCACTGTAAACTGAAATAGTACAGAAATGTACATTCTTACTCTACATATGATGCAGGTTTGTCCGAATCGGGGAAGCAGGGGGCGGGGCAGTAATTAGCGCGTTCGGCTTCGGATCATGAGGTCCTTAGTTCGAATCCCGCCAGGTGCTCGGCAACTTTGTCTGCAGTAGAGAACTGTTCTACACGTATTAAGGTATGGGTGCAATGCTGCACTGAATTTCAACGCAGTAACACCCATTGTTCGCTAGTTCCAGCCGATGCTCACCGGTTTCACCGCAATGCATATAAAGCCACAATGGTGTTGAGCGCTTTCTCCCTTCAATTATATTAGCAGCCGCGATATAAGTGAAATACTCTTGAAAGTGGAAACTCCATATAACATCTCATCTCGGGATCCAGACTGAAAAGTAGTAACTTTCACTGTACAGAAGAGGTAAATTTTTAAATTGACAAATGTTACATCGTAGCATATTTTTTATGCCTTTGGTACATATGCAATGATAATATCGAAGATATGGTTACACGGTTGGCACAGGACTTACAGTTCAACAAAGCGCTAGTAAACTGCTGTCAACACTCAAAAGTTATGGTTTCTATTGTAACACCTGATGATAGAAAACTAAATCGGAGGTGAGACTAAACGGGAATCGTCTGCTATTACTCCAAGCTTTCTCGATCAGAATTTGATAACCTCAAGCTGAAAAGAGGTCAAATCCATGTAATTTTTAGTATGAATATAACTTAAAATTAAATATTCACAAATGAGGCACGATGGGTCATGGAGAAACACGAGGGTGGGTTTTGATAGACATTTAAAATCCCTGAAGAGTGAAACTGAGGTTAAGAAGCTTTTATACTTGTTCTTGATGAAATAGTGCCTTGCAACCGCAGCTTTACTGGAAACCTTCAATCGTCAAAATTGTGGCTATGCATTGCGGTGAAACCTACGAGCATCGGTTGGAACTAGCGAACCATGGGTGAAATCCAGTGTATCATTGCATCGAAAACCTTACTGCGTGTAGAACAGTCCTCTACTTCAGACAAAGTTGCCCAGCCCCTGGCGGGATTCGAACCATGGAACCTCTTTATCCGAAGCCGATCGCGCTAACCACTGCGCTATCCCGCCCCAACCCAGTTCGAAACCCCAGCATTGTGTCACCTTCTCATGGCACGACATGCTCGAGAAAAAATAACTTCTTTTGCAAACGTTGAGCTGTTTTCAGCTTTTAATTGCAACAATGATTTGTTGACGCTTTATTTCTCACATATGTATATAAGAATAGAAGCTGAAGCAAAAGAACTTGGTTGCTGACTAATGAAATTATATTTCGTTTAATTTTCTTTAACACACTTTTAAACCTTCTATGTAGGTTGAAAGAATAAATGTTTCAGTGTAAAGGGATTGCTTAAAAGGTAACGTAAGTGTTGAAAAGTCTTAAGGAATAATTTCACAGACCTTTCATGTTTCAGTAATCTGCATTGTCATTTAAACTTTTTAGTTTGCTATTCAAAACTACGAAGTTTTATATATGTATACTTTCAAAGACAAAAAATGACACACAGCCAACATTACTCCAACATGTTTCACTAATATTTTCAAGGAGTTACTTGTTTGCATAAAGACTCCCTGAAGATAACAATGAAACATGTTAGAGTAATGTTGGCTATGTGTCCTTTTTTGTTTTTAAATATATAATACCGTATACTTGTGAACTTTTTCAAATATATATATTTATCTAACATGGTACACTCATTTGCTACGGCCTTGCGCTAGCCCACCGTAGAAATACGGTTTGAGCACTATGCAAATGAGTGGGACTTTCATAAATTGCTTTGCTACGTAGATGACGTTGCATTGCTGAGAGTCCAACCATGTTCCACACGCACCATGTTGATGAGGTCCCTAAGACCGAAACAGCTGGCTGTCCATGGTTATGTGTAAGTTCCCACACTATTAATTTGGCCTGATTGAGCACTTTAACATGGTACACTCATTTGCTACGGCCTTGCCCTAGCCCACCGTAGAAATACGGTTATCAGGTACAGAGACGAAGTTTTACAGCCTTTTGTCATCCCAAGTCTTCGTCAAATTGGAGCAGGTTCTGTTCTTCAAGATGACAATGCTAGACCGCATAGAGCACGAGTTGTTCATGATTTTCTCACCCAAAATGGTATTGAACGAATGGATTGGCCTGCTTACTTTCCTGACTTGGCACCAATTGAGCATGCATGGGATGAGTTGGGCAGACGTGTGAGAGACAATGATAGGTAACCTGATAATCTTCAAGAATTGGTGCAATGCCTTCAGGCAGAGTGGTAGGCCATTCCCCAGATGCTTTTTCGACGTCTGATCGACAGCATGCCTCGTCGTTGAGTCGACTGCGTACGAGCACGTGGTGGTTTCACTCGTTATTAACAAAGTTATCGAATTTGAGAAAGTTTTGTTGGACCTCATTATACTCAAAATGGCGAATTTTCATCAGATCCTCAAAATAGTTGTGTATAAAAAGTGCATATGCTTAGCATAACAGACTCAACATAAGAGACATATTTAACTCTTTCTGATCAAAAGTGTGCTTAAAAGTTTTAACATATTCCCTGTCTAATAAAATATCAAACAAAACTAATTGGTTGATCCTTAACTTCTTTTGAGTAGTACATTAAGGTCAAATTCCCTTTTGATATCACGTGATAATTATATTAAATCTTCTTTCAGATTCTTTAATTTAAATATATTGTGTCCACCTTGTGGCCATCTCCTTAACGTCCACTAGGTGACGTCGACTGGTGCTAGCTAAAATTGGGGCCGAGAAACATTCATTATATGTATCTTTCCTAGCCGAACTATTGTTTTTCTAATATCTTAACTAGTATTAATATATAAAATAAGTATCAAAGTAGAAATTTGGACAAACTGTTGAGTGACAAAGATCACTCATATCAAGGGATTTAACTCTGCAGATACATTAATTCAACCAGGTGATAACAGGATTGTTTATGAACGCTTCATTTTTACATATTGAATAGATTCTGCACATAAGTTACAGTCAAAATTACATATGTTTTTAAATAACAGTAACTTTCTACAACAGAATAAAAACATAACTTTGTCAGTAAATGAAGTTATTTGTTTAAATCTTGATTTTTTAAAATCAAGTTCTTTACCTTATATAACTTTTCATGAAATACTGATCTACAGACCTGACTACTTTAAGGTGTGTCATGTCAAATAAACTTAAGTATCTATCTTAAGTTATAAGTATTCTTGTTTATTATTATTTATAATAAAGTTATTATGATAAAAAGATGTCATTGTTTCAGATATTCTCACCTGGCATCTGGCAGATGTAAGCAATGATATAGACTGTCACAGTACACCTATCAATAAGAGAGCAATTGATCCATCATATTTTATTTCTGAAATTTCACCAATCAAACAATCAAGTCAGGTTGAATTACATCCCAATATTTCTTACATTTCAACATGTGACAAAGAGTCAAGATAACCTACATCGGAAACTTTTTGGAACTCCTTTTGGTTTGGATCTCCTGTGGAAGACAGTTATTTTTCTATTGAATCACTAAACAAAACCTGTCTTGAACATCCTGTCATAAGTTGCCCAGGACTTTGTGAGGTTTGGGGGATATCGTTTATTGATTTTTGGTCATCATCATGTACCCATGACTTTAGCCACTCTGCATTTAGTGACAGGTGTGGAAATTTCTTGGGCAACAAGACCACATGTTATTCAACTGGAAAATGGATCCAAGGACTTACTAGAACCAAGTTCATATAGCAGCTTAATAAACCTTTGTATGCCAGCTTGCGAGAAACTTGAAAAATCAACCCATCCTGATTTCTTGAAAGAATTGCTTTCATTAATCAAAAATGAACGTCTTAGGACAGATGGTATTACTTTCAACATATTTGCAGAAACTGTAAACGTTTTAGCTGTTGATACTCTATCAAAGGTTAGATTTTCCAGACAATCAAAAAGTTTATGGAAATTGGTGCAGACGAAATGTGGTGGAATGGTTATTCCACTTCTGAGTGGATGGTGAGTGTGAGCGAGTTTGGGATTAACGTGCTTTGAACAATATTTCAGTTATTAAACACGTGGATGAGAATCATCCAAAAGAGAGTGGACAGATCAGGGAGAAAGGATGAGCGAAAAGACGGAAAGAAAGGCACAGTGAGAGACAGAAAGCAGGTTTTATAAGGACTCAAAATTTGGTCTGGCTTCTACCCGTCGACCTGTCCAGCGTGGGTGACCCTACCAGGAGCATATGTGCTCCGGCTGGCTTAGCTCTCGAGGTCTCTGAAGTACGCTAACCACCACACCGCGATAAGGTATTGAGTCAAGTAGTGGCTGAGTGGGTGGAAATCTGATTGTTCAGCTCTGACCTCCAATGACACTGTTGAGGATGTAAATTTATGTTAAAATATGTTAATACAACACTGTATATCGAGCTAATTTGCAATATGCATTTACTAAGTTATCTTTTGAGCTACCCCGCCCTCACAAAAATTCGTCCTTCCTTAAATATACTTTTAAATGTTTCAATTTCACCATGTTGATCTATAGTGACCGAGTTGGGGATTAACGTGCTTTCAACAATATTTCAGTTATTAAACACGTGGATGACAAGCATCCAAAAGAGAGTGGACAGATCAGCGAGAAAGGGATCGAAAGGATGAGGGAAAAGATGGAAAGAAAGGCATAGTGAGAGATAGAAAACAGGTTTTAGAAGGACTCAAATTTAGTCTGGCTTCTACCCGACGACCTGTCCAGCTTGGGTGTCCCTACCAGGAGCATGTAAGCTCCAGCTGGTATAGCTCTTGGGGTCTCGGAAGCACGCAAACCACCACACCGCGTTAAGGTACTGAGTCCAGTGGTGGTCTTAACATCTCATTGACTTCACTGAGCTGGAACGAAGTATAATATACTGTCCATAATTGTATAACAGCCGAAAAAAAGGAAGGCAAACAAGTGAAAGTTCTTTTAAGTTAGTTTAAAAAATAGGCAATTCTAAAATAATATTCATTGTACATAGGTACTTGGTCAAAGGGGAATTGTTGGAGACACATATCTCCTCTTTGACAATCTTTTCATCATCCTGTCTCAGGGTAAGACGTACAGCTGACGCTCCACTTTTCTTACCCAGGGTGTAAACCCAAGCATAAACTTCGCGCCGTGACCTATGACCAACGAACTTTCTCAAAATAATCAAACAATGACTGCGCTTGAAAGGCGAGACGGAAATTTAATATGACGGCGCCCATCCCTTCAAAAGTAAAACCGAGTGAATGAGCGAGTTGGGGATTAACGTGTTTTAAACAATATTTCAATTATCAAACACGTGGATGAAATTCATCCAAAAGAGAATGGACAGCTCAGGGAGAAAGGGTTCGAAAGGATCAGGAAAAGACGGAAAGAAATGCATAGTGAGAGATTAAAAAAAGGTTATAGAATGACTTAAAACATTTCTGGCTTCTACCCGACCACCTTTCCAGCTCGGGTGCATGTAAGCTCCGACTGGCATAGCACTATGGGTCTCTGAAGCACTTAACCCACCACACCATGGTAAGTTATTGAGTATATAGTGGTGGAAACTCAAACCGATTCCTAACATGGATGCATATGTTGTAATAAACTAAACAGAATCGCAAAATTTAACTCGGACATTTACTCCGTCGTCGATCGGTTGAAAAATTTTCGATTCCAGTTTATTTATCTAAGGACGTCGTCATTTAGCGTTAGAGCGAAAGCCAACTCCTGTTCGAGAGGCTCTCTTTGGTTGGCTGAAATTTAATGGCACACCATCGCGATAAAAGTATTTGATTGGCTGAATCATGAGTTCCGGTGCGAAGTTTTTGCTGGGGTTTACACCCAGGGTATGAAGAGTGGAGCGTCAGCTATACGTCTTATCCTGAGACAGGATGTATCCGACACGGCTGAAAACTGGCAATATTTATTGGGACTCAACGCAGCGTATCATACTCGCGTCTAACATACTGTATTTCTTGTAATAAGGAACCCAGTTCAGAATGACCAACGACGTGTTAGACTTTGCCCTCACCCACTGCGGTATAACCCGGATGGTAAATTCCGTTCAGTTCAAAAGAGTAGCTTCAAGCTCCTTAGATACGACATTTCATTGGCTTCAACAATAACAGGTGAGCACAGCCACGAACATCAAGCCGCGCCAGCCGTACGAGGGATCATACCCGAAAGAGATCAGGGTATCTGGTAGAAGCTGCTTGAGCGGATTCAAGTACGCTGATGTAGCAGGAAGAATTTAAATGGATTACACAATTTAATACTTCTACATTCATATATATAGCTTTTATTCAATTATCATTTTAAAAGCGATGATATAATTATTTGGGCATTTAAGAGATAGATATTCAGTAAGGGAGGCGACTCGAACTTAAATTCAGGACATTATCTAATATTGTATCTTTAATATCTTTCATCCATTAAATGTTATGAAACATACCCAATTTCAATTTAAAGGTTTCCATGTAAAAATGAGTATGAACGGAGGAATAGTACCGTGCTGGAGCTATAGACGCCGTCTTTCAAACTTGTTCCAAGATTTTCCATATCTGCTTGTGATTCTATCTTTGTAACTCAAATCGGACGTCATCCAAATTGTTGTTGTTTAAAGAATTTTCATTATTTTTTGCCGTCCCTCCAGCAACTCATTGTGTTTCATGATAAGTTTTGTTTGGAAACCTAGAACAGAAGATTATACTTATGCTGAAGGTTTTGACGTAGATCTATATATATACAAAGCCAATTTCTTCTGCTGGTAAACATATTAAAAAACATAATTACTTAATATAATCCTTTTTAAACAGTACCCTTACAATGAATTTTCGAAAGTATTCATGATTTTGAACTAATTCTGTTGGTTCTTTACTATGAGCAATTATTAATTTCTCAAAGAATGAAATGATTAGTAAGCCGAATGACATATTGAACTTAAAGATTAAATGTATAATGGAACTTGTGGGTAAAAAATTTTTTATTGTTTCATACGTTACAGTGAAAATTTAAAATGGATGATAAACATAGATACAAACCAAGTAATGTTCAGGAAATCCAAATAGATGGAACTGATACCAACTTTTAGGATACTGATGGTGGGGGAGGCAGGTGGGTTGTTGATTGGCGTTGCCGTATCTTTGACTGTAGGCGTGTCCGGAGCGGTGACAGTGGGCGTGGACTGAGGTAATAGTGGGAGTGGACTGAGGTGATAGTAGGTGTGGCCGGCACGGTGACGTTAGACGTGGCGGGGTTGACATGCCTAAGTGTTGGAGTGGTCACGATGGGCGAGGACCTGCGGTAGGTGGGAGGCGCCGGAAGTCCTCCATATCTCCTTTTCGGAGACTCTGTACCTTGAATAGAAAACATTCGTAGTATTATGACAAAAATCAATGATGAATGATAAGTTATTGACAATTTTCAGGATGAAATGTGTTAAAGTACAATAAACTTAACTTATTTCTAACCACTCTGCAATAAAAACGCTTTTAATACACAATGCAGACAATGGTAAATAATCGCAAATTACCAAAGATTTGATATCTTAACTTACTTTGTAAAATTACATCATCAATGCTTCTCAATCGTCTCCTATAGTATTTTCCCAATATGCACATTTTTCGAAGAGTGCATAAAGTTGTTAATACCCTGCTCGCAATCGCTGGAATCGCTCAGAAAACGAAACGGCCTTGAAGCTTTTCTGTTATGTTTCTCCTTTGAAGGCGACTCATCCTATTCCACGGTTGACGTTTCAACTGATCTATTTGCCCGTCTTTCTGCCTGCTCATATGTTTCTGTAAATGTGTTTATAAAGATATGAATAGATTTATGTACATCATGTGCACTGATCATGGGTATGTAAATCAAAATATCGGCAGTTAATACAATAATATATAATCCAAGTTCAACTGAGAGCAATATATTTTCATGAAAATACTTTGTTTAAATACCGCCCATCACTTTAAAGCTTGTAATTAGAGAACGGCACCCGAGTGCTTTATCATTATTCGACTTTTAACATAAAAAATCTAACAGTTGTTCGTTATATAATGATTTAACTTTAATACAAGTCACATTAGGACAAAAGTGATATACATTTACGTTTTTTTCATACAGAAGCCAGTCTATTACTGTGATTGACTGCTCTTCCACAAATTCAACGACAGAGTAGGCCATTCTTGATCGAACCATTCGATTCAATTGATACAAATAGTTTTCGAACTTGAAAGCCGAACACTCATCTGCATTTATCTTGAGCCTCAAAGCTCAGATGTAGTATTGAGTGCATGTTGTAAACTACAAAATCATCCCCATACAACATTCTACCAGTGATAACAAAATATTCAAATAAATTGTGTGCATATGCTGAGTGGAGAGGGAAAAGTTTTGGAGAAACGAGAATGCCTATTGCCACACTTAGAGCCAAAAAATGAACGTACTGGTTCTCTGGCAATATCCCTTTCAGCACTATTTTTCCTGTGTATAAGACGAATTGTCTGAATTCTGTCGCCTTCCATCTATCTACATCATTTAAGGATAAAAAAACATTGGACATGTAGTTATCAAATAAAACACAATCAGCTAAATCATTTACAAATGAAGATTTTATATCTTCCCTTTCACTTCCAGAATCGTATTATTTTGAGAGTCAATTGTCTCCCATATTTGCTCAATGTCATCAGTAGATGACAGCGAACTCACAGATTGACTCACACTTGAACATTCCTCATTGCATAAGCTTGGGTATTAAATGACACCAGTTTGGAGAGGTTGTGTAATGAGTGGATCCCTTCAATTTCACTTGTAGAACTATCATTTGCTTTCTCTTCATTGATTTTAAACCACGATTTGCAGCCATCCATTTTTTGTTGAAATTTTAATAATGAAACCTCTTCATGTTGAAATGTCAATGTCTTCTTTCTTTTGGACGTTTCTGTAAATGAGAGCATATCGTTACTACTATTAATATCAGGAGGTACAAATCAAACATGACTCTGGTATTGTTAAGGATTATTCATTGTCATTATGATTATGCATATAACTGGTTCATATATTTAGAAATATATTCAGACGAATCGCATGCAGCAACAGCAGCACAACCCGGATGGAAAATTCCGTAAAGTTCAAAAGAGTAACTACAAGCTCCTTAGATTACGACATTTCATTGGCTTAAACAATAACAGGTGAGCACAGCCACGAACATCAAGTCGCGCCAGCCTTACGAGGGATTTGGTTCGAAAGAGATCAGCGGATGTTGCAGGATGTCTCTCCGTGAATTACTTACTTATGAGTGAGTCAAGGACCCATAAACATCCTTTTATGCTAAAGTCTCATTGGCCACCATGTTGAATCTAATTAGTTAGCTGGTTTTCTCTGTATATTTGATGTTTAATTTACTACAGTATTCTTTATCATGTGTTGAATTAATGAAAATTATGATTTCGGTTGCAAAGTGGCCTAAGCTCAATTCATGAATGTTAATTTTGCAACAGGTAAGTCAATGAGGTTATGGATTACTTTTGGTTCTGTACTTCACAAAGTGAATGACGTCCTTTTTCGGAAATGATCAGAAAAGTTAACGCTTATATATGCACTTACTTATTAGGAAGAACATTATTCATATGCAAAACCTCTTGTTATGTAATTAGCACATCCCCTGGGATTGCTTACTTTCTAGAAACACAAAAGTGATCTAAGTATGCATGGTCGCTTGTATTAAAGGCTTTAATAGGATGTTGATAGCCTTGCGCAATAGCTGCTTAAGTTAAAGACCTTAAATGTTACGAAATTGACATTGGATGTGACAGTTTAGATGAATTAATGAAAAATAGATAAAACATTGTGGCAAGAATGATAAGCCGTGAAAGTATTACAGGAGTGAGGAAATAGATCATTTACCATCTGTAACAAGACGGGAGAGTCTAAAAGAAAACCTGATAATATTCCTTGACACAATCAACATTTACAACTCCCAGACAACTGGTTTTGTATAGCACCATCGGTAAATACCCTGTTTAAGTAGGTGAGTAAGAACTGCCACCAGCCATGTGGTCAGCGTTTGGTGATATCAATCTGACACGCTTCCATTTTCTTTTATTTTCTACTAACATTTGCATTATTCACTTAAGAAATGGCATTGCTTAATTCACAGGGAAATCCTATACTTCTTCATGATCAACTTTTAGAGATGTTTGAGTTTTAAGCATTGGGTATGTACAAGCGAAACTCTCGACATTAGGATAGCACACGTCAAAAGAATATTTACCGAAGGTGTTTAACATATCAGGATGTCTAAGAGTTATCACGAAGGTTGACTAAAGGTCCCAGCTATACTAGATTATTCGTACATGACCCTTAATAAAGTAATCTTCTATACACATCACATTCACTGGGCAAACTCAACCCAATACAATTGGGACCATCTCATCCTAAAACACTATAATACTAACCTCAGTCAATATTTTAAACTAGTTCCAGCCGATGCTCGCTGGTTTCACCGCAACGCTTAATCACAATGGTGTTGCAGGCTTTCTCCCTGCAATAATACTTACAGACGCGATATAAGTGAGATACCCTTGAAAGCGGCGTTAAACCCCATATCACTTCACCTCATGCTTTGTCTGATTTTAAAGAAAACTTTAACTACGGAAATTACCTCAAAAGACAAAAATACACACGATTACAAATATATCAATAAAATATCAAAGTTGGTAATAACTACCTTAAAGATGACAATACATGTCTATCCTTTGCAAATTACAAACCGAACCTTAAATTTTATACTATTTCTAGCATAGCTGGTTTCAATACCGTGTTCTCCATAGCATTCTGACTACAAACAAGAAAAGCCTTTAAAAAGGCTAAGTTGGCGGCACCCTTGTTAGGCTAGGAAATACTGCGAAATCATAGGGTACAAATAGGATAGGATTTTCATTACAGCAAATAAGTGGAGTAAGGCCATTAATAGAAAAAAAAAGACCTTCATTTTATCTTTTATCTAGAAAAAGTTATACAATTATTTGTTCATAGCATCAAATAATAGAATAGTTAGGCAAACTTGCAGTTATAAATAGATATATACAGTCCTGTTTTAAACAACAGTCACCGATTTATCCCTTGGAAATAGATCTATTTTTAAAGTATAGGTCACAATTGATAGCGTCCAGCACCGCACAAAGTGTTCGACTCTTTTGCAAATTCATAAATCCATATGTATCACTAATTGTTTCTCAACTCTCAAAGATTGCCAGTACAATATACATTAAATTAAAGACTAAAGCATAGTTCACTACCTCTATCTTTGTCTGTCACGAAGCGATATCCCACAAATTGACTCGCCTTTATGACTTTCTCTACTTATCGACTTGTAGCCGCTTGTTTCTCGCGTGTGCCGTTGTAAAGGAGGGGTTTTTACTAACATGGAATAGAGTTTTCTAACCTTTCATGCGACATTTACGCGTCTTATTTAGTACACGTGCGGTCATGACGAATTGTACTGTCTTTTTTATTCTTTAACACCACTGTTCCCTTTAAATTTTGAGATTTGCAGAGACAATCGTTTTCCGTATTAAAGGTTGCCAATTATTTCGGAATACCCACATGGTCACGTGGTTCTAAATTTGATACAGATGTGTTCATTGGTTTACGATATTGCCGAAATACAAAGAGGCTAAATATGATTGGTTGAAAGTTCCTTTGAAAATTCCAACTGTAATATAGAGAGAATTTCAGCTGTTAAGATGGTTGGAGGCCGTTGGGGCCTCCAACCAATAAGGATGTATATAGATTATACTTATAGAATCACCTTTATTTACATTTTGTAACGTTTGAGTATAATCAATCGTCCATGTACGAAATGAATGTAAATTAATCAGTTAGCTTTGGCACGATCTATTAGACCAGATTTTAAAGGAAACAGACACCCATTTGAATGCAATTCTTGAGTTTAAAGAAAGAAGGAACGATGTTCTTAACTTCCTGTTTATTTAAACGAAGGCATACATCTACTCTAGAAAACTTGTCAAGTTACCCACACTCGTAGGCCTGAAACCAAGTTTAAGTTATGTTTTCATTAGTGCCTTTGTTCTTAATGGATTTATTATAGTTTTGATTGGTAAAGAATGAAAACAATATTATATTATTTATATTTTTATTTGGTCACTGGAGTGTATTCGTGTTGTGTATTCTTACGAGTTTTACATTGTCCATTTTTAAAATGCAGTTGTAATCTGATTAAGTATAAAGTAGAATGCAATTTATCCATGACATGATAAAATGCATTACATGTTGTTAATGTGGGTTTTAAGTTAAAACTGATCTGTTTCAACTGTGCATTTGTGCCCTAAGAAAGCTGGGGGCGGGATAGCGCAGTGGTTAGCGCGTTCGGCTTCGGATCAGGAGGTCCGTGGTTCGAATCCCGCCAGGGGCTCGGCAACTTTGTCTGCAGTAGAGAACTGTTCTACACGCAGTCAGGTTTGGGTGCAATGCTACACTGGAATTCAGCGCAGTACCACCCATGGTTCGCTAGTTCCAGCCGATGCTCGCAGGTTTCACCGCAATGCATAGCCACAATAGTGTTGCGGGCTTTCTCCCTGCAATAATACTAGCAGCCGCGCGATATAAGTGAAATAATCTTGAAAGCGGCGTTAAACACCAACTCGCCTAAGAAAGCGGTATCAGAATTCTTAATAACGCCATTTCAGTGTTATTCGACTGGCGAACTTTGTCTTCACACTGTAGAATGACGATAAAAAATTAAGGATAATATACATATAAAAGAGAGTATTATACTCCAATCATAATAATAAATGTTTATACCTATATATGAGTGTAATTAGTTTATCTAAACAAAATATTAAAAGTAAAATCCATACCCATAAATGCAAGGCAAGTAAGAAATGAAAGTGTTAGGGAGATCAACTGAAAAAACAATAAATAGGGTGAGGCTTAAATGAAGCAGCCAGCTTAATTTATTTTTAACAAATATTTATTTTGCAACACTACAGTTAAACTCTATGTAACTTTATGAGTTCATATCTACAGACGTGATAGGAATGTTACGTTACTTTTGCCCCATAATATGCCTAAAATGTAATATCATTTCTGTCTTCTAAAAATGATCGCCATGTTTGGATGAGATTGACAAGCTATAATTTCAAATTGTTCATCATTTGAATGACAGCATGAGCAACATAAAAAGGCTAGGCACTATAAGAATGTGCCATCTCCAGTACTACTGACTTGGCATGGTAGTTAATCATACTGTGTTTTAATGCAGTATACTTTGTTGACATTATAAATGATATGCATTTCTATAATAAAATTAATAAAAAAATATTTATGTGCGATATATGTATATGTTGAGGATAGAATGATAAGTTTGGACATTAGTAATAGAATGTTGAAAGGTTCATTTGACAGACGTTAAACATCAGCCTCAATAGAAATCTAAAATGCATTCCTGCAACAGATCCTTAAAGAGCACCTGATAATCTTCCGTGACACACACAACATACAGATAACTGGTTTTGTGTAGCACCATCGGTAAATATCCTGTTGAAGTAGGTGAGTAAATACTGCTACGAGCCATGTGGTCAGTGTTGGCGATATCGGTCTGACACGCTTCTAGATGGTGATTCCTTTTACTTTACTGCTAACGCAAGCATTAGTCAATGTAGAATTGTCATGTCTGTCTCCCTTCACTTGAAAATCGTGCATTTTCTAAATTATGATAAGGCAATTAACATCTTTAAATTGTTTGATTCATTAGTATATAAGTTTTTGTCATTACGATTTGATATAATTATGTCTCCCCCCGAAGGGCCGGGAGACATATTGGTTTTGGCTGAGTTCCCGTCCTCGTCCGCGTTCGTGTCCATGTCAGCGTCGGCGTTGGCGTTCCCGTAGCATAACTCTAAAAGTTATTGACCAATCTTCACTAAATTTGGTATACATCCTCTTCATATCATGTATATGTGCCTTTTGGGGGTTTCAACTTCTGTTTCAATTCTTTTTTTGTTTCCTTGGTAACAGTTTGGAGTTGTCATTTTAAAGGGTAGGGTTAATTTCCAGAGCATAACTTTGAAACTACATAACCAATCTTCACCAAATTTGGAACATATCCCATTCATATCATGTAGATGTGCCTTTTGGGGGTTTCAACTTCTTTTTAAATTTTTAAAAATAAATTTTCCGGTTGGACTTAGTCAATTTGAATGTGCCGTTTGGGGGTTTCAACTTTTTTTTCAGTTCTATATTTTCTAAATCTTAAATTGAATCATATGTAGTTAATATTTTGTCAAAACTGTGGATATGTTCATAAACCAAAACCTAAAGTTTATGTTGTTTTATAGAAAAATTCGTAAATTCAAAGAAAACAAATATGCTGAAATGGTTTACTGGGGAGTTTCTAGTTTATCATTAGAATAGACATGCTCAAACATAGCTTTAGACACCCATCAAGAGTATAGTTACTAAAGGTGTTGAACAAATCATCAAAACAAATGCTAAAGTGTTCAGTTTTCTAGGGAAAGAATCCCTATAATGAACTCAATTAAATTGAAATTGAGCAAGTCGGATATCCTTTACTTGTATTGCACACAGTTGCAAAAATTACTCTCTTAATAAAGCTTTTATGAACGTTAGATCTCAAATGTCACAGATAAATAAAGCCTCAGTTACCTTAAACCTTCCAATTTGATATTGCTCCGCCAAGGGTCAAGCTACGAGGGGAAGTCAATAAGTTAATATAAGTAAGTATTGATTCACCCCTAAGACATCGTCGTTTTTGTCATTATTAAGATAGGCCATCTGACGACAGTTTACAGACATACAACAACCTTTTCCGACCACTTACTTTACAGCCTGTTGAACGTAGATTCTAAAACTGAGTATCGTGTGGTTATCAAGTTTCTAACGATAGATGGGGTGATGCGACTGAAATAAATAAAAGTGTGACCAATGTATTTGAGAAAGAAGCCCCTTAATATTCTGCTGTTGCAAAATTTTCAGCTGAGTTTAAGCGAGGTCGCAGTTCCTTAGACGATGACCCACGGTCAGGAAGGCCTGTTGAAGCCATTACAGACGATATGGTTCACAGGTCCAGGGCTTAATCATATCTGATCGTAGAATAAAGGTGGACAGGATATCATCAGAGTGTGGCATTTCTCATGGAAGTGTTAGTACCATAATTCATAAACACTTACACAGGTCCAAGGTGTCCGCAAGATGTGTGACCTGAAACTTAAATGTACAAGATCGACACAAGAAAGTTGAATCCAGTCGTGAGCTCTTGGTTTCCTACAGTGCTGATCCGGAGAAATGTTATGCCCATCTGGTTACAGGGGATGAAACGTGGATTCATCAATGGGTTGCTGACCCTAAGCAAGAACCCATGAAATGGAAGAATAAGGCCTCTCCTGCACCCATTAAGTTTAGAACTCGGCGTACGGCTGGCAATATCTTGGCGACCATTTCCTGGATTCAAGGAGTGTCATACGAAGAGACTACTAAGGCGTGGCTGAGGGACCAGGCAGAAGATCTTTACGCAATGGCAAAAGCAAAGGCAGTCTCAAAGACTAATGGGCAAGTGCATCGAGGTCCACGGAGATATTATCGAAAAATAAATCGATACCACAACGATTGGCTTCTGTTTTATATCCACTTCTATGACTTCCCTTCTGATGTTTTCGTATTTAAAGTTCCTATTGCTGAAACACCACTTTCTTATGAAAAAAGTATATTTGATAGTCAGGATAGGAAATTATTAAGAATGAATTCTACCGAAAACATTACCAATAGCGAGTATCATTCCACCACTGGACTCGATACCCTATCGTGGTGTGGTAGTTTGCGTGCTAAAGAGCTATGCTAGCTGGAGCTTACATGCTCCTGGTAGGGGCACCCAAGCATGAAAGGTCGACGGGTGGAAGCCAGACCAAATTTGAGTCCTTCTAAAACCTGCTTTCTATCTCTCGCTTTGCATATCTTTTCCCTGTTCTGTCGACTAGATTTTGGATGCTTGTTTAATAACTGAAATATTGTTAAAAGCACCTTAATCCCCAATTCACTCACTCGAGTAAAGTTATGGGCATACATGTACGTTGATATCGGCCAAATAACTATGGATGATGTCTTTAAAACTCAAATTGATACATGACATTTGATTGACTAGAACTTTGATCTCGAAGGAACTCTGTATAGTGATCGCTTTACTAATTTTATTTGTGTATTTTCAGTTATCAGTAAGAGAAAAGATTCTTGTATGTTAGATACTTGAAAATCTTATCTGTAAATAAATGCCAAAACGTATAAGTTTATTTTTTTAACTACTAACACTTTCGGGTTTAGAATTTTAAATTTGTTTTAAAGTTGAGTACTTACCCAAATTTAACATAGTCAAGAGAGCAACAATAACCAATGTACAGAAATATTGAGGAACAATAATTCGATTTTCTGAAAATATACCAACCTCAAAATAGTCATCATTTGGTTATTCATCTGAACAAATCGCTCATTTTTTCCGAATATCGTTTATCTTATCTTGAAAATATCGTTTTGTGTTTCTGCATACAATTATATTAATCTTTAATATAGAAAGTGCTATTCGTCTTCGAATGTTATTGAAATGTATCCGAGTCTCAATTTATTTATGTTAAGTGTGCACTAATTCAAATTCAGTTTAAACACCAATGCGCAGTAATGTAATTGGTGCTCTAAAACTTTCTAATTATATTTTCATAAATCTTTAAGATTATTTTTAAGGATTCAGCAATTTTGCTGAATCCTTCTTGAGATTGGCGTGTTTTATTATTATTTTTCCACCGATTTTGTGTACACGATTGAGCAAAAACTGCTGAAGCAACTACAGCCAAACTTGCCAGTCTGATAGAGCTTCATGAGAAGAAGTTCTGATAAGCTTTTGGGCTTAATCGGATTAAGTGTTAAAGGCTCAGTACCACTCAAAGTTCGAAAAATTAACATGGGATTTTTTTTCAAAATGCACTTAGAGACATGCAACTTTTTTTAAACGATAGGTAATAGCAATGCAAGCAAAATAAGTTAATCATGGCAAAGTTGTAGGTCACGTGGTTTCGGCGCCATCTTGGAATTTGCGCACTTTTCACAAATGTCCGACTCCATGCCCCTCTGAAGATTCGTTTCTTTTTAGCTCATCAGGTCTGAAAGACCCGATGGGCTTATGGCATGGCATGGCGTCCGCCGTCCGTCCATCCGTCCGTCCGTCCATCCGTAAACTTTTCACTTTTTCGACTTCTTCTCCAGAACCAATGACTCTAGAGAGCTGAAATTTTATGTGCATACATATGTGCATGGGGATTCTAAATTGTAGATTTCGTGACCCCATGACCCCAAATGAGGTCAGAGGGGTCAAAACATGAAAAACCTATTTTTATCTTCTTCTCCAGTTCCAAAAGGTCTACAGAGCTGAAAAGGTGTGTGTAGACTCCTTGGGCACTGGAGATTCTAAATTGTAGGTTTGGTGACCCCATGACCCCAAATGAGGTCACAGGGGTCAAAACCTGAAAAACCTATTTTCATCTTCTTCTCCAGTTCCAAAAGGTCTAGAGAGCTGAAAAGGTGTGTGTAGACTCCTTGGCCAACGGGGATTCTAAATTGTAGGTTTGGTGACCACTTGACCCCAAATGGGGTCACAGGGGTCAAAACCTAAAAAACCTAATTTCATCTTTTCCCTAGTTCCAAAAGGTCTAGAGAGGTGAAAAATTGTGTGAAGACTCCTTGGACACTGGGGATTTTAAATTGTAGGTTTGGTGACCACTTGACCCCAAATGGGCAATGGGCCTTTTTTATTTGATTGTGAATAACTTTTAAGAAATTCATTGTTGTTTTCTTTCCTCAACATAACAATTTGCAATGTCCCAATGTGCCCTAGTTCAAGCCCAAGTTACCCCTGGTTTGGAAAGCATTTTTTTTATTTTGATATCTCTGTTTTTTTACCAAAACGAAATGTTGACATATTGTTTTGTTTCACTTTCTCTTTTCTTCATAATAAAGGCTGCTTGAGTGAGTTTGGGATAAACGTGTCGGCAATCTTTCAGCTATTTCACTAGGTCGACCAAGACTTTGATTGACGTTTCAGTTGCCTGACTCAAGTAAACACGTTTGTCACTTGATTTGATTTACTTATATCTGAATTTTCTTATCCAAGAGAGCATAATTTGAAAAAAAATATTATAGTTTTGCTGTAATTGAATTATTAATGAACAAAACCTGCTAAGTGCCCTTTAGTCCGTAATTTATGTGGCTATTTACTTTTGTTTATTTTTTCTCTCGGGGTTATTAGATATAAATGCATTTATGGTTAGACAAAATTGGCCCGACACAAGGACGGACTAAATAATTTTACAGCCCGTCCTCAACCAAAGTTACCCGTCTCGGACGTTGGGACAGGCTATCTTTCCTACACTGCCCATGACCCCATGGTCTAAACCCAAACACCTATTTCTATCAAAAGTCTGATGAGCTACAGAGCCCATGGCTCTATGTTTTAATTACAGCACTAGAGTGCTCATTCTTGCACATAATGTAGCCATAGCATTGCCCTTTATCAAGTTTACCTCAGAATTTGCAAATTCCTAATACTTTTTTTTCGGCAACCCTTCAAATTCGGGCGACTTAGCTCATGTAAGCTTGTTCAAAGGGAGATAACTCAAGAAGTTAGGCTCACAATTGCAGCATTTTTTCAGGAATGTGGACTTGACGAAACTGTTACAACATTGATCGCGAACAGTCATTCTCGTTAATAATAAAGGCTCAAAAACGAAAAATCTTTTGACCAAAACTTAACATGGGGTAAATTTTTAAATTGCACTTAGATACCTGAAACTTGATTTGACAGAAGCGTAAGAAGAATACAAACAAAAAAGTAAATCATGACGAATGCATAAGTGTCATAGTTTGTTCGCATTATCAACTTATTTGTTCTAGATATAGGTTTTCAAGAGTCCACGATTCTTGTGTACACAATTCGGCCAAAACCGCTCAAGCTATTACAGCCAAACTTGCCAGTCTGACAGAACTTTATGAGAAGAAGCTCTAATAAGCTTTTGGGCTTAATCGCATCGAGCGTTAAAGGCACAGTACGATCCAAAGTTCGAAAAATTAACATGGGATTTTTTTTCATTATGCACTTAGAGACTAGCAACTTGTTTTAAACGATGCGTAGTAACATCAGAAGCAAAAAAGTAAACCATTGCGAAGTCGTAAATCAGTGGTTTCGGCGCCATTTGAATTTGCACACTTTTCAGAAATGACCGACCCCATGCACCTTTGAAGGTTCGTTTCTTTTTTAATTACTGCACTAGAGTGCTCATACTTGCACATACTGTAGCCAAAGCATTGCCCTTTAACAAGGCTGTCTCAGAATGTGCAAATTCGTAATACTTTTGTCTCAGCAAGCC
The DNA here is from genome assembly GCA_921293015.1 of Phorcus lineatus. Lineage (NCBI taxonomy): Eukaryota > Metazoa > Mollusca > Gastropoda > Trochida > Trochidae > Phorcus > Phorcus lineatus. The sequence goes on along the minus strand of OV121096.1, from coordinate 22,091,798 downwards.
TTCGAAGTCTGGAAACTCAGCTCATGAAAGCATGTTCAAAGGGTGATAACTCAAAAGGCACTTACAGTCTTTAAACTAGTTTTGAAGGATGTGCAATAACAATGCAAACAAAAAAGTAAATCATCACGAATTCCTAAGTAGCATACTTTTTGCACTTTATCAACTTCTTTGCAATAATCGCAGTTTTTTTTTCAGATAAAACATGCCGCTGAAGCTTAATGCATGCACCAATCTTCATGAAATTTTCATAAAGGCTTGCTAACATCACTATCTTTGTACCGAATGTGCTTTTTATGCGCTGAATCCTTTTGTCGTCGCTTGCGACTATATTTTTCTATACATTTATAAAGGTCAATAAGGTGTAGTAAATCCCACTATTATAAACAGTTATGTCCAATATCGACTCATATAAGAAGAACGAGTCACAGTATACCGAGACAAGAGATCTATCAATCTCTATGAATAAATATCGAGTTTTACACTCAATAGACCGATCCATTAAGCCCCGCCCCCTAACGACCGCCCCTAGCAACCGCAAACCTCGGACAAACATGCGGAAGTGTCCGACACATGTGTTTTTGAGTACGAGTATTCTGCCGACGACTACGGCTAATTAGAGTTTTGTCATGTCTCAGAAACGGTTGAATTATTGAAAATATAGTCTATTGATAATGTAACTGCAGAAATTGGAACAAAATAACTGTTTAAAAATATTTGATCACGCGAAAACAGGTCCTCTGTCGCGTCAATGGGCCCTGATTTATATTTAATTGTGAAATCGAGCAACAATAAATTTGCTGATGATGGTTTCAGGTGTTTTTCATTTCTGAGAACTGCTGGTAAAAAACCCTGAAAAAATCGTAAAATCCTGTGGTTCATATGCATTATGTGTGCGTGCACTGCCTATTTATAGCAACACGTACGGACTGGATCACATGATTTTCATCTCGCAGACTGATCTTTTCTAAAATTGTATTCGCCTTCAACACAGTCGTTTTTAAAAAATTAATCTAGCATCAGTGAAAATAAAAAGCTTCTTTTATGAATCTATGAGTTGAAACCCGTGGAAAGTTTATGACACATCGTAACATATGTCAGTTATCTCCCTTTATAGTGTTCTATCATGTAATATTTTGACTGTTTTAATCATTTTAAAACTGTATTTTGGCTAAATCATTCCTCCAGTGACTGGACATGACCTGTATTTAGAGTAGATATAATTGTTTTTACTCATGAAACTTGTGATAACTATCAATATTTAACTATATAGCAATTCATAGGGAGAATGTGATATGTGCTTTTTTTATAATATCATTTGATGAAGAAACAATTATTAATTCAATTCAGTAAACATTTCTGCAAAAAGAAAATATTAGAAATAATTTACATTCAATAAATGAATCATGCCTAAAATATGAACTCTTATAAGTACCTTTATATAATTATTAGTACATTATAGATGTTGTCACAATATATGTATTTATGAATGTATTTATAGGACTGTATTATTCTGCTCAGATACAATCAGATTAATTTGCAAACTATTTTGCTGAAGTATTTAAAAGATTTTATCTAATGAATGAGAAAACAATGATTTCACTTGTATAATTATTCAATCATAAAAATAATTAGGTATATTTTACATGCTGCTTTATTTGCCCATGTCATACTGTTTTTACATCTGTACTTATTAATGATGGGCAGATTTATCAAAACCCTTTGCCTCCTTGACTCTGAAAAAAGGAACACAAGCTTATGAGTGTGTTTTATTCATGCATCAACTGACTTTTCTTTTCATCTAACAATCAATAAGGGTGTAAACCTGAAAATATTCTAACTGATGGTTTGCAAAATTACATAAATAAGAGTGTATGGTTTGATGATAGTGATAATTAACAGCCTTTCAAAATAAATTAAAAACTGGCAATGTTTATTTTGATTGTTCACATAAAAAGAAATTGATTAAACTTATTAGATAGACATTTTGACAAAGTCAGTGTTATCAAATCAGATAAAATAAATAGTCTGACCAAATTATCATTATTATAGATCTAGCAATACAAACTGTAAGAATTAGTTAGAAGGCTCCACTTGCTGGTTGTTTTTTTAATATTTTATACAGACATGACGATTGTGTGTCTATATAGGATCATTTTCATTAAATTATTTCACCTTTGTCGAAAACTTATTTGACAATTATATATTCATGAAGAGAATGTCATCAATTATATGTCTATATTTTCAAGAATTTTTGAAGGTTAGAATTAATTGTCCTATTAATGAGATGATCTTTTCACAGACTTTAGGCCTATATATGTTTAATCCATGAATATAGTATTTCATCAATGTTTTCATGAGATTATTTTTTATTTAATCTGACATTCTATTAATTGGTATCACATCTAATGGAAACTTGGAAAAATATAATTAAATTAGTTTTTAATCTATGAAATTCCAATTCATACATCTATTTAGCTTTCAAATTGTTTAATGTTTGATTAGAATAATTATTGTGTTATTTGTTTCACCCCAACCTGTCGGGGAACAAATGCCTTCTATCGATCGATTTCAACTTTTTAACTTGAAAAAGAATATTTGATTCTATTTATTCACCTCGCCTGAGGCAAACTTACCTTTAAATTAATTCAACTTATTTTACTGTACTGGAAAATTTAGCTTGAAATAACCCCCAAAACACACTTTTATTTATGTAAACAAACCGAGCATGGTGCACTCACCTCTCATTATTTTATTGATACATCTCCGATGTGAGTCGGATATGCTGTCTCCGATGTATTTTTCTGAAATAAATGACCCTTTTTGCAATGTTACTAATACTGCCATCGACTATATTGACTTGATATTACTGCAATTTCTTCGTAAAATGTCTGGACGAAAATCCTGTGTCATAAAGACAGCCCGCCATGTTGCCTGTTGATGTCCGAGGAAGCGATCGCGGGAAGGTGGGTCAAAAATACGGCGCGCCGATTGGTCGAAAACCTGTAGGGGCGGGGCTTAATGGATCGGTCTATTGAAATAAGCTGATGATGACTTTGGTCATATCTTTCACCATTCAAATGTTTTACTTTCTATTCTACACTTTAACGGTTTTGTTAGGAACTTGTATTATTATCAGTGCATTATAGCTACAATGGTGTTGCGGGCTTACTCCCTGCAATAATACTAGCAGCCGCGATATAAGTGAAATACTGTTGAAAGCGGCGTTAAACCCCCGTATCGCCTCACCTCGCCTATCTATGAATTAAAGACAATGTTGTTTCTAAATTTAGGTAAATAACCTAACTGGTCATTTCTTTGATTGCACTAAATATCAATGGTTAGAATTAAGTGAAACAATTCGATATTATATTATTTTAAGTCAAATGGAAATACATGTAAGCTCCATAATTTGATCCTTTTGAGTCATTCCGTGATGCACGTACATTGTCAACATCTATCAGTAATCATAATTGCTCAAAATCATTGGCATAACCCTATAAGGGTTCACATCAATAACTTGAAGGCTCATTATAGTCATCTTACAGCAGCATTGCTGCCACTAAATAAATCTATGATCACTTAACTCAGCCAAATTACTTCTGTCTATTTGTATAGGCTGGTGGGATTCAAAATTAGGCCAACTGACCTCCTTTCTAATCCATATATCGACTTCAAAGGAGATTACACAGCTGTGATCGTACTCGTTTCCAAATCGTGAAATGATAATTACACATTTTAGTGTGTGCTTCGATTTAGATGAACACATTTGTTTGGTGTTGTAATTATAACTGATGATTAAGCATTATCTAACTCAATAAGATCTATTCCCTGAAATGTCAAATGTCTGTTCGATTATACTTCTATATTAACAACTGAAATTGATATATGTCAGTCTGAAACTTAAATAATAGATAAGTAGAAAGTTTGACGAAAAAAGGTCAAAAGAACCTTTCAAAATGCTAGGGATAATGTTCTCAACTGACTTAAAAGAAATCATTCCAAGAACTTTGACAAACAAGTTGACAAAGCAAGAAAAATATGCTTTTCCTGGTCCAAAAGACTACTTACGTTGAATGGGAAAATTGCAATTATTAAGTCACAAATTATCCCTTTATTTACACATCTATTTTCAGCCCTTTCACAGCCGGACAAAACCTTCTTTAAGTCGCTAAACGCAATCTTGTTTAAGTTCATTTGGAATGGGAAACGAGATAAAATAAAAAGACGAATGTTGATGAATTATTACTCAGGAGGACTTGGCATGGTTGACGTTAAAGCTTTTTGTAAATACATGAAATTGAAATGGATAAAACGAATGACAAAATGATAAAACAAAGATGGCCTCTGGCAACATTTAGCCATGTAGCCAGATAAATCTTGAAAATATCGATATCCTTAATTTCCCAAAACATCAATTAAAAAAGATAATTAAGCATGTCAATAATGACTTCAGGTAGGATGTTCTAGCTATTTTGATAACCTGCATACTTTTGAGATTAAGAACGTAGTCGAATTTAGGAATCTCCCGTTAATGAGTTACGTTCCCTATGAGGACTTTAGAACATATGTTAAATGGTCTCAATGTGGAATAAAATGTATTCGAGATCTATTGACTGACTATGGACATGTAAAAGAATTTCATGCTTTGAAAAGTGACTTTCAATTAAATGATAATTTCATCTCTTATTTCAAAATGTTAATCTTTTTACCAAAATCATGGATAAAGCTTTCAAAGGATAACCCTGTTAACAGGACCAATTATGATATAAACTGTCAGATTCTTAAGGACATTATTTCATCACCAGATTGTAAATTTCTTTATAAATCTATTCGCACTAATGGGGGTATTTGTTCTCTCCAAAATCTTACCTCAAAATGGAACTCAAAACTGGGAGTTCAAATGTCAGAAAATGACCTTTCTGAATGTTTTGTTACAATACGGAATTGTGTGATTGACAGTAGGACAAGAAATTTCCAATATAAATTCACCCATCGGATCATATCCACAAAATCATTTCTCTTCAAAATAGTATTTACAGAGGATAATCTCTGTATCCTTTGCCAATCTGAAAATGAAACACTTGAACATTTATTTTTTTTATGTCAAAAGGTTCAAATTCTGATAAACTAGCTCATAATCTGGTATGAAAGAAAAACTTCTAGAAAATTAATCCTTAACTGTAATAATTTTCTCCTTGGCGATCCAAAGTTGAATATTCTTCTAAATCATATTTTTATAATTACAAAACGTTACATACAAAACCACACATCTCCCATATTTCTTCAGTTATTATATCTAATAAAACATAGTAACATTGAACAATTCATTTCTGAAGATAAAAGTGAATTTATTAAAAAATGGGCCCCATTGCATCTGTAGTTTGATTCAAACCAAACCCATGTATTATTTGATATGTTTTTACCTCGTACAAACTATCTCCCACTCCCTCCCTCTCCCTACCTCTCTCTTCATTTCTAGCTCCCTCTCTGTCTATCTCCTCTCTTCATATAATTTATACTATGACTCTATAATTTGGTTGAATTAGTATATAATCCATCTACTCGTATTGTTGATTATGTTATGTCTTTCTGAGAAAAGACATAAGACCAATGAAACCCATGCATTGCTTGTTATTGTGATAACTTTAGGAGTACAACTCCTGAAAAGTAAGCAAATTTGCGCAACATGTCTATTCACGTCATATGCTTCTTCACGACTTTACTTTAGTTATAAATTCCTATTAAATTTATCAAAACAAAATCTAAAAACTTCATCACCTTGTTTTCGTTGATATTTATATTTGAGCGGCTTTACTTGGCAATTTCTTCCAAACTCAGTACACATGTGTCTGATAGTTTTTTCAATATTTTCTTCACGTTATCCGGTTTTTGGTGTCCTTTTGAATGCTACTCAATCAATCTATTGAAAAATCTCGAAGTAAATCTCCAACCCGCCATAATATTAATTAATTTTGCCAATTAGAAACACATAAAGCAACAAAAATGTAAAAAAAATAATGTCATTCGGTGCTCAAGGGAGTTGTTGCTTAAAAATAAACATGTTTTCATTAAATAGAGTTTTTTTTCTTAGAATAAGCATATCAAAAAGGAATTGAAGAGCAAGATAAAACTATTACATCTTTTTTGCGAGGAACTGGCTATAAGGTCGATTAAAAAAGCACAACAACAAAGCTTCAAAGTATGTTATTTGGCGCTCGAAGGATTGGTTCAAGATGAAGACGTGACTCAATAAAATCATTACACAATATTATTCTGTTTTTTGAAAGAAATTGAAGGACAAGAAAAGTATGACACATGCGTATTATTGATGAGAGGATACAAAATATCAAACTAAATATCAAACGAACCATTAAAAAGAATATTAGTTATATTAACTTTCAAACATCAATTCTATCTTTTACTTGCCTTAACTGAGTCTCGAAGAATATATTTGACTAATTTAAATGCATCAACATCCGCGTTTCGTTTAGAATCACGTTAATACATATCTATTACAAAATTACCGAACTGATTAGCTTGAAAATGTTAATTGTCAGCTACAATAAGTACTTCATTCATATATAGTGTCTTATGTTACTCCAAAAACTCCCTATCCCTACTGAACACCAGTAAATATTTTTATGTAATGCGTTTGCGGAAAATTCACTTTATGGTTTTTGCTGCACCTACTTGTTTACAGACTTCTCGTTAAAGGAGCCAAGCCCAGAGTTATTGACAAATTTGTAACTTCGAATGTCTTTGAATACCCTGTGATCAATGCACTAGGTTTGACTCATCTCAGTGCAAATGCTGTCAGTAGCTTGTGTCCATTGATCTACGTGGTCATCAATCATTCATCACCAAGAGAAAAGTTTTAGTCAGTTCACTTAGTGCTGTTGAGGATAGTTAAATGAGAAATTCGTTGAAAAAGGTCAGCGTTCAACTCTTCCACTATTCCTCTCAGTATATTGTTATCACAAGTATTCTTTGGACAATCCATATAGCCTGTACATCATGTGAAGATAATCACCAATCCATAAAACATGAAACCTTTAATGCAAATACCCGGTATACTAAAAAAATCAATTGACAGGATGGTCAATTTCTACAGTTCTAAAATGAGAAAATGAAAGATACGTTAAGGGTAAATCAGTCTGTATTTGAATTTGAGTTATGGCCGGATTGTTTGACCATTCTTCTTACTGTTAGGGTCGCCCTGTCCTATTTCCTCAAAACGCTTGAATCAGTTTCCTTAATAAGTACACGAAACCCATCTAGTACTTCTGAGACACTTTGCTTTCTTCATCCTAATCTCATTTATCCACACCTCTAAATCTCAACCAAATGTCGGGGTAATAATGAAAAGCAAGAGCGGTAAGTATTGCCCATCATTACTAACATAAACTGTCTTTCTACTTCTTTCTCTGGTATTGAACCTGGTATTACTCAATGTGAATAATACCTGCTTTCCAATAATTCCATTTTATTGTATGGTTCATTTCAATGGGTCTTAGCAGGACATAATGTTGCAGACAGATTTCAGATTCATCTACTGGTTACTGTTCGATTGTTATAATAATCAAAGATATAAATTAATGTATGAATTACCCGGATAAATTTTAATCCCCAAACAGACGAACCTACAGTGGCGGTCATAAGTCTCTTCCCTTGTCTTGCAGTCTGGATGCAGAATTATCGCAAAATTATCGCGAACGAAATCCGGTCGTATCGCGGTCAAGTCACGCCAATATCGCGTGTCGGTTGCGGGGATTTTGCGAGTCTATCGCAAAAAGCCACGCGCACGGTTCAGTGCATTTACCGAGTAGGCGGAGCTAAGGTCACGTGATTAATTAGCCCCGATGAGGCAATTGCATGAAGGTGTCGTAAATGTATTCGGAAAGGAAAGCTTTCAAGGGTTATCGTATCATCTTCCCTTACCTCTCAACCCGTGGGCTCTGTTGGGTGACTCACATACACCCTCCCCCCCCCCCCCCCCCCCCCCGCCCCCACCCCCTTTGTCTGCGACATCTGCAAACTCGGCTGTGTTGATTCCTTATATATCTACTTAATTTTAGTTTACTTATTCTTTCCAAGTTTAATTATGTATCATTAAATGTATTTATAACTTTTAAAATTTTACTTTTTTATTCCCTCTAACTGTTTTTTATATTCACCATTTAGTTCTGTAAATACACATCTAAATTTTATTTCTCTATTTTACCGAGATACATAACAACAACGGACTTTTTTAAAGGGACACGTATGTACCATGTACACTCAAAAAAATGAACGAATATTGGAAAGTTTTATAGACATTTAGTAGTGTTATGCATAAGGAAGGCAATATTTTCTGAATAAAAACTCACAATAAAGAAGGTGTTATCAACAAAATATGATGGTCCTTAAGGATAAAAGTAGTTATGTTTCGCAAGTTGTATTTCAGTGTTTTGTTGGTAGAAATGTTGGTAAATGAATGAGAAGAAAAAGAAAAAAGGACATAGAGAGATGTCACCAAATAGAATATTTATGTTAGTATTACTAAAACAATATGTTATTGAAATATATGAAATAAATCTCTTTTTGGATTGGCTACCAAAAAGGGCAACTTAAAACATCAGTTTCGCTAAGATATATTAATATCAAACAATACTTAAACAAACGTCATGTTTTTCTTACAAATAAAAATAATTTACAATCCTTCCAAAATCAAGGACAATATCCCCCTCTATAAACAATATGATCCTATTGTCAATTGATCAAAACGCTCATGCGGTGTTCTTTTTACAAAACAAGTCTACCCTAAAGTCAGTGAATCTCCGCACACATATTATACTGTGCCTCTTCTAACACAATTTAACACTCATCTATTGATATCCTTTGTACTTTAAAAAACAAATTAACAAGCGAATTCAGGAATGACGAGAGCAAGAACTGAGCGGAAGGGCGGGGGAGCGGCTAGCTCTAGTAAGGCAGCGGGAGTAGGGGATTGCATTACTTAGTTATGTAATGTTAATTGTCGTGTGAGATGCATATCGTTAACGTAAACCAGACTCTCCAATGACATATAACTGTAATTTGCCAAATACCTGCCGAATATCTTGCAAAGAAACTACACCACAAACTAATAGTTGATGTGTAAATGGTCATATATTTATACTAGTCTATCATGGTTGTAAAAGAGCTTATGAATCCATACGTAAAAGTTAGGATGATGCGATACCTCTGATATTTCACAGACACGCTGTATTAACCTGCACAAATATTGTAAAAACAATTTTAACTCTAATTTTACTTTTAACTTTAATATTCTGATCAACAAACTTTCCTTAATCAAAATGACAGGTGTACAGTTGAAAATTCTCTTATCTGAGGTGATATATAATGTCTCAATGTACACACGTATTTCTTCATGTTCATGCCGGATCAAATGATTTTGAATATGAATATCAAAAGGAATGAACCAATTATGTGTTGCATATTTTACTTATCTCATATATAACATATATAGATGTATCGAAACACGAGGCGATAGGCGTTTTGGTGAACTCCTTCATTTCAATTCAAGTTTTGGTTTTGAAAATAGCATAGCGTTACTGTATCTGGAAATCGTGAGTTATTTAAATGTAAATTATGATAGTATCAAATTAGTAACGTGACACGTTTTCCTATTGCATGCGCGTTATATGTATAGATTGCCATTTCATTGATAATAATGGTTCTAACGTTAAAGTCGGTAGCCATTCTCAATTATTTTTTGAGATGGAAAAGCATTATGCACATTGGTCGCTCGATACCTAATACTAGTTAACATATGGTAGGGACTTAACATCTTCGTCAGATTATTTTTTACTAAAAAAATTGTTATTATCACAATATGTCAGTCTTATTTCAAACTCGTAATATTTACAATTAACTGAAAATGTCTCGTATTTATCATGTTATGAAAAACAACTCAAATAATTGTTTGCATGTATTTGGTAATATATCACGTTTCAACCTTCTGACAAACTCATTAAAAACACCCTCAGAACCTTTGAGACAACAAGAAGAAAATGATAAACTACGTTCATTTCCTTAACATGATAGAGGTTAAGATCTGAAAACTTACAAATTACAAACTCTAAAATTCAAATTCGTTGACACCGTATTGCTTAAGGATGACTCCACCTAACAATTTTACCGCTTACACTATCAATATTTTGCATGACAAAGATGTCTGATTACCGCATTATTGTTCCGACAAAAGAAGTCCTAAGTAAACATGACTGTCAACAACGTCTTATTTCATACCACCTCAGAAATATGACATATTAGTTTTAACAACCACAGCTCCTTTAGAATGCATAACCTTAGACTAAGCGCAATTAACCGTCATTTTGACACATCGTAATTCAAATGTATACACAAAGATAAGATAATTACCCAAACGAACATTTAATTCACTATATTAACAATGTTAACTGTTCAGAGTGGGCAATGCAGGTAACCGATGCTGGTAATTTCATATTATCAACTTTTAATATATCTGTGATTCTATTCTTTTTTTAACCATGCCTTATATCTTAACGATGTGAAGTCGTTTTGTACAGAAATGGATAGTTTACAAACAGTTGACTTTCTGTGCGTAAGGATAGCGCATGAGAGTTCTCGGATTTCAGTTTTTTTCTCTTCACTTAGATCCTCAATAAACAATGAGTGCCGCACAAGCTGTTGAATACACACTTTAATTAGCAAGAGATGGACGCGGGATAGGTTAGTAGGCGAGTAGTCATAAAAAGGCTTGGCACACCATAATCGAGGTTATGTAAGTACTGGCGTACCTTTGATAATGAGAGAAAGATTACTTGATTAAATAAAAAGAAATAAGCTGACATCCACCATATTGTTGTCTGACACGATGTGAACCTGCTGTCCATATTCACTGAACATTCTCTTTAAAATAAAATTAACAAGAAATGATATATTTATATTTGTTTCATTAAGATGCATCCCCAGACAACGTTGTTGAATAACAGCTTGCATTGTCTTTCTCTCTGATCAGTTCAGTGCCAAAACAATTTCTGTAGGTTTATTTGGTACGATCTATTTATTTACACTCTGGTGCAATTGATTAGGTAATTGTTTTTAAAATTATAAGATTTGGACTGAGCTTAACTTTACATAACATATTTTCATAAATAGCAGTGATCACGATATAAGAGAACTAAATGTCGTGACATTAATTTGTTAGACATCACGGGCCCAACATCCTTCCGCTAAGCGCAAAATGTGTTATTAAACTATAAACATTAAAATCACACAAAACCAAAATTAGTGATTTTTTTCATGAAGATCTTCACTCCAATAAATTTCGCAGTGTCATGGGTTGTTTTTCGTTAGTGTAGTAAATACCCGCTAAATAATTCTATTTTATCTCTAAGTCAACAATGCAAAATATACAAGAGTGCGACCAGTGATAAAAGGCGTATTAAGTAGCAGTAGGTTTAGATATAAATATGTAATAATCTCAAAATAACAAATGTCGCCAAATGTCGCCAAAGATAAACCTTTGAACGAGAGAAATACCTTTTTTTTATTTCCAAAATCGGTTCGACCTAATGTCCCGAATAGTAACTCATAGTTATTGAGTCAAGTACCTCAGACAACAAGCTGTAAATTACATCAAAGATACAAATGCTTCCTTGTATCGATTCCGATTAAAGTTATAAGGAACAAAATTATCGATATTCAGAGAACGTCAACATACTATACCACTTATTACTACACCATATTGTACAGGTATTGGTTTACCAATAATCATGTTCAATTTACAGTCGTTTTGAAAACAGAAATATACTGTAATAAGGCGTTGCTAGAATATTTTTTACAACTGCTGTTTAGGCAGTAAACCCCAAATTACCTTGGTATAAAGTTCTACCTCACAAGACAACTATATATATTACGTCACAAGGTACAAGTAGTCGCAGGCAAGGTCATGCTTCATTGGTTTTCACCGGGCTAGTTGAATGCCTATCTTAAAAATGTCATAAATAAGGAGTTGCCCCGATTAGAGTTGAGATTGAACAATGTGATTGCATAATTTAAAATATTCTGTGAAAATGATTAATGAAAACCCTGTACATGACCGCGAGAGGTCGAGTTTATTGAAAAAGTTTTACGTACGTTGAATGTGACGATTATTCCAATTTTACTGATAATCTAACATATCATTTATATTAATTTTCATTCGTATCAAGTAAAGTTACTAACATTGATTTTTAAAATATATCTCTATGTACATATATTCTTAATCATACAATGTTGTATCTCTTTTTCTACATGTCTTTGTGTTTAGTCTCTTTCATCCCTTACAGGGATGACTCAAGTTTTATTGTTTTGTATATATATAAATTTTTTATGTTTGAGATGATACCTTGATACAGGATATAGCTCTCTGTATGGTATTCTTATATTGGTAAATTTTGTCGCGCGTAACATTATCTTTTTACAGAAATACACAACACGAGTTATTCAAAGTTTTAATCACGATGTTAAATAAACGAACGCTATGTCGGTTTTTAGACAAAGTATCCTTATTGACTCATTAACGCCGAGTCAGCTTCACGGCTCAACGCCGTGGCCGCTGACCACAGACGCTGGTCACTGTACAATAGCGAGATCAATTAGCTCAAAGCACCGCTGTTCAACGGAAACTGTCTAGCCTTGTGTCATAAAGTCTTGATTGTTTTATTGTTTCATGAAGATAGATGCAGGTGCTGAATATTGATACTTTGATACTTTACAGAAATATAACATGTGATATTTCACCATTGAATTTTTATTTATTTATTTATTTATTTATTTATTTATTTATTTATTTATTTATTTATTTATTTATTGAGAGAGAGAGAGAGAGAGAGAGAGAGAGAGAGAGAGAGAGAGAGAGAGAGAGAGAGAGAGAGAGAGAGAGAGAGAGAATTTCAACTTTCTAAATAGTAAATAAGAATATATGGAAATGATATTACGTATTACGTATCATAATATTGTGTGGTTGTGACGTCACAATGTTAGCAGTGCCGTCGCAATGGCGGCCAATTCGCGGAAATGTTTTATTCAATACGCTTTCGGCAATCATGCTTGATTAATGATTTGCTCGTGAATGCTCGTTAATGAGTTGGTATCAAACTCGCCTTTTCTCGGTTATTACTCAATCATTAACTCGTTTAATGAAAATAGTATTAAATGGAATGTCGTTTAGTATCCTCTATATATTGACCAAGTGATATATTCTGTTGGGACGCTGTCAACTCTAAATATGACTTAACATGTGTATAAATCGATTCAATGGCAGACAGGATCGTGGATCTATGAAGCATATTTTAGAATTAAAAAAACCCAATGTATATGCTAAAACTATTATTGTTACAGGACCGCTACTGACCGTGCTTGATATAGGATGCGCTCAGCCAGTTCAATAAAGTAATATACGAACAAACTGTTATAATAATGATAGTATTCAAATTAGGACAACACTGGAGTTCAAAATATTAATTACATGCAATTATCATATTGATAGTTCATGACATGACATTCCCAAAGTGATGCATTCAAGAAGTAAAGGTAAAATCAAAGTGTCACTTACACTAGCCTCAAATTCCTCACAAATGATTTATGAATACATGTACATAAATTTCAAATTTTCCAAATTTGTAACTTAACAAAGACTCCAATCGTTTCATCTGATTTAAAAACCTTCTTTTTAAAGTAATTATTTTCCCCTTCCAAGACCAACATATGCAGAATGTTTTCATCTATCAAACTAAGTATATTTTTGAACAAAGAGCAACGATTTCCTGAGGATAGCATCTTATTTACTTATTTACATCTCATTATACTGACGCATATACGCGGCTCTCGGTGCTAATGTGTTAACGGGACTGATCGTTAGAGTCTTTGCATACCGTACATGTATTCTTCTTGTAAGTTGATGTAACCTTCGTGTTCGGATAAGCAGCCGTATTGTGCAATTTTTCGGAGAGCCCCTCCAAACAGTATGTACATTTTTGTATGTCATACGTCCACATAATATCCCTAACGTACATGTAGTCGTGGCACAAGCCCAAACAATGATCAATACATGAACACTTCTACGTAAGTATGTATAACAAGTGTAGTTCTATCAGGGATCGTATCCCTGGTTCTATGAAACGCGATGACCACACTGTTGGTAATTTGTATTTACTTTATCATGGTCAGTAAGGCCGTATAATAAGAAATAATGATGAAAACTTGGGAAATACACGTTCCTAATTTTCCCGGTAGTCATTTGAAGTACTAACAAACGCCGACAGATTATATTTTACAAGTTTACAGTACATGAACATTTAACAGCTTCGTTAGACCAGCCCACTTTAAAGTTACCCAATTAGCTTGTAGCGGGTCAAATAACGGGTAGATCGGCCCGTATAAGCCCCTCCCACTTTACCGCAATACAGCCCAGGTGTATCGCAGTAGAGACGCAAAATCATCGCGTTGGCGGTGCATTAAATTTGCAGCAATGCTGAGAGCAGCTCCCAACCGTGTTGCGATAGCGTCACAGGAATAATGCAAAATTACTCCCATGACTTATGTCCGCCACTGTATATTACTGTAGTCGATGTATTAATCGTATACACAGCCATGAATAAACACTTCCCTCCTTGTTTAAAAACCTTATTTTGACAATACTTTTAACTTCAATAAAAATAAGAACATTGAAAATATCTTACTAAACACTGTCTTGTTTTACGTTTTCTATTTATTATAATTACAATCTTTTGAATTCAGTAACTAATGATATAGTTTGAAAATACGACAGTGGCTGCGCTCAAATACCTCTCTAAATGATGGCACAAATAGTAGCATGAAGATCCACTAAATGATACGGTAATGGGGCCAAAAGAAGTAAAATAAAATTAAAAGGGAATTTGTCCGAAAAAAAGGCATACTGTTTCTGGCCTTTCCGTAAACTATATTTTTCGGCAGATCTAAATCCCTTTTATTTTTATATTTTAAATGAAATCAGCATTAGCTTCTGACATTCATCCTTTTGAGTCATTCGGTCAAGTACTACATTGTCATCATCTCTCAATATTCATAATTGCTCAAAATCCTTGACATTACCCAACTGGGTTCACATCAATAACTTTCAGACTCGTTATAGTCATCGGACAGCAGCAATGTTGCCTTCAAATAAATTTCCGATCACTTAACTCGGCCAAATTACTTCTGTCTATTTGTATAGGCTGGTGAGATACAAAATTAGGCCAAATGACCTCCTTTCTAATCCATATATCGACTTCAAAGGAGATTACACAGCTGTGCTCATAATCGTTTCCAAATCATACTTACTCAATGCACATATTGATATATTCCTCGATTTAGATGAGTGTTTATCGTTTGGTTTTGTAATAATGGTTAGTAAACAAGTATCATTTAAATCTATAAGGCCTCTGTTCCTTGAAATGTCATACATCTGTTCGATCATAATCATAGTGTATAGACAACTGCAATTGGTATGTCAATTTACGTAGATAATAGTTTAGTGGAAGTGTTTGAATGAAAAGACAATCAATTTCTTTAACAGTTATATAATTACTTTTTAACACGCAACAATACTTCTGTAATAATTAGCCTTATGAAGTACTATTTATCAATGTACATGTTTACTGAACAAATACTAGAGTCTTTCTTTTCAAATTTTGAATAGTAAGCAATCTACGTTTACTATTAATTTGAGATACATTCTGCTTTATACATACACTAGAGTTCTCAATTCTTAATACAGTAATAAAAAGACAATTAACCATTATTGCTCTGGTTTTGTAAGTGAAATAAAATCGGACGTATATGCCTATGTTTCTTTAAAATCAGTATACATTTATATGAACGTCTGATTTGTTCAATGAATAGATTGGAAGTTCTCGAATGAATCTGTAGATCAACCAATTTGAAAGAGGAAAACTGTAAAAAATAATGTTATTCGGGCTAAAGAAGACTATAAAACTGGAAATGTTTTCCATGAATTGAAAATTAAGCCTTTTTGTTAGAGTTGGTATATAAATAAGGAACAAGAAAAACATTATCGATGAGAGGAGTTAGTTGAAGTTACAAATTAAAATTGCCAATAAGAAAAATGTCCAATAGCAAAGCGTCGATGAAAATTAAATCGATGCCTTCGGGAGCGTTCCAGATATAAACGTGTATTCAATGAATCGAATATTAAAAAGTATAATTTGTACTTTCAGATTAAAAAACAAGACACATATTACACTTTTGATGAGAGGAATTTTAATTTTTCTGTTACTATCAAGAAATATCAATTCAAATTTATCTTACATGTATTACTGTTTTAGTTAAGTTTCTCAAAATACATTTGACTTGTGCTTCATTGTCCGTTATTTTTTTTTATCACAATGACGACTTAAGATTGGTGTGGAAATGTTATTTAATGTTATTGTGTCATCGACTTTCTTACAGATTTCTCTTTAGACCAGCTAAGTTATAGATCTAGACAAGTTCGTCAGCTTTGAATTTCTTCGAATACCCTGGGAACAATGCACTTAACTTCATTTGACCCAGCATGGTGCAAATGCGGTCAATAGCCTGTGTCCACTTGACCTGTGTGGTCATCAATCATACATCATCACTTAGTGCTGTTCAAGATATTTGATTGGGGAAAATGGTGAAAGTTCACAGGGTTCTACCTTTCTACATTTTCTCTAAGTAAATTGTTTATCATATATCACATTAATGTCTGATACATAAAATATAGAATCTTCTTCTTTAATTGATGCACACAATCAAAAAATCAATTTACCAAATGGACAATTTCAGACGTGCGTATTAGAAATTCTGATCTTGTACGTACTGCTTCATAGAAGTCATGTCAGATGACCTACGCTTTGATTTTTCAACTTTCAAAATTCATACGGAGGCCCGCTGGAATATTTGACCGTATCGACGGATTTGTATTCGCTCGTCACTGATTGGCTGTACAACGATCACCTGATAGGCCACTATGGAGTTATTTTGTCAATGCTCATGAGAAATATCTTTCAAACTATTTGATTTGAAGGCGAATGAATGGCCTTAAATGTTACCATAGTGATAACCAGTAGCACGTGACAACAGTGGCACGTTTTTGTAAATGAGTAAGGTGATCTCACAAAAACAAAAATAAATGATTCCAGTTGTAAAACAATGTATTTTAATCAAAAGAGACAATTTAAACCAAACGAACTATGATCGATAAAACAATGGAATCCATTTCCCTACTTTAAATAATTTAATGACGTTCACACAAAAATGGCCGTCAATATTGTTTTAGTTTGTACTATATGTTTTCCTCTAAACGATGGATGATCGGATTTAGTATTGATTGATGATCGATGACCCTCGAAATATAATAAATGTGGCGTGGAAAATATGAAGAAATGGATCTTTCAAAAAACGCGGTAATGCCGCTTTAATTAAGGGGAATATCGATAACCAATAGACCCTAAGTATCATCAGATATTACCCACATATCATAGCCTTCAATGTATTTCTCTGATATTGTAACTGTAACACTCATTCCACATAAGATTCAAACGTGGGTGGTTTATGAAGTTAAGGTAATTGGAAAACATAAAATTGCAGACTTTCATCAAAACTTTTGCTTAATTTAATTATTTGATTCAGAGTCAGTTTCTTTTGAAAAAATTATGAAAGTTCATCTTTATGTTCCTATTCAGTGTGAATGTAGACATTTAACAGATAATGGGACCACTAAAAGATCAGCAACACGCGTTTGAATTGTTTTTGTTCTGTAGCAATGTGGAGGAAATATCCCTCAGTGCAATTGAATCAAACTGTTTATTAAACTAATTGCTTTTACTGAAATCAATTCCCGTACTGCGCTGTTGTGCTTAAAAAGGTAACACGCCATAAGGAGCTCAACTCAAGATGATAGACTAATATTTAATCACACTGTTAAACAAAAACGTCGACTTGCATAATATAAACCATCATAATTCTGCAAGAAATAAGTAGAGTTTGTTCCAGCTAGTGCAAAATTTTAATGTTGACATGACTACTATGTAAGACTACATAAATAAAACTTACTACTACAGAATGCACTAAACAAGTGCAGCTGCATACCGAAAGTTTGTTCACTTACCACTGAATCGTAGTGCAAATATAATGTAATTTGGGTTTCGTTTCAACGCCAACAGAATAATTTCAGAAAAACTGACAATGGATCACCCACTGTCCATGTGTGAAATAGCCATTCTTGAACTCATTTTTGCATTGTCTGGTCACTCGTGCAAAAATTCGAATTTTAGCATAGTGATATAGACAGAAGGGGTCACATTTTCGAAATTTCGATTTCGTTAAATGTCGAATAACTTTAACATGTTCCATATCGACTCTCTGAGATTAAAAACAACATTATCACATTGACTTTGTGCTAAGGAACAAACGTGACTAATTTTTTAAGAAGTTGAAAACTTATAAAGGATTTTATTGAGAAAAAATAAAAATTAGTGTTTTCGGAATTTTGACCCCTGGTCACTTCAATGACCAGCAAAAACTTACGTACGATATACCTTTGCCTTAAAGAAGAATGGATCTGCATAATTATGTGTATTGAAAATTCAATATTATACGTTTGTTTTTCGCAACGCTACGATACCTCAAAGGCATCTCAAATTACATGATATTTGCACTAGTACATTCAGGTAAGTGAACACACTTTTGGCACAAGGCTGTATGTGATCATAATCAACTCTTAACACGTACTTAATCAACGCTTAACACGTGATCAAGAATAGGAATAATCAACATCAAGATTTAGAAATGACTTGGGGTGCAATTGTGATATCGATTTACATGCATATAGTCTTTAATTGAACAAAAGTATTATAAAAGTGGAGTAGCAAATTTTAACGTTGGAAATAAATTTTTCAGATTTCTAACGTGCTTGGCCTACTGCCCGATATAGATGTTCCAAATATATTAAGATTGTTGATGTTTTCATTCCAATGCAGGAATCAAACAACAATATTCCAAAATATACACTAGGTCACAAATGGTTATACTGCTTCCTAATATTCCTAACTTTTAGTTCATCAGGTTAAGCAAACATCATCTAGCGTTATTCAATCAATAGCAATACTAGTGAAACCATATGGGAAAGTTATCCGGGACTAATAGTTTTGTCAGTTGCACAACTTAAAGCAACTATGTAAATAGGACTTGATTGTCGTTCCGAGATAGTAAACTGTTGCTATTTCAAGTTCATTATTACATCAAATAAGTACAAACAAGGACGTTAGTATACCGATTTAAGATAAAGGGAATTTAGCTCATTGTGTCTCTCCTTTATCGACGACAATCATTAATCACGATTTAAAAAAAATATAGTGAAGTATTATCATTCCACTATTGATGGTGTTTATTTTAACATTAGTTAATGAATGGTTACATTATTTTCTTCGTGTTCCAAAATAACGTTTTAACGAACAGCACTTCAGATAATGTTTGCAAAAAGAATGTAATTAGAAAGATGTTTGAGTAGCCTGCTGTTTCTTGGTTTCGAAACCGATTTATATTATCACTTGGTGTTCCAAAATAATGCTTTAACAAACAGCACTTAAGATAATGTTTGCAAAAAGAAATGAATTGGTAAGATGTTTGCGTGGCCTGCTGGGTTTTTTTCACAACCGATTATATATTATCAAAACACTTTTCGTTCATGGCCACACCAATTTTTTTTAATTCAGTCGATTTGGTTATTGTTTATTTGTCAGATGTACTTCTCCACGAGTTTTTGTATACCAAAAAGTTTCTGCAAAGAAATAAGTTACATTCCATTTATCTTACATCTTCACTGTCACAATCGAATAGGATATTTTCCCCTACGATGCTACCAGTTTATATATAAAACTAATGGCAATCACAATCAAGTCTATATTAATATAGAAATGACCAATGGTAGATGTACAACAATGCAAAAACGACCATTCCTCACTTGTGAATCTTAAGATCTTTGCTGAAATCCTTACTTCTTTTTCTGTCTGTTATCAATTATCTAAAGGTTGTTGGATTTGTTCTTCGCTAAATAGCTTTGATGTTACATTGAAGTCCTAGTGTTTAGATCATGTCACTCTTTTAGTACCTTTGATGTGAGATTGAAAACTGAGTTTCTTTAATCATGCAAGATATTTACTGTTGAAAGCTGAAGCGAATCATAGAAATAATTGCATACATACAATTCATTACTCCAACAAGATTT
Source organism: Phorcus lineatus (assembly GCA_921293015.1). Classification (NCBI taxonomy): domain Eukaryota; kingdom Metazoa; phylum Mollusca; class Gastropoda; order Trochida; family Trochidae; genus Phorcus; species Phorcus lineatus. The sequence goes on along the minus strand of OV121096.1, from coordinate 22,071,502 downwards.
TTTTCTTTTGACTTCTATTGTTGAAAAAAGCAGATAGCAGCTACTACAAAAGTCAAGAAAATATTACCTAGGTGGGGTATGGTGTAGTTGATTAAGCTTTGGAAATTATCTACCATGATCGGAAGGGCCGTGTTCGGTCACGATCAAAAGAATTAGTCAAAATACACTTTCTTTACCCCAGTCACATTAGTTGTATTATACGTAAATGTTTGACATCTATTTCATTTTAAAGAGAAGGAACAACAAATGTGTCTCTACTATAGAGTTATGTTCATGAACTTTTAAAATGTTCTGTTAAAAGAAATATGTACTTTCAGGACTTTATGATGATCAAATATCTCGACGGTCAACAGTAAACAAGTGCTCGTATCAAAGCTGTAGCATCTCCTTAAAACAGTCTTAGTTTTAAGTATTTGAAAATAATAATATAGAAATACATTTAGATCTAATGACATTAACTTGAAACATAGAAAAAAAGATTGTTTACTCAAAAAGTTTTGACCAAATTTTAAAAACATATTCTTATCCCTATACAGTCGTGACCTTTAACAAAGGCAAATATTCTTAAGGGGTAATCCTTGAATATCATTAGTTGGAAATAGGTTACTAATGTGAAAGTTGTATCTTAAAGCATGAAATATACAGTAGCTCAAAAATGTATTCGTATTAATTCACCAGCACAATAAATATAGTTGTCAACATCTTTCAGTGTTAATAAATTCATCAAAATACTTGACATTCCCAAATTAAGATTCACATCAACAACTTTCCATCCTGCTAAATCAGTGTATATGAATCCGCTCTCACTCCTTCCCGATATCCTGACCTCATATGGCAGATTCATATACGCTGATTTAGCAGGATTAGAACTTTCATTTCATTACAGCTGCAATACCCTCAAATAAATCACTTCACTGTGCCAAATTATGTCTATTTGTATAGGCTTGTCATATAAAAAATGAGACAAAATGACCCCCATCCTTTCCAATCCTTATAACGACCCCAAAGGAGATTACATAGCTGTGATTGTATTTGTGTCACTATTGTAAAAAGATAATTACATATTTTAATATATTCCTCGACTTAGATAAATAGAGTTGTTTTGATAGTGCAATTATGACTGTATTATTTAACTCTATAAGGTCGTTATTTCCTGAAATTTCAAATATCTGTTCCATTAGTTGTAACTCTATGTAAGCAAGATAAATCGATATTTCAATATCAACTTGGTTGTGTACATGCAGTAGATCAAGAGTTATCGTGAAACAGCAAACTATTTATATAAACTCATCCTTTAATTTGCTCCTGAAATGGTAAGACTTATTAATTACTCATGATCATTTAGTGCGAACAAATTTTCACGCGCATGGACATATATTTTTATTTCAGAATAAACACCTACGTATATTAAGAAATGTCAAATGAACGAATGGATTTCTTTTGTAACCGCGATATAATTGTGATAATTATATATAGAATTACAGCTTTCGCCGAGTAAGCAAATTTACACACACTGTTCATTCCAGGTAATTTCTTCCTCTTCTTATCTAATCCCAAAATATAATACAATCTTTATTCTCTGATTTGTTTTCTTTAATTGAGCGGATTTTCCTTTTTCCTCCACCAATCAGTTTAATTTTAACTAACAATTTCAAAAATCAATATATTGAAGATTGAAAAGTGGATCTTCCACCCACTTTGGTCTTAATTATGTGAGCCAACTAGAAATAAGTACCATAACAAAACTTAAAGAATTTTTATCTGTAATCGAGAGAATTGTTCCACTTATAAACGTGTTTTCAATAAAATAAAATTAATCCTTTTTTGTTACACTTGCAAGTTAAAAATGGAATTAAAGAAAAATATTTCACACGTGATGAGACAAATTGGACGAATTGCAAATTAGAAACATTTTTAACAGCAAAGCTTTCAAAATGTTATTCTTTAGTGGTCCTAGAAAAATAAAAGTTTTTGATTAAATGAAAATTAAGTCTCTTTTTACCCCGGAAGAATTGTTAGTTGAAAAAAGCATGAAGAGCAAGAAAAATATTAATGAAAGGTTGATTACACTGATAGGCCGTATTGCGATTGTTAAACTGTTCCATTATGATGTTTAGTACGTTAAAAGCACGTACGGTGATTTGGGGTTTAACGCCGCTTTGGAGAGTGTTTCACATATATCACGACTGCTAGCATTATTGCAGGGAGGAAGAACGTGACACCATTGTGGTTATGCATTGCGGTGAAACCTCCGATCATCGGCTAGAACTAGCAAACCATGGGTGGTACTGCGATGAATTTTTGTGTAGCATTGCACCCAAACCTGACTGCGTGTAGAACAGTTCTCTACTGCAGACAAAGTTGCCGAGCCCCTGGCGGGATTCAAACCAAGGACCTTCTGATCCGATGCCGAACGCGCTAACCACTGCGCTATCCCGCCCCCCTATTCAGACTGTAAATTTCGAATTCGCTCTAAATAAACTTCTAACAATTTAAATGAATGGCACTCTACATTATTTTCTGCCTAAGAGAGCGTTAAAGACCCAGATTCAGACGAGTTTTTTTATATGGCATACAGCTTGAAAACTAAAGACGCCTGCTAGTGTTAAACAACACTACTTTTAATACTAGGTATACGAAACTAGTGATACATGGAAAAGCTGAACATATTCCTAATTCAACCTTCTTCAACAAGCAATATTACCGATTTGAGCATAACCGTCATTTGGATTTTTGACATCCCTTTGCAACTTCAATCAACTTTTTACTAAACTTATTTCAAGTTATAAGTATAGAAAAATACAGTTTTGTATTGCATTAAGAGAAAGCTCATGTGAGTGGATAACTTCATATACACTAAAACAGCCAATCTCAGCGCAAACATGCGTGCTATAGTGCCTTTAATGTTGAATAAACTTTCATGTTAGGAAATTGTTAACCAAGTCAAAGTTGAAGAGACACTCCGTTATTTTCGAGATTTACATAAGTCTACCATATGTTTGAAAACACTAATTAGGTTATATTCATTCAAAAACATCTCACTATATCATCAATTCATAGTAAATTCGTGAAATATAGTTTTTTAATATAAATGTTACAATACCCATGCGTGAGTACTGAAAGCGAAATCACATGTACTATTTATAAGAATATTAGCCTTATAACGTTTCAAACACTATTACTCAAAATTTATGTTCTACCTGTTTTCAAAAATGTATGACTAACTCACGTGACGTCATTGAAATTCTACCGTTGAATTGCCACTCTACAGAACAGAGTATCACGAAAATAATTCATTAATGCAACAGTTAGTACTTTTTTCATGTACACTCATTTCCCGTGTCATACATAAAGGATTGTGACATCGCCACTTCGCGCCAAGAAGTGTTTTTATGTGATGTGTTTGAAAACAAGTGTTACGTTTAATGCTTTGCTGCATCTACATGTGAATAAGTTTCGCTTTAAACCAGCCAAGCACAGAGTTATTGACAAGTTTTCAAGTTCCTTAACTTCAAATTTCTTTGAATACCATGTGATCAATATACTTTATGTTCATTTGAGCACCTAGGTGCAGATGCGGTCACTATACTGTGTCCATTTGACCTGTGTGATCATTAATCATGGATCATCAAAAGAAAGATTTAAGTTCATTCGGTGCTGTTCAGAGTAATTAAATGTGAAAAAATGATGAAAGGACACCAAGATTGTTATCAGAAGCATTTTACGGATGTTCCATAAAGCCTCTGGATCATATGAATCACGAATCCATGACACTTACAACTTTTACTGCGCAAATAATCAAACCACCACTGTACTATACGGTCACGTTCTATCAGTTATAGAAATGACGAACTGAGTTTAATGTATTTATATTTGGATTTGAAAGTGATTTCCTCACCTGATTGCAATACCATTTTCCTAACTGTAAGATTCATCATATGCAATTCTCTAAATCACTAAACACAGATCAGATTGACTTGTGTGCATTAAAAGTGATAAGCACCATCAAGTACTTTTGATATTCCTTGCCTCCTCCATTTTTCAGAAACATGCTAATCTCAACTTTAAGTTGGGGGAACATTGAAAATCAAGTGACAATAGGTATCATCTAACCCCACTCACATATCTTATCGATTGAATCATTTCCCTAACACAGTACGTGGCATTGTTTCGTGTATATTTGATATTATGCTTTCCAATAGTTGCATTCATGTGGGTGGTTCTTTTAGATGGATCTTAGCACGACAACACATATCAAAACATTTTCCACAGAAAGGAACAGCAGATAGCTATGCTCACATATTTGATCAGTCTGGGAGAAATACCTAGCATTGCAATTGACAAAAACTGATGAAGATGACTTAATGTCTATTATTGAGATATGAAGATGACTTAATGTCTATTATTGAGATAAAATAATTTACCGTAGTATTTTCTCATTTCTAAAAGTTAATAACAAAATGATAGTTTGCGTCTTTTCAACGCACAATGTTTGACTAAACCTCGTCTGTCATTTTAAGACAAACCGTGTTTTTCTGTAAAGAATAAATGGAGCATGTTTCTGTTAGCTTATATCTAACTCGAGTATTTTTCATATTTTTCAATGACAGTTGAATTCGTGTATCAAATGCGAACATGTGTGCCTATAAAGGTCGTAAATAAAATTTTAAAAAAGAATTCATATAGATAAAAATAACTCCATATAAAAGTTTAGCAGCATCATTCTTCCATCACCTCCATTGTGATTATCTTTGTTGTATCTTCTTTCTAGATAAAGCATCATGTTTAATACTTGCTGACGTCGATTTGTAAGATCAATCTCATGTAAATGTTGTCACAACACATTAAGTGTGTTACCTTAAAATTAAAAAGGGCATATGTTCTTGCATTCACATTTAAGTGTGTTAAATCCTAACTGATGATTCGGTAGTCCTTTAAGACAAATAATTTATTGTATAAATCGAATAAATGATGACAACATTAAGCTACTTAAAGCAGCTTCACATTTTAATCATCTGGTTTTATTTGTGGTAAACAACGGTTAGTGGCAATACGCAAATAATAGCCCAGGAACGTCGTGAGATATCAAATAAAGGAATTGTTATTCTTAATTGTTGCGTTGTATAATCTCATCACCTTAAATAAAAGATGCCATTGAAGAATTTCAAGTATCTGTTAACTCATTCTTGGGAACAGTTTAGCTTGTAAATGGTACATGTAAGCAACTTGTCGATAAAATTTCCACCATTCATCTAGTTAGTCATATGTAACTCCATCAGCTCCAGGAGTGTCTCTATAACATCACCACTTAGCACAGGAAATGTTTAATGTCATGCATCTGTAGAAAAGTGTCGCTTTATGTTTTTGCTGCACCTACTTGTGCATAGAATTCATGTTAAACCAGCGAAGCCCAAAGTTGCCAAGTTCCTTAACTTCGAAATTCTTTCAATTCTCTGTGATCAATCTTCTTAATTTTTCATTTGACACATCTTCGGTGCAAAAGTGGTCAATAGACTGTGTCCACATGACCTCTGGTGTCACTTATCATACATCATCAGGAAGATTTGAGTCAGTCCATTCACTGCTGTTGCTGGATAGTTAAATGAGAAAAAGGTTGAAGGGACAGATAGTTCTTTCCGACAATTTCTCTCAGATGATTGTTGCCAAAAGTATTTTATGGACAGTCCATAGAGCTCGTTTATCATATAATCCCGAATCTATTACACAAAAAAACCCTTACTGCACACATACTAAAACATCAAATTTATAGAATGGTCAATATCTGCAAAGTTCAAGCATGGAAAACTCACACACTGCATTAGAGACGATCAAAGCTACATTCATATTTGATTTCACAGTTAGATGTATCATACACTACACAATTATCCTCTCCTGTTGGCATCGGTCAGTGCACATAAGATAAGCCATCCAGTTGTTTCACATGCGTGGGTTCTTCATTAAGATAATAAGGTAATAGAACCACAAAAAATGCAGGAGGCTTTCATCAAGACACTTTCTTCATTTTGATATTTCATCATCGAACAATATGTCATTATCTTTTGAACATTGATAAAAAGTGTTCCTATTAAGTGTGATTTTTAAAAGAAGACAGTTCCCAGATAAAGGAACAAAAGATAGATAAGCAAACGCACTTTTGTTCTGCTGCAAACTCGTAGATCATTACAATTGAATAAAAATGTTAATAAACTGAATTGCCTTTATTGAGATTGATTTCCTTCCAGTAATGTGTTCTTAATTCTAACATGTTAATTAACCACATGGAGCTCGAACGCAGCATTGATAGCTTGAATCATTTCTCATAACATTGTTGGAACGAAACCTCGTCTATCATGTTGACATAATCCATCATTTTCCCCACAAGGAATAAATGGAGTACTCTACTCGTTGATTCATTCCTTCATTGATTATAGGGGCAGGATAGCGCAGTGGTTAGCGCGTCCGGCTTCGGATCAGGAGGTCCGTGGTTCGAATCCCCCCAGGGGCTCGGCAACCTTGTCTGCAGTAGAGAACTGTTCTACACGCAGTCAGGTTAGGGTGCAATGCTACACTGAAATTCAGTGCAGTACCACCCATGGTTCGCTACTTGTGCTCGCAGCTTTCACCGCAATGCATAGCCACAATGGTGTTGCGGGCTTTCTCCTTGCAATAATACTAGCAGCCGCGATAAAGCCAACTCAACTCAACTAATTGATTATATTTCATTTAAATATAAAATGATATTAATAAACATTATAAATAAAAAAATAAAGTAAAGTATCTAATATTCGTGCATTCGAAAAAAATATGAGGTATCCACAGCACTATTATTTTCTATCCAGAGGGAAGCTCAAGTCACCGCGAGTGAGTAGGGTTTAACGTGTTTTCTGTAGTGTAGTTTAGTTTAAACAGATTGTGTTGTCTGTAGTGTAGTTAAGTTTAAACAGATTAGAAAATGGAGGCAAAGGGAAAGAAGACAAGCATAATTTTGAACGATAGAAGTTCCTCTGCTATACTTACCATTGTTGTAATAAGAGCACTTCTCAGGCTTTAAATGGAAAAGCGTGGACGGAAGCAAAGCAACTTGTTTCTGAAGCTCCCATTCCTAAAGTCTCGCTCATTTCGGTATGTTACGGGAAAACGGGGAGTTTATTCGACTGTGCATTTTTCACATTGAGACCTCTGGTTAGAACATGGTCACTTAATTTTACCCCACCACTGGACTCAATACCTTATAGTGGTGTGGTGGTTTGTGTGCTTCAGAGACCCAGAGAGCTTTCCCAGCCGGAGCGTACATGCTCCTGGTAGGGACACCCAAGCTGGACAGGTCGATGAGTAGAAGCCAGACCAAATTTTAGTCCTTCTAAAATCTGCTTTCTATCTCTCACTATGCCTTTCTTTCCGTCTTTTCCCTCATTCTATCGATCCCTTTTCCCCTGATCTGTCCACTCTCTTTTGGATGCTTGTCATCCACGTGTTTAATAACTGAAATATTGTTCAAAGCACGTTAAACCCCAACTCACTCACTTAATTTTACCACTGATTCATGACATAGGTCTCGATGACAACAAGCTTTCAATGAAGGACGTTTTTACATCGGCTGTTTTTTGCAGATAATTTGCTTTGGAAGTTTTATCCACTAGGAGTTCTGCCGGAAGCCTATGCAGTGCTCTTGTTACAACAGAGGTAAGTATATGCATTTAAGGTAACACTGTAGGGCAAGAATGTATTAATGTGTTTGAAAACAAGAGAGTGTTTTTAATTTAAAAACAGCTGTCTCCCCGTTCCACAAAATCTCAAGTTTATTTAGAATGATGCTCCTACAACAAACCGTGTTTTTAAAAAAAAAAAAAAAATTGATGTTATACAGAAATATTGTTTTTCAAATAAAACTCAAACGAAAAACGCCAACGTCATTGTACGTTGAGTTGAAACTTCAATGTCAAACGTTATATTTGCCTGACAATCGAACATTCATGTGAATGCAACATCTTGTTTTTGGATTTGGTTCCTGAAAATAAATTCCTCAAAAAGATCTTAAGATGTGTCCGTCCATGGGTTGTCATCCAAGCCTAGAATATCTATATCCGCATCAATCAATTACGACATTTGTTTTTCAAAGTCTTTAAAACTTAACACAACAAATTAAACGCATTGCAATCTTGAACCAAGTAAACCACATATTAGTTTTGCCAACTTAAACTGCGCAATTGCCAACAGTGGTATTCTCTGCAACACAAAGATTGAGAATATTATGTCTTTGTACAGTTTATGCTCAGAATATTTCGTTTGAGACTGTGACGTTATGAAGTGCGATACCTAGCACAAAGGATACGATTAAGTGTTGTTTCATGGAATTTAAAGCAGAAAAGAAGTTCATATAGAACGTCTTCGTACACCACATCCATCCATTTATGAATCAACAGAGTGAGATGTCAAAGCATTAATCCGCTCATTCACAAACAGCATGCGTCAACAGCATATAATTGTCTTTTAAAAAACTAAACCCCACAAACACACCGACGGCGTGAACTGGATCGACAGACACGTCAATCTCATAACAAGTCAAGGCATGGCACACCTTTTTTTAACTAAATCTTTGTTCCTAGACATGTGAATTCCTGCCGTTCTCACGATTAAAATTCTCTTTTCCCGTAATTTGAAGCAACATATTTGTGAAAAATGGCTTATGCGTTTCTTGTTTGGCAGAGTATACGTTAATGAAAGAATGATCTTGTACAAACATAATGTATTACGTTGTCACAGCTAGGAATAAGACAAGTTTCATTCCACTGAGCCGATTGATGTTAATATGCGTTTAGTTTAGTAAAGACTTTTACAAATAATTGATGATAAAAATTCCTCCATTTGTTAGAATCAGTCTGTAATCATCTCCAGTCAAATCCTCTTTGTTGGATCAGCTTACTACCAAAGATATATATAATTCTTACTCAGGTCGCCTTTTACAGATCAATTACATGTAAACGTTTTGCATGTCAAATATAAAAGGAAATTACTTGAATCTTTTAAATACATTATACCATCTATTTCGGTGTGTCAAATCCAAACTGGTGATTCGGTAGTCGTAAAGGGAAAATACCTGATGCATGGAATCGTTTTAATGTCACCAGTGAGCTTAAATGCTGCTTCACATTTGAATCTCCTGATATTATCCAGCAGAAATGCAACTGATCATCATAGAGCATTTATGTTTAGCACTTAGAATTATGATCTATTATAAAAACCATGAAAGTAAAATAACACTCGCATCAAGAGCAAGTAAACAAGTATGACATATTCAAATCAACATTTACAGCATTCTATTGGATTTATGACCGAAACCATTTGAAAAATCTCACATGAACTGAACATAGAATAATCCTCAACTAGGAAGATATCTGATATCTGTTTTCATTAGATTGAATTATCGTTAGTGACATTTCTGAGATACTGAGATAATAAAAAAATTTATGTTAAATTTTCATATCCATACCAACATTATATGATCCGAACTCATATCATTAGATAATTTTGGAATCATAAAATTAATCCTAAACTTAATGGTAGACAATAACCTTACTATGGGAAATAAACTCTTTAAACAACATTGCGGCTATGCATTGCGGTGAGACCTGCATCGGCTTGAACTAGCGAACCTTACTTCGTGTAGAACAGTTCTCAACTGCAAAGTTGCCGAGCCCCTGGCGGGATTCGAACCACGAACATCTTGATCCGAAGCCGACCGCGCTAACCACTGCGGCATCCTGCCCCCGATTCATGGAGTTATCACTCATTTCTTTATAAACGAAATAACAGCATGGAGGCTGCATTTTAAAAATGTGGTCGATAAATTCACTAATGAACTAATGGAGGAAAGTGTTAGAAACATGTCAAAACGTTGCACACATGCAACACCATGACTCGTCCATGCCTTAAAGAGCCACTCCGTGAGTTACTGGAGTTATATATGGCAAACCTAATCAATGGTGTCATTTGATCGAGAAGTATCGACTGTTACCAAAAAGAAACATTTTAAAGCTTGTTGTATTTTTACAGTGACAATATGAGGGTAGAACGTCGCAATTATGATCGAAAACCGGACAGAGGCCCGGCGCGCGTCAACTAACCAAACGTAATTTTGGAGACTTATCTAAAATATCAAGGAGGGCAGTTAGGAGTTGATAGTGTTTGTTAGGTTATATAACTAGTAATCATGTCTAATGGACGTGATATCTACACCTCTGTACAATTAAAAGGCTGTTTTTAGATTTTCATGGAAAACCAGTATTTGTCATATATATGTCTTTTGGACATGAAAAGTTAAGATGTTTTGATTTCATATCTCCACATATGACATTTAGGTTCGTATCAAAGGTAAATAATATGTTAGGAAAATCACGGAATGGCTCTTTAAGTGAATAATGACCAGTTAAGAGCAACAACTCCCAATGTTTAAAGACTTACAGTTTAACTTGGCTCATCAACAACTGACCTCACGTTAATTATTCAATGAATCAAACTATTGTATGTTGAGCCACATCAAATGTCCATATAATGTATCTCATATATGTACATGTATCTTCATACAAGTATTAAACTGTACATTGTACTTTTGTTAAGTAAATTAACATGACTTAGAAGTATGAAAGAAGTATCAGAAACCAAATACTTGTTAATTGTTCTAACCAGACCCATAGGCAATACAAACGTAATCTTCTATTTTCAGAGTGAGTTTGGGTTTAACGTGCTTTGAACAATATTTCAGTTATGAAACACGTGGATGACAAGCATCCAAAAGAGAGTGGACAGATCAGGGGAAAAGGGATCAATAGGATGAGGAACCAGACGGAAAGAAAGGCACAGTGAGAGATAGACAACAGGTTTTAGAAGGACTCAAATTTAGTCTGGCTTCTACCCCGTTGACCTGTCCAGCGTGGGTGTCCCTACTAGGAGCTTGGAAGCTCCAGCTGGCATAGCTCTCGGGGTCTCTGAAGCACGCAAACCACCACACCACGTTAAGGTATCGAGTCCAGTGGTGGTCTATTTTCAGATTTTCAGAAGAATCCAAATTACCAATGCTAACATGCTTGACCTACTGCTTGAAAACATGTCCAAAGTATTTTTAGATTGTAAATGTTTTTCTTCCAACGCAGGAATCATTCAATAATATTCCAAAATAGACACTAGGTCACAAATGGTTCTACTGCTTCCTAATACTCCTAACTTTTGAATTATCATGGCTAGCAAACATCACGTAGCCTGATTCATTTCAGTGGCTATACTAGTGAAACCTGAAAAGGAACACTATGACAAAATAATTGTACACCTTTCTATTTCACGTGTACAGCCGTCTAACAACAACATGTACACTATTACATCAAAAATTAAAATGAGGAAGATCGAGTTTCTTCTCATAATAAAATAACAATTCAGATTTGAAATGCAAAAACCATACAGTGAACTTTTAACTTGGTGGCGATTTTAACACCATGTTATGATTGTTAATTACTTTATTACTGATCCCAAATGGAATTTATCAGGATTAGCCACGCTCTCCAAACAGAGGTAACTCCGTCATAAATTCCTACACAACGTCTGTCATAATTAAAACGTTTCTCGGTCTAAAAATGTAAATACCTGATTCGATGCAATCAAAATTGGTTGTGCAACCGGCTACGCCGTTTCAAAAGTTATAAGTATTTTCTGTAAGCTTTCCTAAAGCTAAACTTTATTCGAATATGCACCTTGCACTTTGAGTCTTCTACAAAACACATACGCCTCATTTAGCAACTGCATCATTGCATAATCAGCGACGCCGTTTAAAAAAATATCAAAAGTTATTTCCTTAAATTTTCGGAAAGCTAAACTTTAATCGAATATGCACTTTGCACTTTGAGTCTTCTTTACAAAACACACACGCCTTATTTATCGACTATATCACTGCAGAGGCCTGTGTGACAACAATTATGTTATTCATATGCATTCGGTGTTTTCATTGGCTGAAATATTGCAAGCAAGTTTATGTTGCAAAATTGTGCTGCTAGGGGAAACTGCCAGAAGCTCGAGAAGAGCTCTTATTACAACAGAGGTTGTACATATACAGGAATTAATGACGGAGCTACCTCTGTGGGGAGAGGTGAGGTGAGGTGAGTTGGTGTTTAACGCCGCTTTCAAGATTATTTCACTTATATCGCGGCTGCTAGTATTATTGCAGGGAGAAAGCCTGCAAGACCATTGTGGCTCTGTATTGCGGTGAAACCTGTGAGCATCGGCTGGAACTAGAAATTCAGTGTAGCATTGCACCCAAACCTGACTGCGTGTAGAACAGTTCTCTACTGTAGACAAAGTTGCAGAGCCCGTTGGCGGGATTCGAACCACAGACCTCTTGATCCGAAGAGAGATGGGGAGAGAGTGAGGATTAGCAAACAACAATTAAAGTAATGCCTGCTACAGGAATTGCAAAGTGCAAATTTATGAGATAATTATGACAAGCAAAACGACCAATCCCAGCTTGTGAAGATTATTGCTATAGTCCTTACATGTTTTTCTGTCTGATATGACTTATTTAAAGGTTGATGATTTTTTCTATTAGTAGCTTTGATGTTACAATGAATAGGCATGGTTCTTAGATCGTGCCAATCATTTAATACCTTTGATGTAAGATTGGAACCAAAGGTTTTTTTTAACTCAAGCCATCGCATTTGTAAGGTGTCTGATTTTTCAAAGATGAAAACGAACAAAATTAGTAATTTTGAACACACAATCCCCTCAACAAAGCATTCTTTTGTCGTCTTTATGTTAATAAGGTCATCTTGAAGATGAATTCAGCTCATTATTCATACGATCAATTAGGATATTTAAAAAAAGGTTGTGATGTAATTGTGAAAGCGTTGACCGTTAGCTAACTTGATCGAGGATACAATCACACGTACACATTACCCACATGAATTGAAATTTGTCTTTAGTTTTGAGTCAATATAAATAGGGAATACAACCCGAGCTCTCATTGCTACGAATTATTCTGGATCTTCTGGTGGTACCTGGCCGAGTGAAACAGACAGACATTTAAAAGGTAAAAAAGTAAAAGGCCAGTGGCCCTTAATACAAAAATATACAGGTAAATATTGCATGAGCTTCATAGAAAAACATTTTCCTGTCTTCATAACTTGATAATAAAAAAGGAGTAAATTGTAAATAACATCTTTATCTGTTGATCACGTTTCAACTAGTGATAAAAGGGAAATTTGAAAACATGTAAAACTATGTCAGGTAGTTTTGGTTTTGTTAAATGCAGTTTTATTACTAACAAAAATCATATTCTCAGTTAACTATATTTATATGGTTAAAAGATAATGAAAAATGGAAAGCTAAAATGTTCATCTAAATCCCAGATTTCAAAACCAGTAAGCATAAGAAATAAAAATGAAGCCAGCTCAAATGTTGATAGTTTTCAGGTAATTTTATGGTTTATCAAGTTTCAAAACCTCAACGTGTTTATCAGTGACAAAGATAACATGACTATCAAAACTCATTTCATGAATAACTAACTCACACTTGTGTAGGATATTTCTACCGTAGAAAAGGGACAGTGATAAACCCCCAATATAGAGAGTTAGTGAATTAGCAACACAAAAATGTGTCTTATATAGTATGTTGTGTTCCAAATCTTGATAAGTGCTCCAGCTTCATTTCTTAATACTTTCATTACTTTTAAATAAAACGTACACATGTATTGCAGAGCAACTACGAAAGTTAAAACTTCTTATTGGTGATAAATCATTGTAACTTAACTTTATTTTATTTACCATTTCATTCACAATGTAGACCAAATGTAATAAAGATAGTATTCCGTATTGGCAAATCCTCAGCTGTTGTGAACTTATGAAGAAGTGCTATATCTGCTATTCCTATCACCATTTAGTCACTCACGAGACTGTTCAGACTAATAGAAATTAAATTGTTGCTTGCGGGAAAATTGGCCGGCTCAATGAGACATCCAAGTCATTTTAACCAGACTAGTGGTTGCGAGGTCAGTAAGTTGATGGTAGTCTGATATCGCCTAGTCTCATTATATTCATAATTTGATTATCGGATAAATTGCTGTGTTTGGAAAATTTTCGGTATACAATGATACACGGTACACGCAAACGTATATTAAAACTGATGACATTTCAATTAAACATGGAACGAGACAAAAATAGCCTAAGATATTGACAGCAGGTTATAGAGTAGCTCGAAGTTGGTCAGGCGTTAGAGTAAGCCTTGTTCTAATGTTTTCAGGTGTTGAGACCTTTTTTTGAATTGAAACTTCAATGACTGAAATAAAAACATTTACAAGACTTATTTATTGCGCATGGAGATGTCCGGTAATTTGAATTAACATTTTATCATATTCAAATAAAACCTGTTAATAATAATTTTTTAAACATTTACTACAATCTATCATTTACAACTTATACAATTTACAAAACATGCCAGTAAAATAATGTAGAAAAAGATATGCTTAAACCTTTGGCTTGTAATTTTTCATGTCATACAGAAACAAACAGAATAATAGAAATACATTTTGTTTCAACAAATTCAAATAATTCTTTGCAATATGAGATTGTTTATGCCAAAGAACATTAGTTTGTTTAATATGGCGCAGATTGCAACGGATAAAGTAAACAAGAAATTTTTTCGTCCATTTGCACACTGTATCCTTGAAACTGATCGGCATAAATCTATATAGCAAACCTTGAAAGTTAAGTAATGTACGTTGCAGTTTTAACCTGAGCAGTTGGAACGTTTTCTGCATATATAAAGATATTGGCGTCAGTGTTATTCTACAATGTCAGAGTACTTCTTTTGCTGTCCAACTTCAGAAGCACCAAAACTTTAGCCCAGCTTATATGAGGTAAGGTGATATGGGATTTAACGCCGCTTTCAAGATTATTTCACTTATATCGCGGCTGCTAGTATTATTGCAGGGAGAAAGCCCGCAACACCATTGTGGCTATGCATTGCGGTGAAACCTTCGAGCATCGGCTGGAACTAGCGAACCATGGGTGGTACTGCACTGAAATTCAGTGTAGCATTGCACCCAAACCTGACTGCGTGTAGAACAGTTCTCTACTGCACACAAAGTTGCCAAGCCCCTGGCGGGATTCGAACCACGGACCCCCCCCCCCCCCCCCCCCCCCCCCCCCCAGCTTATATGAAGAAAGACAGGAGAAAGAAAAGGTTTGACTGGAACCGATAGTGAATCTTTATATGAGATCAATGAGTGTATTTTAAATGTTATAATAGTTATCATTATTGAAGTAATCCCTGACCTTTGGTATGTATATCAAGTATCGTGGCTGATTATTCCAGGGGGCGGGATAGCGCAGTGATTAATACAGTAAGGTTTGGGTGCAATGCTACACTGAATTTCAGCGCAGATCCTCAAATAGTTTCCTAGTTCCAGCCAATTCTCGCAATTTTCACCGCAACGTATAACCACAATCGTGTTGATGGCTTTTCCTCTACATTAAGCCGTTATATAAGTTAAAAATAGAGCCATGGGCTCTGTAGCTCATCAGACTTTTGATAGATATAGGTGTTTGGGTTTAGACCATGGGGTCATGGGCAGTGTAGGAAAGGTAGCCTGTCCCAACGTTAGAGTTATTCACAATCAAATAAAAAAGGCCCATTGCCCATTTGGGGTCAAGGGGTCACCGAACCTACAATTCAGAATCCCCATTGTCCAAGGAGTCTACACACAACTATTAAGCTATCAAGACCTTTTGGAACTGGAGAAGAAGATGAAAGTAGGATTTTAAGGTTTTGACCCCTGTGACCCCATTTGGGGTCAAGTGGTCACCAAACCTACAATTTAGAATCCCCAGTGTCCAAGGAGTCTACACACACCTTTTCAGCTCTCCAGACCTTTTGGAACTAGGGAAAAAGATGAAATTAAGTTTTTTTTAGGTTTTGACCCCTGTGACCTCATTTGGGGTCATGGGGTCACCAAACCTACAATTTAGAATCCCCAGTGTCCAAGGAGTCTTCACACAATTTTTCAGCTCTCTAGACCTTTTGGAACTAGGGAAAATGATGAAATTAGGTCTTTTAGGTTTTGACCCCTGTGACCCCATTTGGGGTCATGGGGTCACCAAACCTACAATTTAGAATCCCCGTTGGCCAAGGGGTCTACACACACCTTTTCAGCTCTCTAGACCTTTTGGAACTGGAGAAGATGAAAATAGGTTTTTCAGGTTTTGACCCCTGTGACCCCATTTGGGGTCAAGTGGTCACCAAACCTATAATTTAGAATCCCCGTTGGCCAAGGAGTCTCCTCACACCTTTTCAGCTCTCTAGACTTTTTGGAACTGGAGACGAAGATGAAAATAGGTTTTTCAGGTTTTGACCCCTGTGACCCCATTTGGGATCAAGTGGTCACCAAACCTATAATTTAGAATCCCCAGTGTCAAAGGAGTCTTCACACAATTTTTCAGCTCTCTAGACCTTTTCGAACTAAGGGATAAAAGATGAAATTAGGTTTTTTAGGTTTTGACCCCTGTGACCCCATTTGGGGTCATGGGGTCACCAAACCTATAATTTAGAATCCCCAGTGTCCAAGGAGTCTTCACACAATTTTTCAGCTCTCTAGACCTTTTCAAACTAGGGATAAAAGATGAAATTAGGTTTTTTAGGTTTTGACCCCTGTGACCCCATTTGGGGTCATGGGGTCACCAAACCTACAATTTAGAATCCCCGTTGGCCAAGGAGTCTACACACACCTTTTCAGCTCTCTAGACCTTTTGGAACTAGGGAAAAAGATGAAATTAGGTTTTGTAGTTTTTGACCCCTGTGACCCCATTTGGGGTCATGGGGTCACCAAACCTACAATTTAGAATCCCCGTTGGCCAAGGAGTCTACACACACCTTTTCAGCTCTGTAGACCTTTTGGAACTGGAGAAGAAGATGAAAATAGGTTTTTCAGGTTTTGACCCCTGTGACTTCATTTGGGGTCATTGATTCACCAAACCTACAATTTAGAATCTCCAGTGCCCAAGGAGTCTACACACAACTATTCAGCTCTCTGGACCTTTTGGAACTGGAGAAGAAGATGAAAATAGATTTTTAAGGTTTTGACCCTTGTGACCCCATTTGGGGTCATGGGGTCACGAAATCTACAATTTAGAATCCTCATTTGCCAAGGAGTATGCACATAAAATTTCAGCTCTCTAGAGTCATTGGTTCTGGAGAAGAAGTCGAAAAAGTGAAAAGTTTACGGATGGAGGGATGGACGGACGGATGGACGGATGGACGGACGCCGGACGCCTTGCCATGCCATAAGCCCATTGGGTCTTTCCGACCTGATAAGCTAAAAAGTAATGAAAGCAGCGCTAAACTCAAAACCAAATCGCCACCCACAACTGAACTGTATATATCAAGTGGCATATCATTAGACTTGGATGATAGTAATCTTAACGGTAGATATAGGGCAAACGCTGTACATCATTACAGAAAGTAGGTTATGCTAACGAGGGTACTCGTAGTACACTTGTCCTATAGAAAGCAATTATGGTCTTCTAGTAGAATAGCCTCGTTATCCATGACGCTTGATGACTGAGAGCAAAGAGGCGAAGCAAAATAACGTTTGATAACGTACAATCTATCCGTCACTTACAAAACCCTTTTTAAATGAACGGAAAATCTGATTTAGCAATGTATTTTGAGTATTCAGTAAGGGAAGGGACCGCTAGCAATAAAGTGTTATTCTTTAGGTATACCTTGACATGCAGAAAAATTGTTATAAGAAAAAAGTGTTAAATATCTACAATTCAAAATGGCATTAAAATTGTTTACAACAGAATGTAAACGTATGAAAATACAAAGATGTCGATTTGTTATATGATTATATATTTTCTTATGTCATTTCCACCACTTGACTCTATACCTTATCGTGGTGTGGTGGTTTGCGTGCTTCAGTGACCCTTAGAGCTTAACCAGCCGGAGCGTATAATGCTCCTGGTAGGGTCACCCAAGCTGGAGGTGAGGTGAGGTGAGTTGGTGTTTAACGCCGCTTTCAAGATTATTTCACTAATATCGCGGCTGCTAGTATTATTGCAGGGAGAAAGCGCGCAACACTAATGTGGCTATGCATTGCGGTGAAACCTGCGAGCATCGGCTGGAACTAGCGAACCATGGGTGCACCCAAACCGGACTGCGTGTAGAACAGTTCTCTACTGCAGACAAAGTTGCCGAGCCCCTCTGATCCGAAGCCGAACGCGCTAACCACTGCGCTATCCCGCCCCCAGTTTGTGATGATAATGCAGTTCATGATTTGAACACTTCAAAGGGTTGATGATAGGTCAATGTATCCTTAATCATGAAATATGGCCAAGGGCTGCTATTTATTTCCATACCAATATCTTAAGACCAAGCAAGTTATATGCCACTCAGTCAAGATATCGATATATCTATTCTTATATGAAATAAAATTGTCTTTTCGATAGCGAAATCGACTTAGATTGTACCACTGTCAGCTTACATGTATCTGTCCCCATGACCTGCTAAACATAATGCATATTTTTACGTGAAATTTGAATCCTAAACAAAACACGTGCGAGTTTATATCGTCAAGTTGATGAATAAGCAGGAAATGTGTGGCTGCACGCTCATTTAATGTAATGAAATCCACGAGTATGCATGTATCTGAGTGAAAGAGTGAGTGAGTTGGTGCAACGATTTTAACGTGTTTATAATATTTTTTTCAGTTATTAAATATGTGTATGACAAGTATCAAAATGAGAATGGACAGATCAGAGAGACAGGTTTCGAAAGGATCCGGGAAAAGACGGAAACTAAGTCATGATGATGCTTGTCATCCACGTGTTTCATAGTTCTGCGATAGTGTTCAAAACACGTTAAACACCAAACTTACTCGCTTGACTACTCTGAGACTACTTCGTTTAGGGTTCATTTAAGTTAAAGTTAAGTATCTCGAGGTAGATAACAAGTACCACTCATGGTTCGCTAGTTCCAGCCGATGCGGGGGCGGGATAGCACAGTGGTTAGCGCGTTCGGCTTCGGATCAGGAGGTCCGTGGTTCGAATCCCGCCAGGGGCTCGGCAACTTTGTCTGCAGTAGAGAACTGTTCTACACGCAGTTAGGTTTGAGTGCAATGCTACACTGAATTTCAGCGCAGTACCACCCATGGTTCGCTAGTTCCAGCCGATGCTCGCAGGTTTCACCGCAATGCATAGCCACAATGGTGTTGCGGGCTTTCTCCCTGCATTATTACTAGCAGCCGCGATATAATATTTCACATAATCTTGAAAGTGGCGTTAAACACCAACTCACCTCACATCACCTATACCGTAACGTTATCAACATATACTTTAACGGTGGTAACGTTCTTACCAAATCAGAGAAACGATGTCTCTTTCATGTAGGGGGCGGGATAGCGCAGAGGTTAGCGCGTTAGGCTACGGATCAAGAGGTCCGTGGCTCCAATCCCGCCAGGGGCTCGGCAACTTTGTCTGCAGTAGAGAATTGTTACACGCAGTAAGATTTGGTTGCAATGCTACACTTGATTTCAGTGCAGTACCACCCAGTTCCAGCCGAAGCTCGCAGGTTTCACCGCAATGCATAGACACAATGATGTTGCGGGCAAGCTCCCTGAAATAATACTAGCGGCCGCGATGGAAGTGAAATATTCTTGAAAGTGTCATCATAGTAGGATAACAAACTCGGGTTTATTAGAGCTTGAGCTCAAACCGTCGTGACCGTGGTATCGTAGGCTTCCGACTCATGCTGTAACTTCAGTCTGCCAGTCACTGCACCTTCTTCAGCTCTTGCGACTCCCGAGTTCCTTGCAAGCACCTTGAGGACCTTTCCTCCATACTCGTCCACATCACTCTCCTCGCTTGACATCAAGGCTGTCCGGTATTTTCTCCAGAGGGGCAACGTAAGGTCACTGGCATCCAACCCTAACAAGCGGTTCTAGCATTTCTGTGGAAATAAGAAATTAGATTGAGTAATGACCGCCTAACGTATGGTGATGATTTGGGATCGATGCTATGAAAAAAACAAACATAAGAGAGCATAAACATTTGAAGAGTAAAAAATAACTGTTTCTTACAATTCAGGAGGGTCGCATTATTCAAAATTGAATGCAATTAATCAACTATATCTCGTTCCTTCATTAAAAGTATATGATCATCAATTACTTTTATCTTTTAAATTATATTAATCAAGAAAATGAACATACAATAGTGTATCAGTAGGTTCAGAGAATAGACCAAGATAGTATTTAATGTATTTGAATTAATAAATATCGATGTTAATTGTTATTTCAAGAATTTGTTGGAATGTCTAACGCGTTAAAGATGTAAACTTTTAAGGTTTTATGCAATTTTTCAAAGATTATAAGATGGTAGATATTCTTACCACTGCTTTTCGCTGAAATTTACGCATTGTGTTCGAGTGTTGTTCCTCTGTCCCACTTTTCTGCCGGAATACCGCCTGCTTCCTTGACTCACCAAATTTGAGTCGTTCTAAAACCTTTTGTCTATCTCTCACTGTGCCTTTCTTTCCGTCTTTTACCTCGTCCTGTCGATCCCTTTCTCCCTGATCTGTCCACTCTCTTTTGGATGCTAATCATCCACGTGTTTAATAACTGAAATACCTCACCCAACCTCACCCAACTCACTGCTTCCTTGACGCATAATGGTCTTCAGTCCAGCTAAGCCAGACCACATTTGAGTCGTTCCAAAATCTGTCGTCTATCTCTCACCTTTCTTTCCATCTTTTCCCAATATCCAGTCGAGCCTTTTCTCCTTGATCTGCCCACTCTCTTTTGGATGATCGTCATCCACGTGGTTAATAACTGAAATATTGTTCTTAACAAGATAAACCCCAAATCACTCACTCCCTGGTATGAATGAAATAGATAAATTAAAACTGAGAAAATTCTTGTTACAAATCTTCTCACAAGCGCGCATGCTCTAATGACCTAATCATAGATATCAAACCAAATTCGTGTAATCTTCCAATAAGTTAAATATCCCCAAAGTTAAATAATTGACGATAATAGTTATAATTTATGCAGTATCCTGAAATTATCCATTTGAAAAGAAATATGCGCGTTTGAATAACTAAATTCACTTATTAGAATTAAAACTTGCAGTTTGATAACACTTCCATCAAATCGTATCGAGGGCTTTTATTTAAAACAAAAGAATCGTAGTTCGAGGGAAACTTACAGTAAATAAATACGTTTGAACAGATAGAGTAGGCCTGTTTTTTTCGCATTAACCCAAAAGTAAATCGATGTATCTCACACCTCATTTTTGAATTTGACTATTAAAATTGAACATTATGGTTCTGAGATTAATTTGGTGATGATTCTTTAACTAATTGGAGACTTCTTATACTGTTTTTTGTTTTTATTTAGGTATTGTTAAAATCTAAATTTCTCCAGAATAAAATGTCTAGAAATAACAATTTCAACTATATTGTTTAAGAAAATGTAGTTACTCTTCATATTTCTATTGCACATTCATCACTAGGTTGGGGAAGTTTCTTGTCTTCCAACGTTTTTTGTTATAAAGCGAGGTACAAAGAGATGAAAGCTTAAGTCTACGGTTCTTGCCAGAAAGTGTTTGATTAGCTGTAATAATCTGACTCATTGCTCTTACAGGTCGACCAGTGGACGCCACCCTTTGAGTCGTTTCAAAACCTACTGTCTATCATTATGCCTATATCCTTGTTGGTTTCCTCAACCCTTCGATCTCTATTATTCCTGATGTATCCCCTCTCTTTGGCAAGATCGTCATCCACGCGTTGAATGAGTGAAATGCTGTTGATGGCCCGTTGAACCCCATTATTCACTCAATCCTACAATAGCATAGAGTTTCCGCTTTAGCTTTCATGATGCCACTTAAGTCTTCGATGACTGGTGGTTTCAAAAAGTTTTAATCGATATCCATTCTACCAAGAGTAAATCACAAAAATTAAAGATCTTTAAACTTCAAAGATTCCACGGAGTGTTTGATCAGCCCATATTCATCAAGAGTCTGGTTACATAATATATAAATAAATAGCTGATTTGATCGAAAATGGCAGTTATTTATGGTACGTAGGAATGGAACATAATGAGATGTAAAACAATTGATTTGAATGAGGTAACAGTTCTTAAAGGAAGCTTCTGATATAGATCATTAAGTATAAATGGGGATAACATCTCGCTAATTACATGCTACTATCAGTTATCACATGTTAGCCACCCCCGCTTACACTCCCCACCCCCCGCTTACGCGGCGCGGCGTTTACTCTGTCCGGCTGACTAGTCTGTCCGTTTGTGCCAGAAATTTGTCCGGGGCATATCTCCTAAACTATACACTCTAGCTTCGCCAAACTTCTCACTCATAACAACCATGATTCCCAGATGTGCCCTTTGAGGGTTGAACTACACATTGATTAAGTATTTTGCAGTTTTCACGGAAACATTAATAAAACAGTGGCTATATGAACTTAATTTTCATTGTATCTAATTTATTAATGTACATGATAACTACACTAAACTTGACATATATATGTGAACCATAACTCCATAGATGTGCCTTTTTAAAGTAAAATCAGATTTTTGGGTGTTTCATAGAAATACGACTAAAATAATGACTATGACGAAGACACGTTGTCCCAAACTTTACATTAACTCTACATCAAACGTGATAACGTCGTGTTTCATTTAACATCATTTTTAATGCGATTATTCCAGTGTATGTGTTAAATGTTTCGGTAGATACATTACTCAACATGGGGAATGTACTGATGCTATAAATGGAACAAACGATTCTACCTTACATTAAACTATTTTCATATTTTATCTTATGTTAATTATTTCAGCATACTCTCCCAACAGAGGTAGCTCCGTCATAAATTCTAATACAACCTATGTCTTAATACGAAGGTTTAATGTGTTTAACGCTGCAAATGGCTGAAATATTGCCCTAGCGGCGTTAACTAATAACTCATTAATGTGTTTTCAACAATATTCAAGTTATAAAACGTAGATGAAAATCATCCAAAAGAGAGTGGACAGGTCAGGGAGAAAGGGATCTAAAGGCATCTGTCATTGAGTTGCATAACAGTAAAAAGTGTTAATATCATTTATGTAAACGTTTTGTGAAACAGCTGACATTACGTTATTTAAATGTAAAAATATAACGTGGTGCCATCACTCCTAAACCTAATCATTTTTGACAACTCATTCAATGAGACATTTCAGAAGCTCTGAAAAAGTATCTCTACTTATTAACTCGTTTATCTCTCTACTTGCTAAAGTTCTTTTTTTTTTTTATAGCCTGTTGCTCTTCTCGTGATTTGTATGGAAGTGGTTATCATTCTTATTACAGACTGACAGTGACTACAGGTGTAATGGTAAAATGGTAAATTTTACTTCAAATATACAGTGTCAAATTAATCAAAATGCCCAAAGTGTTCACTATATACAGCTTAATCAAATCACAGTTGCACTCAGCTGGTGCTAGAAGTAAACTGCATAAACATAAAGGAGGCTTAATACGTTTTGTAAAAGTATATGATTTCTGTTATTACAAATAACAGCAATATCATGTATGTGTTATACCTACATTGTGTCATATCCAAAAGGATTTCGCCAGGGGCTCGGCAACTTTGTCTACAGTAGAGAACTGTTCTACACGCAGTCAGGTTTGGGTGCAATGCTGCACTGAAAATCAGCGCAGTACCACCCATGGTTCGCCAGTTCCTGCCGATGCTCGCAGGTTTCACCGCATTGCATAGCCACAATGGTGTTGCGGGCTTTCTCCCTGCAATGATACTAGCAGCCGCGATATAAGTGAAATAATCTTGAAAGCGGCGTAAAACACCAACTCACCTCACCTCCAAAAGGATTTACATAAGGTGATGGATCATACGCTTGACTTGGTACCTTATCCTGGTGTGTCGATTTGGATGCTTCGGAGACCCTAAGAGTTATGCCAGACAGAGCTGACGCTCCTGGCAGGAAGCTAGATTAAATTTGAGTGTTTTAAAATCTGATGTCTATCTTTCACTATACCTTTCTTTCCGTCAGATCCCTTTCTTTCCGTTTCTCCGTTCTGTCCCTCTCTCCTTTGAATGATTTTCATCCACGTGTTAAATAACTGAGACTTTGTATTCTTTACTAATTTCATTTTGATCTGAAGTTTTTCTTACAAATTCACTTTTTACATTGTCACTAACTTGAAACTATTTTATCAGGCACAGTCGTTTGGAATCATCACAGAACGAAACTTCAGCCTAGTAAAACGTTATGTACTTATTTTCCTGCTCAATCATCCCAATCAACTATCGCACCTCACTCATTGTAATCATTGTCTGCCTGAATATTACCTTGCCATTGGACGAATCAAACCATTAAATGTTAATCAGATTGATACTGTCATCTATAATTTACATTCTCGAGATATAATCACATAGAGCATTTGCGACATGAGCAATACGATGAGAACTGACTAGTGATAAATGCTAAATTTTGTGGTGAATGATCGGAAAGGTTAGAGAAATTAGAGAAGCCTTATAGGTGGAGATCACAAACAGTAGCCAGATGGCTTGTGGCATGCGCTTGTTACCATGCTCCTACTGATTATTTACTGATGGTGTTATACAAAACTAGTTGTCTGGCAGTTGTAAATGTTGAATGTGCCTCGGAATGTTATCAGGTGCTTAGTAAAGGGTGCCACGTTGGGATCCTAGTAATCTATTGGGTCGGCTCTAGTCCTGTCAGGTTATGAGAATACCGACCATAAATGCAAATTAAATGATTTCTAGTATTTTAAGACTCTCAAATATTTCTAATTATATGAAACAAGAAGCCATTAGTTCTGTGGCTTATAAGTCTTTGAAAAACACTTTTTATTACTCGCCCGTGTAAGATACTGCAGTGTAATATCTATCCAGCGATATTAAACTAGTGTAATACTGCTGCACGTATGACTTCATAATATTATGTGGTTGTAGCGGCCAAGTCGCGGGAAATTTCGGCAATCATCCTTGATTACTGAGGTCAAGTAATAAACAGAATACTAAACTTACTTCAATTTAATACTATTTTTGTATTAATGATTTGTTATCAAACTCGCTTTCGCTCGTTTTTACTGAATCATTAACTCGTATAATAATAATAGCATTAAATATAAGGTCGTTAAGTATCCCCTATATCTTCGAATTTAACGTTCATCTCAGATTTCAGAGGGTTAACAGACTTGCGGTAAAGGATCTCCAGACAAGATTTCAGTCAGTTTTAATAACCAACAGTGACAGTTGTCTTTACCAAATATATCGGCTGTAAAAGGCCTTTTATTTTCTTATTACAGATGTTGAATATCGCTCACCTGAACTTAGGAGATGCCCCGTTAATTTGCTAATCTAATTTCCATCAACTTACGCACGAGCGAGTTTTGTCTGATAGGGCCTAAATTGGTAACTGATGGGGAATTACTTCTGTTTATAGAAAACAAGGTCACTTCAACCAGCATTTGACCTCGAAAAACTGAATAGATATCTGTCATTGACATTGTCATTTGCATGTAAATAATAGTATGAACCCTTATTCTTGACACGATCGATCGCCCGTCCTTTATAGGAGTCAACGCCAGCCACGTTCACCATTATCAAACGGTGCGATTAGTAAACAATGCTTTCACGTGACTGTGAAGTTATTATTATTATTGGCTGCATCCAATCAGGCTTCTACATTTCTAGACCGAGAAATGTTCATATTACGACAGAGGTTATGCATGAATTTATGACGGAGCTACCTCTGTTCGGAGAGAATGGTCCTTAAGGTACAATCGCGATATGAAGCTTTTGGGACCAAGGCATGAAAACTTGAAGGTAGAGAACGACCAAAATTTTCGAAAATTTACATTCGATTTCTTTTACTATGCACATGAATACAAGCGAACCAGTTATTGTCACAAACGTGACTTTGTCCTCTATTAAGAAATTATTGAAAGTATTGACCTATCGAGATTCGAAATCATTCTGTCTAGGGCTTTCCTCCCTACACGGTCTGACCGCAACCACATGTTGCGCACATTCTATTGCACTCTAAAAGTGAAAATCACAAATGTTATATATATAAATATCGATCTCGAATTTTGAAAACCTAACTTATCAACAAAAGCGCGAATCGAAAGGTACTGTCAGAAAGCAAGACAAAATGACATTTCCCTTACATCTGTAGGATTAAATGTTTCTCAACTCCATCCATTTACATGTGTTAAAATATGGCTGACAATGGTTTTACCAACAAGTCTCTATGGATGTGAATTCTTACCGAACATTGGGGGTCAGCAAGCCGATGCACTTGAAATTACGCAAAGATATTTTGCTCGTATTGTACAGGGGCTTGATAAAAAATCATCAACAGACTCTACTATTGCAAATGTAGGACAGTGGTCACTTGTTGGCTACATCAATAAATGTAAGCTCATATTTCGTGGACGTCTATACAAACTTTCTTGTAATAACTTTGCAAAAAAATATTTTGTGCAAGAATAGCAACCTCTTCAAAATCATCAATCTGCGATGATCTACTCTCAATACTCTAAATATAATTTGAATGTACATATAGACAATTTATATATCAAGGTCTATTTCCTTCGAAACTTCAATGGCGTAAAATTGTTAATACATCTATACATAACTATGAAGAACAGATTATCTAACTTGCACCCTAATTACTAATGTGCTTTACAATTATGCGTTAAAGTCTCATCACGTGGAAAAATATCTAAAGAATGCAATCTATGTAATAATTATACGACTACGATTTTCATATACTGCTGCATTAAAGGAAAGCTCATGAGGCTCGGCAACTTTGTCTGCAGTAGAGAACTGTTCTACACGCAGTCAGGTTTGGGTGCAATGCTACATTGATTTTCAGGGTTTTCACCGCAATGCACAGCCATCATGGTGTTGCGGACTTTCTCCCTGCAATAATACTAGCAGCCGCGATATAAGTGAAATACTCTTGAAAGCGGCGATAAACCCCAATTCACCTCACCTATCAATTTAAGAAATTATTTCTTTGGAAATCTCAAAAAATGTGCGTAATTATGTTTCCATGAACAACCAATTATCCAGCTTAGACAACTACACTTTTAATTTATTGGAGTTGAAGAGAATAGATTACAACAAACGGATTTAGGAAGATTTTAGGCTAAGTATGGCCTGAGGGGTTAGCAGAGCAGAGTTAAGGTAATTGCTTTACCAGGATTAAGTGTGTTTTAAATTAGTCGTTAAGTCATGTATTGCCATTATTTGTTGGCAAGAATAATAGGCTTGAAATATAACAGCCCTGGGAGATTATTATGTGACACATTGATAGCTAAAGAACCCTCTTAGTTTCGCATAAAGTCCCAGACACATAAAACCTTGTAGTAATCCTGTTAGGAAATTAGGTTCTCAATGGGCACATAACAACGCAGGACTTATTTGAGTAAAAGTGATTTAAGTACATGGTTTTGGTTACCAAAATATATTTTAACATTTTATGCTCCAATCAGTATGCTTCTATCATTTCTAGATGTGTTTTTTTAAGTACACTAATCTTAAAATATTTTGCTATTGAAAACGAAATCAGTTCGCTTTAAATTAGGTTTTCGGTTATCAGATTTATCAGTCAAACTAAATATCATGTACACGTCAATATGCTTAGCATTAATGGTTCAGATGGTAATGGTTATAACCTAGCTTCTCTAGTTCCAAATTATACACTCCAAGCCGAAGTACTATATGTTATAGTTTATATCTTGGTTTAAATAACGTGGTAGTTTCTAACTTTTAGTTGAACGCGGCAAGTACTTTTCGCATCCATAAATTTCTTCTTAGTGTTTCTCAATATTGAAGATTCATAAAGAACAACCGAAGTGTAATCACCTGACAAGATTAACAGGTGCCTTCGATTTTGAAGAAATATTTATAGACAACAAGATCGTAGCTTTTGTTTTAAAAGGAGTTAGATGTCAAAGATTTACTCCATTTATTTAGATATGATTAAAATGATTTTAGATATGATTAAAATGTTTATAGGGGCGGGATAGCGCAGTGGTTGGCGCGTTCGACTTCGGATCAAGAGGTCAATGGTTCGAATCCCGCCAGGGGCTCGGCAACTTTGTCTGCAGTAGAGAACTGTTCTACACGCAGTCATGTTTGGGTGCAATGCTACACTGAGTTTAAGCGCAGTACCACCCATGGTTCGCTAGTTCCAGCCGATGCTCTCAGGTTTCACCGCAATGCATAGCCACAATGGTGTTGCGGGCTTTCTCCCTGTAATACTAGCAGCCGTGATATGAGTGAAATAATCTTGAAAGCGGCGTTAAACCCCAACTCACTCACTCACTCACTCACTAAAATGTTTATATACAGATTATAGTTATTACTTTTTGCTGAATGCCAAAGATTTACACCATGATTTAAATATAATGAAAATGTTTATATACAGATTTTAGTTCGGACTAAACGATGAATTTATTTTTTTCAAATCCTCGTTGACCTTCTAAATATTGATATAATCCTGTTCAATTTAATGTTATTTTTATCAGAAAACCTATTCTGTTGCAGATGATTAGTGAACAAAGAAACAATCTGTTACGAGCATTCATAAGTCATTTTAACGTAAAAGGTGTTGAAATGCTATTTGCATGTGTATACATGTACATGCACAAAATATTAATGTAGAAATCTTAATTTTGAAATTGTTTTAAAACCATACCGATTGAAAGATCGGAATAGTGTATAATGTGTATAAAATATATAAATCGAGTGCTCTCCTTCTTATTATATTAACATTATCGAATTTTTTTCAGGTGTACATTTTTACCTAATATGTTAACAATCAGAAATTAGATGATGAGTGCTTCATATCATATTTTGTCATGTTATATCATAGCGAATATCATCGAAATGGATCTTCATCTTATAAGAAAGTAAAACTCATCAGGATGTCACATCAAAGCCAGCACCGTGAACGAGAGCTCGATCAATTTGACGATTCTTCAAAGCTTTCCCTTGATCAATGAAGAATAATGTACCTGTCAACATTTCAAGTCTTGAGTTCATGATTAGGTATCATTTCCGGATTCTACAGTTTAACTTCCAAATTTGATATTTTTGTTATATATACTGTTATGTTATTTTTTTACTGATTGAATTAAGAATTAAGAGAAAGTATGTTGACATATAAATTCCCAGGCATAATAATCAGTTCTAATTTAAGGTATCAATTGAGATGGAAATGGAGATAGGTTAAATAATATTATCATTTGATTTAGTCAATGTTTTAAAGTGATTGCCTTTATCTTGTCAACTAGCCAAAAGTTTACCACTTCAATATTTCCTTGAACATTCAAAATTATATTGAAAATTGTGTGTTATTCCAAGACAACGGTAATTGATTTCTAAACGTATTACGTATACCCTATTCACTTCCTTGCCTCATCAATTATCAAAAGTCATGAAGTCAAATACATAAAAAAACTCACTTCATTCCAAATTCAAAATCAAAGGACGTAAACAATTACACAGAATACACAGATATGATTACATGTTCGATTAATTTCCATCCGGGTATGTATTTGTTTTTTAACTGTTATCTATTGATATTAAAATGACAATGTCTGGTTTAAATGGCCTTGATTATTTCTACTGATCTTCACATCAGCGTCTGTTAGACAAGTCTGAATGAAAAGTATCATTATCAAAATAAAGATTAGCAATTTGATCATCCGTCATGTGAAAGTTTTATTATATTATGGAGATTCATATGACCAGAATTATATGACATGTATAGGTAAGCTTATTTAAAAAAACATCAAAATATAAATACATAAGAAGGGAACGTTTCCACTAATACATACATCAACATTTCTAAATTTCTAAAACGAACTAGCATATTTCACTATGACTCAAAGAGAACAAGAGAAGTTGAAAATCTTATCATGTTATACATACATTGCAGCTTTATATTTCTTTAAATAACCCATTAGGCATATGATGCCATCTGAAATCTGACACTGTGTGTGTATGTCACATTAAGAAATTTTTATTCTATTTCTACTTCGCCCATGTGGACTTTTGGTAAATTAAACGATTTTTAAGAGGAACAAACACATCTATAACTTGATAATATCTTATATTTTGGAATCTAATGTTTGTTTCATTACGAAATATAATCACTGTTCTTGTATGAATATAAGAATAATGACTCAAATCTGCCAATCATCATGATTCCATTTTGATCCTAACAAACATACTTTTTATTTCTGACATCGAGAAACATTAATATTTTATTACTTGTTATACATGTATATTTTTCCTCCAAGTATTATCTATATCTTAAACGTTAGAATAACAATATATGTATGAATTAAACTGTATTGGTTGATAATTTATTGACATCATGAAGTTGTGGCATAGAAGCCCTATTGTACCTTAATAAAACGAAGACGTTGCATCGGTATTATGACGTGATAGCCGCTTGTGTGTATGACGTCACAGTTTTGCTTTGTGCTTCGGGGTTGTGGTTTTCAATCAATTTCCCCAGGCTTCTTTATATAATTATCGAGGAATTCAACTGACTCATAAAATCTTCAATTGGTCGATACATGCGTGAAAACGCAAATCATAACTACGTTTACAAAATAAAACTAGTTTAAACACAATATTTATGGTACAGAAGTTATGAGTCGAAAGTTGTAACCAATCTAGTTTCAGGAAAAGGTGTAACTCCTTGTAGGTTACAGGAAACTTTCTACCTTGGTTTCATCTTCCATTATGGTTAATAGATGTTGTTTTAGCATTCTTTCAATAATAATTTACCACCACTGGACTCAATACCTTATCGTGGTGTGGTGGTTTGCGTGCTGAGACCCTGAGAGCTATGCCAGCCGGAGCTTGCATGCTCCTGGTAGGCCGGGACACCCAAGCTGGACAGGTCGACGGGTAGAAGCCAGACTAAATTTGAGTCATTCTAAAACCTGTTGTCTGTCTCTCACTATGCCTTTCTTTCCGTCTTTTCTCTCATCCTTTCGATCCCTTTCTCCCTTGTCTGCCCACTCTCTTTTGGGTGCTTGTCATCCACGTGTTTAATAACTGAAATATTGTTCAAAGCACGTTAAACCCCAACTCACCAACTCACCACCACCAACTCAATAATAATTTACAAGCTTTTATTCAAAGGCATTTATTGTTTTCTTCATTGACTACTAAACACATACAATGCCTTACTCGGGTAGCTTAAAGTTGTATCAACAAAAACCAGGAGTAAGGGTTATGAATGATGTAATGAGGAACCTGAAGGAAATGTCGTTCCTAAGAGTATATATATTTCAAATTCTACATGTATATTGAGATATATTTGTAAGTAGGAGCATATACTCATATAATTATAAAAATAATATTAATAATAAGAAATAATGATAATATCCTGAAAGGAATAATTCATTTTGTATCAATATAGAGCTGGTGAACATACAGCATAGACAACACAGGTCACATGTGATACATAAACAAACACATTCTATTAAATATCAAATATCATTTAATAGACTAAGGCTGAAAGGAATTAATGATTTTTTTTAACGTCTATTGGTTTTAAAACGGGGTAATAGATATCTTCTGCCTGAAGGAAGCTTTAAAAAATCACTGTATAAGACATGATCTTGATCAGACACAATCTTTAGATATATTTTCAAAACTCTTTTTTCATGCGATAAATTTGTACAAGAAACTCCGGCATAGCTGTTTTGATGTTTTACTCCACGTATACAGACGTCAGTATGAAACAGTTGTTTTCTCCTTTGTATATAGTTCAGCGAGAGTCTTTTTAGTGACACGTTTACACAATTTCCTCTGTTTTACATAAAATTTGATTCAAGCAATCTTACATTTCAGTTTATATTCACTTTCCAGCATGTTATGAAAGCCTATATATAAAACCTGTGCACATTATTGGAAAGAGAAAACGACGATGACTGATATTTCATAGCGTATTCGGCAAGCGAACTCCTCATACTAGAGAAAATAGTTCACTTTGTGGACGGAAGTTATTCCTCAATAGATAACAAGTCTTATCCCCTTCTAACAAAGCCCCATTAGCGGTAAAACAGGTATAATGAGAAGGTCCTTGAGTGCTAGCCCCGGTAATGAGCTTCGGTATGATTTTCTAATAATTTGTGAGTGTACTACAAGGTAGTGGTCATCTTCTGGAGTGAGTAGAGTAGTGTCAAAACGATTCATAATAGTGATTGTGGGTTTGGAACTGTAAATTAAGATTCAGCCAGAAATTAGTTGATCTTCATACTTTAGATGGTGCATGGCCTTTTGATATGCACAGTATGTCATTGCATGTATACTGGCATAAAGAGAAACGCACAAGTAAAGTTAACGGCAAGAGATAAATACAGCAATCATATGTCTGCATACGTACAGATATAATATGTCTCCTTTAATAACACTTCTCTGTTAATGTCCCGAAAAAGACGGATCCAGTCGAGAGAAATTAGGCCGCGCCCCCTAAATCATACCATTTCTTATTAACAACCCATGAAGGTGTATTTAAAATATTCTAAGATAAGGAAAGATGAATTAGGAACTTAAAATACAATAAGGGTGCAAATATTTATTGGTAGAGCATGTTGCAGACATGTTTAAATGGTCCAATTTCATTATACATATATGATTTAGGTACATATTGTGTAAGAGACAGTTCCCAATGCCGTTATTTATAATTATGATTATATTATATAATATCAAATAACATCATAGTGATTTAGGATATCAGTTATTCATTCATAATATGCATTAGCTAAAATCAGCTTTTCTTTTTTAGTTCACTGCTCCTTTATTAAACCATTTTATTCTCAATAGATTGGCAAACTACAATTCCTCATTATTTTAAGCCAGTGTCAATTACGTGGTTTTACTCCCGTATGGAAGATACACTTTTGGATATTTGATCAAAATATGAACACATCTGTTAAAGTACTGATAACATATTTCACATAATGGCAAATTATATTTTTCTATCCTTTTTTACACGAATATGATTGAAATTATAAAGCCAAAAAGCTGTTGATGTAACATAACTGTGATGAGCAAAATTTGAGAATCTAAACTTTAAAAATAAGTTAAAATTTACCTACAATAAATGCAGTTTTTTATGTTTTGAATTGATTCCAAACTTTACCAAACAAATGTCGCATTTCTTGTAAATCTATCAGAAATGTCAAGCATTGTAAAACGTTGACATTAGTTACAAAGAAACATAAAATATTTGTCCTTCGTATTCCTCACTTAATTATATGGCTCATGTCAATGCGGTAGCTTAACCTACAATTGAGGTGGTCCACACCAGCCTTTAGATTAAAAAATGATAATAATGAGCATTTTTATTTTTAAATGGTTCTTAATTTTTATGTTTTAATGTTTGTAGTTCCTTAAAAAAACGAGAACCAAAAACACCACACATTTTCAAGTCACAGATTTTTATCATATGGAGTTGCGACTAAAAGCAAGATGTATAATCATGAAACAAGCTTAAGGTTTAAAAATACATTAGGTTTGAATTAACTTTAAGGAGTAAGACCTGATAAAGGGGTAACTTCTTACAACAAAATTAGTTCCCTGTACAATAGTGTTTCACATCATTGTTAACAATAAAAATATCAACTATCTTTATATATCAATAAAAACATGTTCAGGTAAGGTATGCTTATATATTTCATAAATCGAATATGTTTGAAAGACGTTCACTAAAATAAAAGAATTTTGCATGATATATTATTCAACCTACGGATTTGTCTGACTTTGTACCACCAAAAGGGTTTCCTTCGGTGTTTGTCTCTTGACTCTAAAACTTCAGGTGTTAAAATTAAGCTTGAATTGTTTTACAAATATTATATAATTAGTCAAGGAATAATAAAAATAATAATATTGATAATAATTAAATAATAGAGTAATTAAATGCTAAACGTCATGTGTTCACACTGTTCACTCCATTACAAGAAAAAGTGTAGGTTTCAACTTGACGACATTGAATGAAGGGACTAGTTTAGACATTGACAGGGTGAGCACGGAATGCATGAGTCTCGCCTTGATTGCAGCAATCTTACATCGAGATGATGGCTCACGCCTGGTAGTGGACAACTTTACACTAACGATAATTACATTCAGTTTACAACACTGATTCTTCGTGACTTCATTTTCATCCTCTTAACACTGGATTCTAATAGCCTCTTCAGGAGTTTTAATTTGCTTTGCTGAATGAGGTTTTTGAAACCGTCCAAATAATGAGATGGGTTGATATTACTTACCAAGATGAAAATATTTTGATCATGGCATTGCAAAAGAATTACTTAGACAGTTTACTCTTCCCAGTTGTAGTTGTCAAATGAGAATTCTTCAGGAATGTAAATCTATTTCATTACTTATTGCCTCATCTGATCTGCATTGTCCTTGTAATCGAGTTGTCCCTACCGAAATGTTTCGCAAGTTTTCTAAATCTAAATAGGAGACTTGTTTTTTTCAAAAGTATTGTCTTTTGACTTTTAAAAGATTTTGGTCAAACAAATATCAGTTGTAAGATATTTAAAATTTATATTTAAAAGTATATGATAATTTTGAACT
The DNA here is from genome assembly GCA_921293015.1 of Phorcus lineatus. Taxonomy (NCBI): domain Eukaryota; kingdom Metazoa; phylum Mollusca; class Gastropoda; order Trochida; family Trochidae; genus Phorcus; species Phorcus lineatus. The sequence continues at coordinate 22,036,816 of OV121096.1, read as the reverse complement.
CATCTTATAAGCAAACCTATTTCGACTCTTTTCAATTAGTCAATTAAGTTATTTTATTGACGTTGAAACCAAACCCAAATTACATGATATTTACATTAAGATACAATAGTTTGAGAACAAACTTTTGATATGCAGCTGTACTGTCCATTTTGTATTGGAGTTAAGTTGGCCTGATTGTTTATGAGATATGCGCCTCCAGCGTATCATAGGACAGGTGCGTGAGGCAAGCAGTTCTGTAAGGCAATGCCGTTCTTTTTCTTGGGTTAGCTTAAATGAGCGTTTCTGTTTAATGAAATTTGTTTTTACACATAAAATCAACGATAAAGCAACGTTTGAATATCAAAGTCTATAAAAGGTTTACATGTAATCAAACGTGTCAAATCGAGATAACCACCCGTTTACAAACATTGTTTCAATGTAGTAAATGTTTTTACACAATGTCGTCTATATTTTTCATGGCGCTTTCAACTATCTATGTTTACTATAAATATTTTCTAATTAATCCTTTTTCAAGGTCATAGTTGAGAACAATTGTTGTTTAGTTCCATGTTATCAGATTTATTTTAAGTGTTTACACAACATGAAATGAATACAGCATGTACCCATTAAATAAGATAAGTTTGTCGATTATAACACGTCGCAGGCAGTCAACATCGAGCCTATTGAAGTAGTTGTGCTGAGAAGTCATTACGCTTGGATGTTCATCAAACAAGCCTTTCATAAATAAGAAACATGCTATGCAGAGAACACTGTGAAGTGAAGATTAGAAAGTAACATTTAACGGATAAAGAAACAACCATTAAGACTACGAAAACACATAGTGTAAATTTGAGTTATAAATTGTACGAACCATTTCAACAGTTTACGTTTTACATTAAAACCTAATATACATATCCTTTTTTGAGATAAATAATTATAAGACATTATACACTTTATCTAAAAAAACAATTGATTAATATTGAAACATCAACAACTCGAACACATATTGACATATGTATACTACAATGAAAAGAAAGACGTTATTGCCGTTCATTTGATACATCAAGATTTACTGTATTCGTGAAGTTTCCAATATCCTCCACAATATTGTCAATTTCTTGGTCAATATCATTTATGTTATCTAGGGGCAAGTAATTCTTTTTACCTTTTAAATCGTATAATAACAAAAGTCACAGCATATACATGTACGCCACTGTTAAAGAACATAGATAGTTTGATAAACAATGGTACACTTATTAATTCATGGCCTAGTTGAAGAAAAACCCTGGAGAGCCAATACTGTATACTTCAACGATAACTCGATAACCAGTAACGTTCAGGTAACTTCAAACAATTTAAAAGTTGGATAGGTTTATTAGGATATGTTTTCATACAAAAAGGTCCAATTCAATTATAACCAGCAAATAGACTATTTTTATATGAAATGTTTCCTCACAAAACACACATTTCTTAAATTTATATTTAATTAACATGAACGTATACTCTCATAAGAAGAATATTGTGAAGACAGGTGCAACTGTAATACATCATTGAAACAGGCCAATTCTTTTGGATAATTACCCGTTTGTTTCTGGATATATCATTAGAAACCACTATAATACTTCTGGAAGTCAATAAAGATCTAATTATTAACATCATAAAAGCTGCTTTTTAAACTATCCTCTTAGTGATTAGATAGTCGTATGATTAAGTTAGATTTAACTTAAAATCGGTTAAATCCTTGCAATCTTTAAAACAATATTTGGCTTTGCCAGATTCCTAGAGTTACTCAAGGGAAATTGTCAATATGTCTTCAATTTCATACTCATATGTGTAAACATTTCCAGGAAACATGTATCCTCCTGCAGGGAAAACATAGGCTAGAATGGTTGTACTATCCACCAAACGTAATCTCTGGTATAAATATTATAACTGTAACATATGTCGGCATTCCTACGCAATAAATATATTTGCAGATATAATAGTATAACAGTCATACATGTAGATAAAGAATCTATTGCAGAGTTGCAGTTGAAAGCCATAGTTACCTGCGGTTCTGGGTAAACGTAGGCTAACAAAACATATCACATGGAAGTGAATTTATTATCATTATTAATATCGTCAAGCATATCTCTTAGGGGATTTGTGACATCACAACTGCAAGCTATCTTGATTTCATATCTGCCACCGTATTTCACAATTTTCACAATTATTCATTATAAATATAAAGTGGCGGTAGACGAATTTTCTAAGAGGGGAGGAGGTTTAGCCTGGAACACATCACTGCATTATTTTTCCCGACTCGGTAATAACCTGTGACATCTGCGTAGATTTTCCATCGTGATAAGAAACATTGTAATACCAAATCACAAAAAACAGTAAATGGACTTGTAATAATTGATAATCAATGTACTTACATATATGTAAGAATAGAGTTTTTAATTGAAAATTAGAGATTTCGATTAACGTTTTAAAATTTGAAAACTTACATGAAACAGCGAGTAAACATTTGCGTATCATAAACATTAAACTACATATATATTACGAAAATAACTTTAAATTAAGCTTTTCCTTCAATATCTAAAAGTAACATACCCATGGTAATTTAAAGTTTGAAGATAATACCTAAATTCATCAAAGACATTTACATGCTTATCGTTTATTTTTGACAATATCAAGTCAATGTGAACCTCCCTTCTTGTTACCAGTTATTGTTTTATATCTAACTGTAACTACGTTTCCGGGGTTAATAACATATTGTCCAGGCAAAGAATGACAAATACTTATCTGATGATACTTAGCTTTGGCCATTGACTTATGATGTTGAGGTTTTCACCAGAATAATATCTATGAAAATGTAATTTATGTGTAATTTGTATTTTGCGGATTAAAAAAACACTATTTTAATTACTTAAGGAATAATGTATCTAAATCTAAATCATAATGCACCATCTTGAACCTTAATCACTGACGCATCATAGATGCGGGACGTCCCACAACACATCAAAAAGTCACATTTCACTCTTCTATCTCGCCTATCTAGATTCCAAAACAACAGTTTTCGTGTTTTAAAGAAATGTGACCAAATAATGTTTTGGCATATATGGATTACTCTAGTCGGTTCCTTAAGATAAGATGTAAGTATTTGTTAAGTGTTTTATCCCTCATGGATTAAACTATCTTGCATCTTATGCCTTTGTGTGTACTCACAGAAAATATCTTGAAAATTTTATCCTAAGAAAAACATCGAAAAGGTCGAAACTGGATCCCAAACCAAGAATCTGATAGCAAATTCATATTACTCAATCGACAGGCCACAATGTGATGAACATTTGGCAAAAGTAGGGATTCGAAATATGCATTTTGAAGAAAGTTATTACGCTAGGTGCAAACGTATATATCTATAAGCAACTTAGAAGTTTGAAGGTGCTTCAAAACTCGCTAAACGGGCCTCTAAAAGCTCCTGTCCGGAAGCCAAACCAAGAATCTGACAGTAAATTCATATTACTCAATCGATAGAACACATTGTAATGTACATTTGATGACAGTTTGGTTCAGAAATATGCGTTTTCTTAGGAGCATTGTCCTGACTTCTTCACTTTCAGACATGTAATTAAGAAATTCTATTTTGTATACGTGGATATAATGTTTGGATATATATCCGATATCTAATCTGATGTTTATGCTGTATCATAATGATTTCATTCATATGTGCATTAAATACATTGAGATCATCAGGCGTGAAAGATCGAGAGATCCAAATATACCATTAAGATATACGTATTTATAATGTTAACTTTATTATCCAGCGATCCGATTGGTCGAGAAGCGGTGACGTGTCAGTCGACAGAAAAGCATACTGATTTCACTCCGAGTCCGACCAAAAATGATATTGACTTGAAATTGACATAATGACGTCAAACCGTTGTTACATGACGTCATGCTATTTTTATCGTGACGTCATTTGACCGTCATGTTGAACAATTGATCCAAATTTCTGTTCATGACTGAAGTTGTTTTCTTTTCTTTTCGTATTTTATTCCAAACATAATAAAACAATTATGGACTGGTGAACTCGGTCAATACCTGTCTTTATAGACCCGAGGAAAGCAATATTGACCTCGGACTTCGTCGCAGGTTTAGAGATCTAGTATCTTTTGCGATACATATTAGGCTAACATGTTCTACTAAAAAAAGAAATTAAGCATTCTAATATTCTCTTGGTAGATGACAAGACCTATTTTGATACTGACTTCAATACATATCAATATATATCAATGTGATGTTTTGTGTTATAAAAGTTAGATTTTCTGAAATCTGTCTTACTGACACTTCCTTATAGCTTTTAAAAACGGTCAATTGATTCTTTTATTGTCACAGTTGAAATATATATAATATATGAATATATAAGAGAAGATGCAAAAGAAAAAAATTGTGGTAAGACCAGGTACCCCAAAGGCTTCGCTCATTCCTGAAAAATGTATTAAATACTTAATCCCCCTCGACCTCGTCGTGACTGATTTTCTTTTTTTTGATTTGATATCTCGGTAATAAGAATCTGTCGACATCCACTTTGAAACTGCGTAGTCAAACAAAACTGTTTAAAAAACATTTCGACTATGAAATTTTACTGAAACTTGAAAGGTTAGTTTGACGACTGCCTTTGAAAAGATAAACTGGGAAATTGCTGAAAGTTTAAATATATTTTCAAACTCGGTTTAAAATGAAAACAAAAACAATTAGTTGAATTCAATTCTATTCTCGATTGAATCCCTTTTCCCGAGTACCAATCTTGTTAAAATATTTATGAAATAAAGGTAGGTTAATCTATGATGAACATCATGAGAAGGGCAAAGATGCTGTACATGAAACATATTTATCTCAAAAGATTTTTCCAACAAAGGTGTACATGTATATCTCAACCTTAGATTTTTACTTCGACAAAGAAGCGATGTGATAAAAGCGAAAAAATTATGCTCTACATTATCCTTTCTCTCCAAGGCTGAAAAGCATAATGATAACGGATTATCATCTTTATCATTCGATGTCACATCAAAGAACTTCTTCAACAAAGGGCATTCATGGATTAGAAGAAAGTATTTTTGATTTTGTTTCTTATTGATAGATAATGAAGATCTTAAAACTTGAAAAAGGTGGGCGTTTGATCAGTCATGGTTTGTTATCATTTCAGAAGACATTATACACTTTATCTAAAAAAACAATTGATTAATATTGAAACATCAACAACTCGAACACATATTGACATATTTATACTACAATGAAAAGAAAGACGTTATTGCCGTTCATTTGATACATCAAGATTTACTGTATTCGTGAAGTTTCCAATATCCTCCACAATATTGTCAATTTCTTGGTCAATATCATTTATGTTATCTAGGGGCAAGTAATTCTTTTTACCTTTTAAACCGTATAATAACAAAAGTCACATCATATACATGTACGCCACTGTTAAAGAACATAGATAGTTTGATAAACAATGGTACACTTATTAATTCATGGCCTAGTTGAAGAAAAACCCTGGAGAGCCAATACTGTATACTTCAACGATAACTCGATAACCAGTAACGTTCAGGTAACTTCAAACAATTTAAAAGTTGGATAGGTTTATTAGGATATGTTTTCATACAAAAAGGTCCAATTCAATTATAACCAGCAAATAGACTATTTTTATATGAAATGTTTCCTCACAAAACACACATTTCTTAAATTTATATTTAATTAACATGAACGTATACTCTCATAAGAAGAATATTGTGAAGACAGGTGCAACTGTAATACATCATTGAAACAGGCCAATTCTTTTGGATAATTACCCGTTTGTTTCTGGATATATCATTAGAAACCACTATAATACTTCTGGAAGTCAATAAAGATCTAATTATTAACATCATAAAAGCTGCTTTTTAAACTATCCTCTTAGTGATTAGATAGTCTTATTATTAAGTTAGATTTAGCTTAAAATCGGTTAAATCCTTGCAATCTTTAAAACAATATTTGGCTTTGCCAGATTCCTAGAGTTACTCAAGGGAAATTGTCAATATGTCTTCAATTTCATACTCATATGTGTAAACATTTCCAGGAAACATGTATCCTCCTGCAGGGAAAACATAGGCTAGAATGGTTGTACTATCCACCAAACGTAATCTCTGGTATAAATATTATAACTGTAACATATGTCGGCATTCCTACGCAATAAATATATTTGCAGATATAATAGTATAACAGTCATACATGTAGATAAAGAATCTATTGCAGAGTTGCAGTTGAAAGCCATAGTTACCTGCGGTTCTGGGTAAACGTAGGCTAACAAAACATATCACATGGAAGTGAATTTATTATCATTATTAATATCGTCAAGCATATCTCTTAGGGGATTTGTGACATCACAACTGCAAGCTATCTTGATTTCATATCTGCCACCGTATTTCACAATTTTCACAATTATTCATTATAAATATAAAGTGGCGGTAGACGAATTTTCTAAGAGGGGAGGAGGTTTAGCCTGGAACACATCACTGCATTATTTTTCCCGACTCGGTAATAACCTGTGACATCTGCGTAGATTTTCCATCGTGATAAGAAACATTGTAATACCAAATCACAAAAAACAGTAAATGGACTTGTAATAATTGATAATCAATGTACTTACATATATGTAAGAATAGAGTTTTTAATTGAAAATTAGAGATTTCGATTAACGTTTTAAAATTTGAAAACTTACATGAAACAGCGAGTAAACATTTGCGTATTATAAACGTTAAACTACATATATATTACGAAAATAACTTTAAATTAAGCTTTTCCTTCAATATCTAAAAGTAACATACCCATGGTAATTTAAAGTTTGAAGATAATACCTAAATTCATCAAAGACATTTACATGCTTATCGTTTATTTTTGACAATATCAAGTCAATGTGAACCTCCCTTCTTGTTACCAGTTATTGTTTTATATCTAACTGTAACTACGTTTCCGGGGTTAATAACATATTGTCCTGGCAAAGAATGACAAATACTTATCTGATGATACTTAGCTTTGGCCATTGACTTATGATGTTGAGGTTTTCACCAGAATAATATCTATGAAAATGTAATTTATGTGTAATTTGTATTTTGCGGATTAAAAAAACACTATTTTAATTACTTAAGGAATAATGTATCTAAATCTAAATCATAATGCACCATCTTGAACCTTAATCACTGACGCATCATAGATGCGGGACGTCCCACAACACATCAAAAAGTCACATTTCACTCTTCTATCTCGCCTATCTAGATTCCAAAACAACAGTTTTCGTGTTTTAAAGAAATGTGACCAAATAATGTTTTGGCATATATGGATTACTCTAGTCGGTTCCTTAAGATAAGATGTAAGTATTTGTTAAGTGTTTTATCCCTCATGGATTAAACTATCTTGCATCTTATGCCTTTGTGTGTACTCACAGAAAATATCTTGAAAATTTTATCCTAAGAAAAACATCGAAAAGGTCGAAACTGGATCCCAAACCAAGAATCTGATAGCAAATTCATATTACTCAATCGACAGGCCACAATGTGATGAACATTTGGCAAAAGTAGGGATTCGAAATATGCATTTTGAAGAAAGTTATTACGCTAGGTGCAAACGTATATATCTATAAGCAACTTAGAAGTTTGAAGGTGCTTCAAAACTCGCTAAACGGGCCTCTAAAAGCTCCTGTCCGGAAGCCAAACCAAGAATCTGACAGTAAATTCATATTACTCAATCGATAGAACACATTGTAATGTACATTTGATGACAGTTTGGTTCAGAAATATGCGTTTTCTTAGGAGCATTGTCCTGACTTCTTCACTTTCAGACATGTAATTAAGAAATTCTATTTTGTATACGTGGATATAATGTTTGGATATATATCCGATATCTAATCTGATGTTTATGCTGTATCATAATGATTTCATTCATATGTGCATTAAATACATTGAGATCATCAGGCGTGAAAGATCGAGAGATCCAAATATACCATTAAGATATACGTATTTATAATGTTAACTTTATTATCCAGCGATCCGATTGGTCGAGAAGCGGTGACGTGTCAGTCGACAGAAAAGCATACTGATTTCACTCCGAGTCCGACCAAAAATGATATTGACTTGAAATTGACATAATGACGTCAAACCGTTGTTACATGACGTCATGCTATTTTTATCGTGACGTCATTTGACCGTCATGTTGAACAATTGATCCAAATTTCTGTTCATGACTGAAGTTGTTTTCTTTTCTTTTCGTATTTTATTCCAAACATAATAAAACAATTATGGACTGGTGAACTCGGTCAATACCTGTCTTTATAGACCCGAGGAAAGCAATATTGACCTCGGACTTCGTCGCAGGTTTAGAGATCTAGTATCTTTTGCGATACATATTAGGCTAACATGTTCTACTAAAAAAAGAAATTAAGCATTCTAATATTCTCTTGGTAGATGACAAGACCTATTTTGATACTGACTTCAATACATATCAATATATATCAATGTGATGTTTTGTGTTATAAAAGTTAGATTTTCTGAAATCTGTCTTACTGACACTTCCTTATAGCTTTTAAAAACGGTCAATTGATTCTTTTATTGTCACAGTTGAAATATATATAATATATGAATATATAAGAAAAGATGCAAAAGAAAAAAATTGTGGTAAGACCAGGTACCCCAAAGGCTTCGCTCATTCCTGAAAAATGTATTAAATACTTAATCCCCCTCGACCTCGTCGTGACTGATTTTCTTTTTTTTGATTTGATATCTCGGTAATAAGAATCTGTCGACATCCACTTTGAAACTGCGTAGTCAAACAAAACTGTTTAAAAAACATTTCGACTATGAAATTTTACTGAAACTTGAAAGGTTAGTTTGACGACTGCCTTTGAAAAGATAAACTGGGAAATTGCTGAAAGTTTAAATATATTTTCAAACTCGGTTTAAAATGAAAACAAAAACAATTAGTTGAATTCAATTCTATTCTCGATTGAATCCCTTTTCCCGAGTACCAATCTTGTTAAAATATTTATGAAATAAAGGTAGGTTTATCTATGATGAACATCATGAGAAGGGCAAAGATGCTGTACATGAAACATATTTATCTCAAAAGATTTTTCCAACAAAGGTGTACATGTATATCTCAACCTTAGATTTTTACTTCGACAAAGAAGCGATGTGATAAAAGCGAAAAAATAATGCTCTACATTATCCTTTCTCTCCAAGGCTGAAAAGCATAATGATAACGGATTATCATCTTTATCATTCGATGTCACATCAAAGAACTTCTTCAACAAAGGGCATTCATGGATTAGAAGAAAGTATTTTTGATTTTGTTTCTTATTGATAGATAATGAAGATCTTAAAACTTGAAAAAGGTGGGCGTTTGATCAGTCATGGTTTGTTATCATTTCAGAACAAATAGTTATTATGTTTTAGACTTTGAATTTTTTCACACTGATGATTAAAGAACGGGGTATAAATCTATATGCATATCTTTACCTTGATACCATTCTTCCTACATTCGCCTTTATTGAAAAATACAAAGCAATACCTTTGATAACATATAGTTTGATATAGACTAGGTAAACTAGTAACAATTACGAGACTTATTTCTGTAATTCATAAGTGCATACAGATAAATCATAGATGATACAGATGTATTCATACGGATAATTAATAGATGATTCAGATGTATTCATACAGAAAATTCATAGATGATACAGATGTATGCATGCAGATAATCCATAGATGATACAGATGTATGCATACAGATAAATCATAGATGATACAGATGTATTCATACGGATAATTAATAGACGATACAGATGTATTCATATAGATAATTCATAGATGATACAGATGTATTCATACAGAAAATTCAAAGATGATACAGATGTATTCATACGGATACTTAATAGATGATACAGATGTATGCATACAGATAAATCATAGATGATACAGATGTATGCATGCAGATAATTCATAGATGATACAGATGTATTCATACGGATAATTAATAGATGATTCAGATGCATTCATACAGAAAATTCATAGATGATACAGATGTATTCATAAGAAAATTCATAGATGATACAGATGTATGCATACAGATAAATCATAGATGATACAGATGTATTCATACAGGTAATTCATAGATGATACAGATGAATTCATATAGATAATCATAGATGATACAGATGTATGCACAAATAAACATCCCTTCTATTGCTCAGATGAAAATCTAATTGTGCGGAAAAACAGTAGTGTATTTTAGCACCAATAATCCTGTCTAATGCATATGAAACCTTTTATTTTCTTGATAGGTCATATGTTTTACGAATTTAGCAATCAGTTTTAACAATATGTATCTCAAGCGAGAAAATGATAAGAGAACGATAACACTAAACCAAACCAGTATGAGGTTATCCCCTTATCCTACTTAATGTTAATGTGAAGATGCATACATCTGTATCAGCTATGAATTATCTGCATGTATACATCTTTATCATCTAGGATTTATCTGTATTCATATATCTGTATCAGCTATGAATTATCTGCATGTATACATCTTTATCATCTAGGATTTATCTGTATTCATATATCTGTATCAGCTATGAATTATCTGCATGTATACATCTTTATCATCTAGGATTTATCTGTATTCATATATCTGTATCATCTATGAATTATCTGCATGTATACATCTGTATCATCTAGGATTTATCTGTATGCATACATCTGTATCATCTATGAATTATCTGCATGTATACATCTTTATCATTTAGGATTTATCTTTATGCATACATCTGTATCATCTATGAATTATCTGTATGCATACATCTGTATCATCTATGAATTATATGCATGTATACATCTGTATCATCTAGGATTTATCTGTATGCATACATCTGTATCATCTATGAATTATCTGCATGTATACATCTGTATCATCTAGGATTTATCTTTATGCATACATCTGTATCATCTATGAATTATCTGTATGCATACATCTGTATCATCTATGAATTATATGCATGCATTCATCTGTATCATCTATGAAATATCTGCATGTATACATCTGTATCATCTATGAATTATCTGCATGCATTCATCTGTATCATCTATGAAATATCTGCATGTATACATCTGTATCATCTATGAATTATATGCATGCATTCATCTGTATCATCTATGAAATATCTGCATGTATACATCTGTATCATCTATGAATTATCTGCATGCATTCATCTGTATCATCTATGAAATATCTGCATGTATACATCTGTATCATCTATGAATTATCTGCATGCATACATCTGTATCATCTATGAAATATCTGCATGCATTCATCTGTATCATCTATGAAATATCTGCATGTATACATCTGTATCATCTATGAATTATCTGCATGCATTCATCTGTATCATCTATGAAATATCTGCATGCATACATCTGTATCATCTATGAATTATCTGCATGCATACATCTGTATCATCTATGAATTATCTGCATGTATACATCTGTATCATCTATGAATTATCTGCATGCATACATCTGTATCATCTATGAATTATCTGCATGCATTCATCTGTATCATCTATGAAATATCTGCATGTATACATCTGTATCATCTATGAATTATATGCATGCATTCATCTGTATCATCTATGAAATATCTGCATGTATACATCTGTATCATCTATGAATTATCTGCATGCATTCATCTGTATCATCTATGAAATATCTGCATGTATACATCTGTATCATCTATGAATTATCTGCATGCATTCATCTGTATCATCTATGAAATATCTGCATGCATACATCTGTATCATCTATGAAATATCTGCATGTATACATCTGTATCATCTATGAATTATCTGCATGCATACATCTGTATCATCTATGAAATATCTGCATGTATACATCTGTATCATCTATGAATTATCTGCATGCATTCATCTGTATCATCTATGAAATATCTGCATGTATACATCTGTATCATCTATGAATTATCTGCATGTATACATCTGTATCATCTATGAAATATCTGTATGCATACATCTGTATCATCTATGAAATATCTGCATGTATACATCTGTATCATCTATGAATTATCTGCATGCATACATCTGTATCATCTCTGAATTATCTGCATAGATAATTATTCTTCATCTATGAATTATCTGTATGCATACATCTGTATCAGCTATAAAGTATCTGTATGCTCTTTTTTTCATCTATGAATTATCTGTATGCATACATGTGTATCTTCTATCTTTTTCTTTATGATTAATATTAATGTGAAGATGAAAAGTGAAATGAACTTTAATTTTGTATTACTTGTTACTACTAATTTAGGTCTCTGTTTCTGAATTGATATGTGCTTCATCTTATTGCATAAGTCAGCCCTCAGTAACACAGGAACATTGTTTTGAAGTAGCAGAGTGATTGTTTTTGTGTGTACAAATGTCCACAAATTAGACGTGTCAATTGCAATCTTGTAAAATTAAACAGACATTAACGTAAATGCTCATCTAGAGAACTGCTTTTTGTTTTATGTTAACAATCATTTAAATTTTAACAATGTGAAGCCTGTTATTTTCATGAACCCTGCCTTAAAAAATTCTAACATTATTCATCTTGCATCGTTCATAATGTTTGTAAAATAAGCTTTTTACCAAGTTTAAAGCCTGTTAAATACAGGGATGATACTACGTAGCTCAGTGTATGCGTAATAATACATCAAGGGTTATTAGTTTTTTAAAATTGAATACAAACGTAAGCTTATTCATTTATCATACTTTCCCAGGCAATCCTTTGTTATCAAATACAACATCGAAAATGTTAGCTAAATACTTATGATACTACGATAATGCCATTTTAGCTACTGCTAATAGAGTCGAAGTACTGTACAAAATATTTAACTTATGAACTAATATAAACTTCTGCCATAGATGATGTTGTTTTGATGTAGAGAAAATGATTGTTGAACATTTAATGATCCCTGTACACAGCATAATATCAGGTTTTAACATTTGTTTTAAAAAACCATGAAATGCTTTCGTCATATTAATTTGTCAGCAACCAAACAAGTGAGCTACTCAGAATTGTGACCAGGAACTGTGTACCATTATTATCCATATACTACCACAATGTCAAATGTCTGGTTAAAGTGACCTAACAGATACCCATTTTCACGTCCAATTAGATTTCTAATTCAGCTTCTATAAGATCAGACTTAATGATTGAATAGAATTAGCTGATTACCTTAAAATCCTTTATGTGTGAACTATTTATTGATAAGGGAATAAAGTGTCCTGGCTTGTATGAAATATACAGTTCAAATGCATTTCTAAAACTGAAGAGAGTATAACGAAATCCTTACCTAAGATATGTCTTCATCTTAAAACTTCAAATAGAATTTCTCAAATAATCTATCATAATTGACATATTAATTGGTAATAAACCAGGATAAAGATGACCATTGATCACTTTTAATTATTGATGTTCTAATATTGTAGTATTAGAGAAAGGACTTTTGGTGGTTGAAGGGGCTGTGGGCCTGGGAAGCGGGATTCGGGAGAGGGATATGTCATGTTTTATAACTCTTTTTAAACCGCGAAAGGATAATAACTACGTTGATTTTGTAAAGGTGATCGTAAATAAACATCTCTGAGTAAAACTGAAAACCAAAAACCTATCGTTGAAATAAAGTTCGAAAAAGCATATGTGTGTGATGATGGCAAGATAATTGCCTATGGCAAAGGGCATTATCAAGATAAATACCCTGGGAAGACTGAATGACTCGGATTGAAGGGAACTGTGTTGAAGCAGTGTAGTTTCTCCGAAGAACAATAGAGTGACATACATCACTGTGGTTTGTAAGTTTCTGATTCATACACTTAAAGTTATTAAACCACTTAATGTCACTTTCAAGTTTCTCTGCTATCATCACCTGACTAATATATGAAGAGATATTTCAGAATATAATGAATAGCTTTATTCGTGAATTCAAGGCCATCTGGCCAAAAGTACACAGTTGTACATAATGTACATGCGGATTCAAAGATCGTGATTACAGTTCTTCTCCACGGATCTTAAAACATTGTAAATATATTTCAGATTTTATGTATGACGATTACTGGTATGAAACAAAATGTTAAAATTCAGGGGCATTTCAAAATCGAGATAATCGAGATAGTATCTATTGCCAATGATGAATAATTCTATCATTTATGATTGACGTAGACATATTTCCTTATCATTTAAAAGTAAGTAACATACAATCATTTCTCAATGTTTCTAAAATGTTAACAAAAGAATTAGCTTTGATTAAAAGTGTGTGAATTCAAATCTTAAAGACAGACACGAAAAATCTGAAATGTGTTAAATGGAAATAATCTCAAATTTAAATCAAATGAATTGATAACAGAATCTTTTGCATTTTTAGCAATCAATTCTTATTCCGTTGCTGTTGTAGATAAGGTGATCGATAAAGAATGGTTTTACCTGAAATAAGCATAAGCTAACTGGCAGGTGCGCGCATGTCTACCTATAGATATATTGCCGTAGAAACACCAGGGGCCTTACAAATTGTACAATAAATGAAAAAGAGTGCCAAATGTCACGACCCATCGTACGTTGTATCATATAGTGAATGACTGACACATATCTTATTCATTCAAGAAAAGGATTTGACACAACTTATAAAGAAACTCTCAATATACTAACAACAGTTATGAAATAAAGCGAATGAAACTAACAAACGATTTGGTACTTAACGAAACCCTTACAATCAGTAAGAATCTTCATGATTGTAACTTTTCTATGACTGCCAATCACTTTCAGCAATGAAATAGTCTGTCTAGGGCGTATCTTTTCATAATCTCTGTCAATGATCTATGGGAAATGTAGCACAACATTAGAGGTCACTTTAAATAGGCAACTGGTACGTCAGTTCCAGAAGGGATCAGAAGTCACATGAATGATAAAGTCTTTATCATTACAGCCTCGAGCACAATAAGAAGGTCTATGAGTGCAGGCCTTGTATCTCAGTATTAGTATCAGTTTCTATGAATGTCTATATAAGGAACTCAATGGGTACTACAGTCACTTATATTAAAGGAAGTGAATTGTTGAATACATCGTGTGAAAAATCAACAATGACATTATTGACATTGCGGGGATACTGATAAAAGATTCAATTCGAATAGCAAATACGTTATGAAGAATATATAATTTTGTTTGTAAACTGTAATCGCGATATCGTTTTTCTTTTTATGCTACAACAAGGTACATTAACCCGAGATTATGGTTGCTTTGAACCGACCTTAAGTAGTGTTTACATTCCCATCTCAGTCTTTGACAAATAACAGTATCACTTTAAATTCGAGCGAGTTATTCTTACATAGAAAGACATCTGATGTTCAGCTTGGTAATGAATCTATCTTGAATTATCAACGACCCCATAAGGGTTGTATTTACACTAACGTCAGATAAAACATGATTAATGGGCATACACTGATCTACAATGAGGGTCCAGTGATTACTTTATAGAACATGTGCTAGACACCTGAAAATATGCATATCCAGTCTTATATGAAATGTTAACGGTATGATTTCAATAAGAGACACTGGCCACTGTGTTTTCCTTACGAGATAACACTTCTCGGGTTTTTGGTAGATTTTGTTAGCAGCCAAGAATTGGAACACAAACTATCTGCGAACTGTGAAAACACTTAATTCATGTAGGTTTTATAATGTCATAATTCAGTCTCAATATTACGTGGCCGTGTTCTGTACAAAATAGATTCAAATTCTAAAGCGTTACGTGGAATAAATTCTAGTTTTCCTGCAGCATATAGAAATGACGGAGGTTTTTCGAAATGGGTACTTTTGAAGAGGCGTCGTCGATTGAAAAACTGACTTTGTTTGCATCCTTAAAGGCTTTTCCATTTCAGGCCAGAGAAGTGTAAAATAGGGCTAGGGCTAAGCATAGGGTGTTATGACGAGCCACCTCTTTGGGTAGAGAAGCTTAAGGTTCTTAACAGTGCAGCAAAAACTTTATGATAACGTAATATATAGATAATACTAAACGACGTCCCGTTTAATAACATATTTATGAAACGAGTGTATGGTTTGGTATTTAACAAGCGAAAGCGAGTTAGATACCGATACCATTCATGAGTTTCATAAAAATGTAATTATACGGGACTGAGTTTAGTATTTTATTTATTACTCGCTGAATTATATCAAAGAAAAATCATACAGATCGCCAGGATAGCCATTGTCGTTGCCTCGCTAACATTGTGACGTCATGTTTAACGATTGTTACGTCATGTGACGTCAATCAACACGCGATGTTATTACACAATGTGTAATAACTTTGTAGATTTATTAAACGGCGGTATCTGGTATCAACGGGAGAGTAATAATTCAAAATACATTTCCAATAACCATAACGTAAATACAGTCGCCAGTGTTTTGCATGACCAGCGACTCTAATAACAGCAACATCATTCCCTAGAAATTTTATTCATTTGATGATCGACTCAGTGTGTTAACTAGCCTTACTGATAAATGACTACTGGTTTATAAGCTTGCTTTTGTCCCCGAAAAGTAATAAACTTCAGTGGTTCACTTCTAGGCCACCATTGATTTCGTGATTTTACTGCTGCTTTAGAGATAAGTGTCCGTAAATTGGATTAAAATAGAAACAGCTATGACGGAAGTTTGTTCGTGTGATGTTTGAACATTTAAAAGTATACTTAAACAGCATAATGGCTAGATATTTATTTAAGCTTTTTGAGAATCAACATACCTACAGGTATAAATCGGGCCTAGCACATGTATTTTTTTTCGTTGATTAAGAATTTCGCTGTTAAGAGGCTGTCCTATCGGTTGTGAAAGGTATATAGTTTTGTGTTGTTTATGCGTAATTTGAAAAGATAAAATATTTAGTTGTTAGCTAATGTTAACAGTTTCAAGTGATGAAATATGGGTAATGATAGAATACCTATGTCAAATCTAAGTGAAAAAACCCAATACAATCATTTTCTCTGAAGTTTGATCAAGACTTTCTTCTTTAGTTTTAATGGCCTTAAATGTGAAGTACCAGAAAAAAACTTTCTTCATCTAAATATTCTTTCCAGTTTTTCCTGTTTCAATAGTGACCCAAGTCAATCAGAGAGAAGAACCTTGCTTTAGGTAACAGCTTTCTTGTATGATTATCACAAATGATAGACATTTCCTCACATTTAGATTTCAGTGTGTATCTAAATATGATCCACAAATATAACATATAAGTCTATATATTCCTCAAATGATAAGCTCATATCTCACATATGGTAAATTTATTCATGAAACGAACATGTCAATGCGTGATATTTTGCTGGAATTTATGGGTAATAAAATCCTAAGACAAGTTAAGAAAAAAAATCCACATTTATTTACAAATAAAGTCGAACTCAGGAGATTTTATGGGTTAAGACTTCTAAATTCTCACATATAATACAGACCCGTGATTGGACAATGACATGGTTAGCACGGCATTCATCAATCTTACTTGATCGTAGCAAGGTTGCAAAAAGATGACTGCACAAAGTCATGCCTGGTAAATGACAACATTACACTGACGAGAATTACTATCAGTTTACGACATTGGTTTTTCGTGATCACATCATTAAATCAGGCATCTTATATCTTCTTCAAAGTCGTAAATCTGCTTTTCCAATTGCTAGTCCTGTAATCTTTGTTCCAAGTTAAATAAAACCAACATTGGGTAAACAAATATTGATTGAAAAAAATGTTACCTAGACAGGTTATTCATAAATAATGAATAACTAACTAACTAACAGTGACTGCTTACCTATAAAATCTCAGTGATACATTGTTGTTGATTAAACTGAGAAAAATTATGTTCAGGAACCTTAGGTCTGGTCAGTTAAGTTGTTCTTTGGCTACGTTGATTGATTTATGGTAAAGTATTACTATGCAATATCCTCATCCACTGTTTATATAGATGTACTTTTAGAAAAAAACAAATCTTGCTTATGTCTTGTAGTATATTTTATATATTGTCCATTGTTCAGTGCTGTTAGAGTAACAAGGAAACCAAAATTATACACATCAAATGACAAATAATAGAATACGAACCAACACCTGACCAATTGTCTTCTATGAAGTAGTTGCCAAAATTACGTTTGAGTGATTGGTACCAGCCAGATGTGGTACATTTCCCATCATGGATGACGACATTCATGTTATCATCATATAATAATAATCGATTTATATAGCGCCGAGTTTCAGCTGGGCTGTTCACAGGCGCTTTACAATCGTTATTACCCTGGTTAAACCCAAGCTGCCGTTTACAGCGCTTAAAGGTCACCTCCAACACAATCTACACCAGGTACCCAATTAGGACTGCTGGGTGAACAGAAGCACACTTTGAACAAAGTCCCTTGCCCAAGGGGACACCACAAGTTTCTCAACACGTGTCTCAGTGTGGGGCAGGGAATAACCCTTGAACTCTCAGTTGATACAGCAATGATCGGGTAACCCACCCATCCGGCGAGCCACGCCAGATGTTGCTGAACTTCACTGAGAGCGGTCAACTGAGCTACGCAGAGGACCACGTGCCTATAAGCATTTGCATGTAATTTTCAGTAACAGTCCTTTTCTCTCGATAGTGTCAAACCATCGACAACGTTTGGGATTTTTTAATCCGACGAGATGCTTTTTGTCACTTCACGTTTGACTACGTGTTTTCCAACACAAAGCCTATTAAAACATTTTCATACAACAACATATGTGTGTGTAATTTAATCTGAGATCATAGTCGAAATGTTTATTCGTTTGACTTGTTTCAATGTGGCAGTTAAATTCAAAGATATAAAATTTTGACTCTCATATAAATTGTACACGAATGGTTAATATAAGTATGAAGATTATTATCAATAGATTTTGATATTTTTTCAAAATGGGTTATTTTTTAGTATTCAGCTGCATCTGGCAGGGCAGGACAATGCTAATTTGGAATCTGCATTGCAAATAAAATTATTTCAGGAATCGTACATTTTTCAAACACACGGTCAATCAAGAAGCTATTGAAATCATGTATGGATTTGGTTAATTAACTTCACTATTACATGACCAGGCAAACGTGCATGACAACAGTGCAATTTTTCAGATACATGTATACATCTTATAACAAATGCATAAGAGTTATACTCTTTAATCATTAAATCTCACGCCGCTAATGGCTGTAATATTGCCCAAGCGGCGTTAAACAATAACTCACTCACTATACTCTTTAAGGTATCTATCACACGATTTATGTTTTACTTTTGAAAAATTTTCTCAGCTAAAAGTTGAGTACACCAAAGCTACATTCATTAATGAAAATCTATAAGGAAGAATAAACCGTATCAACAATAACTTGATAGATGTCCACTTAGTCATATTTGATAATTTAATATAAATTCAATTGTCCTAAATAGTAAATGATAAATAAGGATAACAATTTCAATTTAGACAAACATGTTGGCACTTCCGTAGAACAGTTTTCAAAATATATATAGGAAAACGTAGTTCAAATTACACAAGATCGAACAGACTCTACTCAAATTAGTTTTATAAAGTTTTTAAAAGGTATGTAAGTAAAATTTAAAGGAAAAGATCTTTTGCACCGAAAAAAAAGCAAAATGTATTTGCGGTATTTTTTAATAAGACGACAAAGAAAAGCCAATCGCAAAAACATCATTACACGTTGAAATATCATTAGATTTGGAAAAAGTTTAGCTCTTACAACGTTTAAGTCCACAAAATAATATTGGATAATATTGTCATAGTAGGTTTGGAACTATCTAGGACAATTCGCTGTGCGCAGCTAAAATCTGTATTTTTAGAAATAGCTTACATGTATGGCCACACTTTTTAATATCTACGTCAAATAAAAAAAGTGGTGTATTTTATAGTTTTCTGTTTATTAAGAAATATTTTTTACAGGTACTTATTTTCGTAAAATATGATATGAAACACGGTCCGAACGTAGGAAAGTTTGCTTAATGTGAAAGTCAATGTCAAACATACATTTTGAGCATTTTAGCGCCTATAGTTTTGAGGATATACATATATCTATATGTTTTGAGAAGGTAGAACACCTGTTCAATATCCTTACCTTTGCAGAAACGCTAACCACGAAGATATGTTGAAACATACAACAATCACTGTACATAAGAAATAAAGTTGGCAAGTCAGAGTGAAGTTTGTGCAACTGTCATATTTTATGCGCATCTGTAGAACCAAATAGTTGGAGGTAAAGTGTTCATTTGTAACCGATTATGTCAATTTGAGATACCTAACAGCTTATAAACGATTTATAAAGGCAGTTTTTGTTTGGAAACAATGTATTCCTTGTTTGTCTTGTGGCGTTTAACTATCAATGACTCCTATCATTATTTTCTTATTAAAAATTATGTATTAAGTGATTCTTATCTATGTGAACAGTTTGTTTTTTTTGGGTTTGGCATTTACATGATGCAGTTTCAATTTCATGTTATCAGTTTGCTTCATACGTCTTCACACAGCGTGGCGTAAATGCAGCAAGTAAACACGATGTAAGGATAAATTGTTTAGGGAAAAATGCCAATATTCATTATCAAGCTGTCATTAGTCACTGTATTACGTTACTTTATAATTTTGCCGGAACGGTTTGATTCTTTGATCGTACATCATTTACTGAATCGTTATCCAAATGTTTCAATGAGGTTTTAGCATACCCTATTTCTAAAGGTTCCAATCTTCTCCACAATATCATTAATAAGTAGCACATGTAATGTTTTGTTTTTAGACCTTAAAGTGATAATCGCGGAATATTATTTACGGAAGATAGAAACTTTGATTAATAACAACACCGTTATTTATGAAAGCAAAATTACAAACCCCTGCAACTAAAAGAATAGAAACTGGAGTTCAAGTGATATTTTGCAACAAAACAAACCAGGACACCATTTATGAATTTGCCTGAATGAACACTCAGAGTAACAAATTTGTCATTATCATAAGTAATTAATTAATGTTTATGAACACTTGCAAACGTATCTATTTCATAGCCTAAATATACCTAGTTTACCACTAGAACTTTTGAATGTGTACCTCAAGAAGGCAGAGATATCTCGAATCGTTCAATTGTCCTTTGACATTTTCTGATTGCTATATATGGCTATAACATAATTCTGCACTTGTGACATGGCAGTCCTTGCGGTATTCCGATGGGCTTTGGCCAATCGTTTCATGAATATTGAAATTAAGTTTTGAAGAGTACGAAGTAGAAAAAATCAATCCGTTTTAGCTGTATTAACGATATCGCCTTATCATTTGCAAAAGGTCGATGTGAAGGGACTATACTGGCTAGATATGCTAGTTACACTTGTCTGAAACAAGTGGAGGAATACGTCTTTTTCAACCTTGAACTGAGTGAAAGGAATACAGGAAGCGCTGTTCACTGTAAACTTAAGATTTAATAATTCATACCTAAACCTTACTGCATGTAGAAAAAGTTCTTTACTGCAGACAAAATTGCTAAATTTCCTGGTGAGTAAACATGTGTATTCTTGTTAACAAAGCATGTGGTTATGAAGGACCTTAAAAGATAACTTATCTAGTGGCTGCAGTAGTATGATGGTTTAGACTCTGAAGAAAAGGTCTTGATCTTACTTTTTACACAGAAAATTAAAAAGGTCTTGATCCTACTTTTTACACAGAAAATCAAAATTTTGTTAAACATCCACGATTCAAATTTACTTCTACAAATTAACACAAAATGCTACCTAAATCAACGAGACTCTGATGTAAGTGTTAAATTGAATTTTTACAGATTCTTATTGCTTTTATGACCTTCCATTTTCTTATGCTGATGACATTGTCGCTATTAACTAATGTGCACATTATATAACTTAAAACAGCCTGTGGGTAACTCTTCAGAACTTCATTGATTTTTATACCAGCTTAATATATTTGGAAAACAGTAAGTTGAGGCAAACAATCTTCTTCTTTCTTTTACATGGTACATGATGTAGAGGTTTCCCATCACCTCCCAATATTAATTTTGTTCACGCTACGGAATCAATAACGCCCCCGGGAAGTAAAGAGCATTATATTATCCGAACAAGATTTGTAGATTGTATACTCTTCTCGTTTTTATCACAGAATACCATGTAAATTCTGACGATTTCAGAATTATCACAAATGTATTCCGACATTAAATATAGCAGTTTTGTCTACAGAATACTGAGTAATGGATGAATAAACAAATTAAAAAATAATAGTTGGTTGATACTTTGTTGTTTAAATAACTTTAGGTCCCTTTAGTTACTTGAAGGGTGAGGCAGGAAATCTTGAGCAATCCGAGAGATGAACTCAGTAGGCACTTACAACCTTACACAGATGGTCCATTCACAATACAAATATAACTTTACACTAGGCTATCACATGTGATAATTTAATAACTAGCAATTTCAGTATTAAAATCTACATATGAGAATGGGACCTAATATTTCTTAGAAGTTTCAGTGAATACCTGAGTCTTTCTGCGTGAAACTTTATGCTGTTAGCATGATTAACTTACATTGGTAAGCAGAAACTTTGCACTTTCCTTGGAACTTAACAACCAATGTAAAAGAACATCCAGTTGATCATATTCCTTTGCTACACACCTTTGATAGAAAAATTATCAATAGATGTTCAATATACTCGACGCAGTGTGCATAAAGAGATCGACAAGGCATTGCAGGGATTATATATTAGGCCTACACAGTCATTATATAATTTTAATGTTTTGTAAAATTGTTTATAATGTTTATTGGACAATTATGTGAAATTTGCCCTTAATGTCAATAAATACGAGTATTGTCTAGAAATGTTAATAAATATTTGTGAATGCTGTTTATTACACTATTCACTGAAAATTATAGTTAATACAATTATACTTATTTATTTCACAGATCTACCGAAACGTCTATTTGTATTATTATTATATATAACAAAATACATATATAGGTATTAAAACACGGCTTGAACCTAAGTCAGTTTGCTAACTGATGATAAAGACATTGATAAAACAAATTATTACCTGCTATTCAGTGTATACTTTACAAGACTTAGGAGATAAATCCCTTCTGTTTTTTATTTTTGGGTTGTATGTCGTGCATTTTTCACCCCTAAATTTAATTTCAAACCGAGCTTGCAAGGTTTGAAATGTTAATTTAGGGGTGAAAAATGCACGACATACAACCCCAAAATAAAAAAAGAAGGGATTTATCTCCATTCTAACATGACTAATTAGAAAAATAATGAGGAACTAATTTGCCTTGCGCAACAACAATGTGATTAGGTCGAACCAGTACGGACCGGTTCCACTTGCTTTCGAAACTACGGTACAGTTCATTTTCAAAGAACACGCTTCAATAATAATAAACCAACAGGTTTTAAATAAAAAATCCTTAAGTATTTATTTCATTGAAGATAAAATCAACAAAAGACAGATTTTTTTTATCCCGTCAGAGTTACGTTTTATACGTAAATACATAGGACACCTATCACCCCTACAATAATACCGACAAGGACTGACCAAATCAAGGGACGTTACTCTAAAAGTAGTTGTTTACTATTAGCGCTTACTTCTCTCGCAAGATGTGAACAGATTGAATAAACGACCAATAAAGCTTTATAGTTTGTCATGGTGTAATACACTGTCTGGAAATGTGGTCACTTATGAATGAGAGGGGGAAAGGTGAAGAATAACGTACGTCCCCTTTGTTCACTTGACAAAACGCTATTACCGCGCGTTACGGTAAGAAGGGAGCTCGGTTTGAAATTGAATTTAGTGATAAAAAAATAAACTACTTCGACAAAAAATATACCATAAAATGGATTTATCTTCTAAATTTCATTTAAAAAATACGGTATATCTGTATAGAATTAATTTAAAATTCATTTTGCTGTTGTCTAAGGCGATGAAAACAGTAAGTTCAGCGAATGGAGTTTGTAAACGTGCGCGTATGAATGTGAATCGGTCGGAAATATTTAGAGGTGATTATTAGCGAAAAAATCACTCCCAAATTGATTGTGGTAACCAATCAGAAAGCAGTATTTTCATTCTAGTTTTCGTGTCATGATAGAATTTTGATTTCCACTATATAACCTTCTCCCCAAGACTTTGGTAGTGGCATCTAAGTGTAAGGGCTTACTCAGATTTATATGCTGTTGCTGGTTACCGCGTGGCGCATGAACATAAAGAACGTAGTGGATGACAACTTCTTTATTTACATTACATTGTCTTGTATCACTACACCAAATTCTGAAAACAATATTGATCAACAAAAAACATTGTAAAAGCTGAAAATACCTGAGGAAATTATGCTCAGTATGACGGCTGTGCAATGTACTTACTTTTACATAAAAACCACACGCCATTTGCATTTAGATGTTAATCTATATTAACATTAATCTAAACAATAACAAATGAGGATATTCAGTAAGATAACATACCAATAGTCTCGAATTCTAAGACTGTTGTGTAAAAAGACAGATAAAACAACCACTTGAGCAATGTAACGTGCTGAATCGATAAGGGAACGTTTTATAATAAATTTTTTACCAACAAAAGGTTGGATTTAAATTATTAATTTGTAATCTAACATGTCAACAGAGAAAACATAAATAGATAAATAAATTCAATGTTTATTGTCAAACAATGTCTTCTTAATTTTTCTTGTGGCACTGTAATGTCAATGTATACTTTTATAATTTTGAAATATCTAGTTGAGGTAAATCCAGGTTTTTTGGTGCTATTTCATGTAGAATGATTAATTTCATGTTATCAACTTGATTCACACGTCTTAACACTATATGTAAAGAGTACAGCATGTAAACATAACGAAAAGTAAATTGATATTTTCATTATTATAGGATATGTTAAACGGGGCGATCCAGGATAATAGCTTATAAAATCTAGTTAAGCCTAATTAACCTCACTGTTCAATAAATAAGAATTTTAACCTTTAACTTGATGCATACCAACAATTTGAAAACAGAATTAAAGCATCCTTAGGCCTAGGTCCTAAAGGTAATAAAACTTTCACTACTTATTTGCCCTGGAAAAAGCATCGTCATATCACATCAACCACTATCATTGATTGATTTGAATTACCAATTGTACACTTAATTTGTCAAGGAACTCGTACACACCACTATAGTGAGAGAATTTTGTACTTTGATATTTTTTATATTATTTAATACAATTTATTTAAACATAACTTGCATGTATAATTTGTCTTCCGGACCATAACTCGAAAACTACTAAATCTAGCTCGTTTTAACTTCTATATGGAACCATCATCATGTATAGAGGTGTATTTTGGGGTTTTCAACTTCTTACTAAATTTATTTTTGGCCGTTTCCATGAAAATCACAACTTTGAATGTTGTTATTGGGCTAGAAGTTGGTACATACATAACAATTTCATATGTAGTAGTGCCTTTTGTTGTTGTTCCTACTTTCCTTTAGGCTGTCTTAGTTTGTTTCCTTACCAGAACTGAAAAGGTAGTGAGTAGAAGTTGGTACATACAGAACAATTTCATATGTAGTAGTGCCTTTTGTTGTTGTTCCTACTTTCCTTTAGGCTGTCTTAGTTTAAGATAAGATAAGATAAGATAAGACTTTATTATCCCGAAGGAAATTTTGGTTACATCGTAAAAAAAACAAGCAAACAAGACATTTGATCACAATACAACACAATGTAACGAGTGCTAGGAATCTAAAATAAATAGATAAATAAATAGATAAATGAATACATGTAAGTAGAGACAATAAAGTAATTTAGGCTCAATGTAGTGATAAAATACTAGGTGTTGGTAGTGTGGTGAGGTTTTCATTTTTAAGGTAAAAAGATAAACAATAATTAACTATTGTTAAAAAACTTGACACCGGCTGGGACAAAAGAATGACGGAACCTGTTTGTTCTAGCTATCGGCGTACGCAGACGACGTCCTGACGGGAGAAATTCAAAATCGTTATGGAGAACATGAGAGCTGTCATCTATGATCATTTTTACTTTTTTGACAATTTGCTGCTCGTAAAGTTGGCCGATAGGTGAAAATGAGTTTATGCCAATCATTTTGCGTGCTGTGTTAATAATTTTGTTCAGTTTAGTTTTGTTTTGAACAGACAGGTTACCAAACCAACATAGGAGGTTAAAAGTTAAAATACTTTGTATAAAAGTTTTGTAAAACAATTCCAAAAGAGAACAATCTATTCCAAAAGAGTTTAAACGACGTAAGAAATACAATCTTTGCTGGCCTTTTTTGAACACGTAATCAATATTGTCATTCCAGTTAAGCTTACAGTCAATGATAGTGCCTAAGTTTGTTTCCTTACCAGAACTGAAAAGGTAGTGAGTAGAAGTTGGTACATACCGAACAATTTCATATGTAGTAGTGCCTTTTGTTGTTGTTCCTACTTTCCTTTAGGCTGTCTAAGTTTGTTTCCTTACCAGAACTGAAAAGGTAGTGAGTAGAAGTTGGTACATACAGAACAATTTCATACGTAGTAGTGCCTTTTGTTGTTGTTCCTACTTTCCTTTAGACTGTCTAAGTTTGTTTCCTTACCAGAACTGAAAAGGTAGTGAGTAGAAGTTGGTACATACAGAACAATTTCATACGTAGTAGTGCCTTTTGTTGTTGTTCCTACTTTCCTTTAGGCTGTCTAAGTTTGTTTCCTTACCAGAACTGAAAAGGTAGTGAGTAGAAGTTGGTACATACAGAACAATTTCATACGTAGTAGTGCCTTTTGTTGTTGTTCCTACTTTCCTTTAGGCTGTCTAAGTTTGTTTCCTTACCAGAACTGAAAAGGTAGTGAGTAGAAGTTGGTACATACAGAACAATTTCATACGTAGTAGTGCCTTTTGTTGTTGTTCCTACTTTCCTTTAGACTGTCTAAGTTTGTTTCCTTACCAGAACAGAAAAGGTAGTAAGTAGTAGTGCCTTTTGGTTTTGACTTCTAAAAAAAAATTTGGTCTTTTACTATAGAAACACAAGTTACTATACTGTTTTTCAGGGTAGAAGCTGTTTTTAAACCTTAACGCTAAAGCACAGTTAAACTAAGGATCTTAAACATCTTCTGAAGGGTTAATTCGTTACCAATGATCTGCTTAGGATAGTTTAACTATATATAGGGAATAAAGGCGACTCTGCATATTTAACATCAACTTGTTCATTTTGCCTTCCGTCCAGTTTGTCTCTAAAAAGAGGTTTCAGGTCTTCTTCTTTGTTTCATAACTGTTTCCTTTAACTAGCATTTATATATTACAAAACAGCAGTCATTAGCCTGTAGTTATTGTTTCATTACTGCGTCGAATTTTATTCCAACTTAATATACCTTTAAAACATAGCAAAATGAACCTTAATGTTTTTTCCTTGTAATGCTAGATGACGTTGAGGTTTCCCAGCAATTTCGTAAAAATTTAATTTTGTTCATGTTTCCGATCAATACATGCCCCGGGTAGTAAGGAGCTTTAAATTACAAGATCAAGTAGATTTGCAGCTTGTTATTATTGTTCTTTATATTACACACAGGTAAATTGTAGATGTCTTACATTTAAAGAAATAAAACGAAAGAGGAATGTGTTTCTAATTGGGAAGTAAATACCACACCGCTATTGAATTGTCGAGTGCAATAATGCAGTTCTTATGCATTGATAATGATTACATATGGAAATAACATCAGATATGATACTTTGTGACCAAAATGATGATCAATCTGCTATTGAGTTCTTTCACACACCTGGAAAAGGTATAACACCTGCTTTTACAAAGAATGTTTTGTTCAAAATTTATAACTATCCATCGACAAGGATACATTTCATATTCAAATGTGTGCTTCATATTAAACTACCTCTGCTGATATCAAACCAACAGAACACCTTAGAAATAACCAAGTCTTATCATTTTAAAAAGTCATCAGAATAACTCTTGTAAAACAATCAAGTTTCAAAATCGATCTTTAAGTGTAAAGCATAATACAATTAGGAGAGTTGTATCGAATTTTATTGAGTTGGTCTGATTACTTAAAACACAGAACGAGAAATAAGGACATGATCACTAGACACTGTATCACAAAACTGAACAAATTGTCGGAACTGTTTCATTCTTTAACAGTATAATATTACCAACGTAGATTATCACCGAATCGGAATTGAAAGGTGTTTGATGATTTTTTACAGCAAATCCTAACTCTACAGGTTCCAATCTTCTCCACAATATTACCAATTTGTAGCCTATGCAACGTTTTGTCTCAAGGGGGAAATAACTCTAAAAACTTATTAGACCTTGGAATAGCATAGGTTACATCATATATGAAATTGTTACAGGAGACAGAGAGTTTGATAAACCAGGGTACAATTCTGTATCAAAGCACAATCACAAACCCCTGACACTTAAAGAATATCAAATGCAATTAAGGAGTACCCGATAACTAAAAGAAATTTTAGTAACTTAAAAAAAGTTTGTAAGTAGGTTTGAGATTTTGCAACAAAACCTAGAAATACGACACAAAAATGTCTTTCACGTATATTTAAACACAAATAAATAAATCCTATAGTTCAAACTTAAAATTAAAAGATTAAATTTGTTCTCACTGCGTTGCTTAAGTTGTAAAGGCCATATATTTTATTGAACAGTTACAATATAAAATTTGCTTTGTTGTAGCAAAAACATAACTAGTTCACCACCATGTGTGTGTTGTCTGTACCTGAATGCAAGAGGTATCTCAAATGATTCAACGTTTTTTCATTTTATCTTTTCATATTGATTTATGACTATGACAAAGTTCTTCATGTGTGATACCATATCGATACGTGCAGAATTTTTATGTGGCTTTCACTATTGAATTTTGTTATGAAGGATATGAACTTGAAATATGAACTGTAATAATAACTACGTCTTATCAATAGCAGATTCCGGATATACCTTTTTGTTGTACAAGGAATGAGTGCTCCGTATTATCACTTCATGCTTTAGTTTAATATTTGCTTTTAAGATGGACGAACTTTCCCAACCTGTTCCAATCTACAGTAAATACTAATGAGCGTTTGGTTATAATTTTTTTGCGGATGACATTGGTGCTATTTACAAACGCATGAATGCCAAGAATATATAATTTAAAAAACAGCAGTGATTAGCCTGTAGCTATCACTTCGATTTTGTTCCAGCTTCATGTATTTGGAAAACAGTAAGTTCAGGCAAGCAATCTTCTTCTTTTTCATGTGAGATGACGAAGTAGCTTCCTATCACCATCCTTCCCGATATTAACTTTGTTCATGTTTCGGATCAATAAGCCCCTGGGAAGTAAAGAGCATTAAATTACTTAAAGGAATACATTTGCAGCTTGTATACTCTTTCCGTTTTTACCATACAAACAAAAAAGTAAATCTTAGATGCCACACAATTTCAGAATAAAGATTATTGATTGCAGTTTTTGTATTCAGATACTTAATACTATTCCCTTGTCTCCATATTAAGATTTTAAGAGATATTTCATCAATTAAGGCATTAAAAATTAACATGCTGCTTTATTGTTAAAATAACTACTATCAGTCTACTGTTGTGGTTTGAGGTGTTTTTATATTTAAAAATTGAGGCAGTAAACTTGAAATCCAGGCCACTAAAATGCGGTAGAGTATGTCAGTAAGTATTACATGCTTAAAACAGATTGTTTCTTCACACATTCGTCTGTCTAGGGCGTCCTTGCCCTTGCATTTATCAGTGCATCGCACAGTCAGGTAAACCTTAATGTTTTAACTGTATAGCAAATGGCCACACCTTTTATATTTGATATATGAATAGTTGATTATTTTCAATCGTATAAAAACCTGAAGAAATTTTAAAACCATGTGATTCACAAATTATGTTTATCTTATATATGCAATATTTACTTATCTTAAATGCGAAATATGTTTTTGAATTTAATCAGTGTACATATTTTTTAATATAATCACTGTTTTAACTGGGTCTATGCTCAGTGATTTATATCTCGAGGTGTTCTCGAAACCATCATGTGTTATTTAGCCGTTAAGGGCTGTAAACGTCCCTCAAGTAAAGCATTGTACTTCATACAATAAGTTTTATTTCCCATAGCGGGTTGACGTTCTTCATTTGTAAAACGTGGCATTGCCAAAAGGTCATCAAAATTAAACTTCCATTTTGTTTTGCCAAATGAGCTTACTCAGTTCATGCAAACATGCATCGATTAACCTCATGATTTTGTGTTTACACATGCATTCACAGTTTTACGATATTTTTGGCTACAAAGTCAATGATTGCACGTGATTTCACAAATTCCTCACATTAAAGGAGTCAAAACCATTACTTTCACTATAAATAGTGTTTAGAATATTTCAATGAACAGACAAAAACGATCTGATAACTTTACCTGTGTGAAGTTTTCAATTTCCCTAAGTACGCGTGTAAGAACTTGAAATAGCATCGGTCACATCATATAAGCCATTATAACTGATTGATTTGATTACGAACAGTAAACTTATAAACTCAAGCTGCCCTCAAACAAGAGTTACTAAACTTGGTATATTAATATCATCGTGTTTTCCGGGGTGTAGGGATTCTTCCTTCATATAGGTTTTGCCGATTCCACGAAAATCAACTTACAATTATGTTTCTAGACCAGAAACTATAAGGCCTATACAACTTTCCAACTTCTTCCTACATTTATTTAGTCCGTTTCCAAAGAAACACAACTTAAGATTTTGTAATTGGGCCAGAACTATAGACCTATAATGCCTAACGCCTTTAAACTTGGCATGTAGAACCTTAAGCAAACATAGCCGTGCATTTTATTTTTCGATCTTAATTTACGTTTTATTTTGCATTTAGTCCGATTTATCTCTATGTAGAGGTTTCAAGTCTTCTTTTTCTGCTAACAACCTACCTTTCCAAGCATTAGTATAGTACTTAACATCAGTCATTGGCCTGTAAGTATTACATAGTTCCATATTAAGATATCTGTAAAACATAGCAAGTTGAGGCTTACAATCTTCTTTGTCATGCTAGATGCTATAGAGATTTTCCGTCAATTAATTTTGTTCATGATTCTAATCAATAAGGGCCCCGTGAAGTAAGGAGAATTAAATTTCATGATCACATAGATTTGCAGCTGGTTATCCTTTATTATTGAAAAACAACAAAAGTAAATCTTATATGTCTTACATTTAAAGAATTAAAACACAACAGAGAAAAGTGTTTGTATAAATGGAATAAATACCACACTATTGTCCACGGAGGAATTGCCGAGTGCAATAATAAATGTCTATCTTTTATCAATAAATACATATAGAAATAAATTGGCCTGATTGATTGAGAAAAAACCCATGAGAGAGAGTTAGTAATTTGTGTAATCTTAGTGATCACAAAAGGTTGCTGCAAAACGTACTAAACATGACGCTGACCTGTCTGTGAGGCCGTTGGTCCGATTCTGTTTTGGTAATGGATATTTCTGAAGAGCTATGAGTATAACATCATACGAGAATTTGGGTTTCCGACCTCAGGTGGAAATAAAAAAAATCATTGTTGAATACTTTCTTCAGGATACATAAGTGAAAGTTGAGGCAAAACAATTTCATACCCAAGCACCGACTCTGCAGGAGAAGTCAGTTGGTACTTGCATACTTAAAACAGATGGTTCATTCACAAATTTGTCTGTCTAGGTGGTCTTGGCACGCTATTCGTCGATGTGTTCAAGGAGAATGCTACGTTTCCTTGTCCAGGATATCGTTGTTTAGTGCAACATATAACAACCACTTTCGTAAGATCTATTGTATCACAGATGTCATAAGCGTGATCTGTCTCTGATCAAGTCGTTTCTTTTGTATATTTTTAAGAAGAATTTACCAAGTTTGAATTCTTTAAAGTAAATTCTGAAGTTTTTTGTTTTCAAATTTTACATCTGTACCAACAAAATGAAAATTGTATTGTTGAAAACCTTTTTGTTTTTTTTAGGAAACATACCATCGGGTCAAACTACTAAAGTGGATAAGCTAAATTCTTGAGAGTTTTTAAAAAAAATAATGTTAAGGAGTCATAAACATATCACGAGGTTAGATATTCATGATTAATTTCAGCCAGTGCTGTTATTAAATTATGGAATGAAAATATAGAAAATAAAAATGAATGGATTTTTTACTGCTTTTGTGTAAATATGGATTCTATTTTCATCCTAAAATTTAATATTTCACTGCTAAATATATATCAATCTTAATGTATCAGGTTAATATGGATAATAAGATTTTTACATTATATTCGTTCTCTATGTTAGCAACATTGTCACTTTTAAAATGGCTTATTAAGTAGGTCCATAGTAACTGATTATTTCCAGGACATGTCGAATATTGTCAATTGTCAAAACAATAATTAAATTAGATTACAGATAAACATTATTTCGAGAAATACACCTGGTAAATACGGGACATCTATTGATATTCATAAACCGGTTCCCGTTTATTCTTGACAATAGTGTTCGTCACAAAATGAGAATTTCTCAACCACGTAAGATTATGTAAAACATGATGTAAAACAAACACATTTCTTATTATCATTTAGTCAGAAATAGATCCACAGGATTGTGGTGATGATGAAAATATGGTCTTTTACACATGGGCGTAGGAAAACGAAATGATGGAAAGAGCATAAACCGTTCACAAATTACAGAAGTTAAAAGCAGTAGCTGCATATAAACGTCGTTTAAAATGAAAAACTAAACAGTGTATCCATTGAAATGTTTGGAAAAACTCAAATAAATCCTTTCTTGCCATGATATATCCAAAACTTCTTCTCTTAAGGTCACTATCAAGGTGGATGGTGTTTGTATTGTCGAATTTTTATTACATTTTTTAATTAACATCCATTCCCGTCAAGAATGAGAAACGGGAGTTTCACAAGTACATTTAATTGTAATGCACTGTTCCCTCTATACACATAACACATTTGTAACCGTTAATTATTGATTTCATCCCTCATTGAAACTAATAAACATTCATGCCAGGACGCTCTTGTCCCATTTTCTCTAGTAGAGTCTGCGTGTCCTTGTTGTGTGTGACATAAGCTGATTACACAGTCCTGAGTGACAGTTACAATCTATGAATGACAATCATGTGAAATAGAACGCTTATAATTTTCATGCCTCACGAATTCGAGATTGTTGCATTAGTGTATTATTTGTCCATCTATGACATTAACGGAACTGACAAACGAGTGCCTTAATCTCTAATTTGTTACAGGATCAATGGGTGACTCAATATTCAACATAAATATCACTTGTTGGTATGAACATAATTTTGCATTTTATAGCCAGTTTTTAACATGATATGAAGTACGAAACAAAACCTTGAATAAATGCAATCATCAATCGTCTTTGATGATTGGTTGACCATTTAGTGGTCCACATTGTCACAGAGGTTGCTCAAGAAATCTCCTCAAATGCTCTGTCGGTGAATTTTCGAACACTTTCAACGTTTTCGGTAGATATCCCTGTAACACAAACAACCAATGAAAACATTGCATGGGAAGCTTACTCCTTTTCTGAAGCAGATGCATGGTTCAGTCGCCATATGCATATTAGTTGAGTGTTTTTCTAGAAGACTCTTGTACACAATGTACAGTCGAATAAATTCGAAATTTCTCAGAGCCATTTGTTATGGCTGAGGCTTTTGGAATGATCATTTTTGACACATAGTCACTGCTTACACATACATGAATACATTTGATTGCATCAAACCAGGCTTCTCCATTTCCAGCCCGGATTGTGTTTGAATAAAAACTGCGCTTAGCATAGATATGACCTGAGCTACCTTTGTGGGTCGAAAATGATATTGGGTCAGAATCGTACATTCATAATGATATATTATCATGGCCTTTTATAACGTATAGTTTTTATTGTTCTCTAACTTCTCACTTTGGTATAGTAATGAAACACATAATCCAGACCTGACACGTGTAACGTACAGTGATTTTATGTTACACGCATCCTGCATCATCAGAGTAATTGAATCCGCTGATCCAGCTCCTTCCATACACCCTGATATCCTTTAGGCAAAAAGCCTCGTATCGCTAGTTATCTAACCAGCCAATGAGACAACTCGCAACAGCGGCACAACCCGGATGGAAAATTCATAGAAGTAGCTTCAAGCTCCTTGGATAACGACATTTCATTGGCTTAAGCAATAACAGGTGAGCACAACCATGAACATCAAGCCGCGCGAGCCGTACAAGGGATTTGGAGAGAGAGAGAGAGAGAGAGAGAGAGAGAGAGAGAGAGAGAGAGAGAGAGAGAGAGAGAGAGAGAGAGAGATCAGGGTATATGGAAGTAGCTGGATCAGCGGATTCAATTACCCTGATGCATCAGGATGTGATGCACGAAGTTTATAGATGTGTTGGAAGGATACACTAATGAGTGAGATGGTGATGGTGGTGTTAACCAGGGACACTCTTATTAAGAGGGAACCCGTACCATCTGATGCTGATCCGTCTGCCTCGTCACTGTTGAATGCACATGGCGACTGGGTGCTGTCTTTGTATTTCAGTGGAGGGTAATGCTTTTGATGAACCAGTTGACCAGTGTAAACAACTTCATTTTCGACAGACATTCGACCCGCCAATTGAGCAATATCAAATAAATGTTTTGTCTAGTGTCGACTACAAACAAAAGTAATAATAAGATAGTAATAAAATAAATTGACATACAGAGTATTAAAATGTTTTTCGGATGGAGTGAAGCAATTTCTGTTGTTTGAGAAAAATTATTTTAACTTTTTCGAGCGATTGTATTTAGAGATGAAATTGAACCTGCAAGTCATCCATCTTGCCCACAATTTGAATGATGTGGGGTTATAAATGAAGCCCTCAATCAGACTTTAAAACTGTTCTATGAAAGAGGGTGAAATGGTAACACATGAAGAAAGTGGAATGGTTTACATGTGTAATGGAACCATTTTTAGTAGTTATATCTAACGTGTATGCGCGATGTAGTTTGAGCTTATATTGATGAGTCCGCCATTTGGCTGTTGACATGCGTGGTTTGAATATGCGAGAAGGCTTCAAACCGACTTATTTAAAACAAAACTAAACTTAAACTTATATAGTAATGAGTTGCGACGCTATGAAATTGTTTTGCAAGTCTTGGCAGCTATAAACATTATATCATGTGAAGAGAGTTTTTGACCAACTCGCTCGATATCAGAGATACTTTAAAAATCCTTAAAGTTTTTAAGTCTCGTGTGCCTTGGACCGCGACGAGCA
Source organism: Phorcus lineatus (assembly GCA_921293015.1). Taxonomy (NCBI): domain Eukaryota; kingdom Metazoa; phylum Mollusca; class Gastropoda; order Trochida; family Trochidae; genus Phorcus; species Phorcus lineatus. Next base: position 22,001,445 of record OV121096.1, on the reverse strand, counting down.
TAAAAAGGTATATTAGTAGAAATAGTGATAATACGGTCAGAGTAGCGGAGAGTCTCTGTGTAAACAGAGCTGATGAAAATAATTCGATAGATAACCATTCCATTTAATGTGTACATTTACGGTGTTCATGGGCAATGGCTTGCTGACTTCCTGATTCGTTGAAATATAAAATAATACAAATGGTTATGAACTTAAGCTATATTAGTTGCCTGAGGCATGCTGCTTCGTTTTTCTTCAAGGAATGAGATCATGAAAACAACAGTGTTCCTTTAACATGTCCGGGATAACGAATGAGACAAATACTAACATTATTTAGTAAATAGACTTCTCAATTATTCATTTGCAAATATTTAATTGGTATTTGCACACTGGCTTAATAGTACTAATCACATAGTAACTCACACAGCAGTTATCGGACCGTCTGTTTCTTGCCAGTTCCTTCTTTCGGAGAATTAACGCTCAAATAAAAACCAATTCCACTCATCAATTTTATTCAATATCATAAAAAACTCACTGTGGCCATATATCTATAGCATGTCATATGGTAAAGCCTTTCTTACTCGCTACGATCCAGCAAATGAAACTAAAGTGTCCCACATTAAAGAGATGAGATTTAAGCTTCAAGGATTTAAGTCAAGCTAAATGATATTTATGCATGTGCAGATGGGAAATGCATCACAAAAATATATCAATTTATAAAAAAAGAGTTAAGAAGCCTATACTTATATAAAAAGACATATAAAAGTAATTATTTCGATGGGAAAGTCTACGGACTCATGTCTTTACAAAACATCCAGTATTTAGGTCTAAGTGCCTAACATAAGTCATCTTATGACTAATGATCTATTAGTCACAGAAAATCCATTAGTTCAATTGCAAAGAGGTGTTCAACTATACTCATTATTGAATAGTCAAAATACACTGAAACAATAATTAACATATTTTTTCTCAATATTATTTTTCTAAATTGGGAGACAACAGTCTTAATTTAAATATGTTGACAGTGTATTACTAATACAATATGATACGTGCGCAAACTCTCATACGTTCTTTCAATTCAGTCGCTAAGTGTTCAACTATATTTAGCAGTAAATAGTCACACAGTCCAAAACAATACACTTTTCTCAATATTAATATTAATTTTTCAAGATTGCTAGTCAACACCTTTTTTGTTTTAGATATGTGTATTTGATTACATTATGAAATAAAGTGTAACTGTTATGTAAACACTCATTATGCATTTAGTTCCTGTTTCCATTTCTGACTTTCGAAATTTTAAAATTTACATACACAGAATATTTTGAAAAGACATCATGTACTTCAAACAATTGTTTCTGGGATCAATTAAAATATATGTTAGGTGTAACAGGTAAACATCAGTTGCCAAGCTCAAACAGAGAGATGTCAAAGCATTTCGGGCACTCACTGTACATATACACTCAAAAGTAATAGCATTTTCAACCTTTGTCACCGTTAATCGAGTTGTCTTTGGGTATTTTTTACGATAAAAAAGCTTATTCTTTTCACCCTGGAATTGTATGTACACATGATAATCTTTTTGTTCAGCAAAAAATGGCTTACCATAAAGTATTTACAAACCCAGTGGAGGAAAGCTTTGCTTCCACATTAAAAAAGCTCGATCGCCAGTCGAAAGAATCAGAAATAAACCTTCTGAAAATGATATTGATAAGAATAGAGCTTTCCACTTCATGTCCATTTTAACCACTATTTTGCAAGCTATTTGAAAAAAGCTTATCTTTAGGGCCAGGTGGCCAGTAAGTTTCTTCCTTCTGGATATTATTGATTTGGAAAATTGGTGTACAGGTTCCATGTCTAATGTTTAAACTTTTATCATTTCCTTTATTACCATACCAATGAGTGAGTGAGTGAGTTGGGGTTTAACGCCGCTTTCAAGATTATTTCACGTATATCGCGGCTGCTATTATCATTGCAGGGAGAAAGCCCGCAACACCATTGTGACTATGCATTGCGGTGAAACCTGCGAGCATCGGCTGGAACTAGCGAACCATGGGTGATACTGCGCTGAAACCTGACTGCGTGTAGAACAGTTCTCTACCGCAGACAAAGTGTCCAAACACCTGGGACCTCTTGATCCGAAGCCGAACGCGCTATCCACTGCGATACCCCGCCCCCACCATGCCAATGAAGAACGATAACAAAGTAAAACAAGTTAATGGTGTTTGAGGTCATGAAAGTAAAAGTCACGCAGACTTTGGTCATATTAACTGAGATATTTATCAAACCTAACATTTTGCTCTTCACATAATCAAAGACTTCATTTAATTACCGATTGTCATAATCAAAGACATTGAATAACGGGCAACTGGTAAATGAAACTCACCCTTTTTTCCATACAACTTACTACATTTACAGTGTATGCGACGATTTGTGGTTTAATAATATTCTACTAATAATGTTTCTAAGTGGCATACTTAAGAAAACAAGAATTTTAATTATAACCTATTTTTGCATAAAAAAGATACTCTTTTAAATAGTTAGCAAATTTAACTTTTATTTATTATCAATCTTTTCATAATCAATTAAGCATATGTCAATTAAATTTTCCTGACTACACGTTATTCCTAGTAACTGACAAATTACGTTTATGAAATATTTTTTATTTACATTTGGCACAGTTTTCCATTTGTAATAGCCCGACATTGACCTGAAAAGATTCTTCATGCCCTCACATGACCGAGGGCAAGTATATATGAGGAATCAATTCCACATACATAAATCATGGCAAAGTCTACAGACTTTCAATTAGCGCCTGGCTTACAATATCCAATGTGTTATTTTTTACTCCAATTCTAAAAGTACTCAACATTACTTTATGGTTCAAGGATTATCAAGGTTCAGTCGACTTGACCACTTATATAATAACTGATAGTGACGGAAATGAAATGACACATTAACTATTGAACGTGCATTGCTTATCCAAATAAACAATACGGGAACAAATGACTCATAACCAATTAGAATTAAGAAAGTCACGAAATGTTGATAAGCATGATGAGTTTGTGGTCACCACCATGATTTACCAAATTATCGGATTGGACTGTTTGTGTTTGGTATGCTAAATCAACATCGTGTCAGTTTTGGTTATATACTCTGTTAGGAGGTCAATGTATTGGCACATTATTGTTTATAAATAAAAGGGGCAGATACTATCAACTAACTCCTCATATTTAGAGTATACTAATTTAGTGCTTCCATCCGAATAACGTTCTCAATCAAGTAACATCCTCTTTTATGGTCAAGTCGCAACCTCCATGACAAGTGGGTCATCTGTCTCGGTTTTGTTCAAAATCCAGTTGTAGCGAATCTATAGTCTTTTATGTCCGAAGGACTTTTGCATGCAATAAATATCTTGGAATTGCTCAGTTTAAGACACTTAAGTCTTGTCACCCAGGACCTCTATTCACAAAGCCACCATTACCAAGGTTATATTAACTCCCATTCTTTACCATTGCACTAAGTTTACTTTAAAGACTTAAGATCACCTTAAGGTTTAATAAAATGAGGCCCAGTGGGGCTCAAATTGAAACGGTTCTTAAAACGTGTTCAAGAAGTAGCCTTAGTAGAAAATCCATATACTGATTAAATATTCCTGGTCTTAGTCATTTACAAGTGATGTTCAAAATGACACACGTTTTCCATTTAAGACTTTAGTAAAAGCAGCTTATCCATTTAAGATAAACGGTTAAGAAATGACTATGAGTATCGAGAAAGCATCTTAGGCAAAACAATATTGATGAAGATTGACAAAGCTTTGTATACAACCTTCACTGGCTCCATGTTTGAATGGCACTAATATTTTCTTTGTAATTCTAGTACCATAAATTATGTGTAAACATTTGAATTGAATCAATGATGACATAACATCAGTATTGGTTGTGGATACCTGTACAAACATACATAGATATAAATCAAAATTAGTTTTGGCAAACGTTAGGTTTGCACAACATCGGTCAATCTCAAAAGGGTTTTAAATTCTAAAACTAATTCTTAAGGTTGGGTGCTTTGTGCTCTGCAAGCTTTTCTATTGTAACACATTTTACAGCCAACGTTTTGAGAGAGCGTTGGCGATATAGTAATCTAAGCCGCTTGTTCCTATTTTGATGCAGAGTTAGAAGTATATGTAGGCCATAATCAAGTTCATATGACTAGTAACGAACAGTGACCAGACAAAATTCGTATCATACATTGTTGCGATCTCAATTTTTATTTCAAATACATATAACACTCGTTGTGTAGTTTAATTGTCTTTGCCGATTTAAATGTATGTGAATTTTTTTTAAGTTAGTATCCTCTTTATCAATCTTCTTTATGACATGCACATATACTCAGAGAAAATAATGTGTTTTGTCTTCATCTTGCTAACCACTGACCAATCAATACTTAATGAACACAACAAAAACGGAACTCTATTATTCTTGTACATATTCTATATAATGTAATATACATAGAGAATTTTAACTGTACTACAAAGGTAATATTCACATACCGGTTGTCCTAACGTTGTCTACACATACTTAAAATTAATGTAACTTTCAAATAAGATTATGTTGGTGAGGCAAAATTGGAATCAAACTGATTGCATTGAATGCATTAAACAAAGGCTCTAGATTGTCTGACACGAAAAGTAAAGTTTTTGGCTATCAGGTTCTGCTAGAATGTCATCAAATGACGTTAAAAGCCAATTAACGTCAAACGTTTGGTATACATTTCATCATGTTGACCACATTTTAGGCCATCACGTCTGAAAAATCATACGGGTTTAACTTATGGCATGGCATGGCATCTCTCTGTCAGTTGGTCCTTCCCATAACTTTTCATTTCTCACTTTTCAAGAATCTCTGACCTCAAACATTTAAAATATCGTGTACTGGTAGATTAGCAATTAGGATTTCTAATGTTTAGACTGTGACCATGTGGACTCAACTATGGGTCACAGGGTCATGACAAACCTTCACATTTTGATCTTCTTATCCATAACTAAAAGGCCTATGCAGCCGAAATATTGTGAACAGGCTCCTTGGAAACCTTGGATTCCTTGGATTCCTGCTTTAAACAATTGTTTTAATATTTTTTGTAGGAAATCAGGTTTAAAACCGAAATGTTGCCTAGAACCTCCTTTGGAGATTGAAATTCTAAATTGTAGATAATGTATATCTATTTGCCTCATATAACACATAAAACAATCTTATGAGCTATCGAGTCAATAGCTTAATTCACATTATTAATGCCACTTATCGTTAATATAAAGATAGGGCATGGGGCCAAGAGAAGAAAATAACAAATGTACAAATTGTTTGTCTTTTGACCTTATATATTTATCTTGACATTTAACACATAAGTTTTCGACCTTAACAGTCAGATGTGAAAGTATAATGGCTGTACACAAGGCACTCGAATAGCTGAATGTACAATCCGAAATCTATCATTGTTAAGAATTTTATTCCTTGATAATATTGGTATCAATGCCAGTTTTCATCAACTTTTAATCTAGCAAGGCATTGAAATTCCCATTTGGGTGACAAAACTATGATGTAGAATCACGATTGTCTTCTATTGATTATAAAATCATTAACACACATTTAGGCAAATAACTGGATCCGGTTTGGTGTTTTACACGTCATTATTTCAAATATTATCATGTCCATAAAGTAGGAAAACTTATAATCCATTCATTGATACTTTGTTAGGTTATTGTCCTCCAAATTAATGATAACCGAAATAAATATATCGGCTATTTTATGGTTCATCCATAGTTTCTACACTTGATAGTCACTTAGTATCTTGGTATTACACGCCCCTTTATTGCAGAAAAGTGACATGTGGTTAATTTACAGTGATTAGATGTTAACTGGAAACCACGACTTATGTTGAATCGATGGTGTGATGAGTGGTTTCGTGATGGGGATGTAAACAGAGCTAATGAAAATTATGCGGCAAATGGATATCCCATTGATTGTGTGCATTGTATATTTTTATTGGCAATGGAATGCTGACTTCATGATATGACTGATTATAATCTGACACGACAAGTGATGGGTTTAGCTATATGTGTTGCTTGAGGCATGTCACTTTGTTTCGTCAAGGGCATGGTATCCAGAAAACGACAGACGATCTTTTACACTCAGCTCAATTCAAAGTTGTTCATGGCTGATTGACAAAAATGTTTTGCCTACATCAAGCAGCAGACGAATAGCCAAATTAGTTAAGCTTGTTGAATAAATAATCCTTTTTGTTTTTATTAAGTAGAAGGAATGCGATGCAATTAGAATTATAGTGGTGCAATCTACATAATTTTGCTTTGACTTGAGCAATTACTAACAATCCAGTTTTATCGATATAGTGAATACAACTTATTATAAGATTAACAGAGGATAATCTAGTTTATGATTGAAAGGTTTCACTATAACGAAGGTCCAAAATATGATGACAGTTTATCAAGAGAGAAGAAAAAAATAGTTCATGTTCACTTATCAATAATCTTATTTAAGTTAATCATTAATGATTATTGATAAGGATCCTGTGCAAGAAATAAACCCCGCTTTCATGGAAATTTGATAAATTTGCTGCCTTTCATTAACATTATGATTTGAAAAAATTGTCGGACCATTACAAATATTTATCCTTTACTTTTTTCTTAATTTTATGTTAATGAAGTGGCAAAATAACCACACACTGTTACCAGACGGTCATGAAACTAAAGGGAATACATGCAATATTAACTTTGCTTTTAGTGGTTCCACAGGATTTAGCTTTGGTTGATGGCTGTATTGGTATAGTGATAATGTAGATGCCCAAACATTTCTTGTAACAAAAGTGTTTTATTAAAGTGATTAGATGTAAACTGGATACCTAGTTGTGTTATTCCGACGCAGTAAAGAGCGGTTCGTGATGGTGATGTAAGCAAACCTCATGAAAATTATCTGGTACATGGACACCAAATGGCTTGCGTGCTCTGTGGTTTATAATTACAAATTGTATACTAGCTTCCACATGACCACTAACAAAGTCTGACATAAAGAAGTCTGGTATTAGCTATCATGCACTGTCCAAGCCTCTTTATTCATTCTTCCCGATGGCAGAGAAAAAAGCACAAAATAAAATATTCATTTGAGTAACATTGTCATTTAGATCATACTGATGTAGCCTACAGATATAAATTTAGAACGTGTTTTACCATATGTAGTATCAAATTTTTTTTTTATCCCTTTCTTTGTATAATTTATTTTGAAATGAAATAGTATTTTTAAGTGTATATCCACTTCTTTATTTAAGATAATTGTTTCTGTGAAACTTAAGATCTTTTTGTGTATCTTATATAATGTTATTTTATATAAGTGACACCTATCTCATATACAAATATCAAATAAGGGGTTGTATCAAACCAGCTTTAGCTATAGAAATGAATGCATACGTCATTGTTTAACTAAAGGAAATGAACTTCGTATTGTCCTTGCTCCAAATCACTATATTTCGAAAGACCTTACTATGTGAGACTTAATAAAACTAAAAATTAAAAAACATAAAATAAATCATATGCTTTCATGAGTCATTGCTGATATTTATTAGTTCAAATATTCAACTTGTGTGAATGTTATATCATTGTAAGCATATTTTCTGACAAAATCAACAGAGTTAAAATCAGTTACAACATGGACTTTTTCCTGTCTTGTATATATTGATTTATGATGATTATTATAATCAATGTTAATTTTTTTCCAGTAAAGACCAGCTGTTGAATCTCTGATCAACATTGACCGTTCAATTCCACTGCTGATGATGGAGGTTTACAAAAAACATAAACCGTGCATGATTTGTTATCAGAAAACACATTCAGGAACTATCAGCTCATTAGAATTAGAAAATTAACCAACTTGTCAGACGTCACTCAGTGAAGACATCGTATGATAAATGTAGAGCTGTTCAATGTTAGTAACATTAATAACAGGGCATGCATTCTCTTCTCTTCCTTTCAAAGAGATATTAATCAGACAAATCCTTACATCCGCATTATCTCCTGACATATATGACTATATTATTCGGTTTTTCAGAAGTCTCCCTAGGTATATATTTGGACCACAAATACTTTTCTAAATACACTCTTTATCTTATTACACGCACTACTACATTTAAAGAAATATTTGTGCTTTGCACAGCGTAAAGGAAACCGAGTTTTCTCGACAGGGGAACAGACCAAATGCTCAGATTGAAACAACGTCTCCTCACGCTATTTGGTAATTACATCCAATCAGGATTCTGAATTAGGAGCCACAAAAGTGCTCCACTTGTTATAGAGGTTACAATTGGACAATTGATTTTAGTAACCTTCGTAAGAGGAGAATGACGGAATACAAACTCAATAACCTTTGTCTTAAATATTTAAGTCAAATATTCAAATGAAGTTCACTTTCCCCGCAAACATGACAAGAACCAAGGAATCAGAGCATGAAAGGAAGTGGAATCTGGATGCTGGACACCTACGCGAATCACGGATTCATCCTTATTCTGGCGGATCCGCCAACATATCCATGAGTATATAGGGATCCACCTACATTAACATTGAAGTTAACAGTGTTTAACATGTTTTTGTACAGATGTGTTTATACATATGTATACTTCTGGCTATTTCATTGGAAACACAAGATACATTTTTCTGTTTGACTTTTACCACTGATTTGTATAGCTTATAAAATTTGAATTAAAGCAAATTAAACTAAAATGAATGTTTATAACGATTGATTGTTTTGTTCATTATTTAAGTTAGACTTTCCAAACTTAGCGGGGGATAGAGCCACCATGTCTGCTTATTGCGTTTAATATAAGTGTAATCCTTGGGTTTAATGCAAAACATGCACACATGAAGTCAACGTTTCTGAACATTTGATTGCATTCTTGGATGTAGCTATCGGAATTGTAAATTTTCAAAGGAAGACTCGATTGATCGATATCATCTCAGAATTGCATGAAAAGAATTGCATGTATTAATATTCTAACGTACCTTTCTGAAATGCAGCTCTTCTCTACCAATACACAAGTACTACAAAAAACTACAAAATGTGTTCACATAAGCTTCATTCAGTGACAGTCATAGCTCATTGCAATGGGGTGTATGATCCGTGAAGCAGCAGATCCGAATTAGTTCAACTTTTTTTTATTGTTTTGCCTTTCTATTCATTAATTGAGTCACTATTGTTTAACAAAGCAATGACGGAATGATAAATTTGTGATTGTGATGTATGTTCAACTTGTCTTTTTCGCTTTACATAACATTAAATCTTTTAAAAGAAAATTCCTCATGTTTTATCAAAAAAGGACAAACTAACATTAAAACACGTTCATTGCGTCATGTTGCTTTGGCGACGCGCTCATTCTAAAACCGACTTAACGTAAATGTGATCTGATTAGGGTAAAATACAATACTGTGATTACATAATAGACAGACAATTTATTATTTCCTGACAAATACCCTTTATCTCAACCCGTGGAAAAGAATTTCAATATTAACTTACAACCTCTCTCAATGAGATAAACATGTATTATTTATCGAGACAACACACAACTCTTCCAGCAAAGTTCAAACGAATAGTTTTACGTTGAATGGTAATACATAATGGTGACTTAAATCATTAAAATCAAAACAACTTGAAAATGAGATGTGTGGCCGTAGCTCCCCAGAAATATGATTTATTATATGACTGCCTGTGTAATACCGGGATCTATCAGCAAAAGCAAACCTTGTTATCAGTCACCAGTGAAAATGTTATTTGAACGTGTAACCATTCGCTAGTGATTAATAAAAACAATGACCTGACGTTATCAAATCATGCCCTGACGTTAAAACACTCTCATGACGTCATGTTGTTGCTTAGGTCACGGGCTATTTCAGGGGCTGACTCAACGTGAATGCGCTTTACTTTTCGTGAAAATTGAATGACTAAATCATGAAATAATTTGAAACATTATCTTTTATTGACGAATATCATGTTTATCTCATCTCGTGAGGAAAAAAGCGTTTTATATTATCAGAGTGATATCATAAGCTTTCTACCACATTTGACGAGATAAACATGTTGTTGGTCAAGAAAAGACAAATATCCTCTATTTATTCAGGACCAACATCATCATTCATAACGTTTTGTTCTCTCATATCGCTACCATTGCAATGTTTCATCCGTTGTGAAACATGATATGGTTCTTTAATCTTACTATATTTGAAAAGATAGTATTCTCAAAAGTTCTATAGAAAAAACAAACATTTTAGGACCTTCTTAAGCATCTTCCTTTCCTGACTTTAGAAACAGTAAGATGATTTTATTTTCCCAAAAGAAATCATATATATAATATTTAACATTAAGTATTATTTCCTAGGGACATTTACTTTGAAATAAATTTGAGAGTTTCTCTTGCAAAACATGACATGCGAGTCCGTAATATAAAGATTGCACTGCCTAGTTCGCAGGTTTCCGCCTGCGTTATTTTCACTGGATCATTGCGAAACTCCTACAGGTTCTCAAAACTAGCGTATTCAAATATTTACCACATATTAGACGTTGATTAAATTCGAATAGCATTCGATTTTAACTCGCTCATGTAAGGACGTCACGTTTTTGCGAAAGAGTGAAAGCAAACTGTGCTATAGGAGGATCTCTGTAGTTGGCTGAACATTGGTAGTGAACCATCGTGATAAAACTGTTTGATTAGCTGATCGCAGCACGTAAGTGTTAGTGTTATATCCCAGGGTATTTAAGGGAAGCGACAGCGTATACGTTTTAGCCCGAGACAGGACGGTGACCCTTGTGGTACTTATCAAAGGCCACAGAGACACTAAAACTACCATCAGTTATTCAAATGGCCTATGGTTTTGGAGTAGAATCCGAAACATGCATCTTAGCTTGAACCTTATTTCAAGACACAGAGTCACGACTTTTTATGTATATTTCTATACCCATGATTGTTTAAGCTTGTGGTAGTGCCTCTTCACACGTTGACGGAAGGGAAGTTGATCTGATGGAAGAGTATTACATGTCTATAACGTAGTCAAAGGACCTCCTTTGAGGTGAAGTGAGATGATTTGGGGTTAAACGCCGCTTTTAAGAGTATTTCACTTAAACCACGGCTGTTATTATTATTGCAGGGATAAAGCCCGCAACACCATTATGTATAACAGTGCAACCTTCGAGCATTGGTTGCAATTAGCGAACCATGGGTGAAACTGCGCTGAAGTTTAGTAGAGCATTGCAACCAAATTCATGCTGCGTGTAGAACAGTTCTCTACTTCAGACAAAGTAGTCGCCACTGGCGGGATTCGAACCATGGTCCTTTTGATCCGAAGCCGAACGCGACAACCACTGCTGCTATCCCGCCCCGACTCCCATTGATTCCATGCTTAAAATATAGAAGTCTTCATGTCTCAGGGATTTACACAAGTAATTAATGGACACTTGATTATCGAGAAACCATATCTTATTTGTTCTGAAAGTGATAAATCATATTCAACACTTTTCAATAGATCATTAACAAGAGGTACAACAGTTACACTACAAATACAACATTAAACTGTTGGTTTCACATAATTTTTATAATCATTGAAATGGCTTTTGAAGGTCAGATTTGTGCTTAAGAAAACCGTTTGTCCTATATTGATCAACAAAAGACTTTTGCACAAAATTAAACAAAAACGTGGATCGTTCCATTTATCATTTCCGTTATTAGCATCTTTGTAAATTAAAAACATAAAAACAAGTCAAAAACAAATGTGATACCGATATTTTTAAGTTGATAGTCATTTTACTTTCATGACATCGCGGCAAGGGACATATGTTTGATTAACAGTGGGTTGTGTTGAACCGCTGCAGATATGATTAGATTCATGACGGTGTTCTAAACCGAGCTAATGACAATTAAACGGAAAATTATCATCCCATTGATTGGGTGCATTAAAGGCTTTATTGGAAATTGCATGCTGACTACCTAACAGGATTAATATAATCTTAAAGAAAAAGTAATAGGTTAAGCTTTGTGAGTTGGTTGAATCGGGTCATGGGCACATTATTCTTCTTTCTAAGGGCATATAAAAAAGAATAAATTCTTGAACACAAATATTCAATTTAAAGGTGTTAATCAGGTCATTATTGGCGTGATGGAGGAGTATGATTTTATTTCTTCAAAATGTTCCCAAATGAACATTTGTTAATTTCAAATGCATTATCTTCAGAGGGTTAAACACCTCATTACTTTGAATACCTTAACATTTGTTGCCGTAAAAGAAAGTATCAAGTATCAAGCGAAAATTGCTTGCCGTCATTTTATTGGGAACACTTTATGAAAATGGATTCGCGTAGCTTGACTGGACAAGTTACGTTTCTTTGAGAAGTGCTTCTTTTGATTACCAAAACGTGCTACTGCCTCTTTAAGAAACATTCCTGAGTAAGTAACACAGAAATTTTGTTTTTTATGGTTCTCAAATGTTATGCTCAGTTTAAAGAAATAAAATACAAAATATGTTTCGTGATTGCCTTGTGATACCTGATTATTAGACTAGCAGGGGGAATTTAAGTTTATAATTGAAATCTAGTACTCTAACAGAGGTCAACCTTGCAGGTAATTAAAACATTTAAAGGATCAGTAAAAACAACATTTGACCACGTAAAGAATTATCAAGATGACGTATGCTTGTACTCGATTTCTGGAACATTATGACTACCTTAATAAGATTAGAAGAGCAAATAAATTTTCTTACATTCAAAAGTTGATCTCTAGATAGATTTTAACTTTTATCATGTGTCAGGGCAATTATTGTTTGAAATTCCATCAAGTATAATCAGATCTTTTGCTATAAAAAAAACAAGTTCAAAATTGCATTTTTCAGATAATAACTTAAACAAGAGAAAAATGAATACAAATAGAAGATTAACATAGATAACTTGTGATACATAATATTGTGTTTCCATAACTATTTGACATAATAATAAACATTTATTACATTACATTTATACTTTATCAGTAGGAAGGAAGTCAACCCGACTCACCACTTATACGACTAAGGTTTTGTCCGGTTTCCACCCCCGCCGCCGCACATTATGTTTAGCACTAGGGTTTTCAGAAGTCATATACAAAACTTATTACTCTTACCAAGGGGGATGTTTTGACATGCACGCATTGAAAGACGAAGGTCAAGGTCGCGAATTATGCATAAAATATATAAAAAATCTATGTAAAATGATAACCTGAACATTTTTTCTACTACGAGGCTCTTACTTGCTATATATCAACTATGGAGAAATACCAAAATCAAATGTCAAGGTCACAGCGAGGTCATGACATATCATTACAGGTCACAACGTAAGAATAAGTCAGATTTTAAAATCAATAATAGCTTTTGAGATTTTAGATATATCAATTATTGATTATATCCCTAGGAATTCTTTGGTCATGGTCATGTTCAAAGTCAAAAATCAGAGTCACAGTTTCTCTTATCACTAAACATGAATAATAATTATTGAGTGAAACACCCAAATAATGTCATGACGTTCAAATGCTACTGGTTGTAAGTGTGATTTCTTTACTTTAAATCCCCAAATGTCGGTTTTGGTTTAGTTATAAAAATCCTATTTTATTGTTATTGTTATTGCTGTGAAGAAGGCGGAAGAAGGCAAGGCGGAACTCTCAGTTTCTGGGCTGCTCTGATTTTGTGGTGCCTCGCAAAAACTCATCTAGTTATCAGTGTATCGACATTTTACATATCAGTTTCATATAGACCTTTTATCTGATGTAATGTGCTGTTGTTTGAAAACCTTGAGTACGTCGATTGAATTCTATCATGCATGAGCGGCTCTTTTACCCAATCAAACAATTACCCCTGTCATTTCTCCTCTTGAAATCAGATCGATAAGAATAACAAAACTTAAACAGAGCACTGAATGAAAATGATCGCTTTAAGTAATTTTGTAATCATTAAAGTTGTCCCGCGTGAGGCCATAACTGTTGTAACGTGAAATCTGTGCAACAATGATTTACATAACAAAAGTCACAAATAATTGGATCATAATTGTTTAACTCTTTACCACTCTTGATATTATCATGTCAGTGAAATGGCTTTGTTATAGTCCAACTATCTTTTTCTTTGTTTGACTATCATGTTTTTGTCGTGACATTTTACACGCTTTAATAGTGCTTGATTGTGACACATGTGTAATTTTACTAATTTACAGTCAATAGATGTTAACAGGAAACCCAGAGTTGTGTGAGATCGATGCGGTTATGGCTGGGTTCGTGATCGTGATGTTAACAGAACTAATGAAAATTATCCAGCACATGGACAAGTCATTGCATTGCGATTGCATGCTATCTTCAAGTTAAGCACTTACACAATCTGACACAAAGAGCGTTGGGATTACCTTTCATGTAGTGTTCCTAACTCGACACTTACTCTACGTCTTCTCGACCAAATGAGATAGGCGTACATCACACCACATTATTCTTCATTAAATGTAATCAAGATCGCACACTGAGGTACTGATACGAATATCCAGTATTTTAATCTCATGTGGTATCATAGGTGAGGTGATATGGGGTTTAACGCCGCTTTCAAGAGTATATCGCGGCTGTTAGTATTATGGCAGGGAGAAAGCTCGCAACACCGTTGTGGCTATACATGAAATGCGTTGAAATCTGCGAGCATCGGATGGAACTAGTACATGTATGGTACTGCACTGAAATTCAGTGTAGCATTGCACCCAAACCTAACTGCGAGTAGAACAGTTCTCTAATGCAGACAAAGTTGCTGAGCCCCTGGTGGGATTCGAACCACGGACCTCTTTATCCGAAGCGTAACGCGCTAACCACTGCGCTATACCACCCCCGTGGTATCATATTGTCATTTTGCGTTAAGATACTCTCAAAACGAGACTTATTTTTCTCAGGATTAATCACAATTCATGGGCATGACTAGTAATGATTAGAACACCATAATTCATAGACACACTGATGAAGAGATCTTTCTTCCTTAGACTAGTTGCCATGACATGAGCACCATAATTCATAGGCACACAAATGCTTCTGGCATTTTCACAAATAATACCCGCCGTTAGGTGAGCACATGAGCAATTCATAGACACGTTGAGATCAAGAGCATTCTCCCTGTGACTAGTCACAGTAATATGAGCACCACATTCATAGTCACACTGATGCTTCTGGCATTTTCCCGATGTATAGCCGCCGTTAGATGAGCACATGAGCAATCCAAAGACACGTTGATATTAAGGGCATTCTCTCTGTGACTAGCCACAGTAATATGAGCACCACATTCATAGTCACACTGATGCTTCTGGCATTTTCCCAATGTATAGCCGCCGTTAGATGAGCACATGAGCAATCCAAAGACACGTTGATATCAAGGGCATTCTCTCTGTGACTAGCCACAGTAATATGAGCACCACATTCTTAGTCACACTGATAAAACGATCATTCTCCCTAAGACTATCTGTCTTGACATGAGCACCGTAATCCATAAGCACACCAATGTCACTAGCATTTTCCTAACTAGCCACCGTGATATTGGCACTTTATTTCATACACACACTGATGTATCGGGCATTCTCCCTGTGACTAGCCGCCGTGATATGAGCACAATAATTCATCGGCACACTATCATCTCACATGACATCTCCCAATGACTAGCTGTCATGCATGATACTAGTCTTAGCACCACAATACATAGGCACGCTGATATCGGTAGCATTTTCATTATGACTAGCCGCTCTATATAAGCACACAGATTTTGCGAGCAACTTCCCTACATCTAGATGTGACCACCCTATTGTCAGGCACACTGATATCGTAGGTATTCTCCAAATGACAGGCAGGAGAGATATTAGCACTAAAAGGCTTAAGCATATTTAAGCTTTCTACCTATGACTAGCAGAACAGATATAACTACCCAAACTATAGGCACAAATATATTGCTGGCATTCTTCATATAGCTCCCGGTAAATCAGAATAATACCTTAAAGAAACACTAACATGGTGTACATATGCTGTGATTAGACGCTTCGATATAAGCGATACACGTCGATATATATTTTAACAATCTCAATCCTTGAACTTCGAACGATAATTAGAGTATTACCTATTATATTGCATTGTTAGTCTTGTTTCATTTTTTAGAAAAGAGGCACGTCAATTAGTCAAGGGATTTTTTAATTGATTGTGTTTGAAAAGTTATTAAAGTCATATTAATTTAAATGGTACGTGTGGTTTCGGATTTGATAGATACTTAAGGATGGGAACTTAAAAATTGCTATTGAAAGCTTATAATTGTAACAAATTCGGCATTGAGTGATGAAGTTGGGAGAGGTTTTTCAGGAATATAAATTATACCTATTAAAGCCAAATAAAACGCAACGCAAGCAATGTTTTATAGTGTCTTATTGCAAAGAGCTTTGAAGGGGGTAGCAGCATGTTTTTCAAATGAAAAAATGATCTCAGAAAAAAAATAAAGGTTTTAAATTTTTTTAATCAAAAGAAGCAGTTCTAAAACGACCATAACATGATTGGTGAAGCTATACAAATCTATTTCCTTACCTCAACTGATCAAAAGGTGTTCACACAAAATTAGCCGCCAGTGGTTTTTGTTTGATACATTATTATTTCCTCTAGAAATAAGGATAATCGGTTTTGATAATGAAATGTTTGACTCTCAGAAGATAATGCATTATGCAAACACTAATGTCTTTTGGGGAAAACTGCTATTTAAAAAAGTGCTACTGTCCCTTTAAAGATCGATAGATCAATATTACCGCTGAGAGCGTTTCTGAATTTAGGCTGATATTGTTTTATCGAAACTGTTAATGTGAGCTGTATTATTCAAACTGACATTTTATTTCAAACCATCATCATGTCAAATATTTCAATTCCAATGTGATGATACCTGAGAGAGGTAATTTGAATGAATCATCAAAGAAAAATTCATCACTATCGAAAGTGTACCCAAATAAGCAGTTAATCCCTACCAAACGGTTTCGTCGTACGAACGACCACAACACAAACAAAGGGAGCAATAAATAGCAACAATGCCTGAAAACGACCGCGTTATTGGTGTAACTCCGATCAATAGCGAGCCGATGCTTGCTTAAGGTTAAAGCGAAGATATTCATTCCTTGCTAATTGATCCTATTTCCCCCCGAAAGAACCTTCAAGGGAGAAGGAGAATCAGAGTAGATGAACATGTAGACAACCAAGATGGGAGTAGAACCCTCCCTCTGCCTCCAGAAATATTGCTCACTATGAAAACCCGATCGATCGCCTGTCTAAGTAAGGATAAGCCGTCGATCGATACTTGATCAACTTGTTCTCACCACAAATTCTGCATCCTGTGATTTGCATAAAACACTTTCATAATGGCGCAACTTTGAGTTGGTGGACACGTGTTGTCTTGTCGCCTGGGTGACGTGATCATTAATCATAGACATACGTTTCTAATGTTGTTATATAACCATTTTCCTCCAGTGTACAATTTGAAATAACGTCAGCTTACAACGACGTCAGTTTCAATTATTGCACCAAGGGATATGCTTCGCGTGGCATTTTGCTTTCTAAGCAATTAGCGTTGTGTGATGTAATTGAATTTTCATGTACATGGATCGGTTTCAGTGAAGTAAATAGGAAGTTAAGTATGCTTAGACGAACCTTTGTTAAACTTAAAAGAGTTTTGGCTACATATATTACATTGCATTAGATGTAATTAATAGCATTTGTACCATATTAATTGCTATTATTTTGCACTACATCAGTCATGTGGTTCTCTTGGTGAGCGACTGTCTCATATATGATGGATTACCATGACTGATGCAAGACAGTAAGCCAAATATACTTAGAGAAAAACTTTAAGATTAAATCGATATTTGCACTTCATCAACTTGAACAATTTCAGTTCGATTTCGTTAAAAACGAGTCGCTGTTGAAACTGAATCTCTTTCTTGCTTCAAATGTATTTTGTCTTTCTCGTAAAAGTATAAATGTCACCTGATGTAAAATTGTATTCCTGCAGTTCAATCATCCGGAGGTGAAATGTCCTCTTATTTCGTTTTTGGAATCCTAGGGGAATAGACCATTCAGCTAGAAAGGAAATGAAAAAGATAGAAGCTCGACTTGGAACCTAATCTGTATCTTTGTTACGAAGAATCGCCACAAATTAGTTTTGATATCAGAGCGAACTGCCGATTCACAATCTATATAAAAAACTTACATTTAATTTGTCCCTGATAAAGGAAGTACAACAAATTGACAAAGATATCCCGCTATGCAACTTGAATAGCTGAACGTGGAAGAGCTAGATGTGGAATCCCTACGACCAGTTCAGATCAAATCGAATCAGCTGTTCTCGTGAGTAGCGCGTTCTCGCCAGAAGAACGCCAGGCACGGCATGCCAGCACCAAAGCTGCGAGCTGGTCCCTTGGTGGCAAGCTAATATTCCCTTTCAGCGAAGACTTCCTGTGGACCTTTCCAGCCTTGTCTTCTGTCTCAAGGCCTCTGTTCAGTCACCGGAATTCATTACGTTTTGAGGTTCTTCTATAAGCCATAGTGTTTTGAAAATATCGGAGGAGGGCATACGTTAGGAGTATCAGCTGAGAATTCCGCCGTGGTTTATTAAGTAGTTTTATTACCTGTTAGCCGGAATGCTCTCAGGTACATGTATCGTGGAGCGCTGGGGAGGAGAGTGAGAGCGTTGTGATAACTGATTCTATTCATTTACTTCATTATAAGGAAGGATATACGAAGATTTATCCCACTGTATGAGTATGTGCAATATTTTAAGATACGTGAAGTCCAGGGCTACGTCGCGGTTGTAATGGTGGAGAATTAGCAGTGTTGTCACCAGTCGCCTCTTCTAATATCGATGCAGAAACGTCGGCGGGTGGACAGAGGACGGTCTATCAGTCAACTGGGCTATGTCTCTACTGCTTCTACGACCTGTCTACTTTCTGCAACCTGTTGGAATGCTTGCAGAGAGTGCGGGGTAGTGGCGGGTAGGTTGGCCGCACTCTATAGGAGATTTGATGGGCGATGCCGCTAGAAGCAGTGTCCCGACGGCTCGGGAGTCCTCTCTCTGGCTACCAAGGTAAGTTCATCGAGGTCATCTTAGCCTTGCAGAAAATTTACAGTGATAGACATGTTATGACTAACCGAGGATCACTACAATACCATCCTCGATATAAAGGGTTTTGTGTCATCCAATTATTTTAGGTCTCTAAATGATGATATCTTATTTCAGATAACCGTAAGTTTATTCCAATTTAATGATTCTAATAGATTGTGTTATGTCTTCTGCCATGGATTTATGCAGTTTTTTACATTATGTCGGATACGACCAATCAAGTGATTTCAGTGATGTCAATCCTCTTACAATTTTGCTTATACTTTTACTATAGGTATTACCTTTTGTACATACTTTTTAACGTAGGTCTGCATCTTCTGAGTTATAACTTTCTGATGTCATTATTAGTACCGTCTTCTTGTGCTTATACGCATGTCATTTCCAACATGAATATCGTAATCAGTTTCACATCGATATTGATATTTCAGCGTTTGGTTATCAACATTCCTCTGAAAGGAGATTGTTTAGCATTGTTATGCGTTGTGTGTGCATATTTTACAAAATACGCAGTCATGAAATTTAATCAAAGTAGTTGGGCAAAATAGAAATTCTACCTGATGTTCCATTTAAAAAATCACCCCAAAGAGTGTTATCAATATTATTTTGTCATCCCTCAATTCCTGCAAAACTGTTGCAATTCTCGCGAGATGTTTTAAGGTTAAGAAAATGATTTGAAAGCATCAACTGTAACATAGAGTTTATCAAGGGGAATATTAATAAATGCATTGTTAATCTACATATTGAAAAATAATTATATTGTAAGGAATAACAATACGAGTGGTGGCCTCTTAACCATATATTCACCATACCTTTTATACGATTTTGTATGTGACAAACTTACATATTATTACATAAATATGATTTAAGTTATCAGGTTCTTGTTTGAAAATTATCGTGTATCCTCAAATCATATTTGTTGAATGAATGAAGCGGGGAAAGATTATTTTAATTGAAGTATTTCATCACCATATGTAAAGACATGAATGAAACATTCCCAGTATCACAAAGCAGTTTATTTCAACAAATAGCATCGACAAATCTAATGTTTCCACGTCAGGACATTCAGTAATGACACGGTGCTAATGACTGCGATAAGAACACCAACCTGTTAATGATACACCATAAATCACATGAAGATCTGTCTCTAATGCGCCTTATCTAGGTTTGCTACTGTGCTTCCCACTGAAAGAGCTATAAATTGTATTAACATTCTATTCACTGCTTCTGCTATCGGCCAATGACTTAAACAATTCTTCCATTACGTAAAAAAACGGTGTTATTATTTGTTTATTCAACAGTTTGATTCACGTTGTCGTCATCTGAATAACTGTTGTAATCTCTACACTACAACGAATCTTGCCTCAATGGACATATGCAATGTCGAAGCAGACACATGATTGTCTTAACTTAAATAAATGTTTCAATGATTAATTCTCGGGAAAAAAACCCTGAAAAATGTGTTTTGTTTCGAAAAACAAATCAAAAATGCAAATAATTATTTGTTCAGATACACACAAAACCTATCTTAGTGTTATGCATGTATTTTTTCTCTAAGAAAATCAATATTAAAGATTTCTGTATCATGGTCATAACTTCAAAGTATACATTTCTTATTTTTGACATCGATCGATAATCGCAAAACGTCTCACGCCTCACATAAGCGTATCGTTTCTCTGGCACGCCATATGGTACACCGACTCTCAGTATCGTATGCCTCTGGCTAGTCGTTCCGAATCCTATGACGTCATGTACCTGGCCTCTTGACGTCAACTCTTGTTAAAGACGTATAAAATTCCCACCAATTTGTCAACGATATTGGAGTTTATAATTTACCAAAAACTTTCATATATTTATTTCAACAATAATCGTTTTTATTCACGATAATGTTCACATTCTTATGTAATCGTATTGCGTTTATTTCTTAATATAATGTCATAAACATGATTAAAAACTTAAACTCTTTTACAAGAATGATTTTTAAAAATGATTTAAAAGACCAAAAAAGAAATTTGTGAAAAAGTCGTATTTTGAAAGGTAAAATATGTTTATGATTCTCAATTGCCCCTCCTTGTAAGGCCTTGGCCTCGAAACTGTTTCTTAAATACAACAAATAATATGCTTCAAACACAAATACTGGAAAGCAAAAACCATCTTGTTGTGGAGAAATACTTTGAGTTAACAGCATGTTTGACATATTACTGCACTTACATAAAGCGATTTAGGTCCAAGGTAGGAATGTATTCTGCAGTTTTGTAGCACATATGTTACCTTGATAATTTTGTTACAGTTTTGAGAAAGAATTATCTGTTTGCCGTAGAGCTACTTTCAAAGTTAAGTATTTTACCAGAAGAACGCTATTTGATAGTAGTGAGATGCAAAAACGAAAATACTGACTCAGGATAGAAAAGATGGTTTTGATGACATTGCAAATGTTGAAACTTATACTTAATACTTTCCTAAATAATGGCATGGGATGAGATAAAGTAGATAATGAAAAGATCGAGTTGACCTTCATCTCCATCTACGTAACTGAATTCAATACATGAAAAGTTACATAATTTATTCCACTTGCCATTACGTGTGAGACAGACGTATTCGAGTTCTACCTAATGTTGATCTGACACGGTTATCCAAGCAACTATCTTGTTTATACATTTGTTTACATCTTGCCCATACTATCAGGTACATATCTGTTCTCCGGTATGCCTTTTATAGCTCTACGAATTAGAACTACAAAGAAACTATTAATGTTCCGAAAATTGAAAACGATATCCAGAATCCGCTGTTGAACATATCCAGGTACTTCCCAATCAGAACAACTGAAATACGTTCACCTTTCACCAGAAAGAAAAAAATCAATGAACAAAGAACCATATGTTGTTTTTCAGTCTTACAGAACTACATGACTCCAAATGTTTTACACTTCAGGAAGTAATTTAAAGATTTAAAATCCTTATTTAATGGTGAATGCCTTTAATACGAATGCACCAGATTCCAATATATCTCCTGTTCAGTATGGAACAAGCTAAATGATGTTTTCATGAAAATCATCTCATAATTTCAGATCTTAACATTACAGGTACATGAACTAGGTGTTACATTAATCTGAATGGCGTTTCCAAAGGATAGTTAAAAACAGATCATATTTGAATATATTATATACCTTTTCTAAACTGACAATTTTATCATGTTTCCATGTAGGTTGATGCAAAGACAGCTTGTTGTTAATGTGTGAATACCTTACGTAGGGCTGCAGTTCTAACTGCAAAAAATAAATATTAAACTTTAAGAGACCGAAACAAATTATGGATGTTAATAAAACAAACGATGTGACCTCTTTGTTGAATTATTTTGCAAAGAATAACATCTTAAGTTTAATAATTCGTTCAAGATGTAATACAAATGCCCAAGAATACTGTACTTTTTTTATTTTTTATCTCACTTGCATTAGCTTTTAACATTGAAAATAACGAACCCAAAGACACCCTAGCAGTTTCGATGTTACTTCAGTTACAAATATAAACATATGAATAGCAGTTGCCTCTATGAAGTGAACCACTATATACACTGGATAACAAATTAACAGGAACACTTGTGAGAAGTTCATTTGCCGATCTGTAAACATTTTAATGCAATTTGCATCTGAAGAACGTCCTGATGCTCTATTTGCATACCAGTTAATAGTTTATTTGCGGAATTGCAAACATTCGTAATAATGAAACGTCTTGGTACATTACAAGTCATACTGTTTGGATGATTTCCTTACATGCAAATATATTAATTAAATTTACACGTGTTATCTAACGTATTTCAGATCAATAGAACTGGAAACGAGTAAATTTGCAGATCTGTAAACATATGAATGGAACTTTCTTCCATCAAGTTTAGCGTTGAGATTCCCTGTGATTTAGATCAACAGTTACATAAACATGACTCTGTTTCCTCGTAGTCCTCATTAAGTCCGCGTCGCTTTAGTTTGAGCTCTGCCTTAAGCCAAGCTGGCCTCTGTTGGCTGCAGATTCTTTGAAGATAACGGAAATGGCATTGGCATATCAGCACGTTGTTAGTGCTTGTTAGCCTTATTAGCACAAGATGAATAAGACACCAAGTGTTAAGTGTCAAATGTCTGTGGAGGACGTTTTGAGGGAGACATTAAAGGTCAATCTCGTTTTCCTTTTTATAAATGAGAAAATGAATAACAACAAAGCTGAAGGCGTGGGCTGCTAAGCTCATGTTTACAAAGTGAACACGAAGATCAGACTATATTGGTAGCCTTAGCCTTTTAAATGGGAATTATCTACTCGATTACAGAGATGAATAATGTGATAACTATAATAGTAGTTGCTCTGTAAAAGGTAATCGGCTTATTATTAGCCCCTTTGATAGGAGGTGCAATGGTCGGCGTACTAACATTCACGACGTTGATTGCTTTGTTTTTGCAATCATGAAAGAAACTGCTGTCTGTATCAGAAGCTTAACAACAACCAATCGCATTTCCTAAACCGATCCAACCCCTGAAAAGGATAGATTCTAGTGACAAGTCTATGATATCAATATCATTTACTGGTTTATCAATATTCTGCTACTATTTCTCCTATATATCAATCTGCACATATTGTTTGACAAGTTAATAACATTTATGATCCATTTAACATTGAATACAGATTTCGGTTGTCATCAATAACAGTCCTTGATTTTGCACCTGTTTTCTTTCAGTAAAAATTCATTTACATACAAAGGCATCATTGTAAAATAACAATCATTAAAGGCAAATCAAATTAATCAAACATGATATATTCCTTGACATTGGTTTAGTTTCTCCCCAGAGGAGTGCTATTAAGGTTAAAAAATAAGAAATATCAATATTTCAGCCATCCAATTTCCTGTTCAGTATAATCTATTATATGATACTTACTCCTGAAATGTGACAATCGTTGATAGCATATCACACATATATGACAACATGCTGTAAAACTTTGTCATGTTGGTAATTGAGCAAAATACACGACACAAGGGACAGACGAAGTGTGATTAATAAGCAGTGGTGGGCTTATGCTTTAGCTGCCCTTTGCCAGAACTAGTCTTGGTTGCTATGGATACATTTTCTATAAGAATTATTGTTCTTTTGTAGCAGTCATTATTCGCCCATCACACAAACGTTGACGCGATTATCCTTGATAATGATACGAGCATCCAGTTCTTTTCAATAGGCCTAGCGGTATCAGATCCACCAAAGGGTCTTTTGAACTTTTATCTGGAAACGAATAATTGAATGGTATGAATTTAGAAACAGAAAGTTTTCAAAATAAATGATAGTAATATGAAAAAGTAATACGAATCAGGATTCTTAATTGTATGTTCAAAAAGACATTTAAAACTACAGAATTTCGGATGATTCAGTTTGAGTTTCTAACAGTAGAACGTGACTTAAGAAATCCTTTTTATTGATGGCGTTTGAAGAAATGTCTCTGACACGACATTCAAGTTAGGACTTATTGACCAATCACTGCATACAAGACTAGTTGATAGAAACGAATTCGTTCATAAGAAATCGTATCCGGAGCCCAAGTGCGAAATTGAATTTGGCTAATGTTTGTGAACGTCTCGCCCATACATTATCAATGTAGCCGCTCACGTTTTGGTGTTTTAAAGTCTTCTTCAGGAAATGAAATCCTTCGTTGATTGCATGTTTGTATCTAAATGCGAGCCAAGTCATTGGCTTCCCTTTCACAGCCTGACATCTGTACTTGGCAGTTCGATGCATTGTCTAATGGAAGTAGCTGGGATGTTGATTTATTTTGCTTGTTTATACGAACATAAATCCGAACTGAAATGCAAAGAAAAGTGTTGGGGAATGATCGTGATATGAAAACTCAATTTTAAGTGAATAGGTAAAGCGATGATTGATTTTAGGTATTTAAACATATTGGGACTCTAGTGGCAGAGTTTGGAACATTAAGAGAAATAATCATTGCAGACAGAGAATGAATAAATCATTGACTACCAGCATCGAGATCGTTGTGAAACTTATATATGGCATAGTGTCTAGTTTCCGCCGCCGCCGAACGTTTGTTTTGATTTTATCCCTTTTTCCACAGGTTTTCAGAGCTCGTATACATAATTTCTTACTTATACCCCTTGGGAATGTTTTTCACATGCTCACATTCAAGTTCAAATGTGAAAGTCATGAGCTTTCAAAGAATTAAAAACATCCTTGTAAAAACGATAACTTGACAAGTTTCTGTGCTAGGAGGCTCTTATTTGGTAAATATTATCTGTGGAGAATTAACAAGATTCGGAAATGTTTTCGCTACAAATGTGTCAAAGGTCTAGGTCCTGTGGGCCGTAACCTCCGTACGATTTTGGGAAAAGTCTTTATGCTAACTGTTAACACGTTTAATCATACATGACTTGATTGTTATTCAAAATGGAAAATAACGTTTTATTATGTGACCTTGAATGCCAAAGGTCAAGGTTACTAAGTATGGGTAAGGGCAATGTTGACCATTCAATCAAAGTTTGAAATTTGATATAGATTTTTAGAACTCATATAATAATTTGTTGATGGGAATTCTTTTGACATGTTAACCTTTAATGTCAAAGCCAAATGCTACGAGTTCTTAAAAACATTTTCACTAAAAATGATGCTCAAAATTGTAAGAAGTCACCCGTATGATATCCATACTAGTTGTAACGTTCAAAAGTATTTATGTGGCATGTATAATGCCTTTCTTTCCGTCTGTTCCCTCATCCTGTCGATCACTTTCTCCCTGATCTGTCCACTCTCTTTTGGATGCTTGTCATTCACGTGTTTAATAACTGAAATATTATTTTAAACACGTTAAACCCCGATTCACTCACTCACTCTATAAAAAAATCCTATTTTATTGTGGCTGTGGAGAAAAAAGTCACAGACAAAGGCGAATCCCTTAGTTTCGGTAACTCAAACGCCAATCTAGTTTTGTCTTAGGATCTAACATTTTATAGCCAAACTTTATTGTGTACATAAGGAAAAAACATACACACACTGAAAAGAATGTAGCATGCTTATATAATTAATATACATTTGCCCTTTCTTTGTTTCTATAAATGGTTTCGCAAGACTCGAATGTACAAATCATGTTTGCATTCAAAGCGCCTTCACTAAAGCTACCTTTGATAACTGAATATGATCGTTTGCGCTGATGGCTTTCAGTGATGTTATGGGTTCGACAGCAAAGATTGACAAACTTACATCAAGATGTATATTAAATATTGGATTCACTGATATACTTGTTTGCATTGATGAAGTTCATTGACAATACTTAAGGAATCTGTTGACATGGAATGCTCAACACACACACAATAGAAATAATTTTAATGGGGCAGTAGGACGTTCTTTAACAATTATTTCTTCGTATTTTCTCATATAGACATTAGTTTACGAAAAATGCATTTTCTAGAGAGGATCAAAATATCTCATTTCCAACCCGATCATCCTTGTTCGTTGAGAAAACAATCAGGTTTCAAGCAAAAACTACTGGTGGCCATTTTTGCGTGAACACGTTTTAATCATTTGATGTAGGGAAATCGAATTTCATAGCTTAATCGGTCTTGGTTCGTTAGTTTTAAAATTCCTTTTTTTTATTGAAAACTATTGTCTTGCAATTGGAAATATGTATTTTCGTATTCGTGAGATCAATTTAAGTGTTTGAATAAAAGTACTGCTGTCCCTGTAAAAGCAATGTCTGGTGCATTAGTTCAAACCTAAAATGCAATTTGCTTACAGGTATGACATAGATATAGATCTACCCAATCAACCATACCAGAATACATACTTTCACTTTGTATCAGCATCTTTATTCTCCAAAATTTAAATTTCAAGAAAAAGATGTGATCGAAGTAAGAATTTTTAAACCAGTTGATAAAGGGAACTTCATCTACAATGATTTGCAGAAATGCTACTAACTATACTTTGCACTTTGTATAGCGTCACCTCAAAACGTCTTCTTTTTTTCAGGGCAATCTCTAGAAGAAAAATATATTAAATGGAAAAACGTTAAAATCAGATATGCAGCAATAAAGTTTATCAAACATGAATCCTATAAATCCTACTAACTGTATTTTGTTTTCAGACACTGTGAACCTTTTGCACTTATTTTTTAAAGATATTCTGAAATAGACGCAATGGCACCGAAAAGGGTTTATAACAGATTTCAAACTATAAAGCCTATCAATAAACTTGCTGTACTTAGGATCATGTCTTGAAACCATCATTTATTCTCCTAAAGTAATCTCTGAGAATAGAAGTGATGAAAGTTAGAAGAGTTTACAACAGAGTCCAACAATAAACCGACCAAATAGGAATTTCTGCTGACTGTACTTTGTATTCTGTCTCTGTACTTTTTAGAACATATGTGTTGTTCCTCAAAGTTTCTCCAGAAGTAGAAGTGATTGAATTAAGAGGCGTTTAAAAGATAATTCAAATTAATAAGCCTACCAAATATCATTCCTACAAACCTTCTAACTGCACTTTGTATTCTGTCACTGGAATTTTTAAAAACATATTTGTTGCTGTTTAAAGAAATCTCCAGAAGTAAAAGTTCTTTATAGGAATCTGCAGAATTAGAAGTGATGGAAACGAGAATCTTTTAAAAGATAATTTAGCTAAGCCTACCAAATATCATTCCTACATACCTGCTCAACCTTCTATAGAATCTCCTGAATTAGAAGTGATGAAAGTGAGATGAGTCAACAAAAACGTTCCAACAATAATCCATATTCACTGTACTTTGTATTGTCACTGTGAGTCATTTGAACATATTTCTTTTCTTTCAACGAAAACTCCACAAATAAAAGTGTTCGAATTTAGAAGAGTTTCGTCTATTAGAATTTAATCAATTAAGCCTACCAAATATTATTCCTACAAACCTGCTAACTGTAATTTGAATTCACTGTGCATCTTTGAACATATTTTTATTCTTTAAATATATCTCCAGAAGTAGGATTGATAAAATAGAGAGTTTAAATCAGAATTCTAACTTTAAAACCTATCCATAAAGCTTGCTGCCCTTGGTATCCTGTCAAAGAGAACCCTGTAGCCATAATTTATTCTCGTTAAAAAATCTCCAGAAATAGAAGTGATGAAAGTGAGAAGCATTCAAACAGTTGTGATAGCCAGCTATAAAGGCTATTCAGCATGATTCTTACAAACACGTGTTTACGTGTATCAGAAACCGCAAGATAGTGGGAAGTGGTCAGGAATGCGAGGCACGTGCAGTTACTGATAAGACTTCATTTGATTATACTCTGCTAGTTGGCAACACGTGTGCTTAGTCCTAATCTTAGCAAACGTTTATGTAAGGATTAATGTCAGCCTAAAATTGTTCTCACGACTTAAAATGAATTTAATGTATAATGATGGCTCGCGATTAAGAAATTGAAATCATATACTTTGCAAGGGCATATTGTGATAATAATGATATATAAATTGCTCGTAAGTCTCGAATCTTTATTAAGAATACGTTTTTATATTCAGAAAAGGATGTTGTATTTTTGTGGTATAGTTCTTAGTGGAAACGTTTATCTTTTTTGAAAACTAACTCCTTCTTGTTGCACGCATGTAAATTACTAAGAATTTTCTTTCTAGTTATTTGTAGATATTGTGCATCTCTATTGAAACATATACATGATCCTCTGCTTGTTAAACGCTTTCATGATTTTAATTTATAAAGATTGTTTTTATCAGAAGCATTGAGATCAACGTTCGTTTTGTTCAAGTACATTTGTGTGCGGATATCTTAAAATATCTAATAACCAGTGTTTGACAAATAGATTGTATAAGATATGTTCGACTTCAGGGTAAACGCTGAATTTGTAATGTTGAAAGAGATAGTATCCGTGCGTATCAGTTTTTAATTGCATTTAAATAATACTGCCTGAAGACTTGTATTTGATTTGAGGGAAAACTGATCATAGAGCAAAATCCTTATGATGAAGTCAAGCTGCTAATGTACACGACAGTGTATTTCCCTATGACATTTCAAGATTAAATATTAATCAAGACAATGGATGGATTACATTAGAAGTAATTAGGATTGTGTCATCAATTCAATTGCGGTAAAAATCCTTACACCCTAACAACAGCAGAAAACATTGTTGCACATGTAAATATTACCTCTCAATATATACTATGTATAAAGACATTAATCGAGAGAAATATTCTCTAGAATTTATTTTTTTAACATGTGGGTTTACGGATGCCGTTTGTCAATATCTCTTGTACATCCGACATCTGCTATTGACAGTTCTAATGGGCATGACACGTTCCGTGATCAGTCTACTGATGTAATGAAAATTATTTTCATTCTTACCATGTTTAGTAGTGGCCGTGAGCTTGAAATTATGATTTAATTAGCATTTATGAAAGTTGTGTTCGAACCAAGAATGAAAAAAGGATTTGATTGCATATTTAGGAGTTTTAACTTAAATGACGTGAAATACAACTTTCTTCATATTCTGATATTTACCTAAAGAATAATTTTAACTAAGCAGTAAGTTTACGTTTTCCTGTTGTAACAAACATTATATCTTATCATACTGAAGATCTACCTTCGGTGAAAAAGCAAATCTTCATGATACCATACTCAACCGGAAATTCTTTATCGATCCCTGCCTGGATTTGATTTCTTGATTGTAACAAATTTATTTGTCCTGAAATAACATTTTGAAGTCTTTATCAATCTTAATATAAAGTTTTCTTATCGAATATTCACATAGCTGTGATATCTTTTAACCTTCCGGCAATTTCCCTAAAAATCGATTGTCAAATGTTCATTGTTAAATATAACAGCCATGATTTCATAACGTTGGGAGACATTTTATTGATCAACAAGCACTTTGCAACGTCAATGAGTATCGGAAAATGTTTTTTCTGACGTTGCTGAAGACGAAGTATGACGTCGGGTGTTCTGTGAGGCTTAGCGGAATATCACCTTAAATCAACGGAAAATACCAAAGCTGTAATAGAAATCTGAATAATCTTGCTGGCTTATCGAGAAAAAAAACGACGCCATGTTCCCTTCCATGAGCGGACTGTCAAGTCAAGAATCTGCCGTTTCATTTAATGCATACTAATACTGATATAAAATCCAGGGATTGATTCGAAATGTATGCAATTAATCAAGGAACAAGCGTATGAGTACATTCCTTATCTTGTCCATTCGAATTACCTGAAAACGTTATTGCTGCTGTATTATGTGTATATATATATATATATATATATATATATTCTTTAAAAATAACAAACTGAAGATTGGTCTCCATATAAGATCATTACCAACCGGTTTCACAACATAGTGATCATCAGGGTAACTTATACATTGTGTTGCTATTTTGCTATGCAAGTCGAATTCAGGTTGGTAATAAACTTATGTGAAGACCGATCTTCAGTTTGTTATTTTTAAAGAATATTAATACATAAACCATGAACATTTAACTTTTACATCTATATATATAAATATATATATATATATATATATATATATATATATATATATATATATATATATATATATATAAAAATATATATTCACCTTAATTTTCAATATTAGAATGTTCGAGAAACATCTTAGCTGGTAATGACATATGGTCTTCGGGTTATGATATTAGTTTTTCAAGATATGAACTCGGGGATGAAATGATAAGAGGATTTATTGAGAATTGAGTTACATTGTAATTAGCTACAAGTCGAATTCAGGATAAAACATGTTATTGAAAATATTTCAAGCATGAAATGACAAATGTTTATCAAACTTAAGAAATAATCTCATTTTGCTCTCTCCGAAGAAAACCTTCAATCTGCAAAAAAAACATGCTCAACATATAAATGGTTTTATAAGGTTTCACTTGATATAGATCTTCCCACGAATGCCTTTCTTTCGTTTTCCGGTTGCCTAAATCTTCGTTTGTACTGCTTCATTTACTTCTGATTGTTTTTCATGTAAGTTCTAATGTACTAACCACACTTGAGCAATGGTGTTGAGAATGTGGAATTGCTATTTAGCATGGATGAATGTATTCTCTGATGTTTTTCGATCAATTAATCAACTACAGAATCGCTTCTTCTTCTTCTTCAGAAGGAAATTAATGAAATAATCGACAGTGCTTGCCCAAAAAATCTGAATTAAAGCCTACTAGATTCACCGATCTTGATGCAGTAAGACCCCGGTTACTCAGACACCGTATATTCTGAAACCCTGTCATCCAAAAGATGCATTTCTAGTCAAATTGAGACTTAGATAACCGCAAGACATGATATCCGGTCGATTTTTAGCTTGACCGAAACGTGCGGATAAACGGGGTCTGCCTGTATATCGTAAAGTGTAAAGTATTCAAGTACATGTATTCATTCACTCTGATATCAATTCAGGTTTCATTTTAATAGGTTATCTCAAAACACATTTCTTAACTGTAGGAAGTGTGTTTTTGAATGCAAACGTGTGTATTAATACAGATATGTAGCTGATTACAATGAATAACCGGTTGTAGAGCTCTCTCTTTTCAACACCAAAACATCAACTTAATTAAAAACGTTATCAAAGCGTTGATAAAAAGCCTACCACGCCCGACAAGTAGTAAAATCTTGAAACTGAAGTTGCAGTTTTGATTCATTGAGTGTACACAAGTGATAAGACAAGATTATACTGTTATTATTTAATGATAATATATATTTTCCATGTATATGGCTTCATTTCATCATTTCGATTAAATGTTTCTTAAAATATTTTCGTGTCGTCTTATCAGTATCGCCCTCATGTATACGTGATGAAAGTCTCGTCCCTTAGAAAATCAAAACATTTTTTATTTCTGGAAAAAGTTCCTGTTTATATACGTTAAATAAAAATCACACTACAATTCAAACGGGATATTGGTTGTTTTTTTACTATTGAATACAAAAACTACATATTTCACCGTATTATACTGGAGGCCTTATCAGAAATGGAAACGATGATTTATTAGTTTGTACTTTGTAATATGAATAAATAAACGTTTCGTTAATGACTGATAGCTTTGATAGATTTTAATGAGAAATAAATCACGTGGACAGTTAGATTGCTAAGATTTAAAATACAACAGTTTAATGTCTAACAATGAATGCCTAAATTTATTGCTTTAAGTAACACGCTTTAATTGAAAATTGTAAATTTCAAATTTCAATGGCTTACACTAATATTTTTGTTGAAAAGTCAATTAAGTTTTGTTTGAAAAAGTTAAAAGGTACAAGTTAAACGTTCCAATGTGTGTTCTTGTCAAATGTTTACACAATTTACTCTTTAACATGTGCATTTTCATTCAGTGCTTTTTCAAGTAAATGCTGCAATTAATTGGATAAAGTGTAGAAGATAGTTTGGATTTGACGCGTGTTGGCTTGTTTGCATCAGAAACACCTGCCTAGGATTTGTGATTGTAAAGACATGTGGCCTGGGGCACGCTTATCTAACGTGAGGTTTCCATCATGGTGTTTTATGCTTTTGGCATTCAAAGTAATTGCTTGAAGTATCTTGTTCTTACCTGTGTGCTTTCACTTGATAAGACAACAGCGAGAATCTTCCTCTTCTGTTTGGTGGCTGTGATTTGTGATCACATAAATTTCAAATTATGCTGTATTCTTCTTGCGTTTTAAATGAAAAATGGAATTGAAGATGAAGAACAAAGATATGGAGTATGGAATATATATTTAGACATCCTGCTTCATCAGTGTAATTGAATCCGCTGATCGAGCTCCTTCCATATACCCTGAAATCCTTTTGAACCAAAAGCCTCGTATCGCTAGCTATCTAACCAGCCAATGAGACGACTCGCATCCAGTAACAGCGGTACAACCCGGATGGAAAAGGCCGTTAACTTCAAAGAGTAGCTTCAAGCCCTTTGGACAACGACATTTCATTGGCTTAAATAATAACAGGTTACCACAGCCACGAACATCAGACCGCGCCAGCCGTAGGAGGCGTTAGGCTCGAAAGAGATCAGGGTATATGGAATCAGCAAATTCAACTACGCTCATGTAGCAGGATGATATTTATCAATAGGAAAAGCGGAGACTCTTCTGTGATTTCAAATATCTCCTGTGTGGTATTCGGAGTTTAAGTCAAATTACAGCTTTTTACGTCTATGCTGCATTTGTTGGCATTTCAGATGGTGGAGGGAGAGGGGGGGGGGGGGGGGGGGGATGAGAAAGAAGTACGTACCCTTTCGTTAAAGAAACAAGGAGATCTACTGTCTGAGACATTCTAATGTATCATATTGCAAGTGTAATTGTTATAAATGAGACAAAACGGTCATGCAGAAAATGCTAGTCACATTATTCTAGATGAGATCACTGGCTTATTTATGTTGATGATTTTGTCACTTCCAGTCCTATTGAATCTATATTATCATTGCCGTTTCCAAATTTCCATGTTGCGTTGATAGATCCTGGAGGCTTCGTTTCAGCTGTTGATAGTAGTCTTAATAGCTGTAGTTGATAGAAGGTATGCCGATACATTTTGAGATAAAATCTCACAGATGCAAAAGAGTTCAAGTGTCTCATTTATTGCAGCTTTATAAATTTGTTATTAAGTTGAATGTATCTCACAACATCTTATAACAAAGCTTTTGTCCGAATTACAAAACACAATTCAGCGACAATGGTTGGGCACTATCGGGAAAATATTACATTGGAACGACACTTCATTTGGACATATTTGAAACTATGTTTCTATACGTCATCCCGTGCATGCCTATGGTTTCTGTGCTTGTTTATTGCACTTTCTCAGAAATCCATATCGATCTTTCTAAAGAAGTCTTTCGGCTACCTCGCAGTTACGGCTTTCGTTGCGACTTCTTTCATCTTCAAAGCTAATGGATGTCATCTGAAGTGATTTCATCTTGTATTAGCTCTACATGTTGTTCACGATCTCATCTCGACACACTTCGACATTTCTGACTGATCGGCAGCCACCTCGCAAAAAGTTACTTTGATTTGAAAAACACCTTTATATACTGTTTATATGTACATCAAGATTTAAAAAAAAAAATTTGTATCTATTATAAAAAAGTGATAGCTTCTATGGTTCAGTCCAAGAACAATATTTAGTTTCTTTAGGATGTTTCATATAAGGATTGAAATTTCCCCAAAAGTCATATTTCTTAGTGTACACTAACAAGCCTTAGTATGATTTCTACTGCATACTTTGTTAAAGAACTAGTTCCTAGTACCAACAAACTTGACAGGTCACTAACATTCATAAGTGATAACAATATTTCGAATGCACACTAAAGAATTAACAGTCTCTAATAACTTTTAAGTTTTCATTCTTCGGATCTCTGAGGAAAGGAAGTAATATTTCACTGATTGAGCGAAGAATCACATATGTTCATAAATCAATATATATTGTAATTTTGCAAAGAGGAAGTTTCTTTAAGATAATGTAATTTTAAAATGTATGTATTTATCAATGTCCAAATTTTTTAAATCAATATGATTTTAGGATAATACAGAAAGTAATGGACTTCAGTTTACCAATATATCGATGTCTAAGTGAAAAATGTTCAACAAATCATTCATGTAAAATGTTACAATGTGTATTTGTTCCTGATCATAGAAAATATATAGTACGTATACATAATGGTAGCAAGGAACAGGAACATGGAACACCTTAGGATATAATTTACACTTGAATATTTATTGGAGAAGTAATTATTGTTTTGATAAATAGTTAATTCATAGAATCATGTTGCAATATATTCCTTCTACCATTTCTTCCTTAAATGTATGCAGAACTATTCAACAAATAACCATAATCCAAAAAATTAATCATACAGAATTTCTTTTATTCGAAAAAGCCACTTCCGAGGAAAACTTTGGAAGTCCTAAGAGCATGCCCAACTCATATTGACCTATTATCAGTAATAACCGCCAACTATTTCCCTTCTGTGATGATAAACACAAGCGAAGGCTATTTCTGCACATAGAACGTAACTTTGGCATTCCGTTTATCGAGGATATTGGATCAAACTCAATGTGGCGGGGAGAATAAAGTCTATGCTCCGGGAAATGAAGGTCAGGTGACACCGCTATTTCCGTTTCCAAATTACTTCCTTTCGCCTGTTTCCAACAAGATTACAGATACAACGTCATGTCTTTCGTATGCAGTTGTTATTCATGCAGTTGTTAAACAAAATGAAATGTGGTCATTCAACAAAGAGTTTTTCATATCCACGTAGTGGAGGGAAATTAAAGCTTGTTCGCAAAATTTCAATTCTTTTACATGACACTTGTAGTGATGTTTCGTGTGAAACAGAATGTGTCGCTATATGTAAAGATGCAAAGGTTTCGCTGTGAAAAATACCTAAGTATAAATCGACACGGCGTCCATATATAGAAACTGTTGTATCTGTCTATATGATTAATGGCGAGAAATGAATACTCAAGTAAAAGGATCAAGTACATTACATAAATACTAAAATAAGATAACAGGAAAGAAGAGCACATGTGTAGATTATCTAATTCAGATAAATAATATGTGAAATATGTAAAGCAAAAATAGAATATGTTACCAAATTATTATCGGAATTTACCCCATTTTAGCGAAACATGGTGCCAATAATTATTTAAAAAATTCATGATATTTTAAATGATGAAGATTGTCTATAACTCATCAACCTCTTACCAATCTTTTCACATTCATTAATGAATCCTGTTTCTTTCTAATATAACACCAAATAATTAACTTACCGTTAGTAATGATTACCATAAACGGGTTGTAAACATGACAAGTTGTATCACCTCATTTCCCCACGAAGACAAAAGCAAACACATAATAAATGGAAAACAAACAATTGCTACGCGGGTAATCTTGTTTTACTGTTATTGAAATACACAAGTGTTTATGTTCCATTTATTTTCATTAATTAGGCAAATAGTACGGCAAAACTATGTTAATTTTTTTTTTATAGTTTTATAGACAATCATTGCTGGGAGAGGTCACTCGTTTCTTTTGTCATTCAAAAGTAAGATTTATTTACTATAATCAAACAGCTGTAAATGTCAAAATATGTGTCAGGGAGATGTGTATTCTAAGCATTTAATACAGTGAGTCTCTTTTATTCCGAAAGTTGGTCGGGGCATTCTTGCTATGTTATTTCAAAATCACCTGATGTGTCATAGAAAGCCTTATTTATAACAAGAGGTGAAAGTGAGGTGAATTGGGTTTTAACGACGCTTTCAAGAGTATTTTTCAAGAGTATTTTACTTATGTTGCGGCTGCTAGTATTATTGCAGGGAAAAAGCCCATGGCTATGCATTACAATGAAATCTGCGAGCATCGGCTGGAACTAGCGAACCATGGGTGTTACTACGCTGAAATTCAAAATGGCGTTACAGGCTTTCTCCCTGCCTTACTACTAGCAGCCGTGATAGAAATGAAATACTCTTGATAGCGTCGTTAAAGCCTTTATCATCTCACCTCACCCCGTGCAGCACTAAACGCTAATCCTAACCTGGTATGAGTTCTAAGCAGTCTTTATGGATGCTAACGTTACATATATACATCCCCTTATCAGCATATCTTAAGAACTGTCAATGCTGTTCAACATACGAAGACAGGTTACATTTTCTGCCAAATCAGAAGTTTAAGAACACCTAAATATCCATACACTTAATAAAAAGATACTTCTCTTTACAGCCACGTAAATGTCATCTTGGTGTATCAGTTTAATTAAGATATAAAAAATCGTGAATTAAGCTCCTCAGAGAAATATAAAAATTCATAACATAGCCTACTCACCAGTACATTGAAGTCGTGTCTCACTTCAGGTTATGTTAACTGGTATATTAATATCTAATCAGATGATCTCTAAGGTAAATAAGTTCAAAATTTGTCTTCTCAATTAGGGAAAATTTCCCAAAATATTTATCGGCTAAGTTACAAGATAACCCCTGATTCTGAAGTAGCATCTTGTTGAATCCACTAAGGATAAATGCAGCTGACATAATTCAACATGAAATCCTTTTTCCTCGCGTCGATTTCACTCGGAAGTGCTTCAACTCTAGAGAGATTGTTATCCTTGAACCTTTAATAGCATTCCAGCATGTGGATGGAATCTGCGAGGAATTCAATTTGATTCCAAATAGGTATCGGCAGAACGACCCTACAGGACCATCAATCAAAATAACGAACTATGCATTCGACATGGAGCATGAATGAACGCTACAAATTCAAGCAGTCCATATCGGTTTCCTTTTCTGACTGAGAATTCCGCCGAGGTTTTTTCTCCCTGTGCAACTGACAGATGTGGAAGTCAAGGTTGCTTGGATCATTAGAGTCAACTGGCATAAATTGAATGTCTTAATTCTCAGTGATTGAATGTTTCCTTCTGACAATTAGAGTTCTTATTTTACGTTACTGAAAGAATAGTTAAGACGTAAAATATTCTTATTAATCGACAGTTGCACCAGCTAAAATGTCAATTTAAGAAACCCAAATAGTATAAATTTCGAACCTAGAAATGCCACATTTTGGCTAATGTTTGCAGTATTAGCCTTCGTAATATTTTAAATGTGTGCGTAGAAACTTTGCAGGACTCAACCAAAACTGCGGAATGCACGTCTTTTATCGTTAATTTCAACGATATCATGGTTTAATTTATGTACAGATTTTCTTAAATGATATATCATCAAAATGACTTGTATTGTTTGCACGTATGATTCGCCAAACATATATTTTCAAATTCATAAATCGGCCTTGGCAGTGTGTTAGTGATTTCACGGTACTGTTCCTCTTTATATAATATCTTACCATCTCCTTTGAAACATATGAAGCAAGCATTTAAATTATCATTAAGCAAATAACCATTTAGATTGAGAAAAGGTTACCTTTTTCGATATTTGAAAAATTCCTCTTGTTATAACAGATTCACAACTTCGTTTGACATGAAATCATGGATTTCCGTTTTCATATTTCATTTTAAAACATTTTACATTTATCATTACTTTCTGTATAATTGTTCATGATTATTTATATTAGAGTTCATTTTCAAAACATATTCTTTTCAATTTTTATTCAAATACTTAAAAATTTAAATCAAGGATTTGCGTTTTTACATCTCATTTTAAATTGTTATTGTTATCTTTTTTCATGTTTATTTATTCTGTTCATGATAATTTATATTTGAATTCAATTTTACAATATTTTACTCTATGATTTATATTTCTCCTAATCTTACAAAATGTAAATTACTTTTTATCCCATCTAGGTTCCGCAAGAAGGGAGAGCGGCTTCTTCACAGTAAATACATCGTTATCTTTGTCATCTTCCTGACAATAACTGATTGCGCTCTTGTCATCGGCGAGCTCATCCTGGATCTTTATAGTGTCAAAAGTAAGCCATTGCTCTGTTAAATATGTAAAAATAGTAACGATTTTAATCCTAATTCACGATTCATATCCGTTTATTCTTTGATAAAGAGAAGGGTTTAAAATTTAGGCAAAAGTTTCGGGTTATGGAGGAGTAAAAGCCTGTATGCAAATGTTTATTATTTTTAAAAGTATTTATCAATTTTTGGTTTGAAATAAATAATGTTCCTGAACACGAAATCTTTCTAAAATGGACTTAAATCAAAAGAATTCGATCGTCTTGGAAACTTTTTAACATGCTTTCATTTGTGAAACATAAATTATATCTATCTGCATGTATGTATCTTTGAAGTCGATGACCCTTTCTGAAAGAAGTTTGTTAAAATGATTAAGCATAATGCATTATATATCTATGTAAATCTAATGGAATGTGCAAGTAGAATACTTAACGTAATAAAAAGCTTTCCTTCTCAGATATAGAATTGTGCATACTTAGAAATATACATGTTGCATATCTAATGTCACAATCATTGACATCAGAAGCTAAACAGTCAAGTGAGTCTATGGCATGCATCAAGGGTTTGCTTCGTCAACTATAAAATGTATCATTGGCCATAGTTACCCATACACCAAAATATCAGTAATTGTGATCAAATTCTGGTATACAAGTGGTCCATTGATTCGTGCACTATCAGTGCCATTTGTGCCCTTCCCATTAAAATCCTTAATTTGGGTACACTCAATCACACACAGTTTTCCGTTATATACTCTGTCAAATGTTACAAATCTAATTACGTCTTGGCGTATCAAGGTTATAAGCACTATATCACGAATGTTAATTGGTTTCCTAGACAATCAATGGATGTTATCAAATTAATGCCCTCCTACACAAAATACCGGAAGACAAGTGGTATGCAATGAAAAAGTGCATAGTTTTAGGAAGTTTAGAACCTTTTTTTAATAATAGATATTGTTATTTTTGTTTTTGTGTACACAGAAATGATTGTCAATCAAAGAATAGCAGGTGTCATTGAAATAATTTTGACGATAATGCCATAACAAAACTTGC
Source organism: Phorcus lineatus (assembly GCA_921293015.1). NCBI lineage: Eukaryota > Metazoa > Mollusca > Gastropoda > Trochida > Trochidae > Phorcus > Phorcus lineatus. The sequence goes on along the minus strand of OV121096.1, from coordinate 21,961,809 downwards.
CCGAGGTCACCGATAAACAAGATATAGGATATTATAAGATTACTTATATTCACACGTGCACACACACACACATACATATATTCCATGTGTTAAATTGACGTTATTTGAAATATCGAAATGAAGAAATGCTACGGAATTTTTCAGGAAGTAAAGTATGTTAAAAATGCAAAATTGAAAATGTTTATTTTTAGAAGTATACAAAAACATTTCGGACGTAATAACTCTATGAAATATATGAAGTACTGATTTCAAGTTAAATGTGTTCAAAGGTTCTATATTTTGCATTCCTGTATCTTATTAGATAATAAAACCCCATTCAAGCGATTTACTCCTGATAGGGTTTGTATCGATTCTGTGTCCTTTCCCCTGCAGGCATTTTATGAAATTTACGTTTTTATTTCCTTTCAGGCAAAACCTATTGACGCAATGTTTCCAATTTCTAAAGCTTATTATGTTGTGTATTTTGTTATGATGTTATTATTTTTATGGACATTAGCAGAAACGTAAGACGTAATTAAGGTTTTTCTCTTAGATGATTTACCAACTAAATGTATTTTCAATCTTTTTATCTTTTCGAATATGGGAGGATCATTTATGATATACAAGATTTTATAAGAATTTTGGTTTTGAAGAATGAAATAAATTTAGATCAAATGGAAATAAGTTCTTAGAATGTTTGCAAATTTTCGTACAGCAACTTTCACTTATTTTAGAAATTAATGTTGACCTTTATTCCTGATTTTATGTACGAAGCCAAATGTATATAAAAAAAAATTGATATTGAAGATGTGTCATATGTAATTTATGTACTTGCAATATGTTAACTAGCGACCCTTATAAGTTAAGTATTTCTTAGATTGATAATACCCATGACATTAATACCTTCTTTTTGCTTTGTCAATTGTTCACTCTTGAGCGACGTTAACAAAGAACATTTGATGTATAACAACTTTTGGGCATACGAATAATAATATAATTTACATGTTCAGATAGAAAATGACTTCAACAAAAACGTTATTTGTTGTGATTTTCAATTGCAAAAGTATTTTTCAAAAACGTTTGCTTCATCTATTATTTGAAACTGCATATGTGTTATTAATGTAACAATAAGATTATACGAAAAGTAAGAATTTAATTTCACGTTATAGACAAACGACGTTTTGTCATTTGCCCAAATAGAACAGCTATTATCCAGAAAATGCCTCTTCTAATTGTTTTTCCATGATCTGATTGACAAATATGTCATTTCATATCAATGGAAATGCTTGACACAAACTGCCAAAAATGTTCAGATTTCTTAAAGGAGTCATTATTTGATGTGGTATGATCATAGCCAACCCTTTACTGAAAAATACTCGTGTCATGAAATGTTCTAAGAGCATTTTAGAGAGATACGTTTTTAATCAAATTTGTGATATGGTAAAAAGTGGTTGCTCCTTTCCATTTCTATACCTTGACCATCATTACCAAAACTCCACATCACCCTCATTATATTAATGATTTCTAAAATACGATACGACAACTACCTTTATTAACGCCATTATGTTTTTTCTCTTTCAGAAACACTTCGATCAAATGCTGAGAGAACAAGTACTTTCATGGAAAGCATTCGAACTAAATATCCTAAACAGTTTCCAGAGAGTTATCAAGATGTGGATTTATTTTATCATCAAATAGTGGCTGCTGATATTATGTGGCATACCGCAGCAAACGCTTCTGTTTCGGAGTATTTTACAAGTTTGATTAATGATTCCATTCATCTTGGAAGTGGTAGAGAAAAAAGGGAAACTCCCGGTGCTCATATAAAAGAGGAAGTGTATGGTAGCTTTAATATGTCCAATGATAGCACTGTGAGTGAGACCGTATCATCAGTTGGATTTAACCTCAAACATGGCGACGATCATTCCCGGGCAATTCAAATAGCCCATAAACTGCATTATGCTAGCCTCTGTGTTCTAGGCATTCTTCTTATAGAGGTAAGTCAAGCAAACCATTTTGCTGATTGCATGCCAGAAAATGTAATGATATATTTCAGTGTGGAATTAAGCTGAAATGTGCTGGAAGCATGTTTGAAGTTTGAAATACCTCAAAGCTTCAATTACCTTTGAGCCTTGCACATGCATGCCTTAGGTAATCAGCAGAAAATAATTAAGATGTTTACGTGTGGTATTTGAAGGCGTGTTGAGCAAGTTAATATTTGAGTTTAACGTCTTCATTAGTTCTTTATGCTTAAGATAACATAACATTGTACAATATCTGAAGTTTGATAAAACTTCAAAGATATCACTCCCTTCGCCATTATGAAAAAGAATCTCATGTAGTGTTTAAGATATGCACATATTTTTGTAATCATTTCTCATCTTGGAAGAGCTATTAGCTGTTATTAACATGTACAAGCTATTATGAAAACATATAGCAAACATCAGACATTTTTACTCGATATGTGAAAATAAGGAGCCATTTTAAAATGAATAGCACATCCAGAAACTACTATCGAGGTGAGATAATTATTAAGGTTGGTAACATTTGTAGAAACTGTGTTAATTAGATTTTATTCTATTACTTTCAATCCATCCTGCTATGTTCAATGAAGGTTATATCACATTAACAAGGTCAAAGTATGCCAATAATTTTTCGCTCATTTTGACCTTTGCAGTGTAGATCTCGTGACAAGACCATGGCGCGCCTTGGGTAGACATCAATTAAGAATAAGCACGCCAATCATGTCTTCACGATAACCATTTCATGCATAATGAAAAGGATTCAAGCAGACATGGAGGCTCAAACGCCAAAATGAAGCAACTCGCATTAAAAATGTATAATCTGCGATCCTGTGATTTTCAAACGCTAAATAATATTGACTTCTTATGAACTCTCTTATGAACAACATATAACCCGTGGTCATGTCCCAGACATTATCTAAAACCAGTATCGTATAATGAATAGGATAAATGAGTATTTTACGTCTTCCCATTATAGTTATGTCTAATTGATTGATCTAGACATCAAAAGCATTCATTTAAAAAAAGTAACGATTGTAGAGCATCATGTACGACTACGGCCTAAAGTTAATTAGAGGTGAGTTGGTGTTTCAAGAGTATTTCACTTATATCGCGGCTTCTAGTATTATTGCAGGGAGAAAGCCCGCAACACCATTGTGGCTATGCATTGCGGTGAAAACTGCGAGCATCGGCTGGAACTAGCGAACCATGGATGGTACTACGCTGAAATTCAGTGTAGCATTGCACCAAAACCTGACTGCGTGTAGAACAGTTCTCTACTGCAGACAAAGTTGCCGAGCCCCTGGCGTGAAGTTAATATGCTTGGTGAATAGTTGCTAAGAGCCAGAGACATCCATGGATTTTGGTTTTACACGAAGGGATATGTGGATTAACTTTTCTAGGTAAAAAATCTTGAAATCTTGTGCAGATTTAGGTTTTGTAACCCTTTTTGATCACACAGTAAAACCTAATTATGGTTATAAAACCGAAATTCTTATAAAGCTACAGTTGTTTGCACGGAACACTGGACTTTATTTTACAATACCCCTGAAGGTGATTAAGGACGAAATTACTCTAAAACTAGGGACAATAACCGACCTTCTTTGTCGAAAATCCTCTTCACGAGAACGATCGCTGTAACTCAAATCGACATTTATTTTCTAAAACAAGGAATGTCTTGTGAAGTCTCCATGGTTTTGACAACACGTTCACGTAAGTGATTGACCAGGATGTACAGATTCTTGGTTTGGGTGGTAATTCTTGAAAGGACATATTTGTAGCTCTTGTGGGTGGAATTGGTTTGCAGGAACCGACCCCAAAGACATAAAACAGCACTCCTTATTAACATTCAATGGTCAGGTAAATGCAAATTGTACATGTGATTCGAAGCTTTCGACCCGACGTACAGTGATGTTATATTTTCGCTACTAATTCTTTTTTTTAATTTTTTTTTATTTTGCTTTTTTTCCAGGTATACATACTACTAATTCTTGGCTTGCTGATAACTTCTTCTCCATGAAAATTCGAATTAAAAAAATTCTTTTTAGGTTATCAACACCACGTGCATATTCTCCCGTGAATTTTACTTTTCATGTTTCCTATAGGATGTTTTTCCTTAAACACCTTCAACTGCTTATTAAGGAAGCAAAAAGTCCAAATTTACCGTTTTCTATTGAAGCAGTTTACAATGATAAAAATCTGAAAGGAAATATGATGGTTGCATATGTTTACCGTTTTTATAAGATTGCATAATTTTTAAAATCACCTATGCGTTTCTTTTTTTGGATAGTCTATATTGCATATTGCAAAAGCAGGATTCATGAAATGTGGTACGAGCTATTTAGAGACACAACAGGCGATATCTTGACAAATAACATAGTGTTTTGATCGATATGTCGCCATGACCATCCCATTTTTATTCATTGTGAACAATTTGCAATAGAAATTGTCTACATGTAAAACATGTTCGTTATTTTATGTCAGGTATTAAACAAAGCAGTTTTCTGATGTTCTTTGCTTAAATGTATATTCCCGTGTAGTAACTGCTGTTATAACTGGATGGTATTTTCAAAATCAGCCAACGGTAGACATCATTGATCTTGAAATGGCGTCATATCGTTGTAAAATTAATTCATTGGCTCTGTTGGTTTTCACAGTGAATGAGAAATAGATTCGTCACTGCTTTAAGTATAAACCTTGCCAGGTCATGAAAATCTGTTTCTAAGTCTCTTTGATCGGGTTTTAACGGATGCGACTTAACATTTATTCGATTTTCATATATACATGCGAGGGAAGTCAATAAGTTTATAGAAGAGCATATAAAGCAGAAGCCAAAGATTATGATATTGATTTTATTTTTCAATAAATCCTTCCCGGAACTCGATACACTTTGCCCGTTTGTCTTTAAGACTGTCTATGCCTTTGCGATAATAGCCTTCTGACTGGCCCCTCAACCACGCCTCAGTAGCTGCCTTGTGTTCATCATCATCACCAAATCGTGTACCACACAAATGTGATTTCAAATTTCGAAACAGAAAGAAGTCGCTTTGGACAAGATCTGGACTGTAGGGGGGATGGTTAAGTTGTTCATTGCCACATTTTTTAAGTCCAGCCTGTGTAATACTGCTCTTGTGAATTGGAGCGTTGTCATGAAAAAGCATAACTCCAGCAGTCAACATGTCGCTCCTCTTCTTCGTGATCTCCGCACTCAATTGTTTCAACAAGTCAGCACAGTGGGCTCTTGTTATTGTAGTTTAAGGTGTTTTATAGTCGCTAAGTACCACGTCGATTAAATCTCAGAAATGGTCGCCATGACCTTTCCAGCAGAAGGGTGAGTTCTGAACTCCTTGTGTAGGACAATGCTCATGCTTCCATTGCATAGCTTCTTGCTTGGTGTCAGGATCCAAGTGATGAATCTATGTTTCATCCCCAGACGGGCATTAAAGATGTCAAGATCACCATTGTAGATGTCCAGGAGCTCACGACTGGATTCAACTCTTTGATATCGATCTTGTGCATTGAAATTCGGTGGAGACCATCTTGCAGACACCTTGGACATTTGCAAGTGCTCATGAATTAACGTGAAACACTTCCGTTAGAAATGCCAAACTCCACCTTTATTCTACGATCGGGCGTGTTGAAGCTCGTGCAAGCATACTATATGTAATGGCTTCAACCGGCCTGCCTGGCCGCGAGTCATCTTCTTATGAACAGTAGAATATTGAGAGTTTTTTCCCATATACACATTGACCATAGGTTTATGTAATTCGGTTACATTCATCCCTTTTATCTAAAAACACTTAAAAGCCGCATGATGCTCAGTTTTAAAACTTTTACATGGTTACACGAGGGTACCTGTGTTCAACAGGCTGTAAATCTCAAATAAATGACATCAACAATGATGTCTTCAGGGGCGTATCGGTACTGACTACTATCAACTTATTGGCTTCCCTTCGTAGAACATGAGTATTGTTTTTCAAGTTAAATGTGAAAGCGCTTGTGGTTACCATATTCAAATCAATATATCTTTCTTATGCTGAAGTCTGTCCTTTGATAACCTGCTGTTGACAGTGTTCTTCTCGTAACAGTCTTATTACTGTTTTTCTAGAATGCTTCACGTAAACATGTCTATAAAATTAAGTCGAAGTTTAACCAATCAAGTAAAAATTTATATATTATGTGATCACGTATATGTCACGTGTGAAATAATTACACTAAAATAACACGAATATCACGAAGAAAAGAATTGTCATTTCAATATCTAATTATTTCAGCAGATGTATTTAAAGATTCACATTTAGGTTTATTTTGAGTCTATTCGCGTTTTACGATTTATCTGTGCAATTTGAGTATTTAAACATTTAAGTATTAACATTCAAGCAGCGTGAGTTGAATTGAATCTGTGCATATGATATTTTGGCTCATATCAAGTCCAAAACATCTATTAAGACACTCGTTGACACTTTAATGGGACGTCGTTTGATCATAACACTTTATTTGGACTGTCTTAGAGTTTTTCAATCAATAACAAACCTTAAAATCTTAAAAAACATCATAGAGCGTTAACCCTATATGCTAATTTGTCATTGTCAAGACAATATGGCTACGTCGAAGTAACATAGTCTGTATCCGTACATTAAGCTGTATGTATTTATATCTCTACTCGGGCATTTCACGGTAGGATAAATGAACATTGCTGTCAAAGAATTCGAAAATAATTTTATCTCTTTGAACTGGTAATCTTCAGAGACAATATTTTAAACAGAATGTAAGAGTGTTCGGAGACTTAAACACTTTGTACAAACAGTATTTCTGTTATCATTATCGGGAACTGCGTTCTTTCTCAGGGATATATTCTAGTATCTAGTAGGTTTTACCACGAGTTGTTACAACAGTAAGAGGTTTTAGAAACCTTTGATATTAGGTTGCCTTTCAATCTTTTGAAAAACCTTGAATGAGGTGCCACAATGTAATCATATTTTGCATTACATAATTTCTAATTTTAACATGCATGGTAATAAGTCGTAAATGGAAGAGTCGGACCTCATGGAAGAGTCGGAGAATGAATCTACACATTTACGACATTTACATGCTCCATGTACATTTTTCTGACTAAACCAAGCAATTTGACCCAACCTTTTGTTCACCAAATCTAATCATCGTTTCTCGATGATTATGATCTGTCGTCAAAATACTACATTTCAATGCATTGATAATATAATATTAATTCGTCCTTTCTGTCGAAAATACACCACACATTATTTTCAGGTACATGTGTGCATTAATTGTTTGGCTAGAAAAACTACTAATTAGAAAAACATTATTTCACTGTTGTATGTCAACATCATGTTTGCAATATTTCAATTGTTCAATTTCAAATTGTCAGTCATAAATCATATTACGATGATTAACATTAATTTACAAACTATCAGTATTTTAATGGGTTTAATGGGTCAAGTTTTTAAATATCACAAAACATTCTCTCTGAGTTCAAATTCAAGTTATTTAAACTAATTTAAATTATTGTTACTTAGCAATTCAACTTGGCGTAACCACCCTGCATATTTTATGATAACATGTTTCCACATTATAACTTCAAAATAACCGATCTCGTCCGCTTATAAAATCAATTCATGTCATTTTATCAAACCATTACAAAACAAGACAAACTTTATGTGAGTTCCGTCATTTCCGTGCTCGCAACAGTGACGTTGTACCACTTCTACCAATTCTCAAAAACAATATAAAATGATGCTTTAACCTTCTGTTCTCCAAAGATAATTGAATACTTTGTATGTTTTCTTGCAAAATTTCTTTGTGCCGCTCTCAACTTTTCTACAAGCAATTTGAACTGATGGTTAAACTTTCTACCACATGTAATACTATACTTAACTTGCGAAATTCAGTTGTACCGCTTCTGTAGTTTCTACAAGACATTTGATATGATGCTTAGACTTTCTGCTTCCCTCGGATAATTCAATTGTTTGCTTTTACTCGCAAAAATTTAAGTCGTTGGACAGTACTGGCAGTTGATATAGTCCACATGTCAAAATCACTGAAGAGCAATAAAGCTAATGAAGTCTGATGGATGTCACATTAAAGCTAATCTAAAGGTGTTACTGTGTAGTCAGAGACGTTGGATGTGATCATTGATCCTCGGATGTCACATTCGGAAAGGTCTTCATTTTCTCCGTGTTCATCTGTCTTCTCAGACGTTAATCTATTTCAGAGATGTCAATCTATTTCAAGTCAAATGTCAAAGGTGATTTCCGGGTCATACATGTAGCAGTGATCACATATCATAAGTAACATGTCATGATTCTTTGATCACGCTTGTTACTATACAAATATCATAAGGCATTGATTTTAGCAATGTTGACATCACTTTGTTTAATATGTGATATCATATTGAATAAATTTTGAATTAGATGTCAAGATGAGAATAATATTCGTTAATTATCAGCTTTCGGTTGGAGAATGTTGTTTGTTTATGGAATGACCAAGAACACAAATACTCCATCCATTCGCCGTCTTTTAATACAAATTGCTTCAAATCATGTTGTCTGTATTGCTATCTTACGGTATGAATTATCCTTATTTCTCATTTGAATATTGTTTCTTTATTCATCTATTGAAAACATTATGTGAAAGACAAGTAAAACAATTATAACTCATGTGATATCAATTTTGATGAGATGATAATCATTTCCACTAGATCAGGTAATTTTTCTTAAACCATTCTATGCCATGAATTAAATCATAAACGTTATTCATTCGTCTTTCATAATTATAGATATTGTAAATGGTTGAAGAGATTCTTTTCCTTGATGTCTATCAAAGTTGAAAAAGGTACCGAAAAGGTTAACATCTTAAACATAGATATAAAGTTTATATATTTAAATGTTTAATGCGACACCACATAAAAATTACATTAAACTTTCTTGTAACAAACATTTTAAGTCAACGTACTGATAAGTCCAATAAATAATGTTACCATCAACGTCTGTATTAGAAATAAGTTGTGATGCCTCATTATCATGATTTGTATTTCTTAGTTTAACGTGCATCATTATTAGATTGACCGTGCACATGCCTTTGACGTGTTCATGCGTTCACGCGCACACGTTAAGTGCAACGGCACGATTTTCAGCAAACATTATTGTAGTGTTGGGGCAATCTGTTTAGGGTCTACTTCGTTTGAAAAATTTCACTGGTTTTGAAACAAATATTTTTTCTTAATGCAAACTTTCTTTTGGCATTCAGTGTATTATCATATTGTAGATTTAACTATTACCTGATTGTAGATTTTACAGTTACATCATAATCACGAATCGTTAACTATTGTAATTTCTTTCGTGAGATGTATTTAAGTATTATCTTGTTATGATTTCCATATCTCCAATGGTAAACTGTGTGGGTGTAGGAGACCGACGTCCTGTTATAAATATTCCAAGTGTAATGAAACGAACAGGGTCCTGAATACATTATGGACACAGAGGTGATCCAGAGATTTACATCTCACTGGCTATGCATATATTTTGCTCTACTTCCCCAGTTCTGATGGCCTAGTTTCAGGAAATTATAGATTTTGATCAATATCATTTGATGAGATGTACCTCAATGATTCTAAATGACTAGGGACTTCTGAATAATGTGACATCATTAAATAGATTAGTAGATATTATCACTTTTACTCTCCCATGAATTTATATGCTCAATCAAGGACTTAATTCCTTTCATCCTTGATTTAGCGATTGCTTTAAATGTCTGAAATGTCCATCGCGTTATTCAAATACCCAATCTAATGTCAATTTAAACTTGAAAGAGTGGAAGAAAACATCAGATAGAAATATCGCTAATGAAATTATTTGTGTTGATCTGTTATGAAGTGCAAACGCCCTCTGGCGTTTTGTTACTAACATATATGAAACGGTAATAATCTTTTAGAACATTTGAGGCCCTAGGACGTTTTTGAAAAAGGTCTATGATTTAATATCGAAATTGTGTTAAAACGAACTTTAATCAAGCGAAAAGAAAAGACATTGTTTAACAAATTTATTCCTTCTTCCTTCGAAAAAAGTTGTTTTACTGGTTGAAATTAGTTTGCGTATTGTATTGCCACTGGCGTCTTTCTACTTTTTCATATTATTGATTTTCTATCTTTATATCCATAAAGGAAATAGTCCTGAATTGAATGAAATGACTGTTTTTTAGGAGAAATTAAAGGGTAATGCTTGTTTGTACAAACATGCTGTTTGATATTCATTGAAATATCCTTAGGAGGTCACCTTAAGTAAAACAAATGACATAAAAGAGTAATATTTCCTGAAATTTTCATAAAACACCAAATAAATATTGTCTTCTTTTTTCCTTAAAAAAACTCTAGTGTTTTACGTTAGCACATCTTATGTTTTCAACTATGACGTCAACAACTTGGCTTCAATTACTATTCTTGAGACAGTAGGAGAATGCTTTTACTCCATTGATAGAGAACCAATATCTCAAGTGAAATGACCCTCCTATGACGTCATTTAAACAAACGGCTAATCTGCATTTGCGTGACTGTGTGACAATAAAATACAATCCATGACGTCAGAGTTCTTTAACTACGCTTCAAATCCCTTTAATATCGTAACACGAGATTAAGATCAATACAACATGATGTTATTTGCTTTTTGCAAATGTCAACACGATATTCATTTGATGCTTTAATGGGTTCCTTGCTTCTGTGAGGTTCATCTCAACTATGCACGTAGATAAACAAGATATGTCCGACAGGTACACGTAACCTATTATCAAAAGAGGCTCATTCCACAAAAACTCTTCAGTTTGCATCGTTTACTCTCTTACGTACACATGTTATTTCAAGGTAACGTCATGTTCTGATTCACGGTATATTTTCACTTCTCCGATATTACTTAAGTAAAGATATATTTATGTAAAACTTAAATTGGTAATTATTTATGAAAATTATTATCCAAACCCACTTAGGGCAGGTGTGATAGAGAATATCATGGTGAAACACATAGCAAAACTAGGATTTATCAATCTGGGGTCCGTTGCACAAAACAACTTAACATTAAGGTTAACCTTAGTGCCATCATTTAAAATTGCACTAAGGTTACCTTAGTGACTTAAAGTCACCTTAGTGTTTTGTGCAACAGGACCCATATATTTAACGAACATGAACACAATTCAATTGTAACTTTGACATGAATTTTATTCAACTGCGTCATGTTGTTATACATTGAAAATAATTAATTCACATGTGACAGTAATGTATTAAGCGCTGTTTTGTGCCTTGAGATGGTATTTGTGATGAGATGACGAATTAAATTTCTAAAAGTGTTACTACACCTTTGTAGTAAAAATATCCTCGACAAGCACCGGATGTTTCTTACCTCAATACTAGAAGACACTGGGCTGATATTCTTTATAAAACAGATGCAAATGTCACTATCAGTTGGTTTTATCGATCTGCTGTTTATAGTACATAAAATTCATTTTATAGCCACTGCTTGTTATGAAGTCTTCCCACTAAAGCAATTTGTGTATCTAAATTTGTTTTCGTCGTCTTTCCGACATATGGACATGCCATTACAAGGAAATTGATATCAGTAACAATTATGTTAGGTTTACAGCTAAAGTGGCAGTGGGTTATAAAACGAACAGTCAGCGAGTATTTCAATATAGAGAAGGCGAATTACTACAGTGTCTACTTATTAAGTTCACCAGTGTTATCTACAGACAGAAAACCCTTCTAGACCATGTATTATATACAGTTTACAATGCACATGCCATTCTTTAAATCATTGTAAAATGATAGTATTGAAATCAGTAATAGTAAAATGACTTTTTTCTTAATGTCCTTATCAGCATGCATGTGCCATGTGCCATGTGCTATGTAAACATAGCCTATGATATAAACTTTTCATCAACCAGACTTTAACTACCCTCATAAATCCAAGAAACAAACATTTAAAAAAGCGTTGCAAATGTTTTAGATATTTCGCTGACTTCATTTTCATCTTAATCTTTTGTATGTAAACAAGGTGATGTTTATAGTGATATTGATAGTTCTTGACGTTGTTGTTGCCTTTATTAGTTGCTGTGTCCACTTAATTTGATAATTTACATTCATTTAATAAATTGTCTATTAAGGAGATAAACCGCTACCGTTTTTTATTTTTGGGTTGTATGTAAAGGAAAGGATTTAAATGTTTATCTAAAGTTAAAAATGCACAATATACAACCCCAAAATTAAAAAACAGAATGGATTTATCTCAATTCTAACATGACTATTGAGAACAATGAGGAACTAATTTTCCCTGCGTAACAGCAATGTGATTAGGTCGAGCAGGTACACGTGGGTTCCACTTGCTCTCGAATTTACGGTACACTTCTATTTTCAAACAACACACTTCATTAAAAAATATCAAAGTGTGCACAAAAAGGATACTATATTTAACTCCTCCTTACTGAGGATAATATAAACAGAAGATTTATATTCCATATCGTCGGATATCGTCAGATACAAAAATATATAGAATTTATCGATTTCACGTAGGTCGACCTATCACCCCTACAAGACCGAAAAGGACTTACCCTATCAAGGGAGGTTCCCTAAAGTTAAATTACAAATGAACTGTATGAAACTTGGAGAAAGCCGGACAAGAAAGCTTTGTTTGTGTTAAAGAGCCACTCCGTGAGTTGTTGGAGTCATATATACCAAACTTAATCAATGGTGTCATTTGATTGTGAAGTATCGACTGTTACCAAAAGGACACATTTTAAAGCTTGTTGGTTTTCTATAGTGACAATATAAAGGTAGAACGTCGCAATTATGATCGAAAACAGGACAGTGGCGCGCGTCAAATAGTCAAACGTAATTTTGGAGACTTATCTAAAACAACCAGGAGGACAGTTAGGAGTTGATTGTGTTTTTCAAGTTATATAACTAGTATCCAAGTATATTGGACGTGATATCTACACCTCTGCATTTATAAGGCTGTTTTTAGATTTTCATTGAAAACCAGTATTTGTGATACATATGTCTATTGGACATGAAAAGTTGAGATGTTTTGATTTTAAATCACCACATATGACATTTAACTTCGTATCAAAGGTAAATATCATGTTATGAAAATCACGGTGTCGCTCTTTAAGTTGAGGAGAAATGCCAAGAAGTGCCAAGAAATGTGGTCACTCGTGAATTAGAGGTGGGGAAAGTCGAAGCAATTTGCAAAATTGAAGAATAACGTCGCTTCTCTTCATTCGACGAATTACTATTAGGGTAGGAGCGTGCTTGGTTTGAAATTAAATTTAGCGATAAACAATGAATTTTATTCAACCCACAAATAAAACCGAGAATGGATTTATCTCCTAAATTTCATTAAAAATAATTGGTTTACAGAATATTGGTAAAATTTTCGATACTGAAATCCAAAAATCTTTTGGGTGCAAGTCTATGTAAACAGTAACTTCAACGAGTGCAGTTTGTATACGTGCGCGGAGAAATGTGAATCTGTTGTAAACATTTAGAGGTATTTTTCGTGAAATAATTACTCCAAAATAGATACGGAAAAACAGTCAGAGAGCAGTATTGTCATTCTAGTTATCTTGTCATGTTAGAATTTTTGCATATTACACACCACGGGTCTTCCAACATTCTCATTTAAATATAATGTCATGATGCTAGAACAAATATTCTTAAGACAAACATTCAAAATTCATGAAATTCCATTCCTACATAGAATGGCGTTTTTTTCGTATCGGCAAGAGGCATAAGAATTTATCAACAATAAAGAAATTATATTTTTACTAAATGTTTTATCGACCACGGGAAAAAGCATTCGTTTATGCTTCGAAAACTAATTAACGCCGTCTTTATTTATTCAAATGATGAAAGAGATTGAATTTGACTTTTTCAAATTAATTGTCAGTTCAAAGTTCTATGATTTATTCATAAGATTTATGTTTAAAAATTGTTATTTCCTTCTATGATTATATGTTATGTTTTTATTAGATAAATGTCTCTCATGCTGTTCTATTCTCCATTCCAGGTTTCGTTAAAAATTCTTTGCGCAGGGTCTCATTTTCTAAAACGAAAAATAGAGGTAAGTAGCCAAAATTAATGTCAGTATTACCAATAGTAATAACATTTGTCAGATATAAAAACAATTACACCTGTATGCATATTGTCTTTAATTTTTCTGACATTTCGGAAAAAACCCAAGTTTTTATTTGTGCAAAAATCAATATTAATGGAAAGCAAATTTTTTTAATTGGTTTAAATATTTTCCCTGCATTGCCAAGCCTCTTCTATATAACTTGGTAAAGAATATAATATCTATAACAAAATTGGCAATAAAAAGGATTGAAATTTAAAAAAAGAAAGTTTATCCCCCCAAAAATCGGATAAATACTGACAGATATACAAAAAGGTTTATGATGTTTGTTTGATGTCTAGCGCTTTTCCCCTTTCATTCCAGAAAGCATAAAGTTTTATCTTGTTTTACGATTGATGCTGCAGATTGAGAATGCATAATATACTTTGATAACCAAAGGGTTCTTTGAATTGAAAAACTCCATTTACTGTATTGCATTTACGAACAAGCACAGGATATGTAATCTCATTTGTAGATAAGGTATGCAAAGCCATTTCTATTCAGAATATTTACGGGTTACGTGATATGTAGAGTTTTATGTAAACGTAATCACATGGCAAACATTAAACCATAATAGTAGGCTTGAGATATCAAGCTGGCTAGATATAACCATAATTTTGGGTCTTCTGAATATTAGTTTTACCCTGTTCCAGTGTCATGTTTAAACTAAATGTTTGCAAATCTACTTACAGGTTTTTGATGCACTTATAATTCTGGCGTCCTTCATAGTTGATCTTGTTTTCCTGAAAGGGATTGCTGCCTTTGCGATTGATGACTCTATATTCATCCTTGCTTTTCTCCTCCCTTGGAGAGTAATACGTGTCGTAAATAGTAAGTGTTTCGTCTCTAAAATAGAGTCTTGTCTTTGTTCAAGTGAGCCTAGAATTGATAATAAAGAGCCATACACTGAATGTATTGCAACTAGATTCCTAATTGAAGGTTTTGGTAAATTCCCGTAGGAAGAGGTCCCAAAATTATGAAAATAAATTCGTTTTTTACCTCAAATTAATGTGTATACATGGCATACAAACTTCATTAGTTGTAATTGCTGTTACATTGAACAAAATATAGCGCAAATACGGAACTCGATCCAACGCCATGATCAAAGGTGACCTTGAACAATCAATTCTGTTACTTGAGATGAGATCCAAGCCAAATTGCAGTGTAGTAAATGTCATCTTTTAGACTACGCTAGCGCTGTTCTATTATCTAATAAAGTATGGATTCAAACATTCGTCCTTTATAGCAAATAATTCTCAAGGCAATAAGATCCCCAAATGACAGCAACTTTAAATGTCGTCTATGATTAACAAAATAGACCTCTCTCGTCTGAAATGTGGAATAAGAACCATCTTAACATGCTTTTAGAACAGGGCCCCTCGTTCCCAAAGCGGATAATTCACAACGTAATGGAAACCCAGAAATGTCACTGAGGATATAACCAGCAATCGATATTCACAGGTCTGCTGGTGGCTGTGATTGACCACGAGCATGTCAAACTTCGGCTCCTCTACAGCCGGAAGAAAAAACTCGACAAAACTGTAGAGAATCTCAGGAATGAAGTAGACGAACTCAAGGTAAATTAGCTTAGAACTCAAGGTAAATTAACTTAGAACTCAAGGTATATTAGCTTAAAAGTCCAGATATTAACTTATGGCTCAATATCTCATAATGGCGTTGCTACTTCTACGTCAATTGGAGAAGCCATCTAGGGGAAAAAAGGTTTTTACATATAAGAAGGACTCCTTTTTGCTCTAAACGAAGACCTTTGTAATGATTTGTACAAGAGAGGTCCGCGGGGATTTTGACTTCTCAAAGTTACTTATGTAGAGCTTTCAGCTCACGTCATCATAATCAGCAATCTTTTTTCCAAAAGAAGAAATTCTTAGAAAGTTCTTAAATGGAACAACTTTTAAATGTTTACGTAAACCATGTTCTAAAACTTTTAATGCCAATGCACCAGGTTATATCTACTGTAAATTAAATAGTGGTCTTCGTTTTTCCAGAAATATCATTATTGTGAAGTCAGGTGAAATTAACTTATATATATAACTCCAATAATCCTTTTCAGGATATTTTTATTTACGTCATTCGAAGATGTTAGGAAGAAATTTCCTCTTCAGAATAACTAAATTTCTAAGTTTCTAAGCAACGAACTATATTTTGCTGAAGTTTAAAAATAATTTATGATTTCTATTAAGTTATAATCTGTAACGGAGGCTTTTGGAGTTACTTAAGGGGAAATACTAACCTTTCAAGTCTTTTATTCAGGAAGTCCTCCATGGCAGACACTACCGGTAGGAGGTTTAGTAGAAATAGTAAGGGTAATCATACGAATTAGTTTTATTTGAATGTCCTGGAAACTTCTACAACCAGCTGTGAAGGTTTGACATTGATTAAGGTTATATACACTAATTACCCGACATTACAAAATTAAGGCTTTTTCTATGAAAAAAATATTATATGAAATACATTTCCTTGCTTCTTTACAACGACGGCATAGTATGTGTTTATACTGCTAAACGAAGGATTGTTTCTAGTACAGAGAGGGCTGAAGATAATGACCATTATTGAAAAGTGATAATTGTGTTTCATAAATGTATAATTTTCACAAACTTACCAAATAAATGCATCTTTCTTTAAAAGGGAAAAATAGTTTATCAGATTTGACACCATATCAGCCTGGTGTTTAACTATTGTGATTGGTCAGAAATCTAAATCACAATGGGGTATAAGTTGATATGGCTTGTGGTTAGAACATACTTTATAGAACTAGGCTTATGTGCCCTAAACGTTCATAAATACAGAACAGTAAATAACCCTCGAAGTTTCATTTTCAGTCATCGCTTACACGATAGACTTGACATATGATATATCATGTTCATTTGAAAAAAGTCCGTTGGATGTTTAGCTATCTATGCTATCTCTTGATATATGACTTAACTTAACGATATTGTTGCAGTATTTTCAAGTATATAATAATTTAGGTATTTAGATTTTGGTTTCGGTTTTCTTGTTCGTCTCTTTTGCTTTTCATACACATGTTTCAAGTATGTTCTCTATCTTCAGGGTCTACTTCAAGACGTCAGGTCTTTTTGTGTGAAAGAGGGATTAGAAGAATGGAAACTTGACAATCTTTTAGGTAACTATCAATACCTTACTAATCAGCAAACATAATATGAAGGGACTTTATTGATCTATCAAATGATCAAAAATCATGTTGTTTAAAAATATATAGGCAAAATGGATCGATTTTTATAAGTCAACCAAATCTTACAGAAAAAGGGATCAGTTTTAGATTCTCAGGCATTTGCATATTTAAGTCAGTAGAATTGGTCACTTAAAAACTACCATACGATCGACAATGCAGAAAGGGACAAACTCCTAAATGTCATGTTCATGAAAAAACCTACATTTTCCAATGACAAATCTCTTTATACAAGAAATATCCTCGGTTTCACTAAATTTGTCGCAGTTTTATATTGTCCTTAAACATGCATATCCGCTTTGTTCCGTCACTTCCTCACTCTTTTGCACGGCATTCCTGATAAATTTGCCACACTTCCTTACATTCCGTATATGTTTTGTTGGTTTATTCCGAGCAGCTGTATCATGCGTCGACTACCAGTTTCAATGGACGGCAAGTAGGCTTATGAAGTGAGTGGTGCTAGAATCCCATGACGTCATTATTACCTATAACGTCTTCGATGACATCACACTCGCACTCTCACTTCTGTGATAAATGTACAAGCATAGTTGTATCTAATTTCGTCCATGGCACAATCATAGTGTTCTTTGCAAATCTATTTGAATTGTAGATTTTATTTCATGTTTCCCATATCATACATATAGAAATCATCTGAAGTTAATCTCATTTTGTTCACGCTAACCTTTTCAAATTTGTCTTTGTTTTAAGTTACATGGACGCATGGACGACCACGATGGCTTTAGGATATATTAAGATTTAAGACTTTTTCTTTTTTAATTTTTAAAATTTCCCATTTTTTCAGTGACTCAGATACATGACAATGTCTGCATGCGATCAGTATACCTAATACATCAATCTTTAAATAGGAAATGACATGTCGACCAGAATTTATAAAAAACGTCGATTTTCGAACTTTTAATAGCAGAATATTTTTTCAATTGATAGTGGATTTAAGACTTGATCAATAAAGCAGTGCATACTTTATTCGATTAGATCGTTATTTATTTATGATAAGAGTATATTTTGATAAGTACTCACCAGAATACAAAGAATAACAAGAATCTCAAATACAAATGAGAAAGGTAAGTTTTGTAGATTAATAGACGCTTCTAGGAACATTTCGAATAGAATAGTTTGTTTTTCCTAATCAGTTTCTATTTTAATTGTCATTAAAATGCATGTTTAATATACTGAACTGATCAGCGATATTAACGTGTTGTATGACCATGTATATAAGTATTCTGTATACATGTATCACAAATATACTGTCACTAAAATATGTATCTGAACAACGTGACCAATACAAATTATCCCCGATATAGTTTTAGAATTTGAGAATATGACATCATGGGTGACATCAATGTGACTATCCCGCCTATAGCCTTTTTCTTCAATAAATCAGTTTCTGAAGTATAAAAATATGTTAATAAAATATAAAGTTAATCGATTAAGTCATTAACAGTTGACATACAAATTTTCCGGGTTTGTGAGCACGAGATAAGTTTTCAATGTATATAATATCATTCAAATATTTGCTCCCTTCTAGTGAAACTGTTGGATAATGGATCGGTTACGAATGTACCCCTTTATTTACAAACTAATAAATAAGATTAATTCATTTAAAAGAAACCACAAGTGCTGGAAACTGACTTTTTGATGTAGTCCATAAATGAAACATAAAAACATATACAGTTGTCAAAATAAAAAGTATACCAAAATCTTAGTTATATGATTGTTATGAGAAACAATTTTTGAAATATATTCTTTCTCGAAGACAAACATGTTATACCAAAGCCTTTAAGATCTAAAGTTTGGACAACTCTTTCACTCACGTTTGAAATACACTTATACGTCTTATATTTTACAGGAAAATTCGCACCAAGACGACGAAAGGACTCCAAGTTCTATACCCTGGTGAAACTAGTGATGAGCACAGCTTCGGTAGCTGATGACAAAGACTCAGTTAGTTCTTCTTCTATGGAGATGGAGATCAATGAGTTTGCGCGGAGGAATACAGTCCTGAACGATGAGGGTAGCACTTGTACCAGCAACGAGAACACAGTCAGCAGCATAAACTTTCTCACGGTACCAAGGTTCGATGACAACCGGTCCATTTCTGACAACGAAAGTGACCGAGATGACACCTCAAGAAGGAGTTCTTACAATGATTTAAACTCTGCTTTTAAGAAAAAACGGAAAAAATCTCCAAATCGTGTTAACTTTAAGATACCTTAGCGTATACACAGCTTGGCCTACCTCAACAAAGCAGTGAGGTAAATCATAAATACTGAGGTAAACATTGTGTAATGTCAAGGAATAAGCTTATGTGCTCAAGGCCCATGTACACAAAGCTTCTGTTAGACTCACGATATCCTGGCTTACGTCCTTCCTTGGTTTCGTGAGCAGAACGTCCTGGCGCCAGGTAAACGAAGATGTCGTAAGAAAAGTCGATACTGCCATATGTGGACAATGGTTCTAGACTAGATTCAAACTAAGAGAACTTCGTAAGTCTGGAGCATAGAAATTTGTAATGCTTCACATATCTTTATGATGAACTATTTTGATACAAAATAGATGATGCTTATAGGGTAGCTGATAAACGATATTTTGAAGATGTGTATGAATCAGGATCATTCCTTTCTTATCATGTGCGTTCTAGCACTTTATCATTTTGGCTTACCTCAATCCGTTTTTGTTCAAGAGAAAGATGTAAGCATACGTGTACTATTGATATTTTTTCTTCTACGAATCGAATATTCAAAACCCTGAACATTTCAAATACAACTCTTAGGTCCATAAACGCATCGTTAATTTGTCAATACAACGTGTTAATGTTTTGCGATCTAATTTTGTCTTAAAGTCGTTTTTTGTGATCATTTTATTGACGTGCAAGGTCAAATGTAAAAAAAACATAAAGGGAATGTAAACATTTAATTTCAATGTTCTATCATCTGTTATTGTGTTATTGTGATATTGTTTCTTTGTTCATGATATAATTGAATCTGTCACTGAGGTGATGAGATGAATAGTTTCAACATCTTTCTAAGAGAAGTAAACCCAGATGAGGTTAGCATTAAACAGTTGATGTGATGACGTATTGGAAATTATGGTATCCCTGGAGTACATAGTTAGTATTACGTTATCAAGATTCTGATTGGTTGTAGTCAGTTGCGCCAAATATGTGACAGTCTGTGATTGGCTAAAGTGCCTTGCTAGAATATATCTTTTACTTTAATGTTAAGATTTGAAACATCGGTTTGTTCACAAAGAATCGACAAGATTACTCATATTGAAAAACATAATATTATGGAAGGGTTTTATGGAATTAAATATGTTTTCATATTATGATAAGGTTAGGAGTAAGATTAAACATTAATATCACATTAACTAGCATATGTCTTAAGCACCTAAGAATAAGCTACTTAATGTTTCAAAATTACAAAGTAAACGATGTTTTGAAAATGGAGATTCATCATAATAGCTCGTATTGCGTTGTTGTGAACTTGGTACGATTTCATAATTTAGATTTTTATGCATTGTTATATGATCATTACCGATGAGTTTTAGGTTCATAGAATTGTTTATTATTTACCTTATAATATATTTGTTGTTACAGTTGTTTGACACGAAATGCATCAGAAGTTCATATCATGTATATAGCAAGATGACAAATCGTTCATATGAAGTTATAACCATCATATTTTAGATATGTATATTGAAAGTCATATCAAATCGTGAAACATGTGCGGGTAATACAAACGGCATCGAGATGCTTACTAAATATTATGCCAGTTGATTTGAATTATTTTAACATTTCTAGTTGACAACCTATATGTATATTGAAATAGCCAACTCCCATGTCCTTTTACGTATGCATTGCAGTCGTTTGTCTATTTATATCTCTTAACTAAAAACGTTACTTCGAACAACTGCATCATAAGTATTTTTAATGTCGGTAACATTTGCGTTTATCACCATTTTCCTCGAAGCTTAATCATCAGATAACACATATTCATGAGATGTTTAATGATTCTAAAGATTGATATTCTTAAAGTTATGGGAAGTCAGGGCGAGCCTCGAAATTACTGCTAACAAAACGAGGCTCATATTTGTCTGTGATTTGAATGTTTATGTTTGTGTTTAGTTGCAAGTGTAGATTTATTAAATTTTACACACGTTATTGATACCCACGCGTTGAACCAAATGTACAAGAGTTTCTGTGTAGTTATGAATGCAGATGAGTCGTTATTTTAAAAATGTGATGAAACAGATGTATTATATCAGCTTACCCTTATCACTTCGTTAAAGAACATTATAAAAATGTTGCGTTGTAGAAATGTTGAACTAAAATATTTTATTTAAAACAAATGTATTTACTGATGTAATTTTAATGTTCATAAAACAAAATATTGTGATCCTTGCAATCTAGCAGTGATTTTGGACTTGATCCTGATATTAACATTTTAAGTAAAAGGCTAGCAAAAGTCAAGGTTTTAAAAGTTAATCATTTTAATATGAGCTCAAATGATTTGTTAAACGTTTGTTACATAATTTTCATAAATAGTTTCCAAGTAGCTGTGATCATATAAAGAACTGTTCCAGAACTGGTACCAACTTGGTATCATTGTGAATTTGTTTGTTTGTTTTGTTCACTTTGCAGAGAATAACATGTTAGAAACGTTGAATGTGTTAATTTTACATGTTTTATTACATCACAGTTGAAATCTGTCGTTGCAATAAAATGAAACTATTAACTCAGTGTTTGTATTTAATAGATATATTTACAGAGAGCATCCCAACAATCTACCAAAACTTATGACCCACTCCCATTAACCCTTTTGACAATTGATGAAACTATGTCAACGTCAGAAAATAGACAGAAAGGGACCAGTTCTAGCTCTCACCAAATCATCCTGGACTGGCTGGTCTGTTGCCCTGGACATTACATCCTCAAGGACTTTATACCAGCACATTCGATGGTTGACTCTTATTCTGAAACAATGAAAAGGCAAACAAGAAAGCAGCTTGCTTTTATTATTTTTATTTATTTTTTTTATGTCGGGTATATTAACCTGCTCGGTGAAAATATAGTTTACAATTCCCTTGCATGCAGAATTTTTAAGCGATTGACCAAAGTAAAAAATGAAAACAAGTACTTTGAATTCCGTTGTACACGTCCTAACAATGTCACGTATATAAACACAAAATCAATCTTCCTGGACGAAATAAATAGGGACATTTTGAAATTTTGGAGTTATTAAAGGCACTAGTGCACACGTTTTCGCGTATAGAGTGTCAAGTGTAGGGCATTTCACCCATGCATGTCTATGCTTTTATTGATGCTGTACAATACTTTATATTCTTTCTATTTTACCTGCAATCAATATCGAAAAACTTAAGGCAGCCGAAATCACGAAGAGATGTAAAAAGAAAGAGCCTAGCCAATCGGCATCCGGTCCGCAATATTGGTTTGAGGGAAATAACATGACAAAAGGCGCTATGCTTTTACTAATTTTACAACAATATTAAAATAAACTATATGTATAGTTAGAACATCCACACGTTTACAAATAATTTAATGATTTTTATAAGACTAATCTTCAATTCCTTGTAATGCAGTAGCAAGGCGTCTCACACTCGTAGCAATAATTAATGGCTTCGCTTCTCATTCTTGTTTCATCTCACTTAGTGTGCACTTTCATGTATCTAGCTTTCAAATCTAAATCAACCAAAATGTCACCCTCAATAACATCTTTCAACTGGATTAAAATATAATCATGTACTAATAACATCTTTCAACTGGATTAAAATATAATCATGTACTAATAACATCTTTCAACTGGATTATAATATAATCATGTACTAATAACATCTTTCAACTGGATTATAATATAATCATGTACTAATAACATCTTTCAACTGGATTATAATATAATCATGTACTAATAACATCTTTCAACTGGATTATAATATAATCATGTACTAATAACATCTTTCAACTGGATTATAATATAATCATGTACTAATAACATCTTTCAACTGGATTATAATATAATCATGTACTAATAACATCTTTCAACTGGATTATAATATAATCATGTACTAATAACATCTTTCAACTGGATTAAAATATAATCATGTACTAATAACATCTTTCAACTGGATTATAATATAATCATGTACTAATAACATACTTTAACAGTTATGTCCCCAGAATATCTATTGCGTTTCCACAAAAAATATCTCAATTTGGAGTGTCCTTTTAAATGCAGGTTATGCACAATTTAGAAATATTGATTGTTGAAATAGTTGAACTAGTAAAATGTTCAGCTTCTGAATAACCCATAAACTCTGAACTGTGGGCAATACAGGAACTAGTCATTATGAAGATAAATCTGTTACTTTACCGCTCCCTATGCACAGTAAACCGATTGCTGTCGTGACAATCTTAGCGAAGGGCGTTTTGCCTTTCCATGCCGCATGCAAAATCTTGATATTGCCAATATCATAGTTCATGCGTATTTAATGCAACGATGCAGTAAATGCTTCCAGGCTTCTTAGAGAAACCATCCAGCCTAAGTACGTGCATATTTGCCAAACAACATGGTTGTATACCTGAATGTGGGTCGTTTGTAATGTCGACAGATATAGGCATTATCTGTGCATTATTTTCATTTACAACATAAAGGTATACACTAGTACTTATCATGATGATTTACATCTGTCAAATGACACACTCTATCAATCGTAAAAATCTAATATCTCTCAGTTATTTGGCAAGCAATAACCTTTGTTGGACTTAAACTTGTTTGCAAGGACTGGAATCGGTTTCAGGCAGCCTAAGATTTGATAATTTTTTCAAAATAAATATAATGTACACGTCGTTGTTGAAACAAACATATTCATTCAAAATATGTCTTAAGTTCATATACTTTTGGGTTCCGACCTCAAACATTGCTCTTTAAATTAAATATAGGCAAATGTGTATAACGTTGTCAACAATGTTAGAATATGAAGGGCAAAACGGACTTATTTCAATTACATTCAGTTCTTTAGAACTTTTTGATATCGAGTCATGGATCAGCCTCACACCATCGAATGCCAAGGTTTGTAAGGTTGGTTATGCTATTTTAGCATAGTAAATAATTTCATATGGAAACATTTACACAAAGCCCGAGTCCCAGTGTATTGTCGCTTATTACAGAATAATGCAATACGATGGCAAGTCCCGCCCCTAAGCGTAAACGATTCGAAATTACTGCCTCACAAAAAAGAGAAATTTGTAGATTTAAGCAGGAAAATGTAAAGGCCAGTTTTGATTTCATAAGCAAACATTTTGGACAGGAATTTGGACATTCTATCGGCAAGAGCACAATTTCGGACATTTGGCGTAGTGAAGATAAATGATTAGAGTTAGTGAGTGTCCAGAAATGCTTTTGTGCAATGATTGTATATTACTATATGTATCCCAGTTGTTATGTGTATATGAAATAAAACTCATTCGATATTCGTAATACGTTGTCGTCTGTCTGTAAATTTGGTTCGTTTCAGTAGTCCGAACGTTTCACTATCCGAACGTTTTTGATGAAAAACGGCAGTGTTCGGATTATCGAGGTCTGACTGTAATGTTATAAGCGAGTTAACAGTTTTTTTCATTTACAACACATCCCTATACTATATCAGTGAGACGCATAGGTAGTACAATGTGTACAAGTTATCATGTAGACAAAAACTTTTAAAGCAATGAAGTAAAATTGGGTAAACCAACAAAAGGCATCGCACAGTCACTATGAACTTCAAGAATGGTGACAGTGATTTTAGGTGAAGTTCCAAAATTATTTCCAGTGACTGCACAATACTGTACACACAATGAAAGGTCACACAAGTAGTCATTGGCCAGCGTATTACTGTGATTAACTGTCAGTCGATATCATCACTGGAAAGGTCAGGTTCACTCAAGGAACATTAAGGTAATGAACCTAAGGAAATCAGCCTTCATGAAAACTGAGGACTGCAGTCGGTGATCAAGCCGATGTCATTCCACTTGTGTGATCATCGTTGAAAAGATTGAGAGCGCAGAGGTTGCTGGGTCATGTATGCTTTCTGTACTTTTCTATTTGGATAAAGATGACCCCGTATTCGTAGCAAGTGGAACATTTTGGAATCAATTAAAACGGGCAGTAGCACTTGTTTTAGATAAATAAAGTGATCTTACGAAAACAAAAATAAATATTTCAAAATGAAAGACACTGTTTTTAATGAAAAGAAGCAGTTATTACACAGTTAAGCAATGAAAGTCCATTTTCCCAGGTAAAATGATTAAAAAGTATTCACTTGGTACTTAATTATTCCTCTACTACCATGGATGATCGGATTGAGTAATGAGATGTTTGACCGTAGAGAAGATAATACATTAGGCATAAAGTAATGTTATTTGGGGAATATTTGAGTAAATAAATATTTTCTTAAACGTTCTACTGTCCCTTTAAACTGGGGATGGTATTGCACATGCTCTTTGAAAGATACCGAGTTTTTGATACTTTTGTTAACTTTATTTGAAAATATCATAAAATACGTGACGAGTACACTGTAAGAATATATATCTAATGTGATTCATTGATACAAATTCAAATCTCAAAATAAGATAAAAAAATCTTTTTATTCAATCCTTTTAGAAAGTATGAGAAAAGGAGTAAATTGATGTCACCAGTGGAACAGAGAGGTTGGAAAACTTAAAAAATCCCCGATCTTGTCCGTAGTTTGGCTGTTGGGAATCAGTAGAAAAAATTTCTGTCAATTGTACAATACCAAACACGATTCAGGTCACAATATTATCGACCACCGTGTCCAATAGAACAAAAAGAAGTTACTTTTGGCGAACGTTATACTTAAGGATTCCATTGGTTCAAATGTAAATCGATATCGAAAGAAGGACCTTTGCTCTGAAGTCACACAGGAAGTTAAAAACAATATTAAGAATCAACAATATAAACAAAGACAAGGCAAAGGAGCATGCGTTTTTGCAATGAGGAA
This sequence comes from Phorcus lineatus, assembly GCA_921293015.1. NCBI lineage: Eukaryota > Metazoa > Mollusca > Gastropoda > Trochida > Trochidae > Phorcus > Phorcus lineatus. Next base: position 21,935,401 of record OV121096.1, on the reverse strand, counting down.
CCTATTGAAAGAGTGTATCTATGAACAACCTGTCAAAAGACTTTATGTTCCATGCGACCTATTGGACGACTTAATTTGCAAAAAAACCTTTTTGAAAGTCTTTGTGTAGAAAGCAACCTATTGAAAGACTTAATGTATAAATCAACTTATTGAAAGACTATGGCGCGACTTCTACCATGTATTATAATACAGATATTAACTTATACAAGAAAGTAAGGCATGTCAAGTGTAAACTTGGCCGTTTATTTAATATCAAATATGAACATTAACCCTTTCATTGTTTCTTGTCCTTTCGGATGCGAATCCATTAGGTTTCATTACTTTGAAGTTATGATTTGTATACCAGCCACAAAGATAAAATCATGATACACGTTTTAAGGTGAATTATTACTGTATACAGAATGGACTAGATATGTAATGATAAGTTAAAAATCGAAAGTGGGTAAAAGAGGGTGTGACTATGTTTATAACATAAATGAAGCCACATTGATTTGTGCGTTTAGGTACACCAACCCACAAAACAATTTACGTATGAACCCTGCGCCGTGATTTAGGCATTCAAGACATTCCAGCGTTTATGGACATGGTAGTCGATAGTAGTAGTTCCATCACAACATAGTGTGAAGTTGGAGTGATATTACGAATATAATAAGTGAGTTGGGTCAGACATAAATTCTACAACTTGAGAAATGATTTGCTGCTCATGTGTTGATGTTAAAAATTCAAATTAGTCCCCAGGGATCTTACATTTTTTTGGAATTTATAATTTTGTATTTTTTTTGAATTTCAGGTGAACTTTATATTTCAGGTGAACATGTTGATATTCTTCGAATATATTCTACCAAAAGGGATGGCGTATGGGATAACAGTTGAAGATCTAAGAGTTAATAATAAGATGAAGACGTTGCTAGAATGTGATAGAGTGCCAATTCAACTTATAATCAATAAAGGTTCCTTAATATTTATACACTGACACAGTCTCATTGCGTTCACAGTTGATTACCACGATCTTCTGCCATAAAATCGAAATTGAAGCAACATCATGGAGACATACGTCATCAAGACTAGCTTCAAAAGGTTTTCCTAAATTAAATGGGCATTATTCATGGTAATTAAGAAACTCATGATTTTTCAACACGATAAACACATATATACAAAATAACACTTGCCATATGTATCGACAAATATAACCATTTTTCTTTCTAGTCTTACGTGATAACGTGACAGTAACATTGCTATCATCAGCAAGATAGCCAGTGTAGTCAAACCATTAAGTGACAACACCCACGGCCTTTCATTGTAATGGATCTAATAACCTTTGATGAATGCTAATGTGATCGGTATTTGTGGGCTCACATATCATGTTGAGAACACGTCACCTGTTGGGAAGTCATTAAGAACTAGGATATCCAATGCCGCGTAGTGTTCAACTTTGTCACATCTGTCCGTGTTTCTGTGTTACTTACTCACATCTCCCGCAGAGGACATTAAAAAGACACGTTAACGTCTTTGTAATTACTGGTTTTAATTTAAAAAAGACACTGTTGATTTCGTAGTATTGTATATTACTTTCATACGTCTAAAACACATATAATGAAATATAATAAAATTAAAAGTACATTCTTCATAAATAATACCTCTTAACAGTATCCAAGGCCAACGCCCCATATCGCTTTTAATACATACGTCAAAGCATTACTTGCTTGATAGGGTTTAATATTTATCCTGAAACGTCGCACCCCTCTTGCAAAATAGATGTTGTTACTCCATAGAATGTATTATTTCATATTTGCATCCTATTAAGAAACATGTCTCACTCAAGCAATGAAGAGATATTGTTCTATTTTGTCAGAATTAAATTCATGTCGTTTAGGTGAAAGACAAGGACAGCCATCAGTTGAACTGTCATATAAAGGTATCAAGATGAACTAAGAATTCTTCAGATGTCAGGTAACGACAGCAATATTTAATGGGAATTGAGAAGTAATATCCTTATTACATATACATCTAGGGTTTGAACAAGCTCAGGAGTTCAAGGTAACATGAGTTTAAACTATCTAAAATATAAATGTAATTAAATCCGCTTCATTTTACCTTTTTATTGTACAAATTATTATATGTTTATGTATGATAATTACAACCATTAGTGACAAACTTTGATAGAGAACTTTATCACCTAGGAGATGATACGATTCATTTTATTGTAATTTAGGGAACATAATAAACATACTCCCCACTACCTGTTAATATTGTCATTAACATTCACATGACTCTTACTCTCATCTACTAGAGGCAGGAACCAAAAAATGATATTGATTAATTCTGTTTAATACTTCACTGTGGCAACCAGATGAGGTCTGGTAGAGGTTAGTGAGTGACAATCATATGTTATATGTTTTTAAAGGAAAGTTTAGAATTTCTTTATAGAGAGATTGAGAGAGAGAGAGAGAGAGAGAGAGAGAGAGAGAGAGAGAGAGAGAGAGAGAGAGAGAGAGAGAGAGAGAGAGAGAGAGAGAGAGAGAGAGAGAGAGAGAGAGAGAGAGAGAGAGAGAGAATGCTTACAATTTTGATATACACAAATAAGTTTTTGCATTTTGTAAAGTGGTACATCTCTCATTTTATTGATGATTAAAAGGGGTAAACACCTACATACTTGATTATTTCATCTACGACTAACGATGATTGGGAAGAGTAAGGATATGTTTTGACCCTCTGAAGAAAATAAAAATATTTTCTTAAACTAATGTTTAATGGGGAAAATAAATAAATCTTTCATAAACTTGCTATTGCAACTTAAACATCATCTGTAGTTAGCTCACCTGAACGTGAATTAGTTATATTTACTGATTGTTAAATTAACGGGTCAACAGGGTCTATAGTTTCATAAACGTTTGCATCGCAAATCACTGAGGTTTTTTGCATTGACAGTTGACTTCCTAGCTGTAAAAAATGCCAAATTACCTGTTCAATGACCACTCTGAATTTGATTACAGGAACTAGAATCAATAGCATCATTATCATACATCACACGTAATCACTTAGATATTGTCTGAGGTTTTAACAGTTTTAAGAGGTATGTATTTTAAAAAGGACAAGCTTTTCATGCTGATATATCCAAAAAGACGGTTCCTATTGAATTGAATTCATTTAATGGCTTTTTACTACTACATATTTCAATCGTGTCAAGGCATGCTTATCTTAACTAAATTTTTCAAATTTAATAGGTTTTTACTCCTATATATTTCAATCGTGTCAGTGCATGCTTATCTTAACTAAAGTTTTCAAACTTTCCAGTGGTCCGTTTTCAAATGGTTAGCTAACAATTGTTTCAAATTCGCTAAATGAACAATAGGTAGTAAAGTTCTAACATAATGATTGTGTCACTAATTAAACACAGTAGATTATTAGGTTGCAGGATAGCTATTCATTATCATCTCAACTTGCTTACCTTAAACAATTACTCAAGCAGCAAAATGATAAACATTCACACCCAAAAAGAGAATATGCTCTTCATCCCTGCTGAATGAGCAGTTTTTAGTGACAGTGCGGCTGTATGAAACTTTGAACCTTTGAGTTGAAAGAACCATGATCGAGTTTTATCTTGGCTGAATATTGTTTGATTCAAACTTTCAAGGGCTTTGACGCAATCTTCTTGTCAACTAATTGAGCTTATCTATGAGATCTTACTTGATCCTAAGGAAACTGGAACTGGTTTCAACTCCAACTGAAGTCTCGTAAATGAAGAGGATCAAACTTTTCAAAAACAACAAATAGGATTTTCAGTTGGTGGAAAATACTCGATGCACTCATGATACAGAAGCCCCTAAGGAAATACCGATTTAAGGCATAAGTGCTGTTAGAAAACAACTCTGGTACAATATGAACACATATTTGCTGTTCTAAAACTGGACTCTGAAATTAAGCCTTCAACATTACGCTTTTAACATCCTTTTGAAATTAATGACTGGTTACCTAAAAACATCTTGGGTATGAAACATTTATATATCTTTTCACGATTAAAATGTTATACTTTTCTACAGGCATTGCATAAAGATATTAGAATTTTAAAAAATAATCATTTGGTTACCCTATTAGGCAGTATAATCTACTTTTATTTTATATATTTTTTTGACATAATTTATATATATATATATATATAAATTGCTGTATGATTTACAAGCCGCTCTGACATGTTGGAAAATTATACTAGGAATAAAATAAAGTTATTTTAAATGAATTGTGGCCTTTTCAATTGCAATATGCTACCGTTATTAGTTTTTGAAAGGATAAAGGTTTTGAATTTGGGTCAGATTATAATCATCAAATATTTGTTTTTTTCAATGAACCAATATTAAACTCTTCTAAGGTTTTATAGTGTGTTTAAATGCAACTCTTTGGCGCAAGAGCATCAGATGTACAATTAACATCGATGGCCACCAACTGGAAAGATCAATTCATATTTGCTCTTGGTATCTGAGTATTGAGAAACCTCATTAAAGGTTTCACTCTTATATTTTGAAGGAGGAAGGAGAAATATGTGAAAAGCTCCTTCATACTAAGATACTAAAATTTGCGACTGCACGCCATATCACCCGATGTGAAATGTCACATGAGTGTAAATGAGCCAAAGCATTACTGTGATTAACTGTTCGCCAATATCATCACTTGAAAGGGCAGGCTCACTTAAGGAACATATCTGAAATGAAGCTAAGGAAATCAGTTTTAATGGCGGTTGTTTCTAATTAAGTGGAAGTTATTTCATTTCTGCTGATCTGGAGACTCTGAGCTCAAGTTATGCTGACCTTAATTGTTTATTTTCTTATTTTAAAAGACTTTTCGTGAGAGGGAAAATAAATAATAGTCTTACTGAACATAATGTGTGTGTGTGCTTTTGTGTGTGTGCGTTCATCCTTAAATGTGTGGTGTGTGTGTGTCTGTGGGACCTATGTGTAAGACCTACATTTCCCATACACTACAGGTCATATCAGCGTGGATGTACATTGTCTACCCACTATTTACTTCTAAGTACTAATGGTAGAAGCATTAAGATCATTACAGGGAACCAATTTGGGTTCCAGTCAGAAAATCAATGTCAACTTGAATGCTGTCAAGACAAATCAGGGAACAGTGAAATGATACATTTGGACATCAACTGCGAGGGAACTGATTGAAGACATAAGGGTAATGATTGTAACACAATCTTCATCAATTATTTGTGTAACGATAAAAATGTAGCAGCAAAGTACGTCATTTTAGAAATATATTAAGAGTTCTGGAAGGTTCCTGATTTACAATGAAAACGATGTGATATTTGTATAACGAAACAAGGCACATTTGAAGTGATAAACTAAAACAAACCAATGACAGTTTACAAGAGTTAATTCGCATAACACTTTTCAAAAGAAATTGTACATGGGAAATTTAAATAATAAAGTATGAACTTATAGAACATTTATTGCTTTGAAAAATCTTTTGAGCTGCCATCTTAATGGTAGATAAAGATTAGTTAAAAGATCATATCAAAGCTTTAAGTATGTAATGCAAATTTGCATTTGCAAGGTTTTCATAGTATTCCTGGGATGTGCTCCATCTTAAGTTAATTGTCAACAATACTGTTTTATTATGAAACTCGTGTAAAAACATCAGTTTAACCAATCATTAGGTTACATTTTGAACTATATCAATATTGAATTGGTAAGCCAATCTGTGGGACTTGTATTTACAGTCATTCAAATACCTTCATTGTATCTAAATGTAATATGCGGATGCTTACTGCAAAATAATTTGTAATCACTAATTTTGTTTTTGTTATTTATAAATGATTTTGAAATGACCTTTATTTAAGGTATGCTCCCACCAAATAAACACGCATCCGGATAATATATTTCTATAAATTATTGAGGAATTGTTTCATTTTGAGGGACTTTGTAACAGTTACTATTACAAAATGGGGTTTGCATGCTAACTGCATAAAACTACAATTGCTAAATTCCTGCACTCGAGGCATGGTTCAAACATTTTTACTGCTGTTGTAGATATTGTTTTAAGGCATTGTATAATGGCTGAATAATATAATCTGAAAATAGAGGATTTTTCCTTTGCTGAATGACATTTGATATCTCTATCTTAAACCACACCACAATCACCTAATGTTAATGTGCCTAAATGTCTCTAACATGCATGTTTTACTGTGTAGGTAACTGCTTGGTGTCGGAAATGATGACGGATGCTATGGATATACAAAATGAAAGTGAACAAAGCTTTTTCATATTTAACAAACATATGTTACCTTACACCATGTAGTATGAAAGTTATTCTCTTGAAGAATATCGTACTTCGATAATGAGATCCTTTGGGACTGCTAACACTTCGAGAGCAGTGGCGGTTATGTTCCAGTCTAGTGAAATAGAAATAGCAACAGATTATGTTCTCAACCGTTATTGACCTTATACTTGCTATCATAAGTTAGCAAACGTCTTTCATCAGCTGGATGATATTGTACTTTGAAAACGTCTGTCTATTAAAAAGGGTGGCATGCGTTACAACAATATTTTTGGTCAATATCATGTTTATCATTTTCATCTAAACATAGATTTGTTTAGGATGTTCTTTATTGTATTTTGGTGTAGTGATTTAAAATCTTATTTTGCAAAACGCAGCCAGGGCCATGAAATAAGGAACGCGTGTTATCTGAAGCTATACCCTTGCTTTACAGGGTGTATAGGGCTTTTAACCTTTATCAAAGAATGTTGATATGTTTGATATGAGAGTACATGTGATATATGAAGACACGAGGGTGAGATTCTTTATGCTGTCCAAACCATTCCTTATACATTTCAATGATACATTTCCATCTCTGAATTCAGACCTGCCATACTACTTTCACTGATATAAAACTATTGTGACGTCATCATGTTTATGGCGAAATGTTATTGTAATTTCATTAATGAATGATGTTGAAGCAAATATGCTGTCATCTAGGTGACAATGGCACGGCAAATTCATTGCAAAAACTGAATCTTGTAGGAGATTTCATACTTGTTTTATCCCAAGAGATATCTCAGTCGTAACACACTTTTAGAATATGATATTATTCATTATACACTACTGTTCCATTTGACGAAATGATCAGCTCTGAAATAATTTGCATTTGCGACATTTTTTCATCATTTGACCGTACATATTACGCTTAACGTCACATTTTTGTATCATTTTCACTTTTCATTTGAGATTCATTTCTACTGATCTTTTCGAAAAGGGCTCTAAAATGAATTGACATTCATTCTTACGCTGCCCAAAACCATGCTTTCAATTGAAATCAAGGTTGATACAGTTACGTTCTAGTTAATGATCCTTTGGCCGTCCTGTTAATATGATGAATACGAATTTGTCAGTAATTATGGACAGAAAGAATTGTGTCTTCTTATAAAAAGCGTTAAGCAATTATCGAAGCTTGCCAAGGACATAACACTTGTTTTGAGATGATGACTGTGAAAAGCAATGTAATGTAATAAAGTTGCCAATGGCAGAACGCCGTGCCCATTACATGTTAAAACATATCCTCGTAGTTATCGAAAAATCTCCTGTTAAAATGTTCTGAATGATTTCTTACTCATCTGTCTGTGTTCAAACTTAGGCTTGAATTATAAACTAAAAGAGAGATAGGTCTACAGATTTAGATGTAGTATAGTTCTCAATCTTTTTGGTTGCCAGCAGAATATTCGTTTGTAGGATCAATTTGGATAGAAAGCCTTGTTAACGGCACATACATATTGTATTCATAATTGAGCTTTTTCTATCATTGATAACTTAGCGCTATATTTTATGTTCTTGAATATCAAAATAAATTGCAAGGTAGTTTTCACATAGAATTACCAAATATTACATCAATTGTAAAAGTGCCTGACATCTAATAAAATCCGATAGTTGAAACTAGGTTGATTGATTTAGATCAATCGGCACCAAAAAACACTCAGTTTTCGTTAGTTGTAAACAGTGACTGATCATCCATCATGTTTTCGAAAAAAGATGGAAAGGACGATTTTTAAACAGAGATTGTTCCATTTGTTTTCTCTGACTCTGTTTCAGACAAACAACAGATTGCTGTAGATGGGATTTTATCACAACTTTTGGGCGATCTATTCTTTATTATAAATAACCAGCACACTTATTGACAAGCATTATTGGTCAGGGTTTGCCAACATAGAAAACGTGCATAAAAGGTAGTAAATGGTTGCATCGAAAATGTGTCATTATCAATTTCCCCTTCAAGTGAAAACATTCCTCTTGGTGCTATGTTAGATGTTATATATACATACTAGACCAAAGTTAAACTAACATATAGTCCCTGAAAAAACGATTTCATCAAAAAAGTATTTTTCATGATTTGGTATGGAATAATATAAAAAAAGGAGGGCTGTACTGAGGCAACTAGACTTGCCAACATTTTCGAGACTTAAAAAGGCTCCTTTAATAGTTTGCCTTAGGGTCTGGATGACAGACTAGACCAAAGTCAAAATGGATAGTCATAATTAGGATTTAGAATACTAGGCCGAAGAAACTTCTACAAGGGATATTCTTGTCTGATTTTGCAAAGAAATGCTAACGATTTTTCTCAAGTCTAATGCAATTATTTTCATTTTCTTGGGGTATGATTAGGATCATTGTGTCATTAACAAGTTCCTGGGTAATCATTTGGTAGTTACAACATTGTTGAAATATTATACTAAAAGTTTCCATGATTAATAGACACATGTATACTGTACATCCCCTAAGGCCTTTGATCAGTTTGTTTAACATATTGAATGTTCAGAAGCGCACATGGAAAAAACGTCTTAAGCCATGTGAATAATAATTTGAGGACATGGCAGTTTAATGAAGTACAAATATGCTAACTGTGATACAACGTTCTATTAATCAAATTGATCAAGGTTATCATGCTTTCACACATCTTAGATATACATTATTTATTTGACCAGTGGCTCACAATTCGAAACAACATCTGTTTGAATGTCAAAGTAGGCATATGAATAGTTTTATGTACTAGTGGCCTATACAGCAATTTGTTATGAAGGTTTATATAAAGTATTCCCACCCTTGACATATATTTATGGATTTGTTTTACCCTATTCTTTGTTTTTGATTTAGCGATAAAGGAAGACACATTTTGCTCCTTGCGATGACTGGATAAGTTCCTTATCATCACTAGATTGTTTACATTTTTAGTTATCAATTACTGATCATTACACCGATAACGATGTATTACTTTTCACATAATAAACAAACATGTAAGAGATGGAACAAGTATCAATGCCCCATTTGACAAAAACATTTGAGAATTTTATCAAAAGTCAGATATTTATCTCTTTTCGAACAAGTAGGGCTCCAGAAAAGGAGAGTAGCACTTTCTTTTTAGATTATTACAGTGATCCCACGAGAATATACATAAATGTTACAAATTCCAAGACATTGCTTTTTTGCTTTTTGTTGTTCTCTAGGATATGAGAATTTATTTCCCTACCTCAACTGATTACAAGGTTTACCATTACTCTTGAATGAAGCATAAACATGTTATTGTATGTTTATGAATTAAGATAATAATAAAGTTTAGTTTTACGATTTCGTGTCAAAATGAGATACGTAGGTGGTATACTTAATCTAGGACATAAACACACTTCATGATTGATCGAGAGTAAGTAATCATACAGCACACACTCCGAAAGCTCATTGACATTGTCAACGACATTTACAAAGATAAGTAATTTGATCTCCCAAAGATAGGAATAAAATACTATTATTATATATATATATATATATATATATATCGATATCTCTCTCTCTCTCTCTCTCTCTCTCTCTCTCTCTCTCTCTCTCTCTCTCTCTCTCTCTCTCTCTCTCTCTCTCTAGATATCTCTCTCAGTCAAACATCTGTCTGTATTCAAGCACACAATTGCACACCTTATTCATTGGCCACAAACTCTAATCACTCATAACACTAATTTTCTGTTCTTGGTTTCATCAATTATTCTATTTCTTGACCTGTGACAAATTCGATAATTACTCCTGAGACCAAATTATATTGTTGTATTGCTTTTGCGTGATTTATTGCCCTATAATTACAAGCCAATTTATCATGTCTACTTATTATTGACCATCGACTAACATATCCCCTTGAATCATTAGAAGAAATGTTGATATTGTTGTTCGATGCTAACACAAATGTGGTTCAGCAGTAACTGCCAAGCGCTTGTGAGCATGAAGATTTTACATTAACAGTTATACATTAGCTTGTTAGGGACAAGGCGACATCTGATGTACATGGAGGCCTTAGCACTCGGCATCGAATTCATTAACTTGTGACACAAATTGACGTCCTAAGCGAAAACATTACCTATTTAATGACTCACATGGTTACTTCTCAATGACATGAACTAGAATCAATAACATTATTATCATTCACCACAGATAATCACTCTTGATGAGATCAGGTCTTACAGTGAGAGTGTAAGTTGTTGTTTAACGTTGCATGGGCAATATTTCATCCATTAGCGGCGTCAGTTCATACAGTCTCTCAGGTTTAAACAGTTAAAGATTTCAAGTTTGACAACCTTTACCGGTTGAAATCTTTAAAAAAAGGCTATCATTTGTTTATTTTCTATCAGAAAATACCTGTCGTATTGTCGTATGAGATCACACAATGATTTCATGTTTTGGGTATTGCAAGATGGCTACTTATATTTTCACCCATACATTGAGTGGCTTTTCATGACCAAATTCATGTTAAGGCATGCTTATCTAAAGTGTTCAGCTATTCAGTGATCTGTTTATTCAAATGCTTGGTTTACTAAATTTCATAAATTCTCTAGGTATCCTTTGATAAAATGATAGAGGTTATCAAAGTCATCTAATAACTATATTGATTCCGATTACTATTATTTAAACTTATTTAGGTTCTTAAACATTTACTGCCATGGCAATTTTATTAACATCAACAGCCATAAAGAAAATCTGGTGTTCATGTCTACTGCATCAGCACTTTCTTAAAACAGAAAAATAACATTTGACTATATTTGACCAAAGATGTAGTTTCATTTCGGATGAATATCGTTTTGGTAGTGCCAAGGATGATTATTTGCATGGGGCGCCATTGAAGAATTCTTCTGGCTTACTAACTGAGGTTATTCATGTGCACTCACATGGTCATTATATCATTGAGCCTGACATAATTTAATCGTCTTTCAAAAATAAAAAAAACGTGTTGCCTCTGACAAACTGAGAAACCACTGTCTACAATACCAATGTCACAGAACAAGGGTTTATTTTCCAACCTATATATCTTAAAATCGAATGAGTATTATTTTACTAAAGCTGGTATTTGGTTAAATCTAGTGCTTGGATGGTGTCTTTTGCTACTTTGGTTGTTCTCAAGTTTTCATTTTACTTGGTTTCCATGGAAACAATTTGAACTTAGTGCATATTGGGGGCTGTAGATGCTAATTATGATATGTGATGACTGTGTGCGTATCAAATGTCACAGTCCCTACACTAGTAAGTTGACAAATACACAAAATTCTTTCTTATGCACCATTGAACTTGTATATTTCACGAATCATTAGTATGTCAAGTTCATTGATGCTAATATATAAACCTTTTTATTGTATGTTTGGTATGGATTGTTTCTGGTATAAGTGGCAATAAGATGATAAGTTTGGATTAAAAGTTTGGAAGGGGGACATCACTGTGCATCTCATGCACATATTTCTTGTTTTATATATTGTTAAACGATTACAAAGCGCTCTAGCATGTTTGTAAATGAAAAATTATTGGGTTTTTTCGATTAGTTTGTTGCTTTTGCTTTTGAATGATACTACATTCTGCCATTCTTAAACTTATTGCGGAAAATAGTTTTTAATTATCAAATCTACAATTTTCCATTAGACTTGCAAAATAATTTTAAGTTATTGTTCTATATGCCTCTATATGGCGTAAAAGAGAAAGTTGTACAATTTACACGAATAACATAATATTCGTTTTATATATTCGAAAAAATATATTTACAAATAAAACGAAAATATATCAATTTCGCTTTTGATTTTGAAAAGGTATAACGTTGCATAATACAAGTTAATAAAATATGCGACTGCACGCCATATTACCTGATGCAAAATGTCATAGGAGTGTTAATGAGCCAAAGCATAACCGTGATTAACTGTTGGCCAATATCATCACTTGAAAGGTCAAACTCACTCAAGGAACAAATCTTTAATGAAGCTTATGAAATCAGCTTGATGGGGGTTGTGTCTAATCAAGTGTAAGTTATTTGATTTCTGCTGGACTTGGTGGAAGACATGGAATGATTTGAACTCACATGTTCTGCCCTTGTGTATTTTCTTATCTTGAAAGGAGCAACATTGAGAACGTTCTATGTTCATATATATATGTGTGTGTGTGTAGGTGCGTCTGTAAGCGCATGAATCCCACTACACAAGTGTGAACACACACGTTATATCCCACTACATATTTCAAACCCACTACATACACTCGTGTAGTGGGATTTTTTTTTTCACGAATCGTGTTTTCTGATGGTATTCATTCCGAAAATGTAAAATGTTTCAAATGTGTGGGTTTCCGGTGTGTATCGGTTTTTTTACACTCATTTCGATGGGTGTGTGTGTGTCTCTTTGTGTAAGACCAACATTTCCCATACACTACAGGTCATATCAACGTCGATGTACATCGCTTAGCCACTATTGCCTTCTATGCACTAATGGTAGAGAATAATTGATATCATTACAGAGAAACTATTTGGGAGTCATTTCGGAAATCAATGTCAGCTTAAATTCTGTCGAGATAAATGTAGGAATATCGACATCTACATTTTGTCTACGAACAAGTTGAAGGAAGATGTAGGTTAAATGAGTGTAACACAATCTTCATCAATGATCAGGAAAAGGATAGGAAAGGCCGTGATGCTTAAACGTAGCTGCAGATTAAGTCATTCAAGAAATATATCAAAGGAGTTTAAAACTTTGCAACTAAACAATGAAAAGAGTGTATTTGAAGTGAACTACGAAAGTTAGTAGTCCATAACATAAAGCAAACAGGTTACACAAGATAGACAATGAAACACTTTTCAAAAGAAGTTATACATGGAAATTTTAAATGATAGATTTAAGAAACTTTTAAATGATGTATTACAAAGCTCCGATCGTTTTCGTATTTAAAAAATGTAAAAGTTAATTTACCAAAGTTATAAATCTTGAGGAGCAAATCAGCATTTGAAAGGTTTTCATGATATTTTGTCTATGTGCTCTAACTTACGTTAATGTTAAAATTACTGATTTTGTGTATCGTTAAGAAGCATTAGCTTAACTATTTGATGAATAAAAAAAAAATTTCAAACATTATTGTACATGAAATGTTTTAAATGTTAAAGTGAATCATATGTAGTTAATGTTTTGTCAAGCATGACAACTGCGGGGATGTTGATTAGCTAAAACTTTAAGTTTATGTTGTTTTATAGAAAAATTATAAAAATTTTATTTGAGTTTTAAAAAACTGTAAGGAATTTTCGGAAACAAAATTATGCTTAAATGGTGAAAGGGGGAGACATCTGTTTTTACGAGTAAAAACACTTTCTTGTTAATCAATGATTTTAAAATTCAGATTAAACTTTTTTCAGGCATTTGTTACCTTACACCATCGGATTAGAACCGAGTTGTTATGTATTTTATTAAAGTAATTCTCCTGACGATTTGCATAGTTTCGGTAATGAGATCTCAACAGGTTATTCACACCCTCCCTCTCCTGAGAAGGCAATTATGGGTTAATCTGTTCAAATAGTAGTATCATATCATCCTCCATTATTGACTTTAAACTAGCTATCAAAATCATTCAGCAGCAAGACGTTATTGTCCATTGACAACTTATGTCTACCCAAAAAGTGCTAATTGCTTTTACAACATTTAAGGTAAATCTGACATTTCTCTTTTCGACTGGAAACACTCAAAAAACATTAGATAAATTATTTACAATCCATGCACTACTGACAACCTGTAATGTACTACTGTTCAGCTAAATTACCTAAAGTATTTACTGGTTTGTATTCTTTACCTTCAAAATGTCGTTAACCCCCTTTCTTTACATTATCATAATACATAATACCGTAATCACCTAAAGATAAAGCATTAGCAAAATGTCGTTAACCCCCTTTCTTTACATTAACATAATACATAATACCTTAATCACCTAAAGATAAATCATTAGCGTTTTTTTGCTAAACAAAGTGACCTCTCAAAAACGAAAATAAATGTTAACACTTGCCAGAAAGTAGCCATGTGTTACTACCATTTCATTTCACCTATACGAATCCATTTCCCTACCTAAACAAATCAAATGTTGTTTTTTTAAAATGGCTACTAGTGGCTTTTGTTTGAACTGTATTGTTAAACTTTTGTTAAGGAACATTGAATGTATTGTTAAAAAGGGCTGCCTTCACGTAGACATTTTTAGCATATTCATATTTTAAACCATTTTACAATGAAGTAACGTTGGAAAAAATGTACTCCTGAACTAAAAAATGTAATACATCGCTTCAGTTATTATGAAAAGTTCAATGTGGACAATTCCTTTCTTAGTTGATTACTCAGACTTATAGCTAATTGTTATCTTTATTAAAAGATGTTTATTGTTATCATAATTAATTTGTTAAAAGGCAGTTTTGTTTTTTGATGTGAAAGAATGGTGATGTTATTAGTTGACTATGACAGGGCAATATCAATGCAAAAACGATATCTTCACACAAGCTATGTCTCCGATGGACAACAGTTTTTGATGATTGAGGAAAACATATTCATTATTATACTATTATGCCATTTGACAAAAATTATCAGCTCTGACACAAGTTGAATTCACCATTCTTTTACAACATCAGCCCGTATAATTCAGTGTCACATCTCACTTTTCTATCTTTTTAACTTTTTAGTAAATCCAATAACTTCTCATTCATCTTTAACATTTACTCTGTTCTCACAAAAATGGGTTAAAACAGTTATGCTTACATTGCTCAAAAAATACAAAATCGTAGTTTCAAATGAAAACAAAGTTGACAAAGTTATGTTCCAGATAATGAGCTCAGCACTGTTCATATAAGTGTCTCATACGCTGAATGCATACACAATTGTTAGTACTTACAGACAGAGAATCTCGACAGTGTGTCTTCATTAAGGTTATAAATTTCTTCGGATTGGAGAGACTCATTTGACATTCTTGCAAAGAGGGAAGGCCCACGTAAGGATGTTAACCTGGCATGTCGACACATTTAACATGGCTTCTAACAGGATATTTAAACCGACACGAGTCTGACGGCCAAGTGAAATCCGACAAAAAA
The DNA here is from genome assembly GCA_921293015.1 of Phorcus lineatus. NCBI lineage: Eukaryota > Metazoa > Mollusca > Gastropoda > Trochida > Trochidae > Phorcus > Phorcus lineatus. The sequence continues at coordinate 21,920,013 of OV121096.1, read as the reverse complement.
GTTATTTTCTACTGACTAAATAGCTGATTCATTGTAAGTGCCTACAGACTATCAATCAAAGCCTATAGGTTACAACAGGCTTGATCGATTTACAGACCAATCGGTACCAAAGAACACCTAGTCTCCGCTAGTCGAAACAAGTGACTGATCATCCATCTTTTCATCTTAAAAGTTGTGAATGGAGATTGATGAATGGAGACTTTTCCGTTTGTTTCTGAGACATCAGCCTCTCTTGAAAGGATCAACCAGCTGCTAACAAGAATAAGTCCAACATGGAAATCATCTCATGCATTGCTATAGAATATGACTTTTCATTAGAAAACGAGTGGCATGCAACATGGAAACATCATTTGCTTCATAGGAATATTAGTATCTGTAAGGATTTTTTTCTCTTTGTTACAATTGAATTGTAAATCAACAGAACATCAATTTTCTTACCTGCCATACGATCAAGAGATATGCTTCATTCTAGCAATGAATACCTTTTGTTTGATATTGTCAGAAAAAAAGGATATAATTTAGGTGAAAACTTGAAAGGTTAGGGTAGTCATTCATTAAAGTGTAATAAAAAGCTATCAGGTTGAAGTAAGATTACCCATATGAAAAGATTTTTGACAGCAATACATAATTTGATTGATAGGAAACATCTTTATGACAAACACGGTTGCACCAAATGTGGATTACAGGTCTGTTTCAAAGAGGACGCACACGTATACATGTATGTAACTATTGATTTCTCATAACATATGCCATTATTTAAATAAGGTAAGGCGTTTAAGCTTATAAAATTTTACTTCAACAAAGACTGACTTCCTGGCATCTGTAGATGTCAGAATATAGTTCATCTGACCTCGTGGCGCATGATTATCTGTCAATGACAAAGAGATTAACGTTTAGCTTCATAGCCTTTACAGATGTTATATACTCATCTAAATTCAATAAACAAATGTATTGCGTGATATCATCATATTCTTCTGATACATTTCCCCACGTCTGAGGCTGCGACTTTCTGTTACAATACCGACACCTGTCTTTATCCGACCTTTTTATCACCATTCAATAAATCCCACACCTCGTTGTCTTTAGCAACCATTCATAAAGTGTCACGTTCATTATCGGGCCTCTTAAGCCCAAAGAGTCCAGTATATGCAGGGACACTTTGGAATACCCTTTTAAAAGTTTGATTTATCGAATAAATGATCCAACAATGATAATTGATTTTATCCTTGTCACCATAATTGAAATTATTCAAAAACCCTTCAGCCATTGTTCAAGGAATCAAATTTCTCATTTATTTTTTCTCTAACAATGATATAAAATCTTTTGTTACTAATGGTCAAAGTTTTGAAGTATGAATGCAATAAAGAAATGGTTTTACATACTTTCCAAATAAACTATGAACATGTTATTTTACGTTTATAAATGAGGATTATTATAATTAGTAGTTCACACTTTCGTGTCAACACGAGAAACGTTGATAGGATACTAATCATTAAGGACATGGAAATATTTAATTTAATAATCGAGAATAAGAGAGCCAACATACATACCCCCACTGCCGTTGACAGTGTCATTTACATTGACATTAATTACTAGTTACTTTAACCTTCTAAAGGCTACAATCAATAATAAGATTTTGATTAATTTGTATAATATTTCACTTTGGCGATGTGAATAAACCTTCTGCGATTAGATCAGGTAAAGTTTAGTGAGTGACAATCATGTAAACTCCTGCTCTAGGTAGGTTTGGACGAACTTATCAAATTATCTAAAGTGAGCTTGATGTTCAGATTCACATCAGATCATGATTTAACCTTGGTAAAGTAACCCGATATATCCAGTTTTCTTAATCAATACTCTTTCGGTAGTTCTGATTGTATCCGTCTGTCTGTCTCTGTCTCTTCTACCGAGACAAAATCACAACGTTCTATTGCTTTTGCATGATTTATTACAGGAATTTTATCATGGCTACTTCTTGTTGACCACCAAGTAACACATACCCTTGAGTTATTAGAAGAAATGTTGATATCGTTGGTCTCTAGGAAACTCCACCTGGTACAGCAGTAACTATTGAGCGCCATGTCAGCATAACGTATTTTCTTTATACATAGATTGTTAGGAACATGACAAATATCAATGTAGATGGAGAATTACTGTCATGGTTTGACCCTAATCCTTTGGAAATAAGCAATCCTTTTAAAAGAAACGTTGTAAATATTGCAAATTTAATTCATTAATTGGCTTTTGAATTGTCGCCAATGTTGTTCTTGTTGCTAAATTATGTTAGATACTTTTGTCTAAACCAAGTTAACATATGCCAGATTCAAGTTTTTCAAATATTAAGAAATCTGTTTATTATATTATAACGTAAACCAACATGCTCATGCTCATGCTGAATCAGCAGTTTCTGATGACCGCAAAACTAGAACCCATGAGCAATGCAGAAACAGCCGAAGAGGGAAGCTCATATTTATCTCTGCTGAATCAGCAGTTTCTGATGACCGCGAAACTAGAACCCATGAGCAATGCAGAAACAGCCGAAGAGGGAAGCTCATATTTATCTCTGCTGAATCAGCAGTTTCTGATGACCGCAAAACTAGAACCCATGAGCAATGCAGAAACAGCCGAAGAGGGAAGCTCATATTTATCTCTGCTGAATCAGCAGTTTCTGATGACCGCGAAACTAAAACCCATGAGCAATGCAGAAACAGCCGAAGAGGGAAGCTCATATTTATCTCTGCTGAATCAGCAGTTTCTGATGACCGCAAAACTAGAACCCATGAGCAATGCAGAAACAGCCGAAGAGGGAAGCTGATATTTATCTCTGCTGAATCAGCAGTTTCTGATGACCGCAAAACTAGAACCCATGAGCAATGCAGAAACAGCCGAAGAGGGAAGCTCATATTTATCTCTGCTGAATCAGCAGTTTCTGATGACCGCAAAACTAGAACCCATGAGCAATGCAGAAACAGCCGAAGAGGGAAGCTCATATTTATCTCTGCTGAATCAGCAGTTTCTGATGACCGCGAAACTAGAACCCATGAGCAATGCAGAAACAGCCGAAGAGGGAAGCTCATATTTATCTCTGCTGAATCAGCAGTTTCTGATGACCGCAAAACTAGAACCCATGAGCAATGCAGAAACAGCCGAAGAGGGAAGCTGATATTTATCTCTTCTGAATCAGCAGTTTCTAATGACCTCACAGCTATATAAACTTCAAACCTTTGACTAGAATGGACTAATATCCTGATCCATTTTTAATATCGTTTGATTCATCCTCTTGATAAGATTCAACATTTTGCACGGAAGCCATTGACGCGGTCTTCTGGCTAACTAATCGAGGTTATCGATGAGATCTTTCTTGATCATTAGGAAAGTGGAACTGGTTTCAACCCTAATTGGAGATATTGATGATTGAATTATCGAAGGCAAAATAACTTTCAGGTTCACTGAGTATCATTTCCCCATTTTTCTATTCAATGACCAACAGTAAATCATAAGTTATTTTAGGAACATAAAACTTTAATACGATATGAACACGTATTTAATGTCCTATTTAACACCGATGTCTGTTATTTTTTCCTATTGATCTTAGTAGAATACATTGATTGATTAGATCTCAGGTTATGTTGTCCCTGTGAATTATGGTATCTTACATCCTGAAAGGGAAAGATTATGAATAATCTTAGAGAACTTAGAGAACTGTTGCCTTCTGTGCACTAATGGTGCAGAATTATAGAGATCATTACAGAGAAACTATTTGGGTGACATCAGGAAATCAATGCCAGCTTGAATGCTGACAAATTAGGGAGCATTGAAATGATTAAATTTGACATCAACTTCGAAGCAGCTGAATGAAGACAAGTGAATAAGCAACGTGAATATGAAGAGACCTACCAAAAATAACAAATAATAAGAACAAATAAATAACAATTTTCAAGATAGGAATTGTGCAACATTTTCAAAAGACACTAAAATAAAAAAAAATAAAAGGATAGTATTGAGAACTTATAAATGCAGGAAGCAAATGAATTATAATAACTTATAGATTATTCATTACTTTGAAAAAATAATCTTTTGGATTCCCGTAAAAAGGGTAGATCAACATAACATTATTATTAAAGGCTATAAGCATGAAACTTTTTATGGTATTCCTTTGATTGCACTTTTGTAACTTAATTGTCAACAATACAGTCTTTGCTTTTTTGTGTGTTAATCACACAGAAAATGGTGAGAAACAAATTCTCCAAATAAGAATGCCTTATCCAAAGCATGTACATATCTTATGTCGATGTCAAAGCCATAAGTTCAATACATTCAATAACAAAGATATAGATATAATGTTGATATACATAATGATAAACATATTTGTGACAAATGTGATTTTAATGTTCAACAAGATGTATTTCATTTTCTTCTGTGTGTCCCTTTTATTCTGTGCATAGAAAATTGTATATACCCAGCTATTATCATTCTTTTCCATCAGAATTAAAATTAAATTTTTTTTTAGCAACATCAAATATAAATGTAATTAAATCGGTTGTGATATTTCTAAAACGTAACCTGCCTGTGTAAAAAAATACCCTACTTTTATAATCATATATTAATCTGTCCATCCGCAAGCTATATGTATTATTTCAAATTATTGTACTCTTGGCCATGAGGCCTCAAATACTAAATAAACTTCGTCTTCTTTTTCATTCATAATAAACCGCAACATTATTTTTATTTATATACATTAAAAGTAGATTTTGCTTTCTCCTACATTATTTTAATGTTTCCTAACCCATTTCATAATAGAGGTGTATATTTTTGTAAACGAGAAACTATTTTGCACCTAGTAACTGAACCTGTTAAAGCTCATTAGTCTGTTCATGATAACTGTACATGTTATGGAGATAAAGCAAAAGCATCAGCTATACTAATTAATACGTCACATTTTGAATTCAAACAATAATGTACATGTCATGAATTCGCAAGGCAATCTGTTAAAAGTTGTATCAACAGTCGTAATTCCCTCATTGTATTCAAATATAATATGCTGTGTGTCATTGAACTGTGCTGGCAGTATTTCAAGAACTCCCTAAGCTTAATAGAAAGTAACGGGTTATGACCAATTTATTTCGTTATTAATCAATGACTTTGAAATGACGTTTATTAAGATAGGCTTACACCAAATAACACGCATCAAGATGACAAAGTTTCGTAAGCTTTGGATGTATTAAAATAAAAGTTTAAGGGACTTTGTAACAGTTAATATTACAAAACGGGATCTTGATTTTCACTAATGAAATTACAGTTGCTGTTTTCCTACACTCGAGAAATGGTAAACAAATCTGAGTATTTGTAGTATAATGTTTTTAAAAAAATTTTTTATTGCTGTTCTTGCATATCCCAATCTTAAACTTAAACTGTACCCATATCATAAGCAACTTATGTTATTAATGTTTGCACCTAATTTTAATGTGACTAATTGTCTCTAACATCCATTTTTTACTTCGTAAGTAACTGATTTGTATCAAAGATGATGACAAATGCTATAAATAAACATAATTAATTATAAAGTGATCATTGACAAATATTTTTATCCTCTGGAGAAATTTGTTACCATTACTTATTTGATATACGGAGGAAGTATGAATTTCACAGAAGTTGTTCTGACAGAAAACATACATTGGTATTGAGAACCTTTGAGATTGTTGATGCATCGAGTGTGGTGACTATGTTTCAATCTATTGTAACATGAACTATTATCAACCTAATACTATGAATCAAAAGCTATCAGGGTAAATGTAGGCAAACATCTTTCAACAGCTACTTTTAAAAACGTATTTTTGCAAAAAAGTGGCAAGTGCTCTTATAGCTTACAATATTTTAGGTGAGATCTTGTTGATCTTTTCACTTCCAATATAGATGAGTTGGGGTATGCCGATTTTATTAACGGAAAAAAATTGTGCATCCTTTATAAAATACTATGGTAACTAAGGATTTATTTAACATCTTTGCGATTCTGACAACCTTCTACGTGCAACTGTTCATCAAACAACTTTAAGCGTAATTAGAGTTTTCAATGGTGTATGTCATTCACCTTGATATGGTTTAACATGACAATAACTCATTTGTTTATAATTTCACATTTTATTACACATAGTGTCAGCCTAAAATGGATCTCCTTAAGGCAAAGCCATTAAGAGATTAGTATAAGTTTCAAAGTTCATAACCACTTAGCAGTTATGTTTGTTATAAAGGGCACGAGCGCTTCTTCACTAAGGCAGAATAATATTTCTATTCATTTTGACAATATAGTAAAATTGCTTTAAAAATGAAATTCTGGAGTAATATACCACGATAAATCAATTAATTACTTATGTAAAGTTCAATGTGGACAAATCATATATTAACTGTACAAATAATTATAAGTGACCTTTTTGCATGAATATTGATTTCAGATAGTTCAGTTTAAAATATGTTTAACATTTTATAGACTTTTTTCAAAATGAAACTGAAGGCAATGTATATTTATTTAGCTCAATGTGAGAAATTCAATTTATGATTGAAGATAAGTACAGGTCTTTTCTTTCGGAAATGTTTTCTAAAATTATCTAACGAAAAATGTTCAAATGTTAACAACATGCGCTTTGACTTGCAGTTGATTTTTCACTGAACGAGTGTCTAGTTTTTGTTTTAATATCCAATTTCACGAAAACCAGCCAGAGAAATTGTACCATCTCCGAATAGAATCCTGTCATTAGACTACTAGACATTAGACGCACCTGCTATTTTGTAGAATTGCTTTTTTGTTCTGTTCCCCGTGGGCATCAGGGCAACTCTCGGATTTGGTTCGAATATTGCGCACCGATCTAAATACAGAACATGTCCATATGCCGTCATAGGAGTTGGTGATGAGGGAATAGAGCGACCCTGTCGCCAGCGTTAAAGTCATAGTCTCATTTTTGTAAGGCAACTAAACTGGACTAATTATTCTTCACGAACAAAATCTGATCACTAACACAAATATTTCCTGTCGCATTTGCAAAGATTTTAATTTTCATGCCCGTTTTACAGTTTTGGTTGAAGCAGCTTATTGGCGTATGCCGTTTCAGACCGATGAGGTACCGAATCAAATGCAACACCGGAAATCTAGTCATCGCAGCGCCGATACTTATGACAGACGCATTCTTCACTGAGTTTACCACCTTTTTGTTATTTCTGTATTTGGAAAAGCGTAAGCTATTAGCTATTTTAATTGGATATTCAGCTGGGAAATTTTATGTGTTCTTCGTCACGGCCTTTGCGAAATGATGTGGTAAGGACTAACGCTCGCAAAAAACATAATATTCGGGTAGGGTAGGATAATTTGAACTTCATTATTGAGGGCTTGAATGCCTGCAGAGTTCTGAAAATTATTGCAAACGTCAGGGGAAAGATTTCTGAGAGTCGTGAACTATTTGTCCGGCATTTATTACAATTTGCCTTGCAAAAATGAGACTATGACTTTAATTCAGGTAGTGATGGACACTGCAAACTGTTTGATACCAGGCCAACTATAAAGAGAATGGATGAACGATGAAGAAGAAACGATGTTCTAAATTATATTTTCATATTAACAAAAGAGTATATCTACTCTAGAAAATTAGCAAACATTATACCTTCATTAGCAGGTTTGAAACCAAAATTGAATTATAATTATCAATTACACAAACCAAAGACTTACACGCAGTGCAAATATGATAAATTTATCTCATTTTGGTCATCTTGCCACAACTTGTTTATTAAAGATGAATATATTTATCTGATCTGTCTGTATATGATATATCAATTTATATGTAAATGTTGTACCCTGTCCAAAAAGAAATAAAGTGAAAAAAGATAAAGAGAAAGGTCTACATACGGAAACAAAACCGAGAAAAGAGGTCCTCATCTGACTTTAACTCGAGGAGATTTCTAAAACTCGACCATTCTACGTGGAATGACAGCTTTATTGTTCCTTATCCTAGGCCTTCTCACATCCCTCGTGTTTTCGTCAGTAGGTCTAAAAAACCTAAAGTTTCCTACCTAGCAAACTGAAATTCTTGACTCAGTTTGAATTAAAAAGCGACCTCAGTTTGTGTCAAGAAATCGGGCCACATACCATATATAATTCAAACGCGTCAAAGAAGTGATTATTCTGCGGTTTTTTTTATCATAACATTAGAAAAATTTGAAAATAAAAGGTGATATTTCAGCAAGACGCGTCCCGAGCTAAAAAAAAACCTCATAAAATATTAGTTCATAATCAATAAGGTAAGTCGCGATTTCCAACAAAACATGAATTTACCAGGTAAATTGTTTCTTTGACTTTATAGTGCCTTGTGGTTCGGCATATGGGCATGTATAAAGCTTCTATTAAAACAGGTATTTTTCTAATATGAGGTTTAAAGATAAAAATGTAAAATGATAATTACCAAAGTTAAAAAAATAAACCATTGTCATTTAAAGATTACCTCACATGTCCAGAGTCAATGATTTAACAATGTTATTTTTACTTACCCATTTGATAAATATGTATTTCTACATGTGTCAGAAGAGGAAATGATGTCCAACAAATAGTTTTCAAGGCATTCTTCAGTGACCAAATATTTGATAAATTGTAAAAGTGCCTGCAGGCTAATACAATCATATCTGCTGCAACTAGGTTGATTGATTTGCAGACCCATTGCACAAAGGAACGCTCAGTCTTCGTTAGTTGAAAACCGGTGACTGATCATCCATCTTTCCTTCCTAAAAAAGTGTGAATGGAGATTTGTGAATAGAGTTTTTTCCGATCGTTTTCTGGGTTTAGGTTTGGGACAAACAATAAGTTGTCGAAACTGTGATTATCTCAAAGATTTAACAAGATACATTTGTTATCATTATGAATATTGTTTATATCAATCATGGAATAGAATTTATTTTGAAACTTAGATGAGAAAAATGCCTAAAAGAGTAGAATTGTGTACTGAATGGTATAAATGGTACATGAAAAAAGGCTAAAGTAATTGGGAAAATCACTTGATTCTTTCAACATTCCTCTGTACACATTCAAGCTCATTATTGATTTAAACATCATTTCCACTTAGCTCGACTCATGGCAAAAAGTAGTCACCATTAAACTGTCACTAACTTTGCATGACATCACTTAAAGGGTTATGGTTTATGTTCTCAGTCAGCCATAATGATACAAACTACGATTTAAAGTGCCCTTCATGTCATACCGTTTTTACCAGTGTACATGCATGACTAAACCATTAATACAGTTGATTTATTGAAGGTAGAAGTAACAGTTCTTTTCATTACGGTAGGAATTTTGATATGTGATGTGTGTAATCTCGATTTCTTTTTCGGGATGCTTTGTGTAGCAGTTTGACATCTTTGGTTGACATTCTAGAAGTTGGCGAAATGAAGAATGACGACGAACTTCATGGATATAAAACGCCCTCATTCTGTCTAGGCAATGCTTTCAGAATATCTATCATCTGCAACTACATTCTCGGCCTCTCACATCGACTAGACCAAAAACACCGTACCCTAAACCCCGCAATAAAGCCTCCCGGACAACAATTAGCACCTATGGCCATCAGCCTGTATAATGAGGATCAACTGCCAACCAGTAACAGGCCAACATGGATGTCGCCTTCAAGAAAGGCAAACCAATCCAGAGCGTACTGAAACTTACTGTTACTGCGAGCAGCGACAGGAACTAACGAATTTTGGCTGGTACTGAAACTGCGCCCAAACCTTACTGCATGTAGAACAGTTATCTATAGCAGACAACATTGTCTGCAGTGCAGACGTTATTCATTTTAACTGGTGACTGCTCTTGTTGCTTTGAAGAAGTAAGTTTTACATTAGTAATTAACGATTGAAACAATCTGCTCATGTATGATTGATGAGTATCTATAAGTACCACTGAAAAGAAATCGGAGGAGGATAAACGTTCCAAGTTTACAATATATCTAGAAAAAGTAATGCTGTATACACAAAGAAAAGCATTGTCTGCATTATCCAAATCAATTCTGTGATGTATAGGCAAGTTGGTGCAGTGTTTAGGTAGTGTGAAATCGTTACTGACCTCGACATCAGGTTCAAGTTAAATAACCCTCGGGCCCATTAACATCGGCTTAATGGCCTCGGCAAATCTTCGTATTAACGTAATTATTCCAATTCCATAGATCAACAATATCTATTCATGTTGATTGTGTCGACAATGATTCAAACTATCCCTGGCTTAAATTCAACATTTACACCATCGGGCAGAAGAAATGCCTACCAGATATCTTGCAAGATTCCGTAAACACTTTAAGCAACAAAACAGCAACATTAAAGCATAATAAGGTAACATTTATCTGCAACATTCATGATTTTCAAAAGTTGAGAGGTCGTTTCAGCGCAATGGTAAGAACTTAAATTGGACAAGGTAGATTGTCCAGTTTTCGATCAGTGTTTAATCCAAGAAATATCATGTTAAACAACTTTACAGCATTATGATTGTTCAATATTTAGTGTGGCCACCACGGGCATCAATACAGACACGCACTCGTCGACGCATTGACATGGTTACACACCGGATGCTAACAGGATGGGTGCGTCTTCATTCTTCTTGGAGGGCTTGAATAAGTTCATTTCTGTTCATAGGGGGAACTGGTCGTTTTCGAATATTCCTTTCCATGTGCTCGATGGGATAAAGGTAAGGAAACTGTGCTGGCCATGGAAATTTTGACCTTGTAAGAAGTTGGTCGTCTTACGGGCAGTGTGGATTGTCCTGTTGCAACAGCGTCCTGGGATTCTGTTGGAAGAATGGAATGACAATGGGCTGTAAAAATTGTTGAATGTATCCCTGAGCATTCAAATTATCATTTATAATTACAAGATCTGTCTTCCTGCCTCCGCAGAAGCCTCCCAAAACCATCACCCTACCACCTCCAAATGCTCTCACCTCTTTCCAGTTTCGGGCATGACACGTTCCTCTAAACGACGCACAACACGTATCCTCCTGTCAGATTTGAACAATTTGAACTTGCTTTCGTCTGTGAACAACACACGAGCCCAGTTCCTACTCTGCCATCCATTCACAGTGCCTGACTACGCTAGTCGGTTACGTCAGTGGCGCGGGGTCAAGGTTACACGGCGGAATGGTCTTAGGTCAGAAGACCATATCGTTTTAGGCGTCTTGACAATGTGCGGCTGCTGACAGCGTGATGGAGTGATGTCGCTGCAGATTCAGTCATTGTGAGAAACCGAATTCAAAGATGGATGAACCGGACGTAGTGTCACGTGACTTGTCTAACTATGAATGGAAAACACATGAAGACAATAAACAAAGTTTATTACAAGAAAAATTAACACAACCAATCAAATCCCACACAACAATATACAAATGAAGAAACACTCATATACACATATTCACCATACCCATACACTCGTCATGCACACATGCAAATTCAATCATCACTCACCTTCTACATTTATGCAACTCACTCATATGCAAACACTTCCATTACATATGCATTCACCCACATATGCAAACTTGTCACTCGTATGCACTCACCTTTCAATATTTGTCAATCACTCAAATTCGTATCACTTCAGCAAAATTCACATGAGCAAAATATACATGATTAACAAATCCTACACTATCAAATTCACAAATCAAAATACACAATACAACATATAAAACAAAATCAATACATGCTTTTAATATGAATAACACAACCCCTGCTTTTGTAGGGCCAGGCAAAAGGTCACAGTTCTTTTAACCTGTACATCAAGGCACAGTCCCTGAAAATAATAAAGTTCAGTCTCAGTTTTCTGCTAAGACAGTGTCACCATAACGTGACTGGAGTATCACCACAACGTGACTGGAGTATCACCCCAACGTGACTGGTATATCACCCCAGCGTAACTGTCGGTATCACCACAACGTGACTGACGGTATCACCACTACGTGACTGAAGATATCACCATTACGTGACTGAAGGTACATCACCCTTTAGGTGACGTCACACCCGACCAAGACGCGGTGGGTTCCCTCGTCTCCACACATCCATCATCGAAGCAAGTCCGTCTGCAACGTGACCCTTGTGCCTGAGACTGACGTCACATCTGACGTCACACTAGAGCATGGACCCGGATGTTGGCTGGCTTCTCCATCCACACATCCCGACTGACATTAAGCATCAAGCACATGTCCTCAGTTCCCTATGCTCACCACTGTAAAACATAGTTTCACACAATATAATCATAATCACCAACATGTTTTAAACATTATTGCTTTTCAACATTCTGCATAACATGCCTCATATTCTCATTACATTGTTTAAACATTTCACACTTTACATCATATCATATTTACATCACATCACTAAGTCTAAAGAGTGTATTGAACCAAGTCTACAATTACATGCATAAAATAATACATCTTTCAAAGTTCACAATTTATAAAGTACATATTTCTACTTACGGCTCACACAGCCTGTGCTTCCATGAAGTCATTTCATTCATCTGCCAACTCAACAGAAATGTAACCTTATATAGGCTGTCCAGCACACATCTCACACTTTGAGCATGCATTCAACACACCATCAACCAAGTGGGTGTGTTTGGGTGTACCGTTCTCTGTTCCCGTTTAGAGCTGACTTGTGACACGTAGCGCTCTTCATTGGCCGTAGTCACGGGTGGATGTCCACTTTTTGGCCTGTCTGCTGTCCCACCTGTGTCACGGAGTCGTCTCACTAGTCTTGTAATGGTAGATTTGTGACAACGGAAGGCTCTCGCAACTTCGTTTTGGGTCTCACCTTGCTGTATCATCCCAACAGCTCTTTCTCTCTCCACCTCCGTTAATCTTGGCATTATTCTTGTTAGATTTAGAATCAGAATGACCGAATATGACAGTACATTGTCTTCTTATACCTAAATATTGCATGTGCAAATTGATTTTTATGTTCAGCACGTTCTTTTCCTTCAAATCAATTTTCTTGAAAACCACTAACCCGAATCACGGTTTCTTTGCATTTTCAATTGAATATAACATCTAGGAATGTTACAGGAAAGCTAAAATGACATGAATTAATTTTTAGAAAATATTCAAGTTTGTATTTTAAGGAAACTCGTAGGCGTTTCTTCTGCCCTGTAGTGTACATCCTCATATTGAATTAAAGTCATCCACATAGAATATATGGAGTTATATATGGAGAATTCTAAACGCATCTAGTAAGATAATTAAAACGAAATATCAACACCAGCAATATATGTTTGTAGCTGTAGGTTCAACCAAGCTAACAAGTTGAGAACAAGTTTTCGACTTGCAGAATGTGAAATATTCTTGAGCAAAATAACCATAAAACCAATAATGATAACATCTACTAGATCTGTAAGAAATCTGATCCTGTCTGTTACAAACATCACTTGTCAGAACCTGGTAGCAAAGGAATAGAGCTGTTCAGTCTTCTTCAACAGATAAGTGGATTGCTTTTCCAGCTGCAGGGTCTTACAGTTTTCCCATGCACTCTGGAAATACAATACAAGCTTCCAAAGAAACAATCATGTTGTTGATTGTATGCCTCAGACAATGATAAAATCTCACAATGGTAAAAGAGTAGGAAAATATTATTTTGGAAATGTATATGACTCTGCTTAAATTACCAAGTTTATTATATATAACCAATAGTAACGTTTTTGACTATGTATGACAATATATTTTACGGTTTGGTTTGAAAAATGTTCGGTTTGAATTCCAGTGTGAGATACATGTATGAAAAATTGAAATTGAAATGCATTATGTGAAATATGTGATAATGAAGATGAATTCACGGTCCAATTTTACAAAAGATCTTATATACTTTGTTTGGCTTAATAAAGTTTACATAATGAATTTACATGTAGTTACGTTTAGGTATCACTTTTGATGTACGCCTGTGGAAAATGAATGATTTTTTCAGTTAACAGTTTTTGATAGAACCTTAAAATTATGAATAGCATGAAACTCCTGGATACAAGAAAAAATTATTAAAATGGACGTCAGCGTCTTCTTTACTTTTGGGTCAGAACGTTTTCATGAGCTGTGAGTCCCCGCTTGCAGAGGTTAAGGTGTCTCCAAAATACAGCGAACCCACACTAAAATGTAAGTTGCCATGTAGATAAAACATTTTGTACAAAAACAGAAGTAATTGAGCTTTACTATTTCTATTCTCAAAAAAAGGAGCAACTTACTGTAATATTCTATAATTATTGATTCCCCATAACTCCAGGAGATCATAACAATTTTATACTGAAGTGTGGATACCTCCTGCCGCCTAGGAGATTATATGTCATTCAAATATTTTCTTCTTACAGTTATTCTCGTCAAAACACATTAGTGGATATCCTCATGTCTCCATCTTATAAACATACTTATATGGATTATTTAGCTATGATTGTTAGATGCCATGTGTGACCACTCGTAAACATTTCAGAAAATATTTCGGGATGCTAAAAATTACACTTATTCAATTGTTTGTTGATGTTGGGTTTGCATCTTATATATCTAAAAAGATATAGGAAAATAAACTGGGTGGAGTGCGAAAAGGGCGAATTTTTAACATTTAACAAAGAACAAAGATTGTTGATGTGCGTTCTGCTAATACTTCCATCTTTACATTTATCATACACCTGTTTTAAATTTAAAAACGATTTTAAACATCTTTGTAAAAAGGACATACTACTTACGACACTCAAGAACAGGATGACAGCTGATAATCTTTTCAAGAATCATTTCAACTAGACATATCGGACTGGTTTAGTTAGGTTGGTTCACAAATCTGAATGTTAAATTTGCTGGAAAGAGATCGCAGTAAATGATCTGAATTGCAAATGATGGAGGCTTGGTGAGTTCGGAAAGATACATGTGACAATAGCAGTAATGATCTGGGTTATGGTTTTGCCTTTTAACACTTATTTGGTTATTGTGGCAAATCTATTGGCAATCGAATTTATATTCTTGCAACGTCTGCCAACGTCGTCATTATTGATATCCTGACATGATATATTGACTCTTTATATATGACTCTTTATATATGACTAAGCATTATTTGACTTTTGCAATATGGTTAACTCATTACTACATGACACCTTTCTATTTAAACGAAGACTCAAAACTTATATCATTAAACAAATCATAACTATGAAAATGTCAAATTTAGGCATATGACTAGTTCACATGAGCTCGGGACACAGAAAAGTTTCTTTTAAAGAAAACATTCTAACCAGAAGCATTTAATGTCTTCTTGTCCATTTCCAAAATCTGAACTGATTTAGTACTATATTCGATTGTCACTAGCTATAGTTTTGTTGCTCGCAGATAAACTGTTCAATTCTATATTAAAAAAAAATTAATTCGGCTCTTTGCAGGAAAACAGGAAACACTCAATCTTTTTTAGTTGACAGTAATGAACGATCATACATCTATTTTTGTCTGACAATATTTGAATGGATTATTTACAATGTTTGGTCATTAGTGAATAAAAAACACCAGAAATATTCTAATAGTTAACCGTTTCACGTAAGTATATAGTAATTATTACCTAACGCTTCATTAGTGGTTGAAGGAAATTCACGAGATCTATTCTTTCATATTCATTATGTTTTTGTGTTTCATATCTGCTAATCCTCATCTGTCCAAAATCATACAAATCTACCTCATGGTCTTAAAACAATACCATATGGGCGTATTGATTGTGGAATTCACTTCAACCTTTTTTCAGCACAAATCATCCGCTAAAGGTTTCATGAAGCACACAAATTGTTCTGTTGAACTTATTTTGAATCGTTTTGTAGATTACCAATAACATGTTAAAATGTTTGTGATTTTCTCACGGGTCTCTTCCAACACTGCCATAATAGTCAACCCAAAATATATTGAGGAGACTTTTAGACTCTTATCATTGCGGCATTGTAACAACAAAAGCCATTCTTTCTTCCTTTTCTTCACTGAGTAAAATATGGTTAAATCAAGATTCCTGTCACAATCGATACCAGGGATACATTCCTTCAGCCATGCTGACCCAGGATGCAGAATTTAAGATTCCTAAAGTATCCAGTTATGTTTTGTGTAAATAACTTGATTAAAAATGATTATTGCCTATTAAACACTCACAGTTACAATCAGGTCTCTTTTTATTCAAAAGAATTTCAAACTGAACCTACCAACTTTGAGTCGATCTGTTGGTATGATTATGACATCCAAGATTTAAATGAACAATTTGTTACTTACATATATGTTACAGTAAATCTATGAAATCAGAAAATACGTGTATTTACTGAAAATTCTAGTAAATACACGTAATTACTGTTTCACTCAGTAAATACGTGTATTTACTAAAATTTATAGGAAATACGTGTATTTACTGAAAATGGAGGCCAGTAATTACATGTAATTACTAACCATAAGTACAAACAACAGAAATATAAAAAACACTCTCTTTAATGAAGGCACTTTGACAAAACATTACAAAACAACACAGCTTTATTTGTTACAACAGTTAAGGCTATTGTGACATCTGGAATTGCACAATAGCTTTGATTTGAAACATTTGCATCGGTTTGTCTGACATCTCTTTGGGCCAGAGCAGGAGCATTTGGTGAAACCTTGACCACCAGAAGAAGATTGTTCCGTGACTGCAGACCTAAGTGAAATATTCTTTTCACGGCAACATCATAAATAGTTATTAGATGTTGAGGACACAGGTCAAATTGGTTTCTGGAGTATTTTCCATTGAGAATACCAGATCTCACAGCAATTCTGTACTGGTCAGACTCTAAATCCCTATCAACAATAACCCCAAGTATGTTTCTAGGATCTCCTCTACCACGATCAACCATAGGTATTGGTACTGCAACGTTATCTCCAATTTGCCCACTTTTTATTTCCACCCGGCTACGTTTGACCATTCTCTCAGCATGTCTCTCAGACCATTGCCTGCATATCAATTAAGTCAACTTGTCCTCTTGAGGAAAATTCATTACTGAGGATAGGTCGGACAACAACACCTTTTGTCATTGGGCTCTTACGTTTTTGTTGACACTCAACACAATATGACTTGTATAATTCAATTGTTTTAATGGTAATGTTGGCATATTTCTTCTGCAGTTCTTTCAACGTTCGGTCTCGACCACAATGCCCTGTTGCAATATGAGCCTGTTTTACTATGTCATATGTTTCTTCAATTGTTGCATAATTAACCAGATTGTCATTTTGTTCCGTCTTCTTTCTTATTAGTTTTTGAATTTCTCTTCAAAATCAGATGTCATGACTGTTTGTAGTTAAAGGTAAGACTTGTAAAGTTTTCTGTGACACAACTAAGCTTATATGCCTTGATTAATCGTTTGATAAACTGATTAGTCAAGTGAGCTTTCAACTCACCAATCAAGATATAAGCAGGTTTACTCTCATCCTTGTTACATACATTTACTAAACCTGCTCAGTAAATGTTTGAAAAAATATACTCCTGATTTCAGTAAATACATGTATTTCCTATTAAGTTTAGTAGATACGTGTATGTACTGAGTGAAACAGTAATTACGTGTATTTACTAAATTTGTTAGTAAATACATGTATTTACTGATTTCACAGATTTACTGTAACATATACACATTTGACAGAAAACATTCATGGAAACAAAGGTGTAGTGCTTTTCAATGTAAAAAGTACAATGACTTTCATCGTAAAAGTAAGTTTTTAAAATTCCTGTATATTTCAAGCTAAACGGATATTCAAAGTGACCTGCGATGATGATACCTAAGATGAAAAATAGAGCCATGGATCCTGTAGCCCACTAGGCTGTAAAATTATTCATCTTTTGGCTGAGGCCATATCATAATTTCCTTCTTTATGTACAGTTTCGATGTGAAGCAACCTCTTCAAGAAACAGTGAAAAGTTCGTCTTTGCTTACATCAGACAAAGGCATCCCATTTTTAGGATAATCAAAGTATGTGTTTAGTTTTCCATATATTAACGCTTACATTGTCAAAACTATATTAAAGTAAAATTACTCATCAAAGTGTATGTGTTTATACATAATGATAAAGTTCAAAGTTTAATTGAAAAATGACATTTCTTCAACGTATTTTAGGGATTTTAAGACCCGGATGTAACATCTTTACAATGTTTTTAAAAAAGAAACATAACATAAAAACATACATTCTGTAGATAATGAAATACATTTCTTATGATGTACACTAAAGATTGAATTTGAAAGTGCGATGTTAAGCATATTTTTCAAGCATTATTCAAATAGAACTTTGGATTGCTAATGTAATCAGTTTTTATTTTCATTTAAAAACGACTTCTAGTATGTTTTGTTTTGAAAGAAGACCATTACTTTTAACCTCTAGAAAAACATTGATTCTAACCTTTAACATCTGTTTTTGAATAACTGGTATATGATTAGTTCTCACATGCGATTGCATTGAAGGTCAAGAAAATTGGTTTCCTTATGTTTTTAGAGATGTTTTAAGTGTAAGAAGTAGTAATTTGAATTTCGATAATTTGTATTTGTAACAAACGGAAAACTTTTCGATAAGCATTCTTTTGCTGATAAAAATTCAATTCTACAAGTCCACTTGGACTGCCTTACAGGGATTCTTATGCAATGAAAAAGACAAAGCCAAAACCTTAACAGTAGTTAGGGTGTTGCTTATTCAATGAAGTAAAGTTACATTATTCCCCTTATACAACATATAATCTGTTATCTTTATTGGGGTTTAATGTAAACATGTTTCGAGAGATTAAAAATACTAACGAATATGCCGCATGCGTTAACTCATTATTTTATTCCCAATGTTTAATTAAGGGTTTTTATGACAATTTATTTTGATGACAAGTTGATTGCGTGACGCTCCAGTGTTTAATACACTCAATAACTCTTAGTGGATTCTTCTCGATAATACATGATATAAGAAATTAAGTGTCTACAAACAACTATTTATAAACATAACATAATTTGTTAAACTAGTATTTAGTGTATTCTGGAAATATATAGCAATGCAAAAAATCAATTCTACAAAATAGGAGGAAAGTTCAAGCATTTTTGTAACATTTTGCTGTTAAGAGCTACAGCCATTTATTTATAATCGATCATTTATTTATCATCAATCATTTATTTATAATCAATCATTCATTTATGATCAATGATAATGTGAAATGGGATAAGTTGTAGAAAACATCTTTTGATCATGAATGGTATGACAATGTATACTAACTATTTGACAGACTATAAGCCCATCATTTTCAAACTTCTCATTTGTTCTTTTTTCTTAATGGTAGCTTACGTTTTAAACACAAACTCATATTAATTGTATAGGTAGGCGTATGAGTGATTCTATATGCTTGACATTTGCTTGAAAATCACGGTTACATTTAAAAAGAAGTTATCTGTCCATCAAAAAGACATTTGTGTATCTTTGAGTTTTGTTATGATCATAAATAATTTCACGTAAGGGAACTAGTACTTTTATAAGTATGGTCTTTGAGATAATTAGATCTTGGTAGGTCAGTGAACATGAACGACAATCTGGACGGACCTCGAGATAGCACAATGGTTAGCGTATATTCGGCTTTCGGATCAAGAGGTCTCTGTTTCGAATGCCGCCAGGGGCTAGGCAACTTTTTCTGTAGTTGAAACCTGTTCTACGCGCAGTAAGGTTTGAGCAATGCTACACTGAATGATTCACTCGTGGTTCGCTAGTTCAAGCATATGCCCGCAGGTTTCACTACAATGCATAGCTACAATGGCGTTGCGGGCTTTCTCACTGCAATGATTTAGCAGACGCGATATAAGCTATATAAGTGAAATACTCTTAAAGTTGCGTTAAAAGCCAAATCATAATATAATGAATACAGATAATCTACAACGTCATACCCAAAAATACGTCATCACACAATGAAAAGAATGATAAAGCGATGTTCTATTGGAATAATACAGCAAATACAATAAATAAACATTTTACATTTGTAGAATATAATTAATATTAAAATGCATATATATAAATAAAAGTTTATAAAAATATATATGGTTTATGACTGTCAAAAGTAGTCACAGTGTAATCAACGCCATTTATCATTCAAAACTGTCTTCCACAGGAGATATCGCTTGTGGCAGATCAAACGATATCTCCTAGGAGATATCTAGGAGATATCGTTTTGACAGTAGATTTTGAACAATGCCCTGTTACAGTCAAGTTCATGACATCACAATTGTTGTACATCATCAACGAATGACATCACAATGCTATGACATCACTCCAGTGAGAGTCTTAGAGAAGTGCAGTGTTCACAAATACACATTTTTCAAAGAATCGAAATGAAAATGATTTTGGATGATAAATAGAATCCCACCCTCGTGTCTTCTGATATCAAATATATCAACACTCGTTAATAGTAAAAGTAAAATATCCCCTGCAAGCCTCGGTTATTTGTAACTTTTATCAACTCGTATTGATATATTTGATATCAGAAGACATTCATCAGGTGACATTCTCTATATCTCAAACCAGACTTTCTGGTTCTTTTTTTCCCATTCAATTAAAGGCCGTGATGATAAGAACAAAGGGAGCATAGATAAACTTTTGGACAGATTTACCAAAAAAAGTAAAAGCAATCTAAACTGTTACATCAAACATTGCCAAGGACACATTAATATTAATGCCTCCTACTTTGTGAACACGTGTACATTTATGCTCCTCTTATCTATAAGCCAAATGTACACTGTGTTAAACAGCTAGAGGCATTTTTCGGCATCAATGCAGTCCTCTGGTTGGCAACCTTCCAGATCTGACGTGATTTAGTACTGTTAACAACTATCAACTTTATTGCGTTTCAGTGGTTGCAGACAAACTGTGTTCCAAGTCTTAAGATGTTTAATGAATGAAGTTGCGTTATTGCTGATCTAATCTGTAATAACAATTTAACTATGTTAACTGCTGAAATCGTGAACAAATATTTTTTTACTAATGCTGGCATTACAAGATAGATAAGTTCCTTGAAGAAACATCTAAGATGATTGATGATTTGGTTCAGCCGGGAACACTTGAACCTTTTTCGTTGACAGAAGTTATGATTTAACAATCAATTCTCTCCTACAATACGTTTGCAATGAATAAATCGTTATAATTGGACATAAGTATCACAGCTTTTTACACATACATATACACAAATAAAATTGCTTGTCAAAATATCAAGTTATTTAGCTTTACTCTATTCCTATTAAAATGAGAAAAATAACTGTAAAGAACTATGTCCATAAACATAGACACTGCCAGAGGGGACAACAATTTCATACTGTAGTTTGGAAACCTTTTGCTGGCTAGGAGATTATGTGTTATTCGAATGCATTTCCTCTCATCAAAACACATCAGTGGTAGCCCCGATGTGTCCAAGTTTGGAACATACTTATATGCATTCTTTAACTATGCTATGCTTTTGATGTACAGTATAACCACTCAGTATCAACATTCAGAAAATATTTCTGGGTGCGAATAATCTCGGGGGTTATTATCAATTTTATACTGCTGTTGGTTTTACATTTCAAAACTAATAAGATAACGGAAAAAGAACTTTGCGGAGTGCAAAAAGGGCAAAGTTTTAACCATTGCACAACCATTGTTTACGTTTTCTCATATCTACTTTATCATAATCCTGTTTAGTACGAAAACGTTTTTGAACACCTATCATTCACAAACATTGTTTTTTACAACAAAAGAACAGAGTGACATCTGAGAATAATCATTTTGAACTAGACCTAACAGACATATTTAGTTATACAGGTTCCAAAAGCTGGATATTTATTTCCTTAGAAGGTGAATGCAGTAAGAAGTGATCTAAATTTGTAAATCACAAACGCTGCGTAGACACCAGAATGATATATGTTACAATAGCAATATAATGGCCGTCTTAAGGTGTTGCCTTAAAAACACTCAGCTAGTTATTGTGGCAAATCCAATTTATATTCAAGCGACGTTAGCCAACTATGTCCATATTGATATTAACTCCTTCATTATGGCCAAATCTACCCTTAAACATAGTTAGATCATTAATTACATGACATCGTTCTATTTGAACAAAGACTCAAAACTCATAACCATAAAAAACGTATTTGTGAAAATTTAGGCATTAGACTGGTTTAACTTGATATGTGCTTGGAATACAGAATGCTATTTTATTAAGAAAACATTCTTGTTCATAGGCAGAAGCATTTGTGATGTAGTCCTCTTGTCCATTTTCAAAAGCTGAAATGATTAAGAACTGTATTCGACTTTCACTAGATTTAATTTTGGTGGTGGCAGATAAACTATTCAATGTGAGATTTCAATTTGGCTATCTGTCTTACTTGATCTAAAATACAGAAGTTTTGCATATAAACTGTTGACTATCAATGTGTTGTGTTAAATCTCTATGAGTAACATCGAGATGAAAACAGGAAACACTCAATCTATTTCAGCTGACAGAAGTGAATCTTCATCAATCTATTTTTATCCGACAATTAGTTTTGAAAGGACGGTTTACAATGTTTGGTCATTAGTTAAGTCAGAAAAAATATAACAGCCCCAATATATTATTTAGGTATATATATTGTGATTATTCCTTTACGTTTCACTAGTGGCTGAATAAAAGTCAAAATAATTGCATGGTTCATATCGATTCATTTCTTATCAAATTCTGGCTGCGTATTTCATATATGCTAATCAATATTTGTCAACTAAACAATAAACAATAATGTATTACTGTATTCATTGTGTAATCTAGGTCAAGCCTTTTTAAGCACACGAAGCGATCAATCACACGCCACAGGTTTCATGAAGCATACAAATCCTTCATCCTGTCTCAGGGTAAGACGTATAGCTGACGCTCCACTCTTCTTACCCTGGGTGTAAACCCCAGCAAAACCTTCGCGCCGTGTCCGTTTCCCTACAAACTTTCAAAAAATAATCAACCAATGACGGCGCTTAAAATGCGAGTCGGCAATTTAATATGGCAGAGCCCATCCCTTCAAATTCAAAAACCGAGTGAGTGAGTTTGGATTTAACGTGTTATGAACAATATGTCAGTTATTTAACACAAGGATGACAAGCATCAAAAAGAGGATCGAAAGGATGATGGGAAAGACGGAATGAAATGCATTGTGAAAGATAGACAACAGGTTTTAGAACGACTAAACTTTGATCTGACTTCTACCCGACGATCGCGACCTATCAAGCTTGGGTGCCCCTACAAGGAGCATGTAAGCTCCGGCTGGCATAGCTCTAGGGGTCTCTGGATCACTCAAATCACCACGAGAAGGTATTGAGTTAAGTTGTGGAAAATCAAACCGATCTCTTAAAATTGAATGTATGATCTGTTGTAATAAACTAACCAGAATCGCAAAATTTGACTCGGGACATTACCAACATGGTCGATTGGTTAAAATCTTTTGATTCCTGTTTGTTTATCTATGGACGTAGCCATTTAGCGTACGAGCGAAAGCCAACTCCTGTGCGAGAGGCTCTCTTTGGTTGGCTGAAATTTTTTCGCACACCATCGCGATAAAAGTATTTGATTGGCTGAATCATGGATTGTGGCGCGAAGGTTTTGCTGGGGTTTACACCCAGGGTAAGAAGAGTGGAGCGTCAGCTGTACGTCTTACCCTGAGACAGGATGACAAATCCTTCTGTTGAACCTTCTGTGAATCGTAATGTAGATAAATAATAACATGTTGTACAGTTAGGGATTTTCTCACGTGTCTCTTATAACGCTGTCATGATTGTCAACCAGGGCCTCCTTTCACAAAGCCCTAAGGTGATCGTAAGTCCTTAAGGTAACCTTAGTGCAATGTTAAAGTATGGGAGTTAAGGTTAACCTTAGTTAAGGTTGCTTTGTGAAAGCAGGCCCAGAAACTGATTACGACACCTTATAGATTGGTTACTGCTGCGGCATTTTCCTGTCACAATCGATACAGCAATATATTATTTCAGCCATGATGACCCAGACACCTTAACTAACATCAAATGGAGGATTGAAGATGGCTAACGTGTCCACTTAGGTTTTGTGTACACAATCTAATAAGTGCAATTTCATTATCCTCCAATTAATTTCTCATAGTAGATCATGTCAGTTGTGCAGAGTCTGTGACCTGTGACATGAAAAATGCATACACATATCAACTTCTAAATGTAACTGTTGCGTTTTTTTCTAGGCATCCCTGATGTAAATAACACTTTTGTAAATAACATGTTTTTCAATCTGAAGTATTTCACAATTTCAATGTGGAGAAAGCAATTCAAGCATCAATTATGATAGTATCTTTCCTTTATTAATCTAATGGCATTTGGTGATAGTCGAAACTATGAGTTTTATATTTCACCTACCATAGGTTATATTACCAATCAGAGTAATTGTGTTTATACATCATAAGAAAGTTAATGGATTGGGTTTCAAGATGACATTTTTTTCAACGTGTTTTGAACGGGTTTCAAACGCCAAGATGTGATATTATCATTTATAAAATAAAAGATTATATTTTAACATGTTTTTTAACATGATCATAATTGAGTAAACTAATGATGATAGCAAAATGGTTTACAGAGAAATATAATACAACTTAAGATAAAAACGATAGTTATTAGTCCCAAACATTATTATAAATATTTATTGATAAAATACTTTAAGTAACAAAACAGAAATTTCAAATCGCTGTTGATTAAATTATGTCCCTACTTACTTGAATCAAATTAACTGATGGATTGCCAAGAAGCTCTTGTAGACAACACAGAATTGCAAATTTTCAAACCTTGCCCAATTAATTAATCAAATATTCTAGGTTACTAAATTGTATTAATTCTTGTTACTCGCCATCTTGACATGTCTATATACGTATGTTTTCTTTCTTTGTATTCTCATGTACAACCGTTGGTGGTTTTTCGAGAATTGAATTGACAATTATACATTTTTATGAAAATGGATTCACGAAAATCTTACAAAATGTGAGTTGAAAAAGAAATAAGCTAAAGAACTAAATATTCATCAAATTAAATTTACCACATTGCTAATGTACAACATAAGTAGTCTGTAACTGTCTGTAAACTGTCTTTTGATGAATACAGATTCTGAAAGTAGAGCTACATACACCATCAAGCTGAATACAGCATGATGTCAACCATGTGCCCCAAGAGGTCTGTGCACATGAATCAGAATTCGGGCAAATAGTGAAGAAGATGAAAATAGGTTTATAGGTACATTAGGTACTTATACACACGCCTTTAGATTCAGATACGTTATGTATGAAAAAATCATGCCATGTCATACCATTAGCTCAATCATTCAGGCCTTGTCAAAAGCTAACAAAAATAATCGGGTGTGCAAAAAAATTCTTTTTGAACCTCCACTGGTTTGTTGGCGCTCTTTCATGACAATTGATTGACTGCATTGCTTCTAAGTGTTAAATTGTATCAATTTGTCTTTGATGTTTGTGGCATGTCACCACCAAATTTGCAAGAAAAATCAGGTATTTACAAATGTAAAAAAATCATGTGAACTTATGATTTTTGTATTCAAGGAAGATGGATCCGGAGCAATGTTATACGACATTGCTACAAAAAACCTGTGGGTTTGATCAACCATCCATGTGTGTTTATTCAACAACCGGTCAAATAAAGGTTTCACTAATTTTTCAAGTCTATTTTAAACACAGAAACTCCAAGTAGTCACAGCTATGACGGAGTCTTTCATCAGCAGCAAGTGTGACCACCCTGGGCATCAATGCAAGCAAGTACACGCCTCCTCATTGAAGTCGTCAGTTATCAGATGACGTAAGCAGGGATCCTCTTCCATATGTTTAACATAGCTTGCTCAGGTTCCTGCCGGTTGTTTGAAGGTTGCACCAGCTTTCTAAAATGACGGTGAAACAATTCCCAAAGGTGTTCAATGGGGTAAAAATCTGGTGAGTTGGCTGGCCACGGCAAAATAGTGACGTTGGCGCTCTAAAGGTAGTCTCTAACAATTCGGGCAGTGTGAGTTCTTGCGTTGTCATTTTGCAATGTCAATCTTTTTGGCTGTTGTTGGATGAAAGGAACGACAATAGGTCTCAGTACCTCATCAATGTATCGCTGGCCAGTCAGATTCCCTTACGGAACAACGAGCGGCGCCGTCATTTGGCCACAAATCCTTCCCAACACCATGATACCTTCACCTCCAAACGGGTAAGCTAATGCAGTTTTGCACGTGTTTGTGAACTTCCAGTGGCTGCGTTCGATGCGATGCGTTCGTGTAGAGAAAACGTAATACGATCATTTCCTGTATTGAATCAAACCCGTAACAACCGTCTTAGTGTTTTCATGAACAAATAAAAGTAAAACCTTTCTTTTGCCTAGTTATAACATTTAGCAATAGAGAGCCATATCAGTAACTTATATATCAATGCCTTAGGCCACACATTTACAAAATTTCAAAACGTGGCCAACAACTCTCGGTCATATGACATGTCATTAAAAATAATATCTTCAGCTTCATTTGACTGTCTATAAGGCACGTAGGTCTATATTTATAGATCTAAGATCTATTACACTGACTAATTGGTCAATTTTTTCTAAATATGTTTACGTATATATCTAATGTTTATGTGATGTCAAAGATATTATAAAAGCTATAACCATTAGGGGAGTAATCATATTGTTAGATATAAGATACAAACCCTGAATGTAATGACATTGTTTACAGACTATTTCATGGAAAATACGCACATGTGAGCAAACTTTAAAATTTCATTACCAATTTTTCTCGTTACATGAAAATATGTTAGTCTTCACATTTCTTTCGAAATCTTATCTTATGAAATGAAGTGACGCTCACATAAAACGAGTAGGCGAATGAGTAATTGTATATGCTTAACATTTGCTTGAGTTTCAAAATCACATTTTAGTGAAGTGTTTTGCATATAAAAACATTCCTAAGTAGTTATATTATTGAAGTCCTCGAGGTAATTGGATTCTAAATGTAGCTTTACTAATGAACACCCACCATCATCTCAAAGGACTTAATTCGAGTCCGGGCATTGCACTTTAAAACCATGGTAAATTATTAATTTCCTTTTAACACTAGGTTACTCACAAATATTATTTATAAAACAAAGAAATAGCTACGTGTCTCTATAACATCTGAAGTTAGCAATGTCACTGCTGCTGACACAGGCCATTTCTTATTTGGTTAAACTTTTTTTCCAAATACATTCATCAAATCTTTATGCAAATGATAAAAATCATTTAAGAATATATCGACTCAAAACAGAATATATGACCATCAGATTGTCAACTTTGACATTTCTTGACTTCACTTAAAGGGTTATTGTGTAACTTCTGTGTCAGCTGTGATTCTATATAAGTCAACTAAAGGTTCTCTACATATCAAGTAGATCATGCAACGAAAAAATGCAATCAAACAAATCATGTACATATGAATAAATACATATTACAATAGACTGTTATGTGAGATTTTAATAATTAATTCACGACAGATTTATACAAAAAAAATTCTGTTTGTAATAATGATTAACTTGAAAGACTACCAAAAAACTCACACATTTGCAGGAATGTGAAAGCACTGTTAGATACACCTCTAGTAGACTACTTTTAAAAATATAAATAAAGAACTAATAAGAAATCTAAGAGTGTTCAGAGTATGAATGTAGCAAGTAAAAACGGTGCATTCAAGTGACGAGAGACCTCAAAGCGAACGTTCTTGTCACCTCTTCAATCAAAAAGAGGCGGTGATATTAAGAAGTAAGAACAAAGTTCATGATGTAAACAAAACTCTCTGACAGATTTCCAAACACTTGAACGTTTAAATTCAAACATTGCCTAGAGCACAATCAATGCTTGATTTGACTCTACCTATTCTGTGAACACTTTACGTTTATGTAACTCTTAGCTATAGACCAAATATACACTGCTTTAATTGCTCGAAGCATTATTTGGCATTAATGCAGTGCTCTTGTTGGCAACCTTCCAGTTCTGACGTGATTGTTAAACACTCAGTTTATTGCGTTTCATTGGTTGCAGTCAAACTGTATTCCAACTCCTTGGAAGTTTTTAATGAATTAAGATGTTTTATGGCTGATCTTATCTGCAATACAAATTCTAAAGATGCTAACAGCCGACATCTTAAGTTGTTCGTCCAATCAATATCAACAAAGAAATTCTCTTCTGCTGCATTTATAGGACAGACGAGTTCCTTTAAGTAACATCGAAGAAGATTGATTATTAGATTCACAGCCAGAAAGAAACACTTAGACATTTTCAGTGACAGCAGTTATGATTAATTAATCAATTCTGATTTATGATAACTTGGTAAAAAATAAATCCCTATAACTTGTCATGGATATAAAGCAAACTGCTTACAAATCTATCCACATACAGGTAAAAGACACCGAAACGACTTACTTTAATCAATGAAAGGAATAAAATAATGATTGTCAGGTTAACCTACATGGGTTCACATACCTTACTAGAATTATTTTAGGGTTATCATATTGATATGTACACAAGAATGCTTTTGCTTACATGTGAAAATGTTCGCTTCGACTACGGATAGCCCGGCCAATGGGATGCTTAACCTTATAGACGAAATATACCTTGCATAATAGTTCATCAAATTACAGTGCATTTTCTAGTCATCTGGGTTTCTGGGAGTGACTGTCGGGGAGGGAAATACCTTGTTTATCTTTTGAAAATACGTCTTTCTATGAGTTTGCTAGATTTAGGCATGGTGCACATCATTTACAAACCGTAACATTTCAAGCACGAACGTAAATGTAGGGGTCTAGGGAACCGATAACAGTGTCATATTTAAGTTATTGATATGCCTGTGTTTCAGAAAACATTATGATGCATATCATCGTTCAAAGAACAAGTTTCTGTAAAAAGAACACACACTACGATTTTTTTTCATTTTTACAAGGCCACAGGTTCATTAATCAGGGGTATCTTATCATTTATTCACTTTATTAAACGCATGCCAACCGCATATATTCAAACAAAAATATCTCATTGGACATGAGAATAATAACGAGATCGATTGATACAAATAATATTAGTTAAGTGGATTATAAAAAAATAAATATGTTAAAAGATTTGTGAGGGGTTTAACGTGCTTTCAACAATATTTCAGTTATTAAACACGTGGATGACAAGCATCCAAAAGAGAGTGGACAGATCAGGGAGAAATGGATGGAAAGGATAAGGGAAAAGACGGAAAGAAAGGCATAGTAAGAGATAGAAAGCAGGTTTTAGAAGGACTCAAATTTGGTGTGGCTTCTACCTGTCGACCTGTCCAGCGTGGGTGCCCCTACCAGAAGCATGTTAGCTCCAGCTGGCATAGCTCTCAGGGTCTCTCTGAAGCACGCAAACCACCACATCACGATAAGGTATTCAGTACAGTGGGGGTTTAAAAGATTTGTATCTATGAATACAGAAGAACGCTCAGTGATTTATACATTTACCTTACCTTCACTCAAGGCGAAACGACCATCCAACTGTCATTCCTTATATGACATTGCTTGTAGATCTATAACCAGTAAGATAAACTTGCACTTCTTGTCACACAGTCCATGTGATGAAATTATTTTTAGAAACCTTGTCAATCTTTATCATTGTACATGCATGAATAAACACACATGACAATTAACAGAGTGATGGCTGACCACATGGTTCTCTTGATTTCAGTAGACGTTTTGAAGGGTGAAGTGTGTTATCTCGTCTCTATTTTCTGCCTAACTATGCTTGGTGAGTTCTGTATATTTTATGACTTGTAGAGAAGTGAGATTCGAAAGAATAGATTGCACAATAACCAACGTTTATAGATTTTTCTTTATGGTCTCATACTTCAGTCTTTTTTTATGTGAATGAAAAAGTAAGTAACATATTATTAGATACAGAGATAAATACATGTAACATACCGTACAGTAATAACCAAAATATTCTGTATGTTTGATTCTACTTTTACTAACGTTTGTTTATACAACCAACCTTTATTGTAAATGCATACTCTATTTTTTACCTTTTTTATACAATAGATTGTCACATTAACCACTCTATATTTCTTGCTTCCGGTGCGTCAAATAAAGGTCAAAGGACCACATCTATATTTCATGCACTAAGTTGCACTATTGTGCACGTTAGGTTTATATTTGTATTTTAGTATTCTAATTGTTATTCTAAATCTGTACATTGTCCCTCGTTAACTTATTTGATCCTCATTGATGTAACATACCTCTAAAAAACGCTTGTGCACTAAGCCACTCTCATTTCCTCAACAATCGATACCAAGGCTTTGTCCTTCTGGACACACTGACCCAGACACCTTGACCAACATCAAAAAGAAAATTCAAGATCCTGAAGAGAGAGAGAGAGAGAGAGAGAGAGACAGAGAGAGAGAGACAGAGAGAGAGAGAGAGAGGTTATCGTCATCTATCCTGATTGTTAGACTTTCCTACGTTATCCTAATGACATATAGTTCAATAGGAATTTGAAAACTATTCAATGAGTGAAATAAAAACAAGACGGAATGATTAAAACCCTAACAGGAAAAGTCTGCGTTTGTAAATACAAACGAATAGGGGATTTTAGTATTTAATTATTCGTTTTACAACGATGAATCGAAATAAACCTCTGCTCAATACACATTTTGATAATACCATCCCATGTCAAATATTTGGGTGAATTTTCTATGCACGTAAGATATATGCATGAGATGTTTTGTGGGTTTGGTTAAGCTTTTACCTCAATTTGATACTGATGACAGTTCAAGGGTGTTATAACAATTACCGCATGATGCGGAGGTCGCCATTTCATCAATAGGATTGAATTGCTGATGTTTTGAATCCCTATCTCATTTTAATAGCTCAACTGAATGTTTAAGACATCTATCAAGAGATTTGAATAAATGATTAAAGATAATATTGTGTTATTGCCAGTTTAGATTGTCTTAAAATGTTTCCGAACGTTTGTCAGTGAGTATCTTTTACTCATCATACACAGTGCAGCTAAGATTTTGAGTAAACTCAAGATATAGGTCAAAGTTTGTAGAGA
The DNA here is from genome assembly GCA_921293015.1 of Phorcus lineatus. Taxonomy (NCBI): domain Eukaryota; kingdom Metazoa; phylum Mollusca; class Gastropoda; order Trochida; family Trochidae; genus Phorcus; species Phorcus lineatus. Next base: position 21,888,911 of record OV121096.1, on the reverse strand, counting down.
AAATTTCTCTGACGCTTTTTCGATGTTCGGAAATTTAATTGTGGAATTCTGAGTTTCTTTTATTCGACTGATGTAGCATTTGGTCATTGATTTTAATTAAATAAATCATTATGCTTTTATCATAAATGGCAGAGATTGCGAGACGCAAATTTTTAATGAACGTGAATTCTTATTACGTTGTTTCGTAGGTTATGATTGAATTTATGATTAAATTCAAATTTAATTTAATGTACTCCAAATAGTATTTTGCTTATGAAAAATGTTAGTGATAACATTAATGTTTACATTCTGCATTAAACCAATTTTCGACAAAGATTATCCTTTGTAATCACTTTGCATTGTTTACAGGTTTTTAACGAGAGCGATAAAACGTAATTCTAACAATTGCGTCATATATGTATTCCTCATGTAAAGTTTTTCACTAACTCCTTAAAAAAAATTCAAAAATCAAAAATATTTCTCTGAATGATATATTGATCTTACTAAATATTGATATAATGTCTTCTCAGTGTTCTCAATATTTTTCAAAAGTACCTTGTCGATGAATATGAAGTCAAACCTTTGTCCTAAATTTTCAAATTTGGATTATTTTGTCAATGATCATTTTAAAAGCAAATAGTTGTTAACATTTAGTTCAGAATTAGATTTTGTTACACAAACAAATTAAGATGCAAGCAAGTGCTTGTTATAAACGATGTTCATTTAAATGGGGAAAATCTACATGATTCGCAGTATTGGATATTTTTCACTAAACGATGCAATTTACTGCCTTGTTGATTATTTAACAAACAATGCATCAATTTAAAAAAAATTACAATGAACTTAAGCAAATCTGTCAGCTTTCTATGTTTCAAATATGGGTATATAATGTCGTTTGTTGTTATATTTGAACCTCTCGTTCATTGTCATCACCAAATAGATCGGTGCCTCCTTTCACAAAGCCCTAAGGTGATCTTAAGTCCTTAAGGTAACCTTAGTGCAATGTTAATGTATGGGAGTTAAGGTTGCTTTGTGAAAGCAGGCCCAGAAAGACTTCATGAGCCCGTTATAACGCGCAATCAGGTTAAACGATAACGGAGTTATTCAAATTAAGCTTAATTAGAAATCATTTTCATAATGTAAAAATTCCCTTAAAACCAAAGTTGGAGTACTCTTTTTCAATCAGTGTTGACGGAGTTACGTAAATTCAATTCAGAATAGTCGTTAATTTGCTTTGGAACGTATCGGCAAAATAACAACAAAATGTCGTGTGTCTGCGCCGATCTTCCGACTTTTATTTTGTTTTTTTACTATCCTAGTAATTTTAGAGAATTGAGAACAAACAAAATCTTCTTTGATGTTTGAAATTTTATTCTCTCTAATTCTATTAAATTTCATAGGTGTAATGACACGTCTTATTTATACAATACAAACATTTTTTTTAGATGGTCCCCTTTACATACTGTGCCATTATTTAATACATACATTATATAATAGTAAAAGGAAAGGTACATGAAGAAAACTAGCCCTGTTCTGTAACGTTATCGTAAATGTTTTTAAAATTTCTACTAAGAATTATTAACTTAAATACCATTATATTCATCATGTATATCTTTGCTTTGTATATTTGCCTATCATTTGTATCATGCCTTCATATGTATATAGGTCTTTCGAATACATTGTACATCATATTCTAAACCAAATTGTATATTTTGCATATATGTGTAATGTACATGTATATCCTCATATGCCGCTGTTTGCGGCCTGAGTGTAAAATAAAGTTTAGTTCAGTTCAGTCACAGCATGGCGTCCATTTGCATTTGCAAATTAAGAATTGACACTGGCGTTTTTATATGAAAACGGATGAATTATCTGTGAAAAAAAGACGTAACTTGAATTAGTGAACATGAAAGTCTCCATGGTTGTATACATACAATTATTTCATGTCAACATGATTAACTAATTTACAATTTACGATTTTAGTGAGAAAGTAGCAAAAGTCAAAATCGTTGCAATACAAACTCTACTAAAATCATCAATCGGTTACTGTGTCCAACATGTCAGGCACGGTTTATACATCGAATTTGAACACAGTTATGATTTAATTTCTAGATTATCTGGTAGCAAATGTCTTGTAGTTTCATTAAATATAAAAATTAAATCAATTATTCGTGGTTTAATCCTACTACACGACATTATAAAAATTAATCGGGTCAAGGGCAGTGAATTAAACACCGCTGTAAAGATAATACTACAAATTTATAATTTCTATTTGATTAATGGAGAAAAACCGTTAATGTTTATAGTTTAAGTTTGTAAAATTGCATCAATTTATAAGACTCATTACTTCCTCTTCATCCCTGTCAAAATAGATACTTATACAAGATACTTATTTACAACATTGCCGTCAATGACATAATTTCTTGAAAGCATTTTGCGTGAACCGTTTAATGTGAAAAAATTGTTGTGGCAGTATTTTTTAAAGACATTTTGGAATTTTTGTAATATTTCCGAACAATTATTGACAATCAATTACATGTAGGTCATATGTGTTTATTTTATTAAGGTTGGATGTGAGATTCTAAAAATCGTGAGTGAAATACGGTTACTATTTTAAACATGTTTTTATAAAAACAATCTGTTTTCATTTGCGGACTAAGTCATATTATCTGCACAGTTTTCTAACGAAGAAATTTTTTCTGCATAACTTGACAAAAAGCTAGGATACAAATATTCTGAACATAATGATGATAAACTTTTCACGCTGTCGAAAATAATTATGATCACTATGAACTTGATCGGTATAATCACTGCAAGGGAGAAAAATGCGCACATGCGCGTTAATTTGTGATTACAAACACGTTGAAGATATTCAACTCATTACTTCTTAGTAATGATATTATGAAAGTGATGATATTTTTTAATGAAAAAAGGGCAATGGAGATTTACCTTCCCTTAAGATTTATTTCATAAGTAATTGAACTTCAACTTTAATAACTTTGAAAATAGATCCATGAATTGCCTAATCTCCTTCAAATTTTTCCTGTGCAATATGTTTATTTCTAAGTAAAACATATTCAAATTCATTTTCACATATTTTTATTGTTGAAAACGTCTTTTGAATTTATTTTTTATAGAGATCTTGATTGAAACTGTATCTTTGATATTGAAGATATGTTACAAAAACAAAAAATGAAATACAAAATATCATTTTTCTATTACATTTTACTTCCATTTATTGGACAGAACTAAACACAACTCTGAATGATTTTATACGTCTGTGTTGAAGATTAAATTAGAAAAATTTCTCCATTTTTTTTAGATCAAAGCCGTCAAAATCATCATTTTATTAAAATGAAGGTCCGTAGCATGAATCTTTACTTTTGAATCTTGAAGAATACATACTCAACTTTACAACATGCCAATTAACAACAATTTATCAATTATTTTGTTTAATGTACTAAGTTGTACTATACTTGTATTTTCCTATTCTAAATGTAATTCTAAATCTGTAAATTGTTCCTTATTTACTGATTTTATTCTCATCGATATAGCATACATCTGAAAAAGGCTTGTGCACTAAGCCACTCTCATTTTCTCAACAATCGATACAAGGGTTTTATTTTCTAGACACGCTGACCCAGACACCTTGACCAACGTCAAAAAGAGGGTTCAAATCAATGGATTTAATTTTAAGGAGACAGGAGAAAAACTAAACTTGACGACACACATACTCGATCGGTTTATTCATTGGGATCAAAAAGCAAGATCACGATATAACATCTTCGGAACAAACCTCAAACGATAATTCAATGTGAAATACATTTGATCAATCTCCATAATTTCCATCTCTTTGAAGATTAAAGGTTTCACAAGGGTTTTACATTTTAATTTTATGGGAACTTAATGTTGATATATGCGCATGTATTTGTGGTTAACTTTTTTAAACTTCAACTTCTTTTTAATACAAAATGGATATTGACAGTACATCTATGCCTTAAAGAACTTGTCATTCCTTTTTGCAAATGTTTCATCATTATAATATGTAATAAATTATATAAACGATGTTTGATTACTGAGACCAAAAACACAACGATTTTCAAGATATTCAAATAAATGATAAAATATAATATTGTCGGTTAAAATTGTTATAGGTATAAAGAGGTGAGGTGAGTTGGTGTTTAACGCCGCTTTCAAGATTATTTCACTTATATCGCGGCTGCTAGTATTATTGCAGGGAGAAAGCCCGCAACACCATTGTGGCTATGCATTGCGGTGAAACTTGCGAGCATCGGCTGGAATATAGGTATAAAGAGAACTTATTCAAATTTCTAGTTCACAACATGAACATTCAAATAATTAATTTGAAACTAATATCCGATAACAACTTCTTGAGGGTTTCCATATTCAAAAATTATCATTACTTTTTACGGTATGTAAAGTATCTTAGAAATAATAAGACATTTTCAGGCCATCTACATGTACCATTAAGGAACTCCACCCTTGGTCCTATCAGTGATCAAAACGGACTCAAAACAAGGTGTAATGGTTATGCTGAGATTGAGTTCCCTCAGGCTATGTTGAACTGTTTTATTTTTTCAATAATTGACAGGTCACAGACATTGAAACTTACTAGACGATGAAAGGTGTATATGTTACGAACCATCTGGGATATATCACAATCTGCAGGTTATTTGCTCACGATCTAGGAATTCCAAGATTGTTTAAACAATCTGCAGATTGTGATCATTCCCAGATTGCACGGAACAAATACACCAAGGTGCATGTCTTTGCAGTCCCTTCTCCTAGTTAGTGATGCTTGAGTTGATGGACTGAACCAGTTACCTACAGAAGTAAGACAAACTGATGCCCTGACCCACTCCCTCGTAGCAAATTGGGTGGATGAGGATCCAATCCCGTTTTTTGTAGGACAATGAATGGTACTTTAATTTACTACATCCTTGAAAGCAGTCACTTCCTATTAGCAAGACAATGCAGCACAGCCATCCACACAACCAGGCCCGCAATAGATCAGGGATAAGGAAGGAGTCGATCGGATTCATATACACTGATTTAGTAAGACACATTTATCATAACAATGCTAAATGAGATGTTAGTAAGTTCACAAGTTTAAAATTTAATATATATATATATATATATTTAGTGAAGGTGATAGTTTTAGGAAGTACATGTATAAACTAATATATATCAATGATTTTTCATCTCAGAGAGGGGAGGTCGGGGAGTCCTTTCCCTGGCAATATTCCCTAACCGTTAAGTAGATTCTGCAAGTAGATAACTAAGTTCATGGAAACTTTTAAAACTAAACTTTCTATTTAACAACTTTTTAATCACTGCCTTGAAAACCATATTTTAGATTTTATTTAAGCAATTCGTCATAGGATACGTTTTAGTTTTTTTCAGTGTTTATATCAGAAGGTTATCATAGTTAAGATACTGCTGATGCTTAACAACCTTTATGCTGTTTCTATTTTTTGCTTTTGCAATCACTTTTGAAATTTTAGCCATTTCATTAGATACCATATATATTGTCCAAGCGGCGCTAAACAATGACTTATAACTTTTGAGTCTTTTGATCTTGTTAAGAAAGCATTTATTTCGCTCATAAAAAGTTCAAATCTATAAAGCAATGGTTATTTCAAATCCTAAAACTTAAAGATTGAAATATTTCGGCAAATCATGCAGTTTCATTGTTTGTATGAAATGACATAGCCAGGAAGTTTTAAGAGCTGTACAGTTTAAGTGCTTACTTTTAATACTTTTATTTCTTTATATCTTTCAGTAATTGCTGTTATGATGCAAAACAACACGTTATAAATGTTAGATGAAGTAGACGAATAAATCAATCCATCTCGAAAACACTGAAACAATGAAAATATTATTTGATATTTCAATTTGTGTGCTTCAGAAATTCAAAGGTATTAGGGGTCCACAATTCATTTCAAACTCGGATTAATACTTCTTACTGAAATATTTTTATTGTAAAATTTAGTTTACATAACCAAATATATATCATATATATATATATATATATATATATCATATATATATATATATATATATATATATATATATATATATATATATATATATATATATAATATAATATACTCATTTCAGCGAAAACCGTCTTACGGGGTCTTACAAAATAAGTAAATTTGGGTTTAACGAAGCTTTCAGGAGTATTTCACTTTTATCACGGCCTCCAGTATTATTTCAGGAAGAAAGTCCGCAACACCATTGTGGCAAGGCATTGCGGTGAATGGAACTAGCGAATCATGGGTAATATGTCAACGTTACCAACCGAGTTGGAGGTGTGCATGAATTGGAACACCTAGGCACGTGCGATGTAATCCTTCGACGCTTCGCGTCTCGGGATCAGAATTCTAGCCGGCAACGAGGTTGGTAACTGACTTATCATTCAACCATTAAAATCAATTCCAAACAGCGACCCAAAACATTTGAAAAAATATATCTTAAGCAAAATATTAAAACAAAAGAGTTTTTTTTTTACTGATAACATTGGTAAAACATTGATTAGACTTTCAGATAAACAAACGGTGTCTAAATGCGGTAGGAGACAGAAGCCTGAGGAAATCGCGCAAAATGCATGCAAAATAACAGAAAGTATAAACAGTGTAAACATCACCAGAGATACCAGAACAAAACTAAATTTCAAAATGAAAATTAGTAGATGTTTACCACCGTAGAATTTTAAGATTTACAAAATTATGTATAACCCAATCCTATCACTTAAACAAAATGTAAATCATTTGGTCGTTAAAATGTTTCAGGCAAATCAGGTGGATTCGGTGGTCTAGTGGTTAGCACACTTGCAAATAGTCAGGAAGTTGCGAGTTCGATCCCGGTTTCGACAAACACATTTGTAAATGCTCATGGTCCAAAATTAAAGATATTTTACGAAACAAGAGAAACAAATATTTTAATTAACTTCTTAACAGGTGTGTAAGTAAGTTGAACACCTGTATTCTATCAACATACCACCTGAGCACGAGCAAAACACGGTGGTCAACTTAATTACCAACCTTATGAGAACAATAGAGTTGAATGGTAATGCACCGAAATTCAGTGTAGCATTGCACCCAAACCTTACCTCGTGTAGAACAGTTCTCTACTGCAGACAGATTTGCTGAGCACATGGCGGGATTGCATACCATGGCCTTACAAATAACGTACAAATATTCTAAAGTATAATGTCCATTTAGACCATTAGTGTCGTTGTCAGTCATTGAAAGGTTTCAAAGACTAGAGCTAGAAGTCAGACACTTCATTGCATGTGGTTGGAATGAAATCTTGGATCCTGCCTCGAGCTACATGTACCTTAGACAAAGGTAATCTTAACGCAACGTTACAACTAAGGGTTAAGATTGGTTAAGGGTGTAATTAATAAAGTGACTATAAGAATATAGGGCCAGATTATTTCTCCAAAATGTCTTCTTGTCTAAAGCTCGTTGCTATGGTGATTGTAATATTCAGGCAGCACTGTGAATATAGGGCCTAATCATTTCTCAAAAACGACTTGTCTAAATCCCATCGTTATATCCAGTCAGCAGAGCCAGAACTTGGTTACAAACTTCCCCTTCATCCAGACATATTAAATAATTCTTTACCTTAAATCCAACCTCAAGACTAATTTTTCTATCAATATTGCATATCACCAATACGTCATGTCTTCCCTGAAAGCGCTATTGAGCAGAATGAGTAAGTGGGATTTTCTGTCAGCAATATTTAAGCTTTATTTCAACACGTGGATGTTGCCCCCAAATAGAGAAGAAGCGTGATTAAAATGTAACATATGTGGTTCCAGTTTTGTTTCATGTATGCCCCGACATTAGTAAGACGTGTTTAGAGAAACCGACAAACCTATAATAGTCTAAATATTTTGATAAGATGCGTGTATAGAAAATAATTCGAACTTCAAAGCTATCCCATCAATCATTTCTCCAGATAAAAACAGATATACATTATGAAACACAAGTGCAATCAATAACCAGCGGAGTCCCTGATTTATGACCACTTAAACTTCTGGATATATGTCTATCCAAGAGTCAATAGAGCATGGTACAGAACATGTCATTACTAAAAGGTCTATGGTTTATGTTCTCAGTCAGCTGTAGTGCTGCAAGGCCTATTTAGGTCAAACAAATAATTCTTCATTTCTTGTTATGCGTGGTATCATAGAAAGAATCATATATAGCATATGCATGGCAGTTCATAATCAGCGTATATGAATCCTCTAATTTCCTTCCTGATACCCTGATCTTTTTCAAGCCTAAAGCCTCGAATCGCTAGCTATCCCAACAGCCAATGATAGAACTCGCATCCAGCGTCAGCGGCACATCCCGGATGAAATTCGTTGGGTTCAAGATAGCAGCTTCAGTCTCATTGCATAACGAGCCTTCAGTGGCTGAAAAAATAACAAGTGAACTTAGCCAGGAATATCAAGACAATCCATTTGTACGGTGCAAATGCCCCGAAATAGATCAGGGTATCAGCAAGGAGCTGAGCATCTGATTTAGCAGGATGGGTAGTTTTCGTGAAGGAAGACGAATTAACAATATGTTTGTTACTAATCCTGTTTGAAATTGACGTTTACCTTAACAACTTCAATGTGTTGTTATCAAGCTGATAACAAAATTGATTGACAAAATCATGTCAGATTCACTTTCACGTACCAGACTGGTTGGCTGTTTCTTAAATTTACATTCCTACATGTGTACATGTTATTCTTTTGTAAGTAACAAAATGGTATTCCCTTTATGTTCATCATTCAAAATTGATAGAAACTACTTTGACTTTTGTCGTTTAAGTTATAACTTACAGGTTTTATCAAATATTAAGCTTTTGATAAAACTATATGTAGGTGAGCACACAAAAGTAAATATAGATTTATCAATTTGTATGATTAGATTATATAAGGCAATATGAACATAAAAAAACGCACAATCAGAGTGTTATCAGGGTTGACATTCAACACTGGCGGTAAAGTCTGCACCAAAAATAAGAAGCCAGATGCATATGGCATTTTTGCTCTTTAGGCAGTTAAAACACTTTAAGGATGTGCCCCCTGTGACTCCTCCGTGTCTCCGGGTTTATAACACCCATTTGGCTATCTAAAATGTTCGTTCAAGAGATTGAAACCAAACAAGTTCCATGAGTGTGATCTTTATTTCAGATCCTTGGGGTCCCTAAATACACAAATAACATTGGCATAGAAATTATTTCGTATATTAGCGAACATTTTTATTGCTTTACTTGAATAATGACTTGAGTGATTTGAAAAACGTAATGCATGTTGATTCATGCATTGCAGTTTCTACTCTGGTTGCACTAGCTTCCGACGGCAATATAACTGTCAGCCTTTTCTAAGTAATGTTAAATCCTTTCTCTAAAGCTGAGCAAATGTTTCAGCATTTTTCTGACAAACGTCATTCGTTATTCCTGTTAAAATCAATATCATAGCTATGCTGACCCAGACGTCTTAACTGTCGTCTAATACAGGATTCAAGTTGTCTGAATGCATCCACTTGAGTCTAATGTATAAAATTTAATAACTGGAATGTGATTATGTCCTTATTTAGCACACTTGACAAATCAATCATGTCATTTCTTCAGAGACCCTTTTGGGAATATATTTTACTTGGTGATTTATAGGGACCCAAATGATTTATTCATTGGCATCCTAACTCCATATTGTTTGTATCTCTGCTAAACAGATATTACTGCTTTATTTATCTTTTTCGTGGAAGTTTACCTATAACTACGATGTAAATCGAATTCAATAACTACCGCTTATTTCTTTCTCCACAGAGTTTTAAAGCGATCATACTCATCAGATCTCATTTAAAATTAACTATAAGAGTGACATAATTCATTTTAGCTTGTTTTGTGTTTTGTTTAATATAACAATATGATCAACTTAAATGATTATTAATCATGCAATAAGAAGAACATACCTCTGTCTTTTACAAGTAGCTTACCTTTAATAAACCTACCTTTACAATAACCAAAAACACAATTTTGTTAATCTAACTGGCAGACTTGCGTTTCGTCTGCATGGTTATAGGAGTACATATGAGATAAACTAATGATTTGGGATAACGATTCGATGGGGGATTAAAATTCGAAATGTGACGAAATTAAATATATCTGCAACATAAGTATTCTTGATCATAGTTGACAACTTCAAGAGAAGTTTTAGATTTGCAATACGTAGAATGTTCGTACCCAATAACCACATCGACTGATTCACAATAATCCGTTTTGTTAAAAAAATCGAGTTCAATCATCTGTTAAGAATTAATAGCCTCCAGGATACAGCTGTCATCAAGTAAGTAGATTGTTTTTCAATTTGCAAGGTTTGATTACTGCCGGAGGTAAAAAGATATATAAAATATTTCACCCTTCGCATTTGTCAAACTGATGCTCATCTGATCTCATGTCATGCAAGAAAGTCTTCTTACATTTTCTTCTCCTACAACAAGATTAGTGTTTCTTTTTGCTTTGATACTTTTATCTTCCTCTAATATACTTGTATCATGTTCAGTTGAACCAGGCAGAATTCGCAACCAGTAATAATTTTATAATTATTGAATTCAGAGTGTTTTTCAATTGAAATCAATATTTCAATTCCCAGCGGTTTATGTGAGTTTAGTAATATTTTTGAAATTTAACTTTAAAAGGACAATCATAAGCTCTAGGGTTCCTATGATATTGACATACTCATTTTAAGGATATCTTTATGACAAAAACCATATTAACATGTTAGTCCAAAACCATTGTTCTTTAATCAGAGAGGCAAGAATCATCATTATCTAGCTCTATCCCTGCATACACCAAAATTTAAAAAAAGTGTTGCAGAAATAAAAGATAATAATTGTAATAAAAAAGCCGGTTATGAACAGAATTTAATAATTAATATGTATATTGATACTCTAGGATAAGTTTATTCTTTATTGAAAAAAACTTAAAACCTTGTAGGAAAGTTCACCTACTATCTCATGAAATGAACATGCAGCGCGTTTGTTCACTTTGTAATATTATCGCGTCGAGATCCCTTCATAATACGAAGACGCTGAATACGTGTTGTCTTCATCCAATGAAAAAAGTGAACTACAATTTCAAAATAAAACTGATTATCTGTTTTATGAGAAAATGATGTTCCAAAATCGAAAAAGTTGGCTAATGTTTATCTCTTTACCTTTACCCCGTAGCACAATTTGCTTTTAAAACACAATAGTAACTGGAACAATGATTTTGATTAAAATTTACATGTATATTGATGCTGTACTTCAAGTAGTGTTTTGAGTTCTTCAAGCTCTTGTTCCTGATGGGAGTTAACTTCTATGAAGATAAATAGGGTTAAATACATTTCATAACCATCGGGATAACTAATTTATAGCCCTCTTAAGCTTATCTGGACTCTCCGGGGAAAATGATACAAATTGGCTTACAAATTGGTAATACTGTCACGACAACGATTGAAGGGAAATAGTTTACGTTCACAGTCAGATTAAATGTTATAAACTATATACACGAGTATTGGTCACTTCAAGCGAATGAAGCAGTTGAATTATGACTAAATTATGTGATATTAAACAAAACATTGCCATGAGGCATTTATGTCATCAGTGGTAATTGTAAAATGAACACATTGTTAAACCATGAATAAACCATCAAAAGTTGTTCAAAGATTGTACCAAGATTGCAAGATAAGTTTTCTCAACATTTGTCCCATGTGGATATGGTTTTTAAATTCTAAATAGGAAATCTAAATTCAGTTTGTACACTGTTTGAAAGGATACATCCAAAAGACTTAAATCTTCTATAAGATGTTGGTTAAGGTGCCCCGGTCAGAATGGCCACAGGACTAATGCCCTGTTATCGATTGTGAATGAAAATAGCTCAATGCACAAGCGTTTATCGTTAATATGTCGCATTAATGGCTAACAAATGAGTGAATTTGGAGCACTTCATCAGATTCCCTCTAATCATAACATGGCCGAAACCAAGCAAAGACACTCACAGAATAAGTAGAATTTACTACATAGAGACTTAGTTATTTCATGCGCTGTTGACGTCAACTCACATTAGATGTGAAAGTAATGCCAACCGTGATGCAATCTTATGATTACTTGTTACAAACAGCATCACTGGATAAGAAGTCGAAAATTCACAAATTCCTCATGAAAATATTGACCACAATGAACCGTACCGTGGTCATTGTCAAGTCATGCTTGTACACTGGTTATAAATTTCTCTGAAAATAACAATGGTATATTTCAGCTTATCCCATATTCTGAATGATTTAAACCAAGTGAACATATACGTGTAGTATTTGCTAACGGTTGCAAACTAAATAAAACAATGACATGGATGAATTGTTTCAGTGGCATTCTAGAAGTTGTTAGTATAAAGACGACAATGATATATGGATATACAACTTCTTTATTACACAGTGGCGACGTTTCGGTATAGATCCTTATACCGTTATGCTTGATAACGGTATAAGGATCTATACCGAAACGTCGCCACTGTGTAATAAAGACGACAATGATATATGGATATACAACTTCTTTATTACACAGTGGCGACGTTTCGGTATAGATCCTTATACCGTTATGCTTGATAACGGTATCTATACTTCTTAATTACACAGTTATGCTTGATAACGGTATAAGGATCTGTACCGAAACGTCGCCACTGTGTAATAAAGACGACAATGATATATGGATATACAACTTCTTTATTACACAGTGGCGACGTTTCGGTATAGATCCTTATACCGTTATGCTTGATAACGGTATAAGGATCTATACCGAAACGTCGCCACTGTGTAATAAAGACGTTGTATATCCATATATCATTGTCGTCTTTAAATGACATGGATGTTCAACTTTAAAAAAGCTTTTTATGACAGTAATGTATGTATGTATATATTCACGCGGTTTTTGCTGGATCATGTGGCCGTTTCACCATATATTTAAGAGAGAGGTGTGTACGGACAACGTGAACAGCGATCAGACACTTTCACTCATAGCCATACAAATTTGTCATCACATTTGCACACGAGTTGTTTATAATAATAAGCAACATTAAAGTCTACTTTTTCACTTATTTAAAAATTATTTCAAGTCGGGTACGTGAACAATTACTTATTTCGGTAGAGGGATCAGAACGTACACATTTATGTCCTTTGAGGATGTTCATGAGGTAGTGTAGAGAGCCCAGCTACTTCATGGCAGAGAAATATTAGGGCTCTTGATAAGATGCTCTTGAATCTTGCTCGTCTGATATATGCTTGTGTAATTGGTCCATTTTGGTCTCTAGGAGTTCTTCCACTTCAAAATAAACGAATCAATCACAATTTTCCCAGAGCAACGTTGTCTAAATAGTGCAGGGAGTGACTTCAAGTCTGTGTGACTACTTCGATGTACTAAAAGCCTTCTATACTTTCTGTATTTTCAGATATAAATTTATATGCCTTGCATGATTTATATCATAGATATAATGGAAAGTGACGTCTACAATTTGATCCGTCTAATAAGCTTTTGAGCATTTATATGAAGATATGAACATATCATGTTATATCAGTATTAATTTAAGATTAGGTCTTATCATAAGATTGTATAAGAGTAAAAGATCCCTAAAAGTGATTGATAATTTCGGGTTATGTAATGCATTGAAATATAATTCCATTTCAAAGTGATATAAAACTAGTTTATTGAAGATGTAAAGTTCTTTAATTGCAAATACTGATTTTCGAAAGAAAATTAGTTTGAATATTGGCAAAATATAATCAAGCAATGAATTGCAAAACCGCAAATCCCTAACAATCAAAACTTTTTCAAAATCAAAGGACAACTATACAATTTCAACACTACATCACGATTAACTCTTTTACTGGCATTCTGTATTACAGTGCTTTCAACTTGATATTTAACCTCAATCTAACTCTTACATTCTCTCCCAACAAAGGTAGCTCCGTCATAAATTCCTACAAAAAATTCCTACACAACCTCTATCTTAATTTGAACGTTTCTTGGTGTAGAAATGTAGAACGCTGATTGGATGCAATGAAAGTTAGTTTCGCAATCAGCGTAGCCGTTTTAGAAGTTCAAATTCAAATCGCCTAAGTTATTTCCGTATGCCCTCCAAAAGCTAAACTTTATTCGAATATGCACCTTGGACTTTGAGTCGTTTTCAGAACACAAACGCCTCAATTTACGACTGTATCATTGCATAGGTCTGTGTGACAACAAATATGCTATTCATGCATTCGTTGTTGTCATTGGCTGAAATATTGCCAGGTAGTTTAAGTTGTACTATTGTGCCGGTAGGGGCATCCTGTCTCAGGGTAAGACGTACAGCTGACGCTCCACTCTTCTTACCCTGGGTGTAAACCCCAGCAAAACCTTCGCGCCACAATCCATGATTCAGCCAATCAAATACTTTTATCGCGATGGTGTGCGATAAAATTTCAGCCAACCAAAGAGAGCCTCTCGCACAGGAGTTGGCTTTCGCTCGTACGCTAAATGGCTACGTCCATAGATAAACAAACAGGAATCAAAAGATTTAAACCAATCGACCATGTTGGTAATGTCCCGAGTCCAATTTTGCGATTCTGGTTAGTTTATTACAACAGATCATACATTCAGTTTTAAGAGATCGGTTTAATATTCCACAACTTAACTCAATACCTTCTCGTGGTGGTTTGAGTGATCCAGAGACCCCTAGAGCTATGCCAGCCGGAGCTTACATGCTCCTTGTAGGGGCACCCAAGCTTGATAGGTCGTCGGGTAGAAGTCAGATCAAAGTTTAGTCGTTCTAAAACCTGTTGTCTATCTTTCACAATGCATTTCATTCCGTCTTGCCCATCATCCTTTCGATCCTCTTTTTGATGCTTGTCATCCTTGTGTTTAATAACTGAAATATTGTTCATAACACGTTAAATCCAAACTCACTCACTCACTCACTCGGTTTTTTAATTTGAAGGGATGGGCTCTGCCATATTAAATTGCCGACTCGCATTTCAAGCGCCGTGATTGGTTGAGTATTTTTAGAAAGTTTGTAGGGAAACGGACACGGCGCGAAGGTTTTGCTGGGGTTTACACCCAGGGTAAGAAGAATGGAGCGTCAGCTATACGTCTTACCCTGAGACAGGATGCGGTAGGGGAAACTGCCCGTAGAGGTTGGTATTAAGACAGAGGTTGCAAAGGAATTTATGACGGTACTACCTGTTGGGAGAGAATATTCATCTTAGTGACAATAAACTTTGTGATTATTTGCGTTTTTTTTAGAAATTAGATTGTGTTGTGTTATATTTTGTTGGCTAGAAATTGTTTAACTCGTATTTTTCTGTTAGCAATTGGTACGAAAGTTAATAAAAGGAATATTTGATCATCGAGTCATTCATAAATGATGATTTGTAAATCAAATTCATCCAACACCAAAGGTATCTATATTCTAAGCCACAGCATTCTTCTATACTATACAATCGGGGAAAGAAGAAAATACATGTGTCTTTGAAATTAATAAACTTTTGACATAAGAGCATTCGAAAAAAGGGATATCATAATCGAAACGCTAGAATATATTGCAATGATAATGTAGTCTATTCTGTCACTGTCAGACAAGTCTTTATATTAGACAAACTTGGGTGAGGAATACATTGCTTATTTTCGTTACCATGCTTAAAAAGTACTTATCGTATCAAAAACATAGGAGATGATACCGCCCTGAAACCTCGTTGACACTTCATTACCCATCATTAAAAAATGCATATCGGGCATGTTGTCGCCTCTTGCTATGGCATCACATAAGCTAGCAACAGATAATGATCTAATCTACCACATACTGCCATTCTTCACACGGAAAAGGTCACTGACGCTGTTCCGCCTACACAGGTACAAGCCATATTCTACTCTGTTCAAAATAAGCCATTTTCAACTATAAACACGTACAAGCAACAGTATCATGGCCACACTTTTGTACATCAATGCCGTCGTTGTATGATATTGTTTTGGACGTGATATCGCCTCATTCTAAAAAACGGAAAGCTCGTCGTAGTGTTTCTCCAAGATAATGATCCTCTACACATAGAAAAACTGTGTGTTGCTAATTTCTTTCATCGCCTAAATGAATGCAGATTTTTTATTTTTTCAAAAGGCGTTTAATCATTATGATTAGTAGCACATTTCTTAAATACTTTTCAGCTTTTATGTCTTTTAATGCATCAGTTTGAGAACAATATTAGGTTTCAATCAAATTTCCTTAATTCATTTTTGACAAAGTTGTTAATGATTTTTCTCATTCTTCCAAAAAGGACAGGGAGATCTAATATATGTTTCTGTACATGTTCGACATTGGCTAAAAGATATCATTTTTAAAAGTAGTTAAAAAACAAAATATCGTTCATTGCATGCATGTTGAAATTATATATTACTGGTGAATGTAATGGCTCTTGTATAGATACCTCAAACAAAGATTACAGAAAAATAATTTATCAACCTGCTAATTGCAATTATTATGTCTAATTAGACGATTTCACCGTGAACAATCAATTTCTTTGTGTTACATACTAATTTGTACAATTACTTAAATTGGCTAGATTAGTTTAACATAGAAATAATGTAAACAAATTACTCCTTGCTATAACTATAAGTCGTGTTCTTTTTAAGTTCATGGATAAGAATTTTTTTTATATCTTTCACCATCTGAATTTTCATAACCTCGCTGATATAACTTATTGGACACTTTTAAGTTAGATTGCAAAGTTGTTTCAAGTGTCGAAAATGTCGTCCTCAAAGGACTTAGACACATGAAATCCGGTGTTCACTAATGATGCTATTGAGGCTGATTATCTGAACCCTTACGGAAGATCAGCCTCTGATCAGCCTCAGCAAGAGGTGACAGCATGTCTGATATGTCGTTATAATGAAGGCAGATAAAGTGCAGAAGGTGAGTTCCGAGCTTTTTGGAGAAGGAACTGTCTTCTTTTTGAAAATAAGTGGACAGATTAAAGACAAGTTAAAGTGTAGGTGTTTCAACGACTTCTGGGGCATTTTTTAAATATTGAAAATTCATATTTTTCTAAACAACAATCTCTTCATTAACAGCAATTTAATTTGAAACAACGGCCATAGATCAGTGAAAATATGATTTCTGAAACAGCTTTTGAACTCAATCCAGAATATCATCGGGACTACCAACATCTGGAATTTTATACCACTAAATGGAACAGTCAATGAGAAGCAGACTCAAAGATGATTAGTCGGTCAAAGATTGAAATGGCCTAAACATTCTAGAAACTTGTAAATGGGCTTTAACTCTATAGTAAGTCATGGCTAATAAGTGTGAAAAGTTTGGGTGTTAACGCAAAGCGCTTCACAACTAGGGAAGTCTTGCCTTATATAATGCTGAAAATATTCATAACAAACGAATTCCAAGATTGTGATCATTCCCAGATTTGTTAGGTCGCACAATCTGCTGATTGTTTAAACAAAAATATGAAGTAATGTAAAGGGGCATGTGAACAGATAAATCTAATATCAACAACTACTGATGACATTTTCTTATTTAAAATAATGAGGAGAAGAAATGATGTAAGCCGTTGAGATGATGAATGGTTAACAGCAACAAAAACAAAATCCAAATGGAAAATATTTTTACTCTTTTGATTTTTGAAAATTCATTTCATCACAAAACATTTCTTCATGTATGAAAAATATCATCAATAAAAAGGTATAGCAATGGGCAGGTATACTGTCATCATATCCAAGACTACCTTAATTAAATATAGATAAAAAAAAACTATGAGAAGTAATCGAGGAACATTTCGGAGCATATTTTACAACTTACTTTTATATAAACTTCGCGCGGGTGTGACGTAATAAACAGACTGTCGAAGTGGCGCATCATTATTTCAACTGAAATACCGCCGTAAATAATTGTTTAATTACCATTGATGTGGATATCTTATTTTACACCAAACGCTTAATAGTGTTACATCGTCAAATGATTTATCTAACTGAGTGGAAAACATTCTCTGTAAATAATTAATTATAGGTTTTTTTCTGTGATATTGTTACGATAGATCGAAGTGGCCCACCAAAAGTGGCATTCAAAAACGGCTTTCGTTACCAAAATGAACATATTTGAGTTGCGACCTTAGACGCACTATACAATATTGTAATCAGACATCCATATCTTCCAAAGAAAATAGTGATATATGTTTGTGGTTATGTAAACTTTAAGAGGAAAATGATTAGATAAAGCCTTTATAATTAAGTATTAAGAAATTTGTTATAATAAGAAAAATATATATGACAATGAAAACATACAGAAAAAACCTTTAGTTAATGAACAATGTTGCATAACTCTCTTTCCTATTCTGCCCGTGAGTTCATTTTGATCAGAGAAAAGTGGAACGTGAGACTGAAATAGACAAATCGTAAAATCATATCACAGACGGATAAAATATAAATTGCAAACTCGGAGAAATCTATTCAATTTCCCTATCAAAAATAGCACATCGCATCGTATCTATTTGTGACTGACCAAGATAGTAGTATTCTCATGTAGCTTCTTTACAATAAGGGCAATGACTCGAAATGACGTCTGAAACTTTCTTCATATTCCTTGAAATTGGTGAGGTGAACCTTTCGTAACCAAGAATGTATGAGACTAAAAGAATTTTATTAACAAAAATCCCTGACATCATAACTTTATGTTGTATATTGCGATTTTTTAACATTATGTTGCAAATTTATTTTATCAGCTTAAAATCATTTTCAATCGAAAAGTTCTCAAACTTTTGAAAGTGGACATGAAAAACATTTGACATTTAATGTGAAATCCTAACTCATATAACATTTTTTGTCCTCATATTGTTAGCCATATTTCATTACATCTTTCGCCAAGATGACATCAAGAACAACAAGTTTTTAAAAGGTTTATAAATATAATTCATTACATAAACTTCCACGATTACACAGTTATGTAAGGTCAAAGTTTGTTATAGTGTTTTAAACATATCTAGATACGAAAAGAAAAAAACTTAAATCAAATCAAAATCAAATCCTTAAGTATAGACATATTTGACGCAAATCACTATATAGGAGACACAATAAGAAATAGTGAATACAGTCATCACAAGTGTGGCTACAAGTTCATATTTATGCGCAGTTAAGTCGCTGCATTCAAGTCGAAAACGGCAATGTATTACTTAGCAAAATATGTTTCCCTTGTTCAAATCAAAGCGGCTGTAGATATTTATATCATTATTTAAAATGGTAGTTTTGAATTTTGAAGCACATATTTCTCACTGTTGAACTGGTAATAAATACAATTGTCAAATAGCATCTGGGAGGAATGACCTTACGTAATATTCAGTTTTACAGTGTAAGGTCTGAACATTTGAGTCGTTTTGAGTCGGAGATTATGTAAATGATAATGTAGGTGGTACAAGATCATTTATATAATGTTGAATATTACGTTATATCACAAATAAAATAACATATCGAAACACATTATCATGATCATGCTTGCATCATTGCTTTCATTAATGGTGCTTTTTTCATGATGATTTAATTTAGTAACCTGCAGATATAGCAGAATAACGTATTAACCAACGTGACATCAAAACCTTTAAAACTCCAAAACCTTTAAAATCCTTGGGAGGAGCAACTGTTTTTTTAAATCCTCTGTTCAGTCAGGCATGAAATGGGTGTGCCACAGGGTGATAAAGAGCTCGTCGTTACTTAACTTGATTTTTTAGAATAATTGTTAATGCAGCCTACGATTACCACGAAACGACAAAATGAAATAACAAAACGAAAGCAAATAAATATCATTCAATGATAAGCATTTTTCATCCCCAACATATTTACAAGTCTTTGCCAAAAAAAATATTAAAAAATAAAACAAATTACCGTCTTAAAAAACTTTCTTATTTACAGAGAGTAGTGATGGTCATTTGCACTCCCTTATTCTTCATCAACAATCATTCAGTAATATTAATCTAATGTCTAGCAAAAGCATCACGGCTAGACAAAGATTTAGAATGTTCAACCGTTGTTCTCACATCAATCACCACAAATATGAATATATATCGTTTTATAATTTTGTTCAATTCCAGATGACATAGACATAGAAAACCACTGTGACGTTTTGATAAGAATTATGACATCACAAGTGCAGCAAACGTTGTGATGAAAAGACTTCAAATAAAAAGAACCCATGTAAAGGTAACAAAAAATTAAGGTTCCCAGTCACATAGTTTTGATGTCGCGGTGTAAGCATTCATGCAGTTTAAGTATTCATGCACGATAAATTGGTTTCTAGAAATTACAGAACGTTCAAATGGGAATGTATCCCTTGAAAATAAATCAACCGATCGAATCGATGATCAAGTACTGTCTTGATATTAAATCCAATAAATCCAACAGTTTATCTAGCTCCTAAAAGAGATAAGTATCTGAAATGGTCGCTCGTTTGCACTTCATTAGCGCGCTTATAAGGACATTATCGGGCGTGTTGTCACCTATTCCTAAACATCACAGAGGCTGATCTGAGATTCAGAATTCATGATCCTCTAAATAAAGCAATAGAAGGTAGTGACGGTATATCTGTTGAAAGAATTTCCGGAGAGCACCGACGTGCCTTTTGGAAAGTTTAAAACCCCTTGAGGAAGTGATAGTTCAAAATAAAACACTTTGTTAGAGCTTGTTTATACGCAGTCATGCCATTTTTTAAATACTATCTTTTATCAAAGTCATCACACATGTCAAACTGTCAACATGAAAGCACATCATAGACAGTTATCTGCACTCTTTTATATTTCAGCTACATTCATCAGAGAACACAAATTGGACCCATTTTCACCTCTTGCCTAAACATCCGTGATCGTTGTCATGTATAATGATCATGTCACATACTGGCCTCTCTCTCAGTAAGAAGAGATTACTGTCGCCGTACGCGTACAACCGTACCACCTACACATGCCGAACGTCTATTTTCTAATAAATCAGAAACTTTTTCTCGCTACTAAGATAGGTGAGGGACTGTTACGCCCGCTCCTCTGCACTATATTGTCATCGTTTGAAGGTCATTTATCGAACGTTCTGTCGCCTCTTACTTTAATCACAGAGGCTTGTGATAAAGTAGATATTTATACATCAAAAATAGGGTTTATTACTCCTGGAAGCGTGTCATATGACTTTTACTAAACAAAGGAATTTTTGTATTACCCGAGCGAAAGCGATCAATTAGCACGAGTTTTGTAAAAGTCATATAAGACACTACCGAGTGCAATAATTTCTTTATTATATTTTCTTTTCAATCTAAAATGCATTTAAATATTCATGAAACGGCCTGCTTGCCGTGCGACGGCCTGTTACAGTGACGTCACGAACAATGGTTTTATGACGTCACAGTATTCAAAATAGGGTATCCCGCGCAGAGCCCAACGTACTGGTCCACCATTGGACTCAATACCTTATCGTGGTGTGGTGGTTTGCGTGCTTCAGAGACCCTTAGAGCTTGGAAGGGGCACCCATGCTGGACAGGTCGATGGGTAGAAGCCAGACCAAATTTGAATCCTTCTAAAACCTGCTCTCTATCTCTCACTATGCCTTTCTTTCCGTCTTTTCCCTCATCCTGTCGATTCCTTTCTCCCTTATCTGTCCACTCTCTTTTGGATGCTTGTCATCCACGTGTTTAAAAACTGAAATATTGTTCAAAGCACGTTAAACCCCAACTCACTCACTCACCCAACGTACTGGTATATGCATATGACTTCGCTCATTTTGAAACTCTATCACACTTTATGATTAATCATAAGAGTAATAAATAGAAAAAATACATCATAATCACAGACTTTAAAAACATGTTGCTAACAGGTAAATATCACATCGTTGGTCAAATCAGAAGGACATGATAAACATAATTCTGAAAATCTCTTTCAAAGAAAAGGAACATTAATCTTGTCTCTTTGATGATAATGCTAATAATGCCAGTTCTGTAAATAAGCAAGATGGAGAATGTTTGTTTAGATTTTAATGAAAGAGATTTTTGTAAAGGTACTCTTCAACCAATTCATCTTAATATGATGGCCTACCATCATTAACCTGAACACTAAAGCTGCTGAACTTAGGACTGTTTCACTTTTTAAGAGTCTCTATGTAAAAATCAACCTTTTGACAACTTGAATTTGACAAAATTCCTTAAAACATATTTTAAAGCCAAATCTTTTTGATCGACATATTTAAGCACAGCTATATTGTATGCAACAAAACAATTTTGTCATTCCCAAAATTAGGCAAAAGGTTCAAATTTGAAAATTTTGATTTTCTTCAGTAAAATATCATGATCTCACATTTTTGGCAGATTTTTGGAAGTCGTTTTTCAACACTACATTAAAAATCCTTTTTGGCAGAATGAGAGTTGAATATGTATAATTTAAGTGAATTATTATTTTCACTTTCCTTAAACAACTGTTGTCCGTTACCATCAGAAACCTTTTTTTTTTAATGGTGATGTCAGTATAATAGGATTGCTACCCCCATGTTATTATATGTCAAACAATTTAAACATTATACATTATATCATGCTTGCCTTTGCACACTGAATCAACTTCTTTACATTTAGATTTAGATTTCATTAAAATAAATTGTAAAAAGTTATATTGGCTTTAAACCACTTTTGATTATTATTTCACTTCTACCATTGCAGGGAGAAAGCTCGAAACACTATTGTGGCTTTGCATTGCAATGAAATCTGCGAACTTCATCTGCGAGTATTGGCTAGAACGAGGGAATCATGGTTGGTACTGCACTGAAATTCAATGCACCAGTGCATCCGAAACTCACTGCATGTAGAACAGCTCTATATTGCAGACTTAAACGCAGAGCCTCCTACGGGAGAGTTGATTCATTCCGTAATCATAAAATTTCTTTTTTCTATCATTTTTTTATGTAATGTAATTGACAACACCTGATAGTCGAATCGAAAATTTGTTTCAAGTGACAGAGACAGTCGTCCTCAAAGAACTCAAACACAAGAAATACTGTGTCTAGCACTGATGCTATGGGCATGGTATGAATAATCTGTGTGATGACTCGAAGATAAGCTCCCATGGTGTTCAGAAGTTTATGAGAAGGACATAATTTCAGTAGGTCTAATATTGCCGAATACAAGTATCTGATATGATAGCAGGGTTGGTCAAGGTAAATGCTGCTCTTGACTTTCTTAAGACTTACATTTACAAGAAAATTATTTTAATAACCATTGTGTCGTTTAGATTAACCTTTACACTCGCATCGAGTTTCGTTTGTGCTTTCTTCATGTGTTCTTTCTGAACATAAAATAACTGAAATTGTCAAGAGTACGGTTAAACGGGTTAAGTGTATGAAGACAAAAAGTCAAAGCATGAAATTCTATCCCAGAATTTGTTCGTAGCTCAAGTCAATTACATCTTTGAAAAGTGAGTTATTAAATTATACTAGCTTATAATTATAATAATTATAACTATACTTATACTTATATATAATATATAGAGCAGCCGATTATTACACCAACCTTTTCACCGGTAACTCTGAATTTCAAACACTT
Source organism: Phorcus lineatus (assembly GCA_921293015.1). Taxonomy (NCBI): domain Eukaryota; kingdom Metazoa; phylum Mollusca; class Gastropoda; order Trochida; family Trochidae; genus Phorcus; species Phorcus lineatus. The sequence continues at coordinate 21,865,280 of OV121096.1, read as the reverse complement.
CACCTGTGAGCATGTCATTTTGTTTACCCTTATACTTTAGCTTATACCTTACACAACATAAAGGCAAGCTGAGGACGCTACGTAATCTAAGAATCGACTTTGAACTTTGAACATATATGCTAGTGTAGAAATTAACCAATTATTGACATAGAACATCTGAAAGCCTTCACAATGAAAGAATGGTCCTTATACTCCCCCACATAAACATATTTGAAACAAAATATTGCATACACTGTATTGGGTAACAAGCCACACACCATATTTGATAAACGTCTTAAACAAATTCATTGATTATTCAGATTTCACAAGGCCTGAATTGCTGAAGCAATCTCCATATTGTGATCATTTCTAGATAGCACATAAAATATATGCGTTTTTCCAAAAAAAACGTTATAGCTCGTAAACCTAAATAGGCATATTGATTTATGTTGACTAGCTTGACATATCGCATCATATATATAACATCACACTATTAATTATGACACATTTCAAATTATATCTAGAGAGTAAATTAATTTGAGAAGGAAATCAATATCCAAATGTTGAAAGTATAACCATCGATATAGTAGAAGTCGAAATTCAAGATATAATTGGCACATAAGCCGATATATATTTTTCTAATACCTTCAATAACTTTATTAATAAACCATTATATCCATTACTTTTATTTTGTAACAAACACAATACTATTAACGATGTTAAAGGTTTCCAAAGACCTGTCAGACCCCGAAAGACATCAGTACATGAGGAAAAGCCGTGTAAAGGGACTTTAGGTGCTAATCATGGGACTCAAGTTCATTATTGAGACAACAGAGTTTATGTTCTGAAGACAGCCAGTTGGTGAAGACCTATCAATATCTTCAGCATGATTTTTCTAGAGTAATCAACTATGTCTTAAGGACTTTGTTTTTGTTGCATATTGTGGACAGTCATGCACGTATGTGAAAGCTAAGGCTTACAGCAATGGAGTCCATAACCATGAGACAGTTTCCTTTCCGGTATGGGGATGCATTTCAATGTCAATTTCAATATTATTATACGCCTCCAATTGTCACAAGACAAATATAAATGGCTAGCAATGCCAATTCACAAAGAACACGTGCTGCAATAAAATCCATGCAACATTATATGGTCGATACAATTTAAAGACCAAGTTTGAGCCTAGATCTCTATCCGATAGAACACATGTGGAACATTTTCGGCCTCCGTCAGGGATAACCATCTGTACATACTCTTAACGATTTAACTGCCGCTGTGCATAAGGAATAGATAGGATTCCTCAGAATCAAACGCGGAGACTGATCTCAGGAATGTAGAGGCTTTGGGAACCATTTGTTCTCGTACGTGAAGGTAACACAAAATACTGATTAAATGTTAGTAGTCGGACATGCAGGACACTATTCTTTGAACGATTTTTTAAAATGATACTAACATTGATGTATCTGCAGAAAACGTAAAATGGCCAATGTTTTTGTATGAAATGATGTTATTAAATAGAATCTACGCTATCTTTTATGTTTCTTTCTTCATTTCTATTCAACCCTCCCCTTTCCCCATCACTACACAAATACGCGTTTTTCAAACATTTTAGAGGATATTAAAGTTCGAGCCACAGAAACAATAGGAATTCTTGATTAATGTCCATATGTTTACATGTATATTCATAAGACAAATGTTTTTCTTACAATCCCTTTGTTTGGAGATTGAATGAGCTCTTTGATGTAATTGTGTCGCTTGATATCTTCATAAAATGTCTATGAGGATGGATTATATGAGATTGAATGTTGAAGAACGTATATTCTATTCAACTCCAATAATCTTACAGGAGTCCGTTGCACGGAGTAGGATGGTATTGACTATGAAAGAAAAGTAGTCCTGGAGATCGAAATAGACAAATTGCTTAATAATAGCTTACATACAAGCAGCAATTTATATACATATTCCTACAGAAAGTAATCTAATAAATCGAATCTAAAAGCGAGTGCGTCCCGGATATAAAATCTTTCTTATTGCCCACTTTCACGCTGGGGCGGAATGACCCTAATTGCTCACGGGAGGAAAAATCCCGGAAATTCGTAGTTCATTCTAGAGTTCATACCGCACACCAAATAATCAGAGTAATTCAAAGTGCATTTCCAACTACTAAATGCAATAAATATACTCTGTTTGAATCTTTTGAAATTCCAGAATCATTTTAACATGTCTACATATATTATGGGGATAAATTCTAAAGGAATTGAACAGTATTCAAAGTATCCAACTGCAACATGAACATTTCAACTACATGCATATAACCAATTTTCCTAAATTGGCTGTAAAATTCTTAAACGATTTAATTTTGCATTTCTTCCTTTAAATTGAGAAGATTTGATGAAGTTTAAGTGTTGAAGGCGTAATGGCCATTAATACAAAGCAAATTTGTAGACGACTTTCCCTCAGGCAGGAAGAAACTTTAGAAAACAGATATTCATCCTGCTACATCAGCGTAATTGAATCCGCTGATCGAGCTCCTTCCATATAACCTGATCTCCTTTAGGCCAAATTTAAAGCCTCGTATCGCTAGCTATCTAACCAGCCAATGAGACGACTCGCACCCAGCAACAGGGGCACAACCCAGATAGAAAGTCAAAGAAAGCAGCTTCAAGCGCCTTGCATAACGACATTTCATTGGCTGAATAAAAAACAGGTGAGCATAGCCGCGAATATCAAGCCGCGTCAGCCGAACGAGGAATTTGGCCCGAAAGAGATCAGGGTATGTGGAAGGACTCAGATATTTTGCAACAGAATAGATATAGAATAAACAATAAATTTGATGTTTTGAAATTTTTTTCAAAACCTCATTATATAAATTTTAGTTCATTGAAAAAGGGAACAAATGTAGGAATACAATAATTCATCTTGCATGACGATAATAGAACAATAATAACTAAGAGGTTATTGCCATGTATCAATAAACATAAATTTCGGTGTAGTTTAAGTTTTTTGTTTGTGTCTGAGAAAGAAGAAACGCAAGAAAAAAGTATTTAAGAATAAGACATACTCACATTATTTAAGAATAAGACATACTCACATTATGTTTTGTAAGAAAGAAAAAGCTTGTCAACGCTTGTTTAGTTGCGTTAATACTGAACATATCCAACTTCATTGTACCGGCTTCTAAAGGTTACAAAGGAAGAACTAATCAATCCCTAGAAACTAAGGAGCACTGAAAGACATTAATCCTTGTGTTTCAACACCCTTTTCATTGAAGGCAGTGTTGCTTTTATTAGTGTTTAAACACAAAACACGATCACGACGGCCTTCCGAAATATTCATCAGTCGTGCACAGTACAATCATGTGATGTAATATACTAATTAATATTATTAAAATTGCTTTAAACTAATGTTAATGAAGAAATAAAGATTTTTCACATGACTCATTTAATATATAGTTCTTAAAGAAGGATTGATGCGAATACATTGAGTGAAATTATTCTAAAATAAAGATGCTAATAATGTGAACAAACTACAAACAAATCTACATTACTACTTCATACCAGTGACGGATTAAGAGAGGGGAAGGACGGGGATCTCTTTTAAAAAAACATGTTAAATATGCTATCATACATATGACAGTAGGTAGCACCATCCAGTAGTTGGAGGTGACTTTGTTTTTAGTTAGATAAGGTCGTCAAAGTGTCTATTAGTTTGACTCGCTTCCAAAATGTGCTAATTACTTGGATGATATATGTTAAGTTCTTAATTTTGGCATGTGATATATGGTAACTAATCTATGGTATTTTACAGTTATCGAGTTGCCAATCTTTCTTAAGAAGAAACGTGTTAAATGGCTACTGCTGTAATCGCTCTGCAGCTATTGTAAGTACAAACTCGTAAACGCATGTAGCGTTGCATTCTCTATAAAATGTTAGTTTAGGTGTCTGGGTCATTGTGGCTGTGAGAATATGACCTTGTATAGATCTGGTAGGAATAAGACATGGTTTATTATAAACTGACCTATTGTTCAGTTATTTCTACATGGAATGGAAAAATCAATGCCAATCCAACAAGTGATAGAATGTAATATCCAAGATGCAGATCATCATGATCACAAGAATCGATTGTAGGTGAAACCAGCACGGGTATGACGTAACTGGAAACAGTAACAAATGGATTAGATCGTAGATGATAGGAATTGATTCATAATTATTTACATTCTTTGACTCTTTTATTCTTTGCCAATTTTTGAAATTCAACACAATCCTTTGTATCATGTGTGTAAAGTCAGCAAATATATGATGTACATGTAAATGCCTAACTCACATTATCATCTGAAATGGCTGTTAACTCCAAGTTTATCCTTTAAGTTGGATAAACCTTGAGTGCTCAACAATATGTGGTTATATATTTCTCCTTGTCATGTTTTTTCTTATTGTATCATATTTAAAAAAACCATTTTGATTACCATTTAAAGGAACAGAAACACTGTTTTAATCTTTAAAAAGAATTCAGATCCCTGTTAAACTGCATTGAAAGGCATGACTGTTATTCAAAATAACGATAGTCATGTCAACAAAAACTGATTGAAGAAAATAATAGACAATATTCTTACAAATGGTATGGGAGAAAACGCACCTGTAACAATATGGTATTTAAATAACCATCACACACGGATGAGGACAGACCAATTTTGTCAGCTGCAGCCAACTTTGGTAATTAAATGAATGGATGGTATGTTTGGTATGTTGACAAGCTTGAGCAATTAGCTGAGGTTTTCATTATGACAGATCGAGGGCTGGTGTTACATTTCCAAATTCATCACGCGTCTTGAATGGATTTTTGTAAAGGCAGAGAAACAATAGAATTTGTCATTTATACTTACTGATTTAAACCTAAACGGTTATTGTTCTAATTATTGTAGTAAAAGCATGATTTTCTGACTATGAAATGGTGTTAAGATGATCACAATCAATTTTTCATTGCATATTAATTAATAAAGATAGATGTGCAGTGCTACAGTTTTTTCAAGAGCTTCATTAGGATGTAATAGATTCACTAAAATGGTACAGTGAGTAAACCTGAACACACTGTAAACAATATTAAAGGTAGATATGTTTGCATGTACTGTACGTTTTTATTTCCTATTTTGCTTTTAACATTCTGTATAATGTTTATGATCTGAATATCTTCTGTATAGGAAATTCATTTCTTTTATTTAACTGTAATCAATAATTGTAAGTCTGTTATTTGTTTTGCAAAGAATAAAGATACTATTAGGAGTACCCTTATAAGAAGCTTATCAGTTTCTATATCAGTACCTTGATAGGTCAGCAAATTGATTTATGCTGTACGTAAAGGGTTTGAACAAGTTTGTAAATAACCAAAGATCATATAGTATTTACTAAATGGTTACCATTTTCATTATCCGTTGTATGTATGGCCTGAAGAGGCTCGTTGAGCTGAAAGCGCTAGCCATTAAAATGGATTGTTTTTACTTCTAACTTCATATTTTTCTATATCTAATACCTGGGAGCTGAACATCAATTTCAAGATTGTGAACTTTTTTCATATATATATATATATATTCCATGTCCAACTGTTTTGCCATTGATATAGTTATCTCAGAAGAAAACCTTTTGTTTGATTTCGAGGGCTATATAATCTTCAATTATCAAAAAATAACGATACAGATACTCTCTTTAGATACTCATAAAGCTTGCCCAGTTTGATTTATGCCTGTGTAGTCTCCAGTAGTTCTTCCTCAATCAATCAATTTCCACAGATCAACCTGATCTTAGATAAAACAAAAAGTGGCTCAAAGTGTGAATAACTTCTAAGATTCCCTAAAAAGTGTACTCAATTCCTGCAATTTTCAGTTGATAAGTCTTGCACTATTTAGATGAAAGAAATGATAGAAACTGACGGCTGAAATTCGATCTTTCAAATCTGCTGTTAAGTATCTGTATGAACGTTTCAAGCTTTGTAAGGATTTATTTCCTTTCCAAATGTTCTAAGATTTATAAAACAATTAGTATTGAAGTCATAAAGCTGATATCTGTAAGCATTTAACAAATATAATGTTGAAGCCATCATAATAACATAATGTTAACTAAAGGGCTAAACAGAAAATATCAAATCATGATATCAATGACAATTCATGTTTTCTGAAATGATTAATCAAGGATAAGTTTTTGAGTTTGGGTTATAAGATAATCTCTGTATTTCATTACCGTTTTCTTGAATTTTATGTTTGTCAAAGTTATTTGACTTTTGTAAAAAATATTGACTCAGACACCATTAAAGTGATTGATACTTTTGGGTTATGTAATGTACTTATATAAACTTTTATATTACCCTTGAAGGCCCAATTCCATTTCACAGAGATATAATCTTAATTGAAGGTTTCTGAAATAAGAAACCAATTAAATATTATGTGTAATCATACATCAAAATGAGAATGTCTTGTGTTCTATTTAGTTGTCAAGTAATTGTTTAACTTTATGTTCATTAATTTCGCTTCAAGATTAGAAAAAGAAAACACATTTTCAGGAGGCTATAATATTATTTTCCTGACATGAAAAAATAACACATTGATGTTATCTAAACTCACCATTCTCCAGTCTTACGTAATCATCATGGAAGTTGATTAAAGGTATATTTCATCATTTATACTATAAATAATTTTTATAGATTTAATCATTATTTGTAAGAATTATTTTGACAAAACGCTGTTGCAGCAAACATAATTACGTCCATATCATGTCAGATGGAATTAGTTTTGAAAGAAAATCTTCAAATTAGACCAACATAGGTTAGTCATAAGATAACAAAATTTGCTCGTCTTTGATGCTTTATTGATGTTACAACACTATTAATTACCTTTTTGTGAAAATATAAGAGAGGTGAATGCTCTTAAACCAGCACTCCTCAACACATCATCATCATTCATTAAAAAATTTACACCAAATCCATTGTCGCCTTCAGCTAAACCATCATATAGACTAGCCAGAGACAATATACCAACCTGCCACATGTTGCAATTCTTGACACTATATAGGTAACTGACGCTGTACCGCCTACACAGGGACATGCGGTTATCTATTTTCTCATATATTTACTAGCTCATAAACATGTAAGTGGATGACTGTCGTGCCAATCTTTTGTAGTTTAATGTCGTCGTTATAAGGACATATAATGGACGTATTGTCACAGTTTTCTATAAAATTAGGAAGCTTGTTGTGGTGTAGTTTCTGAGATAATGATCCTCTTAATACAGAAAAACTGATAGTTAATCCGATAGAACTGATTTACCTCTTGAAAAAACTAAATTGCGGGTGATAATTTAAACTTGTACCATGAAGGTAGAATATCTTTACTATACCTGATTATCCTTAAGCTAAGAATAAGATCTTATTTTCACATTAACCAAAGCTGCAGGCAGATGTTTTAGTATCACACATATGACGTTTAAGTGGTAACAACAATTTAAGACACTCAGTAAACGATCGAATTTTGAACCGACCTCTTAGAAATTACCAAAAATAGAGCCATGGGCTCTGTAGCTCATCAGACTTTTGATAGAAATAGGTGTTGTGGTTTAGATCATGGGGTCATGGGCAGTGTAGGACAGATAGCCCGTCCCAACGTCCGAGTTATTCACAATCAAATAAAAAAGGCCCATTGCCCATTTGGGGTCAAGGGGTCACCGAACCTACAATTCAGAATCCCCATTGTCCAAGGAGTCTACACACAACTATTAAGCTATCAAGACCTTTTTGAACTGGAGAAGAAGAGGAAAGTAGGATTTTAAGGTTTTGACCCCTGTGACCCCATTTGGGGTCAAGTGGTCACCAAACCTACAATTTAGAATCCCCAGTGTCCAAGGAGTCTTCACACAATTTTTCAGCTCTCTAGACCTTTTGGAACTAGGGAAAAAGATTAAATTAGGATTTTTAGGTTTTGACCCCTGTGACCCCATTTGGGGTCATGGGGTCACCAAACCTACAATTTAGAATCCCCGTTGGCCAAGGAGTCTACACACACCTTTTCAGCTCTCTAGACCTTTTGGAACTGGAGAAGAAGATGAAATTAGGTTTTTCATGTTTTGACCCCTGTGACCCCATTTGGGGTCATGGGGTCACCAAACCTACAATTTAGAATCCCCGTTGGCCAAGGAGTCTACACACACCTTTTCAGCTCTCTAGACCTTTTGGAACTGGAGAAGAAGATGAAATTAGGTTTTTCAGGTTTTGACCCCTGTGACCCCATTTGGGGTCATGGGGTCACCAAACCTACAATTTAGAATCTCCAGTGCCCAAGGAGTCTACACACAACTATTCAGCTCTCTGGACCTTTTGGAACTAGGGAAAAAGATTAAATTAGGTTTTTTAGGTTTTGACCCTGTGACACCATTTGGGGTCATGAGGTTACGAAACCTAAAATTTAGAATTCCCGTTGGCCAAAGAGTCTACACACACCTTTTCAGCTCTCTGGACCTTTTGGAACTGGAGAAGAAGATGAAATTAGGTTTTTCAGGTTTTGACCCCTGTGACCCCATTTGGGGTCATGGGGTCACCAAACCTACAATTTAGAATCTCCAGTGCCCAAGGAGTCTACACACAACTTTTCAGCTCTCTGGACCTTTTGGAACTGGAGAAGAAGATGAAAATAGGTTTTTCATGTTTTGACCCCTGTGACCCCATTTGGGGTCATGGGGTCACCAAACCTACAATTTAGAATCTCCAGTGCCCAAGGAGTCTACACACAACTATTCAGCTCATTGGACCTTTTGGAACTAGGGAAAAAGATTAAATTAGGTTTTTTAGGTTTTGACCCCTGTGACCCCATTTGGGGTCATGGGGTTACCAAACCTAAAATTTAGAATCCCCGTTGGTCAAGGAGTCTACACACACCTTTTCAGCTCTCTAGAACTTTTGAAACTGGAGAAGAAGATGAAATTAGGTTTTTCAGGTTTTGACCCCTGTGACCCCATTTGGGGTCATGGGGTCACCAAACCTACAATTTAGAATCTCCAGTGCCCAAGGAGTCTACACACAACTTTTCAGCTCTCTGGACCTTTTGGAACTGGAGAAGAAGATGAAAATAGGTTTTTCATGTTTTGACCCCTGTGACCCCATTTGGGGTCATGGGGTCACCAAACCTACAATTTAGAATCTCCAGTGCCCAAGGAGTCTACACAAAACTTTTCAGCTCTCTGGACCTTTTGGAACTGGAGAAGAAGATTAAAATAGATTTTTAAGTTTTTGACCCTTGTGACCCCATTTGGGGTCATGGGGTCACGAAATCTACAATTTAGAATCCCCATTTGCCAAGGAGTATGCACATAAAATTTCAGCTCTCTAGAGTTATTGGTTCTGGAGAAGAAGTCGAAAAAGTGAAAAGTTTACGGATGGACGGATGGACGGATGGACGGATTGACGGATGGACGGACGCCGGACGCCTTGCCATGCCATAAGCCCATCGGGTCTTTCAGACCTGATGAGCTAAAAAGTTCAGAAAATGTGTTCCTTTGAATCTGATAACCAATATACAACGATAGGCGAAATGTAGTCATCGACATTGGGGACAAATCCGATTTCACTGTAGGTGAGAATGAAATTGTTTTGCAAAAGCATGAAATATTTCTATTGTGATAAAACTGTCTTGAATTGCATGAGTGACTCATTATGAGAACGAATGGGATCATATTTCATGAATATTAAATAAATATTAGATATGGAGAGTCCACCTGATAAATTTCCGATGGCATTTAAAAGGAATATTAAAGTTTCTTTAAATAGACTACGCTTACCTAGTTTTAGATGAGCAAGACTCATATAGGTTTTCATTTTTTACTTAAATTATTTGGTCTTTTCCGGTACACTGTTCTAAAAAAACTGTTGTCAAAAACCTTTGCAAGTACAACGTACACTTGCTATATGACCATCGAATTTCTCAAGTTACACAGGTAATTCAAATACTATATTGGCCTACCATTTAACACTATCCTTGATGTTGCTAATCTGGATTATGTGTTATTTTAAGGCAAAGATGACACAAAAATAATTTATCAAAAAACTAATTGTAATCAATATATATCAATCAATTAAATGTCATTGATTAGACATGTTTCAATAAATAATTAAGTTTAGAAAATATTTAACTTCAGTTAGCTTTTAAGTTTATAATAAACACTGTTGACATTTTTCACCATCAAATGATAGCGATAATGATAATGATAATGATGATAATAAATGATCACCTCCCCGATATGACAAACAGAACAAAGATAGAGATTTGGAATGGAACTTGTTTTAAGTGACAGAGAAAGTCGTCCACAAAGGGCTCAGACACAATAAATCCTGTGTTCAGTAATGATGCTATGGAGGCTGATTATCTCTACAATTACACGACGATCAACCTCTGATCAGCCTCAGCAAGAGGTGACAGCTTGTCGGATTTGTTGTTATAACGAAGGCAGATGAAGTGATGAACCTCTGTTCCAGGTTTTTTGTGGTATAGGAACTGTCTACTTTTTGAGGATAGATTAAAGACATGTAGACGTGTACATTTTTCAGCGTATTCTAATACTGGTTTGAGGGAGGTTTTTCTGTTGATATTTCATATAGTTGAGAGTTAACATTTGTTTAAACAACAGTCTTTTTGAAAAGCATATATATATATTTTAATTTTCATGTCCTGTATGGAAATAGTTACTTGTGAAGGTTTGAAATGAGAAACAGCTTTAAATCTCAACATTTCCTGATTATTTCTTATCCTACAGCATTTATGGAGTCACCAAACATCACTTTTAAGTACATTATAACATTGTGTTGAATATGTTTGAAATATGTTCTGCCTTGAATAATGAATATAGAATTTTGCTTGTTCTTTATGTAAGGTTGAGGTACCATATTACTTTAACATTTAGAGTAAATCACCTTATTGCCCCCGTTAGAGGTATTATTTTTCAGCGTATTCAAATACTGGTTTGAGGGAGGTTTTTCTGTTGATATTTCATGTAGTTGAGAGTTAACATTTGTTTAAACAACAGTCTTTTTGAAAAGCATATATATATATTTTAATTTTCATGTCCTGTGTGGAAATAGTTACTTGTGAAGGTTTGAAATGAGAAACAGCTTTAAATCTCAACATTTCCTGATTATTTCTTATCCTACAGCATTTATGGAGTCACCAAACATCACTTTTAAGTACATTATAACATTGTGTTGAATATGTTTGAAATATGTTCTGCCTTGAATAATGAATATAGAATTTTGCTTGTTCTTTATGTAAGGTTGAGGTACCATATTACTTTAACATTTAGAGTAAATCACCTTATTGCCCCCGTTAGGGGTATACCAATGAAACTTTTCACACTTGTGAACAGTTATCTTCCCTGAGTTTAGGCTCATTTGCGGTTTTCTTGAATTTCATTTTGATTTTGTTGTTTCCATTGAAATGTCACTTTTTGGACTAAGATCCAGAATGTACAATTGGGAGAAGTTTCCTCTGATCTTTTTAGATGAACGAAAGTATGGTTTTGTGTATATCTGAAAAAACTATTGATTAAGTTTGAATGTCGTTTTAACAGTTCTGCATTTGAAAACATTATGACCCTTGAATTTGCAATTGAACTCGTTGCTAATAATATGTCTTGGGTTCAGTTGGCAACAGGTTTACAGGGAAACTATGATATCTTTACAAACGAAATCTTAGTTGTCGGTACATCTGATAATACCTTTAATCGAGGGCGTGACTTGTTCCAAAATAATTTTGGTGACCAGTGTGGCCCTTAATAATGTTTATCAACTTAGCGAGAATGGCGTATCTGTTGCTTGAATGGGGATATTTTGGCGGAAACTGTTACAGCTTGGCTTTATGCTCGAAAATGGTATATAGAACTATACTGAGACGTCCTTTACGCACAAATAAAGGAGATGTACATTCATAAAAAAAATATCCACCGTTTAATATATATGAGCAACCTTTTGCTTGTGGGTACACATGATGTTATATAAGCTCTTGTCCGAGTTTAAAGCCAATTCTGAAATATTATTTTTGGCGTAATAACAGCCCTTGAATCAGTCATTGAACTGATTAAGACTGATCTGATGCTCCAATGGGGTCAAGTTTTCTCAAAAACTATGACATCTAGATGAATTAAACTTTGGTGGTGGATACTCTTGTTGATACTTTTCACTGAGTTTTAACTGAAATTGGTACAAATTACAGGTCTGATGCTTTAATGGTTAAAGTTTTTGTCAGAAACTATGAAAAATAGACTTCTTTTTTTCAAACTATTTTCACAGTTATGGCCCCCCTTCTCTCTGTCATTTGCATATTTGGGTAGTCCTGTAGATGTTCTCGATTGAGTTTTTAAAATGTTATAGAAATTATATTTATGGCCCTTGACAGAACACAAATTGAGGGGATATATGAGCCATACCAACTCTGTTCTAGTTTACCACCATAGTGTTCAAAGACAGATCATGATACATCATACAATATATGTGAACAGACTTCTTTGAATTGATTTGTGAATTTCTAAATATCACTCAAATGTTTGTAATTAAATACATTTTAACGATTTTGAAAATTAAAATGAATGACTATAGAAAATTGAATGCAAAACCAGAACGTTGTCTTGGCTCAGTGTCATTACCTAAAATCAACCACACTGGGGTTTTTTAAAGTTTAAAATCAAATGAAACTGCAAAGAGTAAGTATCTAGAACATTTTTTATAAGTACTCTGTAACACAGTTTCAAACAATAGATCAATCGTAATCTCTATCTCCTAACATCACTTAGAAGAGTATTTTGGTTTTGTTATTATCAATTATGATATTTTTCATTAAACATGTATTTCTATTTATATAAATGAACACACTATATTTGTAGGTTCTTCAAGATATAATTTTTTTAGGAAAAAAGACAATATTTCAAAAATGTGTTTTACTGACATTCATTTGTTATTTATAATCATTTATCATATTTCATTTGTTGGTGTTACAAACAAAAACAGTTTAAGGTATAGTGGATATACTTAAAGAAAAGTTAGCTTGCATACCTCAAAATACCCATATTGATTTTTTCAGATAAACTTGTGATAACAAATAGCATTATACATATGACACCGTTCGATCAATAATGTCAGATCTTAGTGTATATTAAGAAACGGAATTGAATTGAAAGTAATTCTTATCCACATGTTTAAAAGAAAACTATTGATATGGTTGAAGGTGAAAGCTACAATTTAATTAGCAAAAACAATCAGGAAGATATTTTCATCTTGCTACATAAATCAATAATCATTCGCTCCTCTGTCTCAAATGGCACACTAGATTTGTAAAAGGTAATAACAACAATACACAAAGAATGTATTATCTAATCATTTTGGAGTAACGTGAACGAGCATGTGCATATTGCTATTGAGGAACAATAATTGATATCATCAATAACGTTTTTTTGACAGTATCAAGGCTATAAATTAGATTGGTAAAATATATATCTCATATGAACATCACTGACCTGTTCCTGATTGAATTGGATTTTTTTAAAGTTCATTTATGAATTTCATTAATGAACAATATTACATAACTTCATGTTTCCAACTCATTCATTTGTATTCTGCATATGATATATGGTGTCCGAAAATATCACATGTTATTAATACATTTTTCCGTCCACACTTTGATAGTATGGCTTCATATCTGAATGAAATGTTTATGAGGCTGGTTAAACTGTATTGAACTGTGAAAGAACGAACATTTCAATACCTCTAATGGAACTCTTTCTTCATGCATTGCCTGAGTAAACATGATGAGTGATTAGGATAGTTGTATTCTCTTTTACAGTCTTTTACATATAAGGGGAATAACCCAAAATGATGTTTGAATCTTTTTGGATATTCCAGGAAAATGGTAGTGCATTCTAGTGAAAGGAACCTCACTAATACTTTTCAATTCTTTTTACTTCCCCGAAGTTTTTTTCAAAACGCATTGTAACTGTTCCTTAAAATGATTCTATGGTATCAAATATGATGATTTTTAAACATTGTAACAACATTTGAAATATTATGAATATGGAATTATTTGAGAATTAGTCCAGTGTTATAAAGCTCCACAGTCCCTTAAGTCGAGGCAAAAATCGTTGACACTGAATATAGAAATTGTTTAAACATCCAAACATACATACTTTGTTAATTACACATGGCAGGCAGAGTTAGGGCATTTAGTTAAGATACTATTGATTCTATAAAAACAATAAAAATGATTTATATGATCGCAAAAAGAATTCAGTAAACGTTGTATTAAAAATAATTTTCTGACAATTTATTATTTTTCCAAGGAAAACCACTGCGTAATTTCATGACAGTTTTTCCTGATGGAAAGTCTAAAGGGGGATTAAGAGCAGAGCATTTGACAATTAACTCTTGGTAATCGAAGATGTATAAGTGTAAATAAATCGCTTTCATCCCTGACATCATATGATTGATATTGCAATTTTTTTTAACATTATGATAGAGATTTCTCTTTTTCACATTCTACTAAACCCCTGAGATTTACGTTCAAATCATCTATTATGATCTTTGGAAAGTTTAATTCATGCGTTCAAGAGGAAATTTATCAAAGTATCGAATGTGGACACGGAAAACATTTGTCTTTTAATGTGACACCATAACTCAAATAAAGCTTTATTCTCCTCATATTACGAGCCATATTTAGTTACATTTTGCAACAAGATGACATAAAAAAAAACAAGAAAAACTTATTTCATATAATTCATTTTATAAACTTTCGCATTACAACTTTAACACATTTACCATAAGATAAACATTCTGTAGTCGCTAGCAATTATTGTCACAACAGTTGTTTGTACCAATAGTTCACTAAAGCGACCATAAATATTTCAAATTCAAAATATCCTTGTAAAAATAATTTATTCATCTGTCAAGGCAGCATTACATAATTGATTGAGTTGGGCTTTTTAGCAATATTGCATTAAATCAAAAATGAAAATGCTGATCTTGAATAAAAAGAATACCAAAAGTATTTATCAAATTAAGAATATCATGTTCGAGATGATCCTAAATTGATCTCAATCAGTGCTTTAATTTATGGTCCTATTTTCATAACCTGCAAATAAAGTTGACTACAAGGGCAGAATTGAAATAAATTACTGTGACATCAATACCTTTAAAATTCATCATGAGAAAAGTGAATAGGCTAAAAAATCCTCAAATGAGCTGGCACTATGATGGAAGTCTTTCTCTTTAAGCAAAATGGTTTATGCATTGAAAAACCTTAAATTACAAACAGCATTGAATGATAGATCTGTTTTACGATACCAATCTCAGTAGTGACGGTCATAAACACTCTTTGATACTTCATCCTCCTTCATTCATTCTAACGTCCAGCTAATACATCACAGAGCAGCTAGCAAAATAATGAATGTTCCAACCATAAATAACATTTCCTTTGTAGTAAAGAATATTAACGATGTATGGTATACCATATATATACACATTGAATTCATAACAAGAAAAGCCTTTAAAAAGGGTAAAGTTGGAGGCACCCTAATTAGGCTATGAAATACTGCGAAATAATAAGGTTCAAATAGGATTGCATGACGGCAAATGAGTAGATTAAGGCCAACAAAAGAACAAAAGACCTACATGCTATCCTCTATTTAGAAAAGGTTATATAATCATTTGTTCATTGCATCAAATAACATAGAATAGTGAGGCAAATATGCTATATATATATATATATTAAACAACACTGAACAGTTAGTCAGTCACCGATTGTAAAGGAAGGGATTTTACTAATATGGAATAGATGTTTCCAACCTTTCATGAGAAATATATGTGTCTAATTTAGTTCACGTGCATTTATGAAGAATTGTACTGCCGTTTTGACTCTTAAACACCACTGATTTCCCTTCACGTTGAGATTTGCATAAATAATCGTTTTTCGTATTAAAGGTTGCCAATTATTTCGGAATACCCACATGGTCACGTGGTTCTAAATTTAATACAGATGTGTTCATTGGTATACGATATTGCCGAAATACAAAGAGGCTAAGTATGATTGGTAGAAAATTCTTTTGAAAATTCCAAGTTTAATTTAGAGAGACATATCAGCTGTTAAGATGCCTTTGGGCCCCCAACCAGTAAGTGTGGTTGAAATATCACAGACATATTTTGATGGATTGAAAGATTCAATGACGAACACACTACTAGTATTCAAAATGAATTTAGCTTTGACAAAACAATATAAGATGTACACAAGACTATAAAGTAGCTACTGACTCAAATTACAAAATACTACTGTGATGTTGCAATATAGATTAAGACATAGTAAGTGCTGCCGTCCTTATCGTGTAAAGATAAAGTTCGGCATATTGATCTATTGAAATAATTTTTCATAAAAACAAGATACAAACTTCAAATAGTTGGCATGTCCTACGTAATCAAAGGAAGTAAAACACTTTCCCTTTTTGTATGCAGGACGTTCTACTGAATTTATCCCTAGAAAATAGGACAAACCAACCAATAGAGTCGAGGATCAAGCACTGTCATGTTAGGTTATCAAAATAATCAAACACTTTTTCTACCTCCGAAAATAGATGAGTAATTGTCATGGTCGCTCGTTTACACTTCTTTGGGTGCTTAAAAGGACATTATCGGACGTGTTGTCTATTTCCAAACATCACTGAGGCTGATTCTGAGATAATGATCCTCCAAATATAGCATTACTGGGTGGTGATGGGCATCCCGATCGAACTGATATACCTTATGGAAGGATGTAAACCTAAAGAGTAAGTGATATTTCATAATTGTTCATGTTGTTCATTATGACAATTATTTGAAGTAAATTTCAAATGAATACTTGATGAGCTACATACATGTAGCCAAAAATAAATTTTCTTTTCCGGAATATTGTATTACGAACATTAGAGATCAGATAAGTAAATTTGTTATATTTTTTTCATAAATCAGTTTAAAAAGAAATCAGCTTGTACATAACAATTATAGGCTCCAACTAAAGAAACTTTAGAAATTTTAAATATTGCATACATGTAGGACGACCTAAATTTGTTCATTCCACAGTAAATCATTCATATTTTGATTTTGGCGATTGCATACTGGAAACATAAAATCTTATTAAATTAACAATGATTCATCTTGACGACCTAATATAAGATATTGTGTGAGAATAAAATTTCATAAACATAAACTAGGTTTATTGGTTCATCAATTAATCAAATAACATTTCATATTTCATTTAGGCGAGAGTCAGTGAAGGACATAATCAGTTTCCATTAAACAGGTCTTGTAAGTATTAATTTGAATTGTATAGGCAAAGTACACTTACACAACCTCAGCACTAAAAGTCCTTATTTAACTTATTACGACAAAAACAGACACCTACTTTTACTCCTCAATTTATTAAATGTTTTCATGTTCAGTTGCGTAATAATACAAATGCTTAGTAATTATGAATAGTAAAACATGAAACGAATTGCAAGAATTACTTTGTTATGTTAGTGAAAACATAAAAAAATCTTAATGTTCTTTATCAATTCGTGTTATGTTCGATCTTCAGATTGTTGTTAATCTTAAACAAATGTCAAATTGCTCAAGTAGTTTTGTTACATTTGACATTTAATGTAATAGCTGTACTCTTAAGATACGTGATCATTCGGCCCCAGGGGAAGATGTTTGTGCATATCTGATGGAATAAATTGCTAAAATCATAACAACAAATATGAAAATAGGACGGACTTTGATTGATCGATTAATTCAAATGGTAGTGAAGCGAAAATTTCATCAGACAAGAACTTCAAATCAAGTAGCCAGATATACATCTTGTTGAAATATGACACGATAAGAATCATACCAGAGATGTCATCATAGGCCCCAAAACCAAGTGTGAGAAAGGGAATGGATATTCAAACCCTCTAATCATTTGGGCATGGAATGGGTTACCCACAGGTTGATTAAACGTGATCGTCGTTGCTGAATTTAATCTTGTAGTAATTTTCAAAAACAACCATCACAAAACAAAAATATAATCCGATTGCATTGAAGTCCGATAACATTACCAATACAATGTCAGATCATTTTTAAAAACTATATTTTATCAAAGTCATCACACAGGTTGCCGTCCTGAAAACTGTCAACATCAAAGCACATCATAGACGGTCATTTCCACTCCTTTACTCTTCAGCTACCTTCTTCTAAGAACACAAATTGGATCCATTTTCACTTCTTGCCTAAACATCTGTGATCATTGTCATGTATAATGATCATGTCACATACTGGCCTTTCACTCACTAAGAAAAGATTAATGACGCCGTACCAGCGTGCCGCCTACACGTGCCAAGCGTCTATTCTCCAATAAATCAGAAACTTTTTCTAGCTCCTAAAATAGGTGAGGGACTGTTATGCCCGCTCTTCTGCACTACAATGCCATCGTTAGATGGACATTTATCCGACGTTTTGTCGCCTCTTGCTTTAATCACAGAGGCTTGTGATAAGAGTAGATATTTGAACTCCAAATATAGAAATACTGCATGGTCATTTGGAACATCTTTAAAGGTCTTTGTTAAAGGAATATTACATTATAGTTATTCATTAAGCTCATTTACCAATTGCAATCAAAGATTGACATCACCGCAATTAAATACATGTTGGTAACTCGTTGGTCGGATCAGGTGACCTACATAACATGGACATGATAAATATGATTCTGCAAATTTAGATCCGAATTTTGTTCTTTCTGATAATAATGCTAATAATATCAGCTCTGTAAATAAGCAAGATAGAGCATATATGCTTAAACAAATTAAAATGAAAGTGAAGTTGCAAATAGAAGAATACATTTATTTTATAAATAAACGTTTTCTTCGACCAATCCAACTAAATATGATAGCCTACCAATGAACACTACTCTACAACTGCTGAATAAAAGATCGTTTCACTTAGTAAGAATTCTTATAATGTAAAATCATCATTTTTAAAATTCGTCACAAATTCCTCACAAAACACAAGAAAATATTTCGGCATTCCCCGCCAACAAAGACATGGGGTTCGAATTTGTAAATTAACATTTTATTTTTTTCTTAAATAAATTACCCTTCAATCATATTTTAGCTGATTAGTTGGACTAGTTGGCTCTAAATTAAAAAACAATTGTACCTTGAATGATAGTTCAATATGTTGAAATTAAGCATGAACAAATTTACATGATATTTGAAACCAGCTCGAAAGGAATGAAACAAACTTCTGTTAAGTTGCTGTAGTCCTCATTATAAACGTAACCAGTAGAAACGTTTAATTGTAGTATTACTGTTAATTATGATGTCAGTAAGAAGAATACTACAAACCAATTTAATTTATGTAAAGCCATTTAAACATTACAAATTATATGAAAATTGCTTTTGAACTGTTATACCTATTATTTTACATTTAGATTTGATTGATGTGGTTATCATAACATTGATATCATTGTGAATGAAGTATTCTTAGCTTGTGTTCATTGAAGTTAATGTACAAGAGTTGTCTTCATTTTAAATCTCTTTTCGTCACATCACTGGTGTGACTTAATTGACAACAGTTGATAGTGGAAATGAAAACTTGTTTCAAGTGACACAAAGGCTAAGACACAACAAATTCGGTGTCCATCATTGACGTTATTAATAAGGATTATCTGAGACATCATACGAACATCAGTTCCTTTAATGTCAGCAACAAACGACAGCACGTCCAATGTCAGGTGTCTTTATAAGGAAGGCAGATTAAGTGGCAAAGGTGTGATTGAAGATTTTTTGACAAGGAAGTGTCTAAAAGGTTTTTCAGAATAAATAAATTAACTAATGGGGTTAAGTTGCATTGAGATTCCTACATGTGTGTGGAAGCTTAGGCATACGGAATGGAACAGGATTCCTCGGAATGATGAGGCTTCTTGGATTAGTTGTTTTTTGTTGGAAAGTCAATATTCGGACTTGCAGGACAATATTCTATGAACAAAATGTTTAAGTGACATTTGCAGAAAAAGTAAAATTGGCAATGTTTTTGGATTAAGTGATGTCATTTTATCAAAACTTTGCCATCTTGAAATGAGAAAGATGTTTATGTTTCTTTCTGCATTTCTACCCCCCCCCCCCCCCCCCCCCCCCCCCCCCCTCCATCCCTAAAAACTCATCAAAAGACAGACCACGTTGTACATTTACCTTGGATATCAGAGCTCGAGCCACAGATAAAATATAATATATCACCTAAAAAATGACATAATGACCTCTTTTATGTAAGTTGTTCGCCTACACTATCTACATTAACCGTCTATGAGGATGAATCAAATGTGATTGAATTTCTAGAACGTATACTCTTATCATTTCCTATAATCTTACACGACTACGTTGCTCGGAGGTGATTGGTATTGACTATCAAAGAAAAATAGTCAGAAACTGAAATAGACAAATTGCACAATCATATCTCAGACAAATAAAACATAAATGGCAAACAAGCAGCGAATAATTTACTATACCCTACCAAAATTAATCTAATATATCTAATCTAAGAGCGAGGCGACCTGAATTGAGTTTTCTTAATTTCGGTGTTCACGCTTGAGCAGTATAAACCAAAATGGTGTCAAAGGAAAAATCCCGGAAATTCGTAGCTCATTCTAAAGATCATACTGCCGTCCAATATTTTAGTAAATCACAGTAAACCCGTGCATTGGAAATACACTGTTCGGTCCTTTCACACGCTCAACTATTTTGCACATATGGTGCACTTTCGAGGTAAATTCGAACTAAAAGCGTATTTATCAAGAAGTGTTCAAAGTGTATCTAACTGCAATATAAATCATTCAACAACCTTAAAAATATTGATGTGCTGAACATACTTGAAAATATTATGCTTATGTAAGATTCTTACATCTTGAACGAGTTATGTAATAAAATCTTGTCAACAGAATTGTTGCAAAACATTAAAAACTGAAGTATACAGGATGTTTTGAAATGACTTTTAAACCCGAAAACATTCACTTGTTTAGATAAATTAAGACACAAAAGAACAAATATAGAAATTCATCTTGAATAAAAAAAATATCACATGTGTCACATAAGAGGCTATTGACATTTAATTCAACATTATTTCCATGTAGTTTAATGGTTTTTTCGTATCTTAGAAAGGAAATCATGCAATGAAGAAGGGATGAAAGTCTTACTCACATTATACTTTCTAAAGAAGATCCGCCACTTTCCTTAATACCTTATCATGGTGTGGTGGTTTGGGTGCTTCAAAGACCAATAGAGCTATGCCAGCCGGAGCTTACATGGCTTACTAATTGGGGCAACCAGCTGCACAGTTCCACTTGAAAAGCAAATTCATGTCCCTCTAAAATCTGCTCTCGTTCAGTCACCATTCCTTTCATCTTTACCCTTATCCTTACGATCTCTTTTCTCCCTGATCTGTCCATTCATTTTTTAAAATATTGTTGAAAAATCGCAACTCACTCTATCTTTATCTAATTGTAATGCTATTTCTTACAGGTTTATCTGACGATAAGTACTCAACATATCCATTATCCTCAAATTAAGACAAAGTTATATAACATTAGTTCCATCTTGCCACTGCATTGTCTCCAATACAAAGGATAAAGCCCTCCGATAGTTGGAAGTGACTTTGTTTTAAAGGCACTAGTGCACGCTTTTACGGTTTAAATTGGCTATATTAAGGTTCACGAGGACTTATGCATTCACTTAACCTTTCTATCGATGCAATGAAATACTTAGAATTCTTTACAATTGACCTGCAATCAACAATGAAAAGGTTTTGTCAGCCGCTGTCGGCTTGGACATATAAAAAATCTAAGGTTAGCTGTGCACAAAACGGATATCTTATAGACACTTGAAAACGGCTGAACTATTATTATGTGCAGCTGTTGAATTTACCTAAACTCTGAACTGAGACCAAAGAATGAATTATGTTTTATGAAAGCAATGTTGTTAATAAACCGATATAATAACACAGCATTAGCATTGCTATTAGATTGGCCAAAGCGGCTGCCGTTTCCGTTGTTTTGGTTATAAGCAAAATCTTCATATTTCCGATATCGTAGTTCACGCGGATTTATTGTAACGTAACCTTAAATACTTCCGGTCTTTAAAAATCAACGTTACTACCTGAATACGTAAATATTCGTAAAAATAACTTACGAGGTAGATTACTTGAGTGAGGATCTTGAATAATATCGAGAGATATGCAGTATCTGTGCATTCGTTGTGTTAAAGAAATATCGGTGTGCACTAGTGCGTTTAAATTAGATATGGTCGTCAAAGTGTCTATTAGTTTGGCTCGCTTCCAACATATGTTAATGTCTTGGCTGATTCATGTTTATGCGTAATTTTATAAAATAAATGGTAACTCACCTATTGTATTTTACAGTTATCGAGTTGCCTATCTTTCTTTAGAAAACAACATGTTAAATGACAACTGCTGTACTCGCTCTGCAGCTATTGTAAGTACAAACTCATAAATGCATGCATACGTGCATTCTCTATAAAATATTAGTTTAGGTGTCTGGGTCATTGTGGCTGTGAGCATATGACCTTGTATTGATCTGGCAGGAATAAGACATGGTTTATTATAAACCGACCTATTGTTCAGTTATTTCTACATGGAATGAAAAGCAATGCCAATCCAACACGTAATACTAATATACTAATACTATCTATGAAGGCGATCATTGCGCGAATTGATTGTAGGGAAAACCAGCACGGATATAGCCTCATTGGAAATAATAACATATGGATTTGATCTTGAAATACGTGAGAACAACTTTTGATTCAGAATTATTCAAAAGATAATTCCCATCTTTGATTTGGCCTGTTATAGATATTTGAAGTCGTACAATCCTTCTCATCACGCGTTTTAAAGTATGTTGCGTTATACAAACTTCATTAATTGTGTTATCAAGTAGTAGTTGTGTCTACGTATCTTAATGCTTAAACTTTAGCTTGCTGGAATGTTTGAACCTAACTCCCGCTGTCATCTGGATTAATTTCAGCAGAAGCGCCGTAAAATAAACAACGTTGCGGAAATCGGAATTTCTCAAAAACTACAAAAGAATTCTTATCAAAACTTCACACACCTTTTGAGAAAACACTAGGCTATTTTATCGTATAATTTTCATGATTTTGCACCCCGAAATGATAAGGTTACGATAAGTGGAAGTGCAAGATGCTACTTTTGACAAAATATGGCAATATTTGAAATCTGAATATGTACATAAAAAACTTTGAAACGAAATAATTCAATTACAAACTCAACATAAAAAATCATTTTACGAATGCAGAGATGTCAGCTATGAATAACCTACAGTTTTAATTTGATTTGACATCTCTAATATTTACAGCGGTTAATTATGTAAGATCGTTAGAACTCAGACGTAAATAGAATAAGTATTTAGAAAATATGAAATGCTTTTAACAGCTCCGCTTCGAGTGCGATTTTCTCTAAAACCACTGTAATGAAACCTCTGATACTTTATTCTTTGATTTAAAATTATTTTTTTAATGGTACTGTTAATTTATCTCAGGCTGTAACACTTTAGTTTTCAAATACGAAGGCATTGTTAAGCAGATGTCGAGAAATTGGTAGATTTCCAAACAAAATGGCGGATTACGCTAACTAGAAGCGTTGTGAGAATTTCTTTGAAGTTAGAGCTTCAAATGGCAACAAAAATACATGTGACCGAAAGTAAAAAATTCTAATTTTAACAACATATGATTTTTATATCTTAAAACGCAAAAATTGCATTAACGATATGGCTGCAAAGTACACTGATAAAAGTTCGTCACAAAATATTTTTCAGTGGAAGAAAAAAATAGAGTGTATGTAAACAAGTCGACAAAGTCTAATTCCACATCAAATTAGCTTTTCAACAAGAAATAATTTATATATATATTTCTTTCAAATGCGCCTGGTGATTATATATGGCAAAATCATACCTTTGATGGAGAAATTTATTAAAATGATGGCAAACGAAAACTTGATCATCCCGGATGTGACGTTTACACGGAAGTCTCACTATAATTACTTCCCTTTGGAATCATTCAGGAAGTAATTCGATGGAAATAAACCATAAGTGGACTTCAGTATCCTACCTCTTATAATGGAATTCCACCATTTATCAATGTAGATACAATAACATGGCGAATACAGCATATACCCTATTGCTAGCGGCAGACGACAGATGAGGGCAGACGTGAGCAGGTGCGCGATTCAAACGTCGTCATTCAGACTGACTGATGATAGGAATATTGTGTGAATGTTATATTATCGCGTTAAGATCGCGATTTGTGATTTAGAACCGGACAATTGCGCCTGCTATTCTCTCAAACGTAATGGCTCTTAGATGTATGCCACATACCAAATTCATTTAACATAATATTTGTCAATTTAAGTGTAAACATATGATGTAATGTACATGTAAAGGCCTAAACTAACATCATTTGAAATGGATGTCAAACGCCAAAGATGTAGGTTTGGTTTACGTTACAACTTACAGTTTATCATTTAATTTGGACAAACCTTAAGTGATCTGCATTTGTGTTGGGTTTCATTCTTATTGTAAAACACATATTTAAAAATAACTTTGAATTACTCTTTAAATAAAAATATAATATTTCGATCTTTAAACAATATTAGATTCCTACCGAACTGCAATAAGGGCATGATCGTAATTCATTTTATCATCCAAAACTGTGTTCCACAGGAGATATCGCTTGTGGAAGATCAAGCAATATCCCCTAGGAGATATCGTTTTGACAGTAGATTTTGAACAATGCCCTATTACAGTCAAGTTCATGACATCACAATTGGTTTACATCATCAAGTAATGACATCACAATGTTATGACGTCATAAACATGATGACGTCACAATGCTATGACATCACTCCACTGAGAGTCCTAGAGTAGTGCAGTGTTCAGAAATAAACATTTTTCATGGAATCGAAATGAAAAATGATTTTGGATGATAAATAGAATCTCACCCACGTGTCTTCTGATATCAAATATATCAACACTCGTTAACTCGTGTTGATATATTTGATATCAGAAGACACTTGGGTGAGATTCTCTATTTATCGATAGTCAAGCCAGCAAATACAGATTGAAGCATAAGGATCAACAATGTTGTTGTAAATGGTATGTGGGAAAACCCACCTGAAACAACATAGTGAGAGCTATTTACATCACGATCACACACGGACAATGACAGACCAATTTGTCAGCTTCAGCAGGTAATGAAATGAATGGAAGGTATGTTTGGTATGTTGAAACAACCTAGAACAATTAGTTGGTGTTTCCATGATGATAGATCGAAGCTCATTTTTAAAGCTGGTGTTACATTTACCAATTCCTCTCGCGTCTTGAATGGATTTTTGTAATGGCAGAGAAACAATAGCATTTGTCACTTATACTTGGTGATTTGAATGAATGGTTATTTTTGTGAATATTTTGCAGGAAAAATCATATTTTTTTTGCTTTTTAAACCAGCGTGGAGGTCCGATAGTGAAATCGTGTTAAAAGTGATCACAATAAAACTATTTATACCTCCCCTCTAGGATTGGTTAGTTCATATTGGACTTGTGGTCGTGTCAGCTATGTAGCGAACGTTAAATGGCTTGTCAGATTCAAGAATAGTTTATATGCCTGTTAAGGATGGGTAATATCCGTATAGCAATATATTGCGATACAGCAGAGCGTATTGCAATACGTATTGCAATATATTGGGACTTTTAATATTTTAGTTTTCCATGCTCTCTTGACTATACAAAAGCAATTAGAACACTGATCAGTGAGTCTGGTTACAAGTCTGCTATTCTCCCTTTGCGTGTTCTTTCAGTAAAATCACCTCTTTTGGGTTACGTTTTTTAGCAATTTTACGTGGAAATGGGAAATTTTAAAGCCTCCAATATATTGGATATTTTAAAAGAGTGTACAGGTAGGTGTCATGTTGTTTCATGTTGTACAATATACCGATATACCGTTAATACCGCGCACCCTTAATGCCTGTTACAAATTATGAACTGCAGCACATGGTAAACATCTTTTTATTCGTCATATTGATTTCGGTGGTTTGTGACACTTTGTTTACCATTGAGATAAGTGTGTTTTTCTAAATAATTTTATGTATTTATAAAATATGACAAACCATATGACCTATGAAACAGTTCATCAATCTTATCACATTTAATCTAATGACATTTAATTTCTATCTAGACTCGTACTAAACGCTTGAAAGGACATCGCTACCATTCAACACAAGAGGTATTATTAATGATCTTGAGGCTGCATCGTTTCCTTTCTCTTGTGTCGTTCAAAAGTATGTTCAAAAGCTCAAAAAGGACGAAAATTTGAAATAGTTAAACAGAAGTGCAAAACTGAATTTCGAAAAATTATCATAAAATCAAATAATAATTCTCTCTTGGTCGTAACGTGGTGACACTCTCACAAAACTCGACACTGAAATTATACCGTCATCGTTGAGTGTTAAGCGATAAGAACGTCTTAACCTTTTTTATGATTCTGAAGTATTACGCAGTAATGACACAGCTGCCAAAGGCTGCTTTTGTATTCATCGTGATATGATCTTGTCAAAGTGGAAAGATGATACAAATATGGATAATTCGGTGCAAAATGTGATTAATTTAAGAACAATCAATTAAAAAAGTTTCATCTTATTTTCTTTTCACAATTCTTTGTGATAAGATTTGATAAAAGAAAGGCAAAACAGTTGTTTTCTGCTTGTTCACTTGCTTGTTAACGGTTTTAATTTTCAAATTCAACTCTGAAACAAATAGCATCGATAATTATCCGGCATTTATACATGTTTATCTTGAACCTTTTAAAGTGTTTTCAAATTTAATTGTTTAAAAGCAGGTATCAGTTGAAGGGAAGCAACCGCCCGATAATTTTGTGAAACTATGAATTATTTTACGACGCTTCATTTAGTCGAATCTCTTAGACCTTTTTCTTTAGTCCTCTTTCTGACGCGCGCCACTGACCTCGATCATAATTGCGACGTTCTACCTTCATATTGTCACTGTAAAAAACCCAACAAGCTTTAAAATGTTGCTCTTTGGTAACAGTCGATACTTCGCGAGCACATGATACCATTGATTAAGTTTGGCATATATGATCCCAACAACTCACGGAGTGGCTCTTTTAGTCGATATAAATAGCAGGAATATGGAAAAACATATGAGACTGTTTTCCGGCATGTTACCGAATGTTGATATAAAGTCTTAACATGGTGTAAACTACTGTTAATGCGATAAGTAAATACATTTTTGAGAAAATTTAAGATCGATTGTGAGATGATTATTTTTTTCAAAATCGATAAAAAGAATAGCATTTTGCTGTTGGCACTAACATAAAGTTTACCAGACAAAGTATAACAGTCATGTTGATAAAGCTACAACACACAAGGAATCCATACTTACCAGTATTCCAAGCGTTGTTCTACCCTTCAACTAGAATAATTAATTATGAAATATTCATGTAAATCAAACATTACAATTCGTCATTCAAGAAAGAGTAACGACACGTATATATACATCAACTTACCAACTCAAAGTTGAATGAGAACAAATCTTTCTTAGGGTAAGAAATAGTAAGTCGACGTCACTGATGTTTAATTTCTTGTATGCGAGGCCTCCAGTCCATACACATTTGAGTTAAATGCAATGGAAATAAAATCAATCATAAAGTTTAGATACAAAGATTTTAACAGACCATCTCTCACAAATGTTCGACTTCATCAATCTTTAAATTTTACAGTCCTAATCTAAAACGAAATAATTGACACCTAACTTCTTTAAGTTAAATGCACTAAATATTTTACAGGCTGGACTAAGTATTTTAAAATTCGAAGTGTATCATCTAATGTCGTCTGTCAATCAAATAGGAAGATGATTTTATTGCCGACTGACTACATCAACCTCACAAAGCTACAACTATGAGTTGCCTTATTGCGAATTTGGGATACCAATGTCGTTTTACCTAAATCATTTAAGTGAACAATTTTTATGACTTTTTCGGTTTTTCTATGCAAACAAATAATTTCAAACCAAAATTTCGAATATCTAATATGAGTATCAATATATAAGGGGTATCAATAAACCTTTTCAATACATTAGTCCCCATTATGCGAAACCATAAAATAAATTCGTTTAATATGAGAATGGAAAAGCTAAATGATTACATTTGTACCTTTTTTAGTGATTAATTGATAGCAAAATGTTTTCCTTTCTGTAAGCGTCAATTCTTCAAGAGTTTTTTTTCCACATTATCTGTTGTGTTAAAAATTTGTACACAAATCCCAAGTTAATATATGTATCACTATCATATTATTAGCATCCAGTCATATGCATGGACGATTGAAGTATTCGTAAAATCTCTAAAATCGTTCTGAAAAAGTCTGAATATGCAACTGTTTTCAACACTTTCAAAGTAGTTTCAGTTTCAGGTGAAGGTAAAGATTTATCACTGAATAATCACATTTCGAAATAGTATTTCATATATCCTATCTTTGACAACAAACTATTAAATAAATTGCTTAAAAATATTTTCAACATTTATCTTTATTCGACGCCCTAATTCGAACATTTGTTTATTTCAATTCATTGTTTCTCAAAATTTACTGCAGTTATTGCAAGCAACTAAATCAATAAAAGTAGTTAAATTTCAAATACGGAACAATTGATGTCACTCTCGCTCTGTCTCATTTGAGAGGTTTTTGATGAACATATACACCTTTAATTACTAAAGTACCTTAAATATTAAATATCAAATATTACTTACCATTCAAATCTACTGTTCTATTAGAGTCAGTTCATCATGCAAAGTTGATCACCGCTTTTTGCACGTGCTCAGGTGGTAAGTGTCTTGAACTTAGGTGTTCAAACTAACTTGCTAAACCTGTAAAAAAGTACAAATTAGTAAAGTTATACGTTTCATTGCGCACATGCTTCGTGAAGTAATTTGGTTTACTTACAGGAGATATTCACAATTGTGCTGATAATCCGGAGATCGAACCCGTGACTTGTTACTATTTCTCCAGTGAGCCGACCACTACACCCACAAGACCAGCTTACCTATTTTCAAAGATAACATTCAATGACCAAACGAATAAGTTTAAGGAGCCTCGATTGATTTATAAATGTTCAGTTTTAATTCTTAAACGTCTACGGCGGTTAACATCTCCTAGTTAACATTTTGAAACTGAGTTTCATTACGTGTTTCCCTTGGTTATACTTTCTGTTTTGTTATATGTACCTTTCAGCGTGCTGCACGTGCGTCACGAATTGCCCAGGTTGTCACCTACCGAATCTGGGCATGTTTGTTTCTCTTGAAGCGCCATTGATATCAAACCAATGATGTCAACAGAAGAACCTCTATTATTTCAATATGTGCTTAATATCTTTTTTAGTTTTTGTTGATATTAATTTTAATGCATGAATTGTAAGTCAGTTACCATCAACGTTGTCGGCGTGTGCGAAGTGGAACACCTAAGCACGTGCGGTATTATCCCTCGACGCTTCACCTCTCGGAATCACAATTCGCACGTGTCGAGGTGTTCCAATTCATGCCCACCTCCAACTCAACCTTAAAGGCACTAGTGCACGCTTTTACGGTTTAAATTGGCTATTTTAAGGTTCACGAGGACTTATGCATTCACTTAACCTTTCTATCGATGCAATGAAATACTTAGAATTCTTTACAATTGACCTGCAATCAACAATGAAAAAATTTTGTCAGCCGCTGTCGGCTTGGACATATAAAAAATCTAAGGTTAGCTGTGCACGGATATCTTATACACTTGAAAACGGCTGAACTATTATTATGTGCAGCTGTTGAATTTACCTAAACTCTGAACTGAGACCAAAGAATGAATTATGTTTTATGAAAGCAATGTTGTAAATAAACCGATATAATAACACAGCATTAGCATTGCTATTAGATTGACCAAAGCGGCTGCCGTTTCCGTTGTTTTGGTTAAAAGCAAAATCTTAATATTTCCGATATCGTAGTTCACGCGGATTTATTGTAACGTAACATTAAATACTTCCGGTCTTTAAAAATCAACGTTACTACCTGAATACGTAAATATTCGTAAAAATAACTTACGAGGTAGATTACTTGAGTGAGGATCTTGAATAATATCGAGAGATATGCAGTATCTGTGCATTCGTTGTGTTAAAGAAATATCGGTGTGCACTAGTGCGTTTAACTGAACATAGGCTAAATGAAAATGTCAATTTTGAAGGTCAGAGACATACGCAAGAGTTTCAACGAAGAGCGGAAACCTTATGTGTATGTGTATAGAAGATTGATTTTGTTTTTAAAAAACTGGAACGGAGACACATAGTCTATTAATCAGCGCCACCTTGCCTTCAGTTCCAAAATAGTTGCGCTCGAGATTGATTAAATTTAGAATTACTTTGACAGAAAATCAAACATTTAAAAAGAGAGTGAAATGTTGGGTGGAAAACGGAGGAAATTTCGATCGAAGTGTGAGCATGAAAATAGAAGACGTTACTGATTGAATCTGCTATCTTTTCAACATGTAATGCAATGGATTATATACGCATTCAGTCGTTAAGAATTTGAAGAAGAATATCGTTTGGATTCAATTTGAGTATAATCAAACTTGTATGGAAAATATCAACATATTCTAGCGAACATCATGAAAAACAACATATTAAAATCAAAGATTTGATAAAAATGTAATATAATGATAAATTATAATATTGATTTGTATGAGTGTGCATGTTGCGTATATATACTAGCTATACGTACTTAAAGTTACAAATAATAAGATTAAAATGTTCTTTTTGTCTGCTATAGGAAAAAAGCAAAATTTACGTCTGAATGAAACTGAGCTGCTTTGGATAAAAAATCATTACCTAATTCGTTAAATTGCTACTATACTGATCCAAACATCATATAAATGTTTCCTTTTGAGCAACATTTTTAACAACATTTGCCATGTTTGAACTCAACAACATACTCTTTTTAAATTGCAAATTTGTAAGAAATTCCTAATGAATTGTAAATAATCGCAACTTAATCATTAGGAGAACCTCACAAGTAGATTCTTCTGAATGAAATTTTTTTGATTATAAATACTTGAACGGAGCAGCAATCAGTTACGATTTTTACACCTCAAGAAAGCTGGGGCGAATTTGAAGCTAACTAAAACGAAACACAAATCACGGTAGCGCATGAATTAGCTACACATTTTGTACTATTATCACGAACCAAT
The DNA here is from genome assembly GCA_921293015.1 of Phorcus lineatus. Classification (NCBI taxonomy): domain Eukaryota; kingdom Metazoa; phylum Mollusca; class Gastropoda; order Trochida; family Trochidae; genus Phorcus; species Phorcus lineatus. The sequence continues at coordinate 21,833,956 of OV121096.1, read as the reverse complement.
CCCGTATAAGCCCACGATTGCTTGAAACTTAAAATTGTGTTAAGGTCAGTCCGTCAGATAAAAGTCTTAAATAGCCACTCCGTGATTTTCATAACATATTATTTAACTTTGATACGAACCTAAATGTCATATGTGGTGATATAAAATCAAAACATCATAACTTTTCATGTCCAAAAGGCATATATATGACAAATACTGGTTTTACATGAAAATCTAAAAACAGCCTCATAAATGCACAGAGGTGCTGTTATCACGTCCAATGTACAATGAAACTATTTATATAACCTAAAAAACACGATCAACTCCTAACTGCCCTCCTAGCTGTTTTAGATAAGTCTCCAATATTACGTTTGACCATTTGACGCGCGCCACTGTCCGGTTTTCGATCATAATTGCGACGTTCTACCTTCATATTGTCACTGTAAAAAACCAATAAGCTTGAAAATGTGTCTTCTAGGTAACAGTCGATACTTCACGATCAAATGACACCATTAATTAACTTTAGCATATACATTGTATGACTCCAACAACTCACGGAGTGGCTCTTTAAGTTGGATGTATTTAAGGATGGTAATTTACGAGATTCTTTCATGACTCATCGACGGCTATACATATACAATTTTGGTTGTATAGTCAGTATCTGACACGACTAAGAAGGCTGTTTCAGGTCACTGTTTTCTTTTTTAACATTACATTTACCTACTAATTGTATTTTTTAAAAATTAGGCATGCAGTAGTTTTCTTTGTCATCATCACGATGGAACTGGTCGCGCATTCCAGTGCGGACTAATTCCTCTCAATCTTAATCACCCCATCTCAGTCCACCCTTCATATCCTCAAAAATGTTTTAAAACGATGTATTCCAGATGTTGGAAGTCGCATGATGTTCTTCCCGACGACTGCAGACAATCTAAATCTACACGACTGTTTGTTTGAGAGAGAACATTGTGGTTGTATGTTAAACATCTACATTCTTCCCCAAGTTAAGGAGGCTGTTTTCCTGGAGGTCAATATTTATTTGCTCTTCTATCAATATTTGTCTGCTTCGTTAAAGACTGACTTGATTCCAGCTATAGATCGAGAAGAGTTATATCTTGGATAGGATAAACCATTTAGCGCTATAACATTTTACGATAGCGAAGGTGTCTCTTTTACATAATCTTATATCGTTTAATTCCAGAAATGCTAATGTAATTTGATGATCAATTAGCAAATTCTGTAATAATTTGTGAACATAACACAAATAATATTTATGAAATGAACATAACTGACATCGGTAGAAATAACATGTAATCATTTAGTCTCTAGTCAAATCTGTAAGCAATTTGTGTAATTACTCAATATTCTTATATAGGAAATATTCTGTATTTATAATGCGACCAATGAAAGCAAAACAACATTCAGGACATCTAGTTTTTGTCCTTTATCTCATATATGTCTTTATCTGATCTTGATCATACAACATTTAGATAAATTAATATACTTCCCAAACTATTCAAAGAAAGAAAAAAACCTTCCTTGCAACGCATCAAAATCAGTATTGTTGTACATTATCCATACATTTACAATTCTCCAAAATAATGTTTTCGGAAAACACGTTACCAAATAAGTGTGTTCATTCTTATACATGGAAGAACACTTCATGAACACATAGAAAATACAGTATACGTTATTAGCTCTGTAGACCATCAGTCTTCATAGAAGTTGTAGTATTTTTTAAAACATTTTTTATTTCCATCTTTTTCGTATTTTACACTAGGGCGGTTTAACAAACACTGCATACAAATACAAAGAAAAAAACAAGTGACCGTTAGCATGTTTTGGACAGTGATAGTCAGCGTTCCATAAACAGATATTGTTGAAAGTGGACTTCTATAAATCAATTTCTCAGTATACATGAATCTCATTATGTGCTGATGACATACACGCAGGGTTTAAGTGACCTTAAGCACCTTACAGACATCGTTATAATAGGTATTATATCAACAAAGACAATGTTGAAAGTTAACTTCTATAAATCAATTTCTCTGTATACTATTTAATAATGACAAACATGGAGGATTTAAGTGACCTTTTGCATTTTATATTAGAGACATAGTATTAATGATCGTTATTTTTACAAAGACAATGTTGAACATATAAATCTATAGTTCTATAAATCAATAAATTATACTAAGTTCATATACATACACGGTTTATAATTTACAGAAGCGGTGTTTTGAGGTTTAAAGGGGTGTTAATATGACACCAAATTTAAATCTAGCGCCTAATAAGCTTAGATGTCTGGAAAACAAAACTGTTCTCAAGATGTTGCCTGCTACGAAACATAGAGTTTTTAAATCCTACATGCCAAGGAATCTGCACACAAGGTTTCGGTTTTCAAGAGCTAGTGCTTTTCAAAGAAATTTCATAACAAGCATCTTTAAAAACATTATTTGCCACATTTGATTTAAACAATAAAATAAATATCACGTTTTACATATTTAAAGCCTAAGGAGTAAAGGGTTAGAAATTGAGTTGACAGTGTTTGAAAGTTTAAATGACTGGGCAAATGGTACGCAAGATTTCATGTTTGACTCATAGTCATCGATGATAATTTTTAAAAAAATAACTGTCGTATATTTAGCAGTTTCTGATAATGTGAGATGTTTTGGATGTATATCATCATATTTTGTGTTTGACACGTATGAAAGATCAATATAAAACCAGGATACGCACGAAGGGCTTTTACAAGGGTTTCAAATGAGTCTCTGATGCTATTTAGTGTTTAGTGTAATCGTTTAAAATTTGAGAGATTTCTTCAAATCCTGCCAATTCGATGACTCATTACGTGGAAGTCTAAAACGTAATTTTAATTCAGAAACCAAACTAGTGTAAAATTGATTGGCAAAAGCATGCAATGCCTACGAAGGATGATTATTTCCTCCTTCTGTGGTCATTGCCAAGTTATGAATTCAAACGCAAAGTCAAATGAATAAATGAAATGATGCATTTCGAGTAATACTATCATGCGCAGTAATTGGAGAGGTATTATTCAATCTTCCTCCTATATTCTAGTAAACCGTTTTAAAGATAGTCAATTATCAAAAGAATCACGCCCACCCTTAAGAGAATTTCACTGAAGAACTGAGCCGAGGGCTTCTGCCTCTTAATTGACAGTAGCCCATCTTTTGCCAAACGTATTTTTTTGAGAGTCAAATCAACTCATTATTCAATCTGATCATCCTTAGTCGTAGAGAAAATAATCAAGTATTAAGCTAAAAGCACTGACGGCCATTTATGAGAACATTGATGTTGACCGGCGATGTTATGAACATCTTTTGGAGTAGGAACATGGATTTCAATAACTTGACTGATCATAGTACATTCGTTTTATGGCTTCCTTTTTAGATTGAAAAACATTGTCTTTCAACTGGTAACATTTATTTTCGTGTTCGTAAGGTCACTTTATTTATCTTATAAACATGCCAATGTCCAATTAAATTGAGACTCTTTTTGATTAAATGAAGGCAGAATAGACATAAAATATGAAGAATAAGTCCGCAATGACAAGCAACAATTAGAAATGAAACACGCTCATTTAATAAGTGTCTACTGTTTTTCCAAAAAGAAAACGCTTACCTGATTGATTTTATCGTTATAACCTAGTTGTCTTCCAAAAACGAAGGTATGGAATTTAACGACTTGAAATTCGTCTTAACAGCTAAATACACTTTAATTCCCATTTTGATATCACTGTATCCAGTTATTTAAGTGTTTTGTATATCAACCAAAGTCACACCAAACCCTTTTATCTTGACTTATCTGCAATTAAAAAGTTGTTAAAATAACATGGCCAGCATTGCAACTCTTGTTCTCTGTCTACTACGTTAATCAAGATTCATCAATGGCAATTACAATGAGCTGACATATCAACCGAGTACATGGTCATAATTTACAAAACTACCGCTAAGCACTGTTTAGCGTTGTTAACTTAGCACTTGCAACTCTGCAACCCTTGGTATTCATTTGTTTTTACACGTGTCTTAATTAAATGTAGCCCATGAAAATGACAAAACAAGATTAATTCATAAACACATAGTATCACATGGGTATAACATTGAATCTTAAAGATCCATGCATATAAACTTAATTGTCTGAAAGCTCAATTCTAGTTTTATTTTATAATTAGTTTTTCGTTGAGCAACCTGGAAAACGTTTGATTTCAAGTGGTGTATATCTCACTCAAGAGGCTTTATGCTCAAAACAAAAACTTTGCATCTCTGTCACCACCTGCCATTGTTACACTGTAAGTGTTCGTCTCAGAGCGTTTATACGAATCTCACCTCAGGTACTCTCCCGCTCAGATATTCAGCGTCAAATATATTAGAAAAAATGTAATGTCATCACATTTATAAGACTATTCATAGCATTTCCATAAACCCTATTCTCAACCTCATAATATTCAATGATTCAAGCCCTGTAATGGTTATTGAGATATTTAAAAGTATCCGATATGGGAAGGGAAATAAATAATTTGTAAACATTAATAATAACATGTCGATTCTTTATTCAGAAAGGAATTTAAATGGTGAAAACCGATATCAAGGTTTCAAAATCTTTGAAAGAAAGTACGATAAAACTACGAATGATTAAGCTAAACATCTTGCTACATCAACGTACATGAAGCCGGTCAGCAATTGGTCCGAAAGAGATCGGGGTAAAAGGAAGGAGCTGAGCGGATTCATATGCTGATTTAGCAGGATGCACGCTAAATGGCCTAGCGGTATTAGGCCGTGATGAAGGCGCTCATCAGCCAGTCACACTAAACCAAATGTCCATCAATAAAACCCCATCGTCACTGAAAGGTACATGACAGTTTATCACATTATTAACCTCATTGATCAATTCTTACTGCATGGGCCTTCTGAAATATACAAGGGCCGACAATAAACATTTAAAGTACATTACGCTGGACTTGACCTATTTTTAGACGGAGGGTTTCAATCACTGTGCCAATCACATAAAATGGGAATTGCAGGTCATGATGTGGCGAGTGCTAATTTATACCAATAATTTGATTGAAGACAAAGATGGATACCATGGAAACTTGAGATGATAGGAAATATTATGTCAGTGTGCCACTCTTACCATCATGAGTGAGGTGATATGGGGTTACTTGAAACCCCGCTTTCAAGATCATTTCACTTATATCGCGACTGCTTGTATTATTGCAGGGAGAAAGTCCGAAACACCATTGTGGCTATGCATTGCGGTGAAAACTGCAAGCATCAGCTGTAACTAGCAAACCATGGGTGGTACTGAGCTGGAATTCAGTGTAGAATTGCACCAAAACCTTACTGCATTTAGAACAGTTCTCGACTGCAAACTTGACGATCCCCTTGCGAAATTCGAACCACAGACCTCTTGACCCGAAGGCGTACGCGCTTGCCACTGTGCTATCCTGCCCCCAAGAAGAAGGTATCGAGTCACGTTGAGACAGTAGTCATGGAATATCATATTTATCACATAACTCACTTGACAGTTTAGGGACCTTTACAGTGTAATATCTGGGTGTTTTTTCTTAATAGATTCCTATACAACCCCGCTTGACACGAAGGTTTCTCGGGCTTCTGCCAGTTTCCCCTACCGGCACAATTTTGCAATTTAATCTACCTGGCAATATTTCAGCCAATGAAAAGAAATATTTGTTTTCACACAGGCCTATGCAATGATGCCGTTGCAACATGAGGCGTATGTGTTCTGTAAAGAAAGTGCAAGGTGCATATTCGTATAAAGATTAACTTTTGGAAAGCTTACGGAAATAACTTATTAGATTTGAATGAAACATTTTGAAACGGCGTCTCTGATTGCTCAACTTACTTTGATTGCATCCAGTCAGCGTTCTACATTTTTAGACAGACGTATTAAGACAGAGGGTGTACGGGAATTAATGACGGAGCTACCTCTGTGGGGATAAACCGGGGTTTTGTAAACGTGTTAACAACACCATTTCATGCCTTTAAACACGTGGATGAAAATCATCCAAAAGAATGGACAAATCAAGGCGAATAGATGAGGAAAAAGACGATTAGAAAGGCATAATATGAGATAGAGAACAGGTTTTTGAACGACTCAAATTTGGTCTGGCTTCTATCGGTCGACTGGCATTGCTCTCGGATATCGAGTCAAGTGGTGGCCCTGAGAACTATATAATATATATGCCAGATGGGGCTTACATTCTTTTTCAGGAAGGGATCCTCCTTTTCCTACATGCTTCAGATATTTTACTGCCTCATTTCGAATTGTTATTTAATGTCATCCTAGATAAAGGGGTTTTCCCACATTCATGGTCGATTGGTATCATTATACCTATCCGTAAGCATGGTGAAAAAAAATCAACCGGAAAATTATCGTGGCATTACTCTGCTCAGTGTATTCAGTAAAATATTCACTGGCATCATAAATAAACGTTTAGTCTTCTGGGCAGAATCTTTTGATAAGATATCTGAATCCCAAGCTGGCTTTAGGAAAGGATATACAACGTCTGATAACATTTTTGTTCTATATTCACTTATTCAGAGATATTTGAACACGAAAGGTTCTAAATTCTATGTTCTCTTTGTTGTAGATTTTGCAAAAGCTTTTGATTCTGTGCATAGAGAAAAGTTGTGGACTCTTCTAGACAATCATTCCTTAAGCAGTAAAATGAGTATACTTTTAAGAAGTATTTATGATAATGTAAAGATGTGCGTGAGAAAAATAATATTATATTTGAAACTTTTGAAAGCCAAATAGGAGTCAGACAAGGGTGTATCTCGAGTCCATTTCTATTCTCTTTCTTTATAAATGAACTAGCAGTCCAGATTCATGAAAATTGTTCAAATGATATCCAATTACACCCAGACATAGTGCAGTTATTACTCCTTTTATTTGCAGATGATAAAATACTCTTCTCAAGAACGGTACGGGGATTACAAACAGAAATTAATGAATTGGAAAAATATTGTAAGGAATGGAATCTAAAAGTAAATAGAGATAAGACAAAAATAATTGATTTACAAAGGGAGGTTAACTTGTTGCAAACGAAACATGGTTCTATAAAGGCAAAAAGATCGAAACAACCACATCCTTCAAATATTTAGGAGTTTATTTTACAAACCATTTATCTTGGTCATTACATGTCAAAAATGCTGCAACGCAAGGAAAGAAAATATTACTAGGTATCATGAGATACATCCATATCTTGCGCGATTTACCTTTTAAAACGTTTTTTAGGAAAGGGTTCATTTATTTGCAATAAAAATTTTTTTAGGTGTGAAACCTATTACTTCAAACATAATGGTCTACGGCGAATGTGGCCGATTTCCACTATGTGGAATCAAGAGTGAAAGCAATAAAATACTGGATAACAGTATTGAATGTGCCATCTTATATATTACCGAAAAAATGTTATAATATGATGATGAAAATGGAAAATATAATTGGGTATCAGATGTTAAAGATTTGTAATGTTCAGTAGGATTTGGTAATATATATGGCTAGAACAATGTATAGATTCGCAATCAAATTTTTTAAACAACGATTGCAAGATATATATCTACAAGACTGGCTCTACAAATTATCAGTTACAAATAAATGTTTCTATTTCAGAATGTTCAAACAATCTATATGCAATGAAAATTATTTATCATTGTTGAATGTTAAGAAATTTAGAATTTCGCTTTCAAGATTTCGCTGCTCCTCTCATGACTTATTAATTGAAACCGGTAGGTATATTGGTTTGGAAAAAGAACATAGACCATGTCAAATGTGCAATTTAAATGAAACTGAAGATGAGTATCATTTTCTTTGTGTCTGTCAAGCCTATCTCGATTTGAGGCATATTTATATAAAAAATATTATTTTACGTATCATAATATCTATTAATTCATATCATTACTAAGCTGTTCTAGCAAAATGCATGTCGAAAATCTAGCAATGTTTCTGTACCATGCCTTTAAACGTAGAACGAATGTACTCTCTACTGCCTAATGTGTATTTACAATATGTACTATAGGTCTGTGCCCTCTTTCAGTGCAAAATAAAGATTGATTGATGTGTAATGATATGTATTTCATATGTATATGTACTTAGATTGCACCTCCCCATCCCCTGTCATTAGTTGTGTCAACCTTTTTACAAGGGGATGCTGGACGCTGACCAGGAGCTGAAGGGACTGACTGACTGGTAAGGGTAAAGGAAAATAGACGATTCGTTCCCCCCTCCTCCGATCCCAACTGAGGAGAGCTCAGTTTCGCAGGTGGGGGACCGGCTGTCTGTGGCTAGGGTCCACCCTAATGCACCTTCCCTTGATACAATTAATTCCCTAAACAAACGGCAAATGAAGGGCCTTATGGGGGAACTAATGTCGGAGCTCTGTAAGGACTTAGGTTCCCCCGGCAGGTTCGGACGCCCAGCTGACCGGTTCCCTTGGGGCCGTCGTCGGTACCGGTGCCTGAGCTAATGCAGTGATTGCGCTGGAGCAGTGGGACGGTCCAAGCCGGTTACCAAGCTGCACCATTTCATGGGAGCCGAGGGGTCAGGGGTGACCAGTGACCCCAAGAGCCGCGACCCTGGCGCTTCCGCGTCGGGGTCCGTGTCTGGACTCCGGCCTCCGGCTCCTTCTTCGGAACCACAGGTGGGCGCAGGGTCGCGGTTCCCCATCCACTTACTTCCTCCGTCTGTTCTTCCAGTCAATCTCTCAGATGCCTCGTCTGTCCAGGAAGAGGAGATGGACGTCGGCAGGGGTTCGGAGGTCGATCCTACCAACCTCCTAATTTCGCAAGCCTTGAGCGACAAGTTTGCTGCCGCCTTCCTTCAGGCTGTCGTTCCGGAGAAGGAATTGATGCTTCAGAATTCCGTCTTCCCGGTGGGGCCTTCGCTCAGCGCAAGGATCCGCAGAGGCGGCTCCGCATCCTCGACAGCGTTAGGGCCGATGTGACCTAGCCTCTCTTATTGGGTACCCGTACAAGGTTCGATTTACCGGAACTCTACAGGAGGTACACTATGGGGGAGGTTGGGTTGTTTGAGATCCCCTAGTTTGACGACGATGTGTTGACCTCAGTCAAACTGGATGCCATTGGGCTGGCAGGTACCGCCCTCCAAGTACCAAGACCAGCTGCTGAAGCGGACGTTTCGCTCCTTGGAGGAGAGTTTTCGCAACGCTTCGCAACAGCTGAGGGTTGCGCTGCATTCAGCCTACCTAGCCACTGTGCAGGCTCAGGGGCTGGCGGAAGGGTTGGAGTAGTAGTAGAAAAGGTGCTGCTCTAAAGGCTACTGTCCGAGGTCGGCAGTTACCTGGCTCGCTACTCGTCTGTGGCTGTGGTTGAGTTGTTAATCACTCCCAGAGCCGACCCAATGCACTGCTTGCCCTCCCGTTTGAACTGGGTCAACCCCTGTTCGTGGGATCGGCAACAGTCAATTAGGACTTCGCCGAACGGCTAGAGAGGGCCTACAGTGTGTCAAGTCACTTTCTTCCTTTGACGAGGTTTTTTATGTTGCAGACAGAATTCCACTGCAATGAGAAATTCTCTGGGACTCTGTCCTATGCAGTTGTAATAATAATTAATTATTAATTAGGATTTTAAATGGCGCCTTTTCCACGTTCAAGGACATGCTCAAAGCGCTACCTACATTATTGCCCTAAGGTAAGTGTACTTTCAAAGTGGCTACAGAGTGCGAAGCGCGACCGTATAGGTCCTTACAGCCATTTAACAGCTGGGTGGACTGAGTGCAATCGGGTGAAGAGCCTTGCCTAAGGGCACAGCACAGTTTAGGACTCAGGTCACAAATTTTCGATGTCTTCACCGGGATTCGAACCCGAGTCGTCGGCGTGAGAGGCCAGCATGTAAACCACTACACCACTGTACCCCAAGGAGGATCCCTTCCTGAAAAAGAATCAAATAAACCTGCAGAGGTTTCTGATACTTAAAAGGGGATCCACCTTGGGGTACGGCCACCCACCTCTCCTTATTCTGTCTGCTAATGCTAGATAGACAAGTGGTGAGAATAGAGTTACCTGCCTTTATGGCAAAAGCTAGGGTTTGGGGTCCTGTTAGGGTGGTGACATATGAGAAAACACGTTTTTATTCGATTTTTTATTCAAAATATAGTCACAACCTGTCATAGAGCAGCAATATACAGAGTATCCCCTTTAAAGAATCTGGAAGTTTGTTCGATTCTTCTGTTAGCGACACCCACGCTTGACAGGGTCAACGGGTAGAAGACAGAATTTTTTTTAGACGTTCTTAGAACTGCTGTGACTTCCCTTCCTAACCCTGTCTGTCACCTTTTCTCCCTGATCTGTGCTCACTCTCTTTTGAATAATTTCTATCCACGTGTTAATTAAAAACAGAAAAATTGTTTACAGTACGTCAGTATCAACTCGCTGGCACCGACCTAAAACAAAACTTGGTATATAAATATATATTATAAGTTACCATGTGTCCACGAGTTTGATATGGGATATATCATGTATTCGAGTTAAATATCAAACGAGAAAGCAGTACGTCGTCTCTGTTACTAGGGTTGCGCGTGACCCAGTTTAACATAGAAAAATATACCTACGGCACGTGACCGCTTTTAGCCAATGAGTAGCCGACTTTGCTGTCAAAGTCGAGATAAATGATAAACGAATATAGCTCAAGATTTTCCCGATATATAAACTCAATTATAACAATGATAATGATTTACTTTTGAAAGAATCATGTTTCATTATTTCATTCGTAAATATGCGCCAAAATTAAATGGCAAAACATAATGTTGCTTACAATACAATTTGTAGTTGTCAAGTTCATTATTACGTCATTAGTTCCTGTGTGACGTCTTAGTGTTATGTACTTAGTGTCAGTTACTGCATTAAACGGCCTGATGAAGCAGGTATATTCGCTGAAAACGTTTGCCAAATGTAATTCAGCTTCATTTTCTTCTTTTTAATATATTATTACCATAGAGTTTGAACATACTTTTTACTATTTTAATATATATATAATGAATTGATAACGGAACGACCTCTGTATATGAATGTATGGCATTTATAGAGAATATATTACCCTTTTGATTGTATATTTTATAATGTCATTAATATATTTTGTTTATCAATAAATTACCAAAATGGAAGTATATCCTCAGCATGTTGCATTCGTAATTCTTAATTTTGAATTCATGTATTAAAGAAGATGTTTATATCCTTCAAATTATCCTATGTTATATCCTTCAAATCATCCTAACCATAACACTTGATGCCAAAATAGTAAACAGTTCCGGTAAATACAGAATCAACAGAATATATATTGGCTGTCTATGACATCAATACCAAGCACTTTTGGAAACAGGTGATGCAAATAATTACACTCTGTCTAGACCAGCAATGTTTGTGTGATTTCAACTCTCTGACCTCTCCTGCTCCCTGATCAATCTGTACTAAAGTGATCACTAGGCCTAAGAGTACACTGATTTTACAACCAATAACCCCTTGACAATTGAAGGTTTTGATAAGGTAATCAAAAGTGTTGATTTGATAAATAAAGTTCAAAGTGTCAAAATACTTTTGAAAGGTGAAAAGTGTCTTGAGATATATAACCTCGTTTGGTTAATGACGCTCATAATTGTTAAATTTAATTTACAGTATTAATAACACAAACAGCATGAAATTTACATTCTGTTTCTTGGTAACACGATGGCAGCAACATTTACCCTAGGTAAGAAACTAACATAAAAGGAGTTATTTGATCTAAAAAAGTATTTTACATTGTGTTCATTGTCGCACAGTCCAATGAGACACACACTTGTTTACTTTGAATATGGGGGCGGGATAGCGCAGTGGTTAGCGTGTTCAGCTTTGGATCAGGAGGTCCGTGGTTTGAATCCCGCCAGGGGCTCGGCAACTTTGTCTGCAGTAGAGAACTGTTCTACACGCAGTCAGGTTTGGGTGCAATTCTACACTGAAATTCAGCGCAGTACCACCCATGGTTCGCTAGTTCCAGCCGATGCTCGCTACCTGCACTAATACTAGCAGCCGCGATATAAGTGAAATAATCTTGAAAGCGGCGTTAAACACTAACTCACCTCACCTCATCTACTTTGAATATCGAGGCCAGCTTATTCTAGAGATTTCCGAGTTTTCTGAAAATATCAGAATGATGTTGGAGTTTCCAGATCCATGATGTTTCTAGAATCACTTTACCTGTATAAAGGCTAGGTAAGAGAAAGTGGCACACATTCAGTTTACTGGTTTCTACTGGTGATTTTGCGACCGTTCGGTTTCGCGATTGTTCTCCACCTTTTTGGATACCTGATTACAATTGATTATCAACCACTACAACCAACCTCGCGTAGTTGACAATGGACTGTGGGTGAAAATAATCAACTGGCTCAATATTGTTAGTGACTCGGATTAATATTGTAATTGTTAAATTGTATTAAATTTCAATTATGCCCATCTTTAGATGACTAGAAAATAATATATATTTATAATATATGCGTTTGTAGCTTTTAAAATTTATGGTCTAGTTATATAATAAAAATGAAGATATTTGACATGACCAGGGGAGTGAGTGAGTGAGTTGGTGTTTAATAACTGAAATATTGTTAAAAACAAGTTAAACACGCAGGTGATACGCAGCCGAAAGCGAGTGGACAGGTGAGGTTGGTTGGTGTTTACGCCGCTTTCAAGAGTGGACAGATCAGGGAGAAAGGGATCAAGAGGATGAGGGAAAAGACGGAAAGAAAGTCATGGTGTTAGTTTTAAAACGCTTTTCACATTCACATGTTTAATGTTCAAATAGCATTCGAAAATACACGCTTCAAATATTGAATACAAGTTCCATGAATTATGAAGCAAGACAAATCCTAATCCCTTTTTAAAGTATGCTTTATATTAGTTTCGTTTCACAATTTCATACTTGGCAGTTTATATTGTATAGTTTCCAATATACATTTTTGAATCATTACTTTGTCACTGAAGTAGTAAATAAACATTAAAACGGGGAATTTAGTGAGGCGTTTAAGATAACATTACCTCATCGAAAAGTTTGTTTTATTAGACCCCAACATCAAAGTGTGTGGACAAGAATTCTAAACACAAAGCAAGTTGGTCACCTTATTATGGGTGAGTGAGCGAGTTGGAATTTAACGTGCTTTGAACAATATTTCAGTTATTAAGCACGTGGATGACGAGCATCCGAAAGAGAGTGGACAGACACGGGAGAAAGGATCGAAAGGATGAGAAAAAAGACGGAAAGAAAGGCATAGTGAGAGACAGATAACAGGTTTTAGAAGGACTCAAATTTAGTTTGGCTTCTACCCGTCGACCTGTCAAGCTTGAGTGTCCCTACCAGAAGTATGGAAGCTCCAGCTGGCATAGCTCTCAGGGTCTCTGAAGCACGCAAACCACCGATAAGGTATTGAGTCCAGTGGTGGTGGTCACCTTGTAGTTAGTTAGTTAGTTGGGGTTTAACGTGCTTTGAACAATATTTCAGTTATTAAACACGTGGATGACAACCATCCATGGTCACCTTATAAATAATGTCACCTTACAAATAATGTGGCAAAACTGTAACTTCATGGACCCAATTCGATGAGAGAACCCATCAGAGGAAAGTGTTTCATCTGTGTGATGTTCTGAAGCTGAAATGATAAATCCTTTACTAAAACAGTTTACGCAACTGCTCGATCATAAAAATGCGATAATGCTGAGCACACTTGCAACTAATTACCGTAAAAGATATTTACTATGCAAGAAGAAATTACTCATGTCTACTAATTGTTATTTGTTTCCTGTAAAACTATTGTCCTGCATTGTCTGGAAGTTCAGTTTTCACATTTGTCAATATCACATCGCATAAGCAATTATCTAAGTTTAATACTTTTTCACTTCTTAATAGTTATTCACCATTGGTAAATGTAATTTTAAAACTTAAAATGTTCTTGTAAGAAAACCACTTAGACGGGGCCCGAGTCACGCAGCGCAGCGTGCCAAGGGAACCGGTCCGTTATTTCCCCCAATATACTGGGTCTTTGACGATCATGACGTAATTTAATGACGTCATCTGAACCTGCTGTAAACGCGGAGCGTCTAATTCCTCACTTCTCTTTAGGCACTCGACCGCGTAGGTCATTGAAATTGGATATAAGGAAGTCGTTTACGGGTAAGTAGACCGATTCGTCAATACCTTATTATTGAAGATATAGTGTTGATTGCAAATATATGATTTAATATTTGTTTGCAATTTATTTAATTATAAATTTGCTTATATAGATCATGGTTAATTAGTATTAACACAAGTGTAAATAACTTTGGATTACACTTAAGTGAAAATTTCATATATCTCTTTTCACTTAACATCTGGTTGTTATAATTTCACTAGCGTTAATCTGTTACACAGATTACCATGGAAATAGGTGAGGTGAGTTGGTGTTTAACGCCGCTTCAAGATTATTTCACTTATATCGCGGCTGCTAGAATTATTGCAAGGAGAAAGCCCGCAACACTATAATGGCTATGCATTGCGGTGAAACCTGCGAACCATGGATGGTACTGCGCTGAATTTCAGTGTAGCATTGCACCCAAACCTGACTGCGTGTAGAACAGTTCTCTACTGCAGACAAAGTTGCCGAGCCCCTGGCGGGATTCGAACCACGGACCTCCTGATCCGAAGCCGAACGCGCTAACCACTGCGCTATCCCGCTCCCACCATGGAAAGAGAATGTAATTGTTTTAAGCCATTCATTAATCAAACGTTTGGATAAATTTATTGGTTTCGGCCATGATAAGTACATGTATGAATTTGGATTGAACTACAGGCGGGTTGTACTTTTGGGTTTTGGGGGCTGACTTTGGACCGCCTCAAAAGCGTGAATAGTTTCTGGAACATGATGAAACACCGGAATCCTGAGATCATGATTGTTCAGCTTGTGTTGATGCGGCAAAACTTACTGGGGAGTTCGTTGATTTCTTTGCTAAAATGCGGTGAGTGAGTTGGGGTTTAACGTGTTTTCAACAATATTTCAGTTTTAAAACACGTGGATGACAAGCATCCAAAAGAGAGTGGACAGATCAGGGAGAAAGGGATGGACAGGATGAGGAAAAAGACGGAAAGAAAGGCATAGTAGGATGATATCAATATTTTGAAGATAAACATTTGTGAAGAATTCCCTAGGTCGTCTGATAGGGCCGTAGCGGTCGACTATGAGACAAAACGGGTTCAACTCAATCAATACCTGAAGGTTGTTGTTTGTACTTTTGGCAACATGAAAAAAATTCAATTCCTCCCATGCTTTATTCAGTGCTGATGGCGTTCACTTGTCAGAAAAAGGCAATTACAAACTGTACAGAAGACTGAGAGGTTGCATTCTGCATTCCTTAAGTTTGCTAAAAATTTATTTCCGAGTGAGGTGAGGTGATTTGGTGTTTAACGCCGCTTTCAAGATTATTTCACTTATATCGCGGCTGCTAGTATTATTGCAGGGAGAACACCCGCAACACCATCGTGGCTATGAATCGCGATGAAATCTGCGAGCACCGGCTGGAACTAGCGAACCATGGATGGTACTGCGCTGAATTTCAGTGTAGCATTGCACCCAAATCTGACTGCGTGTAGAACAGTTCTCTACTGCAGACAAAGTTGCCGAGACCCTGGCGGAATTCGAACCACGAACCTCCTGATCCGAAGCCTAACGCGCTAACCACTGCGCTATCCCGCCCCTTATTTCCGATTGATTAGCAATACACAATGTGTACATTTAACGCTAATTAATTTTTGATAGTTTTCATTATTCATGCAAACGTTAATCTTATATTTTAAGCACGCTTTATTTAAAAGTTGTCAGTGATAAGGGATTGAGATAGAGCCTTGGATAAAGTACATTGAACATTTAGTTGAAACAGTTTAATCAGCAGTCTAAGGTTTTATATACAGACTAACAAGTGAGTTTGAGTTCAACGTGCTTTCAACAATATTTTAAGTATTAAACACGTGGATGACAAGCATCTAAAAGAGAGTGGACAGATCAGAGGAAATGGGATCCGATAGGATGAGGGAAAAGACGGAGAAAGGCATAGTGAGATATAGACTACAGGTTTTGGAAGGACTCAAATTTGGTCTGGCTTCTACCCATCGACCTGTCCAGCTTGGGTGTCCCTACCAGGAGCATGGAAGCTCCGGCTGGCATAGCTCTCGGGGTCTCAGAAGCACGCAAACCACCACACCACGATAAGGTATCGAGTCCAGTGGTGGAGCATAAACGGGATTTGTTGTCCAAAGTAATTATTGACAACACTGAGAAAGTGCTTCGGTGAGATCATTCACGGCAGTTGGCCCGAAAGAGATCAGGGTTGAAGGAAGGAACTGAGCGTATTCATACAATCTTATTAAGCAGGATGGACTCAAGGGTGGGTAATTTCCTTATCGTGGTGTGGTGGTTTGCGTGCTTCAGAGACCCCGAGAGGTATGCCAGCCGGAGCTTACATGCTCCTGGTAGGGACTCCCAAGCTGGACAGGTCGAACGGGTAGAAGCCAGACCAAATTTGAGTTCTTCTAAAACCTGTCGTCTATCTCTCACTTTGCCTTTCTTTCCGTCTTTTCTCTCATCCTTTCTCCCTTGTCTGTCCACTCTCTTTTGGATGCTTGTCATCCACGTGTTTAATAACTGAAATGTTGTTCAAAGCACGTTAAACCCCAACTCATTAAGTTTTCAAACCCGTACTTTTTTTCAGATTAATTATAAAAATAAATCTTTAGAGATTTATAGTCAGGATGTATTAGTCATTAAATGATTTAATAAGTGTTGGTCCGAAGAAGAGAAATTAGTTCTCGTCGAGGTCAACAAACGACAGGAACGTCTATCGGGAACCATGAAAGGCACTAAACTAAAAGAGCAGGCATGGACGGAGATTGCGCAAGTTCTCATTTATGCAATTCACAAGAGGAAAATTAAATGGTTATGATTGAATCTACCTATAACGAAATCGCCTTGACAAAAAGTAATTAACCGGCGACCGTAAGCTGGTCACGCCCCTTTTCTATTATCCCCAAAAATTCTTTGACATTTGGCAGAAACTTAACCATTTACCAGATGAAAGGTATCAATGTTCTTGAAGGCGAGTGTCGCCGATCTTTCCCCTCATCCTGTCCACTCTTTTGGATGCTTGAAATATTGTTCAAAGCACGTCATATCCCAACTCACACCGAACTTTCCCTTGGATTTAATCCGAGATAACGGTCAATCTCTTAACATTGTTGACATTCTGAGTGAGCGAGTGAGTTGGGGTTAAACGAGTTTTTAACAATATTTTAGTTATTAAACACGTGGATGACAATCATCCAAAAGAGAGTGGACAGATCAGGGGAAAAGGGATCGATAGGATTAGGGAAAAGACGGAAAGAAAGGCATAGTGAGAGACTGTGGGCCGTCACCCAGTTATCTGTTACAGTGCTGTCACATATCTGGTGAATACAAAGCAATGAATTTACAATGAAGTATGTATTTTTTACAACCCATTAAAATATTTTTCTGGTTGAATAACTTGCACATTAATTATCATTCAGGTTTAGAAAGTAAAATCAAATGCAGTAAATCTCCATGGCAGCATACACAATATTAACCAATCAGAACGCAGAGATTGGTCATTCTGTGCAGTACTACAACATGGCTGCCGCCATGGCAGAATGTTTATGTCATGTCATTGAGAATGAGTTGGGCGAATTACGTTCATTTACGGACACTACATGGACTAAAGTAAGTGAATGTGCTTCTATATGGAAAGGACTTGATGGAATTGAGAAATCTGTGGCTGAGAAATTTGACATAACTTGTAAAAACACTTCTAGTTTTCATATGAAATGCTACCAAAAATTTACTGACAAGACTCGCATTGAGAGAGCTTTGAAGAGGAAAGAGAAGGGCTATTTAGTTAAGGATGAGAAAGTGTCGACTCCTAAAAGGCGTAAATTAACCCTGAGGTCTGATTTTGGGTCTGAATTTCCAAATAAAACTGACAGAAGATCTATTCATGTTTTACCTAAACAGTGTCTGATTTGTAGGAGAATCAAATACATCAAAGACAGAAATTATAAAAGAAAGATTGAGAGATTGATCACATGTGAAACAAATGCTGATAAACTTCTTCAAGCTGCAAGAGAAAAAAATGATGAGAGACTATTATTGCAAATTGGTGAATCTGATCCAGTGTCAATTGAGGTTAGGTATCACCCTTCATGTTATAAACAATATACCAAGTGTTTGTACAAAGTTGAGAAGACCCCCTGTGATAACAGTTCCTTTGATGTGTTCTGTAGAGATGTTGTTGAGAAAAGAATTATATCATGTGGAGAGGTGATGAAAATCAGTACCTTAAATCAGCTGTTTATTAAAACTGTTAAGGAAATTGATAATAACCATATCGAGAATTACAGGAATTTCCTGCTAAAAAGACGTCTCTTGAAAAAGTACTCTCAGTTGAAATTTTTTCAACCAAGTTCTACGGCTTGTGAACTCGTATTTCACCAAAGTGATGAAGATCGTGCTTTCCTTCTCAATACAGACATTGATTCAGAGTCAGAGACTGATAGTGTATCAGAGACAGAACAAGACCATTCTACTTGTGATGCGGATATGTCTCATAACTCGTTTGCTCAGTTGTATCGGGCTGCACTCATATTGAAATCTTCCCTCATTGAAACCCTCGGAGTAACAGTCTGGCCTCCTACTGCAGATAACATGTCTATTTTGGATTGTGTTGGTGTTGTATCCCCAATGTTGCATAATTTCCTAGCATGGTCTTGTGGATTGAGTGACATTTTCAGCAAGGAAAGAGTACAAGTGAAAGATAACAGTGACTTCCATAAACTTCTATCAATTGGTCAAGACATTGTATCACTATCAAGTAAGGGTAGAAAGTTGATGCCCAAGCATCTTTCTTTGGGTATGACCATTCGACACTTGACCGGATCAGCAAAACTACAAAATATCCTGAACAGTTTTGGACATTGCGTTTCACATTCTGTTACACTTGAGCATGACACCGCTCTGGCAACACAACAGCTGCAGCGTGGAACTGAAGTGCCTCCTGGAATGAGACCGGATGTGTTCACCACTCTTGTTTGGGATAACAACGACTTTGGAGAAGAAACTCTGTCAGGTAATTGTAAACGATTTTTTTAAAGAACAGTTCTTTAAAGATACTGTTATTTGTAAAGTTTTTGTTGTATTTAATTGCAAATCATTTGTTACAAGCTATCTCAACTTACCAGTTCTCCAAGACATAATGATCAGTGTTGAATCAAAATATGCTTTTATTAATTATATGCTTTGAATTGTATTTATATTCATTAAATCAATTCAGACTTGTTGTACAAAATAATGTAAAAAGACTGTATTTTGACACTTGAAATTTAGGAACATTTCCTCTACTGAAGATTCAACATTGATTTTAGTTTTTTATTGTTGTTTTTCAAAAATGATGTGCATTTACATAATGTTTTATTGAATTTGTTGTATTTTTTATTAATCCTTGTTCATATTTTTCATTTGTACAGGAAATGACAGATCGGCCCAGGTATAATTATACACTGTACTTTAAAATGTAAATGTCTCAGTAGAATAGTGTCTTGTTTTGAATGGCAGACAGAATAATTTACTTGCGTCATGAAATGATAATTCATAAATAATTAATTCACCCCTGGTTCCTATACCCTGGTATACTGTGGTTTAATTGTTTACATGTGTTATTTTCTGAAAGCTGTCAAGTAATATGTGTTTAAATCATCAGCATTAAGCCTTGTATTTGCTCATATATTCCACAATGCTGATTATTCAATCTTGTACATATGAAATGACATTGTGGGCTGCCTTTTTCAGGCTATATTGACTGTAAATATGTGTTTAAATCATCAGCATTAAGCCTTGTATTTGCTCATATATTCCACAATGCTGATTATTCAATCTTGTACATATGAAATGACATTGTGGGCTGCCTTTTTCAGGCTATATTGACTAAAGATGTTTTTAAATCATCAGCATTATTCCTTGTATTTGCTCATATATTCCACAATGCTGATAAATCAATCTTGTACATATGAAATGACATTGTGGCTGCCTATTTGAGGACAAATGATTATTTTGACAGATTTTAAATGAAATATCCTTCCACAAAATGTAATATGAAATTTACTATATATTTTAAACAGATAAATGTACTGTAAATTGGTCATTTATGTTGGAGAATAAAATTATCTGGACAATGCTGTTCTTGAATTATGACACATGTATGATGATCATAGGAAGCGTCCCCATTTGATATTTTGTTAAATATTAAAATTATTTGGTTTTTACTAGACATTAATAATAGATTGTTACTCCCAAAACTATTATAAACAGCTATCTGTCTCCATTATATTATATTGTCTTTATACAATTTTTTTTATTGTTATCGAGGAAATTATGTAAAGTTCATATCAACAGAAAAAATATCCCCCCCCCCCCCCCCCCCCCCAAACATATATAAATGTATGATTATGAAACTTGAATTATTTTAATTTTTTTACCAATATTGAGTAATCACTAATTTAGGGAAAAAATGATTAAGAATCATTATATTTGCAAAATGCAAAATTACATTATACAGGTTGTTGCACCCAGACTAAAGCCATTGGTCTTTGGTCCAAAATCTTTGAAGGGGGTACCCCTCTTCCAGGACCTGTAGTTGATTAATGTGCAACTTATGAACCAGAAATTTTTTGTTTCTTAAAGAGCACATCCTGGGCAACATTTTGATATATAGTTCTGGTATTCACCAAATATGTTGAAGCACTCTCCTTTTTCTAGGGCCCTACAGATTTCGGCCCATGGTCTAAAAGCAGGTTTTAGAAGGACTCAAATTTGGTCTGGCTTCTACCCATCGACCTGTACAGCTTGGGTGTCCCTACCAGGAGCATGTACGCTCCGGCTGGCATAGCTCTCGGGGTCACTGAAGCACGCAAACCACCACACCATGATAAGGTACTGAGTCCAGTGGTGGTGAACGAGAGGGAAGTTGTCAAAATCGAAATATGTATTTTCATATGATAATCCATAGTCGTATAACTTCTATCCGAAATCCACCACTTGACTTAATACCTTATCGTGGTGTGGTGGTTTGAGTGCTTCAGAGACCCCGAGAGCTATGCCAGCCGGATACATGCCCCTGGTAGGAGCACCCACGCTGGACAGGTCGACGGGGTAGAAGCCAGACAAAATTTGAGTCGTTCTAAAACCTGTTGTCTATCTCTTACTATGCCTTTCTTTCCGTCTTTTTCCTCATCCTGTCGATCCCTTTCTCCCTTTTCTGTCCACTCTCTTTTGGATGCTTGTCATCCACGTGTTTAATAACTGAAATATCGTTCAAAACACGTTTAACCCCAACTCACTCACTTCTTTCCGAAATCATACAGAATGGCCAAAAATCGATGAGAATTTACCTCTCCATCTATTTATCAATTGAACAGGTATTATAATCAAAAGTGATACAGAATTTCAATAATATAGGTCTATACTGGAAACCATTATTTGAAAAATTATTTAGGGATTGTAACACGTTTGAAAATCAACAATTTAATAAATCATTTAATGTGAAATTTCCGTTTTACTTATCAACTTTATAATTTCCCACCAATAGTAAGAGTGACCTCCCCTGAGTAATCGCTGAGGCTTTACCGTGGGTTTGAATTTGATATTAACTAAGCTCATCTATTTTTTAAAAATTACCTGCAATCTTGTAAAACATAGACTTGCATTAGTGGACATGCGTTAGCATTTTGACATAATCTTGCAATAGGGGAATCATGGCACGGCAGAAGTCTCTGATTGACCGATACACCGACGATGCGGAAATACTGCGGTAACTTCGGTAAGTGTCGGCAATCAGGGAACAAAATCCAACAAAGGCCAGGGTCCCGTTCCTCAAAACGATCGTAGCCTTACAATAGTTGTAAATCTCTACAATCCGATTGTAACTTTTTCTTACAATCACAACACTGTTCCTCAAAGCGATTGTAAGTTACAATAGTTGTAAGTTACAATCGCTTCTGTGAGTTGCTATGGCCGTCTGTAACTTACTTACAATCGATTGTATAGTCAAAAGAAAGATGGCGTTATTTGCAGTTTTGCATCAACAAAGGAAAAGAAAATTCGGGCCCGAGAGGATATTTAGAGACAGAACGAGAGTGCTCGACGTGTTTAGCGATGTTGACATTTTTTCTAGATATAGAATGACAAGAGAGTCTATTCTGAAACTTGTTGCTATGTTGGAACCTGTCTTGTCTTCTGACACCCATCGTTCACATGCACTAAGTGTTGAGACGAAAGTATTGATTACTTTGCGGTATCTTTCGAAGGGGGGATTCTTTTCCGAGCTAGGGGATATTCACGGAGCAGTGAAGTCGAGCGTGACCAGAGTGTTTCATCCTACTGTAGAAGGTATTGTCAACGTTCTCCAAACAATATCCTTCCCTTCGATGGAAAATGCCTCCCAGACGATGATGGGATTTTATGAGATCGGCGGTTTTCCAAAAGTGATAGGCTGTGTTGACGGGACGCTTATTCCGATAAAGCGCCCACCTATTCATGTCGAACAAGCCTATGTGTGTCGAAAGGGCTATCATGCTATCAACGTACAGGGAATCTGTGACCACACCTTGAGGTATGGATACATGTTATATGTCATCTTCTATCATACAATCCTTTCTTATCAAAACATGTCACCTGTGACTTTTCTTAGTTGCGATGTTAGGAGTTTCGTAGTTGAGAAGATAACTCTAAATAGGTTTCCCGATATTTGGAAAAGAACCGTCCGTAAAATATCCTCCAAGCTGAGGCAAAATTATCATAAGAATCTAATATACATTAACCCTTGTTATCTGAATAAATCACTTTTCAAAGAATATAAAATCATAAAAAAAACACTATTATTTATAATTAAAAGATTTGAGCACATTTCATTGTAGTAATGTATGTAATGTAATGTAAAGTTTAATTTTAATGAAAAATTTACTGCTTAATGTTAAATATTCTAAATATATCATAATGTGTTCTTGAATACTTATATATGAATAATAATTCCAGATTCACCAACGCAGTCGTTAAATGGCCAGGGTCCAGCCATGACTCTGCCATCCTCAACAACAGTCAGGTTGCAGAACACCTTGATGCTGGGATACTGCCCGGTCTATTGCTTGGAGATTCTGGGTATGCAAACTTCTATAAAATGCTTGTGATTTAATCCAGGATGAATTTGATAATCTTGGTAACTTTAAGATAAGCTGTTTACTCATTTACCCTCGTTAGTAAAATTAATTTAATTCATTAATCTGAAATACTCATAGGAATTTATTAACACATCAAGTTTCATATATTATCACATGATTGAAATATTTATTGAATACTAAAATTATTCCTTTTACAAAATATCAATATTATATGAATGTATTTATTAAAAGATAATAATTTTCCTTAGATATGGATGCAAGAAATGGCTGATGACCCCCATTCTTGACCCTAAAAGTAGAGCGGAGCAGAGATTTAACACCGCTCATCTCAAAACTCGCAACACCATTGAGAGAGCTTTTGGGGTTTTAAAGTCCCGCTTCAGGTAATACTTCTTCCGTTAACCAAAGCGTTTAAAACATTATTTTCTATGAATGAAGACACAACACAAAGCAATGTTTTGACAATAAATTTATATTTTCCCATGACAAAGTTATTAACAATCAACATTTGTAAAACTTAACATTGATAACATGAAAAATGTTTTCCTGAAAATCTCTAAATAACTAATATAAGTGATTGTACAAGATTCAAAGAATTGATAAAATTTTAAGAAATGGGTTATTAATGAATAAGTTACTTTTTAGGTAGAACATGTTAAAAGAGTAGATATATCTTTTAATAAGTTACCATTATGCAAATACATTACAGATGCCTACACAAAACAACCGGCTGCCTTCCATTCAACACAGAAAAGTGCTGCAAAGTGATAGCTGCGTGCATGAAGCTGCACAACTACTGCATGGATGAGAAGGTGCCACTCCCAGACTTGCAGGAGGAGGAACACGAGGACCCGACTCAGCAACACCTCGCTCCAGAGGTGGCCAACGCAAGAGATGGACTTACTCTTAGGAAAAGCATCATCGAACAAGTATTCAGCCAGTAGTAAGTTTTATTCTTATATCATAGCTTTTCATCTCAAATGGGTAATTTTCAAGATTTGTATGATTTTCAGTAATCAAATGTTTGATATAATTGATATGAATAGAATCATAGACAGTGCAGTGCATTTGATTTCAAACAGTTTGAGACATATCTACAAAAATATAATTTTCGTAATATACAATAGTTCAAATATACTTGAATTATGTGCATGTGATGCACTGTAATGTCCCCTGCCCAAAATATAAATAAAATCTTACAATCTTCGCCTTTGAAGACAGACATATTTCTCAAAGATAAATTCAAAACATCAACAGTGTATAAATACACAGCAAGCAGTCAACCTTGAAAACATAAGTTGTCTATCTCCAAACATCTATCAGTTTAGTTCAGTTCTGCTATGTTATGAACGTGTCATAAAGTTTTACAGAAAGATTTTAAGGGAAAACACAAGACAATATGGGACCGGTCTTTTATTACAGAGGGGAAGTGGGCCGGGGGATTTCAGGGAAGGGTCATAAAAAAATATACAGCCTTTAGGGGAGTGTCATGAAAAAAATACAAGAGTTTAGGGAGGGTCATTTTAAACAAGACAAGAATAATACCATCTATATTTGAAATCCTTAAAGATGCGGTAAAATGTCAGTAACAGAGCTTTTTGGGGGGTAAAGTTCAACATATCTTTCATTTTGAGAAGTTCAGGATTAGAATTCCGAAATAAGACTTTCCTTAAAATGTTTAATATTAGCTTATATTATATGACTTCTAACCCATGTTCATAGAACAGCAGAACTGAACTGAGGACAGACAATTTATATATTTTAGGCTTTTGTTACTGTTTGTTATATCTTTATACGATACCTACCGTAGATGCAATATGTCAACCCTAATATAGAATATTGCCGTAAAAAAAAACAGTTAAAAATTTATTCAAAGTGATTATGTTAAGTCTTTTTCTGAGAGTGACTTTTTTTTATGATATTATACAAATTTATTAAACCTATAAATTGATCAATATTAATAAATCATCAATCTATGTTATCTTCATACATATTCAACTTCTTGCTTCCATTCTCAAGATTTTGAAGTGAAAAAGCAAAACTCCACTACTTGATACCAAGTTTAGTAAATAAGTATTTGCAGGGTACATAACCAGATAATTATTACATTTTTAAAACTCGTTAAGAAATTTTATTGTTGGGGAGACAGTGTAATCGCAGTTTGGAGTTAGTTCTTTCTCTTTAAGTTCGAGTAATCTTTCTTTGATTGCCAGATCCAAACTGTCGTCAACTCCTCCAGTTTTTTCAATTTCTCCTCCTCTACAGCAACCATTCTTTCCAAAGGATCTTCTTTATGAACTTCTGAAATCAGCGAGAAAATTTGCTGAAAAAATTTACATTTTGTTCAAATTTCAAATACCGTAATGTAATTCCAAACATAAAAAAGTCATATAGTGTGTCATATACTAACAAGTCTTTGCATGAGACCATGAATTTAGTATGCAGTGATCAGTTTACATATAAATATGATCTTATGAATCTAGTAACTCACTATCACAAAGTCTTGTGAATTCCAGCAGATTTAGAAGAGTTTTTTACTAACTAAGCATAGAACCACCAGAAAAAAATATAATAAGTGATAATGATTATGTAGATATGGTAGATTGTGCAACCATGTCTTATTAAAACATTGAAATCTCCCTATGTGTAGATAATTATATACAGATCTATGCAGATATTAATTAGTCTCATGAAATTTGTGTACTAACCTAATTTCCTTTTCCCTTTAGTCTTCGTTTCCGAAATAAAAAAGGGCAAATAAAACATGTTTTTCATGTAATTAGAATATTAACTTTATTTATGCCATAGTCTGTGTTGTGTCCCTGGTTAGGCTCTTCATTCATATTGCACTTAGTTTACCAAGCTATTCAATTTGGTACCCAAATAAGGGGGAAGAAGGGACCTATGAATTATCGTTAAACTTCACATACACAGACAGCTTGTTTATTGTCACAATATTTTTAGTCTCACTTTTGCTGCTTTTCTATTAAAAATTCTAAATTTCCATGATACCTTTAATACTACAGTATCATAATTGTGATCTAATGCAAACTGTACCTTTCACTGTGAACACCTCTGCAGTTGGACCTTTACTAATAACTTCAACATCATTTGTTGCAGAAGTCGATGGAGAGATGGTGGTAGCTGTTGGAACTGTGGTCGCTGTGATCGCTGTAATTGATGGACTTGGTGAAGAAGGCAAGGAACTTCTGGAGGCAGCTGAGGACCCTGACTCTATTGCTAAAAAAAATTAATTATAAGATATAGACTGTAATTGTGCACCAAGTATGAAGTTCTTATGATTGTGATTGGATATCAAATTAATTTTTCAGCAATATCAATAATTCATGTCTATTACCAATCAAGTCAATTTAATTGTGAGTCATGTATAAAGTTATTACGGTTAAATATCAATTTGTAAATAATTCTCATACATACTTTTAAAACTCTACATGATTTTTTTAAGTATCAAAATTATTAATATGAGTGGATTGTTTATATTTCTTTTGGAAAATAATTGGGTAATTCAATATCTATTGCAAATCAAGTTAATTTGTACATATCTATGATTTGTATTTTTTTTATGGATAATAGATTGAATATTATTGTCATTAAAATCATCACTTTTATCTGAAAAGTTTTGTCATCTGTCAATCAAAACTATTTTTTGTTCAGATTAAAAATTTAATCATTTGTGAAAAATAATAGTTTAAGAATTTTTCAACTTACACTCACATTCTTTTAACTAATTTGATAATGATATAAATGAAAATAATCTAAGTCACTCTTACGTTCTTCAATAAATCCCAATTCAACACCACCTTCCACTCCATCTATCTGACAAGCAGGGATCATCGACAACACCTATAAAGCAAAGTATATATATATATATATATATATATATATATATATATATATGTGTGTGTGTGTGTGTGTTTTAAAGGAAAATAAACATTATTGATTAGTAACAAGATTTTAAGGTTAAGAATTAACCATATATGTGAAACAGATTTTTGCAATTGGTCTTATTACATGATGGATGATTGCTTTATAAGTTATTAACAGATATTCAAAAGTTATAGTCTTATTCATTTATGAAATATTTCTGTAAAGTGAGTAACTGATAATAAATACAAAATATGGTAGCTTCAAGCTTGTTATACCTTTTCCTCAATGGCAGTGAGGTCAGGTGGTGCAGTGCCTCCTCCCGTCATCTTCTGCTGCTTCTTCAATGCCATAGACCTCTTCTTCACATAGCACCTGTGAAATGGAAAAATGAATTATAAATGATACAATATACTTAAAATAGAGGCGTCGCTAGACTACCTGTCTAGAAGCGGTTAAATCGGGTAACATTTAATTATCGTCAAGTCATCTCTTTTCAGTCATCATGTGTTTTGGGTTAGTCATATTGAAACCTAAGGGAGACGAGCACTTGCGTTAGGGGTGGCAGCTCCTAGCCGTCTCTCTTTATAGATGTCCAGCAACCAGCGAAACAATAAATAAAATAGTTACCGGCCGAAAACGGTATTGCGATTATAGATTCTTCCCGCATGGTTTCTAAAGGGTTGTTCCGGTCAATTAACCTATTCTGCACTCTGTGTTTATATCTTTCACGGCGTTGTCTCCTTCTCCTATTCGCCATTTTGATTGAGTAGAAAATAAAACTAAATTTACTTTGAGAAATCCTAACTTCTGAGTTTTCTCAAATTTGAGTAAAAACTCAAGAGTTGAGCATAAACGCAGACATAACTTTGTGTCGAGAAATCGGGGCCAGATCATCGACTAGACTGAGACTGACCTGATGTCAACAAATATGTTAAAAGTTACCCGTCATGGAGTGGGTAACGGTATCGTCATCAGTGAACTGATGATTGAGGGTTACCTGAAATACGCTCACATGATTATAAGAGAAGGATACTTGATTGACGCACAATACATGCTAACGATATTGCAAACCTTTGCAACTGATGTGAACTTACGAATGATTCAGAACTTAAAGAACCGACAGGAGTTTCAAGCTCCTTGGATAACGACATTTCATTGGCTGAAAAAATAACAGGCGAGCAAGGCATGAATTTCATGCCGCGCCAGCCGAAGGAGGGATTTGGCCCTAAAGAGATCAAGGGTGCATAGAAGCGGATTCCATTATGCTGTCGAAGCAGGATGCACGTGAACATGAATTTCTGTATATTGTAACGCCAACAGGGGTAGGTCTTATGTAAACTATGATCGACTGGACTACTGGGACGTCCAATTAACTATTCGTGTATTTGTGTGAATTGTCAGAGAATGTTATATTATTGTCCCCCGTCGCAACGCGGAACGGGGGACTATGCATTCAGCGGCGTCTGTCCGTACGTACATACGTCCGGATTCTTGTTAACGCGATAACTCATGAAGCTTAGCACCTAGAGTTCATATTTGGTGACAGCTTTCAATGGAGGAAGACTCGGACACCAGTCGACTTTGGTGACGTTGACGTCATTTTCAAGGTCACCACGACACTTTGATCACTTTGTAATACATTTTTCATGCCATGACATTGCCATGTTAGTGGCAAACACTTGTTATCTATGTGAGATGTGTGGTAGCGTATTTCACTAAGATAAACTGTGACTTAATTTATTGATTATGTTTACATGAGTCGGTACCTCCACCACTTGACTCAATACCTTATCGTGGTGAGGTGGTTTGAGTGCTTCAGAGACCCCGAGAGCTATGCCAGCCGGAGTTTATATGCTCCTGGTAGGGACTCCCAAGCTGGACAGGTCGACTGGTAGAAGCCAGACCAAATTTGAGTCGTTCTAAAACCTGTTGTCCATCTCTCACTATGCCTTTCTTTCCGTCTTTTTACTTATCCTGTCGATCCCTTTCTCCCTGATCTGTCCACTCTCTTTTGGATGCTTGTCATCCACGTGTTTAATAACTGAAATATTGTTCAAAGCACGTTAAACCCCAACTCACTCACGAGCTCACTCACGAGCTGGCGTCGAGTGATTCCAAAGCCTCTGGCAGCCGCCACTCTTAACTTTTGGACAATGTCATGTTCTAAGTCAGGTGATAAAACCGATGGTCTCCCCAGATTGACATTGCCCTCCCTTTTGCCCGTAACGCGGTCAGAAATGGTCATCACGAGGATCCCATACTTTCGGGATGCTTTTCTGTAGGACGTCCCTGACTTAACATCCGCCACAGCTTGCTGTAACTTTGCAGGGTCATAGTTC
Organism: Phorcus lineatus; assembly: GCA_921293015.1. Lineage (NCBI taxonomy): Eukaryota > Metazoa > Mollusca > Gastropoda > Trochida > Trochidae > Phorcus > Phorcus lineatus. Next base: position 21,804,468 of record OV121096.1, on the reverse strand, counting down.
CTATATTTCGCCATCCAAAATGGACAAGAATGTCTTAAGTATCTAAGAGATAACAAACATTTTTGTTGATATAATTTTAATAACGTTTAATATAATTCACAATGTTCAAGAATAGCCACGATGTATTTTATGTCTTGTTGAAGTCCGTTTTTAAAGTGCAGATCTGACGTTATGTGTTCAACAACCTTTCTGGAGAGAAAGAAGATGGACATTTCATCATGAACATTGTCTAAACGCTTTAGAACGCCTCATATACGTTCGGAAACAGCAATCCCTTACAGGGAATTATCCATACAATGGGTAAGTAATTCTTTCAAAACTTCACCGTATTGCTCCAAATAAACGTCATCGTCTGTGATTTTCTGCAGGGCTATTTTGGCCATGTCCACTTGAACAACACTTGATCTCTCACTCATCTCTCGAATATTTTAATTTGGATGGTAGGGACATTTTCTGTAATAATAATGTATGATTTTCACATTTAATGTGGTACCCCTAATCATTCTTTTTGTTATAATGTTTGTATATCAATATGCATTCAAATTCCTTTTTTAAACGGATTTGCAAATTTTACATATTTAGAAAATCAGAATAATTGTTGATATTAATTGATATTTATTATAATTTTTATGCATATTTTCATGAATGTACATAATTATGAAACTAAAAAATTTAATTGTATGCCTAAAATAAGAATATGTGCATTAACTAACACTTAAAACGGACTTCAACACATGTACAAATCTAAGAGTGATTTAAATTTAAGTGTACGAAATTAAAAGCTATTAGGTTATGAAGTATTTTACGAGGCATCTAATTTCGTACAGTTAAAATTTTCGAAATTAACAAAATTCTTGAATAAAACTTCATAAATTGTATTTGTATTTTTATTCTCTGAATGCTGAAGGAACAAAGTTCGTTTGTAAATACCGCCCACGCCGGATCAACATACCTGGATTGACTAATCGGCGTGGAGGTGTGTTCAGCACAACCAATGTTATTCTCGACAGGAAAACGGAAAGACCGCGTCTGCGCAGCTAAGCTCTCATAACCAATCAAAAAGCAATATACAAACACGTGATTAGAATAAGACAAGCTTCCACCAGGAATAAATGTGTAACTTTTCTCTTTCATGTGTGCGGAGAAACCTTCTACTTTATTGAAGTCGAATAAACCATATTTCACCACTTTCCAACGAGTGTGTACTCATAATTCTTGAGGACAAAGTGATAGCAATAAATTACATGGACGACGCCATGTTTGTTTACATCGGAAGAGACTCGTTCAACTGTACTTAGTTAAATTACGTGAGTTTCGGAAAAGCGAGTCTGTCATTTACCTACGGCCAGGGACCGTCTAAAACTGTGACTTAGAATATTTGCAGCCATCACTGTAACCTCAACATTATAAGACACGAAACGTTCACTTGTAACAAATGATCGAGTTACGATCGGAAAACAAACTTGGAAGACAAAATACTTAAAGTTCAATAATAATTTATTTACAAGTTTAAAAATAAAGACATTTAAAAGTTATTGCAAGTTTAATGTGATGAATCTAAGTGAATCTAAGATGTCTTCACGCTTAAACCAAGAACTTTTACTAATTACCCAGAAAAAGACGAAGAACCCGTTAAACTTGAATAAATATCCTCAAATTACTTCTGAAACTCAGACAAATTTTACTTATATAAACTTAGAATAATTTCGACTGAAAATAACTTATAAAACTTAACCAAAACCAGAGAGGCATACCTTTCGACTGAAAGGGGAGCTGCTTGACCCTAAGCCGAAAACAAACTCGACCCCTAAGCAGACCCCGCCTCCTTTTATACCCTTTGGCCCGACCCTCATTACCTATAGTTACGCCCACGCGAGACATGACGTCATTTCCCTACTGATGCTAAAGAGAAAATGGCGGCCACTAATCGAGAGCACGGTTTACGTAATAATGCTTTTTGCTATAATAGTTATTAAAACGAAGTAGTGACTATCTTACTATGAAAATACGATGCATACAAGTTACTACGATTATATAAATGGGTAAGTGATAGATGACATTACATATTTTGATTATTATTTACGAAATTAGTCACTGACATTTCAAATACATTATCGGCCACATGTGAGAATACCACGAATACATTCGATCAGTGCTTTGCCTTACGTTTATCCCAAACTAATATAACCCCCCTATTTCTTACAACTTTCCCCGCCTAGGAAAAAGGATGTGCCCTCACATCCTAATCAGATATAAGTCTATGCCTACTTAACCAATACTTAATCTAAATTTCATTACCTAAAATAAGGTGATCTGTCTCAGGTTGTACGCCCAGTGTTCAGACAATCTTTCTTAGGTTGTGTGTCTGGGCTAAACTCGGAAATAAAGGTTACAATTTCCGAGTTAATTTTTCCTATTTATTTGATATCTAACCTGATCTAAAAATTTATTTATAATATACATTCCGGATACCACTTTAAACAAAATTTATCTTTGTACAGAAAACCTTATCTAATTCTAAGTTCCCAAATATAATAGATCCATCACAATTTGTACAAAATGTATACAACTCATAGTCAATAGACAATTCATAACATAACAGTAATATATCATATGTATGTATATATATGGTATTGGTAAAATTTAACTGTCATAACATCAATCAATTAAAAAGAATAGAATTTATGTCTATACATTTCAGTTATCACAGCAATAAATAATTTACATATTTACCAATATCTAACCAGGTTCAATAATACATAAATAACATTCACAATAAAAATATTTACAAACTAAATTTACATATATATTTATAACCAGTTTGTCACCAGGCCGGAAGAGGTTTGCCAAAATAAAAAATAAAAATCATTGCCCAATTTAACAGTCAAAACAATTTATAAAATTGCTACCCAATTTGAAAGAATAATTTAATTTTTTTTTTTTACATCATTACCCAGCCCATTAAAAATTTACTTAATAATTTACTTTAATTCCTTTATTTTTACTTCTAAATTTCACTTTTTATGTTCCCTCACTCCTCCTTCGCCGGCTCCCACCATCGCACCCGAATGGTGGTCACCTTGGCCTGGTGACTCCCCTCCTCCGACTCCCGGTGGTGCTCCTCACGATGCATCTTTGCACCTGGGGGGACCCGGTGGAGGTCCCTGGCCAGACCACCCTCTCTCTTTATGCCCCCGTCTGGCCAGCTCCAGTTGCCTTTTTAACACGCACTCCGCCTTCCTCCTTTCTTCCAGTGCTCGCTTCAATTCAAAAATTTCCCTCCCCTGCTTTCTAATAATGTTCATGTTATCTTGCTCCCTCCTCTTCCTCCTCTCTATCTTCTCCCTCTCCCTCTTGCCTTTCTCCTCCTGTACTCTCCTCTGCTTTCCCTCCTCTCTCTTCTTTCTCTTTCCCTTCTCTTCCTCCTCCCTCTCGTTTTTTCCCCCCTCCTCATTCTTTCTCCTCTTCTCTTCCCTCTCTCCGTCTTCTCTCCCCTCTTCCTCCTTTTCCTTTTCTTCTTCCCTTCTCTTCTCCCCTTCTCTTCCTTTCTCCATTCTTCTCCTTTCTTCTCTCTTCCGCCTCTATTTCTTCTCTCCCGCTTTTATTCCTCCTCTCTTTCCTTTCTCCTGTTTCTCCTCTTCCTCCTCTCTCTTTCTTCTCTTCCTCCTCTCTCTTTCCTTTCTCCTGCTTTTCCTTCTTCTCTTCCTTTCTCCTCCTCTCCTTCACCATTAGTTTTCTCTCTACTCTTCCCTTGTTTTTGAAATCCCAGTCGTCGTCTGATGGGGAGTTCTGTTCTGGTATCAGGTCAGTAGCAACTTCTGTTTCTTCTTCGGCATCAGTCCCTACTTCTTTAGTGCCTGTGGAAATTTCAATTTCTTCATTCAAAATTCTTGAGATGCAAGGTTTCATGCGATCCACATGGATCACCTGATCTTCACCTCTCGGTCCACAGTTTACCCTGGAATTTACATCACTTAATTTTGACTTTACAACAAAGGGTTCACGCCAGAAACACTAATTTTGGGCTAATCCCAATCTTCTTCATCGGAAAAATACCCAAACTTTGGAACCAACTTCATAATTTGCCTCCCTTCATCTACGATCATAATTCTTCTTCTGACGATTTTGATTTTTATTCTAGACGGGACAGTAGGATGTCAACCCACTCATGTTCTCTGACTCTGTTTTCAGGCGGACAACCGATGAAGAGATCTATCGGCAAGTTGACATCTCTGCCAAACATCATGAAATTTCAATTTGGCGTGAACTTGGTACTGCTGTGAACAGTTGCTCTGTAGGCCATGGTCACATAGGGTAAGTACAAATCCCAATCTTTCTGATTGTCTTGGACATATGCACTCAACATAGCCTCTAGAGTACGGTTGAAACGCTCCACCAGACCGTCAGAGGATGAAATGGGGTGGTTCGAGTCTTCTCGATGCCTAAAAGAGAACATAAATCCTGAAAGAGATTGGACTCAAATTGTCTCCCCTGATCTGAATGAATCTGTCTTGGAATGCCAAAAGTCATTATGAATTTTTCGACTAAGATTTCTGCAACTGTCATAGCTTCTTGATTTGGCATAGGATAAGCTTCAACCCATTTTGTGAAGTAGTCTGTAATGACAAGAATGTAATGGTTTCCATCTTCTGTTTCAGGTAATGGACCAACGATATCAAGTGCCACACGCTCCATTGGAACTCCTGCCCCAGTAAACTGCATCTGGCCTTGTTTCTTCCTGGATGGAGGCTTCCTCTTGCTGCACGCCTCACAAGAATTGATCCACATTTCAACATCAGCCCTAAGTCCAGCCCAGTAGTATTTCTGACGCAGTCGTTCCACCGTCTTGGCAACAGCTAAGTGCCCACCTGTTTTTGTGTCATGAGTTTGTTCAAGGACTTGCTTTCTCAGTGCTTGTGGAACTAGTGCTTGTAAGAGTTCTGACTTTCCATCATCGGACTGCTACCTGCGGAAAAGAACATCGTCTTTCAGCTGTAACTGATCCCAGAGTGCCCAATAAGTTTTAAAAGTGTCACTGAAAAGAGAAATCTCTGCCCAGTCTGGACGTGTGCCTTGTTCTAACATTGAACGGAGTTGCTTCAAAACAGAATCATCTTTTTGGGCTTGAATGAAGTCATTACAAATGGAAGGAATTACTTCAATGTTTCTAACAACCTCTGATTCATCTTCAGCCTCGGCACCACATTGACGGCATGGCAATCTTGACAGTGCATCAGCATTGGAATGCTTACTACCAGCCCTGTGTTCAATAGTGAAGTCATACCCAGCAAGGGTTTCCAACCATCGAGCTACTTGTCCATTTGGATCTTTAAATTGCATCAGCCATCTCAAAGCACCATGATCTGTACGGATAAGAAACGGTTTGCCATACAGGAAATGTCTGTAGTACTTGACAAAATGAACAATTGCAAGCAGTTCTTTCCTCGTGACGCAGTATCTCTTCTCAGACTTGGACAAGCTGCGGCTGGCATAAGAGACAGGACGCTCTTATCCATCTTGGACTTGACTCAACACTGCTCCAATAGCGAAGTCACTGGCGTCAGTATCTAGAATGAAAGGTTTTGACAGATCAGGATGAGCAAGGATAGGAGCTGACACCAATTTGCTCTTCAGCGTCTCGAAGGCTAAGTCACAGTTTTCATTCCACTCAAACGGTCTGTCTTTCTCAGTTAACTTTGCTAGACATGCTGCAATCTTGGAGAAATCTTTGATGGATCGACGATAGTAACTGCAAAGTCCCAGAAAACTTCGTAGTTCTGACAAATCGGAAGGACGAGGACAGTTCTTAATAGCATCAGTCTTCTTTGGATCGGTTTGAACTCCACTTTCGTTAACAACATGTCCCAGGTACTCGACTTCTTTCTGTAAAAGATAACACTTTTTCGGCTTGAGCTTTAGGCCTGCCTGTCTGAACCGTTGAAACACCTCCCTGAGACGAACAAGAGATTCGTCAAAAGTTTTGCCATGAATGATCACATCGTCAAGATAAATGAGACAAGTTTCATACTGGAGTCCTGCTAGAACAGTCTCCATCAAACGTTCAAAAGTCGATGGTGCGTTGCAAAGGCCAAAAGGTTGGATTTTAAACTGAAACAAACCAAACTTTGACCTGAAGGCAGTCACAGGTTGGTCGTCGGGGTAAACTTCAACCTGCCAATAGCCGGACGTCAGGTCAAGGGTGGAGTATCAACGTGATCCGGACAGACTTTCGTAAGAATCATCAATCCTTGGCAGCGGGAAGCTGTCTTTAAGAGTTCGAAGGTTCACCTGGCGAAAATCTACGCAAAACCTGGTTGTAGAGTCTTTCTTGGTCACTAAAACAATTGGCGATGCCCAAGAGCTGTTTGATGGCTCGATGACATCTTTCTTCAACATGTCTTCAATGTGTTGTTTCACTAAGTCTTGGCTGTGAACTGGCAATCTTCTTGGCGGCTGCTTCAAAGGATGAGCCCCGCCAACATCAATTCTGTGCTGCACAAGATTAGTTCGACCGATGCCATCTGTTGCAAGTATTCAGGCAAAGTGCCATCCTGAATGCCAGCTGTCCTAACGATTCCTGCAACTTCAAAGTCTGTTTGTGCTGGTCTGAAATTGACACAGTCTCGAAGATGCGTACCTGGATAAATTTTTACAATCTCATCTGACGGATTGAGAACTCTAACAGCAATTTCATTATTTTCAAGACTGATTTTATTTATGCTATGTGTTACCATCAACTGATACTTGGCCATGAATTTTTCACTACCTTCAACAAGACATTCACCTCTAAAAGGTGAATTTGATTTATCTACATTGACCATACCTATCACGATAGTTTCATGACGGGCTGGAATGGAAATGGTCTCTTTACAAGAAACCCTGAAACAGAAATCTTCATCTTCTTCTGTTCTACAAGATACCATATGTGTCCCTATATTCAAACTACCACTGCAGACATCAAGGCTGCACTGATGAACCTGTAAAAAATCTAATCCTAAGCTACCCTGATTTCTTATATCAGCTACCCAGAACTCATGAGGATAAGAGAAATCACCAACTTCAACATCAAAATTCGCTCGCCCCTTTATGTCAAGAGGTCTGCCATCTGCTTGTAGAACCTTCTGAGACAAAGGAAGTAGAGATGGACGCAACATGAAAAAGACGACACAGACGCTCCTGTGTCAATTTACAATGGAACAGGTGCTTTATTTACAACAGCTGAAATACAAATACCATTTGCAGTATTCATGGGCCCTTGACATTCGACCTCCCTTCGATCCGAAAGGTTGGCATCTTCTAGTTTCCCGAACACTGTACTCTAAGTTTAGGACAATCCTTGCGAAAATGTCCCTTATCTGAACACTGGAAGCAAGAAACTTCTGAATTTCTGAAAGGATAACGATTGACAAATCTTTTATTTCCATTCCCATCAGTTTTCTCATGCATCAACTTAGTCAAATTTTCAATTGCTTTTGCTAATCCTGAAACCTGTCTCTGTAAGTCAGTGGAACCTGATGACTCTGAAACAGCCCTAGTAAATTTTCGCCCACCCTGACGTTGCAATTCAGCCCCCTGAAAAGTCTCCAACTCAACAGCTGCATGGATGGCCTCATTCAGGGTCTTCGGTCTTGACTGTTGGACACGAAGTCGGATCTCTGATTCCTGCAATGCATGTACAAAATGATCCTTAGCAAGGATTTCTAACAACTCCTGGTGTGCGTCAGGATACGCCAGCCAAGAAAGTCATCTAATTGACTGACCAAATTCAGTCAAACTCTCATCACGTCTCCTGCTTCGTGCCTTCAGCTGCACCTTGTGGAGTTCAGTTTGATTGCTAGGAGCAAATCGCTGAGTTAATGCTTGAACTAACAAAAAAATAATTCTGCCTCTCTGGTTGTGGTAAGTTGCTGAGTACTTCTTGTGCTGCACCCCTCAGACTAACAGCAAGGTAGGTCGCTTTCTGCACGTCACCCCAGTTATTCAATTCTGCAACCATCTCAAAATGAGCATTGAAATCTTGCCAAGCTGTCTGCCCATCAAAGGTCATAGGAAGTAGAGCTGGTCTCTCCTGGAAAACCCTTCGGTCAGCACGAGGTCGAACGGGACCCAAAGTCACGGCTGGTGCAGGCGCTCTTGCAGTTTGCCTTTCTTCACAGCTTCCCTCTAGGACTTGACCGTTCATCGAGTTCGATCTCGTCTGACACTGATCTTCCAAACAGCTGACACGTCTTCTCGCCTTAAGAAAACACAGTGAAGTGCTCGGGCCCTGAGCCACTTCACAATCACCCGGCCGCACAGGTGATAACCCTCTCAGATGACCTGAAACTACTCGGGTAATGTAACCGCTCTCGACTTCTGTCTCCGCAGCTAAGGGTCCCTTAGAAGTAATAGTATCAGACTCACTAAGAAAAACCTGTAGTTCCTTAACTTGACTTCCCAGAGAATCTATCTCCTGCTGGATGCTAGTTGCAGAACTACTACCAACTGGTCTATTTTCTTGCAGGTTGGCCATTCTACCTATAGAGTTTACCCTAATCAACCAGTTAAAAACCAGAAATCAGCACCACCTTTAGGACTTTGAAAAACAGCGAACGTCTAGGATGCAACACTCAAACTACACCAGAACGGAACACAGCAATCTGTGACTGGAAAGATACAATAACCAAAATCTTAATTTAAAGCCATCTCTGCACTTAAAACAAGAATAAAGAAAACAACAACTAACCACTAAACTATCTCTAGAGAAAAATTGACAAATTATATCCCACCGCTGCCACCAAATTTTGTAACACCAACAGGGGTAGGTCTTATGTAAACTATGATCGACTGGACTTATGGGACGTCCAATTAACTATTCGTGTATTTGTGTGAATTGTCAGAGAATGTTATATTATTATCTATGTGAGATGTGTGGTAGCGTATTTCACTATGATAAACTGTGACCTAATTTATTGACTGTTTACATAACCCTTTGTTAGCGTGTACTACGAGTTCGTCTGTTCCACCAGGAATAAATGTGCAACTTTTTTCTTTCATGTGTGCGGAGAACCCTTTTACTTTATTCAAGTCGAATAAACCATATTTCACCACTTTCCAACGAGTGTGTACTCATAATTCTTGAGGACAAAGTGATAGTATTAAATTACATGGACTGACATCCAATGTCAGTGAAAAGCTCATTATGTCAAAATCTAGTATCTAAACATCCGTCTAAACAGTTGAAATAGCGTTGGGAGATAATTATTTTTTTTAATTCATGCAAGTATTTTGGTTCTTTCGTCGTTTAGATAGTTAATGGAAGCTGTATTACTACAACAGAGCATGACAACTCATTCATTACAGCTGTTATCTTTTGGGGTCATCTTGCTCGGGAGAGTTACAATCTTCTTTACTTGTCAATACATGTTAGTATTTTTGCCTTAAATTCAAAGGTTTACCCAGTTTAAGGACTCAATCTTGACATACATGACACTACATGATTATGATGATTGATCATTTCCTGAAGTTGCAAATTTGAGACTTTCATTGTGTGATTTTGGGGAACATTAACTTTTCACTCTTCATGCAAGAACTTAATTCTATCGATAAACGTTTTCAAACACTAAATACTGTAAATCTTGATTTGAATGGAAATTGTTTAAAACAATTTATATTTTTTTATTTTAACAGATGGACTAAACTGATATGAACAACTGACTGTATGATAAAAAAAATTAAGATTTTCCGAATATTGTTAGGGGCGGGATAGCGCAGTGGTTAGCGCGTTCGGCTTCGGATAAGAAGGTCCGTGGTTCGAATCCCGCCAGGGGCTCGGCAACTTTGCAGTAGAGAACTGTTCTACACGCAGTCAGGTTTGGGTGCAATGCTACACTGAAATTCAGCGCAGTACCACCCATGGTTTGCTGGTTCCACCACAATGCGTAGCCACTATGGTGTTGCGGGGTTTCTCCCTGCAATGCCACCACTGGACTCAATATGTGGTGTGGTGGTTTGCTTGCTTCAGAGACCCAAAGAGCTATGCCAGCTGGAGCTTTCATGCTCCTTGTAGGGACACCCAAATTTGAGTCCTTCTAAAACATGTTGTCTATCTCTCACTATGCCTTTCTTTCCGTCTTTCCCCTCATCCTTTCGATCCCTTTCTCCCTTATCTGTCCACTCTCTTTTGGATGCTTGTCATCCACGTGACAATAACTGAAATATTGTTCAAAGCACGTTAAACCCAAACTCACTCACTCACTCTCCCTGCAATAATTCTAGCAGCCGCGATATGAATTAAATACTCTTTAAAGCGGCGTTAAACCCCATATCACCTCACCTCTGATCAAGAGGTCTTGGTTCGAATCCCGACTGGGTCTCGGCAACTTCTCTAGTAGAGAAGTGTTCTACATACATTAAGGTTTGGGTGCAATGCTACACTGAAGTACCATCCTTTGTTCGCTAGTGTTCAAGCCGATGCTCGAATGTTTAACCGCAATGCACAGCATGCATGCATGTTGCGGGTTTTCTCCTTGCAATAATACCAAGCCGTGGTATAATAGAAATATTCTTGAAAGCAGCATTAAACCCCAATTCACCTCACCTCGACCTTAGAACATAACAGCTTTCTGTAACTTGATGAAAGATGCATTTAAGTGATTTTACAACGATAACGAAATGTTACAAAAAGGACGTTACCCTGTTTTTCACAGAAGGAATCAATGTGGCAAAATGATTAACATTAAGGTTACATTAAGCAAACCCTTTGAATAACATTATGCAAATTGTCACACCAGTATAGAAGACTGGCGTGAATGAGAATTGATTACACGTCTTAACGTTGCAAACTGCACCAGATTAGAAAGCGTCATCACTTATCCTCTGAAAGGTTGGAGAGAGCAGTCAAACTCTCAATGTCTTACATAATCAACATACGTGATAAATTCCCTTTTTGATTAATCTTTATTTTGAATACATTTAAATACATACAGAAGAGAAGTAGCGATGTAAGAGAAAATATTGACTTTTAAGAAACAGGCCTTTGTGACGTAGAGACATCTCAAGTTTAAACTTACAACACAAAAGATCGTTCTCACTGGCAGTTATTTCGTCAATCTGAGTCAATGTCATTCAAAGCAGAATTGTTTTTAATCTTTTAATTTGGGAGAGAAAGGTGCCCAGTAATACTGTACCTTTTATTGTTTATTACATTTCGTTCAAGAACCCTCAATTTAACTAAAACTAACAATGCCAGAATGATGAACTTAAAAGTAATATTTCTTTTTGACTGATTTTGAATGAAATTTATTTTATCACATACTTTATAAACAGGTGTGTGAAATGCTTACTGTTTAAAGTTCAAAGTTCAAGCGAAATTATATTTTTCATCATGTTATGAATTAACTATTCCTAATTTTAAAATTTGTATCATATTTTTTCTCCTTGGCTATTTTTATGGACTAGTATATAGAAACCCAAAACCTTGATGTATGTGATGAGTTCTACTTCTAACTGTCATTCATAGCAAAACCTTGAACGGAGAAAACATAATATCTTTACAATCATGAAACGCGTATATTCATTAGTCTATGTCTTGCTTTTGAACCAATGCTCGACGTCATATTATCACTTTAATGACATAACTTAATGAATGCAGTTTTTAGAATGAATGATAAAACAACACATTGGAATAAGCCAATGTTCCATGTTTGATTTGCAAAACATACCTTGAACACATGCATAAACGACAGGATTACAATTACTTGGATTACAATTAAATTGGTTAAAACAAAAGAAGGAAGGTGTTAATAAATGAATTCTTTAATCTGTTAACCCATCTGAATTATCGATCCAGTGTTTCTGAAGAACTGTTTCCTAACATCTTTTTATCAATAATTTCCTTTAATCTGTTAATCCACCTGAGTTATCGATCCAGTGTTTGTGAACAACTGTTTCCTAATTTTTTTTATCAATAATGTCCGTGTAGCTATGCTATGTTTAAACATTTTTACAACTACAAAATACTTAAGTATCACAGTTGATCCCTTGCGTCAAGGCAGTTGTATCGTGATTAATTTGCAAATGAGAAGGGCACTGTGCATAAAATGCACTAATAAACCAGTAAAACAAGCATGTCAACACAATTACCATGTACCCTCTAATATATAATAAATTGATTAGCAGTGTTACTTTCAGGATTTTTATACAAGGGACTTTTCCTGAAACTTCATTAGAGAGGATATAATAGGCAATAAAATTAGCTTATCGACATTAGAATCAATGAAGCACAATAAATATCGAGCATGCGACTCTTTAGGACTGACACATTTTAGATTGGTTTTCTGAGTTTCTATCCTCAATACAGGTAAAGTTCACATTTAGAGGTGCTTAACGGTTTCAGTTTGTCCCTATTAGCAAATGAATCAAATACTGGCAGATCATTCTTATGATTAACCAGGTTGTTAGGCACTTCCATATAGCTTCATGCCTCAAGAGTTATCTCCTAGTGTTCTTAGCAAAACATTTGTAGAGTACAACTTCTCCGATATCCTAACAAGAAAAGCCTTTAAAAAGGCTAAGTTGGAGGCACCCTTGTTAGGCTAGGAAATACTGCGAAATCATAGGGTACAAATAGGATAGGATTTTCATTACAGCAAATAAGTAGATTAAGGCCATTAATAGAACAAAAGACCTTCATTTTATCTTTTATTTAGAAAAAGTTATACAATTATTTGTTCATAGCATCAAATAATAAAATAGTCAGTCATAGATCTATTTTTAGAATATAGGTCACAATTGATAGCGTCCAGCACCGTACAAAGTGTTCGACTCTTTTGCAAATTCATAAATCCATATGTATCACTAATTTTTTCTCAACTCTCAAATATTGCCAGTACAAGATATATTAAATTAAAGTCTAAAGCATAGTTCACTACCTCTATCTTTGTCACGAAGCGATATCCCACAAATTGACTCGCCTTTATGACATTCTCTACTTATCGACTTGTAGCCGCTTGCTTCTCGCGTGTGCCGTTGTGGTTTTTTACTAACATGGAATAGAGTTTTCTAATCTTTCATGCGACATTTACGCGTCTAATTTAGTACACGTGCGGTCATGAAGAATTGTGCTGTCTTTTTTATTCTTAAACACCACTGTTCCCTTTAAATTTTGAGATTTGCAGAGACAATCGTTATCCATATTAAAGGTTCCCAATTATTTCGGAATACCCACATGGCCACGTGGTTCTAAATTTGATACAGATGTGTTCATTGGTTTACGATTTTGCCGAAATACAAAGAGGCTAAATATGATTGATTGAAAGTTCCTTTGAAAATTCCAACTGTAATATAGAGAGAATTTCAGCTGTTAAGATGGTTGGAGGCCGTTGGGGCCTCCAACCAATAACAACGTCATGACATGCTCTTAGGATCACTCTTCTTGGTATATCACGTTGTGACCAAGACAAAAATCAATACTAAATAAGCAAATCGGTGACTGACAAGAGAGCATAAGTTAATAGACATTGTTATATGAATTTATTACTTCCGTCTTTCTGATTGGCCTACTTGGTCACATGACAGCAATTACGTAAAGCGATGTCAACCTGTGTGGATCGCGAGAGGTTGATATAACAATCCAAACACCTCCGGTGGATAAAGATAGATTTCGAAAATCCCGGTCTACCGGAAATACCAGATGAATGGTAATTTAAGACCTATTTCATCAAATAAAACAATTATAGACTTCAGACTCGGTTGACCGAATGATTTATCGACCTTGGACATGTGATGTTCACATCGGCTTCGCCTCTGTGAATATCACATGTCCAAGGTCGATAAATCATTCGATCAACCTCACTTGAAGTCAATAATTGTTTATTATCAATCATATTATTCTTTATATATCCAGTGTCAACTTTCATTGAAAATTTTCAAAAGTTCGTTTGCCTAGTGGTTCAGGTTTAACAGTCACTACGTTTTTTATCTGGAGATATGTTTTACTCTGGATAGAAAGTCTGTGGTGGTCTGATAGGTTAAATTATTAAAAAAACAGTATTACTTGTCTAGCAAGAACGTGGAATTATTTGCATAAACAGTTTCTAGAATTTCTTAGGAGTATAGTTGTGGGAAGCCATTTTGCTTCTGTTAATAGATATATTTAAACGATATTTACATTGTATTTAAAGACGTTTAAATTTTAAGACTCTTTGCATTTGAAAATATTGACGTTTTCAAATAAATTGAAATGCCGAACATGGTCACTTTATTGATTTTTGTTATGTTAGCAAAGAAATGTCAGTTCATAATAAGATCTGCCTGTGAAATGATACCACAAGAAAACGTTAATCTTTCAATATTAACCAGTGCCGAAGGATATCATCATTATTGTTTGATACTTTCAAGGTGATATACAAATCAAACTAAACTAAATAATCACCCCTGAGGGTCTCGTAACAAGCTGATATGAAGATGCAAACCTGTGTAGCTCATCTCAGAAAACCACATTTTAACAAATAAAACCCTGTCTTAACTGGATGCTACATGACAGCGAGAATCATACGGTCAATAACTTCATTGATTAATCAATACTTTCTTTATGAGCCCATAAAGAGGAACCGACCTGGAACATTAAAGTAAAGATAAGTAAAGACTTGGCGTATATAGGTTATATTTGGTTTAATCAATAATATGTCAATCACTTTTAATGGTAAGGTTCTAATGGTGACGTGGTCTCTGGGTTTTTAATGTTTGTTGATTAAATTTCTGATGTAGATAGATAGAAAATCCTGTAAACTTGATCTGAAAATCAAAAAAAGAAACGCATCTATGATTTTGAGAATTATGGAAACATGCAAAAACAGTCATAATATTTCCTTCCAAAATGATGTTGTTATCAGACTTTTTTTCTTTGATAAGCGTTTTAGCAAAAATGCTAAAAGATAAAACGTACATGTATGTGGTATTACTAACTAAAGAAGGCAATCATTGTTTCAAATCTTGATACTCCATTTTGCGTAGAATAGAGGGTTAAGCAAACCAAGAATTCACTATGTCGGAACGAAAGTGTAGAGTCGCAATTTCCTTTTTTGCTGTTAATTGAACGTTCATTATATTGTGATATTCTGATTTTTAGGTCGTTTTCTGCAAACCTCGTAAACCAAGGATCTCTACACCCGGGTCATTCCCTTACGTCATCGTATTGTCAAGCCAAGGGCATTCACAACACATATCTTTTTTTTAGTATTATATTCGACTTTACTTTCGGAAATGTTGTTTTGGAGAGGATATTCGACCAAGCAAGTCAGTTATTGCCCCCGTATTTAAACAGCGTAATTGCTTTCAGTGGTGTCAAGAATTCGAATTTTTTAAATATTTAAAAAGGAAAGTTTAGTTTAATAATGACCAAATGTGTCGTCTTCAATTGTCAGATGGGAAATAAGGTGTCCCTATACTTTTTACCATCGACATTACAATTACAATCGAAAGTCAGCATATTTGATTAAGAAGTTGAGGTGGAAGTCAACATCATTTCAAGTCTCGGACACTTTCATGACCATTGTATTGCAGGAACAGTGGAGGGAAATTTAGAAAAACATACCTCATCGACTTGATCAGACATTGCCGTTGGTATGCCAAGCAAAATATTTTTCAAAAAGTATCAATTTTAAATTATGACTGTGACGCCACCTTGTGGAGTAATGCGATCAAAAACATAAAAAGACCCATCTGCAGCCTTTATGTAAATGATGACCTGATGTAATTTCCCATTCATCTGAGAATATTTATGACAAGCAACCCACAATACTAACTTGGATTTAAATAATACTAATGTACATTTTTTGGCCTTGTGTTTTAGCACTGAAATTAAATGTCACTGTATGAATCATTTCAAGTCAACATTATCTACACAGTTGAATTTGCTCTGTTGTCATCTCAGGATGGCTCCTGTTCAAATTTGGAGGATCTTGCGCCAACCGGATATGGACCACAAGATGCATTCTGTTAAACATTATTTGTAAAAATTGTAAATCATTCCTTTTTTGGCTTCTCTCGTCGCTTTAAACAGTTTATGAAAATATTTGACTATGACTGCATGTGATATGATGATCTTTTCACCACAGACGTATTAGAAGTCATCTTACTCGTAAGAGTCACAATCTTCTTCCATCCTTGTCAATATATGTTAGTAATTTTGCTATACACCCCCGCCTTCTCAGTGAGAGGAGTCAGACATGGCAATGTACACGATAATTATGATTGATGATATCATTCTCTGAAGTTGCGGGGGGCGGGATAGCGCAGTGGTTAGCGCGTTCGGCTTCGGATTAGGAGGTCCGTGGTTCGAATCCCGCCAGGGGCTAGGCAACTTTGTCTGCAGTAGAGAACTGTTCTACACGCAGTCAGGTTTGGGTGCAATGCTACACTGAAATTCAGCGCAGTACCACCCATGGTTTGTTAGTTCCAGCCGATGCTCGCAGGTTTCACCGCAATGCATAGCCACAATAGTGTTGCGGACTTTCTCCCTGCAATAATACTAGCAGCCGCGATATAAGTGAAATAATCTTGAAAGCGGCGTTAAACCCTAACTCACCTCACCTCTGAAGTTGCGCGTTCGAAAATGTCTTTGTGGGACTTTTGGACTTTTGCCTTTCATCCCTTAACGAATTTTTATAGACATTTTTTTTTATCATTGACCGTTTCAGAAACAAAATACTGAATTGGATTTGCAATAGTTTAAAACAAAAAAATCATGATGAAAGATGAAGGATAGTGATATTAAAAGAGTCGCAACATTTTTCTCGATAACAACTTTTTATTGAACCGATACAAATGCACTATTTGCTACAATGCACTGACTGTGAATATGTCCACATTTATTTTAACAAAATCAGTCAGAGAGGAAATACATGGCATTTTAAACAATCCAGGTTTGAATTCATGTTCAGGAAATAATATTAATATCAATAACAGTATATGAATATCACAATTCTCCTGCCCTTCCGCCCCTCCCTAGAAGACATCAGTTTCGTTTTCGTAAAGATAAGAGATATAACAAACATAAGGTAATAATGCTAAAAGGACATTTCAGTGTGTTTCACGCAGTTCTCAATTTGACTCCAAATATGACATTAACGGGACATCCAGCATACCGTATGAATGCCATTTGTGAGATTTTCAGACAATTAAAAATAATTGGCGTGAATGAGAATTGATTACACGTCTTGAAAAACGATGCAAACTGCAAGAGTTTGAAAGGAGTCATCCTAACCTCTTGTAGGTCGGAGAGAGCTGTCAAACTGACAATGTCATACCTATTTTTCAATACATTTTATTGCTTTTC
Organism: Phorcus lineatus; assembly: GCA_921293015.1. Taxonomy (NCBI): domain Eukaryota; kingdom Metazoa; phylum Mollusca; class Gastropoda; order Trochida; family Trochidae; genus Phorcus; species Phorcus lineatus. Next base: position 21,787,151 of record OV121096.1, on the reverse strand, counting down.
TTCCTTCAAAAAAACTGATAAACATGGCACAATAATGGATGTGAATAAGTAATGTTAAGCGTTTGTAATGATAGATATTGAATAAGCCATAAAAGTTCTGACTTGAATAAAGATATTTTCAGACAATTTATTTTAAATCATAACCTTGTTCTTGTACATCCATATACCAAAGTGATATACACCAGAAACACAGACATTATTTGAACAAGCCGTATGACAAAAGATAAAAAAATTAAAGCTTGTTTTTAATTATGGGAAAGTGAACCCTATAGACTAAACTAGTTTAACTTTGAGTACATTCCGTGGAAGAGAAATATTGATGGATGAGAGTATTAATATTGTCTTTTAAGACACAGGCCCTTGTTATGAGGAGGCATCCTAATTTTAAACATGCAACAATGGGACTACTCAGTCGAGCAGGTTAAGGTTTTAATTATCTGAAAGGTTTGGGTGAAATCTCGAAAGAAAGAAACTAGTGTTGACGTTTTGAGGTTAATAGAAAGCTTGTTGTATGCTAGCTGCTTAAAGTAGTACCTTTTATTTATACTTGCATTGGGTACAGACAACTAACACTTAAAACGCCAAAAGTGGTGTCACTTTTTGATTGATATTTAATCCAAAACATTTGTAATATACAGGTATAGGGGCGGGAAAGCACAGTGGTTAGCGCGTTTGGCTTTGGATCAAGAGATCCGTGGTTCGAATCCCGCCAGGGGCTCGGCAACTTTGTCTTCAGTAGAGAACTGTTTTACACGCAGTAAGATTCAGGGCATGCAATACCACCCATGGTTCGCTAGTTCAAATGATGCACGCATGTTTCACCGCATTGCACAGCCACAGTGGTGTTTCGGGCTTTATCCCTGCAATAATACTAGCAGCCGGTAATTTGAATTTCAGCAAGATGAAAAAGATTGAGGGGTCAACATTAAAAACTGTCAGGTTTGGGTGCAATGCTCCACTGAATATCAGCGTGGTACCACTCATGGTTCGCTAGTTCCAGCCGGTGCTCGCAGGTTTCAACGCAATGCATAGCCACCATAGTGTTGTGGGCTTTCTTACTACAATAATACTAGCACTACGAGCCGCGATCGATATAAGTGAAATAATCTTGAAAGCGGTGTTAAACCCCAACTCACCTCATCTTACAGATACAGGTGTAAGGAATAATTACAAATGTCAATTTTTTTTATAAAAAAACAAGCAAAATAAGATTTTACTCAAAATAGGAATTTTCCTTTCTCAACTGCATAAATGTGATCAAATTGTGCATGTTGCTGTTTCAACCTTCATCTCTCCATAGGTGTTCTTAATGGTAAGGATATACAAGTGAAACCCCAAAAGGCTTCGTATTTGTGATGACTTCTACTTCTAACCGTCATTCATAGAAAAATATTATCATGGAGATAAAAGGATTTCTGTTCAGGACGTCAATTTGAATCATTTTTCTCATTCATTTTGCTGTCTAGTAATTATAGCAGTCAGATGCAATCATAAAACATATATATCCAATAGTCTACGTCTCGCTTTTGAACCACTGCTCAAGGTCATTTCGTCACTTTCAATGAGATAATATGTTCTGGCAAGCTTCATGAATGGTTGTCGAATGGTTGGTAGAAAAACAGTTGAAAAACATGCCAACAATCCATTTCTGCTTTAGGTACTTGTAAATATATCTAAAATAAGCTAGTAAATCAAATCAAGATATGACATCCTGATTGTTTGCAGAAACATTAGGCTATGTTTCGTTCCAGTTCGTATATTAATATACCATCAATACTGTAAAAAATATTTTCTGTAAATATAGACAAGTCTGTTATTCATAGTTTTATTTTAAATATTTCTATAAAACGGTAACTGATGTCATACGTTGTAACAGCAGAGCACAAACACCATTAGTAAAATATACTTTAACGCTTTAATCTATTTTTTTGGTTATTAATCATGATATGAATATTTATATCGTTCTGTCTGTAAATGTTAATACGGACACACTTGAAATATATGGTGTCACGGGAAAGGATAAGAGAGTATATACGTGATAAGTTAAAATCATTAGCACAATATTTCACAGTTGGAAATGATTCAATTATCTCAATAGTTATGTTTCAGCAAACGATCAACACTTTTCTGCCAATTTAAATACGTTTATATACAAATATAACTTGTCATACTACTTAGTTATTCAAACACGTTATCATCTTAACAGGTGTATTATTAAAAGACACATTTAACACCAAAATATCAAGAGCTGGTTGTATTTTACCCATGGTGAGGAATATTGGAAAGTACACTCATAAATATTACGTTGCTTAGCAAAATTATTAACAAGCAGTTTGTTGTTCTAATGAATATATTAATTATTTGTGTTTGTCATAGAGGTCAGAGTACGTCTTATCAGAAAGTCAACATTTATTGATAATTGTACCAATATTTGCATGCCTGGGTTAAAGTCACTCTATGCTCAAAAGCCTCTTTCAGACAGTTTATAGCAAGACGTAATGACAGATGATTAAGAACATCACCATATGCTCCTGTTTTCTCAATGTGTTATCACTGTTGTATTACACTATCATTCATCCAGTCTTTTGTTAATGGGTATTGTAAATGGTTTGCTAACACAAAAGCTTGTTCTATTTTGTCACTGAGGTAACGTAGTTTACCTGGTTTACTAAAAACCTCTATCATGAACCAAGACACATTTGATTTGTAAAACTTACTTTAAACACAAGCCAAAACAACACCATTACCGTTATTGTAAGTGGATAAAACATCAAAAGAAGGAAGTTGCTATGACGGAATTTATGTATCTTTACTTAAGATAGTTAACCCATCTGAATTATCGAACATGTGTTTTGCTAACATCCATTTTTTCCTGATTATGACTGCAGGATTATTTTACAAAAATGTTCTACAACGACGTGATGATCTAGAATGAATAACCATCAATTAGAACAGGTTTACAAACATTTAAGAAAAGTAAATATCAAGGAGCCCTTGCGTAAAGGAAGTTTTAATGTTAATAATTTACAGATGTGTAACAAACTGTGCACAAAGTGCATTTCTGCATAATAAAACAACAAAGCAATCTTGCCATATATATTTATTACCAGTGTACAAGAAGAATAGGATAAGAGAGTATTCTTGAGTATTACTAATTGAGTTGAGATGGTATAACATTCGATGAAATTTGCAAACAAATGAATTAACTATATGAAATAACGATCATGGGACTATTTTGGTTTTAGGACATTAGATGACTAACACTATATTTATTTCTTTTCTGTTGAAATCTTTATCTTCAGTATAGGTCCAGATCATCCTTATCAGTGCTTAGATGGTTGCATCCACACGTCTATGAAGCTGTAACAAACCTCAAAAAGCAACTTCTGGCCGACCCCTCCAAGAAAATATTATATTGTGTAAGTATAACTTTTCTTACTTCGTGTATGATTGTTCAAAATAACATCAGCATCATTTGATTTGAGGTGCTATTACTAAGACACGAACCAATACCAACCAAGCATTTAGTTTGCTGATATTGAAACTTAAGCTGAGGAAAAACACATTATTAATTACTTAAATCTTAATCTATAATGCTTAGCTTGCTAACCTATTTATTAACTTCGTTTTTCCAATGTTTTAGGCTTAAGGGTGAGTATATTTTTTTTTATCTGGATCCATCTATCTTTGGCGAAAATTACTTGTCTAAATTGTCAGATTTAACCCTTTCGTTATTTTACTGACAGTAGGAACGCTTGAAGTGTGACTATATGTATATGTGAATGTACCTCAGGATGAATTCATGCACCATATTTCATCAACACTATCAAATTCATTTACTTCTTATATTCAGGAAAATCAATGAAATTTCTATTCAAATATTTGAAGGTCCAGTTACACATTCAATGTGGCATCTTGTCTCTTTCAGAAGTTTTTATTTGGCCTAAGATTACGTTTATAGTTTGTCCTTTGACATAGTACAATTATTGACTTTAGTAAAGGTGAATCGAATTATCTATTATATCATTTATATTTATCTTATGATTAATGCAAAATTTATTTTTCCAACTACCTTGTTACTTTATATTGAGCAAAACATACACTGCCATCGCTGCCAAGGTAAGTAACTCTAAACGGCGCTTCTAGCATTGGTGACCTATTTGTAGGTCAATGGATTGTTTACCGCGGTCAACGTTTGGTCATTGACACTAATTATCTGTCTCGGCCAATTAGAAAACAGAACATTACTCCATCATATAATAATTGAATGTATTGACGTTTTATTAGATTATAAATAATTCTTAATATCTTCGTTAAATGTCTACACGCAGTCAGGTTTGGGTCAATGCTACACTGAAATTCAGCGCAGTACCAAGCATGGTTCGCTTGTTCTAGCCGATGCTCGCAGGTTTCACCGCAATGCATAGCCACAATGGTTTTGCGGGCTTTCTCCCTGCAATAATACTAGAAGCCGCGATATAAGTGAAATAATCTTGAAAGCGGCGTTAAACACCAACTCACCTCACCTTCGTTAAATGACTTTGTTTTGTCACCAAAGAAGTTTTCATTTATTACCAGATTTGATAATACCACAAGAAACTGAACTTATTCTCTCAATTTACAAAGATGTATACCAGTATTAGCTTCAGGCAAAATAATATCTTCAATTATGGTTGACCATGTCAATATTGCTTGATCCTTATAACAAGGTATTAAAAAGCGTAGAAAACCTAAGAAGGGCACATTGTACTATGCCAGTATGAAGTCGGCATTCCTGTTGCCAATCTCAGGAAACCAGTGTCCAATCTTCACTGAATGATACATGACAACATGAATCATAGGTTCAATAACCTCAATATTGATCAATATTTACTTTATGAGCCTTCCGGTATAAATAGATAGGAACCGACCTGGAACATTAAACCACAGAAAACGATAAACGCGCCTTATATTGGTTAGAGTGGCTTCACTCGATAATGTGTAAATTACATTCAGTGTGAAGATACAAGTAGTCACGTGGTCTCCAAAAAATTGTTTGTATTAATGTCTTTGCTTATGTTGTCGGATAGCAGACCATTAAAGTAGTGCTGAGAAGACATATTGTATACGGATTACATTCATCAGATTGCATTTAATCTTCCAGCGTGGAGATATTAATATATTCATATGAAATATAATCATAATTGATATGATAAAAAAACTATTTAAAACAGTATTCGGGACCTTTGAACTCCTTGAAGTAGAGGGTTAAGTAGGAATAGGCGTTTGATTTGGTACAGTAAATACATGATATATGTGTTCCAATGTACACCAGGATTAAAATCTTGTTTCAACTCTTAAAAATGTCATCGAAAATTCGGTTTTCGGTTTTGCAGGTGGAAAAAAAGAAAGGTTTTATTAATTCATTGATTCCTTAGAAACGGGTCAATTTGTCAGATACTTAAACATTAAAGGAGGTACATTCCCATTAACTTGAAAATATTTATCTTCGCTCACTCACAACTCTCTTAAATGTTTCTTGTATTGTCTTGATTTGTATGCCATGACAATATAAGTTATAACATTCCGTCGAGGGTAACATAGGGATATATTATTCCCGCGAAAGGTTTTATGCAACGAGCGGAACGCGAGTTGCATAAAACCTTTCAAGGGAATAATATATCCCTATGTTACCCGGGACGGAATGTTATAACGAATTTATCATACCGAATGTCTTAATGTATTATTCAAAACTTGCTCTCTATTAGTAAAAAGACAAACAGAAATGAACAACACCTATGACCTGATCACGTGACTTTGATTGATTGACGTGGAAGCACGCTTTACTCATGTAGCGGGGTATAAGGGATTTATCATCCCTCGGCGGCGGTGAATATGGATATTTGTTTAGGGTCACGTGGACCAATCAGAGATCGGCATTCTTACATGAGGTATGATAATGATTCTGTTTAAGACACATCGAACTATATTCAATTACCCATCATTGCAGTACTGGCTTGAATATTATTGATACAATATGACCAATTTTTAAAGAAAACAGTGCCTCTTATTTTCAACAAAGATATGTTTCAAAACTTTAAATTTGAAATGCCGAGCCACATTTCTCGATTGAAATTTGGAACTGATCTTTTCGTCATATTGTACACTAACAGCGTGTAATAGTAACTATTATTTACACATGGCCCCTATTTAACAATGTCCTTAATGTTTTCCTCAAATATGTTTTATTTTTGTTTTTAAACAAAACGTTTACATCACAAAACGTTAAATGTTAAGTTATTCAGTCGGTTTAAAGTCTATGTTCTGAAGTTTGATATTTAAAAGAAAACCATTATTTGCACTATGGTTTATAAGTTAAACTTTGCTTCTTTGGAGTTACATGCATGATCATTGTTTATGCTAAAAGACAATAAAAGTTTACAATATGATATCAATGGTTGCTAAGTTTTGTGAAGTTCTTGCCTGTGAATTATCTCATCCCCTTGCTGGGTATGACATGCAAAATTCACCCATATCATGAGTTGTGTACGAGGTTATATTATGCTTAACGAAAAACATGAGAATGTACTTGATTTTATGGGTAAATTTAAGAAGATGATAGATTTAATAATGAAAGACAATGTCTTAAGATCAAATCAAGGCTAACTGCCAATGGAGTTGACCCTGTTGTTGAATGCTACAACCTGTTATATTTCTATATTTTCTTCATTTTTACTAAATAAAGAGTTTTCCCTGTTCACAATCTTCTCAAAATGTTACTTTTTAGTTATTCCAACAGCATGGCAAAACCAATAGAAACAAAATATAGAAACGAAGTTTTATTCAAAAACCTCTTTTTTACAAAAACTGTTAAAATGTTAACCACGTTGTTATTCTAACCCCATCAAATATAGAGATTTTGTTATTTTATTGAGATTTCGGTTTAGAGATTTTGTTATTCTGTGGTCCCCAAAGACGAATCCTATGACTATTTGTGAAACAAATTAAAGATAGACTGATGAGCTACAGAGCCAGCTGTATATTCTAAATTTAACGTGTGTATTTTGGGAATAAAATAATAAGTTGTTTTCAATGTGACATCAAATGTGACAGTAAATCCTGAATAATAAATTTTCACTATTCAAAATAGAATTAAATTGAATAGAGAACCATTTCTATGTATTTACAACATCATTATCAAGCCGAAACGTCACAACCCTGCAATAAAGAAGTTGTTTATCGATAGAACTTGTTCTCTATTCATCTCTTCAAATTATAAATGCCTCTCAAAGAAGAATTGAAGTGAATAAGAATTGATTAGACATTTTCAAAAACTTCGAAAGCTGCAAGGTTTTTCAATCAATCTGAATTGATTTCCTTTATTTGATAGAACAGTTGTACAGGCATGACATGACGATAATGAATGGTATCAAACGATGTTTGAAAATGAGAAATTGAAATAGTAATAGATTTTAGGTAAGTTAATGAAATTATGTCAAAGCCCTCTACCATGACTTCGAACATCTACGGCATATCCGTTATTAATTCTATTACAAACTGTTTTTGCCATCATTTAATGTATTACTGGCACTCATAAAGCACCTTCCACCTTGGTTAAATACATAACCTCTTATAAACCTAGATGAGCGTTCGAAAGACACCGCAAAAGCAGAGTTGTCTCGAAACTGAGGTTTACGCCTTCCCCTGTTCCGCATTCTTCACAATTAAACGGGACCTACAACTAGTTAAATTAAGATGTCATGACTTAATTAGGGTGATACAATATTGAACCTTTTATTAGTGATTTCAGAATTTGTTGTTGGCAGGATAGCGTAGTAGAGAACTGCTCTACAAGGAGTAAGGTTTGGGTGCTACATTGAATTTTTGCGAAAACCAAGCATAAAAATAATCAGGTAAAGTAAAAATCGAAACTCTCACAGGTGGGATAACCATGCCGTCTTTATTTAGAACTGACCTCGCAGTAGAAGTATCATATTTAAAATGCACTGTGATTGGTCTAACTATGCCACATCATTTGGTTTCAATGTTACAATTAAATTATTGGTTTAAAAATGGCACATGATGTATTCGGCCCAATATGCTTTATTCGCTTGTCCTTCTTGCAAAGATACGATGTAAACATGATAGAAGCAAAACGAAAAAGAACACCAGATTGTTTTCGAAATAGTGTCGAATTAAAGGAGACAGGATGTGAATTTGAAAATGAAACTGTTACTTTAACTAACGATGTTGATGGCCAAAACGGTAGTCAAAACGAAGTCAGATATTGATAATGACATTACTAATGTTAACCAAACACGGAAGTGTAATGTCATTCGAAAAAAAAAATCAGATTTAAATGTGTTTCCATTTTCAGGTTAATGTTTTCAATTCATTGACTTTCAAGTTCCAAATAAGAGATTTAAGCTATCAAGTTTCCTAAATATGATGGGTACCTTTTTTAATGAAATAAACTTGCAGACCACTAGTTTGGTTTGACATCCAAACAACCCAAATGTTACCCATGTTTTAGAAGGTGGTGGGTTGCATGACCCATGTTAGGGAAATCCTAGACGTAACACTTTATCTATGTAACTGTGATCAATTACCAATCACATGGAGACAAATTCCATTTCATATTTACTTGAATTAAACACAAAATTTCATTAACAACAGCAATAGAAGGATTACTAATTCTTTTTTGTTTAATGAGTTAACACACTTTTGATCTCAGTGTTCGAGTTTTAGACTACTTACGACTTTTTTTTATCAAATACGAACTTGGTATGGTTTAAGGCTGAAGTAGTTTGAGGGCTGGGAATCACTATTGATTATGAAATGGGTATACAGAAAAGACGAAGTCACACAAACATCACAGTCTAGACTGCTAGTCTTTATATTTGCATTATCTGCTATCAAATCTCCCTGTGTAAATGTTGAAGATTTTTTACACTGTTCTATATTAATGTATAATCATTTTCAAGTAATAAATATCAATAAAGTAATTAAAAGTGTTTCCGGGGACGATGAAATACTAGAGTGAAAATATAAGGTTAAGTTCAAAATAGAGAAGACTTCACTTGCATGGTTTAAACGAGCTTTCAGTGAAGAATATTTCATTGCTGGTGCGATTCCTGTCACACTCCTGTGATGCTCATCAAATAGAAAATGAAATGTTAGTTCAAATATAACTTGTATATAACCGTTCCTATGATTGCAAGCAATTACTGTTATCACCATGCATCATAGAAAAATAAACACACCATAGGGACCATTGATTCGATGATTTGTACTTAGCAATTTTAGAGTGATTTGTACCCGTCTACGCCGTACCGTCTGTACCGTACCCGTGTATCTTGTGACGATGTCGGACACAATTTTTTCACTCATTCATATCTTTTAAAGAGGGGAAAAAACCTGTGTGTATTCCCTGTCAGTGTCCCCTCACAGTTAAGCACATCCTGTGTGAGTGGTGGGGTACCGCACACGTAAGGTAAACATTTTACCCAAATGCTTCAATTTCACGACTTTTTAATCAAATCAGTGAACACCGTATTTTATCCTATCTTAAGGAAATAAATCTATTTGATAAGTTGTAGAATTTTAAACTTCCTATATCAGCTTTTAAAATTTTGCTGGTGGTTTTACAGCCTTCGTGCTGTATCACGTTTTTGCCTTTGCAATCTCACGCCGCAAATTGCTGTAATATTTCCCAAGCGGCGTTTAACAAAACTCCACTCACTCACTCTCTAGAGTGATGTGAGCCCTATGACCATTTTCCATTTTAGAATGTCATTATTATTTCATTAAAATGACCCCCTTCCTTCACATTTGACAACTTAAAATGAGGTGAGGTGAATTAGCTATGCATTGCAGTGTAACCTGCCCGTATCGACTGGAACTAGCGAGCCATGGGTGGTACCGCGCTGAAATTCAGTTAAGCATTGCACCTAAACCTTACTGCGTGTTTAACAGTTCTCTACTGCAGACACCGTCCGTCGGTATACAACATGTATATTGATGTATGCATACAAACACGTGCTTTATTTTGGTATATTTGTTGTGTTAAATCATTTATTGTATGTATATTTTGCTTTGGTAACTCGTGCCACAGTACTATTTCATCTCCTTTGAAAACGAATAGTTACTTTTCCAGCTCCTTCCCTGATGAATATGTAGGGACGTTAAACTGAACTGTTTTACCGTAAATGATTACGTTTTCATTTAGTATTTTATACAAGTGAAGTCTTGAAATTCCACTAAAAATAAGCGTTCGATATGTCATTTAATCCCTTTTATAAAAAGAAAGTATATAAATTTGTTCAACTACTTTTGTGTTATTTTTAGATTAACAATGTGCAACTCTTAAACAGATTTATATGCAACATCCAACTACTACTTCTGTTAACTCTGACCCCATCCCAAAAGGTAGAACATTTAATTGCCATGGCTCTTTAATACTTGGACTTAATTCTTAAAAACTAATTGAAATTGCAAAGTTAATACCTTGGCTACAAATCAAAATGTCACTGGTTTCTTTTTACAAAAAAGTAATGGTAAACATAATACTTTTTTTTGTAAAGAAATCAATCTGAGGTTAAACATGTTCGGATCACTGTCTAGACATGCTCAGACTATACATATAAAGTAGAAGATAAGTCACCTTTCTATAAAATCATATTTTGTCTATCACTACAGCTCTGTTTCATGCGATTATCAGATGACAGCTTGTGTAAGATTTGGCCAAATGTACGCTTGGGCTTGTTTGCTGAATGATCAATTACAATTATATTGTAATTGTAAGAATTGAGAAGTCATTTGTTATTCTTTTCACTTTCGTAGTAGAAAAATATCCCAATCTAATACAAATACACCTTGAAAAATTTATCAAGCCGGTTTTGTTTGGGGGGAAAAGGCTGCACAGTAACAGCATACGACTCTTTGATTTAAGTTTCCACTTGGAGGATCTCTCTTTTACTTATTTCCTCAAAGTGCCATTAACAAAGTGTAAAGCATTCTCTCCCAACAGATGTTGCTCCGTCATAAATTCATATACAACCTCTGTCCTAAACCGCATGTCTCTAGAACGAATTGTAGAACGCTAATTGGATGAAATCAAAGTTAGTAAGCTATTTCCGGAAGCTTTACGCACTCTGCACTTTGAGTTGTCTTTACAAAACACCTGCGCCTCATTTTGCGACTGCATCCTTGCATTGACTTATGTGACAACACATATGTTATTCATGCATTCGGAATTTTCATTGCCTGGTAGTTGCAATATTGTCCCGCTAGGGGAAACTGCCTGAAGCCCGAAAAACCTTCGTATTAAGACAGAGGTTGTATAGGAATTTATGACAGAGCTACCTCTGTTGGGAGAGAATGATTGTAAAGGTGTAAATATGAACCGTTTCAAGAAGTTTATTTCCCTTTGAGCCATTATCCGCATCATAACATTCGAAATTGGGCAAGTTGCTCCGAGTGAAAGAGTCCTATAACTAAATAAGTATATGTTTTTGTGTCTTTGGAAGGAACCTTTTTGATCAAATGAATCTCAATTAATAAAAAAAAGCCCTAATAACCATATTCAAAAGTTCATATGTCCATTGTTTAAGACCTGGCGATAACTGTGTTATCATGTCTGGTGACTGGATTTCAATGGCGGTCAGAGAGTTGAAATCACATGAATAATACTTGTCTAGACAGAATGTAATTATTTGCATCACCTGTTTCCAAGTTTAGTTGGAATAAACATGAAGCCTGCCATTATTTCTCCTGCTGAAATTTCATCATTTAATCATAGTCTAGGAACGAATTACACTTCAACATCAGGTATTCTAATTATGTGTTGCACGCAGAATAGTTACAAAAATATAAGATGATACAATCACGATAGTTAACATATAGTTTAACCACGAGATTCTGATGTTTTAACCCTCGCCATAATCCCTACATTAAGAATTACAATTAAATTCAAAATAAACCTTCCTCTCTAAAATTATTCTTTCGTCTTACGTATTTTATCCGAATATCACAGACAAGTGACAGATAACGAATTTGACGAAATGAAAGGGTAAACCTTTGATTGAATGATGATTATCTAGCATACGTCTAGTACCAATTGATCATCATGGTAATGGTAATGATACTAGATGAAATATGACCTAGAGGGCAACGAGTGACAGTCATCAAACAATGTCACGTCCCTCCCGTTGTAAAAAGATAAGCGTTGAAAAGGCCATACGTGTAATATAGACATATTATTTAAGGATATCTAGAGCTATTGAACATGATACGTTCCTCCCATGTGTAAATTTTGCATTGCACTCATATTTGATATCGTAAACATAAAGACAAGTAAATCTTATTTCAAATAAAATGTTACAGATGCACGATGTGAATTGAATTTCATCTAATGAACGTTGCATACAATACTCTAGGTTTTATGAACAAACTTTTCGGTTAACGCTTTAAGTATTCTATATTTTGTATCTGTAATCAAACCATTAACTTAAATTGTAGATGATTAATAATGCTATACCGTTTGAAGAGTTGATTCTCTACCCTACAAAAAGAAATGAGGTGTGTTGATTTTGGGTTTAAGTATTTCACATACACATGTATATATCACGACTGCAAATGGAGGGATAAAGCCCGCAATACTTTTGTGGCCATGCATTGCGGTGGAACCTGCGACACCTGAACCATTGGTGGTACTGCGCTAATATTCAGTGAAGCATTGCACCCAGACCTTACTGCATGTAGAACAGTTCGTTACTGTACACTCAATGTACGAGTCTGGCGAGATTCGAACCTTGGACCACTTTATACGAAGCCGAACGCGCTGACCACTGCTCAGAAAAATCAGTCGAGAAACTTGTGTCATTCAAGGAAAATAACTTTGCTGGAGGTGTGACTTCGTCCACTCAGCAGTGATAAGAGTACACTGTATGATACGATGGTAGTCTGAATTTGAACGGGCGCCCGACAAACGGATGGTTGTATCATCTTTGTACACACTGACAAGGACTAATGTGTCACCATGCTCTTCGAGCATACATTGTGAATGGATATATGCTATATGCGCTACATGATAAGCACCATTACTATTCATTAATTCAAATGATTTCCAAACAGTTCTTTTAGCAAATAGGGTACTACGGTCAAGGAATAACATCTTAACTTTACAATGAAACGGTAATGACATGAAATCTTCTTATATAAATGAATATTTACATGTACACGTTTATGTTCGACCACCAGTGAGTATGCATGAAATGGCTTGTTCCGTCTCGTTAAACTTTTTATTGGTGGAGGATTTTTGAAAGGGAGTAAACTAATACAATTATCCGTGGTGTTCTACTGCTCAGATTGATTCATATATTTTCTCTGAAAAGTCTGCTTTACCAATCTATCCATCTGAGGGGAGAGTCTACATTATTTTAAGTTTAAGGTGGTTTAGGAGATCCTATCAGGGGAATATCTTCTTTGTCTCTGTCATTTTGTGTCTAATTGTGGAGGCTGATGCTATCGATCAGTCTCCGTATGGAATTGAGTTCGCCGTCAGTGATATAGACATTGTTTGAGTAAGGCTTGTACATGGACCAGTTCCAACAAAATGTGAAATGGACGTGGTCTATCTTATAAAAACAACTAATAGGTTTCTTTCATAACGTTTGCATTATTGCTCTCATCCGTCCTCTCATTTCTTTATATAAATGTATTTTAACCTTCGTTTTCACAAGTGAAAACATAACTAATCCCTTAGTGATTAAAAACTTCAATAACACAATTTCAGTTTGAAATATTTATTGCTTTTATCGTTTTTCGTCACAAGAGAAATATTGCCTTAAACTTCTTCTCCTCCTATGAATTTAAACACGTATTGGGAAGACGTATAAAGAAATATTCAGAAATGGAACTAATGATTACGTAACTATTTATATGCAAACAAAAAACGTGCAACAAGGCTTAGTAGAAAATGCTTTCAAGCCCATATTTCGTTATCATCCTATTTGATGACAGCTATTCAGAATAAAACACCTAATCCCCGATAGCAATACCGTTGTCTAAATAAAAGCATTGATAAGACGTACCTGTCAATGAGTATGGATAAATCTCTACTAGTGACTACATCACTGCATGCACAGTTAAAAAGCCAACAATGAAGGATCTAAAAATATCATTCATACATACAAAGAATACTTTTATTCTTACCGTTATGAAATGCAATGGGATATAGCCCGTCTGTTCGTCTGTAGTCAAATCCTTTCGAAAATTTTCATCAAATCTTTATGAAACTGATGTTAACTTAACATAATTTGTTTTTAAAAAACAACTAAATTTCCTCAATGTGTCCTAAGAGATTATTCTACTTAAGTCACTTCGTAAATCCTGTTGATTTTGGCTTATACAACCCGCACAATCTTTTGAATGAATGCCCTAAAAGTGAAAATGAACTCATACTGTTCAAAAGTGCAGAACATTCCATAAAATCATACTCTTGAACAGAGCATATTAGGCATCCCTAAGCATTAATCCAAAATTTTGGCTGTTTCAAGATCAAAATTGATAATTCCAAAACATTTTTATCGACGTTTTCGGTGACATATCTTATGCAACTAAATTCAAAGAACATCTTTGAAATACATTAAAGTGAAAAATATTTCTTTATTTATGAATAGATAATAGATTTGCATACAAATCAGTATAGAACAGAATATCAAACTTTAAATTTCTTCAAATTCTTTCATAAAACACATTTTCTGTGACTATTACTGTTACCCAATGTCCATAGCTGTATAATAAGATTGTAGAATATATAGTTCAATGCCTATTATTAAGATACAGATATAAGATATAAGGAGATCGAAACAAAACTGATTATATTGTTTATTTACGATGAATGTAAAACGCCTTCATACCTTTGCAATAAATCATGTAAACCATCAGGCGTTTTCAAAACCAAATATCTTAATTATATATATATGATTTATGCACTGATGTGAATCGAGTGATGAGCAAAAGTTTTCAAAAGAAACTTTCAATTCCTTTTCAAGTATCCATCACCAATTACACAAAATATTTTACGAATGATTATTTCATTTACCTTTCTGACGGTAAAAAATCTGACCTTCTGACCCTATGGATAGTACCTCGTGCCAATAAAATGATATATCTCTCAGTATTGTTTGGGAATATAGTTTATAATTGGTCCCGTTGTAAAATCGATATTGGACATCTCTGCATGCAGTGGGATTATCATCTCTGCATGACTATAGTGAATCAATGAATTTTATAACACTAACGTTATCATATAAACTATATTTTCTTCAAAATATGAAATTGCATTTTACCATAGGACAGTGTACAGTAAAACAGTTTTCAAGTAATGTGAATTTTCTGACGGGTTTTGCTTTCCAGTTACTTTAAAAAGCCAATCAATAGAGTACAAACTTAATACGACTATTTGCTTGAAGACACATATGTTGACTGACACATTATTGGTTTTTCTGATGAAGTCTTTACTTCAATATCAAATCCATCTGAAAACGTATATGTGTTAGTTTACCATAAAACACGAAGGACCATGGATCAAATACTAAAATATTCAAATAATCGACCAGGTTTCCAGACATTAATATAAGCTGTAACAAACATCAAACAAAAATCGTCAAGGTGTAATGACAATAGCTTGTTTTATTTCACGTTATTGGCACATAAACCAAACAAGGACGTTTTAATGTTGAGATTTGAGTTGTTATTTAATGATGGTCAAATTTGATTGGCTAATTAGTCAGTAGAGTATCAATCAAATTCGGATTTCTGATAACCTTATCACAAGGATCTGTTGTATGGTTTAAGACCTTGATCTGTATGTCATTAGGTCTGGAGATCACTATCTTTATCACTGTACTGAAGTTCAGCCGTGGCCAAAGAGAGAAAATTATACAAATGTAACCCGTCTAGACAGGGAGTGTAATTAGTTTGCATCATCTGTTTCGAGAATTACTTGGAGTTAATGTTGACAGCCACTATTTCTTCTTGGAAATTAAACCATATCATATTCTAGGATGAATCAAGCTTAACTTCGTCATGAAGTATTAATTTACCATTGGAAATTTAATAAAATGAACACTGAATCTTCAAAAACCTTATGATTACTGCTTCTGAACAAACATTTTATTACTTTTCAATTTAGATCAAATATCATGGTGCAATAGTGCACATCTTAGATCAACTTACTCAAGCTTTTTAAGGAGATGAAGAAAAAACATATTCCTACCACGTACTTAAAGATGATGTTCATAATACTATAGAAACACATTTGGCAGGGATTTATATAACACTGCGTCCAAACTGCAAAAATTAAAAATCCTTATAAGATTGTTATTTTTTTTACAGACGCGAGATATAACATAGCGTTAAACTGAATATATATTTTGACCAAAAATTGTCCAAAATGTGTTCAAATAATAATATTTTATTACAGAAGTGAATAAATCTAAATTTTCTATTTTGAATTTGGAAATGCCAAAATTGTTCCTCATACCTGTCCCTTGTAATGTTATATTTAAATGATCCCATCACAAATTGTTCCTCTTTTCTCTCACAATTTTTATTTACTGCTTTATTTTTTCTAGTTTTAAATGTATTGATAACAAATGGTGACATTGTTTTTTAATGTTGACTTTACATAAGGATTCTTAGACTTTTGTTCAGCAGCTGTGTAAATAAATGGATATTATTTCCCGTCTTTTTTCGTAGCGATATCCTTGTCAAATTCCTTTCTTGAAAAGTGGATTTTGAATCCCGTAAAAAAACTGCTTTTAAAACACAAAATAATGTTGCAATGCTAAAAATGTAATAGGCCGTGAAAATTAAACACTGCCATTTTTTTAAATTCATGATGTGTTTTATTTGAGAAACTTGTTGTATTTGTCAGTCTGAATGAAACGTGCAGAAAGTAAGAACCAATTACGTATAATCATTATTATAATCATTATATATCACAGAAATTAAGGCTTATAATAATCAGTCTAACCACATCCATTGATTAATTATGTGTGCTTTTGGGACAAGTTCTTGTCTTCATGACGTTTGTGTATTTCACATATTGAACCAGTCTGAATGGAATTTCTTGCCAGTAATTTACTTTATTTCACTACATTAATCAAAACCTCATGACAGTAAGTCAATTTCTCAAAGCTCTCAAATCATGATAATAAATTGTTTTTTTTAAATATCATTCTATAAGTCCAATACGAATGGTAAATATTAAGTATTTTAAAGAAAATTGGATTGGTCATATTCAATGTGGGAATGCTTAAAAAGTAATGAAATAGAACCGGTTATAAAGTTTAGTATTTAGAATGGAAAAAACAGGTTGAAGATTGCGAGGATAATATGTTAAGTAACATATTGTTAGAGATCTCCTATATAAACTTTATTTTTGGGAGACAATAAATCTTCTGAGTCCTTTGCTAAAATTTAATCATGGTATATATCCTGAGAAGTCTGGGGCGAGGTTTTTCTTCAATTACAGTAGCACAGTAATCAGTCATGTTCAAAATAACAGAGTGACACCTCTTATTTTCCCTTGGATGTGATTGACACATAATTCATTAAAGATTTTCTTGAATATAGAAGAAGTCAATCTTTATCAGTGCTTAAACGTTGAAGTCTGGTTCCTGTGTATTAGTGTTGTAAAGTAACCAACCAAAAAGTGAAGATAAGATCTGACGCTATTATGTACCATTATGTAAAAAAATATTATTTTAGCAAGATAAGTTTGTAGCGTTTGGCAAAATGATGACCATTTTTATGCACATATTTCATCCTATAGGCCATCTCTGGTCATTGCGATTTGATAAGGTGACATCAATCAGTCTTAGTGAAACCTTCGATTTAAAACTTCTTTTCATATCTTTCTCCCAGCTTTGACAAAACAAACCAGGTTCTTTTCGGGAGAATCACGTGCATTCAGTTTCTTTAACATTACCAACAAAACTTCCTCCAATAGATTAATTAACATTTTATCAATTTACTAATATGACTTAGATTGATTTTATGTTTCTTTGAACACTTTTAAGTAAGTTCACCTTTACTTTATAAATGTAAACGTCAAGATTATAATGCCACCTATATGAATTGTTTATACACCTCGGGCACATTAGTCTATTAAACATAAAACAATTCTGCATGCTGCTTTGACATTCGCTTCCTCATATTTATCCAATCGCTAAATGATACAGCTACAGATGTCAGAATAGCATTCAAAATTAATTATGGAATCCTGGTTGACATGACTGTCTTATGGCATGTGTAGTTAGTAACATATTTGTTTACTTTTCAATATTCTTGTTTTAATTTTTTTTATATGCCAAACATTGCTCACTTCCTTTTTCAAATTTCGTAGAATTTGCAGTGATTGGACAGGATTTATGCGGGTCAAAATGTTACAGGAGAGTATTCAAAGTAGCAAGTTGAGAATGGATACTGAATTCATGTACATAAGTCCATGAGAATAAAAAGACTACGAACAAGGGGTTTAGGTGAGAATGAAATTGCGTTTCGAGATTTAAATTTTTTGTAATCAAATAATCCTTTTATGGAAATATCTTGTTTATCTCTGCCATTTTGTGACTGAATGTATTATACGAGTCTATCGACCTGTCTCAGAATGTAATTGAGTTCCTGTTGAGAAACTGCTTGACGTAGAACCAAAATCATATTTATCTGAAATGCATTTGGTGAGTTTTTAAATGAAATATTGGTGTTATATTAGAAAACACATATTAGGATTAGGATTCATCTTGCACTTTTAACAAAAAATTGAAATACCAGTTTTATAAGATATTTGGGAAACTTTAGCTTTTGAAATTTGGAGCCCAGTGTTGCATATATTCTTGACAAAAGTGTTCCTGTAGCTAAATGAGCATCATCTTTAATTGTTAGATGGGATTATGTTTTCTTTAGATATCCTCGCAAAAAATCGTAACTTTTGGATCGATGATGCTTGAATAAGGTGATCTTAAGGGAACACCATTTTACACGATATTAAAAGTAAGGAAACAAACGTTTTTTAGCAACTATTTATATGGTATTAATATGTATTGTTTCCGAATCTGTATGCATGGCACCTCCTTATCCCTTTGGTCAATTTTGAAATGAGTTTACGAGAACTTTAAAAATTAGCATCAAAGCTACCAAGGCTTCGTACCAAACATGTTCAACAAGGCATTGTTTTTGTTGGACGGCCTGAATAATTCCATTTCTCTAAATCTATATCAAACATGTAACGTAAAGGGAAAACTCCAATTCCAATGTCCAATTCAAAGCAATAATAAGACTGATTGGAGAATCTTCTAGTTTCTCTACATAAACTATATAACTATGAAAGTGAAATGAATGATAAAAGGACTATGATTGCATGAACTCTGATTAAATTTATCTTCAATTTAACCACAAAAATACATTTGAGGTGTCATTTAACGATTAATAAGGACACATTTAACTATGTAATCAGATTTATAATTGGAAAGCCCACTTTTGTTAAAAATGTCCTTTTTTCAAAGTTTTCTCATACTTATTGTCTTTATTCATATGCATTTTTTCTGTTCTGTTTCCAAAAGAGATGAATATTTTGTAAAAAAACCATTAATGCAGAAGGTTGTTGTTCCTAAATGAAGGTTTCCGTTTTAACACAACCTTATTAAATTGATTCGCTGCTTGATCTCTCATTATAAAAGCACCGTTAAACCGATATATGTAAGCGATTTGCCCAAAGCTAACATATTAAAGTTCTGAGGTAATCAATAAACAAACACGATCAACTGACATTAAACTATTCCTAATAGTGAAATGATCATGCAACATGAATCAATCTTCTGCACAACCGAATGAATCTCTTACCGTTCAGTCACTTTGAAATGCATTTTCAAACACTTCATGCAGTTTTGGTATAAACTCGACATATACCTATGAAAGTCAGCATATTATGTGATGTAATCTTTCAATTAAATTATTGTTTTAATATTAGGGAAAACTAACTTACGCTTTCGTGAGATTTCTAGTTAATTTTAGAAAAAAACGTACTAAAACCCATTCAATTTTAAAAAAACCTTCTACATAAGCGTTTTTGAATCCGCTCAGCTCCTTCCAAATACACTGATCTCTTTCGGGCCAAATCTAACGCATGACTGGCTAGATATTGGTGGCTATGCTCACCTGTTATTTTTCAGCAAATGAAATGTCGTTATCCTAGGAACTTGAAGCTACTAGCTTGAACTCAACTTTTCCACCCAGGTTGTGCCGCTGTTGTTGGATGCGAGTCGTCTCAATGGCTGGTTATATAGCTAGCGATACGAGGCTTTTGGCTTGAAAGAGATCAGGGTATTTGGAAGGTGCTGAGAGGATTAAAAAACGCTGATGTAGCAGGATGCTTAAAATGACATATCTAAATACATATCATCATGCAGAGTTTACTTTATTTAATAAGATGTTTCATACAAGTCGTCAGAATAAATAGATAGTCAATTATCATGTCATGGGCAAATTTTGGATTCTTCTTGATTTTTTAAAACTATGAACAATACATAATCAAGCATTAGAAGGGATCAGCCTATATATATATATATATATATATATATATATATATATATATATATATATATATATATATATATATATATATATATATATAGCTATTGATCATCTTGAATCTCCCATGTTTACACTTTGCTTATAACCCTTGACAACAACAAGCAAAATATAAGTTGACTACCCTAACACCCTAGCTGTTTTATAATACTGATTTGATGCCACGTTCAGGATATTATGTATTGCAAACAAGATTGTCTTAATTTTAGGCGAGAGTAAAGGAATAATGTTTCTTGATTATTTTCATGATTTTGTAATCCTATTAACGGTTATAGTTATTATATAAAATTTCATGACAGTAGATCACCTCATTCTTAACTAAAATATACTGATTCTTATCTGCCAGAAGTATCTTTCAGTTCACAATAGGTTTTTGTTCCTCACGATGTTAAATGAACTTGTCAAACAAAATGCATGCCTTTTAAAACATACCAAGGATGTGAGATCGGTCCAACAGGGAAATCTGAACGGTCATGTGTATTGTCGTGAGCCAATACAGGCAAGGACAGTTTTGATTGATGTTATTATTTAGGTTTCACTCACTGTCCTTTTTTCTGTCTGTTTATTTCATTCTACATTTAAAAGGGCAAATGTTTATCATTATACTAACATAATAATTTTGTACATTACTTAGATATTTATCTAGAGGAAATATTGTTTTGTTCCACGGTCATTAATGTAAACGTTTGATCAAGAATATCAAATGATTTCTAAATTTAAAAATCATAGTTTCAATTTCATTTACTGTAAGAGACATTAAAACATTAAAGAATAAAACGCAGAAAGAAGTCGTTGTAAATAAATAAACATAAATAGATAAAATGTAACCAAATGCAATGGATATGTTGAGTGACTTATAAAGTTTAGATCATAAAATTTACATTGTGTAAGATCGAAACACGACGGGGCATGATTCTATACCAGTAGTAATAAATAATAAATGCATAGACTATTGTTAAGGAATCAATTCGTGTCTTTCCAAAGCACAAAGTAATTACAGTAATATGCATGCTTTTGTTTTTCAGAATCGAAATCGAGTCATCAGATTTTGAAGCTTAAATGAGTGACGGATTTCAAGGAATGGGAAGGTAATTATATATCATGTCATAATATTTATGTTTTTAACTTAATGAAATGAAAGGAAGTTAAGTTGCCTGACAAGTGAAACTTTGAGAATAACCCGACATGATCTCAGCAAAGTTACTTGGGCATTAATCTAGCATGTTTTTGGGGAATTTTCATTTCTTCAAATATTTCCCAATGAAGGTATCTTTAAGCCAAATGTATTATTTTCACTGTGTCAAAACAGCTCGCAGCACAATGTATCAAGTATCAAATGGAAAATGCTGGCGGCCGTTTTAGAGGAAGAGGCGGGGCATGTTGACTGCTGGAGTTATGCTTCTTTATGACAGTGTACAAGAGTTGCACAGGCTGCGCTTCAACCATTGGGTTTTGAACCACCGTCCTCCTACTATCTGTTTCGCCATTTGCGTGGTACAAGATTTGGCAATGATGATGAACACAACACAGCTACTGATGCCTGGCTGAAGGGCCAGTCAGAAGACTTCAAGTGCACAGAGATCCAGGAAGATTATTTGAAATCAGTATCACAACCATTGGCTTATGTTTTATATCAACTTCTATGAACTTATTGACTTCCCCTCGTAGAGAAACAGGTCTAATTTATTTCCATGATATAAATATATTCTTATCTTTTTTCAAAAGGATCAACGTTGAATGCTTGGCGAATGAAATTTTAGATGATAGTAAATTATTTCAATGAAGAAAGACTGAAGACACATTTTGATGAACCACACCTTTGATGGTGAAACGTTTCAGCTGAAATTCCAGTCTAATATAAATTGGTATGCGTGTATGTCAACGATAATTAGGTTATAAGGTTGGATCAAACGATTATAAACCTTTGAGACCCATTCAAAATCTAACCAATAAAACACCAGTCAAGACTGCAAGATATCCCAAAATCATGCTTATAAGTATCTTGATCTGTAAAAAATGCGAATTTTGGCATCTAGTGAATAAACAAATGCGGACTGTTGGCGTTTGCATCTTATAATTTTATAGTCGATTTAAACATGCAGTTGCTGACAAACAATAAAACATACAATTTTAAAGCAGAGAATGAAATTATGTCATTAATATAAACAGTATATTTCATCGAAAGAGTTCGTTGAACTGTTGAAATGATTTCGTGTCAGGAGATCGTGCTTCGATGCTTGCTTTGAGCATTATCTCTTGAAAAATGGTCTTTTTATAACCAGTGATTGAAAAGCAAATCCACTGAAAAGATCCAGATATCTTCATTTCCATAATATCCTCTAGTATTTTCACTATATTCATGACCCGTTGAATGGGAACATTACTTACAGATCAGATGGTATCATTTGAATGAATACCCATTTCATAAATACCTTGCAATTTTCCACGACAAACAAGTCAGAATTTCATTTTAGAAAATGGGATTTGAAATGTGAATGTCGACAAAAACAGCAAGTAAAAAAAAGATTTTGATTATAAGCTCATGAGAAAGAAATTCCACCAAATCATTGATCAATTAATTTTTAGCAGTGAAGTTTAAATGTTAGTAGTACTCTTTTAAGTGGAAGGATCAGCCATTTATTCACAGTATTTCATTTACAATCATTAAAACATTCTCAAAGACAAATGGGCAAAGTACATCGATGTCCAGTGACATTCAGGGAAATCAATATCATAACCATTGGCTTCGGTTTTATATCCACTTCTATGAACTTATTGACTTCCCCTCATACGAACACCACAGCACAATAAGACAACACCTGTACCCTGATAACATTAAAATAACATTTTCAAATGCTTTATTTCGCATCATCTCTGTTCTAACAATCAGCACATTTTCAGGTCATTAGTTTCTTCACTGAACTTCATCACTGCAATGAGAGGAAATTGTAACCTGATTCACACAGCAATCTTGCAGCTAGATAATAACTGTGCCTTTCAACTTCAAGAAAACATGTTTTTCATCCTCCTTTTTCTGTCTGTAGAAACCTTCAAAGAAGTAGATTTATTTGCCAAAGGTTTTCACAAATAATCGAAACAATCATTTTCAATTTTTAGGCAACAAAGGAATGCTGAATACAAATGGTATATAATGACTTTTATATCTTGCTGTTTTTATGTCTTCTTGTGTTTCGCACTGATTTCAAATTTGTGTCATTCCTACACATGCTGAATTGATTATGAACGGTATATACGATTGTTTATATTTCATTTCAATAAGGTAAATTGATGACACATAATTTTACATGCACATTAACAAGCTTTATACAATTCTTTTTACATTAAAATGCATCGTTTGAGTCATAATTAAAAATAATTATCACTGCTTCAGAGCCTATAAAACTAAATTCATCATATAACTAAAATATCAAGGGATCGTGAAATTGTCAAAGCCAGTTTTGTTCATTTGGCGAGTAGAACAGGAAGTTCAAATTAAGAACATGGGTAACATGATCATAGCAGGTGTAGTCAAAAGTATTCCTGCCACTTTCATGGCATGGCATTAGGGATTTACTGAGTATAAGCAGGGACAAATATAACATAACCTTACATATCCAATTATCATTATTTGATATGACAGACCTTTTCCTCTGTGCATCTAGTTTCGATTTCTTTAGAAAGACAGATGCTTCTGGAAAGACTGCAAGATTTGCAGAGTTATGTCTGTTACTATTGTAAAATTGTCAATTCATCTGTTTGAGGTTTGCCATTAAACATGTTTTTTAATTAAGAATGAAAGTAAAATCTTTTCAAAAGATAATTGTTAGGATTAAGATCGATTGATTACATAAAAATTTTGACCTTTCGTTTGACATATGTATTTTGAAAATGATGTGACATACGTATCCTTTTTTGTGTGTAATGTAACATAATCAAATTCTGATCTTTCAATGCTATGGTAATACTTGTGTGATGTCTACTTGTTTTTACAGTTGCCGTTCAACTTTCTTTTGGGAGTAGGCATTTGTGTTTTAAAAACATTATGGCATCTCTTTTCAAGTATTTTTCCATAGATGGCTAAAGTGAATTTGTATATTTACTTTCAAATATGGAATACATTGAATATTGCCAAACTATGAACAGTATTTATGGGATATGAAGTTTGTTTGTCGTGTTATTACCAATTACATTAGCAAGCCAATCAATAAAGTAACAATAACTTCCACTACGTGATTTTTTGTAAGCTGCAACATATGATGATTGACATATTAGTGCTTTTCCTGATGAAATCTTTATTCTCAATATGGATCAAATCCTTCTTAAAAGATAAAGGTTTTTAGTTTACAATAAAACATGATGGACCATAATTTACATACTTGTCAGATCATTAATATCAGCAACCTTGTTGTCATACACTTCTAAAAAGCTGCAAGAAACCTGGAATAACAATTGTAATGTTTTCTGACAATACTTTAATGTGGGTTAATTACAAGGGGTTTTTTTTATTTCATGTTACTTACCATACAGCAAATAACGATTTTGTTGAGTTTTTATTGATGGTGTCAAACAAACGAATTTGATTTTGATAGTGAAACATTGTCTCATCTAGGCATTGGTCATCAATAGAATCTCAATTTATTAAATGCGAATTTCTGATAACCTCATGACAAAGATATCTTACGTGGTTCAAGATATCAAAATCGGTATGTCATTACGTCTTTGAGATTCCTATCTTTTTCACTTGGCTGGAGTTCAGTGGCGGTGTAGACAGGGAGTGTAATTATTTGCATCGTCTGTTTCTGCAAGCATGTTTTTGCTTTCAGCCTCATGGGGTTTTGCCACTTGTCAAATACTTGAAAATATGCTAAATGTAGAAGTAATTAAAAGATTTCGTGTATTTCTAGCAAGTTTTATAACTTTCAGGACTTCGACGTGTACCTACTCTGCACATAATTCAAACGTCTTTCATTTTAAACATTGCAATAGTGATGGTTAATTTATTGTAAAGTTGCCATTTTTTAAAAAGAAAATTCACTGTTTTTTAATTCACAATGATTAGTAAGAAACTTGTTGAATATGTTGTTTTGATTTAAACATTCAGACAAAGATACATTTCTTTTTATCATTCTATATTTATATTTAGGTAGTTGAAAAACATGAAAGTAAGGCTCATGATAATCACTGTTGTACCACATCTATTGATTAATTATTTTTAATTTGGGAATAAGTTCTTGTTCCGTAATGTTAATGTATCATTAACATAACATTGAACTACGTAGCGACCAGTCTGAAAAGGATTTCTTGCCAATGATTTATTTGATACCACTTCATTAATTTACACCTCATGAAAGTAAGTCAGTTTTTGATAGCTTTCAAACCGGGATCATGAAATTGCTTGTTTATATTTGGCAAGTCCAATATTAGATATAAGGACTAAATACTACACAAAAATTTAGATAAGTCATGTGTTGACTTGTTGACGTGTTGGAATTCATATATGGTAACAATTAAGAAATTGAATAGTACTGGTCATTTCTTCAAAGTTTGATATATGAAAAAGAATCCACCAAGTTAAATTTATGATGATACAAGTGTTATCATAACATGCTGTTTGGGTACTCACATATAAAGTTTATTCCATCATGGTTTATATGTCTGAAATGTCTGGTTGCAGTTTCTTCTCAATTTCTAACATATAGTTAGGGTTTTTCCTTTTAAAAATTTCTATGATAAATCTCCTGAGTCGTTTTCTAAAAGGCAATCATGGTGTATCTCCCGAAAAGCTATTTGCATGGTCATTTTGCAATTACATTAGCAAAGTAGTCAGTCGAGTACAAAATAACAGAGTGACATATTTAATTCTCCCTTTGAAGGTGACTGACACATAATTAATTAAACCATTTTTTCTAAGTATTGGACAACCCCATCTTATTTAGTGCTTTAACGTTTAAATCAAGTTCCTGTGTATTATTATTGTATACTATTCGACAATAAAGTGAAAATATTGATTTGATGAAACAACCTACTATGTATCATTAAGTGAAAACATTTATAATATGAGCAAAATCAGGTCGTTGCTTTTGGCAAGAAAGTATGTCTTCAATACGGAACTTGCAACCTTTAGGTCATATTTGGTCATGACGATGCAAAAAGATTTATGCCTGTATCTTACTTGCACAAAAACGGATTCTTCATTATAACTTCGGGTTCAGTAAATTACATGCTTACCCTTTTACGCTGCCAATTCAACTGCTTCCTATAGATAAAATAAAAACAGTTGACTTATGTGATTAAGATTGATTCAATGTCTCTTTGCTCACTTTTAAGCATGTTAACCTTCGCTGTATAAATGCGAAATTCGTTTAAACATCAACATCACCATGATACCAATGTATCTTGCCCATTCACCTCGGGCATATTACTCTAAGGATCAGCTGGTCACAACTTACGCAAAACAATGTTGCACACTGCTTTGATACTCACTTCCCCACATTTAACAAATTGCTAAATGTTTGATGAACAGCTACAGTCAGAAAACGCCTAAAATTCAATTTGAATTATTATGAATTTTTTTAACGTAACTCTTATGATTATGTTGTGAATTGCATTTTGATTGGGGTGGAGATTGCATTTTACAAAAAAAGCATTGTGTCCCCAAAAACATTGGGATTTACTTATTTTTGTAATATGATATCATTTTAAAGACCAGATACGTTAACAATATGATCTAACTTTTAAAAAAAACTATTTTGAATAACAATTTCATTACATGAAAATTTAACTTTTGAACTTTGGAACCTAGTGTTGCATACGTCCCTGCCAAATTTGTATCTGTAGTAATATGTGTAACACCTTTTGGTATGTGATAGGAATATGTTTTTCTCCCTCCATTCCCAATCAATTGTAACTTTTGGATCCTTAATGCTTGAATAGGTTGATCTAAGTGAACA
Organism: Phorcus lineatus; assembly: GCA_921293015.1. Lineage (NCBI taxonomy): Eukaryota > Metazoa > Mollusca > Gastropoda > Trochida > Trochidae > Phorcus > Phorcus lineatus. The sequence goes on along the minus strand of OV121096.1, from coordinate 21,759,564 downwards.
CCATTGTATATTATAAATTTGAAAGTAAAGAAACAAACTTTTGTTTAGCAGCTTTTAATGTGATATTTATATGTATTGTTTTCGAATCTGTACATATAGTTCCTTTGGGTAAATTTTAAATGGATTTACAATAAATCCTTAGACTTACAATCATGGGTACATCTACATTTGTACCTATGACTCCAGACACAAACATTCAACAGGGCATTGTACTCATTACAAAAGTCTCATTATTTTCATATCTTTCAATTTATATCAATGTTGTAAATTCTGGATGAATTGAAGAAGTGACCTTTAGAAATCGTCTAGGCCCCTGAATGAAAACCTTAATGGCAATGCCCTTATCCAATTTAATAATATAATAATAACGCAATAATAACGCGTAATGGACAACCATACAGTTTCTCTATATAAACAATACAACTTTGTAAATTAAATGAAAGAAAAAGGACTATGATTACAGAACCTCGGGTTACATTAATCGTGATAATTGGTTAATTTGTGTATTGAATACAGTGTAAAAACACTTCAATATGACGTGTCATTTAACCATATTTAGAATTAAACATTCCCCTTACTTATGAAATCTCATTTCTTCTCAGAATGCCCCTTTCAGCAGAAACTGTCCTCAATGTTTATCTATTATAGTTATTGTCACCCTTCATACGCATTTGTTCTAATTCTGTACCAGAAAACATTCAGGTAAACCTTTAATATTCATAAATGAAGATATCTTGATCAATACTACCATCTTAAATTGATTTGCTGCTTATGAAACGATTACTACAAGAGATTTGCCCAAAGCTAACAAAATTCTGAGGTAATCAATAAACCAACACGATCTCTTGACATGAAATTATTCTTAATAGTGAATCGTTCACTCCTTCGCTTGTTAGCTGTATGGAATGTATTTTCAAGTCGTTTGAACAAGTCTGATGAACGCTGTTTGAGTGTACCTTAAATGTTTTGTAATGACAGTGTTATTAGCTTCATGTTGGTCATTCAAACGGCTTCCTTTCGAATTGAGTCTAACATGGCATATTTCTTGTTGTGCATGTCCTGGTATATCAGAAAAAGAAAATTTCACATTTTACGTTAACCTTTCGTTGTACGTTAACTTGTATCAACCTCAAATCATGAAGGAGAATGAATGAATTTTTTAAAGTCAATATAACAAGAATTAGAATTCTTAAAGGAGAAGAAGCATGTTTTTTAAAAAGTTTTATCTCTTAAAATGTTTTGCAATAAACATATGTTTGTGCCAAATATATTATCTTCAGAGGGTCAAAGCATGTTATTACTCATGCAGATGATCCGTAGTCATGCAGAAAATATAAAATACCGGGCAAAAACCACCAGCAGCTAATTTTATGTGAACAACTAGTAATCATTTTTTGTAGTAATATGGATTCGCATTGCTTTAACAATTATGTAAAAGAGGGACTTTTGATTAACCTTTTTCTTGCTATTTGAAACATTATGTTTCTATCATGAGATCAGTTCATTTATCTAAGAATACGTATTACTACCGCTTTAATGAATAAAATAACACATTGAAGTCAATGTCATCATTTAGATTTTACTTTACTCAATAGGATGTTTCATACAAATCGAAAGAAGCATTAGAACCTTAAAGAAGTTTCTTGACTAAGCAACACTTACTGTCAATAGCCGAGAGCAAGGTTTACTAAGCTGTGAACAATAAATAATCAAGCGTTAGAAGGGATCAAACCATATATATATATATATATATATATATATTGAATACAAAATATTGCTTTGCCATTGATAAAATTTATTCTTGTTTTCGTGGCATGCCTTGTATACCTAGAAAACGTTCTTCTGTTCCTTTTATTTATATCATCGTAAACTGTTGAATGGATTTGATCTTATTTAATGTATTGAAGTTCAATTTCATTGTAAACAATTGAGGCATATATCATCCAATTTCATATATCCATTATATCATAACAGTTGAAAATTATTTTTTTTACAATTCAAAATGTGATGGTTTATTCGAACATAGTTGTTCATAAACGATAAAGTAATTTAAAAGCTTAAAATGAAATTATGTCATGTATGAACTCGGTTACATTATTTATGATAAATAATGTTAAATTCACATTGGTACACTTCACAACAGTAAATTCTGTGTTCAAACGAAATTTTTAAAAGTTGTTTATCCATAAGAATTGTCCTTATTGGTAAGTGTTAAATTACTAGTTGCCTAAAGCATGAAATATTGATATCTTATATTTACAAGGACAGTTTTCATTTAATCGAAAAAATGCGGACTGCTTGCGTTTGCAATTCAAAATTTGTTCGTAGATTCAAATAAGCAGTTGTTGATAAATAATAACACAACTTTAAATCAGAAAATTAAATTGTGTAAATTATCAACACAGTAACAAGCTTCCTGATAATATGGTTACTTGCTTATTTACTTCACTTTGAAGAAACTTTTCTTATCATATCATCTTCCTATAAGATTTGATCAACTTTCACTGAACTGGAGTTCCCCATTGCAACAGATGCATATAGATGGGTGTATTTGAACACCTAAATTTCATTCAAAGTGTACGTTGAACTGTTTATAATGATTTCATGTCAGGAGATCGCGTTTGTTTATTGATTCTCTGTGGATTTACGAGTGCTAGCTTCGAGCAAAAGCTCTTCAAAAATTGTCCTTTTATAGCCAATGATCGACCAGGAAATTGGCAGAAATGAACCAAAACTCTTAATTTCCATACTTTCTTCCCCTATTGTCAATAATTTCATGAAATGGGAAATTCACATGAAGATTTGGTATCATTTGAATGGTATCACATTTAATAAATTCGTTGCTACTTCCATGATATCCAATACTATTTTCATTTATATAACTGGGTGTTTTAGTGTTAAAGTTTACACATGCAAAAGTTCAAAAAAGAACAAACTCCTTATTGATTTGATAGATCCAAGTCTACATTGCTACCATTTAAACGATTTTTACTAACGATAGAAGTTGAAGTTGTACTTGAGTGGAAGAATTTTCACAATTTTACCATGTCATTGACACATGCTGTTAAATCATTTAGATTGTTCAACAATTAAGTTAAAATGTTCATAGCACTTGTTTAGTGGGTGGGTTAACCATTTATTCACTGTATTTTAACCATTGGTGCATTCTCTCCCCTCATATTTTGACGCTTGGAGAAGCTACCAGGAGCCCAAGAAGAGCTAAGTATAGGAATTTATGGTGGAGAGAATGCCATTTTTTACGTAAAATAGTAAAAGATAAGTAAAATGGCTGAAACCAAATGAAAGACTCTAAAACGCAAGACAATCAGGCCGCTAAAGACAACTTGTTCTCGGATAAATTCAATGGATATTTTGTTTGGGGTCATATCGAATTAAAGTACAAATTACTAAGGTCAAGGTCGGAATTTTCTAAACATTCCGATGACGTCACAAGCGTTAAAATTTCATTTCTCGCTAAGGCTCGCAAAATACAATGTTTATCCCTAAAGCAAGATATTCACCGTCCCAAAACAAACTCGCACGATAACCTCCATGTACCAGATGTATCTTTAAGAAATGAAAGATATTTTTCCCAATACATTACAAGTACACTGGAATATAAGATCACCTAATGTGACCAAATTTGTTTCCTACCTGTATCACCAACGTTCTGTAAATGCTACAGTCAGCCTTATTGTTTGTGTGAAACCTTTAGCCTTCTTCCATTGAAATAACAATGCTGTGAATCCGCTTTTCAATCCTAGATGCATAAAATATGCAGCTTTTATAATCGGTCTAATGTTACTTCGATATATTATCTACATAGATCCATTCTCAAGAAAAAAAGGACATGACATGAAAGGACATGAAATAACACGACATTGAAGCTTAATAGCTAGTGCCTTAATATCTTAACATTAAGCAAACATGATTTAACTTATCAAAACTTTGTCCTTGCATTTCCGCTAAGATTTGAATTATATCGAATCAGTTTATCTTCAGAACTAAATTACTGTTATTAGAAGAAAGTGTAAGATGATTCACATTTCAATATTTCATCTAAATTTAACCTCTGACTTTTTTCGGTTTTACAAGGTTATTTTTTCATCCTGCCCTTTAGGAACGTCGGAACGTCAGTTATACACATGACTTAAAATGCTTTTTGTGTTTAAGGCGATCTTTGTCACTTTGCAAAAGTATACAGATGCTACTCACTGACATTTGTACACAACTGATTTTATGTAATTTCTCATTGGGAACATAATGTTATTATGTATGAAGAGTAATTTTGAAGGAATGATTTTTTTAATTGTTGTTTTGTTTAAGTTTTTGTTCACACATTATTTGTAATTGTTAAAAATATTTTGATTTATATTTGAATCTATCTTAAGAAGAATATTGAGAAGTTATTGCTGAATCTAGTTAACGGCCTATGTTAAAGACGAGGTGCAATTCTTTACTTGGAATATTAAAGCAAATCTGAGCGGGAGTGCATATAACCATTCCATCAGTTCATTTTAACAAATACATTTCAAACAAAGGTACGACGTTTATTACTAACCTTAGATTGTTTAATTCGCTCTTTCATGAGAAGACATGTTGGGACAATCTAATATTTAAAATTGTATCTATTACAATTAAGCTGCTTATGAAATTGCAGTCCGCACTGGTCATTGGGAACCTTGTTAAATGAGACCTGAAGAACTTCGACAGCCTGTAATATAGTTCCACATTTTCCATACATCCCACCTGATTTTATAGGTCATTCACCAAATAAGGAACCATGTTCAACAAAATGCACTTCTACTCTCATTGAAGCGTCCAAACAAATGACCAGCCACTGTCAACCCACTAACAAGAGAATAAATTGGCCTTGTGTTTGCTCTGACAGTTTACAACTTGCCCCATGAGTATACGCTCATTCAATCACCTGTGGGTAAATAATTGTGAGCTGGTCAATGATCAACGCGTTCTGCCGAGTAAAAGATTCCAGATGCTCATCACATTCATTTGCCTAAGCGCACTCGTGTCTAAACACACATATATAGGCTGATAACAAATGGGGGGTAATTTTGGATTGATTTTCGTTTTTTTTTTCTACTTACAAACTTTTTCTTGAATACAACTTTGCATAATCAATTTAGCACATTAGTCAGTGCCTTCTTCTGGTTATACAAAGATGACTGTTCGTTTCATGGCTATCCAAGGCCTAAATGTATTGTTTAGTGCAAATCAAAATGTTTCATGTTCAAAAGATACCTTAATATGAAATTTTAAAAAATCTATCTTTGTTCATAAATGAATGAATAATCTATACAAATCGTCTCTCTGACAGTTAAGCCGTATGTGATTTACCTCATGTTGCTAAAATCATTATCAATACCGCAATACCTCACAGGAAAACATAAACTAAATGATAATATCTAAAACGGTAACACGGTATTTTTATGACATAAATAGATTCAGGTGATATTTTCAATAATGTAACACCAAATTTAGCTATTTCTTAATACTGCTATATTTTGTATAAAACCTCCTTAATTACCTTAACCTTGTTTATAAACAATATTTTTATCTACAGATAAGGTTTTTCAAGTGCATTTTGACGTTTGTAAACATGTTCTTTTTATCTGCCCTTTTGAATTGAGGGATTGATGAGTCGGAAGATATAAAAGTTTAAGAGTTTCTTCATAATCGATTAACATGGTTGAACTTCTATACATGATAAATTACCTGCCCTATTTTGGATCCGAAATAATACATCATTACAAAAAAAAAGTTTTTAAAAGCATTAAATATATACCAAATGTTACTTTATGCATATAATTACTTGCAGTTGTTAGTTTATTGTACGTTTTACATTGTGTTACATGTAAAACTTTGAAGATTTTCAAGATTGGTTGATGCATACATTATGTCAAACATCTACCTGTTTTTGTCTTCTCATCATAGCTAGTAAAATATGTAATAAGTTTCTTTTGCCGATTAGTTTTCTTTTATAACATTACATTGGGCACAAGATAAAATTTACTTTTTTCCTTACTGGACATATACATGTAGTGTGAATAAAGTTGTGTTTGATTGGGGTAGAGTTTGCTGCAATTGTAATAAAACAGGTAAATCTAACTATTGATTATGTATCACTTTTATCTCTTTATACATAATCTACGTTTTATTTTGACGTTGACTCTAATTAAAGCTTTTCACCGAAGCAGAAAAAAACCAAACAGGAATTGAAAATTTGATATAAATGCACGAGGCAGAATGTGTTTCTTTGATGGATTTTAAGCAGTCTTTTGCAGTCACTATTTACTTGTGTTACATCTTGATCTTAAACTCTAGTAATTTTGGACTTTGCACATTAAGTAACAATTAGTTGTTTTAATGTCTGATTACTTGCACGTTGCTGTTGTCATTTCAATTAGATTTCGAGGTCTTTATTAAATTCTTATCAATGGGCAAAGAAACATTAGAGAACGGGATGATAAATAATAAAGTAAATTATTTTTTTCTCATTTGACTTATTAAGGTATATATGATTCATTACTCTTAAACACGTTTGGTACAAATACCACAAGATAGTCAGACAATATCTGGAGCTTGAAAATATTAACATAAAATGAAAAATCCTCCCAGAAAAACCTAATGACATGGAATCTTAATTGTGGACGAGGACTTGAAATAAGGGATTTTTCATTTAATGTTAATAACGCGTCATCTCTTTTATGGCAATTTAGATTGCATGTCATTAGGTTCTTCTTGGAACTAAATCACTGTTACGAGGGAAATGTGTAACCTGATTCATGTAGCAATCTTGCTTCTAGATAATAACTGTAGCTTCCACATTCCAGAAAACATATTTTCATCCTTCGTTGTATTTTCAGAATCCTTCAAACAGGTTAGTGTCTGTGCCAAACGTTTACACCCAGAATTGAGAGGAAAGTATTCTTAAATTCAAGAAAACAGAGGCACACTAAAATTGAATACAAATGGTATATTATGAATGAATGAATGAATGAATGTAATGCCATGCGTCTTCATATGTTTTTGAATAAATAAATGAAATTTTGCATCAAATCAATGTAAACCTTGATTACAGAATTCGGTTGTGCGGAATTCTTGTGAAACACATGTATGAATTTTGATATCTTAAAGTTTTTTTTCAATAAACCTGACATTACACAGTAGAAAAATCACTGCGTTCACATCTTGTCAAAATATGTTAATACATTCAGCCTCAGGAAGAAGCATGAAGGTACTTCATTACCTTTCTACACTGCTCTGACCTTCCCTCAATTGTTGTGAATGTAACCACTCTCTCTCATGAATATTAATACAGTTTGCAAAAATCGTAACCTCATTCTATACACTTCAATTATGATGCCAAATGTAACCCCACACACTCTCTAATACGTTAAAGCATTGTTATTGCACAGCCCACTTAATTAGACCTCTGAGTTATTCTTAAAATTGTGTTCTGATTTCCATACATTGTAAACAATTCTCAAACACCAATCTTCACCACGAGCTTTGATGGATATTTTTAACTAGATCAACGTATTTGGAATATATTCCTTCTTGAACTGTCAGTAACATCAAAGAGTAATGTTTGGAAGTAAGTAGTGGGTGACTTCAACGGAGAGGATTGAAAACATATATTGAAAACCCCAACTTCTTTTGATGAAAGATGCAGCTGAAATCCAAGTCTAAAACACGTCTGTATGTGTTGATGTCAAAGATAACCGAGTCATCTGGTTCCATCAAATGTACACGCATATGAACCGTTCAGAATTAAAGCAATAAATACATGAGTGAAAACCAATTTTTTCTACAGGGTATCCTTATCAATATTTAGTCTATTTCATCAAAATGATCAGAGTTGTCGACAAAACTCCTTACAAATTATCGTCTCCACCAGGAATTCAAAATCTTGTCACTGATCATATGTACAAGATGAGTAATTCTATTGCACAGACATGTTCTGCTGGCGTTTTTCTGCCATTCTGCGTTTTTTAAATTAAATTTCTGGATGTTTTCCCCTGATGGATGCATATGTATATACGGCTGAGACTTCATCAAAAGTGTGAAGCAGACTTTTATCTGTTATAAAAAAAGAAGCAGCTTGTTCCTCAATTTATCTTTTTCTGACATTTGTTCATATAGTCGTCATTAGTTATTTAAGTAACAAATAATATAATAAATTGAATAGTCTGTCAAAGGTGGTCTGATATATCAATAATGCAAATAAACACCAAATTGAACGCTACTCAATCACAAGATTTTGTAAAATCAATATAAAACTTGTCTTATCTACATCATTAGTTTTTCACTAATGAAATACTTGGAGGTGTCTTCTAGGTTTATATTATCAGGATATAGATGGATCTAAATTAACAATCATTGTGCTGAGAGGTGTAACCAAAGAGCTTAGATAATCACAGACAATTGACAGATATGGTGAATAGATCGTATGTTATTTGTAGAGGAGATATGTAATCTCTTATGTTTTGATCTGTATGGAGTCGTGGGTAGTTTCAAATCTTCATAAGCGTTATCCATAACAAAACTATCGTTGCATATCCTTTTCATGCATTGTAGTTTATACACGGATAAGAGGAAGCAGATATGCCATTAAAATTTCAAAATATCGTAACATATATACTGACTATTCTAATACTTATGATACCTGGAAACGATGACAATTGAATTAGGATTTTCAATTATGGGTATCTACAGAGAAGTTTAGGAAACGTACATGATATAGTGAATGTTCATATGCATGTTCAAAGGCATGATGATACCAAATCATGACACAACTAAAATTTATGAAATAAATCTCTGCTTAATCCCCAGAATCTATATTCTAAAATTTTAAATAATACCATTCATAATCATTGTATTAGACACATTTTGAAAATAATCAGGTATGATGATTGTTGACGATGCATGTACATGTACTTGTATTGAAATATAAATTGATTAGAAAATATAGCATAATAACATTACATGAAAATGAATAAACATCTGTCAAAACTAACGATGCGTCTGAAGGATCCGTTCGCACACCATATCAGTTTATTGCATATAACCATCTGATTACATCATAACAGGAAGTTAGTTAATGGAACCTTCATGAATGTAAATAACCTGATTTATATCTAGATACTAATTTGTCAAATACAATCTAGTGTTTGCAGCTGGGGTTTGTAAAAATGTCATTTGTTTCAACCTTAAAAGAATTGAAAATCCAAGTCCAAGGTAATGCATCATCTTGGCAATTATTATCAAAATTAATCAAAAGTCACAGGGAGTTATGAGCCAGAAGAGTTGTAGGTTTTCAATAGTGAAACACCATAACTGAAGTTCTATAACTGATACATATGCATTTATATATGATAAATCAGTACAAAACCTTTTCAAAAGATTACACAAAGTCGTTGGACGTTCTGCACATAAATGTAGACCCAATCATACACATACATGTAATTAAGTGTAGAAGTCAGTTTACTGTGCGTTTCACGTCTTGGCATCTTTGAAATATCTATTCTGAACTTTTGAGTTTGAAGCTACTTCATGTACAATTAAACACAATGTTTTTATTGATCTCATACGAGTGTATTTATGTTTAACATACAGTTAACTTCAAGAAGATAGGTATACGTGATGGAAATGTGCAACAATTTGACTGTACATTTCAAGCATATTTTTTTCATGTCTAAATTTTCTGATGCAGGTCAGTGTCATTTGGTACCATCATATGATTAGATTACAGGTCATTGCAATGTTTTATGGTCCATACAATCAATTTATTTAGTATTATATTATCTGAAATAGAATTTTAAAGTTCAAATAATCTCGAGCAGGATCCCTTTTTTTCATTCATGGCAATTATAGCATTCATATTAACAAGATTTAAACAAAATATTACTCAAAAATCTTTGTCAGAATGCTTTTCTTTATGACTATCATATTGGGTTCGGTTGAGATAATAATCATTTGGACATTGCTCATATGTCTTTAACATGTTGTATCATATGACGAGTAAGCATTATTTGTGATGAACACTATCTAGTTTAATTTGCTTTATGTGCTTTATATTGACAGTTAAAGTATAGGTGCAACTATCTCACCTAAGCGGTTATAATTCAAAGAAAGAGCAGACTGTTTCTTTCTTTTTAATTTTTGTTTGTAGTCATCTTGCATCTTTTACATGTGTTTAATTTTCTATATTACTTTAGTCTAACAGTTATTAGTTGTTAAAACTTGCATGCATACTGATGTCATCGACTTAGAACTCGAGCATTGATTAAGATTGTATCAAAGGGCAATGAACCATTAGTAGCCAGGTGATATGGATTTAATTTTCCCTTACACGTTTACAAAAGTTATTTATCATTTGTATCCAACTGGTTTTGTCATGAGTTAAAAGATTAAAATAGTCATCCAGATCGACCATGCGTACATGTATATGGACCTGTGAGAATGAGGGCAATAAAGACATGAGGGATATCTGAATGCATTTTCTAAACAATATGGTTATCAATATTATAGTTTGCTGGTTTGTTAAGTAATGGGAGTTGTCTACAAGAACCTTTACACATTTAAACCTCGACTAGAAGATCACATATTGAAGCTATATATACAAGGTAAGTAATTCAATGAGAACATACTGATAACATACCAAGTATGGTAATGGTAATGAATAAGGAAAGAATGGCAAAACTTTATTTAAATTGAATATATATGAAATATATGCTGAAAATGCAAAGTAACATGACCGTGTTTTGCATGCTCACTGCAACTCATGCAAAATAGTTTGGGTGAGAAATTGCATGTTTTACACCATTTTTATCTATTATTATTTAAGTGTGTTAAACAGCACGAGTTTCATCTTGACTGTTCATTGAAAAGTGCATGATGTTTGTGAATTGATTGCTCAGTATTTCGGATTGTTAGTTTCACCTTGGGTTGCTGTTTCTCAGCTGTGATTGATTAGTAGATCAACTAGCATTATAAAACTTTTACAATGTACAATTTACTTTATGAAACTCACTGTGAAAAGTATGGTATATGACAGGAAACGTTTCCTTGCTGTTGACCTTTAAATTGGTATTTCATTTTTGGGCTTAAATATTTAATTTGGAATATTGTGAACACGATTTTCCACTTTGCATTGGTTATTTTGAAAAATACGGTATCGCTATATAACTCTCGCAGTGACTTTATACATGGGCTTTTACCATACGAATACTTCTAATGGAACATGTTTGTAAAGCTGAAAACCACTGGTATAAATAACGTATGATTCATAACAGGTTGTATGACGTTACTGAACGTGTATTTTGAAGAAACACAATTGAAATTAAAAGTGAAAGTCTTTCCATTATAATAGGGAAATAAACATTCATGTTGTTCTACTCTAGTTTGGTTGTGTTTAGTAAACATTTAGTTAAACTTCAATAATTTTTTTTAAAACCTACATTCATTGCACATCATCTCTATAATTATTTAATGATTGATAATGGTTTGTATAACATATTACACATATGATTAACGAATATCAGTTTTTCAAACTTTTACAATATCGTTTTGGTAGCATATAAAAAAACACATTTCATTGCTGTCATATCAACTTGATTAATTTTAACAAGTTCATCATCGTGATCATCTTTATCCCTAGCATCATATTTACTTTATCAATAAGCTAATAAAATACGTAGGTTATAGATCATTTCATACTGCATTGAGAGATGTGAGCAAACAAATGACCAGCTAAAATCAACTGACTTACATGAGGTCAACATGGCTAGCTGTTTATCAGGAAATTAACCATCACCTCCTCTGTTAAATTAATTCATTGATTGAGTCTGCCGATGATCATTTATAAGGTCTATCAGGGACGTTCTCTATGTAATCTTCGCCTTACAGTTGTCTGATGACGTCGTAATTAAGCCATATGTATGAGCGTTTCCAACCATTATGAATGGGTACTATTTCACATATTTCATTGTCATACTTTGCGGTTATAAACATGACTACTTTTAGATGTTCTTTAATAATTAATATACAAGTTATATAAAAATATACAATTTAATTCATTGATATAGAAATGCACTGGAATCGTCGATTTTTCTGGTTATTAAAATGATAATCAATTATAATGTTGTTACTGTTGCGATAGTGATTGGTTGACTAAAAACTATACTAGGCAATGTCCTTAAACTATCGAATGACAAGACATGACATGACATTTGCACCTTTTAAGCATTTGTTCCAACGATTCCCGAGTCCCAGTGATGAAGTGCACAATTGGTCAACTAAATTTCCTTACGTCTGATGAACGTCACAGACACTGCATACCATCCTGGATCAGGTTTACCATCTACAGCACGTCTTTGTTTGTGCTAATCAATCAGACTGTTGGCTTGCATCGATTTGGACTCCTTACAAGGCCACAAGGAAAGTATTTAGGTAAGGCAATTTTGTTCATTTAACCTAACATCAAAGGCCTTTGGTCAAGGAATGGGATTGTTAACCATTTTATTAATGTCCAGAGTTTAAATCCCTATTTTGGAAATTGTTAATATGTATTTATGTTAAATCAAATACTCTAAATAAACTAATGTAAACAAGAAGTAAAAATTTAGCGAAGGAGCAAGAAGTTTTGAAATGTTTTCAGTTTGTATTTTTTACATTAACATTACTTAGATGTTGACACTACTTTTAGCAGAAAACATTTTTAAAAATTAAAAGTGGGTACGGGTTAGTGTATTTGTTTCTAGGTTGCTATGGTAGTTCAATAAATACCAGGAAGTATATGTTATCTTGCTTATATCAAAAGTTTGATATGAAAGTAGGAAAACCAATTTATGTGCAGATAGGAAGAAAGAAATTGTTTATCAATATCTCAATCTTTTCATTCACTGTTCATTCAATGTTGAGTTTTTCTTTATCTATTATTTGTGAATATAATGACTTTAGGAAGTTTGCTTTCTATTCTATTTCTAATTCTACAGATGTAAGTTTTGCTTGAATCGGATTGGGCATCAATACCTGCTTAATCCTGTTTCAAAAGTAAAAGCCTTCAGCCTATCTTTTTTAAAATTGTTAAATGCATTATATATACACATAAAATTTTATAGAAAAGTAAGATGGATTGAATAGATAAAATAACTCTTTTTATCATCTTATGAGTCGTGTACAAAGTTTTCTGCACAAAGATACTCTGAAAATACTGCTTTTGTAATGATCTTCAGTTAAAAAGAATAGATTAAAGATTATGTGATGGTTTATTTAGGTGTGCATTGTGTCTTGCCGATAAGAGATCTGCAAAGAATTATCAATATCTTATTAAGATAATGTCAAGGACTTATCAAATGGAGTGCTAATTTCACATACGGGTTTTCATTTCATTCACCATATTCAGTGTGATCGACGTCATTTTAAGCATATAAATTATAGTTTAAGAAACGTACAATGAACTTCTTTAATCTAATTGTTAGTAATGGACATCAATAAGAAATATATTTGGTCAGAACTATGAGTCTAAGCTTATAGTTCAGCTTCATCAGACCAGTACTAGTCTATCTGGATGCTAAGATAAAGAAGTACTTCTTAAATCTTGCAAATGTCAAAACTACAACAAACAAATAGCAAAAAGGAACTTCGCACGTGTCTCAATCCGGTAATCATCTCCTTATGGGCGTTCCAGAATATTTTATTCACGATTCCAAAATATTGGTCTTATGAAAGCAAACAAAGTGCTTCACCAGATTGCGGCATTTTTCTTTCGTTAGTCATAGAACAATTTTGATGAAATTATTAAAGATATAGAAATCGGATTCTAAGATATTATGCAATATCAAATATTTACCCAAAAAACTAGTTTTTGCATTTGTGATATCAAGTTCCTGTATAGACATATAAACATAAAACACAACTGAAGAAAATAGTGTACATTATATATATCACAGAGCTTAAACCAATGCCATGGATTGACATATATTGACAATATTCAGATAAAGTTATTTCATGCAATCATGTTTAGGCACAATTCTCCATTGTTGATCAGGTTAATGCCATCCATCCTGTGCTACTTTGATACTTTGAATTGCACCAAGACAATGTTACTTAAAACTTTTTGTACTTTGAAAACTTAAAGTTGATGGTTGTTTAATTAGTATCAAAGGAAAGTTTTACATTTTTTAAAGAATGATATCTTTATAATATCTTTATATATTTATAATCATTATTTTACGTTTTTCTAATAAACAATCATCAGATTTTTGCCTTCGTTTAAATTTCTCAGCTATTGTAGATGCAATTGGTCTGATACAAAAAAGAAGCAACACACTAATCAATTATCCACTAAAACATTTACTTAAAATGAGGTCAGACTGGTTGGTAGTTGACTACATAGTCACTGTACTGGTGAGTTTGATATATTTATGGATTCTACAGAGAACAATTTCTTTTAGTCCACACTATCTGAGGGACGTTCTTTTTAGGAAAACATAAAAATCCCAAGAAGACAAAAATAAATGATACCGATTATATGACGAGTTTACAAAAGCAAAAGTAGCAGTTCAAAAACGAACGTAACATATTCATTTAAATTATTCACCGTTTCCCTATCTCAAATGATTAAAATGTGTCCACACTGAAAAGGCTGCCACCACCTCTAAAGATAATACATAAACGAATATATTTTGGGACAAATCTGACGGAATAAAATTTTCAAAATGTGCCACTGGCCCTTTAAGTGTCATCGAACTTTTTAATCTAGAATACTGATAATAAAGTCTAAATATGCATCGATTGTCACTGATATTGGCAGAGTATAAGAAAAGATAAAAAAAATTTATATAAGGACACATGATATTTGATTAATTTGCGAGGTGTATGCAGTGGTTATTAATTTCATCTCCATCAACAGTTATCCATTTCAAAGATATGTTTTCTCAGTGCCTTGAAGATTGCATGCAAATAAGTGGAAGCAATAATGTCATTAAACATTTATTATATCAATAAATGATTCCTTATGTCTGAATCCTTTATATATTTGTACATTTTGATGTAATGGATGATTTCTTCAATGATTTTGGTCTATAGACTAGTTTAGGAAAAGTACATTGAAAGTTGATTTGCACTTTTAAATCACGATTGACAGCTTTTCATTGATGAATGCCCCATTTGGATATTTAATTTCCTTGCGTCTGATGGGACTTGTGTCAGGTATACTACCGACAATCGCTAAAAAGCACGCTTTTGATTGTGGTAATCAATAGTTGGCTGGCATCGACCATTTCTCCTTAAATGGCCAAGTTCATAATGTTACGTTTAGTTGACTTTTTTCTTAAGTATTACCTGGCATTGGGTGCGTTCACTCAAATGATTAGATTTTGCCTTAGCAATCCTTTTTGTATTGATAGTCGTCTCCAATATTTAATCAATTCTATGATAATTCTATGATTTGAGTTGTAGTTTTAATCCTTTACGTTTGTAAAACATTGTAAACATTATGTCCAAAATTATTTAAGTTCAATAGATTTAGTCTGTTTAGTAAAATAGGGCAATCCGATCAAACCATATTTGTGCTCCTTTTGCATTAATTTTACATCGAATTAGTAAAATGATTTAATAAGTTTATCTTCGTGTACCTGGGTAGTAAGATATGAATACCAAAATGTAAGAGGACCATTTTTTAGGCCTGGCACCTGGCCTGGTACAATTTTAACAAAAAGTGTGAAAAGATACATTCCACGGCATCTGTCTTCTAGTCCATCAACAAATCTTCATATAATTGACGATACTCAATGTCAAAAAAGTTTAATTTGTCAACATAACAAAACGTTCCGAAAGAAACAAGTCTGTGTCTGTGCCAAAGGTTTACCCTTGTCATTGAAAAATAGTTTCGTTAGGTCTAGACAACCACACTGAAATCGATTATAAGGTGTATGTTTCAATGTTGTTTTTTAATAAATAAGTCCATAGATTCCTAATTTTGGGATAATACAAGGAAAAAGAATATCCTATAAAAGCATTTTTGCATATTTGAAGAATAATGTTACTCCTTATCATTCGACGAATCGCTATCCAGCGTTACAATTCGAAGCGATCGGGGTTTTAAAATAAATTTAAAGATAAAAAATTATACAATACAATTAAACCCAAAATGGATGTATCCAGTATGTCGATAAAATTTCAATTTTGTTTGCAAGTCAATGTAAACAATAAGTTCACAGAGTGCAGTTTGAATACGTGCGTGGAGGAATGTGAATCGGTTTTTAATATTTAGAGGTAATTGTTAGCAAAATTATTACTCCAAAAATCATAGGAGGAACTAATCAGAAAGCAGTGTTTTCATTCTAGTTTTCGTGTCATGTTAGTATACGATTGCAACACACTCACTGAGGGATGTTTGACACTTATGCTGCAAGGATCTAAAAAAGAATTACATTTATTTCTCATTTTTTTGGTTATTAAGGTTATCAAATAGAAGTATCGCTATAAATCATATTCCGAGAATACACAGAATTTGTCTTCGATTCGGAATCCTTATATACTTTATCATTAACATGTACCATTTCTGTATGTTAATTTTTTTCTTGAAACATCACATTTACAATTAACTTTATGAGTTTACCAATTTCTAAAATGATGTATTTCATTTCTAGGAAACGATTTGCGGTTTGCTTCGGACAAGGCAATAGATCTGTTCAGGGCGTATTCAGAAACTAAAGTGTGTAACGCACTAAAGAAATAGTGAGTTACAATATATTCTATTTTCTAAAATATATAAAGTTAATGGTAACAAAACGAGTATCAAATCAATTTTGAGAAATACATGCCATTTAGATAGTGAACAAATGAAACAGTGTTATATTTAGGGTCACATTATCTGCAATAGTATAAATTATTGTTCTTTTTTCGGGCCGAGCCCCTTGCAGGATTCAAACAAACACCGACAACGTCAATCAACACCGTGAGAATCGACCGTACCAGAAGCTGAAAACTCGCCTATCTCGCCTTAACAAAAATCAAGGTTCAACAAGCGGCAAGAAGGCTGTGTTATATTCATTACGCCTCTGATAGATGTAGATCGGCACAGCTCGCAAAGCTGAATGCTATAAAGAAACATGCAATTCAGATAGAGAACTTATGTAACAGTATTATACTTGGGATCACTCTAACTGCAATAAAATAAATGCTTTGTCCTCTTTCTGGTCAAGTCCTTTGCGGGATTGTAACCCACACCGTCAGAATCTGAATCATAAGGGACTCGAAGAATTTGTATGATTACAATTAGTGTGATCCAATTTAACATTCTGTTAAATTCCAAGCTTATCGAGACCAATTTAGCTATATAGGATAAAAACTTTATGAAAACATTTCCACGTGTTGTCAGGTGTTTCCTATTTGGTAAATTTCTGGAAACGATTATTTCTAAACCACATTGTGGACTACCAGACATGAACCGTGTGATGATCCTGAAAAAACACTGCCCTGAAGCGCCATATAAGAGTGGTCTGACTCTGGTCGTGTTGGTTCAAATCCCGCAAAGAACTAGACCCAATTTTTTTACGTGAATTTGTGTTGTTTCAGACAGTGTAGGATGATAACATTGTAACCATTAGACCACTATTTAAAAAACTGGAACATAATTTTCTAATACACGTTTCTCTCATTAAAATACCCACATAGATTTTAAATCAGAGATCTGAATTCTTGCACTCTGTTCAGCGCAGTGTCATAATTGAGAACACCTTGTATTCAAAACGGTCCTTTAAAGAGCCACTCCGTGATTATCATAACATATTATTTACCTTTGATACGAACCTAAATGTCATATGTGGTGGCATAAAATCAAAACATCTTAACTTAAAAAGACATATAAATGACAAATACTGGTTTTCCATGAAAATATAAAAACATCCTTATAAATGCACAGAGGTGTATATATCACATCTTATATTCCTGGATACTAGTTATATAACCTAACAAACAATATCAACTCCTAACTGCCCTCCTGGCTGTTTTAAATAAGTCTCCAAAATTACGTTTGACTATTTGACGCGCGCCACTGTCCAGTTTTCGATCATAATTGCGACGTTCTACCCTCATATTGTCACTGTAAAAAATCAATAATCTTTAAAATGTGTCTTTTTGGTAACAGTCGATACTTTGCGATCGAAAGACACCATTGATTAAGTTTGTTATATATGACTCCAACAAGAGAAGTTCTTTAACTTCTTTAATCTAACCTTGTTAAAAGTTTGATGAATTCATGCAAAATTAAGTGAGGCAAGAATCCACACCAACACAGATGCTGCACTTGAAAACAGATACTAAATTCAACCATTTTTCAGGTGCTGTAGTGATTTATATGCTGGACAAAAGAAGTTAAGAATCTTGAAAATTATATGCTTATTATTTCATAAGGTGATCAAGTAAAATATGTCATAGATCATTTCAAAACTTCCATACATCCCTAATTGTTTTGTCCAGTATAGTTTGAATTTCATATTGTCTGTTTTAGATTCCGGTGATTCAACACCTGGCATAATACAGTACGTGATGGTATTAAACTCAAGTAACCAGACCAACGCTTATACAGGTGTTGATAGAAGTCTGACGTTTCAATTAATTACAAAAGATATAAAGTCAATTATACTCTTGTAACATCACATTAGTGTGTATCTTGACACTAATTACGTGTCAAAATAAGAATAAAAGAAATATTTAATGTACGTGTTATCGTGTTTGAACGTTAATTGCATTAGATAACACACATAAGTATTACATAAACCACTCTCAATAGTAATAACGTGTTAAAGGGGATACTTTTTAAATATGTCCATGCATTTAAGCTCCTTATTATATAAACAAAGGAAGTAGATAGATAAACTATTTCAGACATTCATTTACTTTATTCAGAAAACAGATACGGATATCACCAAGTCAATCGTATATGTTGAAAATTTCATTATTTGACATAACACTGTGTTTTGATAAGACGTGAGTTACAATAATGCTATAATAATCAGATTTATTAACAGCATGAAGTATATGAGCTGTATGCCATTATTGTAATTTGCTTATCAAGATTATCAATTACACTGATTGAAGAGTTTTCATGTTCGTAGAAATGTTAACTCGGTACAGAACTGTTTTCAAAATGCAAAATATTATAAGACCCTACAAAGCTATTACGCACTTTGTAATTGACACAATTTAAGATTACTTTTGTTATTTTAGCAGAGTTTGCCGTTAAAGTTCTGCTTTAAATCTGTAATTTCGGCAAAAAACATTCACACCTTTCATATTAAATGATGTTTCTTTGATTCAATATCAAAATAGAATCGGTATAGCGCAGCTGTTAAAAGGAACATCTGATGTGATCTACTTTGAAAACTGCACTCACAATTAACATGTTTAGTTGCAAAAATACATAGGCATTTTTTGTGTGTGTTGTTTACGCTATATAAAAAGACATTCAAGCTGTGTTGTTGCACACATTTTGATTTGAATAAATTTGATATCATAGATTTCTTTTATTAACTCTTAAAGTCTTAGTTCCTTACATAATGAAGTCAAATGTGAATCATTCTAACAAAGTCATTAGATAACTGACTGCTTGTACCACTATCATAATGAAATTATTTTTACTATTGCAGAAAATATTATCGAAATTACAGTAATGTTCGATGTGTATATCCAATAATGGTACTGATATAAAATTGATGTTAACGGAAAAAAGAGTATGATGTTCATCAAACGTTGAAATACCTTTTAGATTCAAAGGCAGTAAAAGCAATAAACACACAAGTGAAGTCTGCAATGATTTCCCAAGAGCATCATATCAGATTTTAGTATTTTACCAAAGGACTGTGAGATCATACCATTCCTATTGAATCGAAAAAGCACAGACTGCTTGTTCCTGGATTCATGTTGAATTTTATATATATATGACTCTTATATGCATATATGTAATATGTCCATGAATAGCCAATCAAATAAAATTTCACAGTAATAATGTTGTCGAAATTGGTTACGGATATCTTGATAATATCTGATCCCCAATTTATAGCCTTCTTATTCATTTACTTGTGAAATGATTGTGTTATTATTCTAAACTGAAACCAAAACAAACTATACATACTTTTTAGCGGGGAAAATCAATTGGATAAACTTGGTTATGTATGTCTTCAATAAACCTATACATGGTGTTTCCAAAGAAGTATTCAAATTTCATTCACCAGGGTACGGTATTATTACTGTCAATGCCTAGATGATTTTTAAGCATTATCAAGCTCAAAGTCGATTTAGAAAATGGATAAAACGTGTTTTTTGTTTGTTTTTTTTTTATTTGCATATTTTTCAAGTTTTACATACATTCGGTTTGTACATATTCACAGTTGAGCAAGAATAAAGAACATCATACATTTCAGCAAAAGGACATAAGTAAATAGGCTACAGTGACCTTCAGCGCTATACAGGTTATACTATTGGTGAAGGTATATGCACATAACAAACATTGCCAATATGACGTGCATATTCTAAGTAGAAAATGATCTGTGTGTAAAACAGAATATATACAGTCGATTAAAACGTGTTGATAAAATAGACTGTCTTCATACTTTGATACCTATGCCACCAATTTGTTGACAAATGATTGCTATAGGACAAGCGGTAACACATCCTGCTACATCAGTGTAATTGCCGCTGATCGAGCTCCTTCCATATACCCTGATCTCTTTCGAGCCAAATCCCTCGTACGGCTGGCGCGGCATGACTTTCGAGACTGTGCCCACCTGTTATTGTTTAAGCCAATGAAATGTCGTCATCCAATGAGCTTGAAGCTACTCTTCTGAATTTTCAATTCGGGTTGTGTCGCTGTTGCTGGATGCGAGCCGTCTCATTGGCTGGTTAGATAGCTAGCGATACGAGGGTTTTGGCCTAATGGATATCAGGGTAAATGGAAGGAGCTCGATCAGCGGATTCAATGACGCTGATGCAGCAGGATGGCGATAACAAGGGAGAAAACGTTCACTCTCCTAACTCGCCTTCTAAAAGGATGATGACTTAAAGCCAAGAGTATAAAAAACATGAACAAATAATGCTGAGAATCATGTTAGTTTAGTTTAGTTCAAAATACATTATAGAGATATCTTGCATTTTTGTGTGTATACTTTCTTTTGCCTCCCATTTTATTATCTTTTTATAATTCTTGTATTGAACTTCAAAATTACATTTCAACAGCTCATAATAATGGATATATTGAAGAGCCACAATTTTTTTCCAAGACAGGAGATCGTGCTTGGTTATGGATTCCTTGAGGATTACTAAGTCTTAGTTTAGAGCAAAGTCTCTTTAAGAATGGGGGATTTTATGTCCATTGGTTCACCACCAGAGCTACACAAAAGACCCCGATATCGTAATAACAGGAATTTAATCAATGCCTACACGTATTTCATTATTTTTATTGATCCATTTTTCAAGTCATTAACTTTCCTATTGATTAATTAAAAGGTCTCGTGGTACATTTATGTAAGGAATAAAAAATATCTTACTTTGCTCGATGGAATAATATCACCTTTTAAGCTTTGACGTCACAAGCCTTATGACGTTGTGTTTCAAATGCGCGTATGCCTATGCTTGGATGTTGATTTTGATTAGTTTCTTTGATTTCTCGACTTCGGCAATAAACTGAAAAATATATTAATGCCTATAACAAACTATGTTTACGACTCTCGTGCTTTAATATCAGTATGCAAATCGCTCTCGCTCGGGAAATATTAAAAATAATAGCATTCTTATACCGCGCATATATCCATGACAAAGCATGCTCAAAGCGCCATGAGTATTTTTACCCTGGAGGGATAGTATGTTCGGTGCCGCCGATTAACAAGCGCTCCGCTTGATCGTATAGGTCCGTACTTCCCCCTGGTTCAAATACCCATTTGTACAGCTGGGTGAACTGAGCGCAAAGTGGATGAAGTGTCTTGCCCAGGGACACAACACAGGATGAGACCCAAGTCAAAAAACTTTGGTGTCTCCACCGGGATTCGAACCCGGGTTTCTGGCGTGAGAGGCAAGCATGCCAACCACTAAACCACTGTGCTCCAATTACTAATATTAGATACTCGTGTCGTTAACATAGCTTGTCATGGACGCTCATTTAATATCCTCTATAGATGTTGAATACACACCAGGATATAAGAAATCATGTTCAAACTAATTACCTACTAATAAAGAGGAATGTATAGGCAAATAACCAGGTCATGTCAACTAACTACCTTGAGGGTAAATTGGCTTTATGTTTGCTCAGACAGTTAACAACAAGCCTGACAAAGTAATCACACACTAGTGAGTAATTGTGTGATAGTCAATGATCAATGATTTAAACTGTGGATATGTTATTTAATAATATTAAGTTACCACTCCACTCGTAGAGAAAAACAGAAACTGTTCATCGATTTCTTAATAGTTTCATTATTAATGCACTAACATGTGACGTTTTTATTCAAGCTAATGTGATATGTTATTGGGAAATAATGGCCTACGGCAAGTTGAATAAAGAGACGTCCTTTTATAAAACTTTTTTGTTTGTTTTCAGGAATTGAATGGATTCTACATTTGATATGGCCTTGCTTTCAAGGAAGAACGTTTCAGCGTATTTTTCTGAGAATGTTTTAATTAAGGGATGATTTATGAAATATTTAATATTCAATCAATATAGTGTTCAGGTTTTGAAGAAGAAACCAGATTTGTTCTAAAAGGTTTAGTTTTATTGAAAGAATAATGTAAGAGAATAAGAATTTGCAATGCAATGATATAGTATGTACGAAAGAGACTAGATTCCACATTTGAATTTTATAAACCAAATTTGTAATATTGTACATTATTGCTACAATGAAACAGTCAGCAATGTTTTTCAAATATTATTATACTATTTTGATATAAAGAATGAATATTCCTAACCTGTTATAGAACGTCAGCTAAGCCTAAACTTTTCTATCAACACTCACTGGATCCTTACTCCATGGACTGTAATCAGAAAATATAGTTTAAAAGAACAGATTTAACATCTTCAATTCATATCACTTATCGTTTGTACATGTGCGATATAGCTTCAAGCACTTTTTCAAAAGTAGGCTACAGAGAGACTCGTGTTTACTCGCTTAAGCATATATAACAGCTCCATCCAACCAATTTTGGTCTTGTCAGATGCTTGAGTACAGGAGTACAGCTGGAATTCCTACATTTGTCAAAACCACAACAAATAAGTAGCAGAACGGAATTCTCGCCAATTTTTTCCGGTTTATTGTATTCTTTTTTGAGCGTAAGAGTATGTTACTTAAGAGTCTTATTCCAAGGTAGAAAACAAAGTACCTTGTTTACCGATATCATCACTTCTCTTTAATTATCAAAAATAAGACAAATTGCACCTGCATTTCGAAATCACTGATATTTCGAATTTGAAATAAAGATATGCAACGTAGCAATGAAAATAAATGAATATAATAAATGAACATGAATAAAAAGAATAAATGAACATGGTCAAATTTGATGAACAAGAGATGATTTCTATTCATATAGAGCCTTCATATTGCAGTCATTTTTAAGACTTGTGTAATAGTAATGTGTTATATAATTATAATTATAAGCGTCCAATTTAAATTTCAGAGGAAGTTGATATACTTAACTTCACTAATGAAGAATTGCAACATTTATGCAAAATTATGGTCAGCTGGTATGTTTTCTTCTTTCATTTTGATTCATATTTCATTATTTCAGAGAACGTTCGCATGGTTCACAACAATGTATATTCACAACATCAGTACTGCCAGCTTTTTAATTGTTTGTTCAGACCTAAGGAAAAGTATTTTACCATTGTTTTGCCATTTTGTTCAAAAATACCACAGCAGTTTTATATTTCATGCAAAATATAATAAATTGCAAATATATTCAACAAATCTTTTCTTAAGCGAATCTAAGTGAAACTTTACTCTAAAAAAATTTAAAATGGCAATTAGTGACAAAACACTTCAATGCATCCATGTCCTTAAAACTTAATGCGTATTTAGACATAACTAGGTGAGATAATTAATTTTCATGAGAATTTATAAACGTGCACTAATATTGATACGTTAGTTAATTAAATCAAATAGAATTCCTTTAAACGACCGTTAACAATATTAACATTTAATTAAAAGTTGTTGTGTTCCCACTAGTGAAGTAAATTGCATTAAAGCATCCGAATACATATAAACAGAAAGTCTATTCATAAACTATTAATGTCCTTGATAACCTTATCATAAACAAGCACAAACTATCTTGAATGTAAACTAGTTTTTGGTTTGCTCTCCTGGCATGTATAAAGTTTTTGTTGAAAGCCTTTTAAATGTTGTAAATGGAAATCACTGGCAAAACATTGTAATTAGATAAGACTTCATTTCCAAAATAGAAATGAGAATCAAAATTGATAAATAACCACAGGGGATAATGAGCCGGGGGATATCATAGCTAACTGAGTTATCAATTATTCACTACTGTAAGTCAATTTCGATTACAAATCAGAAAAGGTAAATCAGTACAAAAATGTTTTTAATGCATGAAGAACATTATTAGGCATCCATTCGGAACGCATACGTAGTTAATATTCAAAGGATTCAATCTTAAGCATCCAGTCTATGTATATTATAAAACTAACTGGTTAGATTTAAACAGATGTTAAATCGTGGCCAAGTTATCATAAAACTAGGTTATTATTATAAATTTGATATCATGTGAGGCTCTTTACATAAATCTTGTGAAAGTATTAGCATTATTATATTAGGCACGCAGAGGCGCATTGTTTATCGCCAAGGCATCAAACATAGGCATTTCCTTTTTACAGCTGCTCTCGCCTTGGCAATAATGATTAAGTAACTCCATAAATGTTTAAATGTTCTATTGTTATCAACATGAAACATTGTTTAACATTGTTGGATCACATACTTCTTTTGGTTATGTAAACTAATTGACTCCAGATCATTCCATCCGCCCCTTGAATACCTGAGACGGACTTGGTTGATTTTAGGATTTACTGGATACTTCTATAAGGTAATCAAGTAATATTAAGACCGAATATAAACAAAACTAGACCATATCTTGTTCTTATATTTGACTTTGCGATTATCAGCTGCGCCACTGTTTTCTGCTTTTTGAATAAAATCATTAATAACGATAGTAATGAACATAGCCAGCGGCGCTTTATGATGAGTCCGAAAGTTCCGGTCGTCGGGAGCTTATCGTGTCTCTAGCGGAGGGAGTTCCACAATTTTGGTCCTGCAACAGACAAGGATCTCTCTGCTAAGCAGGTTCTTGATCCAGGGATTGACAGTAGGAGCTGGTATTTGGATCGCAGAGTTCTGGTAGGCATCTGGTTCGCCGTTTTTGAGATACATTTGTGCAGCTGTGTCATACAGAACAGAAAACTGGTAAACAGTGTAGGTTGTAGAACACAATAGTTATGTTACTTTTTTTGCAGAGCTTGTTACAATTCGTGAAGCACGGTTCCAGATTGGTTGTAGTTGCTATTGTGATGTAGTATGTGTAAGGAAAGAGTTCCCGTACTCAATTCCTGATGTGCCATATGGTCGGACAAGCACTTTCGTTGTTTCTTCATCCTAATTGTTTTTGAGTTTACCGATGTTTCTTAAGTTGTAAGCAGACTGTACAGAGACAAGATTTTTCAACTCTGACACAGGTGTCACATCGACATCCCCAACGGAGAGTGATTTGGGAATCATTTATACGGTCTTATCCATGTTCAACTTAAGCGAGTTACACCTCATCCACTTTTCAAGTTCTTTTATGCATGTTTCTTTCATAGCCTTTGGTGTTGCTAGTTCTGTTGATTTAACAAACAGGTACATCTGGTTGTCGTCAGCATAAAGATGGAGATTTAGGTCAAATTTTAGGAGTTATTTTCCTAAAGGATAGATGTACAATGAGAAAAGAACTGGTCCTAGGACTGATCTCTGTGGAAACTTGTGGCATATGGTCCTTGTCTGTGAGTATTCTCCATCCACATTCAAATGCAATGATCGGTTGCTGAAATATGAACAGAACCTTTTGAGAGCGGCTCCTGACAGTCCAAAGGTGCGTTCGAGCCGTGCCAGAAGGATCTTGTGGTCAACAGTATCAAAAGCTGGGGAGAGGTCAAGCATCACCAGGAGCAATATGTTCATTGGTCCATTGCCCACAGCATGTCGTTTTGGACACGGAGTAGAGCTGGTTCTACGGAATGTCTTTTTCTCCACGCTTACTGGAAGATCTCACACAAATCACGCTTCCTCATATGATTGTTCAAGCGGGTCATAACTACCTTCTGCAATACCTTTAAAACGAATGGGAGATTGATATGTCAAGGTTTGGTTGCTTTAGTGTTGGAATGATCACAGCATGCTTGAAGTTTGTTGGAACTTTTCCTTCTGAAGGAGAGACATTCTTTGAGATGGCAGGTCAACAAACGACCGTCAACAATATTAACATTTAAGGAAAACTTGTTGTGTTCCCACTAGTGAAGTAAATTGCATTAAAGCATCCGAATACATATAAACAGAAAGTCTATTCATAAACTATTAATGTCCTTGATAACCTTATCATAAACAAGCACAAACTATCTTGAATGCAAACTAGTTTTTGGTTTACTCTCCTGGTAAAGTTTTTGTTGAAAGCCTTTTAAATGTTGTAAATGGAAATCAGTGGCAAAAAATTGTAATAACTTTTCCTTCTGTGAGTCCCCGTGGGGCTCCCGGGTTAGAATAGGGCCTAGGCATCTCCATGCCTGTCGTAAGAGGCGACTTAAATGGGGCGGTCTGTTTGCCGTGGACTGCGACCTGTGTCGTTGGAGGAAGGATGCCTGGTGGTTGAGGGAGGCGTAGCTGAATAGCTTACACTGACCAATACACCACTTTGGCGCCGACTTCATCTAGACAGGAGACCAGATGGGCCCGGTTTGGTCAATCGGCTGGTCATGCCAAGCACTTGGTTGCTTAGTTCTTTTCTATCTCTCTCCTTTCATATATCATCTTCGTTCAGCCTAACACTTTTTTATTCCTCTTCTACATTTCTATTCTCCATTTCTCACATCTTTCCTTTCCTATCCTTCTCTTTGCATTCATCTTCTTTTCTTGCTCTTGTGTCTGCTCCCTTACAGACATTTCCACTTTGCCTCCAAGATAGCGGTGGCTAATGGGTCAATCCTGTTAAGAATTGGCAACTCTTAGTGGAAGTATATCACCCTGGTATCCCCGGTGCTGCTAGCTGGAGTCCCGCTGGCATGTAGCACCGCCCTTGTTGGAGCTCCGTGGTGGGTGGGGACCCAGGGTGATGAATTTATTATCCCCACAAAATGGGTCGAAAGGATATTAAAAAGCGAGCGATTTTAACAGATGAGAGTCCCTCTTCCGAGGAAGAGACAACTCCATCAACTTCATTTCCAAAGGCAAAAATAACAACTACTTCAAAGACAAAATCTACACTAAATTCTTCATCTTCAACTTCAAATATCTGGCCAAGGTTTTTGGTTATATCATCAATTGACGGCGAACCACTGCCGTTAAACCCCTTTGCAACCGCTAAGACCATCCAAGGTCTTGCTGGTGATGTGAAGAACGTCAAGAAGATACAAAATGGATTCCTTCTTGTTGAATGTGGCTCTAAACAACAATCATCCTCCTTACTTACACTCAAAACCATAGTTAATACTCCCGTAAAAGTTTCTCATCATAATTCTCTGAACAGCAGCAAAGCAATCATCCGTGATAGGGAGCGGTGTCTGGAAGATTCTTCAGAGGAAGAGCTCCTGTACCATCTCAAGGAACAGGCTGTGACTGCTGTCAAGCGTTTCACTATAAGGAAGGAAGGGAAAACTTTTAAAACGCATACTTACCTTCTAACTTTCTCTCTACAACAGGCTCCTAAAGTAATCAATGCAGGTTATTACAAACTGAAAACGGAACTCTACATCCCAAAGCCTCTCCGCTGCTACTATTGCCAGAAGTTTGGCCATGGAAGCAACTCCTGCAGGGCTGACGAGCGTGTCTGTCCTCGGTGTGCAAAGCCCGAGGATGATGACCACCCTGAAGACTGCAAGGCGTCGCCGAAGTGTGCTAACTGTTCTGGTGGACACATGGCTTCCTCCAAGGATTGCCCAAAGTGGCAACAGGAATCCCAAATCCTAAAGCTCAAATTTACCAACAACATCTCCTTCCCAGAAGCAAAACGCCTTGTCCTTGGGACACCAACAAAGCCTTCCTATTCCTCTATAGTTTCTTCAAAATCTACAGTATCCACCCAAACAGAAACAGAATCACTCACACACTCAACTCAGACAGACATTCAATGGCTGTCAGAACAACCTACAGAGGTCATATTACGCAGCTCCACATCATCAACAATAGGTACCAAAACATTCCCTCTCCTATCCATTACAAATCCTGTCAAAGCGACAGGAACTAAAACATCATCAGCAAACACCAACACTACAAAACAAACAACTTCAAACTCTCAATCAAACTCAAAAACAAAAAGTCAACAAAAAACTAAAACATCTGACCACGTTCCCAAAGGCCAGCGGAATGTGGTAGAGGTCCACAACAAGTTTAAATGTTTGGACCTCGAATCTGACGATGTCCTCATGGACACATCAGACTTGGGGCAATCTGCCCATTCGCCCAATAAGGGCCAGAGGTCGCGCTCCATGGATCGTCGACTTTCTCCAGTTAAACTACCACCATGAGGCTCATCACCATTTACCACCTATTACTTACGTCAATGGCAATCCTTCAGTGGAATTGTCGAGGTTTTAAAGTCAATTATAATGAATTGGGCTTACTAGCACAAAAGTACAATCCTCAAGCAATTTGTCTTCAAGAAACACATCTTAAAGACACAGATCTACAATTCCATCCCTCCCCCTGCTGATAGGGCGAAAGGAGGTGCATCAATTTTGGTGCGTGATGGAATTATTCACAGAGAAATTTCAATTACAACTCGCTTACAAGCAGTTGCTGTCAGTTTATCATTATTCGAAACTGTAACCCTCTGTTCTTTATACATTCCACCATCTCAAGATCTTAATATCAAAGATCTTGACCAACTAATAAGTCAACTACCTAAGCCCTTTATCATTCTTGTTGACTTTAATAGTCATAATCCCCTCTGGGGTGGGAACTCCCTTGATTCCAGAGGGAAAAGACTTGAAGCTTTTCTTGTGCAAAATGATTTATGTCCTTTTAATGATGGTTCAAATACCTATTTGCACCCTGCTACAGGTTCATACTCAGCAATAGATTTAACAGTTACTGATCCATCGCTCTTGGATGACTTCTCATGGTCTGTTCATGAGGACACATGTGGAAGTGATCACTTCCCCCATTGTATTAGAACACTCTTCACCCGTCCCTGAGGGTGACAACCCTCGTTGGAAATTTACTAAAGCGGACTGGGGCAGATTTTCAGCCCTTTGCCGCGAACATTTAACATATGATAGATTTATAAATTCAGCTGATCTGGTCGAGGCCTTTTCCAAAGGTCTCATCAATATTGCAAATGAAACTATTCCTAAAACCTCGGCAAATCCACGCATTCACAAGCCATGGTTTAATGATACTTGTGATGAAGCCATTAAGGCCCGGAAAAAGGCTGAGCGCAAGCTCTATAAACGACCTACCAAACAAAACCTTGACAATTGTCGAAAGGCAAGAGCTAAAGCTCGCCGTACTGTCAATCAACAAAAGTGCAAATCTTGGAGAGGCTATGTCTCCAAAATCAATTCCAGAACTCCTATTAGCAAAGTCTGGAATATGATTAGTGGAATTAAAGGCAAAGGTTCTAAAACTACCATTAAACATCTGAAGGTCAATGGTGACCTGCTTACATCTGAAACTGATATTGCCAATAAGCTGGCAGAAACCATTTCTAAAAATTCCTCCTCTGCAAATTACGTTCAAGCTTTTCAAAAATATCAAAAGGTACAGGAAAAACGACCAATAAATTTCAAATCTGATAGTGGAGAAGACTATAATGAACACTTCTCCATTACAGAACTTAAAACAGCGCTTGCTAAAGCACACGATACGGCAACTAGTTCGGATGATATCCATTATCAGCTCTTAAAACATCTTCCAGAACCTTGCCTTGAAGTTTTACTGGCTCTGTATAACGATATTTGGGAAACTGGTAATTTTCCATCTTGTTGGCACAATGCTACTATTGTGCCTATTCCAAAACCCGAAAAAGATCATACAGACCCTTCTAATTATCGTCCCATAGCCTTAACAAGTTGCGTATGCAAAACTATGGAACGGATGATCAACGATAGTCTTGTTTGGTACTTGGAAACCAACAAATTACTCACCGACATTCAATGTGGTTTCCGAAAACAACGACGTACCATTGATCATCTTGTACGTTTAGAAACTTTTATACGGGATGCATTTATAAACAAACAACATGCAGTATCTATATTTTTCGACTTGGAAAAAGCATATGATACAACATGGAAGCATGGCATCTTAAAAGATTTACATGAATTTGGCATGCGAGGTCGTATGCCCGAATTTATATCCAACTTTTTATATGATCGTAAATTTAAGGTCCGTGTGGGCTCTACCCTGTCTGATTTCTTTGACCAAGAAATGGGTGTCCCACTAGGAAGCATTTTATCAGTCACTCTATTTAGCATTAAAATAAATAGCTTGGCGAAAGTTTTAAATGATCATACTGATGGTTCACTTTTTGTGGATGACTTTGGAGTTTCTTGCCGAGGCAAGAATATGCCATCAATCGAACGACAATTACAACTTTGTCTCAATAAAATTCATAAATGGTCGTTGGAAAATGGCTTTAAATTTTTTAAAGCTTAAACATCTTGTGTGCATTTCTGCAATATGCGAAAATTGCATAAAGATCCAGAACTTTTTCTAGGTAATACTCCTATTAAGGTCGTTCCAGAGGCCAAATTTCTTGGCATCCTTTTTGACAATAAACTCTCTTTTATCCCACATATAAAAGCACTTAAAGCCAAATGTTTAAAAGCATTAGACCTTCTAAAGGTTGTCTCAAATGCTAAATTGGGTGGAGATGAAGAAACCCTTCTACATCTCTATCCATCACTCATCCGCTCAAAACTAGACTATGGATCAATCATCTATGGATCTGCCCGCCCCTCGTATATCAAAATGTTAGATACAATCCACCACCAGGGTCTCAGACTTTGTCTTGGGGCCTTCAGAACATCCCCCGTTGAAAGCCTATACGTCGAAGCTGATGAGCCATCTCTTGCAGATCGGCGCATTAAGTTAGCACTTCAATACATAACTAAGCTCAAATCCAATCCTTCAAATCCAGCTTACAACTGCGTATTCAATCCCGAGTATCAGCAGTTGTATTCTACAAAACCAAAAGCAATTCCACCTCTCGGTATCCGTATTCAACAACATGTTGAAGAGTCGGATATCGACCTCTCAACTATTGCAGAACACGGTTGGCTAGCCACTCCACCGTAGCAGTTGGTAAAGCCCCATGTTGATCTCAGCTTAACCACTCATAAAAAATCAGATACTAATCAGCTAATATTCCAGGAGGCTTTCAACGAACTCAGAGACTTTTATTCTGAATACAAACCAGTTTATACTGATGGTTCTAAGGATGGCATGACAGTTGCAGCAACTGTTACACCTTCTACAACTTATGCTTCAAGGCTACATGATGGAAGCAGCATCTTTACTGCGGAAGCAGGGGGCGGGATAGTGCAGTGGTTAGCGCGTTCGGCTTCGGATCAGGAGGTCGGTGGTTCGAATCCCGCCAGGGGCTCGGCAACTTTATCTGCAGTAAAGAACAGTTCTACACGCAGTCAGGTTTGGGTGCAATGCCACACTGAAATTCAGCGCAGTACCACCCATGGTTCGCTAGGTCCAGCCGATGCTCGCAGGTTTCACCGCAATGCATAGCCACTATAGTGTTGTGGGCTTTCTCCCTGCAATAATACTAGCAGCCGCGATATAAGTGAAATAAACTTGAAAGCGGCGTTAAACACCAGCTCACCTCACCACTGCGGAAGCAAAGGCCATCCTCAAGGCCATTCAGCATATAAAAACTCATCTCCTAACAACTACATACTATTTTCAGACTCTCTCTCTTGCTTACAAGCAATCAAAAATTGTAAAAGTGATCACCCCATTATTAGGGATATTTTAACTGTTCATAATACATTTCTCGAATGCGACATCATCTTTTGC
The DNA here is from genome assembly GCA_921293015.1 of Phorcus lineatus. Taxonomy (NCBI): domain Eukaryota; kingdom Metazoa; phylum Mollusca; class Gastropoda; order Trochida; family Trochidae; genus Phorcus; species Phorcus lineatus. The sequence goes on along the minus strand of OV121096.1, from coordinate 21,727,270 downwards.
TGGCTTCCTAGCCATATGGGTATAAGGGGCAACAATAAAGCTGATTCAGCAGCTAAGTCAGCTCTCGACTTCAAACATGTCTCTCAAACTAAAGTTCCATAATCAGATTCCAATCTTGCTATCAAATCTTACATCAAACAGCGTTGGCGGTCCCAATGGGACCAACGACAACACAATAAACTTCATGCAATACAACCTCATTTAGGTTATAAATCTCTATCTTCTTTTACCCGTCAGGAAGCTTGTGTTCTGCGACGATGTCGCATTGGACACACCCATTTCACTCATTCATATCTTTTAAAGGGGGAAGACCCTCCTGTGTGTATTCCCTGTCAGTGTCCCCTCACAGTTAAGCACAGCCTGTGCGAATGCTGGGACACTGCACAAGTAAGGGAAACATTTTACACAAATGTTTCAATTTCACAACTTTTTAATCAAATCGGTGAACACCGTATTTTATCTTATCTAAAGGAAATTAATCTATTTGATAAGTTGTAGAATTTTATACATAGTAGATCAGCTTTTAACCAACTTTGTGATATTTTGCTAATGTTATTACAGCCTTCGTGCTTTATCATGTTTTTGCTTTTGCAATCAATTTCATTTCATTAAATCTCTCGCCGCGAATGGCTGAAATATTGCCCAAGCGGCGTTAAACAATAACTCACTCACTCCTTCTGTGAGGGACGAAGGAGAGACAATGCTTGAGATGCCAGGTCAGGACAGGGTCGAGGCCACTGGATTTTGCCTGAGTCTTTTAGTCGAATATCAAGCCGCGCCAGCCGTATGACGGATTTGGCCCGAAAGGGATCAGGGTACATGGAAGGAGCTCGATCAGTGAATTCAACTACGCTGATGTAGCAGGATGTGTTTCTTGTAGTCGTCATGTTTTCTTAATTTTGCTGGTGTTATTGGGTTTAACACTGCTTACAAGTGTATTTCACTTTCATTGCGGCTGCCATAATCATTGCAGGGAGAAATCCTGCAACATCATTGTTGCTATACATTGCAGTAAAATCTGCGAGCATCGGCTGGAACTAGCGAACCATGGTTGGTACTGCACTGGTACTGCACTGAAATTCAGTTGGCAATTCACCCAAACCTGACTGCGTGTAGAACAGTTCTCTACTGCAGACTAAGTTGCCGAGCCTTTGGCAAGATTCGAATAACGGATCTCTTGATGAAGCCGAATTCGCTAACCGCTGTGCTATCCCGCCATCCAGATTACGAAAAACACTTTCTGATTTGAGTTACAGTGATCCTCGACATCAACGGACAAAAATAAGGTTGTTATCCTCAGTCCAGATTACAAGATCCAGTATGTGTCCATGGACGTGGTTGCCCTTTGACCATATTGTTTAGGGATTAATGTGTACAAAAGCTTTTCAAAATATACTAACAAGCGAATTATCTGACATTTCCATATGAAAGTTGAAATCACCAGTCATAGTATAGTTTGCTTCGGATGAGTTGGTTGATTCCAGAAGATCAGATAGATCCTGTACGGTCCACTACCAGCCTGATGCATCTGTCAGCTAAATTCAAGACTCTATCGACTGTTTCAAATATAATCAACAGCTGTGTTAATCAGACAGCTATTCTATTGTGACACATTTAATAGTACATTAGCCAGACATTGTAATTTTAAACTATTTGTTTAGTACTAAATATATTGTAATAATCACATACAATGGAAAGTCATATTTTGCTCTTTTGACCGGAGACAATAGTATTAAATTTTTAAGCGTAAGATGGTCATACGAAATTAGTATAAAATATACTTTCATCATTTACAGCTTCCATCGCAATTTATAACAATGTTTCAGTTCTTTATCTTAAAACAAAACGTAGAAAAGTTTATTACCCATCATTTTATTATTATATTACCATAATTGCCTATAAGACATTAAACTTCCAAGACGTCATGATATCAACTGCAAATCTAATATGCAATCATGTTTACATAACTAGCAGGAATCTTAATCTGATGACGTACATGGTTTGATTTTGTTTTGAAAGTCATTAGATTAAGGTTACAGACTGCTGTTGGCGTGTAGTTGTTGTGTTATTCTGTGATTGAGATCTTTCCATTTGACAGACCAATTTAACAAGAAGAGTAATTCCGCCCACGCATTTTTTAATGCTTATGCCATATGTCAGTGAAACTTGGCTGGAACTGTCTAAAGACCTTCGGATGGAAATCAAATGAAAGCCTAGAAGTGTAATTGGAAGAAAAGAATATGCTCCACAATTTCATAATAATGTGTTTTGAGGTGATTGGGTGCTCCAATACCCTTTCCAAGCGTATTTATGTTACAGAGGTTACCACCATTGAACTGGAGATGTGGAGATGACAGGGAGTTTATGGATGATCAACTTCGAACCGTTCACTCAGAACTAAAACCCTCGCCCGGGGTGTAGTTAATCACAGGCCTCCGACTCTTCCCTCATTTGCATCTCACTAGTCCGAATTGAAAAACCAAGCAAGCAGGCATTCTGATATTCTCCTCCATGATCGAGCCTCTCACAATCTGTACATGGCAAGGCCCTTTAGTAAAACAACAACCTTAGGGTTTAATCTTACAGTGGCAGCATCTACACCTGGAGATAAAAAAAATACACAGTGTCTGCAATGAACCACCGTGCCAAATAGCTGAAGCCTTGGACATTTGTAGACATAATCCCTTGATAAAAAGAATTAGGTGTTAGCACCATGAATATTTAATTCTCTATCCCAGCCTCAAGAAACATTACATAAGAACCACAAGTCAATTTATCATACCAGTTACCATGAATAACCAACATCACGCCGATAGAATTCTTGATTGACATCAAACGTCACTGGCTTATTTTGAAAACGATGTAATTACATGCAGAAATGATTAGCAACAAATACCATTCGTGGGAGGATGATACATTTTACTGTGTTAAGAAACTTATCTTATTCAAATTCTGAAAATTACAACAGGACCCTCAGATAAATGTCATTACTGACATTGTTCTTTAGTGATCTTTAAGGAAATTCCTTCTTAAATGTTTAGCTTCGCTGTGAAGGTGTTTGGTTTAATTCCAGACAAGAACATGACTTATATAGCTGCACTTGAGAACAATTCCAACATGCAATCATTCTCATTTGGTATGTTTTCTTCCATCAATTTCGTCCATATTTTGTTATTAAGGAGGACAGTTGTATGTTTTACAACTATGCATACTGGCACCATCTGTTTCGCTACCTTTTCAAGTACATTAATGCTTTATTCAGAAAAAAGGAATTATTCAGGAAAAGTAATGTTCCAGACAGTAACTTAACATCACCATCTCGACATAAACTTATTCTGATTTGTAAAAGAGAAAATATTTTTATTGTAGTCAGCTATATGTATAGTCTAGCAAATATTATCTTCTGTGGACTTGGGAAAGTTACATAATTTCACTTTCGTTAAATGCTTGTAAATCCGACTCCTGGTGGTTCATACATATAGGATATTATATGAGTGTCCATGAAATACTATGTTTGTGACACGAGTGCGTTTATGTATATTATATTAATATTAGTATTTCCCGAGTGGGACGAGTGTCGTTAACATAGTATGTCATGGACACTCATATGTTATTCTCTTTATTACCGAAGTCGAGAATTAAAAAAAAACTAATCAAAATCAACATCCAAGCATAGGAATAAGCGCATTTGGAACACAACGTCATAGGCGGACTGTGACGTCAAGCATTATTTCGATGTTACATCACATTTAAAAAGCGATATTTTGCCCTCGTATGAAAGATATGAACCCCGATATGATTGCCCTCGTAGATAATAATCTTGCTAATTTATCATTTCTTATGTAATATGGCTCGGTTGCCTTATTTATTTCTGAATAAAACACAACTTAGAACATAATAAAAGCTATAAAAAACGCGAGAGGTAGTAAACCTCTTGTTACCCTATTGCTATTTACTGAAAATTAACACCTCTAGTGTTCATGATTTCAATGGGTTTTACAGACACTTGCGCACGTGTCCACATCATTTTGAATCTCTCGTTGTCATTTATATGGGTAGTTGAGTAACTACATATCTGTTTAAATGAAGTAATAAATAAACTTAGGTAAGTCTATCAAATCTCGAAGTAATAAATGTAAACTAGAATGAATAGTTACATATTCCAACCAATGCATGATCCCAAACTTGTTTTAACAATTTTAGATTCCATCACAAAGCACAATCACAAACTTGATAAAAAACATTTAAAGTTTCGATCGCATTGGATTTATCGAATAACCACAAAAATAAGAGCTTTCTTCCGTCATTAACTCTGGTCACACCTATCAACTGTAAAGCTAGAATTTATTTATGTTTACATAACCAGAAGGAATCTAATCTCATGACAAACATGACTTCGTTTTGTTTTAGAGTCATTTGACCTAGGTTTCAGGAAATGTAGACTGCTATTGGCATGTAGATTTTGTCTAGCTGTGATCGAGATCTCTCCATTTGACAGGCCAGTCTAACAAGAACAGCTACTCTGCCCACGCAATCTTGACTGTTAAAACCATTTGTCGGTAGAACTTCAAATGGGTAGAACTGAAATAATTTAAGATTGAAATGGAATGGAAGCCTATAATTGGAATAAAAGAATATCCTCTGTAATGTCATAATTAAATGAGGTGAGATGATTAGGAGTTCTTATACCTTTTCCAATAGTTTTTATGTTACAGAGGTTACCGTCATTGAAGCAGACGCTATTGAGATTATCAGAAATTCATGGATGATCAGTTTCGAACCTTTCACTCAGAACAAAAAGCTTCACCTAGGAAGTAGTTAATTATACGCTTCTGACTCCTCTCTCATTTGGATTCGATTTGAAAAACAGTACTTTGCTATGCTAGCTGGCATTCTGACATTCATCTGCATGATTAAAACTCTCAGACTACACAATGCACGTCACAATTTACATTTCAAGATATAAGATTTGTAAATGCAAATCCATGGCAAACCATTGTAATTGGATAAGACGTTATTTTAAAAAAAAGAGTTTTAACTGGTTCATATCCACATGGAATCAAGCTAGTGTCATGGTTAAATGATCTACATGTACCAACTCTGTATCTCTGTTATTAATTTCTGTAATTTATCAGATAGATAAGAATGCAAGAAGAACATGAAGAAACTATGAAAGATTATGTGTTCGTAAACAACCCAGTCAATTGTCCATTTACTCAACCTTTAGCAATGCGTTTATAAATTGTTATTTAAAATTTTACATTTCAGAAGAAGACAACATTCGTTTAACATAACTATAATGTTTAATGCTTTACGGTATTCATGGAAATTTATGTCTATCAGAAAGTTGACTTTGCAATTTTCTGCTACACACCTTTTTGTCAACATTTGGGATACAAGGCATAGTTATCTATCAATTACTTTCAAGACTGCATCGACTGATCCAAATATTTTAATGAGGAACTTTGGTGAATATGGTAAGTTAGCTTATTAACTGTGACTCATTACACATTTTATTGTTTACTCATATCAACCTGATTTCGTAACATTCTTTGTTTATTATTGATTACATTGCTATAATAATATACAACTGCTTGTCATCTCTGTCTTGTTTACGGGGGAAATCAAAATTCTGCAGTTGACAGTATGAACTAAAGCTTACATAAGTCATACGATAACATATACAACTGCTTGTCATATATTTCTTGTTTGACAGGGACATTTCTTGTTCCAAATGCACTACAGAAATGATTTGGTTTCCAGAGCACGGAAACTAACATGAAACGACACGGAAAACAATAGTTCCACTTGGTATCCAGACAAGATTTATTTAGTTTCCATCTGTATTCTTGAAACTTGAAACTACAAATTTACCCAGTATCCGTTTGATTTCCATCATGGAACATTACACACTATCAAAGCGGGATCCAGTTGGTTTCCATGATGTTAATTTACTGTAGGTTTCAACCTAGTTTCCATGTTCATTTTAATGTTGGTTTTAACCTAGTTTCCATGATTAGTTTTATGTTGGTATCAACCTAGTTTCCATGTATTAGTTTAATGTCGATGTTAATTTACTGTAGGTTTCAATTTAGTTTCCATGTTTAGTTCAATGTTGGTTTCGACCTAATTTCCATATTTAGCTTTATGTTGGTATCAACCTAGTTTCCATGTATTAGTTTAATGTTGGTTTCGACCTAGTTTCCATGTTTTAGTTTACTGAAGGTTTCAACTTGGTTTCCGTGTTTATTGTACATGTAGGTTTCTACTTGGCTTCCATGCCTTGAGTTTACTCTAGATTCTCTAAATATGACATTCTCATTCAATTGTGCTGCAATTTAGGAACAATAATTAGTGATTAAAACCGATTTTGTTTGTTCAGTATGGTGTAACAAGCACTAGGCATTATCAATATATCGTTTCTTTGACTTTTAAATGCCAGCGTAAATAGCCATAGCATGAAAAATAAAACAAAATAAGTAATCATCAATACTTTATTCGATAACAATTCATTTATCTATACATACATACATATACATATTTATATAATGAAATGAGAAATTATCAAAATAAATACTTAAACTGATGGTAAAAAGCTTACATTTTATGAAATATATATATATGTGAATTCATTCTTTGTTTGGTTTACTTGTTACTATAGAACAGATACATGTAGTTTAAATAGTAATAAAATTAACTTTTTATTTAATACAACCAGCACTAAATTTGCATCCATAAATACATCATTCAAAACTTATCCCAGTACTGAAGATACCTCAGACCTATAGTACTTTGCATTCTTTTAACAAATATACAAAATGTGCGTTATATGAACAAGTGCAGAACAAAAACATGGAAAAAAACTTGGAATCCTAGAACTCCAAATTTCTAATTAGAATTAATTTTCATATTTGCACACATGATATGCTCTTATAGTTAATTTTACTAAAGCATAGTTAAATAAACAATAACCAAAAAAATAAATCTTATGAATCCTATTAATACCTCCTTTCCCCACACTGCTACTTTATTTACATGCAAAGACCATGATAACTGATTACTGAAGGTATTTGTCATTTCAACAACAGAGTAAAATGCTTTAATAACATTAACAAAAAGAGCATAGAATTTCCATCCTTTCATATCATTATATTTTGAAGAAGACTTTGCTAATTACACATTTTATTAAAAGTCATAATCGTTGTCTTGGCCAACAGCCCAACTTGGCACATCCTTTGGTGCGGCACATTCTCTTGTCATAGTCTGATGTCTAGCCCACATCTTCATTTTGTTCTTTCCCCTGGCTGGAGCACTGAAGAGTCTCTGGTCGTCCAGTTGTCTTTTGTAGTTTGAGAGTTTCCTGCTCTCCCAAGAAAGTCTGACGGACAACAGCATATTGTCATTCTCCTCATCAGACACAACCGGAGACGTGCAGTCTGCCCTCAGAACTGGAAGCACTCTCTCCTTCTTCTCTCAGGCCAGTTTATTGTTGTGAGGGCCTTCTTCCTGCTTTCCAGTTTCTGAAATATAGACAATAAACAGTCAGTGGCATTCTAAAAGTTGTAGGTAATACATTACATATTTATATGGATATCCAACTGTCAAACAGGTGCTTAAAAAGGAATTGGCAAACTGTAAAATAAAGTAGTTGTAATCAACTTGTAATTGTAGTGTTTTAAAATTGTTATTTGTTGAATAAAGTAAGAAAATTGCTCAAGCTTCAATTATAAAAAATGCAAATGAAATCAGCTGTATCAAATTATTTACATAATTCATATATCATCTATTTCAACTAGAATAGCATTTGCTGGACACTGTAAAAACAGAGGTCCCACAAACTGAGGCCTTTCCCTGATCAGCTTTCTGCAAAAACCTCAGTGAATTGGTCATTTTTCAAGGACAGAGAATTTAAAAAGTTGTGACCTGGAACTTAGACTCAATTTGAACAACATTTTAAGATTTCAATATTTAATAAAAGGGTGAACTAGACTGCCATCTGGTGACCTTGAAAGTCAACAATAAATGATCAAAATTTAGGTTTAAACGATTGTCATTATGATGCTGTCATCTATAATTATGAATTAATAAAGAAGTTAGGGTAGTGTTTCTTAATTTACTCTTCTTAAGGATTGTTTGCAGTTTCTCACAGTTTTGGATCTTTTGTTCTTTGCCGACAACCTGTGAGCATCTGCTTTACCGCACCTCTTTCTTCTTAAATCATCTCTTTTATTGGTCCATACTCCCAAATGCCTCTGAAACAATATTATCATACATGTGATTATTGCAAGGAATAAGAAGAAACCATTTAGAAAGAAAAAATAGAGCCATGGGCTCTGTAGCTCATCAGACGTTTGATAGAAATAGGTGTTTGGGTTTAGACCATGGGGTCTTGGGCAGTGTAGGAAAGATAGCCTGTCCCAACGTCCGAGACGGGTAACTTTGGTTGAGGACGGGCTGTAAAATTATTTAGTCCGTCCTTGTGTCGGGCCAATTTTGTCTAACCATAAATGCATTTATATCTAATAACCCCGAGAGAAAAAATAAACAAAAGTAAATAGCCACATAAATTACGGACTAAAGGGCACTTAGCAGGTTTTGTTCATTAATAATTCAATTACAGCAAAACTATAATATTTTTGTTCAAATTATGCTCTCTTGGATAAGAAAATTCAGATATAAGTAAATCAAATCAAGTGACAAACGTGTTTACTTGAGTCAGGCAACTGAAACGTCAATCAAAGTCTTGGTCGACCTAGTGAAATAGCTGAAAGATTGCCGACATGTTACACCCAAACTCACTCACACCAAGCTTGAGGGATGGTCTATTATTGTGCGGGTTGACAAGACTTTAGACAACCAGGGGTAACTTGGGCTTGAACTAGGGCACATTGGGACATTGCAAATTGTTATGTTGAGGAAAGAAAACAACAATGTATTTCTTAAAAGTTATTCACAATCACATAAAAAAGGCCTATTGCCCATTTGGGGTCAAGGGGTCACCGAACCTACAATTCAGAATCCCCATTGTCCAAGGAGTCTACACACAACTATTAAGCTATCAAGACCTTTTGGAACTGAGAAGAAGATGAAAGTAGGATTTTAAGGTTTTGACCCCTGTGACCCCATTTGGGGTCAAGTGGTCACCAAACCTACAATTTAGAATCCCCGTTGGCCAAGGAGTCTACACACAATTTTTCAGCTCTCTAGACCTTTTGGAACTAGGGAAAAAGATGAAATTAGGTTTTTAAGGTTTTGACCCCTGTGACCCCATTTGGGGTCATGGGGTCACCAAACCTACAATTTAGAATCCCCGTTGGCCAAGGAGTCTACACACACCTTTTCAGCTCTCTAGACCTTTTGGAACTAGGGAAAAAGATGAAATTAGGTTTTTTAGGTTTTGATCCCTGTGACCCCATTTGGGGTCATGGGGTCACCAAACCTACAATTTAGAATCCCCGTTGGCCAAGGAGTCTACACACACCTTTTGGAACTAGGAAAAAAGATGAAATTAGGTTTTTTAGGTTTTGACCCCTGTGACCCCATTTGGGGTCATGGGGTCACGAAACCTACAATTTAGAATCCCCGTTGGCCAAGGAGTCTACACACACCTTTTCAGCTCTCTAGACCTTTTGGAACTGGACAAGAAGATGAAAATAGGTTTTTCAGGTTTTGACCCCTGTGACCCCATTTGGGGTCATGGGGTCACCAAACCTACAATTTAGAATCTCCAGTGCCCAAGGAGTCTACACACAACTATTCAGCTCTCTGGACCTTGTGGAACTGGAGAAGAAGATGAAAATAGATTTTTAAGGTTTTGACCCTTGTGACCATATTTGGGGTCATGGGGTCACGAAATTTACAATTTAGAATCCCCATTTGCCAAGGAGTATGCATATAAAATTTCAGCTCTGTAGAGTCATTGGTTCTGGAGAAGAAGTCGAAAAAGTGAAAAGTTTACGGATGGACGGACGGATGGACGGACGTCGGACGCCTTGCCATGCCATAAGCCCATCGGGTCTTTCAGACCTGATGAGCTAAAAATGATTCCATCCAAGTTAATAGATAGGCTAACAAATAAAATATTTTAGAATTTCTTCATATTTTCAAAATAGCAAGTTTATTATGTCTTTTCTACAAAAATGTGAACAAAATTTGGGTACACCCAATGATTCTTTAAGTTATCATATATAATATATATTAATAATATTACTGCTGTCGACAATTTACGCCATTTCTTATTGATATTGACTACCTTATTAAAGCCCACGCTTTCTATGAATAAACTAAGATATCAAACACATTTCAAATATGTACAGGGATGTCTAACATATATTTAGAAAAGTAAATGATATTAATAATAATAGGGGTCAATGAATGTTTTTGACGCTCATTTTTCAAATAAAAAAAAAACCTTTAAAAAACCCTTACATCACAATAGTTTTTATCATTTCAAGTACAATTTGACGGCCTACCGTTTAATGAACCACAGCACTACCTAAATATAATAGCAGAGCTAAATAACATCTATTAGTTGATTATATGAGGCAATTTAAATTTACAGCAAATATAAGGCATAAATGTAATTTCAATAACAAACAACATATCAAATTCACCGCAAATATAGGTAATATAGGTATAGGTAAATTTAATGTGAAATGGCCACGGAAAGGGTTTCATATTTTGCAATTCAGTAGCGAAAGCATACCTTCACATGTTCCAACTGCCCGCCCCTGACCACCAAACAGCCTCCTCGTCTCCTTCACCACTCTCTTCATTGCTTCTTCGTCATCCTCTTTTCTGCAAAGTTATACAGAATAATGTAAAATCAAATCAAGGATAACGAATAAACACCACTACAGTTTATTTAGTAAGAATATAGAAGGACGTGATATTACATCACCACTTAAATTATTAAGGAACAACTATAATCCTTAAATGTCATAAATGAGCACATGCTTATGGGTTTTTTCCATTTACCACTGGTAACAACAGGGTCCGGCCCTAGCAGTGGTATTTTTATCAGTTATACATGCATTGAATATTTCATTGAACTATTTACATTTAATTATAATATCCTTATCATGTACAAATGGGCACAACTCCCATACAACATTGTTAGGTATGGTCAAGAATTGTAAATATTTTCTCTTACTTTTCAATACATACAAAATCAGTTTTGCACAAGTTGTAAAAAGAAGACTCTGAATGATTTGTGTTTATTTCTAAGAAAATATATGTCTTCGAAGACATCTATTTATGGTTTATGGTTGTTTTCCTTTGAACGATACAATGGTTTGCTCACTGAATACCCTACAAATAATAAATCTGTTGAATGACAAATGATGAGGAAATTTAAAATGTCCAGCTGTGTAAATCCTTTGAATGTTGATGAACACCGTAACCATTTTAGGAAACTGTTGAATTTTGCTTCTCCTTGAAAGTCCATGTAAATAATTTCTCATGTTTTTATGCTCTTTCCTTTCCTTTGAATGATGTGCCAATAACTGTTTGGGGTAACCTTTCTTGTGTGTCGTCTAAGCAATCTTACAAATTATGTTCCCTGTCAAAAGTAAATATGTTATTCCTGTCACAAGTCTATTCAACAATGTACAACATGGAGGTCAGGGTAAACATGCTCATTCAAATTGCCAAAAAGTACAAAAGCATGATAATCAACAATGAACTTTACACCAATGACATTATCATGGTTCCTTGACTGATGACATGTCAACCATATCAAATACTTCAGGTTCACTGCCAGGAAAGGTTATCTACTTCCTAAAACACACCCTGGATATGACTGATGGAACTTTCACGGACTATGTCTTCGCATCTGTTGACTGGTACAAGTCTGAAGATAACAACCTTGGATATTTGCGACCGACATCCGTGTGGCAAAAGAAAGAGCTGAATCCTGGATCTGCCTCTTTCATTCCTAACAAGAGGATCCAAACCAAGTAAACTGAGAGGGCTGGACAAAGCCCAGTCATTTGTATGTCTAGATAGTGAATGTTAATTGTGTGGCATGGTTATATGCTGAGAAAGAATAAAGAAAAATTAAAGAAAATTGCCACTTGGCTTTTCTTAGTTTTAATTTGTCCCTTTTGACTACCAGGTAAGTAATCCGTGGAATTACGTATTCTTTTGTATTCAATAAATGGAAATATATTCAGCGTTGAAACTATAATGTGAAATGGGGAAATGTATATTCTATATCATATTATATATACCTAGCTATCTGCTCTATATTTATGAAACTAACACTTTATTTCCAAAACTAAACTGGAGCAAACAGGTAATAAAATTTTATGCTTTTAATCATTCAAAGAATAAAACAATGCTAATCAATTGAATACAATAGATTTTAGTTTCCATTCAATGAATACAGAATATCTAAGATTCCGTAATGGAAACCAACTGGAAAACCAGTCTTCAAGTTTACACTTACTCCCGCTGAAAGTTCGAATGGTTAGAATGGACATCGAAGTAAAGCCTGGGAAGCAAAGATTATGATCTGTGATGTCATAAGTTGGTGAGGTGAGGCGATGAAGAGTTCCACTACCGTTTCCAAAGGTATTTTTATTACAGAGGTTATCACGACTTCAGCTGACGCTATCGAGATGACAGGAAGTTAATGGGTGATCAACTTCGAACCATTCACTCAGAAATAAAATCCTCGCCCAGGGTGTAGTTAATCACAGGCCTCTGACTCTTCCCTCATTCGCATCTCAATAGTCCGAATTGAAAAACATCTTATCAAGCTATCAGCCATCCTGATATTCTCCTCCATGATCGAACTTCTCAATATCGTGGTGTGGTGGTTTGCGTGCTTCAAAGACCCCAAGAGATATGCCAGCTGGAGCTTACATGCTCCTGGAAGGGATACCAAAACTGGACAGGTCGATGGGTAGAAGCCAGACCAAAAGACCTTCCAAAACCTGCTTTCTATCTCTCACTCTGCATTTCTTTCCGTCTTTTACCTCATCCTGTCGATCCCTTTCTCCCTGATCTGTCCACTCTCTTTTGGATGCTTGTCATCCACGTGTTTAATAACTGAAATATTGTTCAAAGCACATTAAACTCCAACTCACTCACTCACTCGAACCTCTCAATATCTCTACAAGGCAAGACCATATAGTAGGAAAAAGATGTAGTCTCACAGTGGCAGCATCTACACTAAGAGATGATAATAATTGATGCAATATTACACCCAACTCTGATCTAAAACGAGCTATTTTGACTAAAAAGGTAGAAATCCTATTTGGATGCAATCAAATTTTTTTCCAAGTCTTCTGAATAGAACTCAGTCACTTAATGCAAGCCTTCCATTCAAACTGTTTTTCATCGAATGAACTTTGGCAGCCCTGTTGGGCGTTAGGGAAATTACTCAAATTGTTCTTGTTGGAATAGAAGTAAGTGTAGGAATTTATTACTTGAATTTGGAGTATGAGCGCCATTCAATGCAGTCTGTCACTATTGCGCTGGTTTTAGCCATCATTGCACATAAGTTATTTGAATGTCCCAGGTAGATAAACATGAACACATATTACAACTCTAAGCTTGTTTTTAACCATAAATGGATGTCTTTGAACTGTTTTGAAAAAAATTGGTAGTCTTAGATCCTGAGTTATTAATTATATTCACATATCCTCATGCCATGAATAAATTGCAGGTTTGCTTTAATCGCTTTATCTACGTTAAAGTTTCACATGAGACTGTCTACAAGTTTTATACCACAGTAGGATATCCAGAGTTATATCAGAAAGGTATTAGCTATAATGTTAATATATTGACATTAATGTCATTTCAAATGGGGTTGAGAAACATCAAACTTTTATTAACCAATTAAAATTACTGAAATAGAATAGACTTTATATATGACAATGCTAAGATTGGAATAAAGTGTTTACAGTTGAGTCATTGTATGTATAAGCTATTAGAAAACATAAGAAAAACAAGTCAATTTATCATACCAGTAATCCTGAACAACCAATATAAAGCTGATAGAATCCTTGATTGACGTCAAACTGATGTCACTGGATTGTTTTGTAAATGTGTTCATATTCTTTGTAAAGGAGATGGGTTCATTTCCAGATAGGAACATGACTTATTTAACTGCGCTTGAGAACATTTACAACATGCAGTCATGCTCATTTTGTACGATTTCTCCCATCAGTTTTGTCAATATTTTGCTGTTTTGGACGACAGTTGTATATATTACAACAATTCATATTGGCACCTTCTAAGTTGCCAGTTTTCCCAACATTAATTGTTTTTTTCAGACCTAAGGAACGTATTGTTGCATACTATTTCTTTACATCACCATCTCTACAGAAATATATTCTGCTTAGTAAAGGTGAAAATGACTTAATTGTAAATAGTCTCGCAAAATTATATCTTCTGTGGACTAAAAAACAAATGTGAAGACATAATTTCACTTCCGTTAAATGCGTGTTAATGCGACAACTTGTGCTCCCTACTCTCGGTTAATATATCAATTCTTATGTACTTGGTCTCGGTTGCCTTATTTTTTTTCTGTATAAAACATTACTAAGAACATAATATAAACTATTAAAAACGAGGAATCAAACCTCAGATAAATTCGCTAAATCTTTACCTATTGCTTTTAACTGAATATTCGCACCTCTAGTGTACAGGATTTCAATGAATTTTTAAGACACTTACGCATATGTCCTCAGCATTTTGGATGTGTTTAGACAGAATAAAGTCTCATAATTTAATATATAGTCTATTTATATTGAATTGTGTTGAAAGATGAATAACAACATCAAACATAGCAACATGTGGCAATAACAGGATTCGGCCGTTAGCATTACTTTAGAGAAAATACGTCGAGGCTAAGTTTTTTTATAGCACTTCAGTCGTTTGAAAAAAAATAAGATAATATTTCATAAGTGTAATGCACATGCCCTTTTTACAGGTTGGCAACAAACTGGGTAATTATAAAGTTTATGGTATGAGAGGTAACGCACAATTAAAAGTTTGATCAGGTTGATAGATTTTTTGAAAGTGGAACGACCACACCTGAATTATGTACATCGCCCTCAGCTACTTTCCAACGGCTTCCTTCTCTGTTGTAATTATTTCAAGGTCAGGTTAAGACTGTAATGTTCACCATAAAATGCCCATTTAATCAGGCTTTGCTTTGCTTTGCGTTGCTGCCTTTAACACCTACATGCGCGCGAAGTACATGCTTACTTGAAGTACTTGAGCTACCAGGAGCAATTTATTACAACTGTCCTGTATGTGTTTTAAAAGGAAGGGAGGGGATGCAGTTTATCACGCCAGGGTGTGTTCTCCTTAAACTTTGTATCGGCTCTCTACAGTTTATTAGCAGAGAACTAATTCCTCAAAAGTGCATAGGGTAGAAAAATTGGAAAAATGTGTCAAGATGACGCCGAAACCATGTGACTTACGACTTCATCATAATGGCTGATGGCTAAATCCTTAAAAATATCAGATTATTTTGAAAAACTGTCAACAATATCAGCGCGTAATGAAAGGTTCTTGTGTACACACCAGTGTAGTAAATTACATCTGAGCTTCCTATTACATGCAAACAGGAAGTTAATTTCCAAACAATAAATTGCTTTTGCTTACCTTATTTATAAACATGTACGCAATATCTTCCCATGCATGTGTAAAACATATTAAATAATTAAAATGGAAATTGCTGAGAATGTATAGCTTAAGCCTACTTTCATGGTTAAATGAGTTATCAATTATTCACTGCTCTTACTAAGTTTCTGTAACTGATGATAACTGATAACGTATAATAAGTTCAAATTTATTTTCCAATGCAAAATTCCACGTCTTACCATCATCAATTACATGAAGAAATATGCTTCCGTAAAGTACTTAGGTACCTTTAGCATCTAGTTTAACAACTTCACTTTAATCTTCAGTCATTTATGTTTTAATTAAAGTCTCTGAATGGCATGGTTGTATTGCTTCATGTGGATACAAGTTTATTATGTAAGAAAACGGAGTTAGATTATAGTTAGAGTTTGACTTCCAGATGATCATGTTTAACATGGTGCAATTTTTTTCCTTCTTACATCTGATTTGTGAATGTTTTAGCATTGCATAGTAGGCTTGTAGCTGTGCATATTTATTACCAGGGCATCGCTCATTTCCTGTAAGCATTTCTCTCGTTGACCATAACCGTTTAAATGAAGTAATAAATCAAGCTCAAGTAACGCATATGATATCACGGTTTAAGACATGTAAAATAGATTGAACACTTACAGATTCCATCACAATGGATAATCCAAACTTGATTATACATTTATAGGTTCCATCGCATAACCACGATGATACAGGGATTTTTTCCTTCGTTATTTCAGGGAAAGCTTTTATTTGTTTTCTAAATGAAGTTTTTTTAAGAGTCATTTGACCTTGGTTTCAGGAAACGTAGAGTGCTATTGACATGTAGTGACTGTGTCTTGCTGTGATTGACATCCCTCCATTTGACAATCCACTCTAACAAGAACAGTTATTCCACCCACCCAATCTTCACTGTTAAAACCATTTGTCGGTAGAATTTCAAATGGGTAGAACTGAAATAACTTAAGATTGAAATTGGAAGTATAATTGGAATAAAATAATATGCTCTGTAATGTCACAATTAGTTGAGGTGAGATAATTAGGAGTTCTAATACCTTTTCCAATAGTTTTTATGTGACAGAGGATACCGTCATTGAAACAGACGCTATTGAGATTATCAAATGTTCATTGATGATCGGTTTCGAACCTTTCACTCAGAACAAAAAGCTTCACCTAAGGTGTAGTTAATTATACGCTTCCGGCTCCTCTCTCATTTGGATCTCACTAGTCCGAATTGAAAAACATTACTTTACCACGATAGCTGGCATTCTGACATTCCCCTGTATGATAAAAACTCTCAAAATATACACATGACATGGCCCTACCCCATAACAACAACCTGAAGGTTTATTCTTACTATGGAGATAGGGAGATAATAAAAAAAACACTTGGCGTTTGCAATGGTGTAAACATTTCCACAAACATTGCGAAACTTAAATTCACCATTCGTGAAAACAAGAACACAATGTTTGATATTCGACATTCAACATTTTAAAAATTAAATTAATTTGAGAACATGATTCTATTGATCACAAAGTATCCAGAACAATTAACATTCCAAGATATAATCCAGGATAAACTACTGAACTGCTAAACTACTGACACTACTTAAAACATTATCAACAAACAATGAAGGGTTCCTGCTTACAAACCAGTGTAGTAAAATAATCTTTGCTTCCAAAACATGTAAACAGGAAGTCGATTAATAAACTTGTAATGGCTTCTAAGAACCTTATTTACAAAAGAGTATACAATAATTTAGAGACAAAAAATATTTTGGACTTGGATTTCTATGCATGTATTAGTCTTCTTCAGTGTTGAAATGTAAAATGCTAGCACGCTTGGATTAGGCGTTATTTTTAAAAATATATATCAAACTGTTTCAAAACCACAAGGGATTATACGCTTAAGCCTGGTACAATGGTAAAATGAGCTAAGAACTATGTAGTTCTGTTATTTAATTCCTATAAATGATCAGATAGTGAAAATCAGTACAAAACGGTTATCAATGCATGACGAGCATGATGAAACTTTGAAATATTATACGTTCGTAAATAACCTATCTAATTATCCATGAGCTCAACATTTAGCACTGAGCTTATAAATTATTGTTTAACTCTTGACATCTCAGAAGACGACAACATTTGTTAAAGTTTATTATCACGTCTCTTAATCGTTTTGTATTTGTATGGGTACTAATTTGCTACAAAAAAAAAGGACTGTTCTAGATTAAACACATTCTAAATCATGGTCAGCTCTCTGGCCTACTGAAAAACATTACATCATTCGATGTTCTGACATTTTATTCTGTGATTATCTGCTTCTTTTCTCCACCTTTTTGGATACAAATTTAGGCGTAGTTATCTATAATCTACCTTCAGGACTCATCGACTCATTTACAGCTGCTTTAATGAAGACCTTTGGTGAATATGGTTAGTGAGCTGATTAAATGTGACTCATGTGATATTTTATTCTTTACTCTTATCAACCTGATACCGTATCTTTAAACTATTTGTTTATTACTAATAAAATTGTTATCATCATATACAACTGCTTGTCGTGTCTGTCTTACTTGACAGGGACATTTCTTGTTTTATTGTTTCATTGGTCATACGATAACATGATAACATTATTATCCAATTATTAACGGGTTCCATAGAAATGCATAACAAAACTAATAAAGGGCTTTTCTCCTTCATTAACTCAGGGAGAGATTTGATTGTTTTTCAACTGATACGTTCTACATGCATATTTATTTTATACTTTGATAAGTTTATATAAGACATTAAAACTTCCAAGACGTCACAACTATCAAATATAAAGTTAAACTCATTTATATTTACACAACCAACGGGGATCTTAATCTGATGACGAACATGTCTTTATTTTGTTTTAGAGTAATTGGACCAACGTAGATTGCTATATGTATATTGGCTGGTAGTGATTGTGTCAGGCTGTTATAACGATCTTGGCACTTTCCAGCCTCATAAGAGCAGCCATTCCGCTTGCGCAATGCTCACTGTATGTTAGATGTCGGTGGAAGTTCAAATGGTTTGAACTGAAAGAACTTAAGATTGAAATCGAATATAAGCCTATAAGTATAATGTGAAGATATGAACATGGTACATTATGTCATATTTATATGAGGTGATTAGGTGTTATTGTTTATTGTATTATTGTTTCTTGGCGTATTTATGTTACAGAGGTTACCAGTGGACGCTATCGAGAAGAGGGAAAGTTTATGGATGATCAACTCCGAACGTTTCACTCAGAATTTAAAGCTTCGCCCGGGTATCACGATATCGTTATATTCAGTATGGTATCGTTTCCGATATGTGTGTACTCCAAAATGTACTTGACAAAATTAGTTAAGGATATTGTATTAACTAATTCATGGGGTGTCTTGTGCATTGAATTGTATACTTCGTACATTCATACTTTGCGACGTAACAATCTACCAGAACCAAAGATTGACGCAACGACTAGTCCGGTTTTGACAACTGCGTGTTACTTTGGTTCTGTTGCAAAGTAAGAAATATAAATATCTCATCAACTTCACAACTGCGATGATAACTAGATAATACTTTAGTCCCTCAAGAGAAACTATTACCTTCACCGAGTACTATTGAATTCAATAACTACAATCCTGAAGTTCGATAGCTCGGAGCGTTTCGGAAGCGGTAGCCATTTTGAATGGCGCGTGATATGCTAATGAGGGTTTTTTTTCAATCTGGACTCGAGTTTAGACGAATTTTGATTGCGTGAACGTCAGTGCTGATGAAAAGAAAGTTTAAATCCTCTGCCGTTTTAGTTAATTTTATCAATTTTATCAATTATTCAATATAATTTAAAAAATCTTTGGAAATAGAGTTGAGTTTTTAATTATAAAGATGGTTTTACATTTTCTGTGCCAATGTCAATGTATAACAACAGCCCTATGCTACGTGATTTGATACCATTTGATGCTGTTATAATCCATAGATCACAAAAACATTTAATCAATCCATTATAGACCAAAATCATAAGTTTAAAAACAAAGGTAGCATGATCAGTACTGCTATGCGAAACAAATTGCCTCACTCACATGATTGAAAAGTGTTAACACATTAACCCCAGTAGTTTTGGCTTGATATTACACTTGTAAGAAACCGCAGTTTAATATCTATACAGCAAATTTGGCTAGTGTTATACCGCTGCACATATATAGTGTGTATTTGTGACGTCATAATGTTCGCGACGCAGTCACAATGACAGCCCAGTTGAGGAAGTGTTAATTTCAGCATACAGTCAGCAGTTATGCAACATTTTAGAGGGCGTCATTTAATATCTATATCAAACTCTTGAATGATTTAGTATCCAATTCGCTTTCGCTCATTTAATAAAAAATCATTGACTCTTTTAATAAAAATAGTATCAAATGGAAGGTCGTTTAGTAACCTTATATAGTACATTTATCTTTTTAATCTACACTAGAGGATAATCAGGTTGAGTAATGAGATAGTTTGAAGATAATACATTTACAATAAACTAAGGTTTATCGGGGAAAATTTTGAAGAAATTAATCTGTCAAAACACACGCTTCTGGCAAAATAAATGGTAAATCAGCATGTGTAACATAACAGGTTTAAAGGTTAACAAGTTAAAAATTTTGACATTTTTTTGTACCAATCCTTTGTAATGGATTCTGCGCATTAGCGCAATGGTTTCAGCTTACACTTTCTCTTCCAACATAAATTCCTATACAACCTTTGTCTTAATATGAAGGTTTCTCGGGCTTCAGGCAGTTTCCCCTAGCGGGACAATTTTGCAACTTAAACTACCTGGTAATATTTCAACCAATGAAAACACCGAATGCGTGAAAACATATTTGCTGTCACATAGGTCTGTGCAATAATGCAGTTACAATATGAGGCGGACGGTTCTGTAACGACGACTCTAAGTGTAAGGCGCATATTCGAATAAAGTTTAGCTTTTATAAAGCTTTGAACTTTCATAACTGATTGCACAACTACATTTGTAACTTTGATTGCATCCAATCAACGTTCTACATTTTGTGCCCGAGAAACCTTTGTATTAAGACAGAGGTTGTATAGGAATTTATGACGGAGCTACATGTACCTCTTTTAGGACAGAATGCAGCTTACATTGCATAAATATAATCTGTAGTTCCCGGTTGACCCTTGGATTTTCGAATCACAACAATTGCATTTAACGCATCAATAGATGGAGATACTCGTAAATATGTATTTCTATACACAAGGACAATCTGTACGTTATTCTTGTACTATGTCTGTTAATTGTCAATTATCGTGTATCTTTTTTGAAGATTTGTAAGGAAAATATTTAAATAAACTAGTTTAAGGGAAATCATTTATCCTGAAATATTTGTAAATTGATTAATATTTCAGTGCAAGAATTTGGTGAAATTAGTGATTACTTATCATTGATATCGAAAAACTATATGAAACAAGATGCTTGCAAACAGCATTATTACTTAAACTGCTATGTCTTTTTGAAAAATGGGGCTGAAATAATTACGCCATATATTGCTAGCCACACATTCACGAAATCTCTATACCTACCTTATTTACAATTTCACAGTCTATGGCGTCTTTGAATTTGATACCACAGCGAGGTTGATACTTTCTATTGGTTGTAATGAAGCTATTTCAAGGATAATGTAGACATAGAATTATTAGGTTCCTAACGGGTTGGGTTTGACAATTTTTAATTCCCTATTGACCAATGGAAAATTACTGGATGATAAAATATGGATATGCGAATTCATAAACGGTAGTTCCAAGAATAGGTCCAAGTGTTTACGTTTGAGTCATTGGAAGCATACGTAAGAACAAGTCAATTTATCAAACCAATTACGCTGAACAACCAAAATGGCGCCGATAAAATCGTTGATTGACGTCAAATCGATGTCACTGGAATGTTTTGTAGAGGATGTAAATACACAATTTTACATCCGGAAACCATCGACATGGACCACCCAAGTCAACAACAATAACCATTCAGGCGTGTTTGATCCACTTTACTGTGTTTAAAAACTTATCATATTCACGGTGATTGAGTTCGGCTAAATGTCTGATTGTGAACCTTTTCGTGCGAATTAACCACCTGCGGATAAAACAATCAATTTCCATTCAAGCGTGTAATTACCATTATGCATTGCTCATCAGGGTAGGTGGTTACACAGGAAGATTAGCCTGTGCAGGGCGAGCAAGACAAGCCATGATAACGGCAGCATGAGCGACTCCTTCGAGATACGTTTGGTCGGCGCGTCCCGTTCGCCTCGATCAATATACGCTCCGGTGTAGTCCGAACCAGCACACAACTACCACAGTCTTTCTGCCGTCGTTCAAGCACGCTTTTATAACACCATCCGTCTAAATCAAGGAAAGAATATGAGTTGTTTAAACTAAAGAATCTTTCACCAAGGGAAGAGATCTTACATTTCAAGCTTCATCATGTGCTCGCTTGTGATTACACGGATATGATAACCTGTTCAATTCCATAGAGACCCGGTCTTACCTTGAAGTAGAGGAAGGTATTTTCGTGCATGCCTGCTTTGATGGATTAAAGATGCATAAAAACATTCAAGTCTTATCGAATTTTATGACAGGTTGTAAAAACAGGAGGCAGTGTTAAGCTTTCAGTTCAGTCAGTGTTTGGGCGTTAGCTTGTACTTGAACTGATGCGAGAACTCCCTGAAGCTTTTTTCCAACAGTTTCTGAACTGTAAAGCGCATTGGGATAGTCGAGGAACATCTTCGAGTACACAATGTTTACTTTCTAATTTAATGAGTGAGTGAACAGCACACTAATGGGCTAAACAGAGAAAAACGAGCCGGTTTAAGTAAATGTTTCTTCATCGTTTAGGTCCGTGGTTTGGGATCAGTGGACAAACAAAAACAATTATATAGTTTGGAATTAAGAGGTTCCAGTTCGTCCTTACGTATCCAGACTGTCTTCTTTCTCTCTGGATCGATCCCGCAGTGTCTTGTGGCTCTGCGTTGACGACTGTTTTCAGGAATACCGTAAATGTAACGTCTTGGTACCAGCATGAGAATACCACGGATACCCACTTCCGGAACCCATTGGATTAGCTTTGGATTAGAAGGTCACACAATCGTTTACCCGAATCGGGAATGTTTTCATCGTATGATTGTATGACCTTACTAAACGACAATGCCTCGCTATGGAAAGCGGAAAGACAGTGCTATCCGGGTAAGCATTAATCTTCTCCTTCAATTGTTGTTTGGTGCAGACATGTGGTCAGTAATTGTGTCTTGTGTTGATCGGCTGGGGTTCAGCTGGCAATATATATGCTCAAAAAGGATTATATTCGAGATATTTTATGTAGCCTTAACCCACTACTTGAAATGTTGTAACATAATTTATGTCGTACATATTGAGACATTCACTTTTTCTTTTCTAATTTATCATTTAATTGATATCACATATCAAAAGTCGGTTATGTTTGATATGTGAAAGGTTGTTATGAAAGCCTTTAAATTGTGGCCTTTGTAGCTTATTCATAATTAAGCATTACGAGTTTCTTGGTTATTGTGTTATGCTTATTTTGAACACATCACTTAGTGTTTGAAGGCCCGTCAAACTACGGTGTCAAAACATTTTTGAGATGAAATATGTTGATACTATGAATATACCTGTTTGAACATTAAATGGATTTATTTTGATTCACATGAAGTAAATTAAG
This sequence comes from Phorcus lineatus, assembly GCA_921293015.1. NCBI lineage: Eukaryota > Metazoa > Mollusca > Gastropoda > Trochida > Trochidae > Phorcus > Phorcus lineatus. The sequence continues at coordinate 21,703,915 of OV121096.1, read as the reverse complement.
CTCTCATTTGGAGCATCCTTGAATTTCATTTACGGAGGATTTCAACATACTTGTTTATAATGTACAAACGATATCCCACAAGCACAAAACATATATTCCAATCATTATCTGCACAGAAAAAGGTCAGTGGTCATATGATAGATAGGAAAGGAAAACGAACACCCGATAGGGACTCTACGTAGAAACATTTACTCAATCGGTAGTCTAGTGTTGAATGTGTCATCACGAATGCACCCAAGCTACCCAAATATCAATGACTGTTACTCTATATTACATATAACGACGTTTTCAAAACTGAAGATGTTAAAATATTGAACTATTATATTATGAAATGCAATTGAAAATGATCGCAGAACAGAGAAACACTCTCATGTATAATGCATAATACTCTAGCACATGCTATCAAATTCCACTTTGCTGTTACGAGGTAATGAAGGTGAAATGTCAAAGTGACCTCGAACGGTGTCCTAACATTGCGCCATGTGAGCTCATCATTTGCTAGACTTGAGTTTTCCACACTGTGGTGTGTCGAGGTTCCCTGGATGGCTCTATTGGAGAAGTTAGGACAAAATGCGTCCTCTACATATCTAACTCAAATCAGAGTCTGAGGCCAGGGAAATGGGGACTCGTTTGCTTCAATGATTTCATTTGTATGACCGTAAGTGACATATGAGCTGGAATCAACTTGGATTAAGACATAGACAACAGTTATAATATTTGCTGTTTTTATATGTCAGAGACTGTAAGTGACATATGTGCTGGAATCAACTTGGATTAAGACATAGACAACAGTTATAATATTTGCTGTTTTTTATATGCCAGAGACTGTAAGTGACATATGAGCTGGAATCAACTTGGATTAAGACATATACAACAGTTATAATATTTGCTGTTTTTTATATGTCAGAGACTGTAAGTGACATATGTGCTTGAATCATCTTGGATTAAGACATAGGCAACAGTTATAAAATTTGCCGTTATTTTATGTCAGAGACACAGAAGATAATGTTGCCCGACATGTTATGACCTAGACATCCGTTTAGATTGTGGACATCATTTATGACAGAAAAATGTTAGATTGTTTGGTGTTATTCTATGACAGAGACAACTATTAGAGACTTGGCTGTCAATTTATGACAGAGACAAGCGTTGGAATTTTTGCTGTTTTTTCATGACAGAGACAAGCGTTGGAATTTTTGCTGTTTTTTCATGACAGAGACATCCGTTAGAATGCTGGTTGTAATTTTATGACAGAGACAAGCGTTAGAATGTTGGTTGTAATTTTATGATAGAGACAACCGTTGAAATGTTTGCAAAGACAACCGTTAGAAGGTTTGCTTACATTTTATAACTATTAACAATTTGTGAGATGTTCGCACCTCTAGTTTAGAGTTAAGAAAGTCATATAATTGAAGGTTGCCATTGTTGCAAATATTTAAGTATCGTTATCACATTTAAACTGCCGATATATTGGAATCATTTTATGCAAATAAAGACGTATCATTGTCGCGTCCAATGGCGTGCATGGTAGTGTAACAGTTGCTGAAGTCGTATGATGACAAATTAAAACTTCATTGGAACAAAGTAAATGTTGCATACGTCTCTCATTATGAATTTGTTTAAAGCTAGGTTTTCTACATCTTAACCTACATAACTTTTAATTTCACAAGGCTTTATCACTGGCTAATTCAAACCATGCTGTCAACCAGTCAAGTTTGTGTTTAGAGTGCAGAGCCCTCTTTGGCGAAAAGTTGCAATTCTCATACTTCTCATTCAGCTGACTTGGCGACAAGCACAGAAAAGTATAGGAAATGCGGCAAGGCCCATCTTAGCCAGCCATTGGGAGGCTAGCATAAGGAAATGCTATGCTTTGGAAGATGGGTTATCTAAAATTTGGTAAAATTCCGATGCATTTTAAAGAATACATATTAAGAAACATCGTAGATATTCATTTGAACAATGTGTCAAGATTTTGAAAACAAAATCCTATTATTCATGGAATGTTGTCAACATGGAATGTTAATATTTTCACTTTAAATAAATTTAAATAGCTAGTCATACTTAAGCCGTGGTGGTCTTAAATTGTTGCTGCTTTTAAACTTTTATGTGATATGCTACCAAAAATACTAAATAGAAACTCAGAACTCGGAACAGTTTGACGTACATTCTGAATGACTTCTTTTCCTGAGTAATGTTGATAACTTTGAAAATACATTTGATAAGGTCCGAATAGGCCCCTTATTTAATTATTAAGCTGATTTCCTCAATATATTTGCTGTAAAAGGCTCATTTGAAATTCTCTCTGATCAACAATATTCAATTATCAAGTTACTATTTAAACAACTATAATTACTGCATTTGTCCCTAACAATAATATGTGCCCCATATTTAACTCAGCATCAAAATATGTTTCTATGGTTTATTAATGCTGTCTCATAACTTTCAGACAGGATCGAACAAAAATAAGAATAACCGAAAATAGTCTTTGCAATTAGCTACAGTTAGCGAGTGTTATTTATGGCTTTGGCGTCATAAAGTTGCCTAAAAGATATCGGACAACGCCGTGTGGGCAGTGAGGAAGACAGTCTTCCTTATCAGTGGCACACAAAACTATCGACTTCTTACGTGCTATTTTGAAAGGGAAGCGGTAAGTTTTTGGTATCATTAGGTGAAGATTTTTAGGTGTGTAAGATTTTGGCCAACTATAAGATTAACCATAATAAACAAAGCTTTTAACATGGTATAAAGAATTCTTAAAAACAAATACCTAATTTAGTAGAAATAAGAATAAGAATTTACCCTTACCATCATACACTTTAAGCATATTGAATAATGAATTCATAGAATAAATACGTAATTTATGTAGTAGGGAAGAATTTACCTAATTTTACCGAAGACATCATCCAAAGCTTCTGTGTGCATTGTTTTGTTTTTGTTTTTGTTTTTTGCTTATGATCTTTAACTGTACGACATTCTCACCCCAGAGAGGTGGCTCCGTCATAAATTCCCATACTAACCCCTTTTGTAATACGAGCTCTTTACGGTCTTCCAGCGAGATCTCATAGCGGCATTATATATAAAACTAATTTTCAATATTTCAGCAAATGAAAACACCGCATGCACGGATAACATAGTTGTTGTCACCGAGGCCAATGCAGTTGTACAGTCGCGTTCTGTCAAGAGGATTCAAGTTCAAATTGCCCATTCGAATAAAGTTTAACTTCCCTGTAAGCATTCAAAAATAACTGAGGCTTTTCGAATGAGAACTTTTGAAACAGCATTACCGATTGCACAACTAAGTTTGATTGCATTCAATCAGGCTTCTATATTTCTATATCGAGAAACGCTTGTATTAGGACAGAGGTTAGTTTAGAATATATGACGAAGCTACCGAAGCTGTGGGTGAGAATGATACTTGGGCGTCCTTGAGCACGATACCTTGGTTCTACTAAACATTGTAATCTGGCAAATGATAGATAATTCTCATCAATTCTCGATTTATGTTGTATCGTATGACTGCAGCAGTAGCAGCGATCAAACTCACTTACTGGACATGATACTAGCAAAGTCCTGTCTAATTGCCTATCGGAGACTGTTACAATTCAGTTTCTTATAACTATGTATGCGATATGCTCTGGTTTCCTTGATAGACTTATTACCATCAGAGACGCAGACACGATCGGCGATGCCATTAAAAGTGTCTGAAGCAAACTAAGGTCACTTCAGTCTGGTTTCGTGTTTCTGTGCTGTATGTCTGAACAGTACCATGAAGACTGTTTGAATGATTTTCACTTGAGTGCCTTGCTTGTAATTGATGGATTCTAGGAGTCTAGGATTCTTTGTATAAATCGGTTATACCATATTGATCGTTTGAAAAGTGGGTGTTCGGCCTCCTTAAGAATGCTTTGTTATTTTCCTTTAGCACATGCCAAAGGTGGACTCTATTATTGGTTCTTTCAAAGATGAAACCGCTGGCAAAGGCACGGATCTATAAAATCCATTTTTCATCACGATCAAAGAGAAAAGCACCAATTTACCTCCTGTCTTTGGCAACACTCATAATGCCTCTTGAAATATTTGTAATATTTACATTCTGAACGTTAATTGCTGTGGATTGTTTTGGCAGAAAAGTGCAATATTTTTGTAAACTGTGGTAAAATGTATTAACAGTTGATGTAAGCGATATGCGTAAGGCTGCAATCAATGTGTTTTGTGACAGTATTGACATCTAAGATCAAAACAAGTATCGATCTTTCAAAAGCATTGATGTCCTCTCCACCTGGTTTCAATAACGAAGTCCCATTTCGTTTTCTATTTATCTTTTAAGTAAGACCACATTATCTCTTAACCTGTCATCATCGTGAATACTTAAATATATGAGGTACAATACCAACAGAGCCAAAACGTTGTTCAGTTGTTAAACAGATTGAATTAGTGAGTGAGTGAGTTGGTGTTTAACGCTGCAATATTATTTCACTTATATCGCGGTTGCTAGTATTATTGCAGGGACAAAGCCCGCAACACCATTGTGGCTATGCATTGCGGTGTAACCTGCTAGCATCGGCTGGAACTAGTGAACCATGGGTGGTACTGCGCTGAATTTCAGTTTAGCATTGCACCCAAACCTGACTGCGTGTAGAACAGTTCTCTACTGCAGACGAAGTTGCCGAGCCCCTGGCGGAATTCGAACCACGGATGTCTTGGTCGAAGGCGAACGCGCTAACCACTGCGCTATCCCGCCCCCAGATTGAAATAAACATGAATGAGAGGCATGGAGAATAACAGCTGCGAATCCCCGTTGGTGATTCAAGTCACATTGAACATGTCGCACTCAACCGATACAAGCTAGCAGTCTCAAGGTTTACATGGACTAGAGAGTGACAATCTTAATTATTTAATACTAAATCTAGTTACGATTAACATGAATGCCTCTCGGAATTACACAACGGCATCAACAGTCAAAGCCTTAAATCTTTAAGACTATTAACGAATCAAATCTAACTGAAATGCTGAAGGTCCGTTATCTAATCTCATAATTTTAAAACCGTTTAATGCAAACAAGCGCGAAAATCAAAACAGACTTGGTGACGCAAGATGTTGTATAATCTCTTATAATCAAAGTAATAAATGTACGACGAGAACTTGTGCTTTGAATTGGTGATATATATCATAAACGAAGGACTGAAATGTGCCCAAAACATGAACTGTGGGGGAATTTATTTCTTTGGAAGATATCATAGAAACAGATCTCTTGCTTGATAACAAGAGTTGATTTATATCATGTTGTGTATAAGTATTAAATGGAAAGAAGTAATATTTATTGATCTAATAAATATTTTGAGGATGAAGGAAATGACTTTTTGCTCCCTCTGGCGCAGACGTTGGAATGATTTCCGGTAGCCTTTCAGGGGTTGATGTTTATTTTTTAGGAGATAAATGCTATCTGCATGTTTTCAAAACATCTAACCATCTGTAAACATGTGACTTTGAACCTGAAGATGAAAAATTAACCATACGTTGATAAATAAGATTTGTACACGGATATCCTCATTTCAAACTGTTTAAGTGGGAAGGGAGATGATGGAATACATTGTTATTTAATATATTGTAAAGGTGTTTGCAAGACGGGGTTATATTGATGTTTATATGGAAAAAAAAGTTTTAGGGGAAATCAATTCCTGTGTATTCATATATGTCATAAGAACATTGTTATTTCACAAGTCACTTAAAGCATTTAAATGGTTGCGATATCTTGAAAGGTCTTGATTTGAAAATTTGACTTAGTGGTAAACGTCATTAACCGTTCAAAGATAAAAGTAATAATTAATGAGGAAATTAATTGGATCTAAGAGTAAGGAACAATTTCCTACAGCATGATATGGCATGATTTAAAGTCTCATCATTATTCATTTGAAATTTGTGGAAATTCTATCAAAACAAATAATTCATCATTAAAAGGCTGTAAAATACGTGAAAGTAAACCTAATTTTGTCACGTAAAACAAAATACAAACCGACATTGAAGATCGGGATTCGATGAAACCCCTTCTTTGAATAAATACGTCTGTTTTATTTATCCAAAAACAAAACAATATATCAAATCGTTTACATTCATTTGCGATAAAATACATGTGTGAAAGCATAGATTGTTTTTGCAGACAGATTTCATGGCTCTTAATACATCTGGTATCCTTTCTATTTGAGCATCAGTGGAATATTAAGTTCCTTTAGACAAATAAATGATATTGGAAACTCAAACTCGCTTTAGTTTCACGATGATTCCTCACTATTATTTATATCGCTTTGTAGAAAGTCCATAAATGTTGAAAAGTGAATTTGATCTATAAAGTATATACTTTTAGGTTAAACCTCCTTATCCTTTTAACAATACTAGCTCATGGACGTTGCGTAACACATGAGATACCATAAAAAACGTCTACAACACTTACGAAATTGATCAAAGAGACCGATTGTCCCTTACAATAGCATTGACGTAATAATGCGGTGTTGTTTCAAGTCCCAAGAAGATCTATTTGGCAAGATGACGTTATTTGCAGCAAATAATATTTGCCTGACTTGTGTTGTCATTCTTTCAAAAGAACAGAAGGATCTGTAATAACTTCCAGAGGAAACCTTGAGGCAAACGAATCTGAGGAACTCATCACATGGACATTTTAAAGGACGACAGAATTTAAGTGTTTCGGGTTGAAGAGGGATAAGTGTGAAGGGGTTTGAGGTTGGTTTGTGTGTGTTTAGGGGGAGGGGAGTTGATGGGTTAAAAATAACGGAGGGGCGACAATGAGAGAAAATTAAAATGGGGAAGATAAGAAAAGAAGTCGTTAGACAACCATGTGAAAGGTTATCTCTGGTACAGCATTGGAAAATGTTTTTTCTAAGAGAGAATGAGAGACATCTGTAAAGATAATCAGACACATACAGTGCAGAGTTTGCAATGGATCTGAAAAGGAAGATTTGTGTGTTTTGGTAGAATGTGTCGGTTCCAAGAGGATGGTGTTATGGGGTTCGAACACCTTACACCTTTCCCCACTCCCTCCCCATTCCCCTTTTATCTTCAACATTCTACCTTGTTGTCATCATCCCATCGACATCTTCTCAATAACCACTAATTCAAGACAGTTAAAATTTGGATACATGTTCCATTGCAAATGAGGGTTATATATTGTAGATTTGCTGACTCTGTGACCCACATGGAGGGCCTTGGCAATGCTCTAAGAATCTATTTTCGGCTTCTTCGCCAGAACATAAAGCTCTGAAACCTTGTGTACAGGAATCTTTGGCTATGGGGAGTATGATTTTGTTACCCAATTCATGGGCATCTCGGGGCCATGCCTAACCTTTCATCTTCCACTCCAAAACAAGCGCACTTGAAGGCTGTAATTATGTGTACAGGTGGCTAATTATAGATATCCTGAACTATACATATACTTCTGGTGATTCCGTTGCCCCTAATGAGGGCCATGCCGTAAAAACATTTCTTATCTTCTTCTCGAAAATGAAAAGTCCTTGAAATCGTATGCACAGACTCAATATTAAATGTGTATTATTAAACTCTATGGAGAATTAAGCGAATATTTTTAAACTCCTGATAAATTTGTTTTATATAGTGTAAATAACATAAATGATCTTTTATAAACACCCTTATAACCAACAAAGCTTTCTGCAATATTTGTAAAAGATAATCGACCCCCATCCTCCTTTTAATGTTTTTCAGATCCGGCAATGACGCAACTTAATAAAATTTCAAATATCTTCTAAAAAACGGATAAGTCAATAAGAGCAAACTAACCAAGTATTCCTGCAGTATATCTTTCTTCAGGGGGAAACAGATAATTTGTCTGTATAATAAATATCGTCCTGGTGTACCACCAAGTATAAAACTTGTTTTGTTACCTCAATAGATAGAATTATCGGTTTGATCTCTTTCCCGAGGGTCAAGATTTCCATGTAAAGATGTTTTAAAAGAACAAGACTGTGCTATTTATGGTTTGAAAGATCGAACACGCAACACTTGCTTAAAGCCAATAATCTGCGGTCTTGACCTTATTGTCTAGCTAGTGAAGCTGCGATAAGGAATCTTTTGTGTGTTACACGTATGGTTAAGGCATTTGTTATTCCCTCGCCAATGCATGTTTGTTTAGTAAATACAAGTATGCCAAATTATCCGCCGTTTCTTAGTCTTAATGACAGATGCAAATTGTTATGTTTTGATGAACCGTTTTCAACAATTTGCTCTTACTCATAATTACTTAAAGGATATGAGACAATTTGGCGGTCACTAAGATTTCAAAATGATTATATAGTGATTTGAATACTTTAGGTGAAGACATTTATGATACATTGTGAAGAGACAACCTGCCTAGATATTATCTAATACGATTTGGCTGTTTTAATTTTAGCAGATCATATTTCCATGAACTTGCATGATAAGTGATTCTATGATTTTATAATTTAGTATGCTGACATGTGTTTATGAGTCAGGTTTCTCATCTGTTTTTGATGTTAATGTTGAATTGAAACGTCCTATAACGAATGATTGACTCATTCAATCGGTATATCATAATTGTACAAAATAATGATATAATATAATAATATATTTATATAGCGCCTAACTTCCAACCAGTAGGTTGCTCAGTGGCGCTGTTTTAAATATTGTCAGTGTAAATTCACCATGCAATTGACTCCACTTCTCACTGATTTACCCATTTGCGTAACTACAATGTATTACCTCGTGAAGGGTCTGCAATATTATTGTTCTGACGTTCATTGCCAGAATGTTTTGTTTAGCAGAAACGTGGTCATATCCATGCATGTTGGATCTGTACAACTGAATACTTACCTACAAGATAAACAATCACGTATTGCTGAAAGAAGGACATGAGTGGTGGAAAATATGTTATCAGCAATGGAAACCACTATATGTTGACTAGAGCGTGACGAGAAATAATGTAGAAAGCACGATGTCTACATTAGTTTTAGGATATCATTTAGAGAAATAAAATGTTAGAATTGAAATGTTTTATAAGGGTTTTATATGTAGGTGTATTATTATACATGTATATGTTTTACCTAAGGGGTTCTTAGCATGTTCACCTATTTCGTAGATTGTCACTGATTTAGCTATATATTTCCAATGACCGAGTGTCTCTTTCTTATAGATAATTCTTAAATCGTTGATTATTATGAAACTTTCATTTCTTTATTTCGGAGTAGACATATATTCTTAGGAAAAGGGAAATGTGACCAAGTATTTACCCCTTATGTTTCTTTTACGAATCTTTGTTGTTTCTTCAAAATAAGAATCCTATTCAGTTATGAGTTCCTCCAATAAACGTATGCTCGAGCATATACTCCGAAACGCCGTAAATTTCCACATTTAAAAATGTTATTCAGAAGTATTGCTTTTGTTTTGTACACCACTTCAAAAAACCCTTCAAAGACTTCACATCCTTTTTATTATTTCAAACGAAATCAAGTGATGGAACATTTGACGACAATGATCACATGAGTCATTAAGTTAATATGCAGAATGAGAGAACCACAAGAAAATCCACGTCGGTGTTGAAAATAACACCGTCAGATGTTCCTAATTCCTCGAACAGATAGGAGACCTGTTTCTCAAAGATAATAGCTGGTTGGATATATCTGTCTTGGATAATTTGCTTTGCATACGATGATGAAAGATAATAACCTTTATTTCCAATTCGTATTGGGCTGCATAATAGCTTCAAGCTCTGGAACTAGACCAATGATCTTTATTCGTCTCCTTTATCTGTAAATTACAGTCAATGGCAGTTTTGTCTCCTCCAATTGATGTTCGTACTTTTTTAGGATAGATATTTAACTTCAAAATGATTACAGAACACCCTGTTGGCGAATGTTAATATAAACAAGCTGATGTTTAATAAATATTTAAAACTTGAGTGATATGTAAACATTGGAACTTTGATAACAGCAAATGCAAGCTTGTCTAGGTTATCAATAAAGCTGTAATGAAAACTGTTTCTTGTTCATGAAATGATCTATCTTCTCTTACAGTAGATGGTTGCCACATCAAGTGTTTGCAACTTATAAAAGGTACATTATAATTAATGGTGCATTGAACTAACTCTTGATAAATAAACGTATGCATAAAATGGCGGGAACAGAAATACACACGTCAGATAAAGATAACTCGGAGAGAATTGAGTAATGATAGACGATCGAATGGATGCAAATGAATAGTGGCAACATATGAGGTAATGTAAGAAAATGGAATTCAGCCGAGGAAAATATAACATTCGAATGAAAGGGTCTTCCTGTTGTTGTTTTTTATGAAGAACAACGTCTTCTAAGTTATTGGATTTGAAGTCGAAAGCATGACAATTCTTTTTTATTTAATCTTGGATTAACATATAGTAGGAAATGTGTTAGTAAATTGAAGACTAACTTCGTTAAACAAGTTATTTATAATCTTTGAGGAATTAACCACAGATAAAAGAACAAAGAGCACCCATTGCATGTTCATTTTAGGTTAATATGAATTCTTCTTTTGTTATTCTTGTAACTTACCCGTTTGTATTTCCACCTCCTACTGCCAAGCAAAATCCATGAATTGAATATTTTACCGGAAAATTAAAAAACCCCAAAACTTTTCAGTTATAACTCGAGAATATAGAGTGTAAATGCTTTTGAAAACTAGTCATAGTCCCAGCTATATTTACTTTTGGCCTGATCATATTTATTGAATATTGAGAAACTCGGCATGTATTTTTATTTCCGCAATATATGGATTACAAATTTATATAAACAGTTATTCAGTTGATTAAATGATTTTCAACAAAGTCACCTTTATGTTATGTTTTGTGACAGAGTAACAAATTATCAGTTCCAAAAAGTTCCAAAACATTTATTCTTCATGGAACCCATAAAAAGATTATTTATGGCTGAGGCATATATCTTGTTGCAAATAATATCGGTTAGCACATGTCATGAAGAACAACAGCTATTGACATCAAGAGATTCCCACAAGGAAAAGATATTTATGCTTTATTACCATATTTGAGAACGAGCCAGGAGTGGTCTAAAGAATATAGCCTTTGATTTCCATCTCTGTCCTGATTTTAAGTTTTTTGGGAAAGTTTTAGAATATTAGACCAGATATGGCAAAGAATTCGTGTACAAAAAAACGACAATATAAATTTATACAACCTGGTTTTTTTTCTAGATTTGATTGAAGGCAATATAGATTGTTGATATCTTTAAAAGACCTTTATGCACTTCCATGAGGAATTAACGAATTTGAATACAGTTAATGAAATTCAATAAATCACTCTCCTGCTAATGATGTTTGTGCATTGGTTATTTGTTAAAATTGATGTATGTTTTGCACATTATACTACGTTTTTCGATTTCGAAGTTTTTGTCATATCAATTATGGTATCATGAATTTAACAAGCTTTGAGAAGAGTCATATATGTTTGTTTAAAGGTTATGTAATTGATAATACTTGTTTCGTTGATATTTTTCCCTCATTGGAAGAAGTGTGCAAAGAACACTTTATTTCTGTAATCTTTGTAATTATATCCGTAACCATTAATGTTGTCATTTTAAATTCAACATTCTTGTAAACCTTTGTTTCTCAAAACATGTGAAGAAAATGTTGACGGTGATAATGATGATTTCTATGTCAGTTCATCATCATCATCATCATCATCATCATCATCATCAGCTTCTTAAATGCATGCTTATGATTTAGGAGGAGCATTAGAAATGTTATTCACCTTAACAATGCAATCAGCGAGTGTAGTATTTCATCAAAATATCGTCATCAATATTGTTAAACTTCCCTGACTAGAATAACCCACGATTGATTCGTTCCTTGTGATGATAAAAGAGCATCGTAATGTGAATGCGTGATTGAAACGCAAATGACATAATCAATTTCCCTGCCTTGTGTAGAGATTTTGGCGGAAGAAATGATGTAAGTGCAATGTCAGATCAACCTAGATAGATTAGAATTTTGACGTCAGCGCCAGTTCATCATTTGCTTGACTTGAGTTGTCATTCTTTGCATGATAAAGTGTCGCGAGAAGATGTAAAGAAAGATTGAAGGTGAAGTGCGTCACCTGGCCTTATATTACGTCATCCAGGCTGGCAGAAAGGACATCTAGTTTCCCCCTCTTTTGATGCGCTGTGAATTTGTCGACATCGGATGACACTACAAGTCACTCATCGGTAAAATTGTATTTTTCTTGACAGAGTTGTATGAAACATTTTCAATTTCGACTTAGACTGGTAATTGTGAATAAGGAATGGCGAGATTCAATCAAACCCTTAAGTACAGAGAGCATCCTGAGGGTTGTTTATTACGAACAGGATATGGTGATTTTTCTATCCTCGTTTTTTTCACTTTGAACCTGAAACTTTCCTTTCAACTTTTATTTCATTTTTATAAATTGAGCATTAGTTCTTTATTTCTTTGGTAACCCTTCATCTTGAGATGAGATCTACAAACGTCGTGTTAAAAACGGAGTGTAGGCGTAACTACACACCATGAACGTCTAAGATTATTACAGGCCAGTCACTTCAGAGGTCATGATTTTAATCCTCAGAGATGTAATGCAATACTGACCTTATTGCAGTCATTTTTTTACCAAGCTACGTCTATATACGTCTAACTCTATATGAACAGGAATATCATAAAACAACATTTAAAAAGTCACAAATCGAGATGGCAAAATAAACCAAAAATGCTATAAGTTTGATGATTAACATATAAAATACATCCATCACTGACAGTTAATTATTTCGGTGTGCCTTATCAGATTTGCAAACTCTTCTCCCATGCGACAGGCAATCTCGTGTTCAGTGTGATGTGAATATTTTGTTATTAGTAGTCGAGCCTATGCTCGCTAACATAATGTAACAAATCACGCTATATATTCTGATTTGGCATCGCTTTTGGGAAGTAGGCCACTCCCTGTTACTTGGTGTGCGACCTTTTCGTATTTTTGTCAATCTGTAAAAGGCTGAAATCCATCCCGGTATTAAAGTAGTTTTTCTTGATTAAGGTTGTTACTCATGCTATTACTGTCACGAATAGAACTGATAACTCGAAATAACCATCTCACAAAAAACTCAGCTTATCTTGCTTCAATTAGAACCTTATTTTCTTCCGTATGTTATGGACTTACTTTGATAATTTTTAGATAGAAAAACCAAATGGGTAGCTAGCGTGTTCAGCTTTGGGTCAAAAGTCCTGGTTTCGAATTTAGATAGGAACAAAAAATCTTTTCCGCTGTTATGAACCTTTCAATTTGATATTTTATTTCATTTAGAGTAGAGCATGCCGTATTCTCAAACATTCTCAATTGTAACAGAGGAAGTTTCATCATAAATCCCTATACACCCTCTGTCCTAATAGAAGCGTTTCTCAGTCTAAAAATGTAGATTCCTGATTAGATGCAATCAAAGTTGGTTGTGCAATTAAAATTTATCATTCAAAACGTCTCAGTTATGTCTGTATGTTTCCGGAACACTAACCTTTATTCTAATGTGCACTTTGCACTTAAAGTCTTCTTTACAGAACACAATCGCCTCACTAAGCGACTGCATCATTGCACAGACATGCTTGACAAAAATATGTTAACCATGCATGTGGAGTTTTCATTGGCTAAAATATTGCAAGGTAGTTTATGTTGCAATGTTTGCTGCTAGGGGAATCTGCTGAAAGCTCGAGAAGAGCTCGTATTAGAACAGAGGTTGTATAGGAATTAATGACGGAGCTACCTCTTTGGGAACAGAATTGGGATTGCCGTTGTTTCGGTTGATTTTCAGTCACCGGGGTGATTTCTTTACAAATAATTTAGAATGTAAACCATTATAATAAACGTAATAGTCTCGAGTCGAGAGCTGTTACATTATTTATATGACAGAATCAATATTTTCAAGGTAGTTTAGGCAAGCAGCTTTCCTTTAAAAGTAACAGAGAGTAATAGATTAAACGCCTACGTATAGAACCCCACCGTTTTTGTTAACCACAGAACACGAATGAATGTAACGTAGGTACCTCGGGTTCGTTGTGGAATACCACTAAAGGTCATGTGTTCGTATGAACATTTTGCAGGATCTTCTAGAAAAAAAATATAATCATTTCAAATTACCATATATGAGGAATCGGACAGTCATTAAAAAAACTTGATCAATATTCACAAATGAATTTTCAACTTCAGATGAATTTCGTTTGTAGATGCAGTTTACTGCCTTGTAAAAAAGTTGTCAATGAGACTAACATAAACTCATTTTTCATAACCATAAAATTGTAACTGTTTTATTGTTTTGAACCCGACCAAATGATATCAACCAGCTTAAACTATTTAGTTACCAATTACTGAAGCATGGACGTTTCATCTTTACTCTTGTATTTTTTCTGCCTGAGATTACTGTTAACACATCAAATTTGTCTATTAATGATTTTGAGTAATTGAGTAATTGACGCAACATCTATATTTTGTTTTGAAGAAATGATTGTCAAAGTTCTCAGGGAAAGGCAATGATTCGTTAAAATCGGAGTTTCGAAATCGGCATGATTTAGTGTCATTCATTACGTACTAATGATTTACAGGTTCTTTACAATTCGTCACTGTTTTATTATTTTGCATTTTGATCATGCCAAAATATATATTTACCTTCTAAAGAAGGTAATTTTTTGGTATTGTAAACCTGCGGAGTTCATTGTTATGTGCCTATCTTTTACAACTGAATATTCGTAGGATGACTATAGTTTAATCATTTGAAGAATGGAGGCATTTTACTATATTTCGTAATCCATTAACTTGCTTATAACCAATTGGGTTTCGAAGTCACATTGTACAACGTACAAATAATATATCCATGGTATGACATATCTTGGAAGTATAAAACTCACTTTGACTGTAGAACGTTTGTCAAACTCTAATGTAAGTAAATAACTACTTCAAGAAGAAGTTAGATAGTGTTAACGTCAATATATAGCTCGCCCATAGTTCATAAATAAAATTTAAACAATCATGAACTAGAACTATAACTTCAACATATAAGTTATTCACGAGAAAATCAACTTAGTTTCCATAATCTGTAAATATAAAACATTATCCTTGTGGCGTATACAATTTGTAATCTAATATAAACTCCATTTATTCTGACAATATTTCACTTGGAATCAATTTCAAACGCCTAACGTGTAATTACTCCGAACAGATGTATTTAACATGCATTCCAAAAGTTAATCACATTACAGAAGATACATCCAGTATTTCATCTAATTATGGCTTGAAACTTGCCTGTCATGCAGTGTTACGAACTTAATTTTGTTATGATATATCAAAGCTGCGGTTTACCTTAATGACCCACAAAATAAGCAGCTAAAATTGATAAATGCATTTAACTGTTGAAGCATTTTAAACACACTCAAATATGTCAGGAAACCCTCGAGGGCTACTTGAGGTATTTCATAATATGTTTCCTAGAATTATGAATGAACTGTACGAAGGAAGAACAGTGGTCTTGCATAACTTCTTTTGATATTGAGCTATTTGTCCTGGATCGCCTTTCCACATGTGTACACTCAAACACATAAGGGGTCCTATAATCGCTGTTTTAAGATGTCTCGTCGAGAGAATGTTTGGGATTTAAGTCGAAAAATCATAGAATATAATTATCAAATGAATGAAAATGTTGACATAATGTATCTTCTAGGGCCTTATTTCATGGACGAATCAAAGGCGTAGCACGTCCTAAAACACACCAAAAAGTGTTATTATAATCTCCTAAATCGCTCAAGTAAGGGTATACCAAAATTTTGGTGTTTAGAAACATAACCAAATAATTTTTCAAAATGTATGAAATACGATATTTGGCTTCTGAAGACACTAGTTTTTAACCCTCGCGGATTAACTATCCTGCATTCTATTAGGCGAATTTCTTTTGCCGTTCAGTGTATCAGGATGGGAACGCACCATTGGCTTATTTCTAGAAAGCAAAAGAACTCGTTGTCTACGTTGCTTAATTGCCAAGAAAAAGATTGCAGGATTTCAGAATTTGAATAATAACTTTCAAATACATTGAAATAGTTCAACTCGGGCCTCCCTGACTTGCATCTCTTTAATGTGTATCATTAAAAAAAATTTCTGATATATTCAAGCATCTAATTACTTCTTCATTCTATCATCAAATTATCAAAAGTTGATGAGCAAACTAAATGTGTTATTTTACCATTATCTTATTTTGAATCTATTAACGCTAAAAAGTACTAATATACTTCAAGAAAATGCACGAATCAATGATTAATTGTAGCACATAAGTAGATAATAACAGAAAAGTATCTTTTGATAAAAATTGTTTTGTTTAGTAAAAGCATTATTTCGCATCAGCGTTACCCTTGACAAACTTTGAGGTTTAAACTCTATTCATTCATCAATTTGTTTAAATTTGAATAATTCCTACTCACAGTTGTCATCAATACATTAGTATTCCCGAAGTCGGTTGCAAAGATTATGTTTGGAAAGAATTAGATAAGACCGATTTTATCCAGCTTTTCGAAATACAAGATTTAATTTGCTAAGGATGCCATTAAAGTATTGTGAAGCAAACTCGAACATAACATTCCTGTATTATTCTGTTATTTTAAAGAGAAAATGGTTTAAAAACCGTTGATAATACGCTAACAGGGCATCTTTGATTGAGTCTGTACATTGATGGTACATTTTTGATACAATACAAACACAGTGACTCATCATAAAAACTGAAGATTTAAAATACACAAAATGAATATGTTTATAAAATGAGTGACTACAATCAAGATGCGGTTTGTGCATGATGGTTTCTTGCAATGTTTATTGCATACACAATTAGAAAATACATTTAAAACCTTTATTTTTATAACAGTTGAAAATGCAACGAAATGAGCGATTGGTCAGATTAGAAGTTTTATGTTTATGTTTTATGTTTTAAATAGGAATCGGGCAGAATTCATTTGTGGATGTATCTTGATGGATTTATCGAATAAATTGATTTTTCCGAATCAGTAATGATCTCAACTTTTTCGATCATATTTGATGTGAATTGTGTCAGCTTGAAACAATCTATAAAAATAAGTTATTGATTAGGTCTTTATAGTTTGGAAAGTTTCCTAAAAACGGAAGCAACTTAGTGGATTTCTATTTATGACATTGCCTCTTTGTAAGTTAAGGTATTGCCTTTTGAATCGAAGTTGGATTAACTTCACTCAGCAATGTAAAGCGAAATATTGATTTTGTAAAGTTCAAATATTCAGCTACAGTTGTGTAATCTGAAATCTAAACATTATCGATTGTCATTGTTCTTTCGGTGGAGTGTTTCATAAATGGCTGAGAAAGGTTATCAATTCGTCCTTTTGATGGTTTCAGATGATTAAACAACATAATTTACCTGATTTTCCTCTTATCTTAAAATAATAACTGAATCTGAAGGCATATTCGTAATTCATCATTCATGTTATATAATTGAACATTAAATCTCTCCTTGTGGCAGTTTTGACGGATACCTCAAAGATCAAGATGAGAAGTAGATATGGTTGAGTAGATTCTTTTTATCATAGTTAATATTTCAAACGATTATGGTTACATTTATTCGACTAAACGGCAACGTTGCTAAAGGGGGAAAAGAGAGGGGAAGTTGTAAATGAAAGAAATGCCATTTCCCTAGGTACTTTCAACCGATTAACGAGCTCTATGTGTATACTATGTTAGAGGACATATATACATAAATATTCTTGAAATTTGTGGAATGATTTCACGTTGTGATCTGTAATGGCAAAGAAAACTATCTGTATGTAAATGTTTAAATGAACAACGTGTCTGATTAATTTTTAAAAGATAATACGAGCATAACTTATGTAATAATGTCTGTTCATGATAAGTGTCTGTTGCATACTATGACAAGACTTTAAGAATTTATATAAGTGTTTCCCGAGCGACAGCTAGATAATAGTCTAATTGGTAATTGTAATTGTTTTAATTTCAGCCACAAGGTGGCTATCCGTTGTCACGTAGAACGTTAATAACACTACGTGATCATGATGTCATAACATTTTTATGACGTCACGTCTCTGTGGAAAGGTGATATTTTGCCTATGGGCATCGTAAGAGAACTATGACTGCTCTAGTAGATAATAAAACACATATACCTATCAGATATTTTCTTTGATGATAAAGATAAACATTTGACATTATTCAAATGGCATATAAGTGTTTGACAGAAGTTTAGTTAGCTTCGCAAAAGCAATTAAATTTGCAGTTAAATCTTTTCTATGTGAAATCATATTATATTCTGATTTTTGTTGTGATATTTTACCTGTTTAATGGGGCAGTAGCACATTGTTAACATAAATAAAAATGATCACAAAAAAATAGAAAACTAAACGTTACCAAGCACAGTGTTTTTTAAGAAGCAGTTTCTAAACGAACGGACCAAGTTCAGTTATGGCATGAGATTCCATTTCCCTACCTCAAATGATCAAAAGGTGTTCATACTAAAATGGACGCAAGTGGTTTTTGCTTGATACTTTATAATTTCTTCTATGACTACCAATGACCTAGTTGAGTAATGAGAGGTTTGACGATTTAAGAATGATACGTTTGGTATAAATACAGTTTATTGGGGAAAATTTAAAAAATGAGATTTTCAGAAAAGTGCCACTGCCCCTTCAAGTGTTGATTTCCTGATGATGTTCTCCTTTACGTTCCTATGGTAGGCATGATTTGTTTTGTTTCCGTGTAGATAAGTAGATCTGCAGCAGTAGAAAACATATTAACAGCGGGAACTCGTTGTTTCCAGCATTCCTCCCAACATCAAAGGGCGAACTAGGTGTTACCTGGGAGTTTTTTCTCAACTGTTAGCGGGTTATCAAGTTTGTTCTCAGTGGGGTGTTGTGAATGATTAGATGCAGTAATGTTATTCATTCCAAAAATAATGATGCACTTTTATAGGACAGAAATTCATTGAAAATTGGTAATAGTATGACCGCAGCTTCGCTGTGCACATGGTCCTAGGAATATGATCTGGTACAGGGGAAAATGTATTTATTTTAAATGTTTGAGTCGATAGATGGGAGTCAGATTGCCCAAAATAGAAATATCTATGGAAGTGATTTTTTCGAAATATCACCGATTCTGTAAGTTAGTACCCCTTTATCTACGCAGAAGTTTTAAAGCTGGCCTTTACCCCAAAAATTAACATTATCATACACACGACTTCAAAGCTTTGATAACTCCGAATTTCACTTTGAAGTCCTAACTCAGTTCATATTGCTTTAGGGGCATATATTCCCCTAATTACCATGACAGGCGAAGGAAATAAATATACATGAAGGCGTATATAAAGACATCACCAAAGTGGTTAAAAGGTATGCCAGTCACTTGCATAAACATATACATGAAATTTAGAGTCATCATTCTGACATTGTCTGTTTACGTAAGGATATGTATTCGTTTTGGTTGCAACTAGAACTGCGACCCAACGTTTGTAGACAGCACGCTACGTGTAAGAAGAAAACAAAGAACAGACTACAGTAACACCTTCTGCGTGGCAAGCAACATCTTAACCATAGCAGAGCACTAACATAAATATTATGTTGTTTATGTCCCGTCGATATGCATATTTATGTTTCATGTGCGTGCTTATTAACGATAAAGACTTCATATCTGCAAACATTTTTAACAAAATGGCTATCATGGTGTCGACGTTTGCAAAGCAGAAATGTTTGTAACCGTAAATTTGGTCATTAAGTATTTCATAATATGAGTTTAACTGAACACTTTAAAGTTATTTGCCGCACTCACACTCACAAAACGATGGTTGATTTCAGAAATTATTTTATTTCTATCATATTGAAATCTTTCATTGCCACGTTGTCTTAGTTTCTAAATGTACCAACTTGTTTCAGCGTTTGTCCTACACTATCTATTAATCAACAATGCTTTTAACCAGGAAACTCCTGAATGACATAAATGATCTTATTTCTACAAAGAATAAAAACAACAGAAAACCTATGTATACGCTACGATGAACTAATTGATACACGACGTAATAGAAACTTTGTTCAGAGGACTTAGACTAAGGAAAACGAGTTACCAAAAATAGAGATCCGCCAATGGCGGTCGGGACGTCACTGTAGATGAAAGACTTCCTCTAACTGTAGCAAATAAATCGTGCCGGATGTCAACAGTTCGATTTAACCATTGAAGACTTACGAATGCAAGTGGTGGCTAATAGCAGCTTATCTTTGCGTTTTGGTCATACTCGTCACGGATGTTGCCGGTAAGAGCCAATAGTTGGAGGGTTCCTGGAAGATTTCTATCATAAGATACCTGAGCATTTCACCATTAGCGTTATTCTAAAATCAATATACCTGTCAAGTCAATTGGCTGAAATGTTGGGCCTAAGGTAGAATACACATTTTGGATGGAAAAGATTTGTTAGTGACGTCAGCGCTATTGCTTTTTTACATAATCAGAAATTGATGTAACAATCCTGATTGTTTTATGTCGAGCAAAAGAAGCATTCGTTTTGCATTATAAGTTTCTTCTAAATGTTTATTCTTTTAAAGTTATATATCATTTTATGGGGTGTTGCTACTTGCCAACAGCATTTCAAGATTCATATATTTTCTTATCCATAAACGCTCCCTCCTTATAATATTGTGTTAGTGTTAGTGTTAGTTTAACCTGATGATTTTCTAGGTCTCAGGAGCAAAACAAATTGTTGATTCTATAAATTGAAATTAAAGCTTGTAATGTATTTTACGACATAAATTCCGCTGTATTTAAGTGTCTTTCTAAATAGTTTATATCTATGAAGGGGCAGTGAAACGTTAGTTTACGCAAAATGTATCAAGGTCTCAAAACGAAGGGTCGACTCAACCATCTGTAATGATAGAGGAAATAATAATTTATCAAGCAAAAATCACTGGCAGCCATAATTGTGTGGACACCATTTAATCATTTGAGGTAGGGAAATGGATTTGCCTAGTTTAACCAATAAAGGTAAATTCTTTTAATATTACGTCTTTTGATGAATAATATTGTCAATCATTTTCGCTTTTGTTGGATCACTTATTTCTCTTAAAAGGTGCTACTGGCACTTTAAATACTTAGATATATGAATATGATATTTTATATTTATGACAATAAGTTATGCATTACCTCTGATTGTTTTTACAAAGAAACTAACACTAGTTTCATAATTATTAGATGATTTTGTCTAGCTGCGTTTTTCTATTTACACTATCCTTTTCCAAATTCCATTCGACGTCTATGATGATAGCTGTATGACATTGTATTACCTCAAAGTGTGAGGACATATATTTCCTCCCTTAGGCTAGATATTCAATGAGTCATAAATAGTCGATGAAACAAATGAAGTGATGCCAATGCATACACCATTACATTGCTGCATTCATATCATGCCTTGTCATGTTTTTCCATAAAGATAAGGTTAATGCATCAAATATCATCACATTTCATCAAACAAAACTCGTGTCATAAAGGGTCATCTAATATGTACAAGTGTGAAAAGTTAAAATTGTAGCCCATAAGAAAAACTACGTAACAGTTGTTGACGACTTCATCAGAGCCTATGATCTGATCTGTTTGTCTTTGATGTTTTTGCACTGGAAGGTATTTGCTTTGTTTAACACTAGAGGGAAATGGAAGCTTGTTTATGACCAATGTGGCGTAAGAAAACAATGAAAACCACTTTGTGATCTAATACTTTTCTTGAGGCGTGGCGTCATATAAAAACGTAGATAACATGGTGTATTGGTCATCGACTTCGAAGTAAACATTGGAAAACGGATTGGAAAAAATCATCGACGTTATGACGTTTATTGATATTTTGATAAAATGAATAAATTCAGGAATTCAGATAGTCAGGGCGTATCTTTGTGTCTTCATTGGACTGAAGATTTTTAAAGTTTTATAAAATTGAAGATAAACCTGACAAATTTATTCTATTCAAGCTAAATAAATGAATGTCTTAAAGATGTACGATATCCGGTTGATATAGATCGAAGTTATGTTGAATTGTTTGCCTGTGTGTAAGATTGTATACAGAGAGAAAACAATTTGTTATAAACAGTTTAATATTTCAAAAACCGACATTTGAGGCATTTTTTTAGAACTAAAATGGGAAAGTAAAAAATATATTGTGAATAACGACAGTTTGCGAATTTGTCCAATTACTGAAGACGCACAGACAACTTGGATAGTCAGTTACCAGTATCAGTTACAGTCAGTATCAATGAGTTATTGTCGCAGTTGGTGTAGTTTTCCGTATTGGTGTTACATAGGTAAGAAAAACTCATATCATACCTTGAGGTTCTTATGGGCTGCAATATATATCAAATTACGTTATTTAAAAAAGGGCAGAGTTGATCTTTTTAAGTATTTGTAATTGACCCTGCGTTCTTATTTGTGGGTTTTTTTTAGATATCAATTGAATTGCAATTGATAATTGTTCATTTGAACGTAAAACGAAACAAAAACGAAAACGACTACTTTACTGTTTTCATAGTCATTTAATCTCCTAAAAGTTTATGGTTCATTCAAATTCACTTTGGAGAATCTGTTATTTTTAAAGGATCTTATATCACTAAGGCACAAAGACAAAAAGATGAAAAACAGTAAATGAAACTAACATAACAACTTTATAAACGAAGTGTGCCAGGCTCTGAAATAGAACACCAAACTGATGTACACAAATAATCAATAAATGGAGAAAAAACTGAAGTGGTGATCGATTTGCTAACAGCAAGATATAGCGGAGTCAGAAGATCTCTGTGAGCTTAAACAGGATTTAAATCCAATCAACGTTAATACGATTAACATTTTTCACTCTCGGATATAATTTTCAATATAAAAAATTCCAAAATGATTGAACATGAAATTCACTGCCCAATTTTGGGAATAACTAAGAACATTTCCATTTTATGATTTGATCAGCAAATATCTACAAACTAAAATGATAGTCAATATCTGCACTATTCTCATGAGAGGTGTGTGCTATCCAAATGAGCGCGGGTGAACCTTTATCACTGAAAAGTAGTGACAATTTTATAAATTCATTTTGCAAAGAGACAGAGATGAGAATCATACATGTACGAGTAAGTGCAGTTGTACGAGGAACTAAGTATTCTTAACAAACCACGATTCTATTTCATGGAGAGTAGGCCTATATGTAAATTGTTAATCAAAATCATGTGATAATGACGATATCATAAGAAATCATTGATTGCTGTGGGTATGAAATAATATCAAAATTGAAAATTTATTTTAAAAGAATATTTCAACTGGCTTTTAACTTGTATGAAATGCATTTTAGAAGTTGTGGAACGAAGCAAGTTTTACTGATTCTAACTTCTTTATTGTTTGGGGGCGACGTTTTTGGTATATATCCTGACGTTTTATTAAAATGGTTGATAATAAGCATCTATAACCGGAACGTCGCCTGTTATGACAAAAATCTATAAGAATTGTCCTTTGCTTTGTATGTATAGAATAATTGTTAAGCTGAGGTTCTTATACAAAAATAACCAACGGTCAGCACACTCATCATGAAGAAATAAAGAATCGAAGAAGTCTTCAACAAGGGATATAGATGTCATAGAATTCTCCTAGAAGCTTGATTAGGATCGAGTTTCACTGATGGAGACTAGGGGTCCTGCAGGGGTCAGACTTTGTTACAGCAATATTCAGTTCTCTCGGTGCGGAGCTCCCCACCAGTCAGCTTAATCATATTTAAGCTTATATTGGTGATATAAACTCGTTAGGCACGTAAGAGTGGAATCTGAATGCCACTATCCATCAATTTCTACTGAATGATCACTATATTATCGCGGCGTTGCGTTCCAAAAGTTTCTTTGTATTGGTCTCCTCTTGAAATGAACTCTATGTAACAATTTCTTAATGAGTCGTGAACATGTGCTTGTCGGATACGAAATCCTAGTTACGGTTTTAATGTAAAGTTTCAGTTAAACAACCAAACAAATATGGATCTGTTCTTGTTAACTCAGTTTAAACGAAACGTGACACAGTTCAAATTTTGAATAAGTTCATGTTTATTAATACTAATCCTTAAGAACCATGAGGACAATATGAAGTTGTGCTGGTATTGGACAATGTAACGAAACCGTATGTAAACAATTCGCTTGTACAGTGTGAAGGATTTTCCCCTTAAATGACCTCTGAAGCAACATGTATCAAAGCATGGCCTATTCTTACACCAGCCCCAACGTCTTGCTCAGATAGGCCTTGCATTTCCCGTACTTTTCTGTGCTTGTTTCCAAGTCAACTGCGTTTCAAATGAGAATTGCAACTTTTCGCACGCAAAGACCGAATATTGACTGGTTGGCAGCAAGGTTCAAATTAGCTCTTGGTAGAGACTAGTGCAATTTAAAGCCACGCGGGGGAAAATGCAACAATGAAATCAAACCATGGTAACCTCGTATTTTACCCATCTTAACAAACATTAACTAAGCCAGAGAACAATTGGATAACATCACATACATGTGTAATTTAATGTTACAGTGTGAATGTACGATGATCCTACGCGCAACAGTTTCCAAATGGACTTTGCATCTTTGTATGTACGGTACACTCACATGACCGACGTAGGAGGACTTAAAACATAACCTGTTAACCTTGTAATACATGTTTATGGTTTTATTAAACAAAACAAGATACAAATTTCCTAATATCAGTGAACTCAAGCTAGCGTTTACTTTTCTGAAACGAACCTTCAAGTATAAGTTCTAAAAGAGAGTGAATAATTTGTTTTATATGCCATTCTAAACCAGACCAAAGGGTTCAAATGGAACATTTTCCTAATTACATATGAATGTTAGCTTCTGGTGCCAATATACGAACCGGGAGGTAAAAAGGTCCCGAAGTATGATTTATTGCTTATATGATATTTGTTAAGCACATATACCATTATGAAAATTATTCTTGGGATGACAAGGTAGTGTACCATAATCTTGTAGCATATCTAGTTTATTTGGAATCGTTTCTTAGAATAATTAT
The DNA here is from genome assembly GCA_921293015.1 of Phorcus lineatus. Lineage (NCBI taxonomy): Eukaryota > Metazoa > Mollusca > Gastropoda > Trochida > Trochidae > Phorcus > Phorcus lineatus. Next base: position 21,678,822 of record OV121096.1, on the reverse strand, counting down.
TTCCTTTTGGAATATGAACGTTTGTTTGTGTAGTTATCATTAAATCCAAGAGATGGGGACTTAAATATTTCTGAATATTTCGTTACATAATTTTCCTCTACACAGGATAGTAAGTAATGATCCCATAATACAGTGTCAGAGTCCGAGTCCGAGTTTGAAGTTTTGAATACGTAATATTATGATGGGAGAAGAAAAGGTCGACATGCTTATGCAAAAGTAATTATTTTCACAACTCTGCAACATCATTCAGTGGCATTTTTAATGGCAAGTTGGGATCGCCTTAATCGAAGTATATAGATATCGATTATAACCTGAGGTAGTGTGTCATATGACTTTATTACCCGAACTAGAGCGAGGGTTACACTCAAATTTGCACTAGTTTCATACATGTCATAAAACACACTTCTGAGTGTAATAATTGCGTTATTACCGATATTCTATTTGAATCGTACGAAAATAACCAGATAACGGCCTGCTTCCCTTACGTCGGGCCGCTACAGTGAACTCACAATGGTTCTGATGTCATAGACGACGAAACACGGTAACTTGCGCTGATACAATGAATGTACGCATGTGCTCATACTATAAATATGACATTTCTTATGTTTGACCCAATGGGTAATAAGTGTGTTTAGATAAATTTCATGTAAAGTAGATTGTCCTGGATGTACGTTTTCAATGTCGCTTTTGGTTCATGTACATGTACATGTACGTGTTTATTAGAACAATCAGACCCCACTAGCCGTGTAGAAGCCTACGAGTAACCATGTTATTGACACTGATTGCTCTAAGGGAGACGGGGAACAGCTTTACAACTCAATTTCATCAAGCAGGGTCTAGATAACGTCATTTTCTTCCTGTATTGAGAGGAGATTGGATTTCCTCTGAACATCCCATGATTCTGCCCTTTGCTTACATCCTCGAGGCAAAACAATCGATTTCCTTGTTCTTTAAAAAAAGAAATATGATAATTGTGTTGCAGACCTTTACAGCGGACGTGACATATAATAAGTTAATTGAATGTGTCGGTTCCACGGCATGGTCAAAGTAAAGCGACGAATAGTCTTGTGTAAACTTGGCTCTGGGGTAATAAAGCTGTAAAGTACGATTTGATGCTAACCTTGTGGCTGGCGTGTGGGCGTTGTCTCATGCTACAAGTCCGAGCAAATGATCAAAGAACAGCGGTGAAAATCCTAGGTATCCAAAGCCCAATGTTCAGATACCTAGTAAATATCACCATCACAAGGTTCGTTCTGCTTGCCAACGACCTTTATCACATCTGATTGGTACACCAGCCCATAAGTCGGGCTTATCAATGATCTTGTAACGATAGAGATTTAAATCAAACAGGTATTAGCTAAATGTCTAGCTCGAACCAGTAGGAACTAATAACTGCGCACTAGTGCAGTGTTCCCATTTCGCTGTTGACTTGTTAGGTAACCTGCCACACCAAGGTGATAGGGGATATGGAAATGATCGTCCATACGTGGCTGTGTACGTGTGTGCAGCCCTATGTTTTCCGGACAAGAACTTCAAATAAACACTTAAGTCTTAGCTCACTGAACCTGTTATATGGAACAATCATCATATGACCTGGTGCCTTTTGGGGTTGTTAACTTCTTCTGTCCTTTACCTGTGCCTGTTTCCATGCGTACCGATAACTTACAAGTTTATTTCGAACCTGACTCAAAATCAACAAGATTTAAGAATTCGAAAACCTCGACCCTGCATTCAAGGGGAAGAGACGATAAGAATTGTTTCTAATTTGGAAAACATTCAATGTGTAACTATATACATCATATGTACTGCAATGTAAACTGAAAAAAATTAAAAGATGGGTTCATTGTCAACCTTTTTTCTACATTACTGAAAAGTGATTCACGTAATAATATGACTACTAAGAATGAGGACATATTTCTTGACTGCATGTGAACCAGCATGTGACAAAAAGTCTTAAATCAATCAGCTAGGTCTGTTCCATCAAATTAGATTAAGGTGAAGTGAGGGGATTTGGGGTGTAAAGCCGCTGTCAAGAGTATTTCGTTTACAACGCGGCTGTAAGTACTATTGCAGGGAGAAAGTCCGCGACACCATTGTGTCATTGCGGTGAAACAGTGTAGCATTGCACCGAAAACCTTACTGCTTGTTGACCAGTTCTGCTCTGTACACTAAGCTGCCGAGCCCGTGGCGGGATTCGAACGAGGAACCTCTTGATCCGAAGCCGAACACGCAAACCACTGCGCTATAGCTCAAATTGATATCGTGGGTGCACAAAAAACTTATTGAGTTGTTAGGTAGAAGCATCTATGCTCTTGCTTCTGTCACGCTCAAGGCCAAACACACATACGCATACACGAAATAAATAGAAATGGGCGTACCATTGTAACCATTATAAATATATCTTGCCTATAAATACTCAATACTACTCATTTAACTTATGAACATGTAAATGTGACGCTAATGTCTACTGTTGAACATTCATAAGGTCGTTTTTTTAATAACAGAGAGGAAATATGAATCTATCATAATTTCGGCATGTTTAAAGAAAAATGTAACTTTCAAAAGGCGATATCAATTAAACTCAGGACACATGGTAGTCTGGCTCCAATTTAATCCACATTCAAAGTTTATCAAACATACTCTGTGTCAATGTTGTTGAGTATATAAACATCTACTGTTTTGGGTTTTGTTTTGCCATAGCGTAATTCAAAAGGGAAAAGGTAATATCCTATCTTGACAGTGATCAATAGAGATTAATTTCGAATTAAGGAATTCGTTGGTTTTTCAGTCTTATGATAATCATTTATGTAACATATAATTACATCTCTGGAATGGAGTTTTAAGCCTTTTTGAGTAAAAGAAACTGGTTGTTTAATTACAGCCATCTATGTTTATAATTAGTTTAATTCACCATTTCGAACATCGTGTATATGACATTACTTACCAGACGTTGAATATGGAAAAATATGCTTGTTTGAATAAAAGTAATCGGTTGTTTAATCACACCTATCTATGTCTAGTTTCTTGCTCCATCTTTGACGACACTGCTCCAATCTCTTGCGTGCATATGACAGACATTACTAACACGAAGCTGTTAGCAATAACATGCTTCTTGGAATAAATAGAATCAGTTTGAATCAATCACATTCAACGCTCTTTAGCTTTTGCACATTCTCAGAGGACATTGCTGGAAACTCCTATATTTTTATATGACAGCGAAATTCCATCATTAGATAAACGAATTTGGAATAACAGGTTTGTTTGAATAAAAAGAATGGGATGTTTCATCTACGTTTAGTTTCTTGCTTCATCTTTGGGGGCACTGCTCCAATCTCTTGCGTGCATATGACAGACATAAGTCACCAGACATCGCATTTGGAATAGCATGCCTCTTGGAATAAAAAGAATCGGTTGTTTAATCACATTCATCGTTGTTTAGTTTCCTCCAGTTCTCATTGATTTTCATTGACAACAGGGATTTATCTTAAGGTGAAGAAAACTCTGTCTGTCTCGTCTTTGTTTGCGTGTTGAAGTAAGAAATGCCTTGTTAATCGATTATGAATTCATAATCAAACTCAATTTCCCGGGCGAATGATCATGCTGAAATAAAAAGGAACGAATTACATTAAATTGCAATTCCACAGTTGGAAAAGAATTTGATATGTTGTCTTGCAGAATAGAACTGAAACATATATGCAAATTGTGTTTTCAGGATTGCATATGATTTTTAACGTTTTAACCTGTTTCATTTGAACTTCCACATCATATTTATATGTTTTAGGTTTTGCAACTCAACGCAATAGTAATTTATATCTTTCATCAGAGTCTCAATATTTTGCCACATTTCAAACTTTTAAACTGATTTTGTTCATCTGTCAGTTTATCAGTCGTAGAATTACATATACTTAGTAGTTATTATTTATTTAGTGCAGTTTAAATCACACAATGGTTGTATGAGTAAATCAATGTTGATTTGTACCGCCATGTTCAATGGAATGTCTTATCTAAATCCTTGGCAACGATAATATATCCAAGTTAAACTCTGTTTTCAAAGGCTTGTCAAAATGTAAACATTGCACCCAATGAAGATTGTAATATGTATTTATATACCAGCAGTTTATGTTTCATGTATTGACCAAACAATTTCAATAATAGTTTAAATATTATAAGAATTGATTAGCTTTAAGAAAAACTGAACTATCACGCCCTCCCTTAACCAAAATGATATTAAGTAAGATAAATATATGTCTTAATATAACCTTTTCAATCATATTCAATCGTAATCATTAGACGGATTAACAGATAATTACCACAATATCCACATTGAAATTACTATGAAATTACGTCCCTCAACTTGTTTGTCTATGCAAAGACATATTATCGTCAGTCAAATCAGATTATCAACCTGCACGGTTCTTGGCATTATACATACGTTTACATAATTACTCAAATAACACAGATTACATATATCATTTAGCATATATGATAACCATATCATTAAAAATCTTCATGGTATTCAAGACATATCCATGAGATCGAATGAAAAATGTTGGATTGTTTATGAATCATTCCCTGTAAATATGTTCGGACGTTTGTTGAACTAAGTAAGCCCTAAGTTGCACAGTTTGAGACCAGCAACTGTAAACACAACTACAAGCTGTGGTTGCAAGACGATCGGACGTGTGGGTCTACTCTGCTTCTCTAACTTTCCAATTAACTCTATTCAGATTGAAAGAGACTATAATGGCCATGATTTGAATGATGGACACAATCATCGTAAACAGACAAATCAGAGTATTTGATCACACGTGTTTGAGTTCATTCATTCCTTAAGGTGATTATATGGGCGTTGGGAGAAGGATAGGGGGACTGGAAAGGGGGGAAGGGGATAAAGTTGATAAACTCAGTTCGGGTATGCATTTATTTATCTTTGAGTTACTGTTCTTTTAGTCAAGGACCATGCCGATGTTATATTTTGATTTATAACTCAAATGATTAGATTTGCAATATTAGTTGAGGTTACAGATAAATCGTTAAATTTCGTTCGATTAGTAAATACTTTAAAAAGTCTTGATCTTTGAAGTATTGAATAATAGCTGTTAGTTCTTTGGTGAACATTCTAGAAGTTGAGTTGTTTACGGACGACGAAGGCAATAGTGTTAATAATCACTTGCTGAAAAACGACATCATGTCGACATGTCATCTTCCAAAAATCTAAATCCATAAAAATGTCTTCATCATGAAAACTGTCATATTAAATGATAAATGTAACTATTGCTTGACACAGAGCATCGAGGTCAGCCTGAAAACTTTGTCATCGCGAACAATAAAATGTTTGGAATTGGATCCGCATGTGATTGCCTCATCCAAGTCCAGTGTTTACAACCAACTTAGAACATTAGAGGCTGTCTGAAAGGACTGAAGTACACTTCCGAGGCCGCCTAACAATACAGCAGTTACCAGCATTAAATCCAATAACAGTCTATCTGGGAGTCTATTGGACCATGACTCACAGCTTCTTGGAGAAGGTCTCTCTGGTTTTAACGAAGTTCTGTAGGGCAACTACTGGAGGGTTGTTTATTGTGGCAAAGACCTCGCACCCTAGAAAGAAGCTTGCACACATTATGCACAACATTTCTTCCATAATTGGAAGGTGATGGCAATTGTCCTCATCTGATTCGGCGTAACCCTCAATTACCGATTCCAATATCTTGGAAAGTAGTATAATGTATCGACTACCATTGTCTGGTGTACTCAAGGCTAGGGGAGTCAGACAGAGAGGTCAGGGAGACTCATATATCTCCCGTTCTCCTGGTGTGTTTGAACAGGGAAGACACGTGGTGGAGTATCTTTAGAAGCTAGTGGTGAACCATGTCTATCATTTGAGGTCGATTTCGATTTTGCATCAAACCTGCTGAAAGAGATACGACCTAATTCTGTTGATATGCCGTTCAGTCTGTTTATTCAAGCAATTCTGCAATTTGCTATTGTAGGAACAGAATTTCTCCTTTCTGATAGGTATAGATTTTGAATGTTGATTCATCCACTTGTTTATTTTCATATCGACGGAAACAAAATGTTCTCCTTTCTCAAAATCCTCAAATCGATATCCTGGCCTATAACAAATACGAACGTAGCTATTAAATTTACTTAAATCAAAATAGATTCAATAATGCTATCTAGAATCTTCTTGTTATAAGGCAAATTAATCTCAAACTACAATAATTGATCTGTAGGTCAGGCTTTTTGCAAATGAAGCCAATTGAAAAATCCTTCTTGACATAATATTAACATGAATATTTTTTCTCCTTTTATAAGTGTTTTATAATAACGGGGGAAAAAACAATATTACCAGTGACGATGGAATGAAATGTTTGGGACTTTCTTGAAAATACTGAAACTCAAGAACACAAGCACTCATAATGTATAAATACTGTAATAGATGATTATAGATAGAGAGCCAAATCTCACCTTGTAAACCAATACATGAAATGAGTGTTGGATGAGATAGACATTTATCTCTATAATATATCGATATATTTATCATTTTCTCATTATGAGTATGTCATCAAATACGTTCTACATGTATCATTATACTTGGATTAAATTATTTGAATTATTACATTGCCTAGGCGTGTTAGAAGATAACGGCATAATGTAAGGGCTGCCTGAAAATAATGATTTTAATAAATCGTTCTCAATGCCTATTGAATACATTAATTCAATGCTCATGAGACTTATTAAAAATTATATTTATTAAATATGTTCATATATGCATACTTTAACCATCATATTTAATGTCCAATACACCCTGACGATATCACTTAAACTAAATTCGAGGTTTAATGGCATCAATAAGTGGAGTACATACATGTACGAGTAACAAAATTACATAATAACAACTTCTTTTAATTGTACAGGCACGACGATTTTTCACTTTTTTGTCACTTTTTCTCAACAACCTTTTTTTTAAAACAGGCCTTAGAAAAACGTTATAAAAAATATTTCTTCCCTAAGCTACCTATCATTTACGTAGCCATCTTTGTATTTGTATCACGAATGCAAATAACGGTTTATATAAATCATTTGGTGCCAATTTAGTATTCACGCCTGATTCGAGATCCTGTTTTTCAGACTAAAACTTGTTCCTACTTTGTTCAAATATTCCTTTGATTCCCTTCATCGGTGCTATTTGCGTACATCAATAGTTAGCAATATAAGCACTGGAAAATTCCAGTTGAGGGATTTGAACCAAAGAAAGATCGTGACAGAAGTTCAAAGTAATCTGCTTCTATTGTTGGAAGGACAGGAGTCCTACTTAACGACCTGACTAGAACACACTGATAATGTCTGAACGTGAATTCCAACACCCTGCCAATAAGTGAGAGACTTTCTGAACGCCAACTCTACGACTCTACTGCTCGTGGACCTGCTTAACAATCAATAGCGGAACACAAATTCCTAAGCCTGGAAATGTATTAGGGCACTTGAGGTGATTTGCTGAGTCTGTATCTAATGGCTTTCTAACACTTCTGTCAGCCCCATTTTAGCCCTCATCGCGGCTGGAGGACAGTCAATATGGCATATAAACCAGCAATTTGACTTCAGCTGTTCGTCTGCACTCACCACCGGCTTAGGGATATTCCCATTTAACCCAAGGTCAGGTGGCTTCAGAGACGTATCAATGAAGAGACTCTCGGCAGCTTACCTAGACTTAATGCCCCGAATCTGCCTGTCCTCGTCAGAAATGGTCGTCCTGGTGAATGTTGGTGAGGAAATCAATGGGGGCATGTCAGAAACATTGACACAAAGATCTGAGGTAGAGCTGATGCTCCAGTAAGATCAGAGCTTGTTGCATAATCAACGGACAGCTTTAAGCTTCAACCAAACGTCCAACCAATACCAGGCGATTCCTATCATAGTTAATGAAATAATTCTTGCTCCATCATCGAGCTCCTAGACTGCCCTTGTTGCCGGATCTTAGTGAAACGTGGGATCAGAGTGCATTCTAGACAAACAATCAAATCAATGAACATGTTTTTCACGAACATCCCTTTGTTCTTAACCTGTTTCCTGTTCATGCTGCAAATAGTTTACGTAAACTCCGAGAAGAGATCTTTAACTACGTGTTATCTCTCTACACCACTGTTCCATTATTTCAAAGCTATTCCGCATTCCCGGAGCTTTTTGCAAAAAGCTCCGATACCATGGTGCTATGTTCAAGTGCAAATCTAATTGTCTGAATTACGAATTTCGTTTTTTCTAGTACACAGCATTAGTGTAGAGAGACTGGGCGGAGCGCAGGCACTGCAGACTCAAAGAACCACATCCGCTGTTAGGTTTCAACCGGTAATGTTACAATGAAAGAATAAGAGTAAAGGGAAATGGTTTGGATAACTTCATTAACTATCATTACCACTGTTTGCTAACGATTCGGGGAAATGCTTCTTTCGATTGACGGATGGCATTTTATGCAGGGATGTAATTTTATCTAGAATTTCTCTTTACTTTGCTAAATGAAAAATAAAATGAAAAATTGAAAATGCCATGTTGGCTTTTTAAAACCTTGCGATAAATATTGAATAACTAATATCTTAAATCCACATAATAACAAAGATTTCCGACAGCTTTAGAGAACGTTTTTCCACCAAACTGGAATCAACAGAATACGTATCAGTTAACTTCCTAGAAATTACACTGAGCACAATCACCGTCCGCAATCAGGGCAGTCTAAATTATCAATGTTTCCCTGCTTAGTACTTGACACGCAAAAAGAAACCTTATTTTCATTTGCACTCTCCATGTTGTATTAAGTTTAATAAGTTGTGTTCTATAAAAATGGTTTCTCTCTAGGGAAAACGTACACAGAATCCTGTGAAAATCAGACCACGCATGATTTCTTGAATAGAGAGTAGTATATATTTAGGTCCTACTCTTCCGACTAAGCTGATTTCATCATTGGCCTAAAACAAGGGAAGGCGGCAGCTAACTCGACTGGACGTATCTGGTGCGTGAAATGTGTCTGCAGCGACCAGCATTGTTGTTAAGGCTTGTCGGGATAGCGTTCCTTGCGTGATATAGTCTTGATTTATCCGAGTCTTTTTTATTTTAGAATATGCATTTTACTGGTAATCAGTGATCCACCCACATTCAACAGGACTTAAAGCCATGTTAACAGTTCTTAGTCCTTTAATGACAAGAACAATATCATTCTTGTTCATGCCTTTTTGTATTTTTGAACAACATTATGCAGTTTTTGATTATGTAGCAATAGCATTTCGGACACTCAAGATAGAGGTGTAGTGTCAGTATTAAATGCACGCTTCATAATAAAATTCATTTGTTATCCACCAATGACTATATTATCGTTTCATGTATCATTGAGTAGTTAACAATTTATTCTTTCATATACTTATGAATTGATTTGCCCCTCTTGCGGCAATGAATATCTTCAGCAAAGATGAAAATGGTTAGGTAAGTTTCAAATGCTAAGAATTTTCATAAAATGCTTGTACACAAAAAAGGCTGTACACAGCGACATTCCTATATCATATAAGTCTGGTGACGTCTTTACAAAACTCGATTCATTCTTAATATTGTCAAACATTTCCAACTGCCTCGGTACTCTAACTGCATACACAGTGTATGATGGACAAACTTTTTGTTTTTGAAGTTTTTCATTTTCAATAAACACTTTGATGATATTTGTAAATGCATTGGGCGGAATAAACACATAGGTAAACATTACGTTTTCATTGATTCATGCCACACAACGTTTCTGATTAGAAAACTTGCAACTTATTTCTTGAACATTACATTTGACAATTATAGTGCGAATGCGATCACTTTTGCAAAATGGGAAAGAGAGCCCACTGAATATACAGTCGGCATGAGACAACACAACATCCAGAGACAAACACCTGCCAGTGGCAAGTTTCAAATTGAGAAAGTCCCATGTTGAAACACTTGCAGTCAAGCGAGGAAATAGCGAACCAAAGTACAGAGGATGGATCACGGATCCCGGAAGAGTGCAATCGAACGTCCCCAGGCCGCAGTGTCCCTCTAGCCTCAGTCAGGAGCTGCCTGACTCTTCTTGACTCATCAAAGCACAATGCCCCTTCTGTGTCAAAGTTAAAAATCTTCACGATAACGATAGATCGACTAAAACGTAGCCAAGAAACACAACTCCCACACAGAACCTTTAAATGCAGGTACAAAACCAGCAGCAGCATTTATGCAGCAATGTACCTGGCCTTTAATTACAATCTGCACAGACAAGTACAAAAAGTCTACGTCCACACATGATGAATTTAAGTCCAGTGTGCCGATATATATATTGACGTTTTCCATGACATCAAATAACTTGGATATGCGGGAGCAATCCTTTTATCTCTTGTACTGTACTAATATGTTCATAGTATTTGAAGTAGAGTTGGACGGTCATAATCTTGACTGCAATCCCCTAAATAGAGTATAGTTTAAATAATGCTCATGCCGATCAGTCGAATTTTCAATAATGTGTACATGGATTGTACTGTTAAAGACAAGTAAATCACATGCTTTTACACAAATACCAGGTTGCAAAAGTGCTTTCAAGAATTTTGATATTATTTCACTTAAAAGGTTTACAACTCATGAAGGAGTAAGAATTTATTTCAAAACGTCCTGATTTTACAATTTAAAGTTGTTATCCAGTAATATGCATTGGTGTTCTTATGAATGCAACCTTTAAATGCCCTTCAATTATTTTTAATTTATGTTTTGCTTATTTTGTTTTTGGCATATTTTCATTTGATCAATTAACACAATTAGATGTCCATAAATAAACATATCTGTACTTCATCAACTGCATCTTGAGTCTAGGTTATTATCGTCATCATAAACAGCGAAATGATTGTTTTTATTTTCTGGGTGTGGTTGATCTTTGACATTTAGTAATCAGTCATTTCTATCGAATCAGAGATTCATCAATAATGCTTTACGCAATTAGCACCAGACAAGAGATTTTGTTTTTACGGATGTCAATGAGTGCATCTGCATGTATAGTATCATACAGTGTAAGCGCCTTGACATTGACTACACATCAAATTCATAAAAAATACATTAAGAAGTAAGATGATAATCAATTCAAAAGAGGTTAAATATTATGGAGATAAAGACTTATGTGGGAGTACAATTATAAATACTGAATTCGTTCGTCATTACGTAATCGTCGAGAGTTCACACATAAAAATGTCAGCTATTTCACTTTACGAGTAAAGACGACAATGTAATAATTCAGTATTATATATAGAAGAAACCTTTAACCTTTTGCAATGTTAACTATGCGAAATAGTAAAGTGAAAGAGGAATTGGTGCTGATTTTTTGACGACGTGGAGCAATGTTGCGTCCAAGAAGGTAACTTGTATGGAAAGTATCATTATTTAAAAATATGTCCCATGTTTCTTAAAGTTTAAACTTGTGTCTAAAACTTTGTTGAGAAGGAATGTTAGCACCAAATGTGCTATTAAACAAACACAAACAAAGTATCATACTCTATAGAAATTATCATTACATAAAGATATAACAGTTAGAAAACCATAGTTCGATATTTGTAGCATTTAAATATTCAATGATATTTGTAACGTTCCAATTCATAGACATGAAATTTGTTTTTAAGTTCCTGAATTATGAGGAAAATCATAACCGGTTGAGCAGTATTGTCCTAATGTATTTAATTACATTTTCAAGTTAATCTATTTCTTGTTTTGCATTTCTCATTAGTTTACTATTGGAAATGTTGGGTACTGACAAATATACTTATTACAGTCCATTGATCTAATAGTCTTTGATCGAAATGATGGAGGTTCTTCAATAGTTGTTAATAGATTTGGGTGCCATTTTACATGTATAAGCTAAACGGATACAATGAGTGAGAAGGTTGTGAAGAACCGGTGTCTATATTAAAGCCTTCCATCAACAACCCGGTTCTACATAGTTGTATACGTTGAAATAGCCATTTATCAATTTTCTTTGAAATTTAAGAATAAAACGATTACCCCAAAAACAACTTATTCAGTCTGCAGTGATCATTGCCTAATGAAAATTAATTACAAATACCATAGATGGAAATGTTATGTCAATATTACACGCAGTTTTCTTTAAACTCTTTGAAGGTGAGGTGAGGTGATTTGTGGTTTAAGGCCACTTTCAAGAAAATTTCAATTGTATCATAGCTGCAGAACATCGCCTTGAAAAAAACGAACTTTGAATTGTACTGCGCTCAAATCAGTGTAGCATTGCACCAAAATCTCAGTTATCTACAGCAGACAACATTACCATGCTCCTAACGGGATTCGAAAGCAACTCCAAACAATTTTATACAATTTTATGATGAAAAATATATATATCACAAGTATCTGTGTCTGAGATGTGAGCACATTGATGATACATTTTTGATTTATTAAATAACAATGACAAACATGCCAATCTCCTTACCGTATTTTGTCAGGTATATAGAAAGGTCTTCCTTGCCATCAACTGCAAACAATAATTGCTCTACTATCTCACAGTTAGTCTATGGAACTCTAGATGGTGTCTACAGTAGCTTCTATGTGTTGTCAGGGTGCCAAGAAAGCAGGATCATGTCACCTCGTAATTTCACCACAACTTCTGTACGGCTCAGACGGAATGTGATCTATGGCCATCTCGTGTTACCATTATGAACCAATGAGCACTAGGTGGTAATCCCGAATCCGGTTTTCTTTGATTACTGAACGATATTTGCATGTGTCAGTTAAAGAGACACTGTGTGTTTTCTTGTGGTCATACATGCCGGATGTTATCAATGGTGTTACTTCATTGAAAAGAACTAACTGTTGCAAATGAAAATCATTTAATTGCATTTGATGGTTTAGAAATAAACTGTTCTGTCTTTCTGGCTGCTTAGTGGTGAAATGTTCTGCCAATATATATGTGTAGCCTCGATTTCATACCAAAAAAGTGTTTTAAAAACATAGATATGTTTAAAAGGACAGTCCTATCGGGGTATTTTTTGTGGAATCAAGTAAAGGGGACATTTCCGTATATACAAGTATGTTATTGGTACACATTTGTAACATAACCAAGTTGAAACATGTTACTGAGGGTAACATTTTGGTCGATTTAGATTTTGTAACTAGATAAATGAGAACGCAGACTCGGTAAAATAAACAAGAACGAGAAGTGAAGCCATTCGTCGGCGTTACGAGCGTAAATAGCCTTGCTACGGCATAAATCATTTGTAAATATGTGGATATTCTATCCATACATTAAAGTAATTTGTATGATGCTGTATGATAAGTGAAAGTACAGCTCCTTGTTTCATGTCATTTTGCATCAAGACAACATGGCGAACCGTAGCCGATAGTCCAGCCTCTTTAAAGTGCTTTTGTTGGTTGTCTTCTATCTACAAATCGTACTAAATTTGTTGTAAATATCTGTGTACCTTTTCGGGTTGTGTTTTGTGACTACTGTATATGTGTATTAAGTTCTCAAATTTTCATCGTTCATGTTGAAGATTTAATTCCTTTGAGTGCTGTTTCTTCAATCATAAAGGTAAATATTTCAGAGTAAAATCATTATGTTGTTTTCTATAATGAAACTATATTTCTTCAATAAGAGGGCGGCTTGAAAGTCGTTCACTATGGACTGATGATCACATTTGATTTGTTACTTTACTGGTAGACCGATTGTAATTTCCCTTATCATCAATGTGTCCTTATGTTAGAAATGGAATCCAGCACTAAACTTATATACTGGACAAAAATGATAAAAGGATATTTGAATATTTTTGAAATTATTGATGGTGAAATATCTCTTTATTGACCACCTTATGAAATTTTACATTATCCCTAACTTACTTTGTCAAGTATATAATAAAATGGGTTATAGTGTTTAAAAACAATGAGATCGTGTGTTACATGTACCCATTTTTGTTGTTATAGATTACCAACTTTGATAGAACGATATTTTTCAGTTAAAGTTACTTAAGTTCGATTATTGACTTAATTTGCACTCGTGTTATTTTAACGGGCAGTTTGTTTTCATCATTTCACTGTTTTGTTCCCACGGCATTAGATAATTTGTGAAGGATGTTTTGAAAATAGGAAAATATTTTACACAATGTATTGATGTTTCGTTATCAACTTAGAATGTTCGTGATTTTTATTTCCACTGCTACGTATTGTTTTAGTGAATGTACATGTACATATGTAGCTTAAGTTTGATTTTATTAGGTATGAAAAGCTATGAATAAACAAACTCTTTGTATTGCTTATCTGAGATTATGGAAAGATAAACACGCCTTGTTTAACATTGATGTTTGACATAATGTGTATTGCTATCCTCATTTATATGTAGAGCCTTAAACGTTTGTTGACTAGGAAAAACTTTTTCGTATTTTTCTATCATAGAATTGTGATCTACATAATTCACTGTGACAGAAGTGTTTTGTATGAATCATCTAAATGTATTATGCATTCAAATACACAGCTGATGTTTGATCTTCTACTTTTTTCATGACTTCACAACCTATGTCAATTTATGAACTATGATTTTTTTAAATTTCTATTGATATGTCTAACTTGGACAACGGCTCAATCAATTGGAAGTTTTCTTTAACATAATGTAATTACATTTTGAAAGTTTGTTATGCTGTTGGCTGTCAACATTATTCAGTGTTTGAATTTGAAAGGATAATCTGAAAAGAATTTGTTGTACGAAAAATCATTTAGTTTTTATTTATATCATTGTCATTATAAAAACAAAAACTCGTTCTCTTCCTTGTTTAAGCTTTTTTCAACTCGACCATTTATTTGGACAAAAATATATTAAATAATAACGCATCCTACGTATATGGATCAAAATAAGCTATTAATTATCTCAATATTGAAAAGCAGGAGGGTTCTTAACATATTTTGTTGAGTGTATTTGGAGTTGACAATACCTTAAATTACATTGACTGTACACGGATCTGTGGCATTGGCCTCTAATCAAAGCAGTGTAGAAAACTTTCAGTTTTGCCACCTGCGACTTTCTAGGTTTTACGTCATTCAAGTAACAAAATGATCAAAAACTGTTACATCAGCATGCTGATAAAGCTTTATCCAAAACAATTACCATAAAACTGAAACCAATGTTAAATAAGTACAGACTGTATGGATTAAGTAGCATATTTTCAGTAAACAAAAAAACTCTTAAGAGCAAAAACTGTAATGGAATTTGGATTGTTCAATCAATAATTCATCTTTCCAACAAAATATCTTTGAATACATGTAACTGCTTTAATTTATTACACATAAGCTTTTTCTTTTCCTATCATTCGTTAGAACTATTTATCTAAAATAATTGCACTCACATTTTGTGATTGCATTCATTAAATATAATGCTATCTTCGGTCACTATAAGGGCTTAGAGTACCGATACATTACACTTTATCAAGCCGGTACATTTGTTCTAAGATTACCCGTTCCTGGTGAAATACCTGCTGCAATGAACAAACTTTATGTATGACGGTGAAGTTACTTTTCTTGCCATTCGAAGATATCAAAACAATCTTCTTCCTTTATAATAATGAATTAATTAATTATTAGTGACCAAGAATCATCTTTTCATCAGTTAACTATCGCTGTTCCCATTAGTCGAACTAAGGAACTGCTCTTTATAAGTTTGATTTTCTTATATCCTGAAGCGGTCTTATTTTGATGTCAACGCCGTTCTATACTTGCCAGAATAAAAAGTTGTTATTGCATACTTATGACCTCTTAGAAGAGATTTTCTATCAAAAACCAGAATGCACCCTCCATGTACATACATTCCTTTGAAAACCAAAAATAAGACACTACTTAATGCATATAAGTACATATATATCCACAAAGAATTTCGTCTTCGCCCAAGCTTAAGTGTTGATATGTGCTATATAGATGATCCAATTCCAAGTACTAATGATATGATTTCACATTTTATGACAGGGCTATCATCTAAAGGCATTGATTTTCTCTCGTCAGCACGACAACACTTCCAGTGATGTACATAATTAAGGGGTAACACTATTAACGCCAGGGCGTACTACTCACTTTATGAATAATATCTCAGTGATGTTAAATGGGCATTGATTATGGCAAGTTTATTCCATCCTTTACGGAGCCTAGTTCCTTGAGTAGATGGTACTGTCAGAAGCCAGGATCTATTGTTATGCCCTCAGCAGCTTCAGTCATTCCCCAACAGGGAGGGGCCATTGGCCTACTTCCCATGCTTTTGATGATTAACTTCATTAACTTCCGCTTCGCTCAATGAACTCGGTTGATTGAATAAGATGTATTTACTGTCATTCGTGTTGATGGTTTTTTGTTCAATTACCACTGATCACTCAAGAACCGACGAAGCTAGAGCAATTCAACCGAAGGATGTTTTGGTTAGATTGTATATTGTTTTTATTCTGAGTAGTTTACTTCATAATATTTGTACAGCGGACATGACTGATCAAGAGATCTTGCAGGATTTTAAAACATAATTTGCGGAGATGTATATAACTTAAAATTTTGTTGATCAGACACTTTAACTCTTGTTAAATGTAATGCCAGGTAAAAATACACAGTTCTTTTCAATTAACCATACAGAATTTTTTTTATTATAAACCACCACTTATAAAATCACCCTACCCCTCCTTTAATTAATTACTGGATCTACAACTTTTTCTAGAACTATCAGTGTTATGCTAAGTAAGTTTTCAGATTAGGATACTCCAAATAACCTGTTAATTATAAGTTTGTCTTATTTTTGCCAATGCTAATCATCTCAACAACTATGCCAGTTTTGTGTATCAATTATCTATAATTATATGAAAAATATCAAAATTACAGAAGATTAAGAAGTTGAAGATTAAGAAGGTGTAATGTTTATTCAAACCAAGTAGGAGAAAGTGGAAGCTCTGAACAGTGTTTGAAAATAACAGATGAGATGTGCATGCTCTCAAAGAACTTCCGGTTTGTTGATCGACTCTTCAGTCTAAGGAGGAAGTAATAGATCGCTAACAGAGGTTTCATTTCCAATTTATCTTCGTCTACATGAAAATGCCTTTAGATTGTTCACTGACTGCCTAATTCTTTCCTGTGTAAGTTGCGTTATTAAAACCAGCCCTTCATGTCAAAGTTAAAGAAAGTACTTACTACCCTGCTGAAAGGTGCTTAAAAAGTCGTTTTCCATAAAAACCTTGATGATATCGTGATAATATCATATTGATGATGATTGAGGATACTTAACGATCTCCGTTGTGGTATCATTTTATCAACGAGTTACTAATTTAAATTGGCATCAAAGAGGATGCAAAGAACTGGTAAATCCGTATTTCATAGGAGTTAGATTTTTCGATGATATTTTTCATTACAATTGGAAACAATCTTTAAGAACAGATCTGGTTGTAATACCAAGGTGTAACTTCAGCTAACCCCGACAATCAGCATGATATTAATATACCAAGAGGCGAGATCTACAAACACTCATTTAAAGTTACACCATGAAGGCCATGGCTATGTTCCTTTTGAATGCGGTCAACTTTTAACGTAAGAAGATACCGAGACAATTAGGAGCCGTCTAGCTGCACAACAGCCTTAAAAAGTGATGATGGGAGAGCATAAAAACGTCACGAAAAACATTCATCCGCTGTGAAACGCCTTTAAACTTTTTGGAAAACCATTAATATGAAGATGTCAAGACGAACTGAACTAAACCTCGCAAACAAACTGGCTGCAGACTGTGGCATCAGATGTCAATTTAATGTTCCACATAAGGGGCAAGCACTGTAACGTTATAACCCGTGCAATAAATCTAGTATGCGCAAATGTGCATGTACCAATTTTGCCTACCAAGCAATGTTTTTCAAAGGTTACTGCAAGCGACCATATTGTGTCATCTTATTTATGATAAAACTTCTTAAAACCGTGTATTTACGGATATCAGAATTTGTGATGACATTTTATTTGGCACATGAACTTCAGGACTTCATTAAAGTAGCGCGACTGTATTTGCACCCTTTCCATTTCGCAGTTAATACAAAAGCTCAAATGCGTTTTGTATAATTAGTTCTTTAATCATGCTACATCATCCCTTTAATGTTTGTGAAACAGTGCAAATATGAAGTAGCATTTTCATAACTTTTTAAAGATTCATTTTAAAGAAACAAAGTTTTATTGCTCATCATCAATTGCAGTAAAGAAGCTTAAAATCAATAAAACTTTGATTTCTTTCATTTGTATAGTATGTTTATACATAAAATTACCAGGCCAGTCCCCTATTCACTTAACAACACAGACTATGGAAGTGATTGATACCATCCGGAAGCAACAGCCGCAACAGCAATACTGCTTAATCATGCATTATCTTTTCCATATTCCCTGAAGGTAGCTGCCAGCAAGGATCATAATTCACTACAAGTATTTCTATTGTAAAACCATTCATTATAGATGCCTACAGTATGCATAGGTGTCAGACAGTTGCAAAGAAAAGCCGCTGTATTTGATTTGAGAATCTCTCTTGGCATACAATTAGTAGTCGACTCCTGCAGATCAATCAAATGGGAATTCAGAGCTACCTCCAATGACTGCTCTTCGTGAGCTTTTCTTTACAGGCTTTGTGCTCCGACTATGAAAGGCTCATGTTCCCCATGCAGATGTGTTATGGCAGCCGAAGAGAAAACAATAATGGAAACTTTATGTGTTTTCGTACATGAATCGATAAAAGATCAATGTCATAGAGTCGCCATGGAGTATTAAGTGGAAATAAAAATACAATTTCACTATTTTCATTATTATTCTTCAAAGCTAATAATGTTCTGGGTGTTTTATACGAGAACACTCTTGACGTGTTTATGTTCTCCTAAGAGTCTGGTTTTTGTTTTAAATTGTTTTTGGTGATGGTTTTTCTTTCAGATCATCTGTATTTTTGTATCTTTTCATCGTTTTGAAATTTTCCCCCAAACCAATTTTTCACATTTTTTGTTACTGAATAGATCTGACTGAATAACTCGATTATGCGAAGACATTTTGTAAAACAAAACCATCTCGCTCTTTTGGTCCTACCGACAATATCAGCATTATTCATGTGAACAGAGTGAAAAGGTGCGATGAAAGCCTTCCAACTGGATTCGGCCAGAGGGATATATCTCTTTGTCAGAATCGGTAGCTATAGAGTGTCTGTCTACAACTCGAAGGTCCGGGGTTTGAAACCCGCTGGAGGTGATCTCACAACTAGTGAACTTACACTTGGTACCCAACGCGTGGCCGGGGCAACCCCCTAGTGCTCACTAAACCCTTTCAACCTTAGGTGCTTTTTAAATGTTTGACTCCAGGAAGAGTCATTTTAAGGAGAGTTTGTATGTTGCAGGATGATATAAAAGCACTCCTGCTAGCCCCTCACACCCGTGTTCAGATCTCGCATGATGATCACACCTTCACTTCTGATATCTCAATGTCATCGAGTTTCTATTCAAAAATGCTTACACGGAGGATACTACATGAGTGTCGTTGTCATACAATGTGTTTATTTATATTTCACAATCACGAGATATAACGATAGTCAGGTTTGAGTGTCGTAAACAACGTCTGACATGGGCACGAAGGTAATTTTTTATTGATCACAGCCGTGAATTTTAGGAAAATACTCAATGGACATATATCACGAATAGGCTGAGTAGCCGCCGTTGCCGCATTTAGATCTTTACACCATAGACGAAACGTCACGTCAGCTTCATTTAAGACGTCACGCCATCACTGCCGGTACCATCGTATGAAAAATGTGAACCAAGATATGACAGCCCTCTCAAATAGTATTTTCCCGCCGTCCATACCCAATCATGGCCCCATTTTAAGACCAGAAATACACATAACTTGTGAACGACCTTATGCGAACATAGAGTGATCAGTAGCTTACTTAGGATGTTACAGGGCAATAAGCAAATCTCATATTTTTCAAAATCATTATTGCTAATGGGCCTGTGATACGATTCTCCATCCATTATTTTACTTTACATCATATAATACTCGAGGTTTATCTTGACGAAATCTTCAGATATACTCAAATATTGGCAGTTAAATAATGTATAAAATATTTGACTTCCATTTTCTACCCAATGCCGATCATCAATCAGGTTTTCTTAAAAATCTGAATCCTTAAGCTATGAATATAAGAAGTTATTATCTGAATACATTTACATTACTCTCATCAGTATCTGAGAATCATGCTACGTGATTATACTTCGAAAATTCTAACTATGAGTGAACAGATCTATTTATTATATATCTATTTATATTCTTTATAACAATCTCGTTTTGAAAGGTTGAATTATGACCACTTCGTCACTTCCTAAGATATCGTTGTTTGGCAAGACAATTCACTAGCAATTTTCAAATGATATTCTAATATCGCAATCACTTTTGTCGCTGAGATCAATTATGCCTTCGAAGCCCTGAGTTACGGTGGTGGCGGTCGGGGAGAATTCCACTCTTGTATCAAATGATTTATCACCAGTCGATAAAATGTTTCGAAAGTCTGAGAACTTTTCAAACTCCTATCGACTAACGCTGTTAAACTAGATGTCAGAAGACTTTAGGGTGGATGGTTATATATGATGTGACATCATAACATCTTGGCAATAACAATGATAAACATTGATAAAGTTTTGATTGTTGATTGATTATTTTTTAACTTGACAGAAACTTTCAAAGTACCTTTCAACCTTCCCTTGAATCCAAGTCTAGAACGATAGGTAAGCAATCGGTTGTAACGAGAACTCGATGCAATATCTACGGTATCTGACTACTGATTGTCAGATAGTTGAAACCATTTGATAAATTCAATCTCACAAGAACAATGCAAGCAGGCTGATTGCATTTCATAACGGATAATTGTAAACAACACAATATATCCTTATTGATATCGTAAGTCATAAGAAATGCATTGTAGACAAGTCAATTGAGTTTTAACCAAACTTTGTTTTTACTTTGTTGCAATGTTCCCCCATTTTGATTTCAATTGTGCTATGTTCCCGTTACGTTTATAAGTATGAAATGTAATAATTGTACAAGAATGTTATGTAAATAAGAACCTCTCCCTAATAGGATCAAATGGTTTTACGAGCTTATTACCACTTTTTCAGTTGCACGATATCAAAGTTAATAGGTATGGTTCAAAGTGCACACTCTAGGGTGAGAGAAATGTCACCACCTAAAATGCAAGATAGTTTAATCCACGAGAGACAAATACAACAAAATGTATTAATCAATCTGTGTGTTTTCCTCGATCTATGAACTATCTTTTTTTAAACTTCTTAAAAAAGTGATTTGTACACCTTTGACTGTAAAAAATCTATTATTCCAATGCCCTGGTTGCTAAACTTGTGTAATACTATTACTGATAAGTTTTTTCGCATATCTGCGTATCCTAATATCATTTAATTTAGGATGTCTTTTAGGCATCATATCATTACGAAAAAGAAACGGATAATGTTAAATACAGAAGTGAAGATCCACTTTACTTTAACATAGTCTTATTATACCCAACACTTAACCATAGCAGTTTCGACAGGCCATTAAAGTGACCAGGAGTCAAAATTCCGTAAAAACTCGTCATTTTTCATTACAAAATCCATTTTGATTAAGAGCTTTAAACACTAGTCATGTTTGTTCGAGTGCACATAGTAGATGTGACTGTGCTGATTGTTTTCTCAGAGATTGGAACAGGAATATTATAATCGAAATTTGACAAAATCAGAATCACGAAAATATGACCCCTTCTGTCTATTTTATCATGCTAAAATTCTAACTATTGCACGAGAGACAAGACCATTCCATAATAAGTTAAAGAATGGTTATTTTACATATGGACATTATCAGTTTCGCTGAAGATATTTTATTGACGTCCAACAAAACCCAAATTACATGATATTTGCTCTACGATACAGTGGTAATTGAACAAACCTTTGGTATGCAGCTGTATAGTCGCATTTCTTAATATCAACGAGCTTCAATCCGCTGTTGATCCGTTTATACCAGTGTAAAGTATGCGATGTAACATGTGTATAATTCTAATGCGAAAACTTTTTGTCAACTTTAACAATTTCGTTGTCAACCCTTAAAGGAGGCAATAACCTCAAACGGACATTTTGTATCACAAAGTCTGAATGCGGTGTTAACCCTTTTCATACATTCAAATCTATTTTGTAGGACGTCATTAGATTAAGGTACATGGTTTGATAGGAGCTTCTATTCCCTTTACTTCAATAAAATGCAAAATGTACCCTAACACTAATTTATCATAACTGTTGCAACGGTATCACGAGTCTGATGTACAACATCCTGCTACATCAGCGTAATTGAATCCGCTGATCGAGCTCCTTCCATATACCCTGATCTCTTTCAGGCCAAATCCCTCGTACGGCTGGAGCAGCTTGATATTCATGGCTATGCTCGCCTGTTATTTTATCAGCCAATAAAATGTCGTTATGCAAAGATCTTGAAATTACTATTTTTGACTTTCCATCCGGGTTGTGCCGCTGTTGCTCGATGCGAGTCGTCTCATTGGCTGGTTAGATAGCTAGCGATACGAGGCTTTTGGCTTGAGATCAGGGTATATGGAAGGAGCTGGATCAACGGATTCAATTACGCTGATGTAGCAGGACGGAGGTACAAATATGAAAAATCTGTATACGACCTCCTACAGAACTTCGTCTTAAACAAGTAATATAATCAAAACAACATCACCTCTTATATCATAGAATTGAATAGAATGAACAGGCAATATCACGTATATGGTGTAAAGTTACAGACATTCAGAGAACAATTACTTTACCAGATACTTGAACTAAATGTACATTTTAATTCAGTGGGATGGGACACTTGGCGGTGCAGGAACGCAACCGCCTCCATCAGTACAAGTCTAAATTGAATCATTCTGTTTGAAGCCTCTAGCTATTATGTGGATGCGTGCTGGCTCCAATCGTAACCTCTCTAACCAACAACCTCAGCTCTCTCCTGCTCCACGGTGTGTTCAGACACGCATGTAAACTGAACGTTTTGTTTGGTTGTAGAGAAGCGACTATCTTATCGACTTTCACAGTTCATGTTGTTCAGGCTCTCGTGCAGTTTCTGCTTAACGATTTAAGTATTAAATATTGAGTTTCTATGCTCTCTTATTGTTCTTATGTAACGCATGGTTTTGTGTAGGTGTATTTTGTTTGGATCAAGATCAAAGAGTTTGTATACGCCTTTGTAGACTCAAAAGTACAATTGTAAACTTGTTACAACAGTTTCCATGATATTGAAGTAACATTTTTTGCAAATCTTATGCTTTTATTTGAATTCTTTCGAAATAAAGCGAAAGTAGTTATGTGAAAAGTTTATTAAGTATATTTTTTCGGAAAGCGTTTCTTAAGGACAATTGTTTCTTACTAGATGTTAACCAGGCCATGCTTGATAGATTCCACTTATGATTAATTAAATTAGTGTAATTAATGTTTGTCCTATATTTTCACTACCCAGGGCATGCTTTGTCGACAGTTATCAAGTAGATGCAAGTGTTATTTGATCAGTCCTTTCATTTTTAAAGTAACCTTCTTGATTTTAGTCTTTTTTTTGCAGTAATAAAACGTTGAACGACGTTTGCTTGCATTTCAGATTAGCATTATTAGTCAATTTAATTCATTCTGTCAATGTTAAACACCATACACAAGGGAGATTATTAAGTGGTTAACGTTTCAAAGTCACATTTTATCACATGTCTGTAAAATTAAACCGACGCAGAATTTGTATATAATCGTTTCATATTTTCTTTCCTTTGACACTTAATTTTCGTTTCACTATGACTTGATTTTTTCTCTCTCTAACTAACAAATATGTTTTCAATTCTTAAATGTTACACTGAATATAAAATCACAGACAAATGATAAAGATCGAACAGCCTAGACACTCGTTTTGGTATATAAATATTGAATCACATAGAGTCACGTGTTTGTAATTAACCATACAGGCGTTCAGACTACCAGACTATCAATTTCGATGTTTAATGTCATAATCCATCAATGTAAACTCATGAACTTTTCTGCCACAGACACTGGTTGCGGAGACACTGGTTCTGGCCAAAACCCATGGCTATGTGGAGAAGATTGAGAATGAATTGGAAGAGGAACTCCGAAGAGATCAAAAGGAGCCGCCAAAACAAACCGTTGCCAGGTGAGACTTCTCCTAAATCATTGTCAGATTTCAGAGAATGGTATAAGCGGGGGTGAGTTTTCGAGACTAGAGAAATTGCAGGTATTTAACCACCCACTTTATATTTACGAGCTCCACCTCATAAATCAGATGACAGTACTTACCTTTGTTAGAGATGAGATACGAGGTAACGACGCATAGTAAGCATATTTGGCTCTGGTTTAAGGTATGGACTTCCGATCGCAAAACCTTGAATGTTGGTTTAACGTTACAGTGTATAAGTTCTGTTTGAGCTACAGCACAATGTAAACATATTCGACAAGGGTAAAATGCTCGGATCCCAAATAATCTCGGATATTGGTGTGATGTTACATTGTGATATTTCATTATGAGTGTAGACTATAGCACAGTGGTAACACTTTCGATTTTTGTGAGATAAGGAGCACTAATCAGATAGAAGTGTGAATCTAACACTGCAGTAGTGGATATAGGCTGTATATGTAATGTTACATTGTAATATTTCAACTTTAAGATAAAATATAGTCTAAGCAGACTCCACTTTTTAAGCTGGAAAGCCACATGAATCTCAAATTCCAGTAGTTTATTATATCCTGCCGTTATTTGTATGTGCAATTTTACATGAAGTATACTTGACAGAAAAGTATTAGGATACTTGTCGGAATTATTTAGTTGTAGATGTTAATTTTGAAATAATTTGCAATCACTGTTTCATTCAGGAAACACGGATGGAATCCAATTATAATTATTTCAATAATCCCATCTTATTTTCTTATTATGACCACAAAAGAGCTTTCTAAATATTTGAAATTGATCTTTATTCATTCACGTTGAATATCATAAATTAAAATGCAAAGATGGCTGTCTTACTAAACAAATTTTGTTTAATCAATTTTACTGAGAAATCATATTTTAAGTTTGATACTCAGTACTCTCGCCCCATATGTATCACGCCTACATTGGACGCCCACAAACATTAACAACGTCTCTATATACGACCTCTATGTACCTCAAATAGCGATCTTTACAAATATATAGACGGAAATTCCCCCTAGTTTTCAATGATATCCCACTGCAACACCGATGAGCTTCTCCTGCATTCAAAGATTGTGAAAATAGATCTCCTAGTCAACACGGCCATTGGTTCCAGTTCCCCCTTTAGCTGTTGAGAATCGAAGCGAATTAAAGTAATACAGCTGAAGTCCCTCCATCCCTAATCAGTTCCTTTATTGAGCCTGTTGAGGGTTGGTATCCATACTGCCAGTTAGCATTGATCTTAGACGCCTATCATCACTATTCAGCTCACAACTATCAAAGTTTGTCGGCATCGTTTCATCTTTTTGGGTTTCGTTGCATCACTGTTGGCCAGGTCAAGGCAATCGAGCTCACATGAAAGAAAAGCCTAGAAACCAAACCCTTGCTTGGTGTTCGACTTTATTTAGATCCATCGATAACTTGAAATCATTCCAAGAATGCTGGAAAGGAGTCAGGATATTATATCTGAACCTGAGTTGCCTCAATGTGTTGACAAGAGATTTACCCAATAGGATTCACTGATTCACTGCCCCGGGCGTTCAGATAGGGGAACATGGCGATGTGCATATATTTGTTATTTGAAAGTGTTTTCCATGCGATTTTTATCTGTTGGCTAAACATTCTTCATCTCTATGCAAAGAGTGTCATGCAAAATACTTTTGTACGATCAAAGGCTGCCGATTGCCTTCTAGTATTGAAAGTTGGATTGAGAGCTTTTGAGAAATAAGACGGGATCAGAAAGTTCATATAAGTACAAGTGTGAAAACATGCCTATGTAAAACTTGTGAATCTTAAGACAAATATTGTCTCATTAAATGCTCATTCTGTAATGAAGCCATTGATATCATTATGACAAACTTCAGGTTTTACTACTTTCATATTCAAGCATACAGACTATCCATACAAAATTCTGAATGAGTCAGTGAAAGTTTTAATTATGGACACATGTACGAATAATAGCTTTAAGTTCTATGATCTAACGATATGAACAGAAAAATAAAAAGTTTAATAAAATCATGCCACGCGGCTCCTCAGTACTTAAAATAACTACTCTCTGTGTATCAACCCTGCCGATCTCTACGATCCTCTCAACAACTCCAATTGCGAGTCCCGTCAACCTGTAGCAAACATGGCGATCGTGCCTTCTCAGTTGCTGACCCTGTCATATGGAACTCCCTGCCATATGACCTTTAACACTGTGAATCTCTAGACTGTTTCAAGAAAGACTTAAAAACATATCTGTTCTTTCTCCGCTGAATTCCTACATCTCCATGACTTTTGTACATAGTATCTTATTCTTTTCTTTCCCTCTCCAGCGGTAATAAGTTCATTATTATTATTATTATTATTTTTATTATTATTATTATTATTATTATTATTATTATTATTATTATTATTATTATTGATAGTTCACAAATGAAACATTGTTTATTTTCACCACACTGTCTTCAAGAGTAAAATGATTCTTAAATTTGTTCGAAACATGCCCCTTGCTGGATTCAAACCAACACTCACTCAAATAATAATGTCAGCACTGACAGTACATCTATCTCATTCTTCGACAACCGAGACCCTTGTTTACTTTGAAGATATAATAGGCGCAGACACTGTGATCAACAGTATAACAATAAAAACTTGTCTGATAAACTGAGATACAACAGAAAGGGTACACCGTTGGTTGTTTTACATATGTATGATTTACAATTACAAATATCTCATTTTTCGACGTCATACTCTAAACATGAAATTTACAGGCGTAAATCAGCCGTCAAGGATCATTGTTGAGTGGTTTATAATGTTAAAACAATTTTCATAAATAAATCTTTCCTAAATTAATTTGGATAAAACAAGAATCATCAACATTTAAAGAGCCACTCCGTGATTTTCATAACATATTATTTTTCTTTGATACGAATCTAAATGTCATATGTGGTGATATAAAATCAAAATATCTTAACTTTTCATGTCCAAAAGACATAATGACAAATATTGGTTTTCCATGAAAATATAAAAACAGTCTTATAAATGCACAGAGGTGTAGATATCACGTTCAATATACATGGATACTAGTTATATAACCTAACAAACACTATCAACCCCTAACTGCACTCCTGGCTGTTTTAGATAAGATTAAAAAATTACGTTTGACTATTCGACGCGCGCCACTGTCCGGTTTTCGATCATAATTGCGACGTTCTACCTTCATATCGTCACTGTAAAAAACCAACAAGCTTTAAAATGTTACTTTTTGGTAACAGTCAATACTTCGCGATAAAATGACCCCATTGATTAAGTTTGCCATACGTGACTCCAACAACTCACGGAGTGGCTCTTTAAGATGTGAAAATCATTAAATGTACCTCTTTCGTCATACAGTAACAACAATTTAAACATGTTAGGTGCCATGTTAATGTAAACTTAATTCCTCACCCCTGTTTATATTGAACAAACCTAATTTTTAAAATATTAACCAGGAACAAATATAAGCATTCAAACTATACGAGTTATTGCAATCGTGCCATTACTAGATACATCACATATCTATATATTAGATATTTGAAAGATCGAAACCAACTGTGGTGTGTATTTTCTTTTAAACATCAGTTAATTCGCTAAACACCATTTCTAAAGGGTTGTTGAGTTTCACAAGTATGAAACACCAAATGTGAAACATTCACATCTGATCAGCGAAGACAGCAAGATTTAATATGTGCCCTTCACGTAGGTTATGTAAAGTAATTAAATCAGGGGCTTAACAGTACCCAAGCATACTTGCACATTATATAACGAGCTTAGTTTTTCCATATACAACCTTGCATTCTCTTCATAATTCTTCAAAGAATGGGTTTGCACTTACAGCGTAGGTGAAAACTCTTTAAATACAAAGGGGTGTGTGATGATACATATCTCATTTTCTTCTCGTGCCAAAATGATTTAGCGTCGACGAAACAGAACTGAGACCCACGACAGAGAATATTCAGTGCTCCATAGAATGTGTCATTTGAAGTGTGGCTAAATTGTATTTTGGAATCCCTTCTGTTCGAGCATTAGATACCCAAATATAGTATAAGCCTTGAATAAGTGGCTTATTCTGTTCTTCATGCTTCTGTATCAATTAAATTACTCTAGCTTGAAAACTCTCGGAAATAGGTTCTTTGAGATAGGTTTTAGCTGTCTTACGTTTATATGATTAAATGTCTTGTAAATTTCTTTTCTTTTCTGTAATTAAGAAATTGAGTAGCCGTTATCCGTATGTGTTTTGGAAATAAATTATAGTTTTGCCTCAAGTTGTTATTGTGTAAGAACCACTGGTAGTGACGTCATCATAATATTGTTGTTGACTCCGTAAGCAATTGATTCAATAACTGTACGTAATTGCTGATTCTAGCATTGTTTCGGCAAATATGAAAGCCGCCGCTTTTCTTTGAAAAATACGAGTAACCTATACCATGTCTCTTGCAACCATGTTCAGGTTTTTAACTATTATGGTTTAAGCATGAGGTTGTGATAGATATGCGTGTATTGTTAGATATCTTCGGATGCAAAAAAAGCTGATGTACCAGGAGGCGCATTGGTTGTCTTCGAGATAACACAACGACGTGTTCTTGTTCATAAATGTCTTCAGAAATCATGTTAATGCAGTCGTATGTATGGATTGGCGAGATTAAACATTGGCACTCTATGGAGAATAAATAATTGTTGATGTTCGTTGCATGACGATGTCGAAGATGCGATCAATTAATGCCAATAATGCCTTAATAAAATACGCTATGTCATTATCTTGCTGAGATCCTACACATCATCCTAAGTTAAATATTCGTTTAGTTCACATATCAACCCTTGGAATTTTGGAAGATAAGCAATACCAATAGACCTTTTCTCTGTTAGAATTATAGTTGTCAGTTCAATACATACTTATTTTAACTAGTGAATACCTTATCTCCAAAAATCTTTAAAAACTGAAATGTAATTACCGAAACCACTGTTTGTGATAAAAGTTAAGCGAACTTAACAGTATGATTCATCCTCAGATAATCGATAATCGTGCAATGTCTGAACTGCATATACGTTTTCCTTGGCACTTTGTTTTACAGTCACATGACCGGAAGTAAAGACGAACAATTCCCAGAGGGCCATCTTCTTTCAATGGTTCTGATAATTTCCCATCAATGGTGTCTCTCTCAGGGGCAGTCTTTACGATCGTCTGAGGTTCTTGTTGCAGGAACTTCAAGATTCGCGTCTGTCTCCGACCAACTTTTCTATTCCTTTGGGAATAACTGCAGATGGTACACGGGGGTTTGAGAACCATTGATATTTCGCGCTTAGTAGAACTTTATTCTTTAAGTTCTTTGTGGTAAACTTCTCAAAAAGCGTTAAATCAGCGCACAATTTTAATCAAAGATTTATCATTGAAGGAACGCAAATTATTTCGTAACTTCTGAATGAAAATTAATTTTAAGAAAACCAAATATTCGTAATTCGGAATATTAAGTCATAAGACACAATTTTCTTTCTTTGCAGTACACATGCATGTATACGAGCTTGTTGATTTGAAGCTCTTATTTGTCTCTTTAATTATTTTCTCGAAGCATCATACTTTAAAGGTGTAATTTGTTATCACAAAATGTTATAAATATTTAGTTTAATAAAAAAAGTTCATTATTAGTTATGTAATGCGTTTTAAATTCTCATGTTATGACCTTTAATATATCAAATATACTAGTTGCATGTAAAGCGCATTTTCATATCTTTTCTATCAATCAAATTATGCAAATGAGGGAAAGTGAAAGCACTGACTTGATTGAAAATTCAACGCAAAACACATTTAGTTAACACTATATACGTTTGATTGAGAAAAACGGTCGTTCACCTAAATATCGTTTTACATACAGATATAAACATTTTGAATAGAATTTGAATGAATGAATTTCTTCATAATTTATAAAAGTAGCTTCAATTAAGATGTGTTGGTTGGGCGTAGGTT
Organism: Phorcus lineatus; assembly: GCA_921293015.1. Taxonomy (NCBI): domain Eukaryota; kingdom Metazoa; phylum Mollusca; class Gastropoda; order Trochida; family Trochidae; genus Phorcus; species Phorcus lineatus. Next base: position 21,648,566 of record OV121096.1, on the reverse strand, counting down.
AACCACAGCATCACTGTTAAGTTTCCTAGGGTTTTTTACATAATGAACAATTATTACAAAGCTACGTGCTGAAATGAAGACACGATCGTTAAGAACTTTCTGGAAAGCAATATATCATGGGCGTGTTTCGTGAAGTGGATTTGTTATCAAATTAATCTTAGTCTTTGGAAACGCGATCCGATAACCTTACAAACCCTTGTCGTTACATACTGGCATTACTGTGGGTCGTTAACGATCATTGGGCCCTTTCATCAGAAAACTTATACGTTTATTCACACTCTTTCGGAACGCATGGTAATATATGATGAAAAAACTTTTAATACTTTGGAACGCCATTCATCTAAAACAACTGACATGCACATTTTCCAAATGAATATTTCATTGAAGTCAGTTTTGCGAGGTACCAAATCAATAATCCTTTGAACCAGAAAATGCATAAGTGTCAAAAATGTGATTACATCCGAAATTACATTTAATGTTATGTCCCGTTAAGTCTTTCCCGAAGAGAGTCGCTGAGCCTTTCCCTTCTCAGAAATTTAATTTCCGGCAGCCATGTAAGATTAGGTAGGTTTGTTTCACTATTGACAGACACATTGTGAGAAAGGTCTCTCAAGCTGCTCTAACTTCCCGGCGCACCCAGGAAGTTTGAGGTGGCAAGTGGTGGAACGCAACGCTGTATCGAGGTCTCTAATGTAAAATCCAGCGTTCTAACTTTTCGATTTGCATTTGACAAACTCATAAATATTGCACCGGGACATATTGCAATGGTTAATAGTCTTCACGCATTCCAGAGTCCGGTCCACTCATCAAGCGATGCAACGGCGCTAATCAATTCACAGCCTACCCGCTCCAGGATTAAGCAGGCTGTAAACTTTATCTTGAAATACTCATGAAATAACATTGAGTTATTTATACGTCGCTGCCGTGTGGAATAAGCCAGTGAGTTGGGTGTTAGTGGAACACCATCCAAGAGGTGCCGACAAGATATAAATCTTATTACAAGCCGTATCAAGTCTTGGTGTATTGATTCTGTTTCTCAGTACAGTGTCTGATCATTACCCATCACTTTTCCATGCTACCGTGATCTGACCCAAAGGGAGTTAATATATCAGCACAAGTCATGAGCGGAGTTTAAGTTTCGGGACAAGTGTACGATTGCAGCTTCCTTAGTGACTATAAGCTCCACACAGTGCCATTATGAAGGACTGGGACACGATAAGTCTGGAACTTGAAGCAAGCCGATGCCAGTATGACGATGAGGAGTACGTTAAGTCATCTCATTTTCTAGACGTAGAGCCAAGTTGGTAGTTAGTTCTGTCTTTGGCAATGTCAATTATCTGAGATCTTTTCAAGGTTATAGATTCATTTGGTTTTGTTCTATAGCTCGGAGCCTGCAGAGCTCATAGTGTCGACATTTTGTTCTTTGGGATTATGAATATTTTACATTGAAATTGAAACCTCTGCACTGTGCTGAAATTCAGATTACATAGCACTTAATGTTGTATTCCATTAACCAGGCATTATGTGCGACTATTTGGACTACGAATGCTCCTTTTTCAGTGTAGTTGTGATTTTGAAACACGAAGGACTAGCAACTGATGCAACCAACTATTGATCAGGTGTGGAAGGGTAAAAAGGATGCCAGCTTCTTGCTCAATTGATTTTTGTTTCGTCCGTTTATTATTCTGAATAATGTTCCCAGATTCTTCCATGAAATTAAAATGCTCTTGTGCACCTAGAACAGTGCTTTTCAAACTAGAATAGATTTATATCTGATCTGTCCGCCTCTTTTAAACTCTGCTCATTAAGAAACGATGAATTAATGTCATGCCTTTTTTCACAGTTTACCAAGGATGTGTTCTAAAATGTTTTGGTTTTAAAAATGCTCAGTGATAAGATTGTGCAAGCCAATTGTCTGATAAAAATTATGACGTTGAGAAAATTGAATTTCAACTTGTGTTCAAGTGATATTCACTTTTAACGCTTATACTAAGTACAATATCTGACATATGAATGAGTTATGTTCCCCTCTCATGATCAATTTCTATATTGAGATATTAAGCTGTCTTAACATGTCATACTTACATTTTGAAAATCCTTTCACACGAGTGGCTTGTCAAATCGTATATATCCCTTTTCTCCTGTCTACAACACTATAGCATGAATTTCAGATATTGTATAATATGGTATAAATCTAATGTACAAAGTTGTCCTTCATATAATCTAAATTTACAACTGGACATGTTCCTTTGTTATTTTCATATTGTAGTCATTATTCATCAAAAGTTTCTTCCGACATACTTTTTTCATTGTTTTAATTGCAATTATGTGATATTAATTCATTGCTCGATGTACATAATCATGATAACTATCCATCGATATATCATATCATTTTATATTATGTGCCTTGATGATATATCAAATAAACTATATGTACAAAGGTAATCATCAATAGGTTTTTATGTCCACTCATGTTAATGAAAATCTCATTATCTGCCTGTGAAGATGCTCAGTGTTCCTTCATCATGGGATCCTTTAAATGATAACTCTTTGTTCTATAATATATAATATCATTCATATTTACAAAGAACATTTTCATTTCTTTCAGGTGGCGAAGAGATGGGGAGAAGATCCTTAAGAGCAAATACATGTTGTTGACAGTCGTCCTCTTTTGCGTGACAGATTGTGCCCTTGTTCTAGGCGAACTAATTCTCGACCTTCATAAGGTTAAAGGTAACGGTTACGTTGTTTCACATATTATTTTGCAATTTTTCCATTGATTCAACAAACATGCGCTCTTTCAAGGTGTCAAACAAGATGGCTCTGTCTGAATTTTAACCATATCTGCTTTTCATTTCAACTAAATAATTAGATTATTTAATTATTTTCTCTGTCTGTAGTTTTTTTAATTGCATGAAAGTAGAACGTCCCGTAGCCAGGTGTCTAAATGCATAGCTATAAATCTGAATCTATAATTATTTGGATGTTATTTATTTGACTATCTCAGCTGTTAAAGTATTTCAAACATCATTTGGTCAAACTGTGTTAGGTGCTATAGGCAAGGTGACATTAAAAATATGTTTGTCTAAATCTGTCCCTGTCTCATTCACATTTTTAGACAACCTTTGTACCATCGAATTCTCATAGTATGTTCCCTACTGTCCAGATTATAACCTTCCACTCCCAAACGTATGAAACATCCAATTAAAGACACACGAATGTTCAGTAAACATGTTCATGCATTAATCACCATTTTGTTTTATATGACTTATTCAATAATCCATGAAAAGACCATCTAATATTCGGTATATTTACTTTTGTTATCATTACTATTCATTATTGTGATGATATGGGAGGAGTAAAAGTATATACATAGTGGAGAGACATTAACTGAAAGAAACACAAGATACTTTTTAGAAGAAAGAAGTCATATATCAAAATCTCAAATGCACAAGTCTCACAATGCCAGCCTTGGAACACCTCCGTAGTCATTATTGTTAGAAATGCATTGTAGATTTTATCATTCACGAGTTTTTGTCTATAAGCCTTCTTTATGTTAGCAATGTAATGTCATGACGGTATTGACGAACTGTTTGAAAATACATAATTATTGTGTGCAGAACAACCCTGAGCTTTATCAGCATCAGGAATGAGTTTCGTTTAAATCATGGCAATGACGTCATTGGCTTAATGGCCCCCAGTCAGTAATGCTTTTTTTCTGTGTAGGAGGTAATGTAAACATCTAAAGGGCATTTCATGGGTCGATTTCAATCTTCTTGATAAACATATTATTTATTATAAATGTTATTTTGGAAGAAATCAGTTTCTAAAAATCAAAATTACTTTCTTAAAATAACAGTTATTTATTTTTGAGTTAAAACACTTCACTGTAATTAATATTCCATTTTTCTAATTGAATCTAATTTAGGGGATAATTTTGCGGCAAATTAAACCTTGTGGAAACATTCTAGTCGTATCAACTAACAACCTTATCATAATAAATTAGGCAGCTGGTTAGCACAACACATTTAAAACAAAAGCGTGAAAAAGATGTAATGTTTTGATAACATAATATAAGTTAACTGACTCATCCATCACTGATGTTGTTGATGAAAACAGTATGACACTGAATTTCGTTTAGCAACCTCCTTGCCTCCTTCAAATTAAGAATGACGACATCTTATGAAGTTCTTCTACTCAAACCTTATTTTGATATATCAATCGACGATTCCAAACCCATCTGACTTTATTGAGGCGTAAGTACAAAAGCAATCAGGACTTTCTATGCACAGTATGTTTCCCAAGTGCATAACCCTTTCTTTCGTACGGACATTAACTTAGCTTGATATAAACGAGCAACGCCATCGTAATAAACTCATCGATCATTGTTACGTTTGTTTAGTGGCCAATTAAACCTTAATGTGCTCAAAGATCAATATTGCCTCAATATGCATGACTACAGCTCAATAGAAGGTGATGAAAGAGAAATCTTTACTCAGGTTAGATGTTTCCAGGACATTATTATAGGTCCTATAGTTGTTTCATCAAGTGATGGATTTGTGAATCGAGGAAACTTGTTCAAAAGCCAACTTTTATAAAGTTCCGTGTGGGTGATTTATGTGTGTCATTGTTGTAAGCCTGGTATCGCCATTGATTTTTTATTGTTTGGGAATTGTTATTGTAATGAAATGTCATAGCGTAGTAGTTATCAAATAACAAAAGACAATGAGAAATGTAGGTCTAGTGGTGGACAATTTTCTCAAGTAGATTCAACTGAAAGATCGATTCACAGGTATAATTATATTCACGCCGCAGACGTTTCCACAGGTACTTTTTTCTGAAGCTGGTAAAAGGTGTATCAATGTTTTGTAATCAAATCCTTACCTATGTGCATTTTTTATCGTATCCATTTTTGTTATGTCTAACCGTTACTAGATATCGTATATCACCGTTACATCATCTGCTTATGCACAGTATAAGTCTTTTGTTGACTACTGTTACACTAAGGCTTCATACTATCTACTCGTATTGATAAACAATGAAGCGGTTTCTTTTCCCTGAATGAGTTCCGTTTCAACGTTGGAGGAACCTCGCCGTAAAGACGCTCAACCGAATTAAATCCGTCCCTGGGGAATTGACGGGTTGAAAATTTCCGAAATAAACCACTATCATGCTCTTAGATGAATGAATGCTCTCGAATCTGTAGCCCCCCTCGAGTTCATATCTTGGAATTCGGTTTGAGTTATCGATTAGTTTTGTCTCTTTATCGATTGGTATCGCCTTCCGCCTGACCGGATATTGCCCGACTTGTGGCAATTGTTGCCCCCTGTACGACACTGCTGTATGCTAGTAACCCAGACATAGTTAAAGGAATGATAATCCTATGTTATAGTGTGAATATTTCTCTCACTTATGAGTATAAATGTTATTGTTCATTGAATATGTCGTTCCAACCAAGCAGTTGTATTAAGTGTTTCTACAGAGTTTTTCAAGATACTGTAATATTTTGGCTTGGAAACATTTGAAGGAGATATTCCCTTTTGTTCATTCATATTAGCTATGCTTATTTAAAAGCACCTTAAAACAATACATTTCAAATGGATTTCTTAAAGTCGAACAGGAACATTTCTTAGAGCTCGTTTCCACGCAAGTATGCACTATATATTTGGCTTGAGCCGTGAAGAAAGTGATTTACGATGGCAGGCAAGTTCTTTCCGTGACTTCTAAAAAAGGATCAATCGTTACGGTTAAAACCGCGCTTTTCTTCCGACGTCGCTGATTTCCAGTGGCTTATTTCTATCAAATAAAGCAGCAGATTATATCGATGTTAGCATTCTTTCACCAAGGCTATACAATCTATTCCTTTCTTCGTTAATCTCACTATGACAACCTGGTACAGAAACAATAAATTAACTCACAATGGTGGCGTTTGGAAGCGTGTTTGCTTAAGAAAACTCGCAAAAACGAGGCAAATAATTTATTCATTATGTTATTTTTCCTAATATGGTTCACAACAATTATATGACTGTGAAATATCAATATCATTGGTTTCATTATTCATTTTTGTCAGCAATTAAATGCTTACTTTATTCCTTTGTCGTGGACTTCTTCATAAAAGGGAACAATGATTTGAAACCGTCTTTACAAGTCGACCATTGGCATACATTTCAAGGTGCTACCATAATTCAGTTAGGGGTTCGTACGATGAGAAACGACCATATAATTTCATTTGGTAATATGATAGATTTTCTTCTAAGTTCACACAGCCTCTTGTCGTCCATGTTATTGCGTGTGGCGGATTGTCAATTTGATTACTTCTGTGAATATTTAATACATCACACTTTCTTTCGTCAAAGTCATGAATTGCATGTGAATTGGTCGACACTATTCTCGGCAGAACCGACAGAGGTTTAAAGAAGTCTTATCCATCGTCAAGTTAACTGCTTCATAACTTATTTAGATGGCGACACTTTCTCGTGCCTTGTAATTACTGCAGCTTACACTTGGTCAGAAAAAGGAGCTGACCATATCTACATTATACTTACCTTCAGTCGCCAGAACTGACCATATATACCTTCTCAATTGGTACTGTTCGTACTGGTCTAAAAACAAATTTAGACCACCCTTCCTTTTTATTCAACTTTGTAGTAAAAAATTACTTCATTACTGCTAATTCCATTATGGAGGTGCAGGAAATTGCAAGTATGCCTGGGATGGCCGAGCATATGTGACAACTGTTCACACATCTGTGAAACTCAATTTGAAAAATAATTCCTTTTGTTTAAACTAGTTACGAAGATGAAAAACCGCATAGGTACAGAATTTCATTGACACCTCGTCTGAATGAGTGATATTATAAAAATTAAAGTTGTCAATTAAAGTCAAAGGTCAAGAAGACCTTCTGGAATCTGAATGAATAATTAGATATTCAGTTTAATGTGTTTAACAAACTCTATTTATAATTGACCTTGTCAACCATCATGTTCCATGTTATACTTTATAAATAAGGTAAACAATTAAGGATTTTACGCAAATAACTCCGTTCTTCAATATCTGGAAATTGAATGAAGGCGATAGCATTCTCAAAAAATTGTCACAGTAGCAAGTTTGAAAGTTAGAATTTGGAAATCAAATGTCAATTTTTCTCAGGATTATTTTTATAGGGGGTTCAATATTGTTCTCTCTGACGAACTGGCTTTCTCTATCATTATTGTAAAGTTTAAAGACCTTCATACTTGAATATTGACAAGCATAATTTTATTGTCTAACTAACTGTCTCTGTACTAGCTAACTAACTGTTAATCAAAGTGACGGGGCTTAGGTTTGATATTTAAAGATGAGATTAATATCCGTGAATAAATGGCGAGAAAGGGTAATTTGAGAAGTTGAAACCTCCACATTTTTCTGTAGATTAATACGTCTGTGATTTTGCTTATATGTAAATTGTATTTTGTTTTTTTCTTTGATGAGTGTGTTATTCACCTCTAATAATTTTATGCGTTATAAGTAAGCATTTTGATAAAATTTGAGTGTTAGAATATCTAGTTTTACGCTACAATTATTACAGACCATTGAGGAGACAAAGTTGACCTTTTTCAGTGAAACTGTGAAATAAAAATTCCTTTGATTATTGACAAATATGTATTACATCAATTCGATCACTTTTAGCCTAGTAGGGTTGTTTCCTTCTGCCTATTTTTGGTTTTCTTAATTTCTCCGAATAGTTCTGTTTTTCAATATTACCTCTAAATCGGGAACTGAGAGTTAAAGGTGTCGATGCATTGACGTCATACGTTATCCAATAGTGCTGACTAGTAAATATGACATCGAGCTACCGTTTATTTCCAGCACAATAACAAAATATTATTTACGGAGATATTTCCTGAAACTAAAATATAATGGATATAAGGATGGTAACCTTCAGAGTTCAAGCTTGTTATTCAAGTATGATTTTGTGATTTTAAAAACCAACGTTACATAAAGGAATGAAAACAGATATAAAAGGCACCAATGAACATATATATATTCCGCAGAACACTGTCTTATTTTCTTCTAACCAATATATCTTTAAATGAAATATTCTGAGCCTTTTTGCAAAGCTAACCGATATATCAAAAACAAAAACATTTTGTATCATAATAAATATTATAAATATAACAACATAATGTTATATATTTACATACACAACCCGTAATCTACTCGACGATTTGATCTGCAACTTGATATTTTGATAAATGTCAGTAAAAACTAAACCAGGAGCTAAATTATGTATCATGTTGGAGATCAAACAACTGAAGACTAGGGGCACTGACTTGCAGTGGTTTTCATATATCGAGGCACCATTCAGCATGCGCAAGAAGTCTGACAATCCCTGCCTGACATTTTAAGCCTGTGTTTGGTAAGTGGACAGCATGGAGTCAGACAGGCCCATCAGCTTTGATTTTGGTATGGTGTCATTGTAAACCCTCACGGGAACGCGGAGATTTTCCATCATCCAGGCCTACAAAGTATCTTTGCATTTCTCATGAACCATTTTGACATGCCTTGTTGCGCAGAAAGTTTGCCAACCATAACCGAATTAGTTCTTAGACCTTAAGACTTGTTTTCATGACAGAATTAGTATTCTTTTACTCTATAGATGGGAATAATTATTATTCGTATATTGATGAATAGATGCAGATATGATATGCATTAATTACATGGAGTTATAGATAATGTGAAAAAATGCAGAATGCATTTTATTGTTTTTCAAAGATTGTAGAAGACTAATATAAACGTTAATTGTTCTGATCACACGATATTTGTCTCAAATTTTATCATGGCGTTTTGAAGCAAGGTACTAAGATTTTACACACACACACACACCTACACACACACAGATATATATATATATATATATATATATATATATATATATATATATATGTATATATAAAAGCAATTCTGAGTTCCATTTGGTAAATGCCTTTTTGACTGTTCTGAAGTTCCGAAAGAATTATTTAATCATTCCTTCATACACATCATCAATCGTACACAAAGGTTATGTTGGTAGTTTCATTTACTGTTTTGGTAACTAGATATAAGCAATTCCTGAATTCATTTCATTAAATGAGTTTGTTGACTATGTTTTTAAAGAATTATTTACTCATTCCTTATTTTTGAATTATTTATTTACTTGATATTGTTACTTTATCTTCAACCTGCCTTCTTTGCCGTAGAAATCTGTGGTAGAAAGTTCTATTCTTGAAACATTCAGTACTCAGAGTAGTTTGGATATGTGAGCATTTATCTGAAATTTCAGGTTTATCATTCCATAAGAAATTCATTTCACATTTTCGTTCACATTAGACGTTTATCATTAATTATACTTTGAGCATTAAAACGAAATTAGTGATCTGATATAAATATTTCATAATTTTAAGTAAGTTGCTTTCAGGTGATGGTAGAGAGAAATTTTCTTGTTAGCATTGACCTTTACAGTAAATGAACAAATCTAAAGATATGATTGGTATTTTGCATTTATATCAAAGTGAGAAATCTTTAAATAAGAATATTGATATTGAACGTTTATAGATATGCTATATACTTTAGGTTATATTTTTGGAACGTACTGATATCGTGTTAAATTTATATTTAGCCTTCATCAAGAACAAATTTGTATTTATGCAAATGATGACAATTGTAACCTCATTGTTAATATATGTTGATTATGTTATCATAAAGGGTTTGCTGCTACTAGGAGCAATTTATGGTTAATCTTAAATCTAAATTTCCATTTCAGATACACTGGAAAATTCTCAGGGAATGATTGACCAGTTCGTGCTGGAACTATCCAGGAAGTACCCAGAGAATGTGAAAGATTTTGACAACTCCAATATGCATACGATTTTTGAGAAACTTTTACAATCGAATATAACATGGAAAGATAGGACGTCCAATGTCAGCGAGCATACAGAGAATGTGTTCATTAGGAGAAACGTTACACGTTTTAAGAGGGTGAGTGAACAGGAATATCCCCGACATCAGAGCTATACGGTGAAAATATTCACAAACACTTCAGGTGGAACAGCATACGTACCGGATATGCACGATTATTCCATGGACCATCGAGTTGAAGATGACATCGCGCATGCGTTCCATCTGGCCAGTATAACTATTCTCGCTCTTCTGGTTTTTGAGGTAAGAATCAAGAGCTTCATTGAAAATTACAATCTTTTTTTCTTAAAACAATATATGCCCTTCAAATATGATTCTTTGTATCTATTGATAATTCTATATATTAATAGATGAATATTGCTGGGAAAATGTTCAATTTAACTTACATACTGTTTTACAATGTTTACTATATCAACGCTGTATTGGTTACACTACTCGATTTATTATCAGTGATCTTGTTATGGTTTTATCATATTCCGCGTCATGACCTGACTAAGCTAGCTAACACTTATAAGATATTAACCTTCATGTTTTCATGATTACGCTAACAAAGTATATAATGCTTCCTCTCTTTAAAAGTGCAGTCCCGTTTTTTTTAAACAATACCTTTTCAGCTGTTCCTCAATAAAACTAGTTTATGCCAAAAGTGAGGGATAAAACACATCTTTACTCAGGCCGATCATACGTGGTCGTTGAAGAAATAAACAAGTATAAAGCGAAAATCACTGGAGGTCACTTTTGTGTGAAAACCGTTGAATAATTTTGGATAGGTAATAAACGTGCTACTGGCGCTTTAATTAGTATTAGATGTATGAAACCTATCTCATACCTAACACATATGTCATATACTTACCAAAGTAATACTTCGAGTACAGCAAAGTCGAAATGTGAGTTTCTTTACTTTACCTCAAGTATAGAGGGGGATATTTTGGTACCTTTGCTATGTCGGGAATTTTTCACCGAAGCTTATTTGAATCAATCTTTCTTATGCCTGACTAATATCAAACACATTACAAATGCTTTACAGAGTACGGTGCCTGACTAATATCAAACACATTACAAATGCTTTACAGAGTACGTAGGCTCCACAGTACCCTTTATTTGATAAAAAAAAAAAGATTTACAACAAACATGGATACAAAAATCAACTTGTAAAATATAGTTCCATACAAAAAGAGAATAGAGATAAATTCAAGGTTTGATTAGAGAGGTAGTTTTATGTCTTGTGTCAATTAACATCAATTTATGGTGCTTAATAGACATATTAATTTCTGCCGTTTTAAGTATCATATAATTTTCGACATTCAAATTTATATTTTCTAGAAATCCTTTCGGATGATTCTTGGATGTTATTTAAAGATTACCTTTAGACCACCTAGAGACCTTAGTGTCAACAACAACAACACTAATAGCAGCCAATAAAAGACGATGATGAATAGTCTATAATTATGATGAAACGATTATGTCCGGTGCGAAGCGTAATACCGCCTTAACGCCGTCGCAAGGATGTTTCTTCCGAACAAAAATGTGTCCATTTTAAGATGGTCCACCAGACAACGAATGATCCGTTAATCTTGTTCTTGAATCAGCCGCAGACATAATGTCTACTTTACAATTTGGATAGAATGAATCAATGTGGTGGGACATAAACGTAACCATGTAGGTCTTCAATCTCATTTTGGATCTGATAATTCATTATTCACAGCTGATTATAGGGTGTTGCTGTGCAGATGGTCATATGGTTATAAATCATTACGGAGGAAGATAGTCAGTGGGTGGTGTGAGAACCAGTCAACAAGGACAGACAACCTCAGACAACAATGTATCATCATATGATTAGCTTATAACGCAAATTCTCCTTTTCGAAAGGTAGGGTTAGACTCATTGCTGAAGTTGAATGAGATCAGCCCGAAAGAGATCAGGGTATAAGGAAGGAGCTGAGCGGATTCATGTACGCAGGATAGATAATCATGTACAGTTATCATTTCCGTAAAACCTGCAATTATTGTTCATTCAAAATCAACATGAATTTTGGCGGATGAGCAGACTTAAAGCAAACTTAAAGCAGACTTAAAGCAAACTTAAAGATGAGAAGGGAGAAGATGGTGTTTACCACTGTTCTTTCATAATCCACTAATGGGCACTTCTTCGTCAAATATCTCTGTTTGACCTCTCCCATTTATAAGAGGTTTTGCGCATCTTACATGTGGATAAAACTACGTCTTGTCAATAGTTAAAAATCAAAAAGAATGCATAGTTAAATAACATCGCTTGTTGCACAACTAACTTTGATTGTAACAAACATCATTTTGCATCTCAAGACCAAAATGTAAACCAAAATGTTAACCACAAAGTTTACAAGTGCAGAAATGACTTATGCGTCTTCTGAAGGGAGATGATATCGTTACATTTCAGTTTCATGGAATGTTCTCTTGGTATTTTCCATTTTAACTATTTTTTACAATGAGCCTACATATTCTAACCTTATCAATTTTTCAGAACGTCTTCTTTGCCTTACAAGCATTTTCATTACTGTTCAGATAATTCTCATCAGTGAACTTAGACATATTCATCAAAAGTTGAAGCGCAATCTGTCAGTGTTGAATTATCATTCGCTACAGAATATTTAACTTGAAAGAAAAAGCTTTTTCGTCTCCCCCGAGCATTATTTGTTACATGTCTTTTAAAGGTTGAGACAATACGTCAAGAAGTAGCTAAATAGCGGTTGTATTTGCCCAAACTCTTCATTTATAGCGCTGTAGGAACAAGTGATAAATCACATTCCGAACCATGAATGAGATGGAAGATCGAATAGAAAGGGATCTGGTCAAGTCTAGTTAAGCTTCCTAATCGGAAGCAATTTCACCTCGGCTGTTATATTGAGAAATCTTGGCACGCCGCATCCCCTGTAGGTATATTGACTTAGTTGAAAGTAATGGAATACACCCATCCCGTTAGCCCCTGCAATCGTCATCAAGGGAATATAAGATTTCCTGTAGGTACAGTTTTTACCCGACATTTCGATCAAGAGTTTTGAATAAGGATTTTAGATAATAATCATGATGATAATTTAGATAATGATAATGTCGGTTATGGTGAAAATGATATATTATATATTTCAAGTTACCAGATCAAAGTAAAAAATGTAACCATAGACTTTCGTACTAAAAAGATTTGAAAGCTTTTCTGATATTTTTATGTTTGAAAAGTGGTGTCATTTGATAGCATTTGTTGATGTTAACCACGGATATGTATCTAAAATTATATAAGTACATAATCAATTCAAGGGCTTTAATGTTCCAAGGACATTTGAACCATATTATAATACATCAAATATATATCATATATGAAAATAAATAATCATGTGCATTAAAGGGTTTCTTCTAGTTAACGAAACAGGTTATATTAGAATCTTTTAAACATGAAAATGTAATCATCAGATTTCATTAAATACTTGAGACCATTTATATTTTTGCTGTGACTGAAAAGTAATGGTAAATCATCACAAATAATACATCGGGAAATGATATGCAATATGGATTTCATCTTCGGCTACAAAAGATAAAGCAATCATTAGCGATAAAACCATCATCTGCTTCTGTAATGTCTGTATATGACCTGAATAATATTAAATACAGGAAAGAAATGTTTATTTTCAGAATCTGTTTCAATTGTTTTGGATCTCAAAGTATTAGAAAAGTTTGTAATGATTATGTTCTTATTCTAGATGTAATTGTAATATTCCTCTAGCGGAATCATCATTTTCAAAATACATGCCATTTGCTATGATCAAAATTAAAAAACATTTGACTGTAAAGTGATATGACAGTACGATATGAACACTGCTTACCTCATTTTACCTCATGACTTAAAATAAAAATCAGTCCTTTAGGTTAAGGTTTAATGATAAGTAGTTCAAGTTTATCGATCATTATATATTTAAAATACAGAATTCAAATTTTAAAGTACACGTACTTGACATTTACAACTAAATATGTTAGTACAAACACATGCAATTAAATCATAATTACTATTGATTTTATTATTTCCATTTTCTAACAATTACTAAGTCTTTTCACATACTGACATTTAACACGCGTTCTATCTTAATACAAAACTACTGATAGCTTTTATAATGTCAAAGTTTCCGGGAAGGCATATAAAGCGCCAGTCTGATTTATCGGCTCATCGAAACCTTGCTGACAGGTCACTATTCGTTGTTTGACCACAGTGCCCTTATCAACGACTGTCAGTAACCTCCAATTACCTCGTTGTTTAAAACTATGAAGTAAGGGCACAATTCCCTAAAGAACTGGCATAGAAATTTTAACAAGGCAGCAAAGCTTTAACACGATAGTAATAGAGATTTGACATTCTGTGCGAAAGAAGTTTATATCATGGGTGTTATTTATTTATTATTTATTCATTTATTTATTATTCATTTCATTTTCGGTTTCAGACGGTTCTGAAGGCTGTATGTGTCGGGGCACCTTTCTGCCATCGTAAACTTGAAGTAAGTGTGATTCGTGCTTTGATGATAAGAAGATCGCAATATCACAGAGGATTATTTTAACTATCATCTTACTTTTATAAGGTTTATAATTTTACATGCATTTTTCTCGTTCACTTATAATGTCATTATAAACTGCAGCGATAACAATTGCCAAAAGCATATTTTCATCAATATATTTTGAGTTCCAAAGAGAAAGAAAAAATTATTTCTTGTACAATATATATTTTAGCAATACAAATCGAAGGACAAATTCGCAGAAAAAAATCGCAAAAAGTTATCTTCGATCATATCCTGCTTTGATTATTTCGCTCTCAAAGGTCAAATGCTTCAATGTGCATATTTTACGTTTTTATGTAAAGTTTACATGATTTATTTACCGACGCTGAACATTTCTTTTGTCATTTGTATACTTGCATTTATGCCCATACAGATTTCTTAACTAATAAACTCTTTAAGTTTTATCTCCTTACATTTATGCCCATAAAATGTATTTCTTGTATACTCTATCAGTTCCTCCAACGAAATAATCATTTGTCAGATCCTGTTCGAATCCTGTTTACTTTTCGTCAAAATGTACCACAAATTCGAAATGTAATACAATCTTTTTCAGTTGATTGATATTTCCATGATTAAATGTGTTTTTTATATCTTAATTGCGATTCCCGGTTATATTGTTCTAACAAAACGTAACCCATGCCGAATTCAAATCGTTAAAAACCGAAATGTGCAAAATTGATTTCAGTTGGGATTTCTAAGCTGAAGATACAGACATATCAGCTGTTAAATGGACCTGATGGATTAATCAATGGAAGTTGAATTACCTAAAACCTATTACGCATTTTTATTCTCGAAAGGAAGAAACATATGAGCTATTTATTAGTTACAGTAACATCATTAAATATCATAATCATATTATTAGTGTTGCTTTCTCCGTGTGCATATTAACGGAACTAATTGAATATTGATTTATTTCCTATTGTATAAACAACTAAATAAGAACTCTTTGAAATAGCCAAACCAGATTAACCATGGCTTCCCGTTTTCTCTATGTAATATGTTTGGGGAACATTTAAAAGTGTGGTAATATAATATTTTGTCAATATATATATATATATATATATATATATATATATATATATATATATATATGTATATATTTCCTCAAAGTAACACAAATTAGATAAAGACATAACCAGATTCCTGCGTTTTTTAACTGATCAACTTCAATTTCAGAGGGATAGTAGTACTTTTGTGAAAATTTTATTTTTTTCCAATTGTTCACGGTAAACATTATTTTATGACAAATGCATTATCTTCCGAGGGTCAAACATATCATTATTCAACCTTGCCCTCTGTAGTCATCCCAGAAAGTATATATTTAAAAAAATTTAAAAAACAGCTGGCGGCCATTTTTGTGTGAACACCTTTTAATCGTATGAGTTAGGGAAATGGATTTCTATAGCTTAACTGAACATGCTACGTTTTGAACAGCGTTTTTTAATCGAACACAGCCTTACATTCGGTAACATTTATTTTTGTTTTCTTGAGATCGCTTTATCTTTCTTTAAAGCTCGTGCTACTGTTCCTTTTAAGTGCCTTATTCTTAACACTCGGATACATTGAAATTAGAATTCAGATATTGCTCAATACCTTGTTTCCTTTTTCAACATCTTAGTATTTACCGGTATCATTAGGAAATACACAACGTCGATCATATCTGACACGAAACCCCTTTCAACTCCTCTGTGTAATGCAGAAGTTCATATTTGAACTAAATTTATTAGATGTGTGGACGATATTGTGAACATATTCATTGAGTATGTCCGAATCCTTTAAGAGGTTTATATTTCAGTCACAAAAGTATCAAATAAATAAAACAGGTCATAGCTAAAAAGCAATCTTATTGAAATAAAATATACCCATTCGCTCAAATTTCGTTTTTTTCTACATAACTTTAGATAGGCTATTTTAATATGTTAGTTTGATAGCGAAGAAGCAATCTAGTTGGGGAATATCAATAAACTGAAGGATTTTCAGATCTCATTTTAATGAGATTGATCTGAAAAAGGTGTTCACAAGGTGCGAAAGCGCCAATTATTAAGTAGTGTGTGATGCAACCATACATAAACAGATCTCTTCTGAAAGGACTAAGAAAAAAGGTGTCTTACCAATAAATGATATAATAACGATTGCCTATTACAACAATAAAGGTATTGAATTTGCAGGTATTTGATGCCTTCATCGTCATCGTGTCTTTTGTGGTGGATCTGGTTTTCTTGAATCGTCTCCCACGATACAAGATACAGGACTTTGTTTTCATATTGGCCTTCCTGTTGCCTTGGAGGGTTATACGAGTTGTCAACAGTAAGTCCATGAAAAATATAAATACAATTCATTGAACTAAAGATATGATAATACCATATGCTGGTATTTTATTTAATTCTTGATTTTGTTTTACCCATTTGGTAAAACATAGACGATGTTTAATATTTTCGTGCTCTAAACTTTTATTAAGAACACATGTCGATAGTTCATTTCATTTTAGATTTTATTATCCATATGGTGATTTATAGGTGATGTTATGTTTTTCATATTGTCGTGCTCTCAACTTCTACTCAAACCAAATTGTGATGGTTTGTTTAAATTTCAATTCCAATACCCTTATAATGAATTATAAGCGATGTCAAATTTGTTATATGTTCTCGCTCTCGCTCGGATAATCCACTAAATCACACTAGTTTGTAAAACAAGTTACATAGCAAACTTGCTCAGGTAATTATATTTTCATACCGAAATAAAACAAGCATTATAAGTCAGAGTTGCACACAGTGTTGTATATAGGACGTATGAAACTTAGTTCCTGTTTAAATGAAACAAAACGATTTAATAGCCAACAAATGTTGTAGCAACTCTTAAATAGCAATATTGCATAAAATTTCACTTTAAAACAAACATCTGCTTCACTGATGCAAACATAATTTATTCCTCGGATACCATGCATTACGCGCCAGTTCCCTTTTAGAAGGGGTTAATTGAGATATCTGAGCCCTTGATGTTGAAATATCATGTAAGGAAGTCGTTTGATTCACTCCATGTGAACTGCTGTAATTACACGTGAAGCCGATAATTAGGTATAATGATATCCAGGTTAATAAAAATGACAAGAGTACATAGAGAGAAACGATTATTGCATTAACATAAGTGTATCACCTCTTTGCATTTGTTTAAGTAGTGTTTCATACTTTCAAACCGTGTGGTATATGTAGGTGCATATAGGGTATATCAATCTGATTCCCCTGATTACATTCACAGTATTTGCCTCTTCTCGCTATAGTTATATAAAGTATGTAGGTTCCATTGGTCCTCTTTTTCTTTTACTAAGACAATTGCTTGATTTTAAATCATTTCAATTGCTTTATATCCAATATACAGTATGAGACAAAGTCCTTTGAAGACAATTATTGACTAAATAGGCTTGATATATGTAACAAGATGTTTAAATGTTTGTTAAATGTTTTATATTCCACGCGGTCAAATCGACTAAAACCAAACCCTTTTCTTTTTTATAATAGTATCATTTAGTTACTTCTCTTTCAACAAGGAATAACAGATTTAAATTATTTATAAGATGTTTATCAACTGTACAATATTAGAAAAGTCCCTTGAAGACATTCAGCGATTATTGAGGATGGATAAATGTAGCAGAATCATCTTTAAAAGTTTGTTTTAAGGTCTTATATACACATCAATGAACACACATTTATCAAACTCTATATTTTATGATCAAATATAAATAAGTTGTTTTTTCTTCAAAAAGGAATTGTTACACATAGAAATAAGAATAGTTCTGCATCCATTGGTCTTCTGCCCTGTTAATTAGAAACAGCTTCTTACATGTTGATTTTTAAAGAGTCCCCGGAATATGCCCTAAAGTGATTACTGTATTGATGTTAGCTATGACCTTTATACTTGTTCCTAGGTTTGGTTGTGGCCGTGAAAGACCACGAACATTTCCGACTGAAGCTTGTTTATAGCAGAAAGAAAAAAATTCAGAATAGCCTCCGAGATGCAGAGGTCAAATTGCAAATATTTAAGGTAAGTTTATTAAACTTTTCCACATGTAAAATATTTTTCACAAGCAATTTTTGTATTTGTTTTAAGTTTAAATATCTAGCTCATCTTGCTTTAAAATTTTGGGACAAAGGGTATGTTGTTCGAGTTAAATCTTTAAAACCTCATGAGTTACGTTATTTCACCGAGAAAAACTGATCGTTCTGAAAATTGCCATTAGAATGCTTATCATTTCGATATAGTGACAATAAATAGTTTATATTTGGATTTAAGATCGAAAACCGGACAATGACGCGCGCCGGTGACTCAAACGTAATTTTGAAAACTTATTTACATCATTTAAAGTGTGTGTATTATCCTTCAAAGCTGATAAAAGGTTGATTTTTGGAACCAACTGGACTATACACCTGCCGAATAAAATATTTTCACACTGTTTGGTGCAAATATCCTGATATTAGGGTGTTGGCTAACGTTTGACATTATAAGCCATCTTATTTTTTCATCACATACAAAGATATGAAATTCATATTCGTATAAGATTACATTTGGCAAGGTGTGGTCCAAAATGTAAACAAAATAGAAACGTTTAATTTTCTTATAAAATGTTTAGTATTTCAAAATAACATGATGTATGTCATAATGTTAACCAATGTTAACTATTTTTGTCGAAATTTTGCCGAAACTGTTTTAATTAATATTTCTGTGCAAAATTATTTAAATCTTAAATTATAAATTTGTACTCTTTTCGGTATTGTCTACGGAGTATCACTTATTACCTACGAGGGCAATCATATCGGGGATCATATTTTGCATACGATGCCCTAGGGCAAAATATCACTTTTTTATTGTGACAAAAACCATGCTTTGACGTCACAGTTCGCCTATAACGTTGTGTTCCAAATGCGCTTATGCCTATATATATAGATGTTGATTTTGATAAGTGTCTTTGATTTCCGTCATAAACAGAATATCATACTCGTGCCCATGACATACTACTATTATGTTAACGACACTCGTGCCTTACGGCATTATGTCCCTCGCTTACGCTCGGGTAAAACTAATATTAAGCACTCGTGTCGTGAACATAGTAAGTCATGGACACTCATATATCTTTACTTTGTGTATGTAGTGTAGACATGAAGTGTTAACCTATTGATCTAAAGGTTTTATGTGTAAAGCATTATCTTAAGAAATGGTGACAATTTAAAAAAAATATGATATAAATAAGAACTTTTTTCAGCAGCTTAAATGATATTCCAAATAAAACCGCAATCTAATTGCTTTTATTTAAAGAGCCAGTCCGTGATTTTCATAACATATTATTTGGCTTTGATACGAACCTAAATGTCATATGTGATGATATAAATTCAAAACATCTTAACTTTTCCTCTCCAAAGGACAAAAATATGACGAATACTGTTTTTCGATGGAAATCTAAAAACAGCCTTATAAATACACAGATGCGGAGATTATACACGTTCAATGTACATGGATACTAGTTATATGACATAACAAACACTATCAACTCCAAACTGACCTCCTGGGGGCTTTAGATAACTCTCCAGGTTTTCGATCATAATTGAGACTTTCTATCTTCGTATTGTCACTGTACAAAACTAATTAGTTTTAAAATGAATCTTTTTGGTAACAGTCGATACTTCGTGATCAAATGATACCATTGATTAAGTTTGGCATATGTGACTCCATCAACTCACGGAGTGGCTCTTTAAACAGTAACAACTTCATGATCATAGATAGAAGTAATTGATTGCAGATTCCTTTCACTTGTGATTCTCTTTATACTTTGTAAAGCAGGACATTGTGTTTTTATTGTAGGCTCAGTGTAATGCATTACGGAAACTATGCATCTCGGAGGGTGTGGATGAGTGGAGAGTTGAACAACTCCTGCGTATTGACGAATATGTAGCCAGTGAGTTCAAGCATCTCCACGTTTAAAACATGCTAGCAAATTCACAGGAATTAGAAAAGATTTTATCACAGAAGCGCCTATGTCCATAAAGTATCGATTAACATTTTTAACAAGTATGATGAAATATTTGAGTAAGTCATATTTTTCGCATAAGGGAATAAAGAGATAGCCGATCAGTATTATGATCGGCTCCGAAAAAATTATTTATATGATCTTGGATCACAATAGCCAGAATTAAGGAAAAATGTTTTTGCATACAAATTATGTTTGAAATCTCTACTACTTCAGATAAAGCGGGGAAAAGCAAATGCAAGATCAAGATAGACAATGCTTCTGTGATACTTCTCGATGACCGGAAGGACTTTCCAAGGTTGTCCCCTCGCCCTTCCTTCTCCAATCTCTCTGAGGCACGCATGCGCGGTAGCCTTGTTCCAACCATCGAAGAAGAAGACTCGCTAAGCCCAGACAAGTCTGACTGTGATGAAATAAAAGAATGCAAAGACAAGAAGCAAATAGAAATGAATGGCATTGGAACCAGTGACGGCAGAGGCAATCTGTGAACATATCCTGGTGATATAGGCATGACCTTTTACTAGATATGGTCCTTCGACCAATGCAATAGCTTTTCCTTATTAATTCCCTATGGGTCTGCAGTTGTATACATTGGATGCGTATTGGGAATTGTTAAAAGATTTCACACATGTTGGAAGAGGTCTGATAACGCATAGGGGTATCCTTGTACCTCCAGTTCCCTGTCTTGTCTCCAAAAATATAAACTGGCTCCAAACCAGACGGATTGGACAGGACCAGTATGGATCTGGTTTGATCACTGGGCGTTTAGAAGGAAGAATGACATCAGAGAAAACTGGAAGCTTTTGAGTGGAAATCCTTCATATGACTCGTAATCAAGAGTCGTGGACCATGAACGCTCAGAAAGAAACCAGGGTCGATAGTAGGGGTACAAATCATGTGGAGAAGACGAAGATGACCACTTAATGTGTTCACAACGTTTACAGTATCACCTGGTTGTTATTATTCGTTGACCTAATGTATATAGTTCCAAAAGATATGTAAAAAGCATTTTATTAGATGAAGTTTGAATAGTTTATTACTATCAGGTGCACCGCACCCCCATGCAGAAATGTGTCTTTCAGCAAATTGTATATAGCCCACGAGTCCTAGGGTCTTTTGGAACGCGTTGTGTTCTTTAGCATGGAATATGTGGAAGAATCATTCCGTATCACCTGATTTTTGTCTCTGGTACAAGGGAGGGAACTCTATACGTTGTATGCCCCACAGAGTGTTTGATGTTAGAATTCAGTTTAATCGCTGTAACCTTATTTATATAAGTTATGATCACAATTAATGTTATGCTAAAACAGTTTTTAAACAAAGGAAAATTAGAATATTCTGACACAATTAGAGTAAAGAGTGATATAAGTTTTATTATAATATGATTATCTTCTTGATACAGTAATTGGTAGGCCTGTCGTTAGCAGCAGATGACATGCTAAGACAAGTGCTTAGATTGAAGAAAGTGCCTTGTAGCCAAACAACGAAATGCTTATTTCAACACCTGTACACATTCGTTTTCCTGTGCTAAAATATAAGACATGGAAGGAACTTCAAAATAAGTCATAGATACATGCCTTGTAGGTTATCTGCTATCAAAACATACCTTATTACAGCTGCATACCATAAGTTTGTTCATATACCTGCGTATCCTAGTGCAAATATCATGTAATTTGGCATGTATTTGAGGCATCGTAGCATTGCAAAAAGCAAACGGATGATTGTTGAATTTTCAATCCAGAAGTGAAAATCCATTGCAACTTAACGCAATCGCATGCCACACCAAACAGTTAACCGTAATAGTTTTTCGAAAACAGTAATAATAATCATAATAAGTGACCAACATCTTTAAACACATGTCATGAGTGTTCGTTTGTATAAACTCAATATGATTTTGTTGATTTATTTCTCAGAGAGTCGAAACGGAATATTTTAATCAAAATTTAAGGAAATCGGAATTTCGAAACTGTGACGTCTTCTGTCCAGTTAATAATGACAAAATTCTATTTTTGCGCAAGAGACTAGAGAATCCAACAATGTGTTAAAGGAAGGCTATTTTACACATTGACAATTGGAGATCCTTTGTCAGTTCTGCTGAAGTTAATTTAACATAAATTATATGATATTTGCACTAAGATACAGTAGTATGTGAACAAACTTTTAATATGCAGCTGTATTTTACTGAAGTTAGAAAACCCACACCACTGTCCATTTCCTGTCAACGTGTCTTATGAATACTTTCTTGTTATGCTTTTGTTAAAGACAAGAGTTTCCATCTTGTTACTTGCAGTTCGTCTTTCAAGGACTCAATATAAACAGTAGTCATATATGCTTGAATTGATTGAAGTGATCAACATGATCTTGAATATGGTTACAGCGACCAATGTAGATACACTTATTTATTATGTGTGTTGTGGTAATCGACTAGCGGAAATGACTTCATTTCCATGAGACAAAGCCATGCCGCTGATTTGAAATATCAATACATTGATTTTTATATTGTTTTCCGTGTTTATGTGTGATTTAGTTGAGTTGTGTACAAGATGAGTATCTTACTGTTGTTACCTCGAGCACTTATTTCACATTCATATTTATCACATTGGCATTTGCAAACAAACTGTATATACAGGAGATCTATAGGATGTATGAATATGTGTACTATATTATATAGCTTTATGCACCGTTGACAAATTTTGGAATGAAGGCGTATTTGAAAAAGAATGTGAAATTATCAGTGATAAACTGAAGCAGTTTTAACGAATTCTTACTTATTTCTTTCGATCTGGCGAGTCAATCACTGATTAGAATAAATTGACCATTCGTAGACGTTGTCAGTTTAAAATACAACAAATGCTTTTGATTGCATTCATTTTTGTTTCATCTTTTCTGTTCAATAAAAATCATAAATCATAAAACGCAAAAGAGTAGGCATTGAAGAAAATTATGATTTATTCGTTGTATGTAATTTTGGTATTCGAGATGCAATTTCAATGTAGTATGCAATTTTTCACGTCTCTGTTGTTCCATACAAGGACGTTCTATCATTCTGTAAAGGAATATCATTACTCATCGGATGAACACAATGCATTATAGCATGAAATACTCTCAATGGATATTAAGGAAGCTCACAAGTCTTCTGTATAGATTAGCACACATTTTACATCAGAATAAAATTTTATTTTACTATTGCGGTTCAATCTCACGCATCAAAGTTTATTAACCAGTTTAGATGTAATGCTGAGTGATGGATTTCAGTGACCTTTGGCCTCTCACATCCAGCAATACTTACAGCACAATCTTACTTCTGTACACATTGTAAATAAATCGTTTGCTGATCACTTAGTTGGCTGTCTGTTCTCTCTGTCGTCAGTATGTTCTTGAGGAATTTCTTTGCAAATAGTAAGTTTAAGATGATTCTTGTTATAAGCGTACATCATAAACAAAATGATGAGAGAGCTCAAATCATACAGTGTTTATACCATGAGTGCATAAATGTATGCTAGTGATTCCAATGAAGATGCTGATATTTAAGTAATTGTGCCATAGCCATATATGGCGATTATAATGCCAACGAGTTAGTGATTGAATATTTAAGATTGGATTCTTTGCTAAATAAACAAAGACATTATTTTCTTGAACGATTTAAACTGCTTATGCTAGATTAGAAATAAAAGCAGTCTCTTTTGGAATTTGGATTTGTTTCTCAATATCTGTGTAATTTCTTACATGCCATGTATGAAGAATTCGAATGACTGCGAATACTTAACAAACCACAAATCACAGACAAATTGTAAATAGCAAAAGATAATATATACACTCCTTCCGAAAAGCTAGACAAACAGCGTCCTTAAGTGGATACAAAACTAAAAGATGAAATCATTTCACTTTGGAATGATTGATACACACAAAACAATTGGTGTGTTTCATCTATTAATCGGAATTTGTCCAACATCCCCGTTATCAATTCTTTTCATGATGTGACCCAGGGTTAAAGTTTACTTCAAATAATTACATACTTTAATCTGTTAGTCCGATATGATGGAGTCCTTCGTCTGCTAAAGCAAAATAACAGCAAAGAAATAATTCAGATAGAATAAACAATGGACCTAGCATTATGTGAAGTCATTATTCTACCGATGTGTTGATATCGGAGCAATATTTTAGTCGTATATCAAGATACATCTAAAAGTTATGTCATTTTTCATTTTTGATATAAACATGACCGCATGGAAGTTTCAGATTTCAGGCACCTTTCTCTCAAGGTGTGGTCTTAATGAACATATTGTCATTGTATTGAATTTGAAGTGATACATTGATTCAAAATGGATAAATATAAAAGGAAGAATGTTTCCTGTATGTGACTACAAGGATAAAGGGACATGACATCAAATGAATAACACTCCTTTACCGGATTTATCCTTTATTTATATATATCTTTATTTAATATTACTATATTTACTCTGCACTGCTTTTGAGCTTAAGTTTAACATAGATGATTTCACCTTTAGATATTTTGAGCCTTTCACACTAACATTTTATTTAAAACGATCCGTCTAGGAAAAAGAATGAAGTTGAACTCAACTCTCAAAAGATTAGTTTATATTCTCAAAACTTTGAGATATTGAGATACCATTGGCCTAACCTAACGCAAATAATGTTCTTTGTAAAGAAACAAAATTACTCAGATACAAAATGTTACTTAAATGTAAACTTACATCACAGCATCAAGGTTATCAGCACAGCTCTCCTGCTAACCATCACAGCATCAAGGTTGTCAGTACAGCTCTCCTGCTAACCATCACAACATCAAGGTTATCAGTACAGCCCGCCTGACAACATAACATCATCAAGTTTATCAGTACAGCCCTCCTGCCTACCATCACAGCATCAAGGTTATCAGTACAGCTCGCCTGCTAAACACCACATCATCAGGATTATCAGTACCGCCCTCCTGCCTACCATCACAGCATCAAGGTTATCAGTACAGCTCTCCTTCTAACCATTGCATCATCAAGAGTACCAATACAGACCGCGTGATAACATCACCGCAACATGGTTATCAGTACAGCCCGCGTGATAACATCACCGCAACATGGTTATCAGTACAGCCCGCGTGATAACATCACCGCAACATGGTTATCAGTACAGCCCGCGTGATAACATCACCGCAACATGGTTATCAGTACAGCCCGCGTGATAACATCACCGCAACATGGTTATCAGTACAGCCCGCGTGATAACATCACCGCAACATGGTTATCAGTACAGCCCGCGTGATAACATCACCGCAACATGGTTATCAGTACCGCCCGCCTGCTAACCATCACAGCATCAAGGTTATCAGTACCGCCCGCCTGCTAACCATCGCATCATCAAGGCTAATAAGTAGTTATTAACTGGATGGCAAAAAGTAATGGACTCAATGAGTCCATTTTTCTGAATCTGAAAACTCATCTTATAATCACACTGAACATTAAAGTCGCGAATTTTTCAAACCTCTTTCAAACCAACTTCGTAATCTGTATGAACATTTCGTATATCCTGATGTATATCATTAACGTTTGCATGTTATGCATGACTTGTTGGATATAGAATCAACATTAAAACGCCGCATTCACCTCGTTAAACACATTGTGAATAAAGCTTGTCCTCTTTGAACTCTGGTCTCTATCGACCATCTAATAACATCCAGAACAAATTCAATATCTGAGTGTAACCCCCAAGGGACAAAGCTCAGATTAACTGTAATCATATGGCGCGAACTAATCGTTTAGGTCATGAACATATCACACACATTTGATCCCTTATTTTGCAATAAAATAATGACCTATTTAGGAAACAGCCCTCTAGTTCTATTGATACAGTATGTCAGTGATGTGTTGGAATTGCCAAAGAGCCATCTGCAGTTATAAAGATAAGCTTGATGTATTCATTTGCTGTCGCTCTACCTTTGTGTTACGTGCTAATTCCCGTTTAGTTACATATATGGCTGCAATATGAAGCCCTGGATGTTGAAATGCCATGTTTGGAAGTCATTTTCTTCCATACATCATGCCTTCTATAATTACCAAGAAAAGCTGATGATTAGGGGTGTCAACATCCCCGTCAATATTGCAAACAAAATGCAAAGAACAGTTAAAGGATATTTCACAAACATTTTTAAAGATCTGTATAATGTGCTCACTGTCGTGGATTAAATATTAGATTGTTCGTTAATAAATTTGAAGGGAGTTAGGTGTAGGTTTTTTATGAAATATGAAACATAACATTAATATGTACAACGTATTCTTTTCAAGATTATATTTTAATTCTTCTCGGTTTATCTTGCTTCAAATAAAACAAATGCAAAAACACTTACAAATTGCAGGAATCTGTCCTGTAGAGCATTTAATGACAATTAAATAGAGTTATCGCTACTATTCAGTACAGATGTTTTTGGAAGAATTGTAAACCAACAACAAATTGTTTTGGACGATAAAGATCCTTTAATTAATCAGATAAAACTGCATTTGTAGTAAAAAGACATCTTACTATTACATTAGGGCACAATTAATAAGAATAATTCATTGTTTTAAACCATACATACATGCCCCAAACGTCGTTATGTTTTCAGATAGGTAACATTGATTTGTTATAACTTTAAGCTGCAGTGTAGTAAATCATGAGAAATATTATAAGGTTACTGGATAACAAGGACAGCTTTATGTATATAATATCCATTTCAGGATAAACGAAATATTTCTCCTCAATGTTACTTTTAGAATACAAAATGTAGTACAGGCAAGTGTGGTTTATAATCATTCAAACTAATGCATGTCTCTTTATATTTCCTGTACTCTGCCAGTAATCATATCTATTTGAACAACATTATAACAGCAGTTATTTGTTACATTTCACAATTTCAGGGGTGAAATCACCTGAGAGCAATTCAAAACAATAGTTAAGCTCACATTTTCAAACTTTTTAACAAGAAACCATATCAAACAGAACTGATTCAAAAACATATCCAATACGTTTTTGCCTGTATTCAGCCATTGTTCATGTTATTGATCAAAAGGGTATATGCATTATAACAATATTGTACTTACTTGATCAAAGAAACATCATTTATTATGTCATTTTTTACATAAAAGCAATAAGAATTATTTGTATTCAGAAGTGTATCGGCTAACAGTGCTAATAACTGTATATATATATTCTGAATGTTTTCCTACATTTTGCTATGAATATCTTTATCAAAATTTTAAAGTTGTTGAGTAAAAACAGAATCATGTCAATTTTCTTATACAATCACATGGGGCAATCACCTACCCATATGAATAGTCTTGTGTATGCTTCAGTAATTAGCAATGGTTTATTGTCCATCACCTTATGAAATGGAAATGAAAAAATTATAATATTTATACCTAAGCAAGTATCATCTCAGTCATGCTCTATGTTACATGTATATGCTTGAGGGCTTAAAAGCTTTCATCCATGTGAATCCCCTTAAATAGGGCCCTCTCCAAAAGGAACGACAGTGGAATCTACAGCAGGGAATGAGAGTGGAGTTTAGTGTTGGCTGCTAAGTGAGGTATGGGCATGGGACAGTCACTTTGCCACCATTTGCCGTCTTCACAGGTGACCTTTTCCTTCAAACTCATGATGTCATAATGAAATAAACCATCATCTCTATGACGTCATCTTCTTGTGTGTGTCTCTGTCCACTCCTATCTGATCAGATGCTCTCCTCAGAACTCCGAAATAATAACTCAGTTAAATTAGTGTTGCTAAACATTTGTCCAGGTGAACATGTGTATAGAGGTCTAAAATATTGCTTCATACAAGGATTGTTTGATGGTTTTACGTCACTAAGTATCCCCTCGTTGTTTTCCTCCTAATGCAGCAGAAACGTCTCCATCCAACTATTACCATTGTACAGATCAGGGCAGGGAAACATAATAGATTGGTGTGAAAAATTACAAAGGACACATCAATGCTACTGGTTGAATTTACCAATGTATAAAACTGTTTGAAGTTTTGTATTTCGTAAAATGTGAATAAGTTTTATGAGTACGCTCATATAATTCAGCCTTTAATCCTTGAAATTATATTTTAACCTTTAAATTGTATATCCTGTATATATATATACATATATACATATATATATACGTATATATATATATATATATATATATATATATATATATATATATATATATACCCGTACCATTCCTTCTTAGAATACAATATTTGTGTTCCTAATATGGATATGAGTGGTGGTGTTAGGTGCTTAGCAAATATATCATGAAAAACCAAATCGTCTTGAAAAGAGTGTTTAAGCAATAAATAGAGGAAAATGTAAAAAGAAGCTTAATTAAAATGAAAATAATGAGCATTGTTAAAACCGTTAGTTTATTTGCGACCAAAAGGTCGTGTTGTGGGTTGTTCCTCAATAGCTATTTTCACTTCTGATTTGACAAAATCATTGTAAAGAATAAATCGTGAACATAATAAATGTACTTATTTTATATCTTTTAAAGTATAAATGGGGGTGCCACTAACCGTTAGAATTGTTAATAAATGTTTATCAAGTGAGTGAAAGTAGAGGCAAGTAGATGGACAAAGTCAATTTGTTCACTGAATCTTGTAATCAAGAATCTTTAATGAAACGTCAGGATTCAAACACATGCAGCAGTCAGACCGTATATGTTCTTGACACCTCGTTTCAGCAAGGCTACATTCGGTACAAAAAGTTAGACCAAATGGTATGTGCATGGATAGGTTACAAAAGTGTTTACACAACTTTTTAATAATGACATATTTTAGGAGGTAAGAACGAAAACATGTTTCATTCTTCATTTTGAGTTTTCCACAACGAAACAGCGTAATTGTTATGTTTCTTGAAAATAAAGTCCTTGTTAACAAGATTAGTTGTTTTTAGTGTTTTTATATAAATTCTAGAATAACATAATCACGATGCTTAGTAAAACGTTTTCCTTGTTTGTTTTTTTCTCATTTTGCTTATAGAACAAAACTTTCTTGAGTTTAATGGTTAAACATGATAAAAGAAAACAAGACGTTATGCAGAACGTATTCAGTGATAAGTATGAACAACTATGTAATGCCATACTCGTAATTTACAATTACAATGAAGTGGAGAAAGGTTTTAATCCACAAAATCCATGCATATGTTCAATGGACTCCGATTCAACAATAAACTTGAATAGCCTTGATCCCTTCATTTGCTTTACTCTATAAAATCTATTTGACTACTGAGGGAATTGGAAAAGTATTATTCAACATGCAAAACGGTGTTTGCTTGATGTAACTTATGGCTCACAGAGTGCAATGTGGCTTTAAAACCTACTTTGCTGAAGCTGTGGTGTTGTGAACAGCAGGTGCTGATATTAGGAACAGACGTTGCAATCTTGAGCGCATGTAATCTGTTTAAGAATCTTGACACACCAATTAGTTTTCTTAATTCTGAAATGCACTGCACGTAATGACACCTCCGGCAATAACTCTGTAATATTCCTATCACCTGACAGAGAAGACTTGTAAAATCGTTGCTGAGCACATACTTAAAGTAATCATCAGATATAATCATTTTGCATCCCTTTGTGGGATATAGTCATCACCCTGACTGTCAGCTGTATGCCCGTCTGTTTGTGATCACTTCCTAAACTAGAAACCCCTCATTACATTTTACTGAAACTCGGCCTGAAGAGGTCCCTTTTGAGAACCATTAGTTCTCTGAGAAATTCATTTTTGTATATTGATGGAAACATTTTCAGGTGGATTATTAATTTTGTATAAAAGAGGTTCTTTACCGGCACAGAACTCGAAAAGAGTTTAATATATCTTACTGAAATTTAAGAATTTCTTTTGATACGTGTTTCCCCATTGCAATCGAAAGAATGGTCGTCTTTTAACATTTGTTATCTTGAATATACTCAATAGTGCTATGCATAGATAATTTTTCCATTTGGATTTTAAGACGTTGATACTTATTGATAAAAGAATTAGACATTTGATAAGCATACATATAATGATACACTATAAGTGTTACGTGTCTATTGGACACAAATGATATACTTATTACAATAAAATTACAAATCATTATCATAGACGCGGCAAGCTGAATAATTTTGTTACATTTTCAAAATCATATTCATATGGTAGGTATATATTTTTTTCAATCCAACAAAGTTTGCAACAGATTTAATTTGAAACTCCATATATGGATTATTTAGTAGCAGTGATATCAAGATTAAAACACATCTTTTGTCTAGGTATTGGAAATAAATATGCTTTTCAACTGCATGTGGTATTGTAGGATAAGCAGTGAAATCAATACGAGTTGCTAACAAAAGATGGACTCAATTTTATCATTGCAAAGCGTATACGTTCATGATAACATCTAAGTAAAATAGTAAATGTTGCTCAAAGAACTCAAAACAGACATTAAAATTTCATAAACTTGCCTTCTTTAACGTTAAGCTTTTAATAAAATGATATGAATTTTAATTTTTCATATCAATTATACATGGATCATCATTTTCTTCATCAAAATTTGATAATGTGTCCAAAAAGATACTTTTCAACCAATTTGAATATTGACAAAGCACAAGAACACAACGATTCTTATACAGGTTGATTAAAATCTTTGTTTTTACATGTCCTTATTTGGTGGAGTACCTAGAAAATCTTCGCAGCAAACGAAGGTCCCTTAATTCTTCTGGTAAACACACATTTCACTCGGAGATTTCCAAGATAATAGTTTCAGGCGTAATATTATTCAGAAATGGTTTTATAACGACAGAAGATGAGTACTGACAAAGCCTTGTCTGTAAAATGGATGTTTGTCTTTCAGAGAATTAACTAAGGCTATTTGATTATGTACTTACTTTGATCATGTCCTGCAGCTCATACAAGTACCCAAGGATTGGTTGTCCTGACCGTGAGGTGAGGAGTGTTTAGCATTTAGCTGCATGATTGGCATTAGATAGTTGTTAATGATATCTGCATACGTTGGTTCATGAAAAGCATCATTTCAACACTTACCCGAGATTTTCCTCTAACTTAATCAGTCTGTCCGAACAATTTTCTGCATAGTAGTGAATGCACATAAAGGATGGTAAGTACAGGTTTACGTACAAGTCATTTAGTGTACAAAGCTGTGGTTTATTGGTAAGCAGAATCTGCTAATAGTTAATTAAATAAACTTCAGATATCCTATTTAAGAAAAAATTGTCTTGTTTGTATTAGCTTTGATGTACAATATTCTTCATTCATTTAGGTAGCAGCGTATCAGTGTTTGCAATTCAGTTTACGTACATGTAATTCTTGAAATTTCGTTTTTTCTTTCGTTCTAAAACATCGTAACACGCAGAATGGAAGCTTGGGGACAATCATTTCCAATTTCAATCTAGTATTCAATTTTCTATTATAAAGTAAACAATAGAGTATCCATTATCACGAATATAGAAAATTTTGTAAAAGTTATTGAGAAGTACGTGAATACTCATGGATATTCAAATTATCACCATACTTAATAGCAAGAAGCATCACCGCTTTATTGACTATTTAAACACATATTCATTTTATTTCACTATTTCGATTTTCATCCAAGATTAATGTAACGAATTAATTTTTACTACAAAGTTAAGATATAATACTTAGTGACAGCTTTCAGTGGCCTTTACTTCTCTCTTCCAGCAATATATACAACACTATCTTCCTTAAGTATATACTGTACAACAAATATAAAACTAATCCAAAACATTACGGTCTGTCCGAAATGATCTTCTTGAACACATCCAGCTGTCAGAGACTCCATCAACATTTCTTGCAAACCTAAAACCTCATCTTTTCAAAATTGCATGTTACTTTAAAATCAATAAGTTCCGAGTATAAAATATTTTTATTTTTTTAACATGTTACAAATGCCAGTGAACAGTTAATCTGGATAATCAGACGGTTAGGGTAGATAAGATTAAAATTAGTAGTACTCAACCATCTACACAGTAAGCATACATAGACTCAAATTATTGATTTTTCTGTATCCTATACTCTATACCTGTAATCAAAATGAACATAAGTTTTATTATCTCATTCAACACCGTCCTAGTTACAACAAAACAATTATCCAGGAATGTGTGCATTCTTATATTGCTTTCTTGATAACGGTTAACGTTGGAATTGTTGCATTCACTAAATAACAGCTCATAGACTGGTCCTTTTAAATCCTGTACTATTTAATTTCGGACAAACCAGATCAATATCAGAGTGTAACCCAAAGGGACACTGATCAAATCAAGAATATTAGTCTTACTTTGAAATCCTGTAAACATTTCCTCGTTAGCTTATAAAGAGAACAGAATCATGGCGCAACATATACAATTTTGGCAATACGAATCTCATGTTAAACAATAACACTACCGAATAAAAGTAATCCCACACATTGATGCTTTTTATCTTGGGGTTAATATTGGCAAAAAAAATTATATATATATATATATATAAAACACTATATATATATATATATATATATATATATATATAACACTAAAGATTCATCTTTAGTGTTTTATATATATATATATATATATATAAAACACTAAAGATTCATCTTTGCATATCAGTTCATTAGCAACCGGTTTCACACTGTGATCATCAGGGTATAATCTTTCAAATCTATGAAATGCACACCTAAATATATCCTATACAGAATGATCTTGTAAATTAAAAGGAATTTATCCATAATTTAGACATTATATTATGTCGTGAATGCAACGGGCTGTCTCTTAGGTCGTATTTTAACGCCTTAGCCAGCATCTTCAAGTCAGTAACTTCCAGGACAAATTTCAGTCTACCTACAGATCAGGTCATTCGACGGAAACTGTCCTATTGTGAGTGCACCGTGACATCATCAAAGGCATAGACAACAAAAACCCTGTCGAAATGGTGCTGATCCATCAATCAGCAGCTTTTGACCTTATAGATCGCAACATCCTATATAACAAAGACTTCGGTACATCTATGGTTTGACTACAGAAGCGCTATCATGGACTTAGTCCTGTATATCTGACAGGATACAGAGTGTTGAAATAAGATCTACGGTGTCTGACAGTGTAGGTATTCATTTTGGGGCTCGGTACTCGGTACTGTCTGTACTCAAAGCCGATGGGTAACATCCGCCAACAATATGATCTCTCCTACATTGTCATCATTTTACGATTGAAATGTATAATATTGTAAATACCAAGGATAGTGTTTCCTAAGTTGGAGAACTTCTTCCCAATCCGTTTCATCATGATTTTAAAAAGTGTTTAAATGAAATCAAATCTAATTGATGATTAACAGACTGCCAGAGTTGTCCCTCTAGGGATTTCATTGACACCAACTTACAGAGCACAAGAGGTCGGTGTGTCAGATCTCATCACATGAACTAGAACGAATCTTCTGAATATCAACCAGAACAAAATTGATTTCCTTTTTTTCAGTTCCAGATTTTAAAATGACATCAGCAGCGAGAGCCTCAAAGTTGGGAACAGTTCTGTAAAATCTGTTGAATCGGTTAGGAACATAGGTGTTCACTTTGAGCCAAAATCTGACACTGGAGAAGCAAGTGAACACAGTGGTCAAATCATGCTACTTCAAGATTAGAAGTTCTTCAGCCATTCGCCGCTACATTACAGAGGATTGTTGTAAGATCCTAATACATGCTCTGGTGACTGGAGTTTGGAAATGCTCTTCTTTGTGGTTTACCTGAACTCTTACCAGTCGCATCCAAAAGGTTTAGAATTGCGCTGCTGGACTTAAACTGGCTACCAGTAAGACAGAGATGCCAGTATAGGTTCCTGATATATGGTTACAAATGTCACCATGGTATGGCCCCACCCTACTTGCAGGAGCATGTGGTTCCATATTATCCAACAAGGTCACTAAGATCAGAGTCTAAATTTCGTCACTCTCAACCAAAGACACATACAACATGGCCACAGATGCTTTGACAACATGTCTGCCGATCTATGGAACAGTTTGCCAATCCATCAACGAAACTCTTTCTCAATTGACATTTTTAAGAAGGATCTTATAACCCATATTTTTAAATCTGCTTGTTTCCATTTGTGCATTTGATGTGATCTCAGTGGACACGTTTATTCCTATTTGTATGTGTTTTTCGTATTTTATAATTCAACGTAACACATCTGCAAATCACCACGAATTATTGTTATATTCCATGTCAAGCGCCCTAGAGTGTTTCAAGATATGCAAATAATGCGCTATAAAAATGTTGTGTATTTTTTTTTTTAATTTTACACACGGATTTAAAAGCTTAATAAAAAAGTACTCCCACACAAACGATTAACTTAAGGTCTTCGTTGTGTTTGTGAGAATCGTCAAATTATGTAGAAGTAATCTGCAATTATGAACGAAAGTTTTATGTATTCATTTGGTCTCTATCTCTCCATTACGTGCTAGTTCTCTTTTGGGTAGAGATAATTGAGATATCAGATCCCTGGATGTTGAAATACCATGTCAGAAAGTCATTAGTTAACTTCATCTTGGCTTTTATAGTAACATGTTAAGTTGATAATTATGAGTGTCAATATCCAGGCTAATGATTATTGTATGTAGATCTCAAGCACAAGCAAATGGACATTGCAGTTACGTCATTAACACACTGTGTCATTTGGTGAGGTGAGGGGATGTGGGGTTTAACGCCGCTTTCAAGAGTATTTCACGGCTGGTAGTATTAATGCAGGGAGAAAGACCGCAACACCATTGTGGCTATGCATTGTGGTGAAACCTGCTAGCATCGACTGGAACTAGCGAACCATAGGTGGTACTGCACTGAAATTCAGTGTAGCATTGCACCCAAACCTGACTGCGTGTAGAACAGTTCTCTGCTGCAGACAAAATTGCCGAGCCCCTGGCGGGATTCGATCCACGGACCTCTTGATCCGAAGCGTGTCATTTGGTCATCATTGTGTACATAATAATGAAATTTTTAAACTTACATGGAAAGTTAATTACAATCACAAAAGAATTCGATCATGAAGACAGGAGGTTGTCAATATTAAGGTTAATAAATTTTAAGTGGGAAATAAAGAGCAAAGAGGAGTAATGCATTGGGTTTTTTTAAAAGCCTTTTTCACAAGATCATGGCTGTGAAAGCTTTAAGTATGTTCAGTCGATAAAATACCCTTCAATAGAATAAACCAATTAATCAAGGGCAAAATATTTTCTTATAAAGCTTGGTGCTGATTTGAAAATATCAATCGAGAAAGTTCTACATGCACTAGTAGTAAAAAGTTAATTTTATTGCATGTAATATTCATGACACCAATACAGTATTGTAATTGCATTTCGAAATGGTATGTACTGTGGGCCTGTGGCCTAGAAAACATGATCCATTAACAGACTTCTCGTAGATACAGATTGAGTAATGCTATTGAATAATCTGAAAAAAGAAAAAGTATATGATAAGGCAGACAGTGACTTTCAAATAATCTACAGAAGCAAACGTTCCGTTTTCTTAAAAAAGAAAAAATATTTAGGGTATTGACCTTTATTACGTTTTATTGATTTCCAATCAAATGTGCGTATTTGGCTTTTCGTAGACTTCCAATTGAAAGAGGAAGATGTTTTAATGTTAGTAGAGAAGAAAGCATTGTATATTTTGTAAAACTTTCTATCGGAGACTTCATTTTGTATTTCTGAACAATAAATTACTCTATATCATTTTCTTCCAAACTATTTTTGTAATAATCAATCTATAGAAAAGTTTATATCATACATGTAACTGTCTTGTAAGCATAGATCACCTAAGTGAAATTATGCATCGATTTCATTTTAATTAATTTGTTTTAAATCTATTATTATTGTTGTTGTTGTTGTTTTTGTTGTTGTTGTTTTTGTTGTTGTTTTATATACTTGTAATATTTATCGTTGTTGCTCCCGTGATATTTACGGCGGTACATCAATTATTCACAAGTTCACTATGTAGCATGATAGATTTCAGATTAAATAATTCCAAGGATTGGTTGTCTTAAACGTGAAATCGAGAGAAGGCATTATGTGTTTGCTAATGATATCTACATACGCTGGTTCTTGAAAAGACATCAGTAATCCACTGAACCGCGAATGGTGTTGACCTTCTTCAATCGGCCAAACCATTCCTAGATAATAGAAAATGCTTTATCATTTTCTTCCAAACTATTTTTCGTAATACTCAATCTATATTGACACTGTCTTGTAAGCATAAAGCACCGAAGTGAAATTATGCATCGATTTCATTATTATTTTTTTTACTATTATTATTGTTGTTTTTGTTGTTGTTTTATATACTTGTAATATTTATCATTGTTGCTCCCGTGATATTTACGGCGGTACATCAATTATTCACAAGTTCACTATGTAGCATGATAGATTTCAGATTAAAGAATTCCCAGGATTGGTTGTCTTAACCGTGAAATCGAGAATAGGCATTATGTGTTTGCTAATGATATCTACATACGCTGGTTCTTGAAAAGACATCAGCAAACCACTGAACCGCGAATGGTGTTGACCTTCTTCAATCGGCCAAACCATTCCTAGATAATAGAAAATGCTTTATCAAGGATGGTATGTGAATAGTGGAAGTTCATCTTACAGGTTAGATAGTGCACTACGGTGTGGTCGATTGCTAAAATATATTTGGGAAGGTTGTTCTGATAAACTGTGGTTTTTTTCTCGCTTATATACTTAAAAAGATTATGCAGATTTTTGCTTATAACACTTATAAACAGGTATTCTTTTATCTCTATTTTGACGCTATGACATCTTTAAAAGTATGTTATCATACTATTATGAATCTTCATTTGTTTTGTAGGATATCATATCATTGAATGGAAATTATTGTATCGTATTGATACTATCAAATTCCTTTCAACAACATTATGTCTGTGGTAAATGAAATTGTGAATGCTTTTTCGTCAATGATGATTTGTGTATACCATTTATATCAGTCTTTAAGTTATAATTGTACATATACAGAAAGAACCAACCGTAAAATCTTCATTGAAAGCTGTGAATTTTATTGAAAATTTTGCGATCTGAATAAATTGTCATTACTACATTTCAGACTTGTTAGATATGATATTGTTGAGACAAAATATAGCTTCAGTTTTTTAGACTGTATTCATTTAGCATTATTTGAAGTTTTGTTCCTGTTGAAATTAAACGAGAAACAAACGGTAACTAAAACAACATTGCTCTATAAATACGTGTTATAAGAGTATATACCATATGAGAAGAGATATTCATTTACTATTAATTCTACTAGGTTGCATAGCTCAGTTGGTTGATGTTGATTTAAATTTGAATCATGGGAAGTTATGGTTTATCTGTCTGTGGATTTAGTGAGGAATTTAATTTTTGGTTGGAAGTTTCGGTGACTCGTGCATTCTTGACTGACTGGATGAATAAAATGTAGTTCTGACAGCCAATCAGCTCTTGAGTTATTTTCAGAAAACTGTAATTCAATTAATCATTATGACAACTTAAATATCTGGCATATTTGTGCCCGCCTAGGTAAGAAGTGCGTATGCTCATACACAGACAGACAGTGCAATGTTCCCTGAATGGATTAGCATGAAATAAATAAAACAAAGATTGTTTTATTCATCTTTGTTTTATTCTTATCTAATCCTTCCCCATGCACTTTTGCGTGTCGAAAACGTTTATTCTCTATTCAAATCATTTGGTAATAAATACAACCAACACAAAATTATTGTTAATCATGTCATCTCAAGTTTCATTGGGCCTGACGTTACGATTAACGCAGCAAGCAAATCTGTCTTTCCATGTAAACCCCGAAACATATAAATCCCAAAAAGTTGAAAAAATAATGGTTATCGTTCCAGCCCTTAAGTTTGGTTGACTTTGGCTTCGGAAACAAAGAACGGGGTAGATCTGTCCTGCATCCGTTTTATATCAATCCTTTTTTTTATCGACTAATCGCAAAATTTTCCCAAAAATCACTTTCTTTCTCAAAGTCCCAACATCATGCAACACATATCGGAAATCGTAAATGAATTTCTGTCAGGTATGAGATTAAATTTCCGTGCATGAAACGAACTGTTTGTAGCAGACTTGGTTATGCCAATCAATTAGCATGTTTTCGAGCAATAACGTATGTTATGAGGTAATCAGATAAAGAATAAAACAAACCCGACCATCTCAAATAATCGCTGTTAAGAGTTAAAAACTTTCCTTCTACTGTATAGAGCCGAAGCTGCCGAACTGGTTGCTCAGTTAGAAAACAAATCATGAACATTTGGAATTATAAAAGAACAATGAATCAACTAGAATATTTATTTGTGTACTGGATATCAGATATTAATTCTAACAGATGTTCAGGAGACGCGTCATTTATATTGTAAGAATATTTATGAAGGAATATTTCAAAGTAGTTCACAACTATACATTGCCGACTCAAAAGCAAGGTTTTCTTTATTTCAGCGTTTTTATTGCGAAATATCACGAGAAGAGTACTAAGCACGTACATTTGTTTATCATACTCCAAAACATTTGGTATTTGCGTAATCAAGAAGTTGTCATCCAGAAATATAGTTTTTCCAAGTCACACGATATTTCCATATATTTTTTAGGGGACATAAGTCTTGATTAGCATTGTTGTGTGTTATTTGAGTAGGTTTTTTTTATATGTGATGAATATGATAATGAATATCCAATCTTTTCCGAATATTCATTTTGCCGCGTAATGACCGAAAAATACATTAACGAGTGGTAGATCAAGTTTAGTGCTTGTTAAAAAGGGAGATTCGCCCTTTGGGTTAAGTGTAATGTATATAAAGGATGGGGTTCGAATCCACATCAACCACTTGCGACTGTGGCGGTTTTAGCTGATGACTATAGCTTCTCTGTATAATTTAAACAAAGATCTAGTTCTATCTGGAGCCAACATGCCTCTTCTTAATACAAAATTGAAGCGCTTTTAAAATCTCAAGATCGTCACCACAAAGCATTTGATATTACCGTATTCCTAGCTTTTCTGGCCAGCTCCCTACGCTACTGTGGCTGAACTTGATTGTCAAAATCTTTTTAAGGTTGCAATATATAAAAGGGCACGGCACTCAAACCAAACATTTTGGTGCCAAGCTTATTTCTATCGACAGTTTTTAATTATGTTATTATAGTCGATCTAATTATAATATTGGCCTGACTGAGAGGGCGTTCCGTTCATCCTTCGTGTGCAAAAGAAAGAAATCCGAATTGACCAATCACGTTTGGCATCTCAAACAAGCCCTAACATAACTAATCTTATGTGATTTGAAGAACTTCTTTAATCTATTTTGATATTTATTCAATATTTTAAAATTGCCATTGTCATAGAAACTACATTTTGTCGTTTGAAAATTAAAATTAAAATTCTCTATATCCGGGCAATCGGATTACTCATCGAGGTGCTTATCGTGCTTGTTTGGTGCTTTCCGAATGAAGCTAAACTCCATGCACCATCAATCAGACTAACGATGTTTTGAGTGTCAAGAAGGCCCATGTGATTTAAGGCATCTTTTCTGACTGGCGAAATGTCAAAGTTGACCGGGGGGCGGCCTTATCGGCCCAACAAGTGTGATCTTATATATTTTGAATTGGCTAAGCGAGAGAATGTCAAAGTTGCAAGGGAAGGCCAGCCTTATCGACCCGGCAGTATGATGTTGAGAGTTATAACTATTTATATTGTTCTTTAGTTGGCATTTTTTATTGTTTTCATGCCTGTCGGAATCGGTTTTCACCAGCTTGATTGAGAAGTTCGTTTGGTCTTTCTGGTCCAATGCACTTCAATCGTGTATCTAATTGTTTTTTCCTCTGTTATATATTCTCCTCTAATGACTCTTCCCTAGCCTTGTCTGTTGTATTTCAGTCTAATGAGTTAATTTCGTGTCCATCCAAGCCAATATTCATTTAAGTAAGAGTAATGTTATATCCATACAATTCTTTACCTCGCGGACAGAGCTGGTATTTAAAAGACTTATACATTAAGGTAATGTGGTATGCATTTCTTTTGTATCAGAAAATATGTTATTTATCAATATTTTGTTTCATGATAAGAATCTAGTGCATCATTGTGGGATTGTCTAAGTATATAAATGATCTTATTCCAAAGACGGGCTAAATTCATTTAGTAATTTACAACAAACTTTCTGTAAATATCAAGTATCACATTTTGATGATTATAATTATAATTCGGACATAATATGTCCTAATGGCACTATATCCAGGTACTGATACCTGCTGACAGCGCCACCTAGATCATTAGCCTGAAGAATTGTGGTTTCAAAATAGCCACTGAACGCTTTGCGCGACCAAGTAGGTCATTACACCCTGTATTCAGGTACCCTGCTAGTTTGAATGAGTGCTATGTGGATGGAATGCCTTGTCCAGTTGCACAGTGTGAGGCCCAGGTCATACATCTGTTATGTCAATTGCTTCAGAACATGAGAATTAATAAATTGTTAGAATAAGAAAAATAATGTAAATGTCTGATAAGCCATTAATTGTTTGCCACTAATGGAAGATTCCTTTTTCTAAACTGATTTAACTTTTTGCAATCTAGTTAAAACTAGTTGTAATATCATACTACCTAGGTCCGGTGTCATTACAACTACTTTTACCTAGATTGGACATTTTGAAATATTGATGGACGTTCAGTTGTAGTTTTTAGTCTTATTCATAACATTAATTGTATTGGGATGCAGTCCTTGATGTTTTCGTACTTTTTAAAAACGGGAACTCAATTATGAGTCTTAAAACATTTCTATGAAGACTTGAATGCATTTAGGTTTTTAACTTTTTGAATGCTGCCGAAATGAATAAAAACTAACATTTGAACTTAAGTTTGTTAGCGTGCTGCACAAGTTAATGTAACAATAACGTTAGTTTCAGTATATCACATTCTCTATATTTCGTTATGCTTTCCCCGAAGGTATAAATTGCATTGGATGAAAACTTATTTCAGAATATCATTCTTCAGTGGTGTGTGCGACAAATGATCTTAACACACACTGTTGTTTTCCGCGAGAAATTATTATATCAAAAGAGGAATATTTCTGTCAAGATACGTTCCCACAGGAGGATCTCTCATCATTATGTCAAACGAGGTGAGAAACCCTCTGGAATTTATAGTCTATGTTATTTTTCATGAAAAATATCAAATTGGACTACGGCACGAATTCTTAAAGAAACAGGAAAATTGAATTTTGTGTCGGGCCGAATCTAGTGAATTTTAAGCATCAATTCACAGAATTCATTGTCATTCAACATAAAAAATTCAAATCAACCAATCAAAATCGAAAATACAAAGAAGACTTAGTAGACATTCTATTTCATTCTCAAAGCCATGGGGAATATACAACTAGCTAGCTGGCTTCTATAGTTATGGTTAACATTCACGGTGTTTTTACTTCAAAATTTAACTGCAAGGTACCGGGCACGACCTTAGAGATGGTAACCTAACACTTTAAACAGAAGTATCACAAGGTCTTTACGATTTGATGTAGGTTGAGGTTTGTCAGGCCTACATGTAGGTACACATAGATAAAATCTGCAGACATGGGTTATTCATTGGCATTAAATAAGGACTTGTCCAGACCGTCGTCCTCCCTGAGAGAGAGCACTTCAGCCAGCGGCAGCACCAGCAAAGAAACACATTCGAGTGACATAGTAATTAAAGGGGCAGTAGCACGTTAATGATAAAAAACGTTAAATCCCGCCTCACCCACTTACTCGCTCTGTAATAAATGGTAACAAGTTTACGATGATGATACTTAAGTCTGCATCATTAAAAACTATGATTCTGATCTATTAATAATTGAATAATATTTTTCAAATATTGGTGTAAATGAAAGTGCAATCCGGGCAAGTACAATCTGTATTGTTATTTACTCTGTGCCAAACATTTTTTTTATTCCCATCCCTGCACTTTTTAAGTAAAGTATCTTGCCAAAGGCGACACCACAAATCCCCAATTCAAGAGGTTCCGTGCAGGAAACTGACCCTTCAAACTCAACTCAAGATCAAGTGGGTCACCCATCAGGCGAGCCGCTTTCATTGTTGCTGAACTTGAATGGCCTTCCACATAGCTACACACGCAGCACCTGACGTCATTATGGTCACGATTTTCATCGCGCGTCACATATTTCACCTAGACAAAGTGATATACATTATACAAGCGGTATATCATGGATTAAAACATCGTCATTAACCCATCTGGATCGTGTCCGCCCGTGTCCAGTCTGCTTCTCGTCACCTCGTTTATTATCTCAATCAATCACACAGTTCTCTCACTGGTCATCTGAAAGAGCCCAGCATGGGCCATTTGGAATGTTTTCTGAAAATTGAGCAGTCGTTGAATGCGTGTATTTCACGCGAACCATTCATCATAATGGTTACTGAGTCATGTACATGCATATTACAAAATCATTAACTATCATTAAGTAGTGATTGTATTATTGCTATTGTAATTATCATCTCAGGAAAATCGAACCCGAT
Source organism: Phorcus lineatus (assembly GCA_921293015.1). Lineage (NCBI taxonomy): Eukaryota > Metazoa > Mollusca > Gastropoda > Trochida > Trochidae > Phorcus > Phorcus lineatus. The sequence continues at coordinate 21,605,499 of OV121096.1, read as the reverse complement.
AAAACAATTTTCAACTTTTCAATTACGTGAACAATCATTATAGGTAAATAGATACGTTAATAATTACACATAAACGACGTACGAGATTATCAAGTTACCGGATTTATGTATTTAATCCATGGGGATGACGTCACTCAAATGGTATCACCAGTGGATAATTGTCATAGAATCCACTACTCCTTGCCCCAGTCATGTGGGTGTAAGGTTTTTAGTTTGCTCGCTCTTAACTATACAAATCTTACGTAGTATACTCATATGCTCCAGAATTATTACTTTTGACATGATATGAAATTTGTTGAGTTTTTGGGGAAAGATACGAACATGCATCATTCCTATTCTTGGATCAGCGCTTTTGTCCAGAAGGCTACTAGAAAAATATTTTTAGATTGTCAGTAAGAATCCTTCATTTGACGGGTAACTTGGGCTGGATTTACACTACAACTGCTTTTTAATGCGTTGCGTCCTGCGTTGCGTCTGAAAAAACGCAAAAAATTATTTTCACACTTAGACAATACACAAAGTACGAATTTGCATGCACTGCGTTGCGATGCAAAAAAGATAGGAAGGCCTCCTTTTTATGACGCAATTCAAATGAAATCGCATGAGGAATTCCCCTGATGACGTCATTTCAATAAGGTATTTCCTAAACACGTGGGCAATCAGGTGAGGTTATTTCTTTATCTTTCGATAAAAATACCGGATTCTTGGTAATAGTAGGAGGTAAAGGGTAGTTGATAGAATAAGCACCGGGCCTCTAAAAAGCGCCGGGTCTCTAATAACCAAATGAAAAAAATCATATTTACTTGTATCAATATAGTAATTTAAAAGGATTTTCTCGTCCAATCATGAATTTTTATATGGCTGCTTGATACTTCAGTTTTAATCAAATATAGATTGAAGAAATAACCGCCGGGTCTCCAAAAAGCGCCGGGCCTCTAATAAGCCCCGGGTGGTCGAGGGGTATTGAAAAGGAAATACGGTATGCTCATTTTTCTTCATTCATCTGTTCTTCTTACTCCTCCCCCTCTATCAGAAGGATGAGTGCCATCTTTAATGCCATCTCAAAATTCGAAACGTACTGGCTATTTCGCAGCTGTTCGCGCCTATTTTATTGGTAAGAAACGCATCGGATGACTCAACCATAAAAAAGACGGTCATTTTGTAAATCCAGCCTAAAGTGTGGAGCGCACTTTTAGAACATTGGCTGTCATTCACATCACAGTGCGTAAAACAATTGCAATGCTCGCGCGTGGAATCCCTCAAAGCTTGATTTAAAATCGTGTGTGATATCTAGTGAATACGCGCCGAATTTGAATAATTTTTGCATTTAGATATGGAAAGAATATATAGAAAATGTAAATTTAAGACAATTTTAGTTTCATTAAGTTGAATATGGATTAAGTTGTAGAATGCACGAGGAGACCTGGGGCGGGTTGTTTAGGTTCCAAAAATCCATTTCTCGTCGTGCATTCTCCATTACAAATATCTCATATTCATTCACAGATTCGCTGATAATACTTTAGATATTGATGATATGACTTCCCGTGGCAATGCACTCCCCGGAAATAGTGAATCGTGTCGTCTTATTTTGGAATGCACTCGAGGTTCTGACATTCTGCGGGAAAAGAGTTTTAAGTCACTTAAAATAATCGTGCTACAGCGGTTAAGAAGTGCCGCAATTACCTTTTATTTCCCAAGGGGAGACAACTCTATACCTGAGGTCTAAAAATAATTATGATGGACAGTGCTCATAGTTTCCATAATAGCTGTTTTGCTTGTCTTGTTGTCCATATTGACATGTTGAACATTGAAGGGAAAGCACTAACGGGGCTCTTTCTTGGAAATGAAATGCGATCAGACATCCCCATGTGTGCTATTATTCTAACAATAACCAACATAACATCCATAACCAATATGTCTCAGATGGACAAAATGGCAAAACCGCATAAATAAGATTGAGCCCTTTCGTTTCCGCATATATCTCTATCTCAGTGCTACTCTTAGTGCACCTAAGCGATGATTTGATGATAAGATCGCTTATGATTTCATTGCCAAATTATAAGAATATTAAATTTCGGAAATTCTTTTACGTGATGGCAGTGCATGATCATATGTTTCGATGTACTCAAGTGTTCTTAATGTTCTCCGTTGTGGTTGTGGTCACAACTTACTGCCTATCCATCTACTCTGAACGTCTCCACTGTAGATAACTAATTTAGCCCTCTCTCTGCCTAATCTATTTTCTCATTTTTCTGCCGGCGTTGTATGTAGTTGTACTCTTCACGAGTACGTTTTATTTGTTTCACTGGAGCTCGACATATTAAATTTCTGAAATTATTTTACGTGATGGCAGTGCATGATCATATATTTCGATATACTCAGTGTTATTCTTCCTATGATTCTTTACATATATTGACTGTGTTCCCCCAGTGTATTAATGTTCTCCGTTGTGGTTTCATTATCATACCAGCGATGCTTCTTGTCTACAACACGCGTATTATTCACAACTTACGGCCTGTTCATATACTCTGAACGTCTCCACTGTAGATATCTAATTTAGCCCTCTCTGCCTAATCTATTTTCTCATTTTTCTGCCGGCGTTGTATGTAGTTGTACTCTTCACGAGTACGTTTTATTTGTTTCATTGGAGCTCGACATGCGTATTAGTATAGCTGTCTTCCAGCTGTGACGGTTTCCCTATTTGCACATAAATTTCAATTAATTTACTTGACAAAAGGCTAGTTTATCATAAATGAAGATTGATATGTCACTTAACTATGACCTTGATGTGAGTCATGAGCTTAAGGAAGCATTCAATCTTACTCTGACTACAAATGGACACCCTCATTATCTGTAGTCGGTTTTAATTTCAACTCATTTTCGCCACACGCATATGGAGCGGAATAACCCTACATACGGTACAAACATAGCCTGACTTTAGACAATTGATTGTAAGTTAACTGTCAAGTTCTCGTGGCTCTAAGGAAAAGTATAACTGTGTAGTATCGTTGCATCAGAATAAATTAAAAGCACCAAAGCACGCATTTCAGCACTCAAATTGCTTATTGGCTAAAGGCATATAGGGATATTATGCACTCACTTAAGCTTTCTATTGATGCAGTGAAATACTTGTTATTCATTACACTTTACCTGTGATCAATAAAGAAAAAGTTAAGACGACCGCAGTCACAAAGGAATGTAAAAGATCTTAGGTGTTGCTTATGCACAAATAGGAATATGGATTGATGAAAACGGCTTAACTAGGAATATGTTCAACTATGATTATACCCGAAGCTCTGAACTGAGAACAAAGGATGAAATATTAGCCTTATAGATCTGAAACTTCATCTCTTTCTTAAACACATTATAAACAAAGCTATCGGAATAACCACAGCGGCTGCCGACTTTGGTTATCAGGCTATATGCAAAATTTCAATATGACAGAAATCGCAGTTCATGCGTAGCATGCCGCGTTGCATTAATTACTTCCGGTCATTTAGAGTTAACATAATAGCCTGAATATGAGCATATTTTCCAAATAACTTATACGGTAGATTGACTGAGTGTGGGTCGTATTTATATCGGGAGATACATACATTACCAATGTGTATATTTACGAAATATTAGCGTGCTCTACTGCCTTTGGGAAACTTGGCCGTAGTGACAGAAAGCTTAAATAAAAACATCCTGACATCACATTTATCTTAACTTCTTTGACGCTGTGGGAAACGGACTCATGTGACGCATTAACCGACAATGATGAAATAAGTTATCAATCTGCGCCCATCATGCCTTAGCTGTGTGCAAGAGTGATGGAAGGGATTAAAAGAAGAGAACAAAAAACAAAAAACGGACAACCATTACAATCAGAAATTCAGTTATTCTTAGAAAGAAAAAAGGAACGATGTTCTAAATTTCTTGTTTGCTAAAAGAATTCCTTCACTCTAGGAAACCTGCGAACAAGCTACAACGCTCGTTGGCCCGTAACCGAAGTCAAACACTTACTCAAAATGCAAATATGGTTCTTTTGTTTCATTTTGGTCGTCCTGGTCAAAAGTTGAAATTCTTCAAAGGCATTGAGAAGTTGGTGTAGAGATACAAGACAATATCAATGTTATGGATGACAATTTCTTTATTAATTTCATACGACGTTTCTGGGCTACTTCTGGCCTCTTCTTCACTCATCCACCTGAAGAAGGGGCAAGAAGTAGCCCAGAAACGTCCTGTGAAATAATAAAGAAGTTGCCATCCATTGTATCACTGTCACACGTTTTTTACTTAGAAAATGTCAAAATTCATATTGTAATAATAATTTGTCATTATGTATCATGTGTATTAATATGCTGTACCGAGACCAAAATAAAGGATGAAAGCATTTCACACTTTGGGGAACTGACCTCCCCATTTTCTGTGATAAGTATCAACATTCTCAGGCCACAGCGTAGCATTTCATTTCTATTGAAACATGTATAACTTGTCATCGTCGTTCTATTGATTAATATATGTAGATGGGGAACCCTGTTTCATCCCCTTGTAACTGGATTAAATCGCTTTATGTCTGTTACGTAAGGTGACAGACACTATAAATATTAAACAAGTGACATCAGAGCCGGTGTTGCGTTGAACGAGCCTTCAAGTCGGTACTGGCCACAGTGGGAAGTGAAATACTATTCAATCTGGACAAGACTGGATATCCAGAATATATGTGAATCACACCTCCACTATTGAAATACTACGACGATGGAGCTACTGCATGGCGAACCGATGTTAAGCATTTCCTCATTTACTTCAAAGCTACACATTTTTTGTAAGGATATGAATTTTATTTGATATACGCTTCCTGTTATTAGCGCTTCCTCTTTTGAAAGCACACTGTGACGATGATGTTGATGATGATAGCATGTGCATATTTCCATCCTAACGAACTTCATTCGGAAAAATGCTACTCTTCACAAAGTTGGATAACTGCTGCCTTCTTCTATATAGAAGTGGATGAAATCGGTTTGGACGTGTGGTATACACTGTAACTGTCCTCATAGTCATCGTGATTATGGGATTAATGATGAACGCCGATGAAATAGTTTCGCTCTGAATTGATTGCGGTACGGCTGGTAGATACAGTCGGCTTCGGTTTCTCATACAAGCCGTGCTTCAACCTCACTATGGCAATGAGTTCCGTGATGAACGCACGTGTGGCAGTAACGTTATGTGTCGTGTCTGCAGTTCTTGGAAGTAAGGAACTAAACATGGCCTGGATGGTACCAGATCACTATTTTATGCTGAATGGTTCCTCAAGTGTCGGCACGTTAGCAGTTGCTCTGAAAACTATTCGTGATACCAACATTCTACCTGGATACCACATCAAGTAAATATTTTTGATATTCCATTTATATTTATATTTCTTGAGATTATATGTATGCTATGTTTCATGGCCTCCCAGAATGTCTTATTTGGTTTTAACCTACTTACAGTTGCATCTGAAGTTATTTGTAAAATAATTTTCAGAGCATCGTTTAAAGAACATATTATTTCAAATTTTCAGCTAATCTTTATTTTTTAATAGGAATCATTATGGTTTTCTGTTTTAGAATAACTTGACATGTCATGTTTTATATTAATTCATTTTTTGACGTTTTTAACACCGGCACTCGCATTTTTGCTTTTACATTTTACATGAGAAAAATAGTTTACCCTTCATATATTTTTGTTCTTAATCAACCTTGATAATTTAGTTTTGCTATTTGTTCAATAGGCATTCTAAATACAGTGTTAATTGTAATTTTTATCCTGTTTATCATCATGAACATTTAAGATCCATGTCATCTTGAATGTGTTTATCCAAATGTCCTAAAAAATCGATTAGGTAGGGTAATCAACTTAATAGTATTTTCAGTATTTCACCATAGGATTCCATTATAGTGTTGTGTAAGAGAGACTCACTGAGACTTTAATTGTGCCGTTTTGTTCACGTCAATACAACTAGAACACAAAAATATATTATAGTTGTATCCCTGTTACATACATAAAACGGAATTTTTATAAGAAGTTGTTTCTTTGGGATCACGAACAAAATATAACATATATATTGACTAATGATTATAAATAAACTCATTGAGAAAACTCATTGATATCTGTTTTTCTCAATTTGAGTACCTGATAGAGAATTAAACACACACTGCGCAGGTCACGTGTCTTCACGAAGAAAAGCTGTTTACCATATTCGCTGTTCCTTTCAGGCATGATGTTAATTGAAAGTTTCAAATCGAGTAAACATCATGATGTTGCTGTATGATCCATCAATAATTCATTGTTTTATTTTGCAAATTCTACTAATATTTCCATCGATATTGTTTGGTTTGTCAATGGTAATTCTTGATTCTTTAATTTTTCTCAATTCTAGAACGGGAACTGTATGTTCTATTTATTTGAGTTACATGATCTAGTCGTAAAGATACGATAAAAGGTATATACTTTGTTGAATTACTCGATCTTGTAAAATCGTTTTGATATATATTTATACGTATATGATAACAATTTCGCCATTGTCGATACCTCGGTAACAATGCTTAGACATGTAGTAAACATAGAACAATGAACAATGCCTGTACAATGTGTAAGTATTTACCATTAGCAACAAGCGCTGAGTGAATGACCTTACGGTCATTGTATCGAAGATGATTTTGATAAACTGACAGTGTACCTGACAATCATTCTAATGGAATCTGATGTATGGCAAATCAAACAATAGCACACTGTATTGGTTCCGAATCTGAAATTCCAACTTTATTGATTCTAAATCTAAAATTCCAACTTTATTGATTCTAAATCTGAAATTCCAACTTTATTGATTCTAAATCTGAAATTCCAACTTTATTGATAACACATCTTAAATTTCAACTTTATCGATTCCAAATATGGAATTTGCACTTTATTTTTTCCATATAGGACAGTGCCAACTGTAGCAAAGCCGAATCTGATACAATCTAACTATTATGATTCTGATAATTATGCTGATTGTATACTTTTGATCATTTTATTTCTTAATATCATCTCTTGTTTGTTCACAATTCTTTTCTCTCATTTCTTGATTGAGTTTTAGTCTTGCATGGGTCGACTCGTAGTGCAGTAGCTAATGCTAAATCTGATCATCATATGTCGCACTTTGATAGTCCTTATTATGTCCCCCGCAAGGCTTTGCGGAAGATATAATGTGTTCGCCTCCGCCCGTAATTCCGTATTCCGAAATGCTTTCCTGCCGAGGAAACTTTCAATATTAACGAAAGCTGGTAAGTGGTTAGACCTACATGTAGTGGTGCCTCTTGCTGCTTTGGTTATTCTGGTTTTTATTTTTTCTGGTTTCCATGAAAACTATTTGAGGGAAAGCATCTTATTCTTTAGTTACCTCAAAAACAGTTTACATTTATTTGCGAAACTTTGTATGTGGTTAGACCTAGTTGTGGACTTGTGCCTTTTGCAACGTTGATTACATGATGATTTCATTTATTTTCTCTAGTTTCGAAAGAGACAGTTTTAACATAATGCTTATGGTTGGGACCTTTTCTGGCTTCTATCTGAAAATCTATTCTGCATTATTTGATTAGATTTGGTAAGTGATTAGAGTGTTGCCTTTATCAACCACGGTTATTCTATACTTTTTTTTTCTGGTATTCCATGGAAACAATTTGAAGTCGGAGCAAATTATTCTGAAATTTTTAATTATTCAATAATTGGATCCATGGAACTTACTGCATAAGTGGCAAATATATTTATGACGAAAGGTTGGATTCTATGTTGTGCCGGGGGACATCACAGTGCATCACATAAACATACTTCTAGCTTTTAAATTTTTAACCCTACTCGTTATTTCTTCATTAAGTTAATAATAATTCATCATATTTCCCTTTCTTTAGTGTGACATGGGTAGACTCAGGGTCCGGGAGCTGATGGTAATTTTGATCATCTTGTATCGAACCTCGATATTCTTAGGTTTTTCAATACCTAACAATACTCTTCAGCTCTTGATTGAGTTTGAAATTATCATATTTCCTTCCGTTTTAGTGTGACATGGGTCGACTCTGAGTGTAGCAGCAAGAAGACCATCGGTAGGATAACAGAACTACTCTTTCAAAAGAAGATTGACGTCATTATAGGTCCGCCATGTTCCGCAGGTAAGCTTTGCTACTTCTTTTGGTGATAAAGATAATATTAATCATAAAAAATAATCATTTTGACAGATATGATGCTGTCAAAGATGATCACAAGAAACAAGGGGCTCATCATATCTCAGAGGGGCATTTGTGCCTTCTTTCAACTAGCACCATGAAGAGAATGTTAACTCCTGCCATATGTGGTTACGGGACATATGATTCTTTTGATTAGTAGCAGACATCATTATCTTGACGTTTCATCTGTCATATTTAATCCTTGGCGCGTTTATTTCTTGCCTATGTGTCATTTATCATGTCTGTAATAAGATTTCCGGAAATTCAGTTAATACGAGGGAGATGAAAATGTGTAAGTTGGTAGCGCCCACTTTGGCAAAATGTTGCAATTCTCATAAGGTTTCACACTGTACTTTAGAGATCCTTTGTAGCAGTCTTCAGAGCAGGCACTGGAAAGTTTGTTTGCAAGAAGTGCTTGCAAGATTTGAATTAGCCAGTGCGGTTTTAAGTTATGTCATTCGAACGACGTTTTACATGTAACGTACCTTCTCTTGTGTCATGTTTCTTTTGGTCCAAAGGTTTCGTCAGGACTATCTAGCTTGTAATGACTCCAAATAATTGGAAATCTTTCGAAAATGATAGCCAACAAAGTAGTATTGAGAAATGATTCCCAATTCTTGTTACAGTGTGGAACAGCAAAAAAATTCATCTCTTAAAGTCTTTTGGTATGACGTGAAAATCAAACCATGATCCCCAAGTTGAGCGGACGCTTTACCAACTCAGCTTCCCATGCATGGCCTATTCTTACGCCAACCTTGCTCAGTATGCCTTGACGCTATTCCCCTACGTCGACGGAAGGCGATAGTTCAATAAGGGATCATATGAGAATTGCGACTTTTCGCCAGAGACGGTGCAGCACTCAAAACAAAAAATTTGACTGTTTTGCAGCAAGGTTTACATCAGCCAGTGATAGAGACTGGTGCAATTTAAAGCCATGCGGGGGAAATGTACCAATGTTTACCCCCGTCTGTAGAAAAACAATTGTATGGGTGTTCATTATTCAAAGCAAATTGTGTCACCAAATACAAGACAAGTGCAAAAACTATAACATCCTCGTTGGCAAAATCACCAATAACTGAAATCAGAGTTAAACACAAACTCAACAACAACAACATAAGATAGCGCAGGTTGAGATCCTAGTATCGAAACGGCGGCACCGCTACAGTGAGAGTATTTGATATTTGCTTAGATTGTTGTAAATGATACGGAACTGTGAATGTAAAATGAATAATATGCGTTAATATTGAGGACTACACTTGAGATTATCTTTCAAAGGCTAATTGGATTTGTGTACAGCTGCATATATATGTAAAATGTTGTTCCATGATTATGAAATAAATCATGATTATAAGATAATATTGACTCTCATAATAATATCAAAAGATGAGAATGAAAAGTTGTATTCCAATGGTTTACTAGTCAATTAATAGCTGAGATCATAGTGCTGATACAACTCGAATTCATTTTATTTCTCTGCTAGCATAAAATTCTATGGATCGTTATGGGGCCATTGGATTTAGATTTAGACATTGGAATTGGATTTATAGTGGACCATTACACGTGTTGTCTGTAAATTACCCTAATCATGATGGAACTACACCCAAGTTGGTCGATAATCGGAAGCAAGTGACGTCCGAGGACGTCGTTGATGTACCATCTTGTTGTCTAATTCCTCTTAACCAGCACTTAAGCAGATCTTTGTGTGCTGCATATCGCACTTCATTCCATCTCACTGTCTCGACCCAATCGCTGAACCTGTCGATATCCACTAGGGAGAAAATGTTCATTGAAAGGTAAACATTACTGATGATGTTACATTCCATTTCCCCTTTGCAGTCGAAATCGTGATGCAACACAGAAAGCAGACTATCCTAAAAATATCTAAAGTTCCTGTTCCGAACTCACCTATTCCACTGCAGACGATTGTGCAGTTTGATATCTCTCAAAACAGGGATCATCTTGATAAAATATCGATTTCACGCAGAGGATTCCTGAGATTTTGGTCGTTTTTTTCAAAACAGGAAAATGTTATGTTGTTTTCAATGATAGGACGTTGACACGTAACTGTGACGTGATAGTGACTGACCCGGATGTAACGGTCTTTTGCATGGGTCATAAATCCTTTTCGTACACTACAGGCGATATCTGTTTATCTGATTTCATGTCTGGAAACCGCAGATTACGACTTCACAGTTTCGATTCTAGCTATGGCAATGTTTGGATTTTCGATTTTCTCTGCTCACTCCCGACATGATACAACAAACTTATAACAAAATTTGAAACAAATCTTATCTTTCTATGGTAATTGGAACCACGTTTCTTTACGCTTACTGCTTTGTGTATTTTGCTTTACATGCATTTTACGTAATGAACATTGGAAATTTATCTTGAGCTGATGACACCTGTGTCAGTTGTTGATTACAATGTAAACTGGTTGTTGGGACTGTAAAATATTGCTTGAATATTATATAGACAGGATCCAAATTACGCAGGTTTTGAATAATCATGATACTGTAGTAAAATGTTGGGACCAAAGGTAATGCCTTAATCGCCATGATGCCTGATTAGACAGGTGCCGGTTTGGACAGCTGTCCTTGTATTCGACTGAAACTGTCGCGTGTTTTGTGTTGAATCTGTTAATACTCATACAACGATGTCGTTGTTTGTTTTGTTCATACAAGTACCGCGTTGACACTAGTCCCAACATTCTCAAATGTCAAAAATTTGCGTTTCTTTGTTTGAAGAGTGTATTGACTGATATTGTAAATGAATATTCCATATCGATTGTATGCCTTAGATGAAACTGAGATACATCAAAATTAACGTTTTATTCGTGTTTGATAACAGCATGAACATTTCTGATTAACTACGGAATTAGCACATTGCTCGTATATCTCCGTGCTATATAGAGCGGTGTCGTGGTTCTATTATTCTAATTAAGAAAATAACTATAATGTTCTAATCAAATGAGAGAAATGGCTGTTTGTCATTTAGGATTTTTAATGATAGATATATGAACATTAAACATTTTTAAGAAAATGCCATTGAAGATGTAAATTGGAAGTAAATTTCAATGTTCGGATCACTCTCAGCATTTTATTCATATACCTTTATATTGTAAATGTCATCACCCACGCTCGCCAAATATTATTCAGCAGAGCACCTGGATTAAAGGTGACCCGAACATACAGCTTTTCGTGGTACAGTTGAAACGAGTTAGTGCTATAAAGAGGTAACATGCAGTAATGAAAGAAACTTAACACGCGTGAATATGATATTTAAGATGTAGATATCTGGTAGTTTTAAGCATGAACCATATCAAATGCCATTTCGTCGCGAGATAATATCATATCATAACCATCCTGCTACATCAGCGTAATTGAATCCGCTGATCGAGCTCCTTCCATCTACCCTGATATCATTCGGGCCAAATACCTTTTACGGCTGGCGCGGCTTGATATACGTGGCTATGCTCACCTGTTATTTTTTCAGCCAATGAAATGTCGTTATGCAAGGAGCTTGAAGCTACTATCTTGAACTCAACGGAATTTTCTATCCGGGTTGTGCCGCTGTCGCTGGATGCGAGACGTCTCATTGGCTGGTTAGATAGCTAGCGATACGAGGCTTTTGCCCTAAAGGAGATATGGAAGGAGCTCAATAAGCGGATTCAATTACGCGTTTAAACTAAGTTTAAGTCTTAGATCAAGTCCGTTCTACTGGAGGTGAGGTGAATTGGGTTTAAAAAGTTTCAAAAGTATTTCACTTATATCACGATTGCTGGTATTACTGCAGGCAGAATTAATCAGAATAATTCATTTTTTTAAACGATACATACATGCCCCAAACGTCGTTATGTTTTCAGATAGGTAACATTGATTTGTTACAACTTTAAGCTGCAGTGTAGTAAATTATGAGAAATGAAATAAGGTGAGTGAGTTGGGGTTTAATGCCGCTTTCAAGATTATTTCACTTATATCGCGGCTGCTAGTATTATTGCAGGGAGAAAGGTATTGCGGTGAAACCCGCGAGTATCGGCTGGAACTAGCGAACCATGGGTTGTACTGTACTGAAATTCAGTGTAGCATTGCACTCAACCCTTACTGCATGTAGAAAAGTTCTCTACTGCAGATAAGGTTGCCAAGCCACTGGCGGGATTAGAACCCGTCTAAAGCCGAAAGGGCTAACCACTGCGCCCGCAGTTCTGGAAATCTACGAATAAGCGACCTAATTTGTAGCGTTAAAGTAACTACAGTAGTATCCGAGTTGTATGGTTGAATAATGCCAGCTGACTGAGTGAATATGATTACAATCGAGTGATCAGCGAAATGGTTGTCACAGATATTCACGAGGTCATGGACAATATTTCAAACTACTACAGGCCTATAGTTGTTACTGTTTAGCATTATTGATAAAAATATGTAATGTCATCCAGATGTTTATTTTTTTGAATATTGAATAGTTTTTATAAAACTGATATGCTTGAGTGAATTAATTTCCCAAACATTGCTTTAATTTTATGTTTAAAAACTATTCGCATTTCACTAGCATTGAGCATATACCGGCGAAGTTGTCAATTTCTACTTCATTAACCACATACTATTCATTTTAAACTAGTTCTAAGTCATTTTGAAACGATTTGTAAAAAAAACATCACAGAAATTTTGTTTGATGTTCTAAAGTTTAAATCACTATTTAGTTCATGAATTCTATCTATTAGCATTAAAACGCATGGCTGCACGAGCGTTGTTAATTTCAGCTCGCGATGCACGGACTTCTGAATGTCATTATTATCATAGCGCATGGTTTTGAGGTAGTTTGGAAAATGGAAATATTCCCTTCCTAAAACAAAATATTTCCTTGTTTCAAGTTGTTATTTAAACAGTGTTCAATTATTTTACGTTTTTATATCATCAGTTGTATTTATAACACAATATGTTTTGAACATTTACAAGGAATTAGAATCAAACGAATTATCAATCAACATGCGTGTTTTATGGGGAATGTTTCATATCATAGTAATAATTTTGAGAACAGCTAAAGTTCATGTTGCTCATGAAATATGAGTGTAGTTAATTCATAGGTTATAAAATCAAGAAAGTACTTCTACAACAACCCGATATGCAAATCATGTTACAGAAAAATAAGAATACTAATAGATGTCAAAGTCATCTAGAACACTCTTTTACACTTTCATATCAGAATTTGACATAAGACTGTTTGCCAAGGTTTTGTCTGTGATGCACGTTTGCCTTTTTTCAGGAACTATCAATGACATTAAGCCGAACATTCGACAAAATATACTTACATTAAAGTTTGTCAACAAATGGGTTGTTTTAGAGGGACATTTCCTTATATCTAATATTTTGCTTAGAACTGGAAACAGACTCACATGGATACGATGTGCTACAATTTAACAACTTGGACGTGTGTCTTTGTGTTAAAAACAAATGTTGAAAGTGGCAAGAATAACCTCAAATGTAATTATTGTGAATATGTAATATAAAAACCACTTCGTTAGTAATCTTTTTTTTTTGTATATTTTTATTCAGTTCAAACATCATTGTCATCATGTCGTTACATACATGCAACTAAACCTTACTTTGTATCATTTCTACATGGCATATTACTACTTGTCATTCATAATGTACACATAGACTGGTATTACAGATCTTTCTCATTCTTATTATTTATGGTCTATGATAATATAAAGATACAGGTGCTACCTAAGCAAATCTTTAACCAATGGTCTTAATTTTTTTTCAAATATAAAGTATTTGTTGTTTTTTGTTGCAATATATTTTTCTACTTTTATTATCTCTTTTAGAGATTTGTAAAAATTTTGAAATGTAGAAATTTCCCTTCTTATACTCATGTTATGTATGTATTTCTTAGCCAGTAGGGTAATATGGTTAAAAAGGTAATTGGAGTCTTGAGAGCCAAAAAAGACTATAAAGTAATCTTTTTCATAACTATAAATTGATTCTGCGACAGAAATTCTAAAGAATTTTAAAGATCTCAAATAAGGACGTAGGGTGATTTCGATCCTTTAGCTGCAGGTAACGTTTTCCGAGGTTCGTTATGTCGCGCATTTCAAGGCTTAGACATGTCGACCGTATCGAAACGAGATATTTCTCTGAGGTTAGTTATCTAAATTATCTCCTATTCTCACCCAAAAACCACACTAGCTGGTGTATAGAGAAATACAGAAATACAAACCCACTTTGTTTATGAGGGCTAACGGCCGACCACGACCACACAGACAAATTTGTCCGATACATTACTGAAAACAAAGTCATAAATAACTCCCTTGGTCCGAGTGAAAGAAAATTAGGCAAACTGTTCAAAACTTTATTAATCGTTCATATAAAGTGTGCAATTAGTTTATAAAAACAATCTAGCCTTCAAAGAGCATTTTTCAAACAACAAGACCCGTATCCACTTTCATATGATTTCTCACCACCTATTTTGCAAAAGGACATGAAATTCAACATGGCCCAATGTAACATTTGCATACATGTGTCGTTATTGTGTAATATTTTATTCTTTTTTCCTCAGTTACGGTGTGTTGTTGAGCTAGCGCTATATAAATATCCTACTACCTACTACTACTAGTTAATAGATTCAGATATAAATTCAAAGCTGAACAAATTCCTATTTCTGTCGCTTCAACAATCTATCCGATTAGCGCTCAACCGATACTGGTGATGTTTTAAAATCCTTTTATGACTTTTTTAGGGGTTCGAATCCCACCAGGGGCTCGGAAACTTTGTCTGCAGTATAAAATTATTCTCCATGCAGTAGGGCTACGGTGCAATGTTAAACTCAATTGCAGTTCAGTACCGTCCATGGCTCACTAGTTCCAGCCGATTCTAGCTGGTTCCACCGCAATGCATAGTCACAATAACTTTGCGAGCTTTCCCCCTGAAAATATAGTTGCAACCCTGATATCGATGAAATAGTCTTGAAAGCGGTGTTAAACCCCAAATCACACAACCTCACCTAAAAATTTCATTATTGATTTCAGGTTAAATGTAAAAAAAATAAAAGGATTTTATTGAATCAATATAAAGATGAAGGGAGTGTTTATAGGCCCTCTAATGCCCTGAAAAAGTCAATCTTAGGGCGAAAATGATTGTTTTAGTGACTTTAAGATAAACCGATCAATGACACTCACATTAAACAAGGTCAGATTGTTTCCATCATTGTCCGTAGATAATAATACGCAATAAGCGTTTGATTAAATCGCTATTTTTCTTTTGTTGTTGAACATTAAGAGTTCATTTCATCTGGAGTGCATAATAAAGGAACCTCATTAGTCCGGATTCAATTTGTTAATGTTAGGCAATGATCCGTGAAAAGGTATGAATGCACACGTGTATTGAATCTTTACAACATGACTCACTGGTATTGAATGATATTTATGTGTGTAGTGGACATAAGAATCTTCAAATTTCCATCAATCTCATTAAAACAAGTTCACATTTTAGCTGAATCACGCAGATTTTTTGGCAGCACAGTCAAAGGCACTAACTCATGCAATGAACGTTGCAATAAATCCCCATGAACTACGATATCAGCAATATTCAAGTTTTGCATGCAATCCGTGCGACCAAAAATGACAGCCTTAATTCATTTAGGTTGCCATTTAATATATTAAAACATTAATAACACATTTCCGATGACGTCATATTTGTTTCAGCAATGGCGAGTGCAGCTGACCTCGCCTCTTACATGGATATTCCTATATTTGGTTGGGTTTCAAGACAAGTGGCTCTGGACGACAAAGAGAGGTTCTCTACCTTAATACGTCTCTCCTCTCCTACGTCTTCATTAGGTACGTATTCTTGTCTGCTGGCTGTAACTAAATCATCGTAATTTGGTTTACATCAAATGCATTGTCTGAGCACGAGTGGAAATGTCAAATTGTGTAACATTTCTTCCATTGTTGTATACTTGCGTACATGTATCTTTATATGAAACACGTATCATAATCGAAACTGTACATGTATCTTTATATGAAACACGTATCGTGATCGAAATCGAGATCTGGAGTACTTTAAGGCAGTGTGTAGCACATCGTATAAGGGAAATCGAGAGATATTAAAAGGAAAAGAAATTTTATATAAAAAAGTATTTATATTTCATTTTATACATCAATAAAAGAAGTGTTTTTGAAGAACGTAAGACGTTTGGATAAGCTATGCTTATCTTTTTCCCCCCAAGTCAAATTATCAAAAGATGTTTACAATAAAATGGACCCATGCAATGGTTGCTTGATTTGGCATCTTTTCCCCAACTCAAATTATTAAGAGGTTTTCACAATAAAATGGATCTATGCAGATGCTGCTTGCAATTGATTTGTTACAACTTTTTATAGTTACGGATAAGCGTTTGTCCTACTGGAGGTAACGAGGCACTGTCTGTTATCGATTGGGATAGGTTTGAAGAAATGAAATTTCGAGATAAAACGTTTTGCAGTGCCCCTAATGAAAGCTTTGAAAATTTAGTGTTCTAATCTCCATCATATCAGCTAAGCTTAGTTTATTAGGAATTGATAGTCAACTTCTCTGTACGCTCAGAATCTGCCGGAACCCGTAAGCTCTGACCGTACCGACAGCTTATCAATTAGCCCACCAGGTCTTGAGTACATGTATGTATTAATAACTGCCCTGGGTAAACTTCCCCTGGTGTATGGGTCTACTAGGGGAAAGTAAATTTCACAATTACGGTTTCTTCTTTTGGATATTCGCATTTATAAAATGTTGGTATTTAGTCTCAAAACCATGTTACGCTATACAGAGAAATGAAAGTGAATATTGGTAGTTGTAATGTGAGTAACTCCATTCTTTCTAGCCAACTGGACATACTTTAGTGTCTGACTTCTAGTCAAAAGTCATTAGTTACAGCACTATGAAATATCAAAATCGAAAATTCCAGGAAAAAACATAAATTCAACAAAAGAGGCCTAATAAAAAAAATCTTTTCAGAGTTGACTGTAATGAACACGTTTTGAGTGAACAAAAGTAAGCATTTGATAACGGGTTGAACATAAAAGATTCCGAAAGAATTCCAATTCGTATTACGAAATATCATCAATGTTTGTTGAAAAATGGATAACATTTCAACAATCAGTTACTATCCTAATTTTTAAAAATATTTTACTATGTGAGCGTCACCCTGGTAACCCAAATGTTGTTTTTGATATCAGACACCTAGTGATTATCACTCCAGAACCATTACAACTTAAAGGCACTAGTGCACGTTTTTCGGGCTCAAACTAGCTAATTTAAGGCCTACGAGGGTATATATAGTCACTTAAGCTTCCTATTGATGAAATAAAATACTTATTATTCGTTAGAATGAACCTGAATTCGTTAATGAAATCATCGTAGCGGATTGCTCGGAATACGCCTACATTTGCCATATATGGAATGTAAACAATTGCTCCGCACATCGGAAAGTGTCGCACGCGCTGCTGTGATGATTACCAAACTGGTTTGCAATCATTGCGCGTATCGTTTTGTGTGAATCAGTTGAATCGCTGTTTACAAGAAATAAATATTATAATTGATGTTATAGTTTCGGTGAAATATGCAACACGATGCCCTACCGAAACTGAAACATGATTTTTTTAATTGCTTATCATTACAAACTCTTTCTCATTTTGGAACTACCAATAACAAATAGGGGGCCTACTGAACACTTAAAAATCACAAGGCCTAAAATTTGTAAAATTGACTTGTGAATGATGTGCTTTTAAATCCTCATGAAGTATTTCGTTGTTATATTACATTTCCAAAGATATATAAACTGGTCTGACCGTTACCATCTCGAACATTGCAATAGGTTTTCACAGAAGATGGAATAGTAATGAAAAACCTACGTAATGTCGAAATATAAACCTAAGAGTGCATGTTATAATTGATGTTACAATCAGCAATACGTAAGATAAAAACAACCTTCGTTTGAAAGTATATCTCATGTCCTGTATGTATTTATGTTGTGAATTCATAACGGCACTCTAAATTAGCTGATTATTTGTTGGCAATGACAATCTTGAGATGATGTTATTGTTTTAATGCGTTTGTCAGCTGACTGTCTGTCAGATGGGAGATCACCAGATGTCCTAAAGTAGTAGTGTTCCTGGAGGGGTGTTGGGAATATTTTCCTCCTTTTTTATTCACCAACCAAGGTGACTCGACTTTCCCAAACTGGCACTTTACGTTCTCAATAAGTCGAGAACAATTAGCATGTATTCGAGAAATACGCTGAGAATGCTTACCGGTACTAATTGGCTGAGCGAAATACATATTGCAGGCATCACTTAAATTCACTTTTGGATGTTATTTCAAATTTCTCTAAAAAGACTATTTGTTTTGAGACAAACACACAATTCTAGTTCATATTTATGTGAATTGTATACAATTCGTAGCGTCCATCAAAAAGTCCTGTATGACTGGTTTACTTAAGAGAAGTCAAAGGATGGCTTATGGTTTGACCAATGGCCTGAATTTGAAGAAGGGTGAATACCAAATCCTTAATGAATTACTGTCATCATATATGAGAGATAGTCAGGACATTGAGCTCATGTGGCAATTGGCTTTGGTAAAGAAATCCTTTGTTGACAATGCTCCACCAGACCAAACTTTTGGGAAATCAGGACATAATGTACAAAGTTGACTCAGTTACACAGTACCTTCCTGCATTTTTTAAAAGCATATCACAACTGACATCAGAACACCACTGCTGGATGTCAAAACTTGCAGTTCAAACCTAATATAAGGCCACCTCTCCTCCCTTCCTGCCAATTATAATAGATATCCTAAAACATAAACACTATTTACTTTATCATAACAAACTAATTGATCACTATACATGCCAGATTGATCACTATACATGCCACATTGATCACTATACATGCACGATTGATCACTATACATGCCAGATTGCAAATGACATGGAGAGTAATCTTTAACTAAATTGAAGTAAGAAAAACAAAACAATAAATGTCTCTCTTGTGATAATATTTATTAACTGAAATAGCATGGTTCAAAACAAGACCCCTGATCTAAGAAAGTTAATGCAAGAGAAAGGAAAAACAATTACTTTTCTCTTGCATATCAAATTTATGTAAATACTTATACTAGTTAATAGGTGTTTTTCCTAGTCACTTCCTCTTTACACCTCTCCAACCCCTTCCTCTCCTCTGCCCCTCCAGGTCCTGTTAAGAATTTCAGAGTCTTGTAATTTTTTTAATCAGTTTTGCTACACAGACGTGTTATTTACCTCATATGAAATTTCATGCGCTATCCTACTTGTTTACATTCAGTATTTTACCACAGCCCTGAGGGTTAAACACTCTTAACTAGTGCCCCTGCCACACTCTTATTTCAGGAGCACAAGAATGAAATAATACAAATAGGAAATGTAGGGCATGGCCCCATGGCCCTCAGGTGGGTCATAAAGTTTACAATGCGAGGTACATGTGCACAAAGATTTCAACATTCAAGGGCTTTTGGGTCTGGAGAATATGAAATACTTTTCTATGACCCTCATTGGGGCCATAGTCACCAAAATCAAAAATCATAATCACCCTTTGCACAAGATTTCTGTCTTCATGGGCTTTTGGATCTTGAGGAGATAACTCCCAAGGCCCTCATTGGAGCGAAAGAATCACCAAATCTTCAATTAATTCTCCCAATTGGCTAAAGGACCTGTACACAAGATTTAGGTTGCCTAGTGCCAATGGATCAATAGGTTCATGAAAAAAAAAAATTAAAACATATTACATTCTTACATTTGGAGGAAACAAAACTTGAAAATGTTACATTTTGCTAACAATGAATTTATATACATTATCGTTATTATTCATAAAAAATCCTTTGTATTCCTTAATGACAACAAAGCGAATCCTGTACAGATGATTTAAACTCTGAAAACCAAGCGGTTCTTTAGGAGAACTCAAAAAGAGATCCATTGGTTCTTTAGTCCATTAGAATTCATACAAATTATATAATAAGGCGGAAAAGAGGCACTATTTGTAGGGTCAAAGGGTCATCAAAACTTGAAATATTAAACACCATTACTCAAAAAAGAAAAGACCCAATTTCAACAGGTAAATAATGTGGTATATGTGGTTCTTATAAGTGTGAAATTGTGGCAAGAGCAATTATTTCAATAAGCAAGAGGTCTGTAAACCATCTTTTGCTTTATAGGATAAATGCTCCTGGTAAAGAAGATGAAAACGGGTTTTGTGGTTGATGTGGCCCTTATTGGGCTACAGGGTCACCAAATACATTATTATGAATATAATCTTCATTAGGGAGCTGTCTTGACACTACATTTTATGTTTCCAGGCCTTTGTTGAAAATATTGACTTTAGGGAGTTGCTCCTGTGCTCTTTAGTTGGGATCACAGAAACACAAAATCTACAATTTATATTCCCATAGGCCAAGGTACCTGTTTACACATTTTCAGCTCTTCAGCTCAGGGGTACATGAGAAATACAAAGAGCAAAATATTTACAGACAAATGTATGGACTGACAGACAGACACCAGTTGCCATGCCATGCCATGAGCCCAACCAGCCAGCAAGATTTGATAAAAAGAAGATTCATGATTAAGAATACTAATATCAATGAACATGTATATTCTGCATCTTTCACATAAAAGGTTTTGTCTGCATTATCATATGGTGCTTGGCGTGCTCATCCTTCTTCGGGAAAAGATTATGCAGTCACTGTTAACCTGTAAAATACAAATAATGCATTTAGAATTTTAAGATGGAAATGTGATCTGGTAATTAAGGTGATAGTTAGCACAGTTACAAAGTCCCTGTAGTTTGATCACTTTTACATGACATGCATTGATATGAACCTTTTGTAATCAATGAAGAGGGCAGATAGCTTTAATTTCAAATTATGGGGTTTTTTTTACCTAAAAGCTACATCACATTGGTAATTTCAACAGCTAAAAGGGAATTAAAAATCAATGTATAGCTTTTTGGCAATTACCCATCAGAGTTGCAAGTAGCAACTCCTAAAAGAATAATTGTCATCAGGTAGTTGTCTCTGATAAAATAAATTCATATCAAATACATTTTGAATTACATTCAATCTATTTCAAACTGACAGAATCATTGAAATCTAGATACCTCCGAATATAAAAAAAAGCTGGGGAATATTCAGCATGAAAAGTCAGTATTATTCAGAATTGACTTAATATTGTTACTTCATTATCATTAAATACATTTGACAATAAAAGAATAAATCAATACTCTTTCTGCAATTGTTACCTTACTAAAGCTCTGAAGTTGATAACATTCTAGTAGAAGAAATTGAGCAAGGGTTGTCCAGGTCCAATTCTTGTCAATCAGTTCTGTGCATAGAGAAAAGGAACTTGTCATTAAACTTTACATGCACTCAGAGTTTAAACATTTGCATCTCATATTAACTTATTCAGTTATTATTATAAAATTTATTTGACATTTCTTTTACTAGCCAAGTAGTAACATTTTTGTACAATGCCTGAATGGCCCACAGAAATTAATTTCTAACATTTGGCAATTGTATCTGACATAGAATGACAAAAATGAAATTCCAAACAAGCTATTAAAACACATCCTCAACAATGTTGAAAAAATTAATGCTATAACATACCCAAAGTGACACTTCTGACACTATGTCCATTGCTTCGTGTTCAAATTATTGTTTCTATGATGTGCACTGAGACTAGTCATGTCTCAGAAAGGCATCATTCCTGTTGACAAAACAAGATCTAATGTCAGATAAAAATGTAACAATTTAAGACTCTTTACAGAAAACAATTTTCTTTGTATGCTGTTACTGAAATTGATGATAGCACCTTTAACATAACTTAAGTTTTAAAAAGCTGTCACTTTGATTTGAAGAAATCCTATGCATTACCATTGATAATCTTGAAATCATATTTCTCAGGGTAGTACTTTGGTTGCACATAGTTTGTAGAAGAAACATATTTATAGAAATAAGTAAAATTGAGAATTGAAACATGTGAATAGTCTTTTAAGGAGTTAAGGTAATGCAATTAGCGCTATAGCTCATAAAGCTATCTTCAATTTGTTTCATTAATGGTCACGGGATCACCATACGAGCTTCAAAAGGACCAATAAATCAATTTATTTGAGCTTGGGAGTGGGTACACAGGATTTGACTAGGCCTTTAAAAAAAAAGCAATTTAGAGTTTTTGGGGTGTGCTCTTAGCGACGCTCATGAAGGTCTCATGGTCACCAAATCTATGAACAATAATCAACCAAGGAATCTGCACACAATGTTTCAAGACTCTAAGATATCTTTCTTCTGAAGAAGATGAAGAAAATAGGGTAGATGAGGATGGAAATAGGCTTTTAGGTTGTGGCCATTGTAAGGAGTCAAGGGATAAACAAATCTATAAATTAAGATCCTAAAGGACCTAATTAGGAGTCGTTTGAACCAGATTTCAGATTTCCAGAGTCAAATGTTCAGTTGAAGAAAATTTAAAAGTAAAGAGTTCATGAACAGATGAACAGACACCAGATAAAATGCCATACATTAAGCCAATCAATCAGAAACCATAACAAATCAGTTCCAAACCTATTGTTTTGTAGTCCTGTGTGATTTATCTCCCAAAATATGAAAAGAGTCTTGTTTTGAATCGACTAGGAGTCTCGATTGAATCCCGGAAGTTTGTCTGAAAAAATAGACAGAGGGATGCTTATTCCGGGAAAAACAGTAATCAATAAAATTGACTTATTGCAATGACGACCATTTGAAATAATTCATATTTGTAGTGAAAATAGCAGTATTGACTATTTGGCACTGCAAGAACAATGATAGATACAGTAATAAATAATATAAACAGTAATTTGTTTAGTTGTATGTAATATATCCAAATATATAGAAAATCTATAAAGTATATGTAGGGAGGGATGCAGTGATTTCGTACACAAAAACATTTCATAGACACGAAATCCGGTGAACTTGTTGACAAATCAAGCAGTGAACTCATAGACAGGTTTTAAAATAGGATTAGAAGTAATAATAACAAACTTTTATTTATCAAACTCAAAGATTCGAACACTAATAGGTTCGATTAAAGAAATAAAGTGAATAAAAGTAAAAATAGTCAATTTTGTTGCGTTTTGTAACTATAAAAGTAATCCAATATTAATGTGTTGTTTTCAATTCTTTTAGTTCTTGTTTGATCTTTTAACCTTGATCCGGGCACTTCCGTCTTACGATGACACAATAGAACTCGCTTTTCACTAATTGAAGTATTGTAGCTCTAATTAATGTGACATAATTCGACTTTTAAATTGGAGGTTGGTCATGTATGAATACGTTAAGAGTGATACTTACAGATGTCACTTTATGAGTATGTTTATAACAGCACATATATCGGAGCCGATATGTCTATGTGGATTGCCCTGTTTTATATTGTATATGACCTGTATCGATGTCTCCCATGCTTGTGGATATGAACTACTATAAATGATAATAATGATAACAAATAATAGTCAATAGTGACTTAGAAATACAAATACTGTCTACGAAATTGTTTTGTCTACGAAATTCCAGTGTCTACGAAATGGTTTTGTCTACGAAATCACTGCAAGCCTGTAAGGATACGGACATCGGAGCAAAGATAGTGTGCCTTTTAAGGTCATAGGCTTCGTGTACACAAATCAAGCCTACATTAAAAATTCTGAACCTCGTAATAAATAAATATGACGAAGTGTTTCATCTTCGTGGATCTCGTATTTGAGGAAAAAAAATGAAAATATTTCTTATCATGAGAACGAAATTAATTCATTGGTGCGATGACATACAAGGAAGATACAGTGAATGAACGATTGACTGATACATTGAAGTTTTGCTCACCTGTCAGGGCTAACATTTCGTCTTTCATCATCGACATCGTGCCTCTCGCTTCGATCCAGCGTTGCATCACCGTCTTCCTAAATACACCGTTGTTTACCTCGTCCTTATTGAGCAGCATCTCGCCCCAAGGCGTTTGTATTCGGCGAATATTTTGCAGGGATGCGGACCTCGACCATAAACATAAACATTAACCGCCATTTTGGTCCCGACTGAGTTTTGTCTGCAGCGACTTTGTACTGTCGGCCCCGAGCAATGCCAAGGGAGAGAAATCCATAGGTTTCGCTTTAGTTCCTGGTTGTCCGACAGACGACGCGGGAGTCGAATTAATGTTACGGTCTGAATAGTATTTATTAGTTTTATTAAATATCTTTAAAATTTGAAAACGCACATTTGTTCCAAATGAACCATATGAAAGAGTACTTTGAGGCTGATAGATTCTATCATCAAAAGATGACCGTAATCTACGCGTAAGTCTATAAAACGAAAAAGGGTGTGCTATAGTGCTTTTAAGTAGTACTTTCTTTGATTGTCATCATTAATAACCTCTCTTTAGAGATATTATTCACAAAATCTTAATTTTTTAAGTCAAATTTAAATTCATTTCAATTATCGTAACAATTCCAGAGTATCACATTTATGTTTTGAAAACAGATCCCCTGGAAATCAGCTCCTCTTGGTTATTTTCCATATTTATAGTTGCACAATGATGATGATGATGATGATGATGATGATGATCTACATATACATGGTCTTATCTGGTCGTCATCGAATGCGTAAAACAATCGTCAAATTGTCACCGACATCTAAATATTATAATTCGTAACTTTGACCTTTCTATCAAATTTATGACGAAAAAGGCGATAATGGAGAAATCTGTATTGCTATATACTTTTTCTTTTTGCTTTTTAAGGCACCTCTGCACTCCCCGTTTCCTCAAAAAATGAAAAATATAGATATTGGCTCTGTAGCTCATCAGTCATTTCATGATACACGTGAATTATTTATATTAAAACAAAAATGAAACATATTTTCTCTAAGTAATCATCAAAGATTTAACATATACCAATTCATCATCCTCATTTTCCATAGTTCTGGCACAAAAATAAAAGCTCTGTAAGGTTTATATAGTTTCTTAGGGCGTGGCCGCCAAGCCCTTCGTTAGACACAGGTAGCGTTACCAAAGCTGTAACCAAAAATCCTCACTGGCCAAGTAACCTCTACGTAAGATATCAGCCTTAAAGAGCTTTTTGTTTTGGATCAGAAAATGAAAATAGCGCCTCATGAGAGACCACAGAATCTAACTTTAGTACATAATTGTCTAAGGTAACCATTCACAAGTTTTCAGCTTTCTAGAGCTTCTTGTTCTAATATTTCTCGGTATGACCCCTCCCTGTGTCATCATTAGGAGACACAGAGTCACCAAGTCTACAATTTATAACCCCCATTGGCCGAGGTATCTGTTTTCATTATATGATTTTTATAGAGTCATTGAATATAGGGAAGATGTCGAAAGTGTGAACATTTTTACGGACGGATATCGGACGCGAAGGCATGCCAGAAGCGAATCAGGCCTTTTAAGCCTGATGGTCTCATTATTACAGTACTTTACTTCCTTTAAGGGAAGTGACCACTTCATTTATTTCTTAAAGTAAGCTTGATGGCGAATCAATAATTGAATAGAAAAGCCTGTAATAAATAATGCAACATTAAATTAAACCTATGTGACCTAGCTGAGTTAAACTGTTTGAGAAAATCTGAAGTCTGAAAAGGCTGATCTGTTTTCATCGATCAATACATCCCATTTTGTGCATAACTGCATTTACATTATCTGTTGAAGTCGCAATTGTTTGAACGTCGATCATCAGAAGGTCATAACGAATAGTTAATCTACAATTACATATACTGCATCACAAGACAGCTCAAGTAGGATACTTTTGTTTCAATAAATCCAAGTCTACATTAACAACAGGGCTTTTAGGACATTTTCTTGGATATAACGTACCGGTTGTTTTTCACTTTGCCGCTTTCAAGTCTGGCTATATCGCAGTTATTTTCTAAACCTTACTAATGACGCCAAATTTATGATTGTAATGAAAAGTCCATTTACTCTAATTACTTTGCATTCCTGTGTTTATAGTTACATTGGAGAATATTTCAGGCCTCACTGAGCAGTATTGTGCAACTGTTTGAATGGTAATTCACGTACAACACAGCAAATATGTGGTTCATTAAGATCTTTCCTTATCATTTTCCTTCCATAAAACAAAAAATTACGTTGTACAAGATACATTTAAGTGTAGTACATTGCTATCGACACGCGAAACGATCGAACCACAGTGACAATACCTGTATAATACCAGCTTGCCCCGCTACTTGGGGCAACGAGGCGACCCCATTAGTTTTAAGCATAAAACCACTTGAGTGGTCCCTTGGCGAAAGAGTGACTTTATCAAATGAGATATTGTTAAACGAGTGACTTTGATAACATCGTTTTGGTAAGTTTGATTACACTTATGAAATATGTATGAAATCATTTAGTCGATGTAGTTCTGGCCTCATTGTCATCAGAGCTAATAAGGCTCATTCTCTGCTGTCTATTATCTCACCTTTGAGCCTCTAAACGAATATGATTCTATACAAGATCATGAAATATGCATTATGAATGTTTATGAAGAATATGTATATGTAAAAGGGCTTCTTGTAAGTTTGCAATTAATGATCCCATTTGTTTCGATTGCACTGAAACAAAATTAAAGTATTACAAAAAAATTAAATGCTCTTATTGTGGTAAATATTTAAATATCATTAGTCTACCAATGTTAACTGCATAACTGATAAGTGGAGATGCAGTCATATAAGTATTCATAAATTTAGTCCGTTAGTAACTAAACGGCTTTATAATGAAGAGGTCAGCGCGGTTTCCTTCGAATAGTTTAATGAACGTTTTTCGTGCACCAAAAGGCATTTAAAATACCAATGATTACTTTGAAATAGAATAATTTAAGGAGAAAAATCATAACTTCGTGAATGATATTGAATGTCGGTAAACACGTTTACTAAATGGAATATTTTCTTCTTATAATGTCACTATTGCGTGATAGTAATCTCTCATAGCATACCGTAAACATGTTAATAGATTGAAAGACATAAGCGAGATTTCGAAAGCTAGTGTACTTATCAGAAAACATTATCATTATTCTAATGATTTTGGAAGCATCAACGCGTGATAATGTTACGTTATCTAGTAAGCTAACATTTCCGAAATATAGTTTCAGCGTCACGAATAAATAAATATCACTAAATAAGCTCTTTTTACAAACCAAACCAAATGTCCTTGTAAATAAAACTCTTAAAGATACATATGTATTTTTTTAAACGTATGTTGACATGCGCTATGGTCAAACTGGTTATATATACTTGATGTCACAGCCTGCACGTGAGCGAAAACTTTAATTGCTTCATGTGCTAGCAGTTTGGTGCAGACGAACTAAGTCCTTCTCCCAATAACACAATCACGAGAAAACGCACTTCATGTGAAGTGTTTAAGTTAACTTAATTATTCAGTTCGAATGTAATTGAAGCTTAGGTTGTACGCCCAATTTCTCACGCCTTCTGTGAAAACGAATTATCTCCCCACAGAGGTAGCTGAAGTCACATCACTTTCTGCTTTCGAGCACCTGATGTTCTGGCAGATTTCCACACTCGATAACCCAGGTCAAATGTTCATTCGTGAAGAAATATAGGAACATAGACCCCGTATTATCGAGAAGAACAGAGTCCAACAAAGCGCCATAAGTATCATTCTGGTTTCCTAAACGTGTTACGCTGCGCTTCGACTAGCACACTAAAGAAACCAGGATGATTGTCGTTATTATTCAGTCTTGGTTCTGTCAGGAAGATAAAAATGCACAGTTCACTTTCGAATCAATTATCTTTTTCATCATATCATACGGTAATGACTGAAGCTGTTCAAATTATTCCTTTTGAAACGGCGTCCCTAATTGCACTGAAAGCATCCATACCAAGAAAAAAAATTGTAGAACAAAAAGGAGCATGGCGTAGGAGGATATAATTTGAGCTATCTCTTAAAACTCAAATCATAATTTAGCTGCACTTCGTTATTAAGGTTATACATCTCACAAGGACAAATTATAAAGTTGCCAGGTTCGCCATTGACTACAGTGAAATCTCTTGTTTTGATTGGCTAGACGCAGATGAATTAAATTGCAATCATATTGCGCATCTGAGGTTTCCAGGTTTAAAGCTCAAGTGTTTTCAAATTTTCTAATACTTTTTTGAAGATACTATTGTAAAAAGTCAATATTCCTCAAAGCAAGTTGTATTTATTTGCATATGTATATTTTATCACTAATCACAGATGAATTTATTGAATGTATTGTAGTCTGTTATGGAACAAGAATCTTTCGAAATTACATAATTATGTACTAAAAATATCTTTGACATTCAACCAACAAGAGAACTATTTCGAAAGATTTCGTGTCATCGGCTTCGTTTTAAATCAACATGATTACGGTTGAAATTAGTCACGAATGTAAGACTAAACAACAAAACTACCAAATAAAATGGAAACTTTAGCGCATCTGATTTTAGAAATATCATTAAAACCTGGCTATTCCTATCGGTCTCGTCAACGAAAGCAGAACATTGTGGCGTGCGGGGATCACTCTACTTGGACTATCTTGGCAACATATAGCGGTAGGGCGAATAAATGCAGCGGTTGAGTAAGTCATTTGATCATGTAGGCAGCATTTTGTAATCATTATTTAGAAAATAGTCGTAAATATTAAATGAAGATTGGACATGTATACGCAAGGTCGAGGTTACAAGTAACTCGAGCATACGGGACGAGGTCGCCTATTGGCTCGTTTTTTTCAGTGTCAAAGGTAAACCTGTCGGTTTAAGTGACCTTATGATCTACAATCTGCTTTATGTTGTGCACCAACACCATAACTTCGTTTTAATGAGATTGTAACTTAAGCTACCTATGCTTTATATCGGTTAAATAAAATTTAATTTCTTCTTGTATGGAAAGTATACTTGATGTGTTCGATGCCATGTCATGATTCAAAAGAGAAGTGCTGGTATTAGAACAGAGGTTAGTGTAGGATGGGAATACTTGAGCTGCCCCTTTGGGAAGAGAATGATGAATACATAGACACATGAATGATTGACGTGTTCCGTATACACAAATAGTGCATAAATTATGCTTTGTTTGCCCTTGAGCTGAATAGATACTGCCTTCCCAAACTCATATTCGAATTCGTACACTTATATACGAATTCTCAATATGTATATATATGTTTAAAATAAGTTAATAAGTGAATAAAAAGTATTACAGAACGTAAATCATAATATCATGATATCGTTTTAAGTTAATTTATCAATGTTATATAATATGAAAAATAGGAAACCTCCATTTGTTTGTATACATTATATCATAAAATATCCAACAGTTTGCATTATTCATTCCAGAATCTTAAAGTCCGTCGTATCATATGTACAACGAGATATATACTTACATACTTACTCAATATCATGAAATATCCAACAATGGAAATCATACATAAAGACGTTTCAGAATCTTTGTCTGTTATATAAGAAGTGCAATTAGATATCTAGTTACACGCGGTGTTTCTTTTATGTTTTAAGGGGGCAACTATAAATCACCGCTTAGTTAAGAATTAAAAACTCTATTTTATATTATGGATTTTGTATTGCTTAATAGCCACTCCGTGAGTTGTTAGAGTCATATATGCCAAACTTATTCAATGGTATAATTTGATTTTGAAAGGCACATTTTAAAGTTTATTGGGGTTTTTACAGTGACAATATGAAGGTAGAACGTCACAATTATGTTCAAAAACCGGACAGTGGCGCGCGTCAAATACTCAAACGTAATTTTGGATACTTATCTGAAACAGCCAGGAGGGCAGTTAGGAGTTGATAGCGTTTGTTAGGTTATATAACTAGTATCCATGTATATTGGACGTGTTATCTACACCTCTGTGCATTTATAAGGTTGTTTTTAGATTTTCAGGGAAAACCAGTATATGTCATAATTATGTCTTTTGGTGATTAAAAGTTAAGATATTTCGATTTTATATCACCTCATATGAAATTTAGGTTCGTATCAAAGGTAAATAATATGTTATGAAAATATAGAGTGGCTCTTTAAAGTGTCTTTGCAAAGATGTTTAATGAGATGTTACATTTAGAATGGCGAAACACCAAGGAAGGTTGACGAATGTTGAATTGTATAAACAAATACTTTGTAATCACTTGATTGTTTGATTAGAACGGAAACTGGTAATATGTGACAACGATGCTATATCCTTAATTCCTTATGGTCATTGAAATCTGATATATAGGTTTAGTAATTTTATAGGATCCAGATCGAAGGGAAAAGAGCGTTTTTTTTAATTACATAGAGTATCTAGTATCTACAGATAATCTAGTAAGTACTGTCTTCTTTTTGACAGTCGTGGCTGATATATGGTTACAGAAGTGATTTGATACTTTTAGACTGAGATATGAGATCAAAGGAAAACATCTGTTTGATCATCTATGTTTTCAATTAGTATTTTTACGAATAAATGCGTTTTTATAAATAAAGGGTTTTTTTAAGTTTTGTTATAGATATAACATAATAAATTAATTGTCTCTTTGAAAAGAAAATGATTTGGTTTTGTTCGTTGTTAAGGAGTAAAATATAAAACCAAACGAGATAGTGTGTTTCTTTTATTTCCTAGCTCATAAATGTCAAGGTTTCTTCAAAATATCTAAGTTTCTTTACAACCCCATTACACAACATATTGATTTTTTTTTGTCAGAACAAAAACTGCATACATGATCTATAAGTGTCTTTTTCAGAAGCTATCTTTTTGAATATATTATTCCATATACATATTTGGATTGAAACAGACTGAATATACATACTGGAATTGCTCGATCGATGAAGCGAAAGGGTGACTTGTAACGTGTGGTACAGATATCATCACAATAGTCAGTCTTGTCAAATGAACTTTAATAACTTATTTGAATTCTATTTCCAATTGGATTAAGTTCCAAGAAAAAGAAAATTTACCATGCACATACCATATAAAACAAACATGGCATGATACAATGAGAAAAATGTTTTGCTATCAATTACTTACATTTTACAATTGTTAAGTTGTATTTGGTAGATACTTAAATATGTTACTGTAGATCATTCTGATATATGTACGAATCTGGAACCTCTATGTCGACAAGGAATGCCTATACCTACAGAGTTAACGAACATAAATGCCAACAGATGTATATTTTGTTGTTTCATGTCTGTACTGTTTTTCATCTGCATATATATTAATATATTTATTCATAATAAATCATTATTTTTGGAAATTCTTAAATTGTCACCATTTCGTAACAGATTACTTTGCAGAAAACTTCAAAAATCGTAAGTTTTGGCCGAAAGATGATTGAATAAGTCTAGCCTTAACAAACAACTTATTGCATTATGATGATATTTGCACTAGATTTGCAAATAACGAAAGAAACTTTAGTTCAGCGGATGTGTAATTCATTAGATTCTCATTACCGTTATGTTTGAGAAATAAACTTTTCTTTGTATGTCTTTCACTCTTTAAAATACAATCAAACCTCTAATAAAAAACCAAAACCTTAGAAAGATGTATATGCCGGTCTCAATTTCATAATATGTTATCCAATAATGCCCTTGTCCATTCCGGTCTATGTACAGCTGCATGCCAAAAGTTTGTTCAAATACCTGAATATACTAGTGCAAATATCATGTAATTTGAGATGCCTTTGAGGTATTGTAGCGTTGCGAAAAAGAAACGTATAATATTGAATTTTGAAAACAGATATGTAGATTCATTCTTCTTTAAGGCAAATGTTCATCGTAGCCCCATTATTACCCGTAACAGTTTTGGCAGGCCATTGAAGTGACCAGGGGACAAAATTCCGAAAACACTAATTCTTATTTTTCTCCATAAAATCCTTTATAAGCTATCAACTTCTTTAAACATTAGTCACATTTGTTCCTTAGCACAAAGTCAATGTGATTAGGTCGAATTTAATCTCAGAGAGTCGATATAGAACATTTCATTTGACATTTAACGAAATCGAAATTTCGAAAATATGACCCCTTCTGTCTATATTGATATGCCAAAATTCGAATTTTTGCACGAGAGACCAGACGATCCCAAAATGAGTTCAAGAATGGCTATTCCACACATGGACAGTGGGTGATCCATTGTCAGTTTTGCTGAAGTTATTCTATTGACGTTGAAACGAAACCTAAATTACATGATATTTGCACTACGATACAGTTGTAAGTGAACAAACTTTCGGTATGCAGCTGTACAGACCATTCTCCTTTGTAATGGGGGTGATCTCAGGAAGATCCTAGGCAGAGGTAGTATTACTTAGCGAACATACGCTGCTTAACTTACGATTCTTATCTTGTACAATGTTGTAAACTTTTGGAGTACGCCAGGGTTCGGTTCTGTAGCGTACTCCTTTTTTATTACTACTGAAAGTATGTTGCTGATATACTCTAGTAATTGTTGGCACTTTTCCAACGCTTATGTTGATAAGCTTACCTCCATTTAAGATCCACACTTCCCGCTCAATGAACCTAAAGATCAAATCAAAGGAACAGAAGCGCGTTTGTGAAAGATTTATTTCTTCAAACTTTATTGCATAAACATTTATTTGTGCCAAATGTTCTGAGGGTCAAAATATCTCATTACTCAACCCTATCATTCGTTGTCATTGAGGAAATAATCAAGTATCACGCGAAAACCACTACTTGCTGACATTTTATATGAACACCTTTAAATCATCTGGTGTAGGGAAATATATTCGTTCAGCTTAAAACGATCATGGTACGTTCTATTTAAAAGTGCTTCTTTTGATTAAATGACATTGTCCTGCAATTGGAAACATTTGTTTTCGTTTTCGTGAGTTCACTTTGTTTATCTAAAAAGACGTTCAACTGCCTCTGTAAGAGTGTGTTTCCGAGATAGAGTGCTGGATGAATGCGAAAAAACAAACCAGAGGATGAAAAAGTAGAGACAATTAAAATCAGTTAAGCAAAATACTAACAGAAATGTTAAGATTTCATCTCTCCACCTGTCGATAAAAATCTTGGTGTATTTCGTTAAGCGATTCTGTGTCAGGAATCTCAAGTAAACCATTTTTGCTAGAACCGTTTAACTGTTTTCTCAAAGAATCAGCTCCCTCAGGAAACTGATAAAACGGATTTCACTCATTCTCTGATGCTATCCGTTGAATTATCCCCCAAAACTGTTTTCCCCAAGCGATATATTTTCAGAGATATGGCTTTGACAGAATATTTTTAACAATACACTGCCATCGTCAATTGCAAGATATCATGATTTTTAGTATCATCAAGAAATGGCATTTCATTGCTCATATATCACCGTTTTGGGAGCCCGAGATATGTGTTGTAGATAAGAGATGCACACTTCCATGAAAATGGAATGAAAAAGGATTTTGAAAGATAGATTGAATCGCCCTCCTGTTTTCTGATCACATTTATAATACCACGCGGCTTGGCGAGGATATTTGTTACTTTTATCAAATAGTGTTGAGATATGAGATATTAGAAGACACTAAGATTAGATTCACTATTCATCACCAATAGACGACTCTTCAACCTATCTTTATTATCTCATGTAAAGAAAAAGATGACAGAAGCTCTCATCACTTATTTCAGGTCAAAGGTCATATGGTTCCTGCTTCGATGTGTTTTACACCTCAAAGGGACGGTAGCACATTTCAAAATTATATTTATGTTATAAATAGGTTATGCCAAATGTATTATCTTCAGGGACCCAAACTTCTAATAAATCTTTCCGATTATTCGAAGTCGTAGAAAAATATATCAAGTATCAGGAGGAAACTGCTGGCGGTCATTTCAGCATGAACACCTTTCAATTATTTCAGGCAGGGAAATGGATTCGCATAGCTTAAGCGATCGCGGTACGATCGTTTTCAAACTTCTTCTTTTGATAAAAAAAATTGTCTTGCAATTGGAATATTTAGTTTTGTTTTCGGGAGATTACGTTGTTTAGTTACTTAGTTTTAAAATTACGGATGTTTTTAGGTTCCTGTCCATAAGCCTCAAATCTCCACACAGAGAAACTTTCCTTCCATCTGTCGCATTCTTCACTTAACGATTCCAGATTCTAAGGTTACTATGTGATGCTAAAAGATACACCATCAGAATGTTTATTCTCCTCTCTCTAGACCAACCCCTCTAAAACCAATTATGCTGCTTTCACTTAACTATTCCTTACGGCGCACATAGTATATACATTTTCTACTTCGGTGAAAAAGGCCATTGGCCCATGAACATTAATATGAAATGAAATATGATTTTAAACTTTATTTACGTTTACGCAAACATTCTTCACCAGTTTAGACGCAGTATTCAAGGGAAGCACGTTTGTTTGGAAAACAAAAGTAATCTCACGAAAATAAACGTTACCAATTTCAAGAAAATGTTTTTTAATCAAAAGAAGCATTTTTAAAACGAACGTACCATGTTAGGTAATCTATGGTAATCCGTTTCCCTGCCATAATGATTAAAATGTGTTCACGCAAAAATGGCTGTCCATAGCTTTTGTTTGATACTTTTTTCTTCTACTACGGATGACCGGGTTGAATATTAAGATGTTTGACCCTCTGAAGACAATATATTTGGCATAAACTAATATCTATCACGGAAAACTTGAAGAATTTTTTTTTAATCTTGCTACTGCCCCTTAATACGAATCAATCTCGTGGCAGTAGAAGCAGAACTATTAACATGTATCATCTTAGAGGTCATCATGTCATATTGCATACGATGCCTTTTGAAAACTATCATTATATCATGACCTGAAAAACATTTTTGACATCACCTTTTGATCATGTCAGGATTCTACATGCTTGTACTTCGAACTTTCTATAAAGTTGACTTATACGTTATATAGATAAATATTATTCTTATTAAAACGAACGTGATATGTCTTTGTCATTCTATGTTTTCGAAAAGAGTGCTTCGTTGTCGCTCGGGGAATACCAATATCAAGACACTCGTGTCGAAAACGTAGATTGACAAATTCAGGCACATGATATAACAAAGACACCTACATGATATCCTGATTACTCTAATTTCAGGAAATGTCTTCGTGACCTTCTGTCGGTCCATGGGCTGGTACAATGTGGTGATGCTGTCGACAGTGACGTCAAACGCCAAGTCTTTGTCTGACTCAATGATCTACACTCTCAACTCGCCAGACAACTCCGACTTCAGCCTGGTCAGACACTACAGTAGCATTCCTCTAAATGTAACAGAGACAAGGCTTTCGCAGATTTTCTCACAGATCAAAACGGAGGCAAGAGGTAAACACTGTAAATGTGATTTATCTAGTTGATATGTAAAATCTCATATCTAGTCATGTACTGAAAACCAACAAAACACGAATATCGAAGGTACAGGAAGGTATGAGAAACATTACGTATTTGTAACAATCAACAGTTCACTGCCCTTACTTCTGGTTTTGGTTATCTGAAACGACGAAAGGCATTTGCTATTGAATCATAGCAAGCAGCCAGTTTAACAATCATTTCCCATAGTAAATTGGAAGTTCACTACGTCTTATGTTGTTCACTACACATATGTATATATTCAAAGACAAAAAATGACACATAGCCAACATTACTAATAATGAAAACAGAAATTTCTGAACGAATTATTTTACCTCATGTTATACATGCGTTGGAGTCTTTATAAAAAGATATATATGTATAGATGTAAAAGTTAAATGTCATGGTTTATGTATCAAATATTCTTTAAAAATAACAAACTGAAGATTGGTCTTCACATAAGTTCATTACCAACCGGTTTCACAACATAGTGATCATCATGGTAACTTATACATTGTGTTGCTAATAGTATAGCGTAATAGTAACAATACTATTAGCAACACAATGTATAAGTTACCCTGATGATCACTATGTTGTGAAACCGGTTGGTAATGAACTTATGTGAAGACCAATCTTCAGTTTGTTATTTTTAAAGAATATATATGTATATCATGTATTATGTGTTTGGTGTTTGGTGGATAGAATTGTTTTCTCAACGGAAATCGGAAAATGACGCACGTTTTTTATCCAATTGTAAAAATTGTCATGTATTTTATGAATTTTATTTGATATGTTTTGAATTCATATCATCATAATTTGGGTTTTGACACGCATGGACGCCAAAAACATAAATTGAAAATCAGTGTCCCTGTAAGGAAGTGGATTCATCCAGGCTTTACATGTTGATAAACTGAAATGAATCCAGTTCTATAAAATGAAAAAATACAAGGCAGTTAGTGAATATTATCATCTGCATTGAAGGTAAATTACTTTTACATATATGTAAACTCATTTCCGATTCAATCTCGCTAAGCTATTTAAAGCTATGCTGCATAGTAATTAACCAAACGCCACATCACTAGTTCTTTTCTAAAGTGTCAGTCAAAATCAATCAACACTCCAATCTAAGATCAAAATCGAAATTTAAGATCCATCACCCGATCAATCAATAAACAAGGTTATCTACGTATTCACTTATCTGTTCATTCATCGGCTTTCAATTCACCCATCAAACCCATAGCATCTCCAACATATCCATTATTCAATCTGCAAAGTAATCACTTATCAATTCACCTCTCACAGTCACGTGCCCTCCATCAACAAATCAATGTTAGGCAAGTCCTCTATTAAAACATCCAAACCATGTATATATTGCGCCTAAAAACCATTTGAGTGAAATTGGCTATTTTAAAGCGTATAAGGAGATAGGCACATAGGTATTTACTATCGATTCAATACAATACTTATCATCCAACCTATACCGTGATATGGTGACCGAAGTCACTGAGGGGTAAAAATTATGCACCAAATGGGAAATGCTGATAGTTGTGAACAACTGAAGTTGTAAAATGTGTAATTATGTATCCTTTAATCTGTGAATAAATGATGAAAGATTCTTTTTCAAGGTATATTCAATTATTTGATATACAAAATATGAGCATAACTGGTACATGAAGCACATTGGCTCCTGGCTTTGGTTTCCATGGTTTTAGCAATATTTGAATGTTGCCAATATCGCAGTCCATGCGGATTCAATGCAACGTTGTATTAATCTCTTTCAGTCTTTAAGAAGTAACTTTGACATGAATAATTATATATTTGCCAATATATGATATATGAATTTATATTGATCTGCATATATGCTTAAACTGTAGTTAACCTGTGTTGGAGTCGCTAGTGATATCAAAGTTTGTGATTTTTCTACATCTATACTTTTAATTTATACAAAATGTTGTTGTACGTCACGACCAGTGTCTTTATAGAAAATTCCCTCCATAAATTTAATCTTCCTTTACATTGACTTTAATAACTTTCACAGGCACTATTTGAGTTGTTGAAGTCACACATGCCAATCTTTATATATGGTGCTATTTGATTTTTCGTATGATACTGAAAAGCCTATTGCTTTTGTAGTGACAATGGTAAAGTACAAAGTCGCGATAATGATCGGAAACCGGACAATGGCGCACGATGTCGTCAAACTTATTGTCTGGAAACAGCAGTTAGAAGATCAGTCAAGATATGAAAGTTATTAATAGGTTATAAAAGTAGTATTCGTGTTGCAGATTTGGATATAAAAATTGAAATTGGAGATGTGATTTCGGCTTCTTTGAATAAATATGATTTCATTCATTTACATTGAAAACATGTATTTTTCACATTATTTGCCCTTAAACAAAACTGCATGTTTCAGTTATATCCCTCGTGGTTCCTAGCGATCAGCTGAGACATTATCTACTGATAGCACACAAAGTGGGCATGACAAACGGAGAATATCAGTTTCTGTTTATGGAACAGACCATTCCAGACAAAACAGAACTGGAAATTCTCCAGGGAGACGCCATCTGGAAGAGAGATGATCATTATGATGAAGACGCTAAACAAGCATTTCGTAACCTCTTGTTTGTAAGTGATATTTTGCATTTACGCACCTTAGATAGGTATTTCGTATGTTTACGTTAAACGTTACATGCCATAATTACCATTGACACAAGGTGTTTACATGTATCTCGTGCTCATCATTGTCAAAATGAATTATAACATAAGTAACCAACGCAAAAAAGTTTATTTGTTAAATTGGTAAATTTCATCAACTTATAAATGAAAGTTTCATAAAAATTGAAAGTTGGAGTGATGTCATTAAGCGTCTTTATAACCTAAAGTTTAGATAATCTTAATATGCGGTATTTCTTCAAAGAATAATTTCAAAACTTTATGTAGGAGTGTGTCATAGATATGACATGTAAAGCAACATCGTTTAACTATGAAATTAACTTAATTATGGCATCAACAACAGAATAAATTTTAATGTTTGCAACGGAAACGTTGACCTAACCTCCTACCGTGCAATAATAACCTCTTCTCTGTCCCGGTTTCGGGCGTTTATATACTATAACTGCTCGCATCTGGGTCCCGTTTCACAAAACACTAACATGACCTATGTCATTAAGGTAGCCTTAGTTTTAGGTTGTTTTGGTCATTCTTTGCATTCATATAATGTACCTTCCTGAATCTAACCCTTAAAAGGGACAGTATCACGGGGTTTTTTTAAATTTTATTATTTAAATCCCCCCCCCCCCCCCCCCCCCCAAATATATGTTTATCTCAAATGCATTACCTTTTGGGGTCCAACCA
Organism: Phorcus lineatus; assembly: GCA_921293015.1. Classification (NCBI taxonomy): domain Eukaryota; kingdom Metazoa; phylum Mollusca; class Gastropoda; order Trochida; family Trochidae; genus Phorcus; species Phorcus lineatus. The sequence goes on along the minus strand of OV121096.1, from coordinate 21,566,564 downwards.
CCTTATTACTCAACCCGATTATCCGTGGTCGTAGAAACAGGTATCATGTATCAAATAAAACGTGTTGGTGGCTATTTTAATGTGAACCCCTTTAAATTATTTGAGGAAGGTAATGAATTCGCGTAACATGATACATGTGTACGTTCGTGTGCTTCTGTTGATAAAAAAACACGATTGCCTTGCAATTGGTAACATTCATTTTTGTTTTCGTGAGATTCCTCTGCTTACTGAAATAAAATGCTTCTGTCCATTTAAAATTTTGACGTACTCAGTAACGCCCCAATGGCAGATTTTGTTCTCTAGTTTTCTATTCATTGGCTCTTCCCATATAACCTATTATTCTTCAAACCATAATATCTGTTTTAATTGAACAATTGATGGAAGGGTGAAATAGTTCTTACTATAATAGTATCCAATTCATCTTCATAAATTGATTCAAACAACTTTCTTTCTGATCCTGTCGACCTTGTAACTAAAGCTATGTAACAGAATACGGAATTAATGTGAGAGTACAATGTAAGGACGGAAAAATGCTATTGATCATAAGTAATGACATTAAAAAGTAATTGCTTGGAACTAATGCCATTAAATTATGATATATAGTTAAACTGAACTTACTTTCTGCACCACTAATTTTCGTGTCCACAGCGATAACTTGATATGGTATATTTATTGATACTTGACTAACATAGACTGTTGGCGTTTGTGAATATAGAGAATAAAAATAATGGGCACCATCCTTGGTCAAACTTGTTTTCTCAGGACCTTAACAAAGATGTTTTCACACCATTTTGTGTTTTTTTGCAATCATCAGTTTACCTACGCCAACCTTCTTGACTTTGAGATGTTGACGGATGCAACTTCCACAGCTTACGATGAAATGTTTATAGGGCGATCAGATATGCCAGCATACTCAGCCAAGGTAACTTTTCTCTATTATTTGTCTTGATTCCTACTATGACGTATTCATAAGTCTATTAGAAATGCTCAGCTAAGGGAATTTCTCCGTTTAATTTGCCTTGAATTACACCATGATGTAACCTATTCAAAAGTCGATCACATATGCCAGCATACTCAGCTATAAGGTAATTTCTCTGTTTTATTTGCCTTGAATTACACCATGATGTAATCTATTCAAAAATCTATCACATATGCCAGCATACTCAGTTTAGGTAATTTCTCCGTTTAATGTGCCTTGAAATACACCATGATGTAATATATTCAAAAATCTATCACATATGCCTGCATACTCAACTATAAAGTAATTTCTCAGCTAAGGTAATTTTCCCGTTTTAATTTGCTTTAATTCATACAATGAAATATTCAAGGATCGCTTAGGTATACAATATCCTCAGCTAAATTACCTATTTATTATTTTAATTTAACTTATACGAACACTTAATCAAGGGTCGTCAGATATGCCTGCGTACTCAGCAAAGGTTTTGTGTTTTCATGTAATATCCAGCATTATAAGCTAAGGTATTTTCTTTTAATTTGCTATGAGTCATACGATTACACATTCACGGGTCGCTCAGATATGCCATCATACCCATCCCAGATATGTATTTCTGTGTTTATCTCCTTTATTTCATAAAGTGACATATACAAGGGTCGCTCGGATAATGTCTGCGTACTTCGATATAGTAATTTTTCTCTGTGTTTTTAATTTCCTTTATTTCGTACGATGACATATTCAAGGGTCGATCAGATATGCCAGCATACTCAGCTACGGTATTTTTACTTTTATTTGGTTTAATTCATGCGATGCGATCGCGAGCCGTCGGAAGGAAAGCATACCATTTCCACGAGATTCCAATAGAAAAGAGTCGGTAATAAGAGAAATTCTACCATGAAAGTGCTGGATACTCGATTCTGATTGGCTGTTTTGTCCGACTCAGAGGGTATCAATTCACGATTGAAGTTGCTCTGTTTACCCGAAATCAGTTTACACTGTATTAATACATACATTAACTTCCGACTATCCGACTGGTAACTTCAGAGTCGATAGTCCGCTTGCAAGTAGGATTAATCTCTTTCCAAAAGGAATTAATCGTATTTATTATCGTGTGTCTACACGGAGAGAGCAAAATGTTTTAATTTTATGTTGTATTTTGTACAAAATAAGAAGTTTGAGTGAAAAAATATCGTAAACTAAGCTTTCCGCTACTAGGCATGCAGCAGCATTCCTTCGAATACGGCAACAAAACAATGACGTTATTTCGCGAGCGCTTCTGACGTCACAAACCCTATTACGACGTCTTAGTGGTCTACTGTAAGAGTCATCCATTTGCGTCATGAGGGAGTGGCGCGGCCTTTGTTTGCTATCAAAACAAGAAAAAAACTTTTTAAGCGATTCTATATTGACATTTGTACTTCATACTAGTACGAAACCATTTCGTGAACACGCAGTAATAGGTTTACCTTTGTTGGTTTAATTTAAATTCAATACTAAGACGCAAAATCCCCGATGCTGACGAGTTCATGTTTGTCTCCAGAAGTCGGACCATTTTACACTGTGCATTTCGCTATGAAAAAGAGTTCAGCATTAAAATCGTCATGGTAGAATGGAGATAAACCTAGTGTGTTTGAAAATCAGAGACATGTTATACTGGATTGATAGCGAGTAAATCTTAAATTGAAACTTCACGCAGCTGAGGTTTCAATTTAAGATTTACTCGCTATCAATCCAGTATAATTATACATGTCTGATTTTCAAACACACTAGGTTTATCTCCTAATTATTTCACCGGTGAAAATTTGTGAATAACTATAGCTATCGCTTGCGTTATTCAAAACTTCACACTTAGTTTCAGCACCGCATGATAAATCAAAATATCAATATATTATCAATATATACATCATTCTCATTTTGTCATTTGATTCTGTACTTACTTTATAAATGTTGTTGTTTTTTCCCCAGAGAGATCGTTTTACACCTTTTCTGAACGATGCTGTTGTTTTATACGCAACTGCCCTGAAACAATCTCTGGAGAAATTCAACAGTACAAAGGGCAGTGATATATATAGGATCTGTGCTAATACTGTGATACACTTTAATGGTAAGTATGATAATGTAAGAATATTTCAATGGCAACCTGATTGGCCAAGTTGTGTTTATCCAAAGAATTATTGTAGTCTCTTGTAAAAGTAACTGCTACGTCAATTTATTGAAAAAAAACGTTCTCTAATCTTAGTAATAATTTAAAAAATGGTGTTGATTCATATAGTTATTTAGTACATAACCTGGCAATGTGGCAAAAATCAACTTGTATGGGTATAAAAGTGAAAACATACATGAACTTAGCGATTGAATGTCCAAAATTTGTATCTTCACTCTGTAACCTTAATATGCTTGATACTGTATGACGTTGAGTGAAAAACAATATTGTTGATACTGTATGTCGATGAATAAAACAATATCTTTGATACTGACGAAATGAAAAACAAACCAATGTATGAAAGTCAGGGCTTTTGATGTTTGTTTTTTTATGTTCTTTGCAGCTCACTGTTTTCATTCTACATTTTGTAAGAACATCATATTCGCAAAATTTATCATATCGCCATGATATAGGTCAACAACAATAATGGACAAGCAAAATAACAAATATTCAAAGGCACCAATCCATGCCAATATTTCGTAGATTTTTTCGACTGAAAAGAATAAATAGTATTCTAATGAACCATTAAATAAATTAGCTATAGTGAGAGCATATTTCCCCGTGTGGCCTAAAAAGCCAGTTTCATCTAAAACACCATCATTTTATCATTTTAAGTACTATAGAATACTTAGTATTGAAAATCGTTGTGGTCCTTAATTTTAGCTCATCTAGCCTGAAAGGCCCGATGGGCTTATAGCATGGCATGTCGTCTGGCGTCCGTCTGCCCGTTCGTAAACTTTAAACTATTTGCTTCTTCACCAGAACTATTGATTCAGGAAATCTGAAATCTTGTGTAAAGACTTCTTGACTAGTGAGGTTTCTAATTTGTAGATTTGATCCTGCGATCTCTTATCAGGGCCACAGGGGTGACACCCTAAAAACCTAGTTTCATCTTCTTCTCCGGAATCAAAAGGCCTAAAAAGCTGGAAGCTCCAATCTAAAGATTTGGTCAACCTTTGTCCCCTAAATTGACCACAGGGACCAAACCGTAATAACCTATTTTCATCTTTCAAACCGCCTAAAAAGCTAAAACTTTATCAACTGACTCCTTTGCTTATGGGGATATGATTTGTAGATTTGGTGACCCTGAAAAGCTGAAAGCTCCAAACTAAAGATTTGGTCAACCTTTGTCCCCTAAATTGACCACAAGGACCAAACCGTAATAACCTATTTTCATCTTTCAAAAGCTAAAACTTTGTCCACTGACTCCTTTGCTTATGGGGAATATGATTTGTAGATTTGGTAACCCTGTGACTACGCCCTAAAAACTTATTTTCGTCTTCTTCTCCATGAACAAAAGGCCTAGAAAGCTGAAACCTTGTGAACAGATTCCTTAGCTGAAGGGAATTTCAAATCTTAGATTTGGTGACAATGTGATCATTTTTTTAAAATATATCATAGATAGCCTGATTAGCTACATAGCCAATGACTCTAAATTATATGTTTGTTCTTCAGTATAGATAATTTGGCATAATTTGTTTTCTATTCAGGTATGTCAGGGGAGGTACATATAGGTAGAACAGGTGACAGGTTACCTAACTTCGTTGTATGGGACATGGGGCCCAACTCCAGATTCCGGTCAACATCCACAATCATCACACGAATGACCGAAACTGGCCTTAACCGGGTAATCATACAAATCTGATTATTTGTTTATCATAATCATGCTTACATTGCAGTGTAAAATGTCATGTTTAAAATATCTTACTGTCTTGATATTTTATGTTTTTGCGGTTTGTTTTTAAATGTCACTATGCAAAAAGTTTATACATTAAGTAGTAAATAATGTTCTATCATTAGACCCCACTATTAAGTAGTCGGGGTTATATAGCGCTCCGTCGTCCGTCCTCGAAAGCTATTTGACATGAAAACCTCAAATTGATTATTGATGTTACCTGAGTGATTGTCGCAAACCTCTCGCGGAGCAAAATTCAAGGGTGCGAAAATGTTTGTTAAAATCTACCAGTTTTACGACTTTCGTTTCGTTTCTTCATCATAACTCGAAAGCTATACGACTTAAAAACTTTATATATCATGAGTGTTACTATATGGTGGTATATTGTGTCTTTCAATTGTCAAAACTCAAACGCGCCAAAATATTTTGAAACTTTTACCACTTTTTGTGTTTTCGAAGCGTAACTCGAAAAGGACCGATGGGCTTCTGGCATGGCATGGCATGTTGTCCGACCATCCGTCCAACCGTCCGTCCGAACAAAAACTTTGGATTATTTCATCTTCTTCTCCAGAGAATTGACTCCTTCACTAATGAGTTTTTTAATTCAAATATTTGGTGACCCTGCGACCCCAAATAAGGGCCACAGGGGCCGCACCCAATAACCTATTTTTATCTTCTTCTCCTGAAGTGATAGGTGTAGAAAGAGGGAGTTTGTGTACAGACTCCTAAGGTGATGGGGATTCGAATTTATAGATTTGGTGACCCTGGGACCTCTAACGTCATAATATGATCATGAACTTTTGATGAATGGCGCAAAATTTATCAAGTAAGCTCTTAAATGTCGATCTTTTATAAAACGAAAGTTAAATGTCTGTATAGTGCCATATAAACTGCATCATCATTATTGTTTTTGTACATGGCCAATGGCTTACAAACTGAGAATAAACTTCTTCCGCTTACGGGACCACGCCCAAAACAATTTGAAGCAAGAGGCCTTTAACGAAACCTTGTTGGAATCTGATTGATAGACTTGGTGACGCTGTGACTCCTAATAAGGGTCACATGTTCTCAAGAAGCAAAATGCCTAAAAAAGGTGAAAACTTGTATACAGACTCCTGGGGATTCTCATATAAAGATTTGTTGACGCCGTGACCCCCTAATTAGGGCAACAGGTGCCACATCCTAATAACCTATTTTCATTCTTCTTCTCAAGATGCAGAATGCCCAAAACGCTACAATCTTGTGTACAGTGCCCTAAGCTGATGAGGATTATAAACATGGATTTGGTGATCCTGTGGAAGCTTATATGGTGACCCATTGATCATTTATAAAATAAATCATAGATAGCCTGATGAGCTACAGAGACATTGACTCTATTTTTCATAATTTTTAACCCAATTTTCCGACTTTGTTGTCTTAATGAACTGCATAGCTACGAATATGATACCTCTTGTTGTACGAGTTTGTAACACCATCTTTCTTAATTGAATATGATCAGTATTCCTTGATACGATTGACTACATATATTAAACGCACTAGTGCACGCCAATATTTCTTTAACACAACGAATGCACAGATACTGCATATCTCTTGATATTATTCAAGATCCTCACTCAAGTAATCTACCTCGTAAGTTATGTAACGAATATTTACGTATTCAGGTAGTAAAGTTGATTTTTAAAGACCGGAAGTATTTAATGTTACGTTACAATAAATCCGCATGAACTACGATATCGGAAATATTAAGATTTTGCTTATAACCAAAAAAGCGGAAACGGCAGCCGCTTTGGTCAATCTAATAGCAATGCTAATGCTGTGTTATTAAATCGGTTTATTAACAATATTGCTTTCATTAAAACATAATTCATTATTTGCTCTCATTTCAGAGTTTAGGTAAATTCAACAGCTGCACATAATAATAGTTCATCCGCTTTCAACTGTCTATCATTTATCCGTTTTGTGCACAGCTAACCTAAGATTTGTTATATGTCCAAGCCGACAGCGGCTGTCTAAATTTTTTCATTGTTGATTGCAGGTCAATTGTAAAGAATTAAAAGTATTTCATTGCATCGATAGAAAGCTTAAGTGATTGCATAAGTCCTTTTAAACCTTAAAATAGCCAATTTAAACCGTAAATGCGTGCACTAGTGCCTTTAAAGATCAATCAATCTTATGTAGAAGGGGGTCAAACTACAGGCGGAATTATGTTATCTGTGCTCACTTTTGCTTTGTTTATTTTTTTAATGACATTGGTAAAATAACGTTAACATAACATGTATTAATTGTATTAATGTCAACTTTGTCCAGACTTTGATAAGCAATGCACCTATCCTGTGGGGTGACGGTAGAAGCACGCCTGCCTATTATCCTCCGGATCGACCGATATGTGGCTTTTTTGATGAGCTCTGTCCAAAAGGTAATGTCACGTCCATTTTGATTGTTTATATGAGAAAACACATCCTGTTAAATCAGCGTATATCAATCCGCTCTCACTCCTTCCATATACCCTGATCTCTTTCGGGCTAAATCCCTCGTACGGCTGGTTGCTTGATATTCGTTGCTATGCTCACCTGTTATTTTTTCAGCAAATTAAATTTCATTAATTAAGGAGCTTGAAGCTCCTAGCTTGAACCTAACGGATTTTCCATCCGAATTGTGCCGCTGTTGCGAGTCGACTCATTGGATGGTAAGTTAGCTAGTGATACGAGGGTTTTGGCTCGAATGAGATCAGGGTTTTAGGAAGGAGCGAGAGCTGATTCATAAACGCTGATTTAGCAGAATGGAGAAAACATGGCTATTCTCTTTGCAAAATAAATTTAGCTGAAGGAAGAAGCTGATTCGGTTTTAAAATGGTACCAAATACATGCCCACCTACTGGAAGGTTGTATAATTCAATCTACATTTGGTTAAGAAAATGAATTAGGTTTCAATTAAATTTATAACATTCTGACCGGTCTTTCTATAATACTGTATCAACAATATGAAAACTATATTTACTACATCGAATGTCATTAATGCCAAAGCAGTTTTATTACACAAGCAAGTTTATGTCAAGTAATAAATTCTGAGGATAATTCATCATTCATAAGGAGTACAGAATGCGCAATTAGTTTTCCATCCTTTTATTGGTGAATGCATTAAAAGGGAGAGTACCTCGTTTTTAGGGAAACAGCGCAATCTCGCGAAAGAGAAAATAAATGTTACCAATTGCAAGGCAATCTTTTTTAATCAACAGAAGCACTTCTAAAAGTAGCGTAACATGTTTTATTAAGCTACGCGAATCATTTCCCTACCTGATGTGTTTTAAATGATAAATAAATGTATTTGACCATCAGAAAAAAATTATTTGACGTAAATATATGACTTTTTAGTAAAATTGAAATAATGTTTTTTTTAAACGTGATACTGCCTCTTTAACTTTTTTAATTGTCTCTTTCGGCTTTGTCAATACACTGGTACGCTTTTGGAATATTCAAAACTAGCGGTGGGTGCCTTAAGGCATGGGTCCGAAATCTAAAGGGAATTCAAACTTTGTTTCTATTCTTGCATAATTTATGATATAGAATATAACAATTATGCCGTTTGCCGATACCTAAATGCCAGTATAACTACACAGTTAACGTCTTTGAAAGATGTCCTAAATCTAGTGTGAACTCGATAGTGCAAGTACATGGGGCCCTTTGCTACATTCGTCGATTTATGAGAGTTTTTCATGCACGTGAGAGTGGGACCTTTCTCATTATGGCAATGCTATTACCATTTAACGTTGATTGATCAGGCGGAAATGTGTATACGTAAATGGTATTTAAGGACATTTCATATTCATTTAGATGAGTTTGCTTCACTGAATCGTGTTCGTATTTCACGGAGTGTGCTGTATTTCATATCTTTTGAATATAGTCGAGTCAGCAAAACGTCATAATAGGATTTCTACATTGCAAAAAAAGGGATAAACGCGTCCGATGCTTTCGAAATTACAAATTGTCATTCTCTCCCAACAGAGGTAGCTCCGTCATAAATTCCTATACAACATCTGTCTTAATACGAAGGTTTCTCGGTCTAGAAATGTATAACGCTGACTTGATGCAATTAAACGTTTCAAACGTTATAATTCAAATTGCCTAAGTTATTTCCGTATGCACCTTGCATTTTCAGTCGTCTTTACAGAACACGAACGCCTCATTTTGCGACTGCATCATTGCACAGGCTTGTGTGACAACAAATATGTTATTCATGCATTCAGTGTTTTCATTGGCTGAAATATTGCCAAGTAGTTTAAGTTGCAATGTTGTGCCGGTAGGGGAAACTGCCGGAAGCCCGAGAAACCTTAATATTAAGACAGAGGTTGTATAGGAATTTATGAACTAGCTACTTCTGTTGGGAGAAGATGACACATTGTATGAACTACCTGGATTCCCGTATGTAGGCCCAGGCGATTTTGAACCCATGGGTCTAAATATGGGATTATTTCCGTTTTCAAACAAAACATCATATGTTTTTATCTTATTCTTGGCATGTCAATGTATGTGATTTCACAATCTATTGACCGATCCCGACGCTTTTGACGTTGGTACTGAAATGTCAGGCGATGTTATCTCCTTGAAAGGTGCCCCTGACTCCAAACTAACATGTTAGGGACCATACGAGAATGTTGGTTTACAGGGACGTCGTATAACAGAGAGTTAAGAAATGCATTTCGGAAAGAAATAATATATAGATGTAGACGGATGTGCAGTCATGTGCCCTCAAAATGCCAATCTGATTAAAATCGACCGTGTTCCGAGGAATAAAGATAAAAAATATTTCCTTTATCGAGTTTCAAAACCTTTCCTCTTCATACATTTAAAGAGGAAAGTCCTAGACAAAACGAGTTAGAATCTCGATAAAGGAAATATTTTTGGAACTTTTATTCCTGGGAACACGGTCTATTCAATCAGACAGTCAAAATGCCTTCTTCTTATCTTCCTATTATGAATAAAATGAATAAAAAGTGTAATTCATACACAAAAGTAAAAATAAGGCAATGCGACTCACTATAACGACATAGTCCTAATCTTTATTACATTTGAAAAAAAGAAATAGAATTTATTTCGTTTACAAGAGTGTAAATTTAACTAAAACTCTTGTAAACAAATCAGCAAACCAATAATCAAATTCTGCTGAGATTTACCCCTTGTTATAATTCCAAAAGAAAAGCTTCGAGGCATGTATGATTCAATGTAATTTATATCAGTCCAAAATCTTTACAGAAAAATCCTTCCGCTTTTTAATCCCTAGTGTGCTTATAAGATATTTACCTTAATCTGGATAGTCCTGTCTAAATGATTCCTTAATATAATTATTCCAAGGCCTCTTGAGATTTTGAAAGTAGTTTGCTTCTACTCCAGCTAAAACTTTCAGATCTTTGATTCATTGCAACCCAAAATCATTGGGAAAATAGCATTTAGCGGTTTCCTACGCTTTGCGCTATTTAGTTCACCAGGCTTAGGTCAGTACGTCATTGTAGCACCTTAGGTAAAATAAATTAGTTTTGCTTAAAATATATAAATTGAACTTTATTATTCACGTGTAAAGCTGACAAATTCATTCGAGTTAACATATTCTGAACTTCAATGTGGGACAGAATTTGTTTTTTTAGTATAAAAAGGTTATAAAATGTCTTAATGGTGTTTTCGTAACGAGAACTACTGATTTGCAACTTATATTTTGATGCTAATCGGTCGTGTAACCGAAAACCGAACAATGTACCGCAGATGACGCGTGCCAATTTGTCAAACGTAAATTTGGAAACTTATATGTAGCAGGAAACGACACAGATTTGGGCTCGTAGTATTTAATACGTCATTATGAATGGTAAATATATTAATTGGACATTTCTTTCTTTAATACGGTGTTTCGTGTTTCATTCAACACAAAAAGTGGCATGGATTTCAGTAAATTTGGTATTCCGATACAAACAAAGCCACAAAAAAGTGCTAAACATAATTATGGAATTATTTGACGAGATTCCTTGTTAAAGAGTTATAATGTACGAAATTATTAAATATGATTTAATAAAGCCCGTAGAAAGGGCTTAGAAGTTGTGAAATAATCACCCCTGGAACAAGGATATTAGGTTTCAGTCTAGGGGACTGATACGAGAATTCCCGGTAGTCTTGCTCAAAGTGAAGTAGTAAGAGACATTATTGCGCTCATGAGAAAGCGTATTAAATTAGTGTCCATTTCTATATTAACACGTTTATTGTGCCTGTGCGGAAAATTCCCTTGACAGTCCTTAGACACACGTAAGAGTTTGTTAAATCTACGATCACTTGACTCAATACCTAAAGGGCCACAGAGTATGTTGTTTGAGTCAAACATGCCAAACTTCATAAATAGTGTTATTTTATCGAGAAGTGGTGGTTGTTTCCAAAAATTAGCATCTTAGTGCTTATGAGTTCAGTACAGTGACAATAAAACAGGTTAAAGTCTCGATTTGTGATCGAAAACCGGACAGTGACGCGCGTCAACGTAATTTTCGAAACTTATTTACAGCAGACACAAATGTAAATATGTATTGGTAGTGCGAGTTAGGTAGGCGATTTGAACTTAATTGTGGACATATGGTAATTTGGCTCTTATTCAAGGAACATAAAATATCCTAAAACATAATCTGTGCCACTTTAACGCTGTGAGATGGTTTGGGTGCTTTAAAGACCCCGAGAGCCGGAGCTTACATGCTCCTGGTTATTGCGCCCAAGACGAAATCGTTCCCTCCCCACAGAGATAGCTCCGTCATTAATTCCTTTACAACCTCTGTTCTAAAACGAGCTCTTATCGAGCAAGTTCCCTTACCGTGAAAATATAGCAACCGCCTTGCAATGAAAACAGCGCATGCATGGATAAACAATTCAATGAAGTAGTTGCTAAATTAGACGAATGTGCTATGTAATAAAGACTCTAAGTGCAAAGTGCAAGGTGCATATTCAAATAAAATGTAACTTTCCGAAAGCATGCGAAAATTTCTGATATGATGTCATTGTAACGGTATCGCTGAAAGCACAATTAATTTATATTGCATCCAATCAGGTTTCTACATTTCTAGACCGTGAAACGCTTGTATTAGGACAGATGTTATAGGAATTTACGACGGAGCTACCTCTTTTGGAAAAGAATGAGACGAAGTTTGAGTCGTTCGAAACCAGCTGTCTTTCTTTCATGATGCCTTTCTTTCCATATTTCCCCTCATCCATCCTTTTCTCCTTAATCTGTCAACTATATTTTAGAGGATTTTTATTCACGCGCTGAGTGACTGAATCACTTTTGAAAAAACTTGAACCCCCAACCTACTCACTCACTTATCATATCTATTTTGTGGTTCAGGTAAAGTATCATTATACTGCGGAGTTATATCACTGTAATTTATAGATAACAATATATAGATATCTCTGAAACTACTGTAAATTGTTACACGAATAGAGTGTGTCAGTTGGATATAGAGCCGGAGATGGCATGTTTTAAGCGATTTTGGGGGGAACAAAAACACAAGTCTCAGCAAGATATCATGGAATTGAAAAAAAAACAATTGTCATGGATCAGTTGTTTATCTTTAACTGATCTTTAAGTACCACATAGAGCTGTATGAATTTGGAAGATTTGTATCGAAATAGTGAGATATCAATTGTTACGACTTGATTCTTGTAAATTTCCAATCTATTAAAAATCTTAAAGGGGCAGCGGCAAGGTTTTTGACAGATTCATTTCTTCACATTTTCCCAAATAACAGTGGTTTATGCTCAATGTATCATCTTCTGAGAGCCAAACATTTCTTTACTCGATCTGTTTATCCGTTGCCACAGATATTCAAGTACAAACATTAACCAAAGGCGGCCATTTTTGTGTGAACACCTTTTAACCATTTGAGCTTGGGAAATGGTTTTAAATTGCTTAACCGATCAGTGTGCGTTCGTTTTAAAACTGCCTCTTTCGATTAAGGACATTTTCTTGTAATTGGAAACATTTATTTTAGTTTTCATGAGATACTTTATCTCTCTAAAAGGACCGTCCTATTGCCCCTTCCAAGCGGATCCAAGAACTCCCCCCTTTTGAAAATCAATTATAGATTCAAGTTAATAATAATAATTTGTAAAGAATGGTTTTATAGTAAATGACATATAACGTAACAGTAGCCCCCCTCCCCCTCCCTGGATCACCCCTGAAAGTTACATGAAAATCGGCCAAGTGGTTATATCAGAATTAGGTTCACAAATACAGGTCAAATAGTGTTAAAGAAATAAAACCCAAGATAAAAAATATCATCAAATTAAATCCTAAACCAATCTTAACTAAAATGAAGTTAAGACCCAAAATCTATTTACATTTTTCGCCACGATGCATCAAATTTCGATATGAATTCTCTTTCATAAGGAAGGTTCTTATGTGCATGAGAATCAAAATACCCATTCGATCGTGTCATTCACATGTACATGACCTTTTAAAAAGATAATGTATTACGATAAAGCTGCAGGAAATAAAAAAACTGCAAATATGGTTCACAAAACAAAATGAATGACTTGAATACCAACGATGCAATACAAGATCAATTTGTTAACAATGGGCCACTGACATCTACAATTTCATCTCAATAAACCAACTGTGTCAAACAATCATAACATTTTGTAAAGATGACATTTATCGATTTTGAAGCTTTAGCTATGCATAATTGATCCCGTCTACAGTATAAAAACGCTCGCTTCTGGCGCAAGCAATTGTTTCTGCGTTACCATGGTAAATCGATAGTTTACTTGTGAAGACGCGTTTACACGTGGAAACCAAAATGGCGGCGCCAAAATGAAAACAACACCTTAACGAGAGGTAATATCACTGCAGGTGAGGTAGATAATAGGCGCTTAGCACATTTGATAAATGCTCCGTTATTTATTCATTCCAAAGACGACACAAATAAGAGGCAACAGATGTAAATGTGCACGTGTGCACTTAACGACTATACCTGTTATCAGTGGGTCGAGTCGGGTAGACATCACTAATTTAGCCGGGAGCTCTATCCGTACATACTGTTAAGTTCTCATCGTAAAAACGTTATTTAGCAAAAATTTATTTCCCACAAATGCAAATGCAATTTGTTGACATTTCAGTAAGTGGCAAATGCAGGTACTTTCAAAGAGTGAAGGGGGTTAACCTTTTGGAAGAGGGAGGGGGTTAACCTTATGATAGGGGAGAAGGGGGTTCCAACCTCCTTAGCTGTCCCCGCAATTGTCATCACTCGTGCACGTGAACATTAGAGGCACATTGGTCAGTGACCTTCCGTTTTATAATAAACATCGCTTTAATCGGTTCGCTCCGAGTTGACATAATATTCCGTAATCTGTACTACTTGATTGAGTAGCACGTGTTTTGTCAATATCATTCAGGGTGACTTGTTTAATTGAATTGATGCATTTTATTTACGTGTCACGCAATGAATAATAATTTGCAAATGTATGGATATAAGGAAATAGATAATGGCCTTATACATTCGCAAACGAGGATTAAAGTGTTTAATCACTTATATATAAGCGATTGCATTGATTGCACGTGCTTTGTCGTTATATGTAAAGAGTAAATGTTATTTCATTTACGGACGAGGACTATGATCTATTTACAGGACAACATCATATTTTATACAAAACTCAGTAAATGATTAGCACACCGCAATGGTTTTCTAACCATAAATCAATAATTGATTCTTGATATGAAAATAAAACTTTAACTTCTAATTTGCAACCCTCACGTTTCAATCTCATTAAAATGAAATCATAATTTTCCTGCACTACGAAGATTATAGCTTAACCTAGTAAAGCAAACTTATAAGCGTATTTAAATGAGCGTTTTCAGCTCTCTTATATCTCTTAAAGGGACATAGAGTATGTTGTTGGAGTCAAATATTCTAAACATCATAAATGGTGTGATTCCATCGAGAAGAAGTGGCTGTTACTTAAAATGAGCATTTTTATTCTAATCACTTCAGAGGAGTTACAGTAAGCCGGATTTGTGATCGAAAACCGGACAGTGGCTAGCGCCAGTGCCTGAAACGTAATTTTGGAAATTTATTTAATTCAGACACAAAGACAAATATGAGTTCGTTGTATTAGGAAGGTAATTTAACTAGTATACCTATAAATGGTAGAATGGTGATTTATTAACGTTTATATCGCCATATTTCGATAATCATTGATAAACAAGTATATATAATACTTTTGGAATTTTTAGAGACGAAGATACAAGTTTAACGATTAGAACTTATTTCAGGACATTTCGTATTTTGTCTTCTATTTACGCACCTTACAATATTATGAAATATAATCAGTGTCACTTTAAATTACCTCAGTGGATATAAGAAAAACAACCTACGCGAATCGTGTTTATGGTTTATGATAATCAACTTTAAAGATAGAATCTTAAAGTAGAAGCAACTGCACGAATGCCGTCGCTACAGGTAGTTCTGGACGTAATGCGTATTCTTGTTTCACAATAGGCTATGGGTCAATATGAAATGTGTCTGGCACTGATACATCGTAAGCACAAGCAAAATAAATCGAAATCAATCAAAAAATAAAAATATTATATATTCATAGGTTCAGAGTCTTATAATTGCCTTGTAATAAGTTGACAAAGGTGTTATTCAGTGTGTTATGAACTAGTGTAACATTTGTTATTGAACGGTTCCTACGGACTCAGCAAAAGGCACATGGATCTTGCAACCCTCGTCACAAGTTTATCGCAATATGTAGTTTCAACCTTTTGTATGAAGGGGCGGTTTAGCGAAGTGGTTGGCGCCTTCGGCTTCGGATCAAGAACATCTTGGATCCGGGGTTCGAGTCCCGCCAGGTGCTCGGCAACTTTGTCTGCAGTAGAGAATTGTTTTACACGTACTAAGGTTTGGGTGCAATGCTACACTGAATATTAGCGCAGTACCACCCATGGTTTGCTAGTTCCAGCCGATGCTCGCAGGTTTCACGCAATGCATAGCCACAATGGTGTTGCGGGCTTTCTCCCTTGGCTAACACTATCAGCCTCGATTTAAGTGAAAAGCTCTGGAAAGCCGCGGTTTACCCCAAAATCACCTCACCTATGGTATAGTCTAATCTTATGGAATCGACCTTGTGCTGAAGCGTTATATAAACACATAATGGTTGTTGCTATACATATCAAAGGGACAAAATATGATTTATGTAACTGTTTTTCATTTATACATTTTATCGTATCTAGAGTTTTTCATGTTAAGCACATTGAAGTTTATTTATGGCAAGATGTAAGATCAGACGTTATTAACTTCTATTCATGTAGCAACTTTTTGTATCAACATTCTGGTTTCATAAGAAATAACGAAGTTGGTTTTATCAATGACGTAAATGTAACTGAAACATCACTCTCTTTATATATCATAATGATTCTTATATTCATCATCACACTTATTTTATTATCAATATCAGAGTAAATAGAATAAAGTAACATTTATTGATATCCTTATGTTTGGAAATTATTTCATCTACGTCTGTGAAAGGTTATGAGACGACATAAAATTCAAATAGATATTCACATGTTCTATATTCATATTTATATCCATCGTGTTGCTATATGAAAGTTTAATATAAAAAATCCATCACATCAAGGACATCAACCATAGCAATAATATCATTCATAATAATTAATGAAAATCAAACCATTCATTATATTCAAATTTGGTTTTTCTGAGTTTCGCTTCACCACACAAGGTTAATCATATGTGAGTTAAAATCCAAAAGAGTTGACCCGACAGCCAGGGCGAGTGGTATCTACAAAAAGGACTTAGGAAATTTCATTGCATTTTACTTAGTTATGTAGTATTACTGCTTATTATTCTTTGTAAACATGGATGGCGTGCCTGATTGATTGCTATGAACACAGCATAAGCTGATGTGCAGATGTGTAATGGTCACACACCAGCACACATGTAAGTAAGTTCCGCTGTTGTGCCACAGTCTTGTGGCTCCACGGCATCATGGTAAAACCAGTTGTACTGTTAATCGCGCTGAAGTCCGTCATTCATGGCGAATGGCACCTCAGCTATTTTACTAGATAGGTAAGGCATCGGTGTTACTTGTGACTTCACAACCTCCTTAGTCCTAAAGGAATATGCATGCTATGAGAATCATGTGTTAGGAATTAAGATTACTTAATACTGCTTGTATAGGGATTCGTCTCCATTAAGTTGTTTCCTCACCACACATTTCAAAGACCATCGATTGATCAGACTGTGCATTTTGAAATTGTCTTATTCAGTTTGGAATCAGTCCATTGTCCTTTCTCTATATTTATTCACATCAACCATCTTCAAAAATCAGGAAATAGGAAAAGTTTAGGTATACCTTATAGTATTCGTTCCGGAAGTCAACATAAACATATTTTAGAAAGTTTTTCTTGAAGGAAAATTAAGATCGGTTAAGAGATGGTTAACACAGAAATAAATCGATTACCTGTTAGTGATGTATTTTGAAGTTACAGTTTTTTTTATAGATTGTATGTTAAACCTATATGTAATACCTTTACACGAGATAGAGACTGATGTTTAAAATCTTTGAAATTATTAGCAGTGGAAAAGCAAGAATAATGAAAGAAAGATTCATACACTACATGAAAGAGTATGTGTATACTCAAGGATGCAGTGTTTCTAACCGCAGGACGTTATGTTCTGGAAATCTTAACCTGCTTTTCCTTACTCAGGTATGACTTTTTAAAGTAAAAGCATATGCATTTATATTTCAGACACTTCGCTTTTGATAATAATCACTTCAGTGCTTGGATTTGTCATGATGGCGTTTGTGATCGGAGCGCTCATTTTTTATCGGTGAGTAAAACTTTATTCCCTGAATATATACACGTGGGCCTAGATTTTTCAAGCTCTCTTAGCACTAAGTAAGTTGTAAATAACATCAATTAACATTGGCCTACAACTGACTTAGCACTAAGAGAGCTTCGAAAGGCTAAGCTCAGGAAAGAAGTACTGCAACTGCATAGACAGTCGTTATACAAAATATTGGCATTCGATTAACAAGAATAAAATTCATATCAAAGTGTTGGTTTCAGGTTGAACCATGTCTGGAGATATAAAAACCTTCAAAATCTTTAATAATTGCAAAGGGGATCAATTTTTAAATGGTCAACGAGGTAACTCTTGTAACACAGACATACAATCGAAAATGTTTTACTGTATTATTTTACTGATTTCTAAAGACATAGAAACAGGAAAGACAGTCAGTAACCCCATTTACTCCCAACAGAGGTAGCTCCGTCAAAAATTCCTATACAACCTCTGTCTTAATATGAAGGTTTCTCGCTCACGAAATGTAGAACGCTGAGTGGATGCAATACGTCCCGGAAGCTTTACAAAAGCTAAACTTTATTCGAATATGCACCTTGCACTTTCAGTCGTCTTTACAGAACACATACTCCTCATATTGCGACTGCATCATTGGATAGGCCTATGTGACAACAAATATGTTATTCAAGCATTCGGTGTTTTCATTGGCTGAAATATTGCCAGGTAGTTTAAGTTGCAAAATTGTCCCGCTAGGGGAAACTGCCTGAAGCTCGAGAAACCTTAGTATTAAGACAGAGATTGTATAGGAATTTATGACGGAGCTTCCTCTGTGGGGAAAGAACGGTGCAACCCCAATGAGCACATATGGTTACCATTAAACGTCTCCTCCATTACCGAACAAGACGGTTATAGGCCATTGGTTCCATTTCGTTTTGGTAGTGCATTTGTCAGAAGGATTCTAATTATAACTGGAACCCCTAATACGTTCAGGTCGCTTACAGAACATATAGGAGAAATTAAAGAAAAAGTTGGTGTTGCAGTATTATTTTCAAGGTGAATATGTATCCATTTGTGTTCACAATTCAACGATAAGCATTACATACACACATACGGGCCTCTACTTCATCAACCCACATCCCGAAAATTACTTGATCGCTCTCTGTATCGATGTATAGGGTAGGTTTTTACTATCTATGTGTCAAGGAACAAATAATTTCATATATACCAGACAACAAACGAAAAACTTCAGCTCATCATTACGTTTAGAAAAATAAAAACCGTTACCCAAACAAAATACAGAATTCTTGAACTACGTGTGTTTGTGTTTGTGTGTGTTTAAATATATAGATATATTTATATATATATATATATATATATATATATATATATATATATATTTATATATATATATATATATTTATATATCTGTCATTTTATCACGGTTTATTGCCGTGAGTCATCTAAACGGTATTTTGTCGAAGATAATTGTCTAACCTATTAAGACAATCAAATAATAATAATCTGATTGTCACAAAAGGTTTAAGAAAATATGTTCTGTCACTGTTGTTTCCCGCTGTCCGTCTCAGAAAGTATTATATTAAACTTGACAGTGCTTTATATTACTTCAACAATACTTGTGCAAACTTATAAAATATTAAAGCTCTGAAGCACTGTAGATGACGGCTGCAAGTCTCGGAAAGAACTATTGCACTTGAATTTTCGTTAAATAATTTCAACGAAACTAATGCAAATTTACGAATTATACACGCTCTCTTTTCGCTTGATAATTACTTCATTGGAGTTAATTACTCCATTGAAATGTACCTACTAAAACCTTGAATTGGAAATAGATAAGTGTTTTTATGTTTGCCCAAAATCTCTCAAAGTCTTTAAGAATGAGGAGCAGGTGATATTGATTCTTGTATACGAGTTTATGGATCGCTGCATACATGACATTTTAGAAAATTTAATTTGTAAAATAGAATAGGCGACAGTCATCAACTATTGCTAGATCTGATCAACAACGCCGTAGCTTCTTTGTGGATTGAATGTGAACGAGCGACTTGCAACGATACAATAGTGAAAACGTCAAAGAAATGGCTCTAAATCAAGCGCTTAACACTCAGAGCGCATGTGTGTATTCAAACAAAGAAGCTTTACTCTTGGGAATTGACGGTTCTTACCGTTGCAAACATATTTATCTGACTGATTACTATATCTTATGACTCACTGTGAAATGTCAATCTCACATTCTGTGCATCAGAATTACCCATGTGGTGAAACATAAGTAGTGACATATTATAATAAGTGCACATGAGCACAAATCATTTTTGACAAGCTAAGATTATTTCAACAGTCATAATTCTTGACGTGACTGTACATGTACGGGACGGCACAAGGGAGACAAGCCATTTTCATACGGTGCAAACCGGATGTAGTTGTTATCTGGTTGAGCGGTTTATAGCTATGTTGTCATGAAATTTCACGCAGGTAAATGAGCAAAGTACCTCAGCTCTATTAAATCCATAGGAATTCACTGAATTGAATGACTACTGAATACAGTTGGTTCGAAAGACTGCTGTTCTCCCTCGCTATTTCTTTCTTTCCGTCTTTTCCCTCATCCTTTCGATCCCTTTTTCCCCTGATCTTTCCACTTTTTTAGATGATTCTCATCCACGAGTTTGATTACTGACAATTGTTGAAAAATGTTTTATCCCATCTCCCTCACTGAATACCGAATCCCAGACCAAAAGCAAATCACCAATTCTGTTTCCTCGCAATGCATGTCATTTTTAATGTCAAATTGCTTTCAAAATCATTAAAATATTATGTTAAATCTATAAGATTGTGTATAATGTTTCTCTTATAGTACATCAGTTGATCGACAAACGTCTATTCCTATGTATCATTTCCATACAGGTTGATAGCAGCTAATACAGTTGGGGTATAGTGCTTATCTAACTGTATCGTTTATAGTAAGTTGTGTTATCATATTTTAATGATTGACGTTTTATGCAAATTGTGTGTTGAATTTTTATTTATCTTATCATATGTATGCTTAGATATATACAGGCGGACAATCAGAAAACTTCACACCGTTACTATTCTGGCATTTAAATGATAAACGGTTTTAATATCGTCACTGACCTTTGTATTATTGTAAAAATAAACGAACTTCAGTAGGAAAATGACTTCCCAAAAACAGTATATCCACAAACATAAACCATTACTATAATTCAAGACGCATAAAGGTGAATAGAAAATGTATTTTAAAAAGCATTCAATTGTTATCTTACGATTAACTCTTCTTAAGAAAAAGATATGATTTGCAATGTGATATGAAAGAATATATAAGATACAAACATTGTCCTTGAATCAATAAAGGTTTTGAAATATTATCTGTTACAAACTCACAAGACTTTTTTTCAACATTTTAAGGGATTTTAACACAATATATTATACATCTTTCATCTCCTAGTTTATGGTATTGACAGCTGTCTTGAATTTGCATTTGTATCCATGTTACATGATTTATGAATATAAGTAAAAATATTTTCTTGAATTGCCAAGGATGGTTTTGATGATCGAAATTCTGGTTGAAGCTTTGCCAGACACGATTCTGGTACGACTAACTATTGAAATAAATTGGAATTATCCTTAATTCTCCCCTCTCAATTCGACAGAGATTCCCATTATTTGGAACTGTTCACTGAACATGTTCTGAAGTTTGCACGGAGCCAGTGAACACTGAACGAATGGTCAGTATACACATGTAGTAGCGTTCGTTTATGCAACGAATACTCTGGGAATTTTACGAAACAGAAATGATAGTTGATAGTTTTGTTACTTCGGGAATTTTACATTGAGTTAAGGTAATTTCGTCTTTGGAAAGACAATGTGATGTTCGAATGGTGTTAGACGTCTCCGTACCTATATTTCTAAGCCATTCTTAAGTTTATCTTCTGATTTTGTAATGTAATGATAATGGATTTTTATACAGCACTTAATACACTAAGGCGATACGATCAGTGTGCAATCATATTGATAAAGATCTATTTTTACCTTACAATGCGAGCGTACTTCTAAACCTACTTATTTGAACAGGTTAAATTTCCCCTATGATTCACCACTGCTCGACAGCCGTAAGAACGGTTTACGTGAGTTTGAGTGTTTTGGGCTTGTTTGACGTGTTTTTCAACATTAACTCGGTTATTTAACACGTGGATGAAAAGCACCCAAAAGAGAGTCTACGAAACTATAAAATAATCATATGTATATTCTTTCGTCCTGGGCAATCGATGCATGACTTGGATACGGTAATACGATGATTGCACCATTTTTAACGTTCGGTTTGGACATTTTTGGATAAGATTTTTTAAAATTTGATTGAAAACTATCAATTAAAAAGTGATGTGTGGTATTTGTTAACGCGCCGCCCTATTCTATATTCTATTAAACTAGTTTCTTTAGGGCAAATACCTCCGATCAGTGTTACTAAGTCTCACCTCTCTGTCATGATTTATGGTATTAGGTCGAAGATAGTTCGAAGATTTATGGTATTAGTTCGAATATTTATGGTATTATTTCGAATATTTATGGTATTAGGTCGAATATTCATGGTATATGGTCGAAGATTAATGGCATTAGGTCGAAGATTTATGGTGTTAGATCGAAGATTCATGGTATTAGATCGAAGATTTATGGTATAAGGTCGAAGATTTATGAAATTAGGTCGAAGATTTATGGAGATTTATGGAACTAGGTCGAAGATTTATGGTATTAGGTCGAAGATTTATGGTATAAGGTCGAAGATTTATGGCATTAGGTCGAAGATTTATGGCATTAGGTCGAAGATTTATGGTATTAGGTCGAAGATTTATGGCATTAGGTCGAAGATTTATGGCATTAGGTCGAAGATTTATGAAGATTTATGGAATTAGGTCGAAGATTTATGGTATTAGGTCGAAGATTTATGGTATTAGGTCGAAGATTTATGGCATTAGGTCGAAGATTTATGGCATTAGGTCGAAGATTTATGGTATTAGGTCAAAGACTTGCATATGAAAAAAGGTTTGAACATGCGATTAATTATTCCAGTTGTTATCCCTTACCTTTTGGTAGGTAACCTATATGACTAGTATATAGTGACTTATTATCAAACACTGACGCCATCTTCCCTCGCATGGTCTATTCTTACGCTAGCCCCAATGAGTTGCTACAATAGGACTTGCCGCAAATCCCGTTCTTTTCTGTGCTTCTCGCCAAGGCTCCTGCGACGGATCGTGATAGTCCATTGAGAAATCATATGCGACATGCACATTTTCACACCGAAGAGGGCGCTGCACTCAAAACAAGATTTTTGACTAGTTGGCTGCAAGGTTTATATTAGCCAGTGATAGAGATAAGTGTAATTCAAAGCCATACGGGCGAACTTAATGAATGCCTTTTATTCAGGTATAGGGGCCACCGGCCCATCATACATATACAGGGCATGAAAACATACAAAACGTTACACGAGCGCTGAATTTTACATTTGCCATGTGTTATATTGAGAACTGTACATTGTTATATAACATGAACCCCTTTGAAAAAGAAGTTACGTTTCTTTGCAGCCAGAAATACATATTTTGCAAAATTTACACAAATATTGCGAGAAGCGGAGCAAAATAACATGGACAACTTATGAGGGGTTGGAAAAGAGTGATAATATCTCGGGAGAAGGTTGACACGCAAATCAAGATAAAATGGGCACACTAAACAAAAGTGAAATTCATCTTCGATATTTGGTATTATACAGAAGGGGCAAGTACGTTCATGTCTTGGTATATTATAATATCTGCCTGTTTCAATTAGAAGACTATGATTGGATCCTAAAAAAATCAAGATATTTATTCGAAATAGTGTTACATCAATAAATCTCACCCAATTTCTATATTGGAAATTATCCGTAACAGCAACAAACAATGCGAGTTTAGAACTAGACTTAATATAATCATGAGAACCTTGAATTTCCATGTCAACACACCTTTGCCGAAACTGATGCAAGAAAAAGATCCGCACTTCCAACACCCTGTTGAATCCAAACCTCTCCGAAACCATAGGAGTACAGCATTGATTTAACTTTGAGTGCCCAGCAAGCACTACCACTTTCTGCCCGTTTATATTGAAAACTATAAGCCTTTCTTAAGAGCGAACGGGCGAACTTGCACTCACACTTCTATAACTACGGTTTGGTGGATACATGATTGAGAGATGTACACATTTACACTATATAATCCATATTACACACTTGCTTGTGTAATGATCTTTTTATATGGTGCCTACAGGTGGTGGAGAAGTGAGCGAGACATCTCAAACCTCAAGTGGAAGGTACCGAGTGAACATTTGGACTACAACTTCAGAAAGAAGAAAGGAACATCACTGGTGTGTATTTAAATCAATCTTTATTTTCTTTGTAGTCGAAGCCATAAAGGCCAAGTCTACATATAAAGAGCCCGTCCTAACGGCAATTTCAGTGTCCGCCATGTTATTTTTCGGGGAATGGTATGACAAAATGTGCTTTTCTTTTACTTATTTGAAAATATTTCGAGATTTCCTTTTTGGGCACTGATTTCCTTTGAGGACCTAGATAAAGAGAAGAATGGATAAGTCCAAGATCGAAAAATTGGTAGCCTATCATTGTCATGGAAATATACACAAATACACAAAAAGGTAGGGAAGAAATCGTTGGTATAATAGAAAATAGAGCCTAAGGCTGTTTCATATATCAGCCTTTGTATTGATGTTGAAGACAATACATAGTTCTCTAGGTGAAATATATAGAGTTTATTACCCTCGGAAGTGTGTCATGTGACTTTTACGAAACGAGTGTGAATTTTTGTATTACCCGAGCAAGAGCGAGGATTATAAACAAATTCGCACTAGTTTCGTAAAAGTCATATGACATACTTCCGAGGGTAATAATTTCTTTATTACCGATTCTATTTCTATATAAAACGCATGGAAATATTCAGAAAACGGCTTCCTTCCCTTGCGACGGCCCGCTACAGTGACTCCATGAACGGTCACTCGCGTTGGAAGAATCGTTGCTAGGCAAAAGTGATATGTGCACATGTGCTCATATTGAAAATATGTCACCGCGAATGATTAACCATATGGGTAATAAATCACAATAGTTTTCCAGTATCAGAGAGAGTTTTAACAATAAATTTGAAGAAAATCAATTACTTCATATAATATTCCCTAAATCCTGATGCATAACGGAAAACTATTGTTTATGTATAGGTGCAATTTGATGATCCCCACCCCCATCTCCCCCAAACAAAAATAACCTCACGCCCAGAAATCTTATCAGTAAAGGCTTTTTGCGTTCACATGACAGAAATACTCATATAAGCAAATGTTCATTTGCTATAAATGTACCTCTGGGGCTGTAGTAAATTTCCTACGTAAGCAAATCTGCCCATACAGGTAAAAGCGTCCACATGGCAAATTTGCTCATTAGGTGCAAATTCACTCATATAGGTATTCTATCGCAGTTGTACAAGGCCTAATATAAAGCATATAGGCTTTCTAGATGTGTTACACATCGCATTAAACATGAAAATACATATGTCCTCTGTGAACTTTCGCTATTATCTAGATTTAATTTAAACATCACTTTTTCAAATGTAAAGGACATGGAAATTAAACATTACACTTAACGTCCACCTCAAATGACAAAATAAAAAATCTATTTCATTTGAAAGAGTGCCTCCTATCGATATATGTGTCGAGAGGTCGTCGACGGCATGTAAATAATCATTTACACATTGATGGAATTGCAGCTTAATTAATCTATCGTTAAGTCACTGTAGCACGGTGTTAGATGTTATGTTTGTTAAAATCCCCCCTTTTAACACATTTATGCAAGATTTGTCCTGTAAACATTTCCTTACTTTAACCATTTATCCCATTGTTATACACAAGATGTCCCGTTAGAATCGAAACCTAACAACCGTTTAGTGTAAAAACCGTCAGATAGAACAAATTATGTACGTTTATTCACGTTGTTTACCGAACGTTGTACGTTCTGTTTAAAACTCATTTTTATTCAGTACAAAATTTGAAATAGGAAATGTCCCCTGTTTAAACAGTAAAATATGCTGGTATATGTATATATTGTATATATGAATATTGCAATTCAATAAATGATAATCAAAGAGTTTAAGGTTAAGGAATAAGGCTTGTACACATTAAGTATAAGAGATGAAATGAGGCACAATAATAATCTAGCTAAATATATTCACTGGAGTCCTTGATAAACACGTCTGTTGAATATAGTTGAACCACTCATTAGTAAGCCATTGAGGCATTCGTAAAAATGGGCCTTGCGTCGGAAGATGAGATTATACCGGCTTGATAAAATGTATCGAAACGAGGATTACCTATGACGTAACACATAATATTAAAGTCTTATGTAAGAACCAGGAATCTGAAATGATATGATGTTATTTAAACTTGTCCCTAGATGGGTTGATTTCTATACACAGGCAGGTCTCAAAACAGTTTAGGTCTGTCCCAGGTATTCAAGAAACAGATGGAATGTTAAGTGCATGGGTGTGATCCATTCAAACAATTCAACAATGTTTGACTTATCTTCAATCACATGATCATGATAGTGCATGCCTTTAACATTAACTGTTTTCAGGCCCCTTTTCTTGAAGGCCACGACGATGATGAAGTAAGCATCAGAAGTACAGGGTCCGATATGGGAGGCAAACGGTCGGGGTCGGGGCATGTGTCACATGAGTCCATGAAGGACACAGCTTCAGTCTTTCATCAATATACTACGGTTGCCCGATACAAGGGGAATTTGGTCGCTGTGAAGAAAATATGGAAAACGCGCTTGCAGGCAGATAGGAAACTTCTAGTTCACATTAAAGAGGTAAGAATTATACTCTCAATAACGATAAATGACCTACTTTGAATGAGGTATTTGCATTATGAAAGAAAGACCATTCTTGGAAAACCCTTGTTTTGATTTTACAAAAAACCTTCACATATAAAGGCCAGCCGCGGATCAAGAGCGGGCAGGGAGGGGCTCTAACCCGCCATTATTGATTTTTAAAAGTAATTGCCCGGAATTCCGAGGTCGAACTAAACCCCTCCCCCTCTCCCTAATGTACATTCTCAAGATGATATAAAAATTAAATTCGGAAGTATCGGAAATGGATCGATCTTTGATTTGCAAATTCACTTGCCGTCACCAAACTACAGAAAATTTACCATAACTAACTTGATATCAAATAACTGTTAATGTCCTGGCCAAAACGTTAACGTTAATGAAACTAATGTCTCTCTTTTCAGCTCATAATGTTAAAACACAGTAACTTGGCGCTATTTCTCGGGGTATGCACAGAAGCCAAATCGGTCGTCGTTCTTTGGGAATATTGCAGCAAGGGAAGCGTGAACGTAAGTTTATTTTTTCACCTCATATATTCCGAATGATATAAAAAAAGGGAGATGCTTTATAAGAAACTTAAAAGAATATCAGGTCAAACGGTAGGAGGTCTTATTTTTAGATGAAATTGTTTTAACATAAATCTTGAACGACGATAACGCAATCTCATTAAGATAAAATATCATTGCTGCACTACGTTACGCAGATTATACACGCGTAATGTAGTGGAGCATTTAGATTTCATTTCAATGAGATTGACGATGACGAGGCCGTCAGGCCGAGCTAACCATTTTTCAGTCGCGTATCGTGTTTAGTGTTATGAGAACTAGAGGTCCAGATTGGAAATTAGAAATCGCAGTCTATAGTCTTTTTATGATTTTTATAAGCTAAAATGATAGGCAAAGGTGCTTCATTTCAAGTATCAGGTTGTCAGTATTACATTGCCAGTAATGTTTCAGCTGATAAGAAGTGGAATAGGCCTCATAAATAACAAAGGTCTTTCACACAGTCTCAAGTCTTACATCGCTTTATGGACATATCGTGTTTACCCATTCCCCTGTCTATTGGTATATCTTTTTTAACAGGATATATTGGAGAATACAGACATGAAACTTGACAGCATGTTCCAGTTCTCAATTGCAATCGATATTTGTACGGTGAGTACATTTTTTTTCACTTAAAGAGTACTAAAATAATTAATTCTATTGACAAATATTTTTTGGGAATGAACCATATCGATAATCGGTTAACTTCGAAGTTTTGTGTATGTAACGATTATTATATATGTAATATTATTTTTCATGCACAGTTTAAAACTTTCAAAGAACTGTTAAAAATGTGATGCATAAGAGCTAGAAAAAGACCTTTCATTTGCTATTTTGTTATTGAGAGTTTTAATTTTATGTTCAATGTTTATGTTATTATTTGTTTATGTACCTTCGTAAACTATGTGGGTGGGATGCCTTGAATACTTGAGTTGACCCTCGGTTAATGTACTTGTTTTGAACCAATTGACCAAAGATCCATAACCTCATCGTCATTAAGCTTAGTAATTCATTGTAATTCAGCCGCAAAAAAATTCGGGTTTAATTCAAGGTGAACTCTAATCATCCTGCAAAAACGTTCATGAAATACATTTGAATATAGGCGTAATACGAAAATCATATCTTATATTCACTGTGAAAATTATGAATACCGATGGACAAATAGATGTAAATATGTGAGAAGATCATTTATTACTCGCCCGTGTTGTGTAATATTTATACGGTGATATTACACTAGATAATATTGTGTAGTTGTGATGTCATAATGTTAGCATCGCCGTCACAACGCGGCGAAGTCGCGGAAATGTTTCGTTCAGTACACTTTCGGCTATCAAGCTCGATAAATGAGCTCAAGTAATAAAAAGAATACTATGCTTATTTCAATTTGATACTATTTTTATTAAACTCGGTAATGATTTTGGTATTTTAACTCGCTTTCGCTCGTTTTATACTTAACCATTAACTAGTTTAATAAAAAATAGTATAAGATGGAAAGTCGTTTAGTATCCTCTATATTATGAGTTTCTATGCTTTCAGGGATTGGAATATCTTCACAGCAGCCCACTGAAAGTCCATGGCAACCTGAAATCAACCAACTGTGTGGTAGACAACCGCTGGGTGTGCAAGCTGACCGATTTCGGTCTGGGGCCAATCAGGAAGCGAGAGAACAACACATCCGAACAGCTCACAGATGATGAAAAAGCTGAAAGTTCGTATTTTTTTGAGAGACGGAAAAACTGCTTTTTAAACTAGATCCATTAGATAATATTGCATGGTCGTTTCATGATATTGTTTTTAAGGATATTCAAGTCAGGACAGGTCATTAGGAACCAAACGGCATTAACGACTCTGAGACTATCACTTACTATGGCCATTTAGAGCAAAGATAATACTGCATGGTCGTTTCATGAAATTGTCCCTAAGAATATTCAAGTCGGCACAGGTCATTAGAAACCAAAAGGCATTAACGACTCTGAGACTATCACTTACTATGGCCATTTAGAGCAAAGTAATAACAGGTTAAAGATTTTTCGATGTAATGATTGCAAATTAATATTTTTCAATAAACTGAAAAAAATGCACTTAATTATTCTTAGATTGGATTTTTTAATGGATTTTCAAAATAGAACGTAGCCTTATAATTTTTCTAATTGCTCAATCGTGTGTAAGTTTATTTGAAGTTAAATGCAAATCAAAGACTAGAGATAAAGTGCTGTTGCAGGCTAGACCGCCCCGTTATAAACCGTTACTCGATGTCTCCTTGATGTGCACGCAGCCTTTTGTTGCTATAGCAACGCTTCAACCATCCTCGGTTATCCAGAGCTGAATGTTCCGATCCTCTCACTTTTTCCCCACTAGGATCTGTCATCGGGAAAATCTGTTCTGTAGTTACCCGCCCTTGATTTGAGTAAGCCAATCAAACGGCTTCTTTGGTAAGACCCGCACGCCTCCTATACGCTGTAGTCTTCAGTTGAGGAAATAGGCTCACGATTTCGTGTCAACAACCAATCGGGAGGGAAGGTTTTCTTTTGAATTTCAGTTGAAGATCATGTTTGTAAAATGAATTTTGAAATTCAGCGTTACCTGACTCTTTTTGCCATTTCTTTGCATCGTGCCCTTTCTTCGTGTTATTGTATCATAACAAGAGTCAAGGGCGGGTAATTTGAGTTAAGGTTTCCTGATCGTGGGGGTGATTTGTATCGGAACATGAAACCCTGGGTAACCGAAGATGCGCTTCAACCGAAGATGCATTAAAACTCATGGATGCATGTCATACTTGAAATGAAATTGCATAGAACCTGCATTGCAGACAATGGAACATTATCAAGAGGACTAAAAGGCAATACGGCACGATAGGTTTTCAGAAATAAATTGTAGGTTATTCATTCAAATCTGCTTATATAAAATGTGTATCTATCCGTTACTCACAGCAATTTTTAAATTAAGTTTTCTTCCATCGTCGCGTTGAATGTTTGCCATTTGTGCCGTAGAGTTGTTCTGGTTGGCGCCTGAGCTGTTGCGGGTAAATCAAAGAGAGGGAACTTTCACTCCTACCCCTCATGGAGATATCTACGCGTTTGGGATTATCCTCAAGGAGATTATCTGTCTAAACAAGCCTTATTCGGAAGAACAGAAATTGAGTCCTAAAGGTAAGATGAACTTTTAAGAAGATACCTCACTTTGGTGATGTGAATGTGGAAGTAATCTTCATATGTCATCAAATATTATATCAACTTTTTAACGTTTCTAATTTAGTATCTGAACTTCGTAATTCCAACAATGAGAACTTGCTAACTTAAGAAATTTACTTTTCGCATAGAGTAAATACTATAGAACCTGTCTTTACGTACATCTCAGTAATACGGTCACCTGCAGAATGCAACCGCTGCACACTTAATTGTAGGTATTATCTAAAATACCCCTATGTAACGGCCACATGGTTGTCGCTGCCAGTACAACTCTGTAGCGGCCATTTTCAGTTCAAAGTTCATCTAGTCATTGTAAAGTACGCTTGGCCTTCATTTGTAAAAGTTCTCTACACATGTCATAACATCGGCTTCCAGAGATCATACGCAACGTGGCACACCCTAAGGACCGACTGATGCGCCCTTTGATAGTGGAGACACAAGACGAGTACGTAGGGTTCAGACAACCCTTCTACAAACTCGTCCACACGTGCTGGTCCGAAGATCCCAGTTATCGTCCATCCAGCAGACGCGCCCTCAGAAGGATCACACGGCTGAACCCCTACAGGTACATTGTCTGTTCTGGCAATATCACAACATACCATGCATGCTGGAGTCGTGCAAATCGCCCTTTGAAGTTGGTGTTGCTTGTCCATCCATGGCTGTTTCCTATTTGAGGATTTGTAAACCTAGGCAGATAGAACTGACTCCTAGCATAGTTAATCTTATCTACTGACACAGATAAGCCTCTGATGATGGGTTGTTGTGTGTGAATGGGAGGGAGGGGTGTTATGAATTGCGGGTTAGGTAATTTGTTACGTGGTTTTAGTTGCTTTCATAACGGTTTCAAAGCAACAACCTCATAGTCATGTATCTACCCCATTGACAATCCTGCGGTGCAAATAACTCATTCTTTATTGTCCAAAATGTTGCTCAACTGAATAATACATGGTATAGCTCAGTTGATAGGGTGCCATCCTGAAGATTTTTAGTTTCCTTGCTTACACAAACGAAAGCACAGAACAATGCTACAAATGGAGCTACGTTGGATAAAATTTCAACTTAGAAAAATAAGAGGTAGTTGTATTAAGTTCTGACAATTCTTTTGCAGGTCTTCGAACATGATGGACAACATGGTAATGATGATGGAGAGATACTCTAACCACTTGGAGGAGCTGGTGGCGGACAGGACGGTTCAGCTCGAGGAGGAGAAGAGGAAGACAGACATGCTCCTCTACAGCATGCTTCCTCAGTGAGGACCCCTTTCTCTTGATCTCACTTCTCTCGCAACTGATCGTCCCGCGGTCCCTGTTTTATCTTATAGATATTTTCCAGAATCATCCTTGTAATACTGTCTTTATCATTTTCAATCGAACATCATCACGCTCTTGGTTGAGAGAACTATAATATTTACATGTAGCCACTGCGGGGGAAATGATCAGTTTTAAACAATGCCGCTGGCTGCAACTAGTCAAGATTGTTTATCTCAACGAGAACAGTGAAAGAATGCCAGAGTAAACTCTTTTGATTCTTTAAAGTCAGTATTCTAACATGTTCTGTAAAGACCTGGACCTTTTGTTCCTGCTCTCGAAGCTACTGCGAAAAATCTTATGAAGATTGCAGTTGACCGTCGAAGAGCCTGAACCACGAGTTTGGCTCTTGGCAGAAATGATGAAATTAATCTATGATTGAGACGGGAGCTAGTTATAGTTACAGATAGTTAGGAAGTTGGTTTGATATTTTTATTATTTTGAAACGGTTTCGTGTTCTCATTAATAACTTTTACTGCTAAAGAGTGTACTACTGATAATGGATACTATTGATAATTGATACTATTGATGATTGTTAAATACTAACTTTGCACAATGAAAAATATACGTTTCAGAATTTATTTAAGTCCAAGGTTAATGGAGACGTATTCTTCTACTCTTGCTATCAAATTACTGTTCAGTTGAGCATACACAGGTTCCAAGACACCACTGGCGACTGTCTGATTTCCTTAGGGATGTGTTTGATTACAGGAAAGTAGCGGACAACTTGAAGGCTGGTAAATTAGTACAGGCAGAAGCCTTCCAATCTGCTACCGTCTACTTCTCTGATATCGTCAGTTTCACAGACCTCGCTAGTGGAAGCACGCCCATGGAGGTTAGTGTACTTTGACTGCTGTCGCTTATACGATACTTACAGAGACATGGAGAATGATTGTCGTTATCAGTAGGGTTATCAGTCAAATAATTCTAACCGTTGTTGAAGATTAGTTTTTGGATGCTTGTTTCTTCACCATAGTGTTGATATAACCGTCATAATTATTTTCTTAATTACCGGTTATTGAGCCTGATAAATGCATGGGATGGTATTCACATAAATATACTTCTGGACATGTTTGAATGCGTATCAGCGTATATGAATCCGCTTAGCTTCTTCCCAATACCCTGATCTCCTTCAAGCTAAAAGCCTTCAACCTAGCTAACCAGCCAATGGGAAGACACACATCCACCAACAGAGGCACAACCCGGATGGAAAAACCCGTTGAGTTCAAGATAGTAGCTTCAAGCTCCTTGCATAACGACATTTCATTGACTGAAAACAGATGAACTTAGCCACCAACATCAAGCCCTGCAAGCCGTATACAAGGCATTTGGCCCAAGAGAGATCAGGGTATTAGGAAGGAGCAGAGCGGATTCAAAATACGCTGATTTAGCAGGATGTATTCTTTGTAACCTTCGTAACATTTGTCTTTAAAATGCAGAGACAATTTTTAATTGCATATATAAATATTTGTCTTTCAGATAGTTGAAATGTTGAATACGCTGTATACGTTATTTGATGACACGATCAAAAGCTACGATGTTTACAAGGTAAGAGTCTGCCAAGGATTTTCAAAACATTTATCATTCAAATAGTGCTAATATAATAACTTAAAGCAACATTCCAAAAAATTCGGGACTATTGTCTTTCATCACAATATCGCACTAGTGCATACATATTTGAATACTTTACGTTACAGAAGTTGTACACATATGAACAATGCCCTTGCCCGACACCATTCTACTACTTCATTGTATTTGTATCCACATAGCTCAGATGTCTATCAGGCCAAATGCCTCGTAACGCAAAAATAGTAAAGGCACTACATGGACGATAAGACCGTAGAGTTCGATATATTTGTGTCAAGCTTCATCACAACATCCTTTATCCTGCAAAAAATATCCTTAACATAGACATGAATACCGATTTGTCAGAGATATGCGTCATGTTACCTGATAGATATCAGAGTATTTTAGGAGCTCCCCCAATACAAATACAATCCAACGTGCGCTTATGATGATATATTTATTGCACAAGTGCAAATACACTATTCATGACACAGCGTTGACTTTCACAATTTGTTTTAAGCTAAATATGCATCAATTGTACAGGTGGAGACGATAGGTGACGCCTACATGATAGCAAGTGGGGTACCGATCCCGAATGATAAAAATCACCTGGAAATGGCGGATGCAGCTCTCAGCCTACTGAAAGCGGTTCTAGGATACGTCATCCCCCACAGACCTGACATTCAGCTCAAGATCAGGATAGGTGCTCCTATAAGTTTGATAATAGAGAATGCCATTCCCTGGCCATATCAATATCATTTCAACATGAGTGCCTATATAATGGTATCTTCCGAGCGAGAGCGAATGAGATACCGATGGTCAGAAATGAGAGTTGTGACGATGATATTACATTGGTCCAAAACTAATGTCGAACGTCTTTAGGTTAGGTCTATGTTCGCCTATGATATAATGGTTTCTGGTCTGTATTCTATCAAAATTTGTCTAGATATCTGTAATATATTTGTTATCTATATTTAAAAGAAAAAACATGTTTACTGTTTCGAGTATCGGAGAAACGCGCTTCTGTATTAGGGTATACCTATTTCCATAGTCTCTCGGATATCTTTCAATATCTAACCATGTACTCATAACTAGGCTAACCATCTGTATTTTAACGGTTTGAAAACCAAAACGTCGATGAGTGAAAGGAAAATACATGTTGAGTCGCAAATGTACCTTGACAAGTTTTGCAAACTAATGGTCAAAGCCTATTTCTATTACGCCGATTATGGCTAACAAACTGGCCAAGCGTCGCGAATAAATAACTCACTCACTTATTTCTATCAGGTGTCCACAGTGGTCCGGTTGTGGCCGGAGTGGTAGGACTGACCATGCCTCGCTATTGTCTTTTTGGGGACACGGTGAACACGGCCTCTAGGATGGAATCGAACGGTTTACGTAAGTAGAAATACCTGTATATGTATATGGGGATTTCGTTAACGTGAAACGTAAATGATCTTTTATCATGTTGTGAACATGCATCATACCGGTTTCATTTTTTTAACTTAACGAACATATCAAGGTAGTTAGTTACCAAGGTATTGTAGGAGTTCTGCTGAATAAATAAACTGAGAGGGGGTCAGACAGAAAATCTTCTACTTCCAATGATTTAAATATGCATAGATGATTTTTCATGAAGATAAGTAAAAAGTATGTTACTTTAGTGAATATATAATTTTATAAGTGTGTGTTTCAACATGACAGCTCTAAAGATACACCTGAGTCCAGCTGTAGCCGAGCTGCTGAAAAGAAACCCTTTATACAAGGTGGTGGACAGGGGCCTGGTCGAGATTAAGGTACGTTACTGTACTTTTCCTCTCTACCCACAGAGGCCATAATGCTTAATTTTTTCGCGTAACCTGTGCTTAACCAATCAAATTCTGTGTAACATTTTCAACTGATTAATGTCTAGAGTCTTTATATGTTATCAAAGTGACATAGAGTTTTGGTTCATTAAAGTTTATTTGGCTTTGATGCCAATTTACCCTAAGGGCAAATCTCAAATCAAATAACCGCTTCGACTTGTATAGTCATCCCCAAAAGCTAACTATTTGACAATTAATAGTTATCAATGAATAGATAAACTACTCTCTGTACATGCATATATTTTATCAATTGAATCAAAATTCCTTTACATATTTCCACTTCCTCAGGGCAAAGGCAAGATGAATACGTCATGGTTACAAGGGAAGACAGGTTTGTATGATGTCCCAGAAGAAGACATATACTCAATTCATAAACCCTCGGACGCGAGTGATCTTACATACTCGTCCCAAGGCCTCTCCTCGCCAGCCACAAAGTCAACGGACACCCTCCTTGGGCAAAGTTTCGAAGAAGCACGAGCCGGAACTGACGACACACTGAATCCTATGTCACGTGATGTTTTTGACCAATGAAATGAATCGGTCAAAAGTGACTGTGAAGTTCTGTAGTCGTGACTCTGGTGTTAGATTTTATAAGAAGACGTCGCCTCCGACGCGTTAATTAAATTCAAAGAGTTCAAACTTAAAGCAACTTTCAACTTTGCAACTATTTGACAGCGCTACTATGGAAACCGTTGTGAAATCTCAAAATCATTATTATTGCAGAAGCTTACACACAAAAAAGTTGATGTCATGAAACTTTTTTCATGGCTTGTAAAAGTGCCTGTCAAAGAGTGCCTGCATTTAGAAGCCAGAGAGGGGACATAGCACACTGCTCCTTTGGTGTAAGAAAAGGACAGATTCAATAACCAACAACTAAAAGCGTGTGTTACACCTGGTATTGTGAAAATTGTAGAACTTTTTATACCTTCAGCTTTGTTTTGATATGTGTTATCCATGAAACCTCTTAAAGATACTTTAAAGGTCTCATTAAAAAGATACACGTTGAATGTTTTAGATGACTGCATCAACCGTTAATTGCTGTTTTAATGAATGGTGAGAAATCATCAACCACAGTCAATTATGAGAATCGTTTTATGATATGTGTTTTCGTTTTATTCAAATTCGAGTTGTTGAAGTACAGTGCTTAGTTGTCAGATACAATATCATCTCATATCGTCAATTAATATTTGTTTAATAAAGGCTCAAATTCATCATATTTTAAAAATAGTTGATAAAGTGTCAAACCAAACTTTGATTTAAAGATTGGGTAGTCCTTACATTTTTACTCTGACTATATTTAAAACGGTGTTTTTGATTGACTATATTGACAACTTGTTTAATGTAAGGCTGTGTCGAATATAATGTCGGCATCCCTATCGTCGCACAAAGTCATATGCTTAATTCATCTGCTTAAAGGTATTTCTGATGTGTGCCTTAATGGTTTTCATGTACAAGTACTTGTGTGTGACAGTCTTTTGTAAGAAATCCATATGGAGTGTTATTGAAAGCACATTCAAAGTAGTTGTTTTTGCACTGTAAATCAGACGTGAAATGATTTGTTACTTATATAGTATAGTATAACCTTACGTTAGTTCAATCTTCAAAATCTTGAATATCATTAAGATGAACAGATTTAGATCATTTTCTTTTTAGTTAACTCTTAAAGACGCCGTAGCATTTATTTTTGCATTTTTGGATTGTTCCAATTGTCCTCCTTAAATGTTAATGTGTGAACAAAAATGCTTCGGATTTTAAAACATCTCATTACTTGGCGCGATTTTATGTAGCCTTACAATGAGGTGTCACTTATCAAGCGAAAACCTTATGCGGCCATTTTTGTGTGAGCACCTTTAACCCATTCGTGTTAATGAATGGATTCGAGAAGCTAAACCGAACTTGGTATGTTCATGTAAAAATCCTTTTAATGATTATAAGAGATCGTCTTGAGGTGGTTACACGTAATATCCTTTTCTTGGAATCCCCTAATGTCCCTGAGAAAACGTGCTCCAATACCTTTAAACATTGCAGAGTTAATACGACATGTTCTCAGGAAACTATTGTGCAGAATTAATTCTCGATTAATTATCCGATTTAACGATTAATGTGTAGAATAAAGTCTGACTACGTCGGCGTGCAAAGAATTGTAATCCCTTGGAAATAATAATATTGATTCTTCTGATATTTATATCAGTCTCGATGACCCGGTACGAGGAGTGATGCTTTATCCAGCTTATAAACTAACAAAGATTTGCGCCGATGGTGCGTATACCTCCTGAGAGTATTTATCGAATCTATTCTAAAACTGATTACGCCGCTTTTTTGCTGAATAAATCATGCTATTCCATATTTCGGCATTGTATTTTTCAAATTTTTTTTTTTTCAGTATCCTATAAGATTAACATGTTTGATAACATTATATTTGGTTTTGAAACATTTCAAGATACAGTATGTTTTTATTTATTTATTTTTTTGATTTTATATCATGATAATTCACTTGAATGATGTCAAAGTGTTGCTTATTCGTTTTGTATACTCAACAAAAAAAGTTAAGGACCACCCCTTTTTTCATATGACCTTTCATATAATCTATATCATGCTACCATTATTGGGTGACCCTTAACTTTTGTTGCTGTATTTGACAAGTATACTGTGAACTTATTACTTATTTATGTTTTAAAATGTTCGTATAAATTGTTTGTTTGATGTATATCATGTGATATTATACCACGAATATTGATTACCTATGATGAAAAGTCATTGTGTTGTTCTGTGATAGAAGGCTTCAATTCAGTTTAATGAATGAACGCATGTTGCCATATTCAATATCAAATAATTTCATATTCTTTTAAACAATCAACTCTTTTTAGCGCTGCTCTCAATGTTTACGCAAAACCCTATCACTCGTAATAATTGAAAATGTATTTCAAATTCTCTGAAATTTTGCTTTGCCATGTTGAAGGTGATAGTTGTACTTTAGAAAAGTGTCAATGTAACAGAGATATTATGGACCTTTTCGTAATGTTTGATTCATATATCGTGTTGTTCTGTTCAAGGATGTATATTTTGATACTACTTTGTTAACAAAATCCATTCCATTTTACAATCAATTCCACTCTTATGCGCTGACTTGAAATCCAGGGGCCTTGAGTTCGAGCCATTACTTTGTTCTATATTCAGATATACCATCTGTCTCTGTACTGAAATAAATGTGTTTTCATATAGCAATTTGGTGTTTTATTTTCTTCAAAAATTACATGATGATAAGTGGCGAGTTATCACAACTAGAATGTGGACTATCCGTTTTGAAACTTTCATAAAACACTGGCGAGAGATGTTCTAAAGGGCCACAGAGTTGGGGTCAATTATGTCAAACTTCATAAATGGTGTTATATAATCGAGGAGTAGTGTAGTGGCTCTTTCTGAAAATGAGTATCTTAGTACTTTTTAGTTCAAAACAGTGACAATAAACAAATTACAGTCGTTTATTTGTGATCGAAAACCGGACAATGGCCCCCGACAATGACTCAAACGTATTTTTGGAAACTAATTTACAGCAGACACAAAGACAAATATTGAGTGGTAGTGTCTAGTAGGTCCTTTAACTAATATACATGAAAATTTGACGCAGAATTTGACTTTCTTACATTCATTAATCACATAGTTTTTCATTTATCATTGAAATAAAAAAAATCTGATTATTTTGAAATTTTAGAGATAAAGATGAAAGTTTAGAGGATCGATTTGAACTTAACTCAGGTCGTATGGTATTTTGACTCTTATGAAACCGACATTAAATATCATGGAACATACTCTGTGTCACTAAAAGGTAGAGACATTTTCACTTGTGTTTCAACACAGTAAATACACGGACCCATGATAACGGTTAAGTAAACAACGGGAGCACTCATAGATTAAGAAAATATATATCTTCTACAAAATATGATCAAGCTGAAAGAGACGTCTATATCCCCCCACGAATAACAATTCTGTAAAATATATAGAACTATATATATTTGGCTTAAGTCAATGACATTTCGTGTCGAAAATTGGCATTACCTGAAATATTGGTTCCACACAAGACGACAGTTTTTTTAATTTTCATTGGCAATTGCTTCTGAAGAGTACTTTCCGAAAATAAATCTCCAAAGATGTTAAAAACTCAAAAAGACAAATAAACTCCCAAGAAGTTGAAAACTAAAAAAGGCACATATAGCTGCATACCGAAGGATTGTTCACTTACTACTGTTTGTTAGTACAAATGTCATGACATTTAGGCTTAGTTTGGACGTCAATGAAATAGCTTTAGCAGAATTGACAAAGGATTACCTTCTATCCATGTAAAAAATCGGCATTCTTTAACTTACTTGGGAATCAGAAAGACAGAAGGGGTCATATTTGAGAAATTCCGAAATCTTAAATTTCCTTTCCATGTCGGCTCTCTGAGAAAGAAATCAGAAGAACCACACAGCCTTTCTGCAAAGGAACAAACATGACTTGTGTCTTAAGCTTATCAAGGATTTTCGAGAGAAGAAATTTGACCTCTGGTCATTTCAATAACCTGCAAAAACTGTTATGATCAACTGTCAGGGATGATATACGAATGCGTTAAGGTACAATGGATCTTCACTCCTTTAATGAAAATTCAGCATTATCCGTTTCTTTCTCGCAATGCTGCTATGCCTTAAAGGCATCTTGAATTACATATTTGCACTAGGTTACGCAGATATGTGAATGCACTACGGTAACACTGTATACTTTGTTTCATTATCCACATACCAAATTCCGTTCAGATTGGTAATATACATGTTTTAGTTCTGCTGTTTAAAGTGAAAGTCATATCATAAAAAGGCATATCTTCCCATTCGGAATGATGCACATAGCAAGTTTCATTCTTGCAGTGTTTGAGCTCTGCTTCGGAAACTAATTTCAAAATTTCATTGAAACCGCCAAAAAAATAGAAATCTGAGTAAGACGAAAAAGAGGCAGATTTACATGCTGATTGATGTATATGTCAAGTTTTATTGAGCTAGGTGTTACAGTTTAAGAGTTTTGGTCAGAAAACGCAATCAAAACAGACGGCGACCGTTTCCAATATAAGTCGCCATCTACATTGCGCAGGTATAGAATTAGTAAGTGGTAACGATAGATGTACTCACTCCATGATTTAGCGGTGGTCACGGAAAGGTTCAGTCTAAATAAATCTCGTTAAAACAGCCCATCACAGCCGTTGACAATATTCGGATTTTTTAAATCTTAGTAATGCACTTGTAATGATACAACCCGGTTCCCGGGCCTCGTTCCGCTTGCGCTTAAGAGAGCGCAAGCGGAACGAGGCCCGGGAACCAGGTTGTTGTATGGTTATGATTAGTTTTCTCTCTGAGCGAAAATATGCCAGGTGAGCATATGATGAGGGTGCAACAGGGCTTGTCAGGCACAGAGTGTGAAACCACGCATGCCACGTTGGTTTGCTCTTATGTGAAAGTTGCTTTACATATGTTCTAAATGATTATTTACCAAAACCTCTTAAATTGCTTCTTAAACAAACAAAACAGTTTACAGTGTCCAGTTTTTGCGCTGTAGCTGTGGAAAATTACACAAAAAGGATGTTATGGAAATAAATATTGTAGTTGCATTGCTTCTGTTGCTTTTAAAAGAGTCCAACATTCACCAAATCACTTTTGCTTTCTTTATTTGTCCTTGGTGTACATGATGATGATGGGCTGAACGAAGAGGATTGCAACTTATGATGGTTTCGCAAAGGTTGAAAACAATGTTCAAGGTAGACAATTAAAAAAGTAAAACTAAAGAAGCAGAATCCTCCTTTGTTCTTCCCTCGGACCTCTAGAGATGTTTCTAAGAATACTTCAAGCAGTAAAGGTCTTTCTGAGGTATTGAAAGGGATAGTAGCACTTTTTGAAAATTTTATTTCTTAAAATTATTCTCATTAAAAATCTTTTATTGCCAAATGTATAATTTTCAGAGGGTCAAGCATCGCATTAATACAATCGGTCTTCCGTTCGGGAAAACAAATAGCATTAACTACTGGCGGACATTTTTGTGTGAACACCCTTTAATCATTTGAGAAAGGTGAGAGGAATCCTATAGCTTAACTGAACATGGTATGTTCGTTTTAAACTGCGTCTTTTGGTTAAAAACATTGCCTTCATATGATAGCATTTATTTTGCGTAAAATCAATCTTATTTTTCTTTAAAAACGTGCCACTGTCCCTTTAAGATATCAGTTATAACTTATCATTAAGAAATGAGTAACTGAGAGTAATATTTTGGATGCATACGATTCGACAAGTAGATAAATCAGAGCGCACACTCAAAATGACATGTGAAGCCATTCATCGGCGAACGAGTGTGAAATGTCTTTCTACAGTATAAAGAAGGCATTATTGATTCGTCCTATCACAAAGGATTTGTAAACATGTGGATATTGCAACCATTCATAGTTAATATTTATAATGTTGTAATTTTAGTGAAAATACAGCGCTTTTTTTCATGTCATTTTCCTTAAAAACAAAATGGGGGACTGAATGACGATAGGTCGGCCTCTTTAAGATACAATATTATAGACTCGACTAGGTTCTTAACCATACCAAATGAATGTGACTCACCGCACACTGCAAAAAAATTACACAGTGTACAACTTTAGAATTATCACATACTCAAAAGAATTGGAATGAAGCCACTAAATCTGAATATAGTTTCTGCTAAAGAACCATGATAATACTCCTATTCATGAATCGGAAACGATACGTTGACTAGGTACTTGAAGAGCAGCTATAACACGTATCTTCATCAACGCGTAAATGAAGTGGAACACCGAGGCACTTGCGAATTGTGATCCCGCGACGCGGAGCGTCGAGGGATTACATCGCACGTGCCTAGGTGTTTCAATTCATGCACGCCGACAACGAGGTTGGAAAATGACTTACCATTCAACCATTAAAATCAATTTCATACAGAGACAAACACATTTAAATAAATATATTAAACACACGTACAAATAATAGAGGTATACTTTTGTTGATATCAGTGGTACGATATTAATGGCGCTTCCAGATAAGAAACGGTAGCTAAAAACGGTAGGCGACAGAAGCATGAGGAAATCGCTATCGCCTCGCATGCTGAAATATACTTGCCACATAACAGAAAGTATAACCAGTGTAAACATCACCTGAGTAACCACAAAAGACTAAATCTCAAAATGTAAATGAGGAGATGTTTACTACCGTAGACGTTTAAGATTTACAAAATTAACCATGTACATCTCATTCCTATCACTTTAAAAGTTCTAAATAATTTGGTCATTAAAATGTCTTCTTAATGTCAGCTGGGTTCGTTGGTATAGTGGTTAGCTCTCTGGACAATTATCAGGATGATACAGGTTCGATCCCCGGTTTCCTCAAAAACACTTGTCACTTCTCCTGATCCAAATTACAAGCTATTTTACGAATCATCTTCACTATGAGAAACAATTATTTAAAACTTTGAACTTGTTTACAGGTGAGTAAGTTAGTTGAACACCGGTGTTCATTAAACTTACCACCTGAGCACGAGCAAAACACGATGTTCAACTTAGTTACCGACCTTAAGATAACGAGTTGAATGGTAAGACTAATAGTCATACTGGGTTTTTTTTTCTTTTTGTATATACCGCTTCGAGGCTGATGTGCCATTATAATACAGTTTCTTTGAGTGTCTACGGTGACTGTTGTTGTACAAATTGAAGGCAGTAGCACGTTGTTTTTTTAAGTAAGTGTTTTCATGAAAACAAATTTAATGTTTCCAATTGCAAGAAAATGTTTTGTAATCTGGAGAAGCAGTTTTTAAACGAATGTACAATGACTGGTTTGCTAAAGTAATGCATTTCCCTATCTCAACTGATTAAAAGGTGTTTACACAAAAATGGCCGCCAGTGGTTTTTGCTTGATACTATTTTATTGTCTTTCTACTACAGATGATCGAGTTGATTAATGAGATGTTTGACCATCTGAAGATAAAACTATTGGCATAGACTATTGTTTTTGGGGGAAAATCTAAAAACAAAAATCTGTCAAAAAACGAGTTACTGGCTCTTTAAGATATACAACGTTGTCATGTGTATTTTCTCATCCTGATAGTCTCTAAATGCCTTGTTACATCAAAACGAGAATGTGTGTTAAATTTATACTATAAACCCTTCAGTACTTAATACTGAGGAAACACGGTTCTACAGTTCTGCAGATGTCTGGCTTTAGGAAGGGATTGCTTTAAGCATTAAATAATGAGAGAGTGAGTTTTTTGTTTAGCGCCGCTTGGGCAATATTTCAGCCATTATAATTAGCGCCGAGCAGTCATAATATGGTAATGGTCCATTAGTTTTAACTGGTGTGAAGTGTAAGTATGAGTGACATGAATTTGGGAATGTAAATATACTCGACCATGCACACTATGCAGCGTGTTCTAATGTTGACCAAGTATTATGTTGTTTTACATCAAAAGACATCAAAACT
This sequence comes from Phorcus lineatus, assembly GCA_921293015.1. NCBI lineage: Eukaryota > Metazoa > Mollusca > Gastropoda > Trochida > Trochidae > Phorcus > Phorcus lineatus. The sequence continues at coordinate 21,522,977 of OV121096.1, read as the reverse complement.
GGGATCGTGGTGACACAAGGCAGTTGATGTGATGATGAATATTGATCGATACAGCTAGAAAATTCCTGAAAGTCATTGCAAAACCATGCGTGTTCTTAACAATATGCTTTCTCTTTGTTCAATCGTACATGCTCTTTGTGAAATCACGCATTACTTCATGTGGAAGTTACAGGATGGGTTTTAGGACTGTATGAAAAGGGTATAATTGTCCATGCCAGGAATCTTTTTGTTCCCATAAGTACGGTATTTCCTTGCAGGGAAAATGATAATATTATTTAATAATGATAGAACATGTATTGCGTGCAAATTGAAACCCTGAGTATTTTATTTGTGAAACTATGCGTTTATTTTGGTGACTATGCGTTCTTTGTAAAACCATGCATGTTCTATGGAAACCATGCTTGTTCTTTTTGAAACCATGCATGTTCTTTGTTAAACAGGGAATGTTCTTGTGAAACCATGCTTGTTCTTTTTTAAACCATGCATGTTCTTGTGAAACCATGCTTGTTCTTTTTTAAACCATGCATGTTCTTGTGAAACCATGCTTGTTCTTTTTTAAACCATACATGCTCTTGTGAAACAGTCCATGTTATTAGAAACCATACATGTTCTTTGGAAACCATACATGTTCTTTGGAAACCATGCATGTTCTTTGGAAACCATACATGTTCTTTGGAAACCATACAGGTTATTTGTGAAATCATGCGCTCTCTTTGAGAAACCATGCGTGTTCTACGTGAGACCATGTGTGGCATATGTGAAACCACGCATGTTCTTTGTCATGTCATACATTTGTTTTGAGAAATAATGCATGTTCACATTATGGCTATTACAGGAGGTGCAGTAAGACAGGTTTAAGGGTTTATCATCACCAATGTCTTTTGCTACATATTCTATCACTTCAACGTATACATGAAATTCATTATTTCAAAACTGTTTGATTATAATGCCTCATTTTGTCCAACTTTATCTTTAATATGTCAATTCAACAGATGACGCTACTTGTCTACACATTTCCATTAGTCGTGAAGACAATATCATCATAGCCATTCCACTTTTTGTACAACACTTTATCTCCTTTATTCATGTTTCCACAGTGTAAGTTAAATATCAATTTGAATATGTCACTGGTATTATTTTGTTGTAAACTTTCAAACCTGAATGATGTGAAGAGAACTTCTAACTGCAGCTTTTTCTATCCACAGGGTACTACGACCCCTTGTAGAGGTTTGGACTTTTGAAGACAAGATATCATATAGTTATCCTACATTGAATTAAAGTCCGTTTCATTATTGTTTGCGATACAATCATGGAGATTTACCTCATAATCATACCTCATTATATCGATAGAAATCACACAAGTGGGCCTAATTTTATTATATGCGATGCCACAATTGACCCTTGAACAGTAAAAGATGGTCGACATCAGACATAGATCATTCATGGACCTGTTCACTTTTCTAGTTTTTCGGAGTATTTGTAAATGACATTACATTGTGAATAGATTTCGAAACCTATATTTGGTTGACCTATATTAAACAAAAGAAGTTGGTGAGGTAAATATTTTGACCTTGACCTTTTGTCAAATTTAGAACGTATATAGGGTTCTATGTGTTTGTCAAAAAACTATTATTATTCTTGATAATCAGACATGTTCTCTTACCGTGGACATATCACATTGCTGATACAAATAAAAGAGTAAAGAACAGTGGATTTTTTTAACACAAATAGTTTGTAAGTTGATTGTATTTACATTTGGGGCATTTTACAAGGGTAAATATTATATTTAAAGAGTATGCAATAAAAAATGATAAATGATTCATGATTTTGTCATCTGTCTAGTACACTTAAGATTGTTAAAAATGCATTCAGCAAAGTTCATATGATAAAATCAGAATGATGAACAACCGAATGTCTAACATTTTGCTATTTACACAGGCATTACCATTCAATCATAGGCATTGCATTGTTATCACTACATCATTAGAGGTTGGAGGAGTTAAGATGCGTGTGTTATGAACATATCATGTGTAACTATTCAATTGTAGTCATTTATTACTCGCCCGTGTAAGATACTGCAGTGTGATATTTATACGGCGATTTTAAACTAGTGTAATACCGCTTCACGTATGACGTCATAATATTGTGTGGTTGTGACGTCCCAATGTTAGCATAGCCGTCACAGTGGCGGCCAAAACACGGAAATTTTTCGTTCAATACACTTTCGGCAATCATGCTTGATTAATGAGGACGAGTAATAAACATAATACTAAACTTCTTTCAATAAAATACTATTTTTATCAAACTTTTTAATGATTTGGTATTAAACTCGCTTTCGCTCGTTTTATACTTAACCATTAACTCGTTTAATGGAAATGATATTAAATGGAAAGTCGTTTAGTGTCCTCTTTATATACAATACCGTAACAGCTCAGACTGATGAAACAATAAATGTCTGTTATGAAGAAAAATGTATTCTGTGTGTGTTAAATATATCTATCCAATCACCGGACAGGCTACTTTTGAAATTTGACCGTCTAGCAGGCTGTCTCAGGATGTCGGACGTGCGTGCGTTTTCACGCGGCTTTGACCATTTTGAATCAACTTCCTAAATTAACAAATCCAATTGTATGGTAATGTCTTACTTATCATCATTCGATATATTATACCATTATTGCCCTAAGTCCAATCTTATCAACTTGAAAATAGTTCTTGGGCGATTTTTTGCATGAGAGTTTATTTCAAATTTTATAGATGTTGAATAAAGTTAGATTAATTGTGTAAAGGTTTCCATGTATGCCAATATCATCATTTTGGGATATTTGGATTTGTCGCCAACAAAATGTTCATATCTACATAATATGTTTGAGGGATAGATAGTTTGTATGCCATTATTGATTACTGCACGCACCGCACACCTAACATGTACGATAGCTTTGTAGCGCTGTTACGCAGAATCCAAAGCGGCTATAATCTTGAGACAATCATCATTACAACATAAACTGCATCATATTGCGTAATGTAACTAGTCGAGTCAACTAAATGACTATGGCTATTCACTTGTACATATTTTCTCTTCACTTTTGTTCACACTTTTTCTTTTCAAGATCTTTGTCATTTTCATATTTTCATGTCAATACACAATTCAAACATGCTACATATAAGTTTGGACTTAAAAAAATAACTGCAAAATGCAAACACATTGACAATGGGTGATAATCTTAAAATATATTCTTCTAATTGTCAAGGCCTGAATAATAGGGAAAAAAGAATAGACGTTTTTCAAAATGTCAAGACCAAAAAAGCCAATATCTATTGTCTTCAAGATACTCATTTCTCAAGATCTCAAGATCTAGAAAACGTAATCAAAACTGAATTGGAAACTGACCACTGTTGGTTTAGTTCATACAAAAGTAATGCAAGAGGTGTGGCGATTATATTCGAAAATAACTTTGAATTCAAACTCTTACAGAAAATTCAGGACAATGAAACCGGAAATTTTCTCGCGCTTAAGATAGAGATAAGTACCGGAAAAACATTGACTTTAATCTCAGTATATGGACCAAATGGTGACTCTCCAAAGTTCTATGAAGAAATAATACAAATTATAAAAGATTTTAATTCAGACCACTTTTCTCTCTGCGGAGACTGGAATTTAGTCCAAAACCCAGAAATTGATTTATATAACTACAAACATGTAAATAATCCTGAAGCGAGAGATGTTGTTCTAGAATTTATAGAGGAGGAAAACCTGATTGATCCTTGGAGAGAATTTAACAAAAATTGTAAACGTTTCACTTGGAGGAAATCTAAACCAATTAAGCAGGCTAGACTTGATTTCTTTCTTCTATCCAGAGATTTAGATAATTCAATTGTTAAGGCAGGTATAGACCCGGCATATCGATCAGACCATTCAGCAATTTGGCTTACATTGAAAATAAGTGATATTGAAAGAGGCAAAGGTTTTTGGAAATTTAATAATTCATTATTACAAGACGAAATATATGTGAAGCGTATAAAAGATGTCATCAAATCAACAATCGATCAATATAAAATAGGCCAATATGAAGATGGTAGTATAAAATTAAGTATTGATGACCAACTCGTTTTTGAAACTTTGCTTTTAATGATCAGAGGTTTTACTATAAAATATTCATCTGAAAAGAAGAAATCTCGAGAAAAAGAAGAACAATTACTCCGTGATGAAACAGAAGAAAGGCATAATGATTTAGATAAAACAGAAAATATCAAGACTAAGGAAGAGGTGTCTGAAAATCTTAAACTTGCCAATGACAGACTAGAAACTATTAATAATATTAAAACTGAAGGAATAATACTTCGATCAAAATCCAACTGGAAGGAAAAAGGTGAGAAACCAACAAAATATTTTTTGTCATTAGAAAACAGAAACTTTCTCAATAAAGCAATATGTAAATTGGAAAAAAAGGATGGAACTGTAGCAACGAAAACTAAAGATATCTTACTCGAGACGAAAACATTCTATAAGAGTCTGTATACTAAACAAACTTGTAGAGATGTCGATTTGCAAAATATGTTCCAGAAACTAGATATTCCAAAACTAACAGAATTACAAAAAATAGACTTGGAAGGAGAGCTTAAATATGAAGAAGTATTAAATACATTGAAAAAAATGAAAAATGAAAAAAGTCCAGGTCCATCAGGATTTACAGTTGAGTTTTATAAGTTTTTTTGGCACGATTTGAACAGATATCTTCTACGCTCATTAAATTACGGCTTTCGTACAGGAGAACTATCTGTAAGCCAGAAACAGGGTTTGATAACTTATATACCAAAAGCTAACAAAGCTAAACATCACTTGAAAAATTGGAGACCTATATCACTTTTAAATGTTTCATATAAATCGCATCAGCAACCATTGCTAATCGAATCAAGTCAGTTTTACCAGACATAATCAATGAAGATCAGAAAGGATTCATACCAAAGAGATATATTGGTGAATGTACAAGATTGATTTACGACATCATTGACTATTCTGAATGTATGGAAATACCGGGTCTGTTGGTTTTTTTAGACTTTGAAAAAGCTTTCGATTCGGTAGATTGGAGCTTTATTCAAAAGGTTCTGGTGTATTTTAATTTTGGGTCATCAATTTTAAAATGGATTAACACATTCTATAAAAATATAAAGTCAAGCGTTCTCGTTAATGGCTTCGGCTCTAGCTTTTTCGAATTATCAAGGGGATGCAGGCAAGGTGATCCAATTTCTCATTATATTTTCATCCTATGTGCAGAAATATTTAGCATCATGCTTAGAAATAACCCAAAGATAAAGGGCATACAGATTGGTGAAGTTGAATATCTTACATCTCAATTTGCGGATGATACAACTCTCATATTGGACGGAACCGAAAAAAGTCTACAAAATGCCCTGCAAACCCTGAAATTGTATTCAGAATTCTCAGGTCTTAAGGTAAATCCTTCTAAAACACAAGTGATGTGGATAGGGTCTAAAAGGTATGAAAAACGCTCTCTCTGTAATAATTGGAATCTAGACTGGTCACAAACTTCTTTCAAAATCTTAGGAATAACATTCACACATAATTTGGCAGAAATGGTTGAAAGAAACTACAAAAATAAACTAAAGAAAATAAAAATTGAAATGAACATGTGGCTTGCACGTGATTTAACACCACTAGGCAGGAACACCGTGTTGAAGAGCCTATTGCTCCCAAAACTTAATCACCTTTTTTCATCATTACCTAATCCTGGCGACGAAATTATAAATGAACTAAATAGACTATGTTATAAATTCATATGGAAAAATAAACCAGATAAGATAAAAAGAAGTGTTTTGACTAACACATTCGAAACGGGAGGTATCAGAGCGCCTAACATTAAGAACATCATCATGTCACAGAAACTTTCATGGATAAGACGGCTGCATAACTCAACAAGTGATTGTCAAAGAAACATGTTCAATAAAAATATCTCAACTAACCTACCAAATATGATACAAAAAAGTGAATCTTATATCAGTGAAAAGGTAATGACAGTGAGGACAAATGCTTTTTGGAGAGATGTATTAAAAGCCTGGGGGAAATTCTTAACAGTTAAAGGAAAGAAAACAAAAACTGCTAATGATATACTATCCCAACCGCTGTGACATAACGCTAATATTACTGTAAACGTAAAATCCATACATATTGAAAGACTGGAAAGTGGAGGTGTAAAATATGTACATGTAAATGATCTAATCGACTCAAAAGGAAAGTACCTTGATTTAGATACTTTCATAAAAACGTTTAACGTTAAGACAAATTTTCTTCAATATGCAGGTATCATCGCAGCAGTAAAACAATACATAAAATCACAAAATATTGTTATAAACTGTAAGCAGCCATATCCTATTTTACCATATTTCCTTGAAAATTTAATAGGGAATAAAACTGGATGTAGGGAATTTTACGATATATTGCAACTTGAAAACATAAATGACACAAAATTAAGTTACAAAACAAAGTGGGAAAAAGACTTAGACTGTTCTCTCACAGAAGATAAATGGAAATTAATACACCAATCCCCTCACAAATGCCATTCAGCTAGTAACCATATATGGTTCTAATACCGTTTGATGCACAGAATTCTACCTACAAATACTTTATTGACAAAATGGGTTATAAAGACAATGAAAAATGCGACTTCTGTGGTGAAAGCGCTGAAACATTGCTCCATTTGTTTTATGATTACGAAATATCGAAATATATATGGTTAGAAATGACAAATTGGATCGAATAAAAAACACAGTGTAAATTAAACTTATCAAAACAAATTGTGATCTTCGGATACCCACAACACAGAAATAATGTTCTTAATCTGATTCTGATAATAATAAAATACAATATCTTTAAAGCAAAACAACAAAATAAACTACCAAGCATCCCATACATTAAAAACGACATTCGCAATATATATAACATAGACAAATATTCTGCATATACTCAATGTAGTTATTCAAAATTCATGAAATTCTGGTCATCATGTCACAATTTGTTCTCGTTTTAAGCGATTTTTTTCAATAAGACATCATTTTTAAAAAAGTATCATGTACATCTATAGATCATAATTCCCATCAATGAATAGTTTGGGTCTTTTTTGTAATTCAAATACACTCCATTTGTTGTCCATTACTATGTTGAAATGTCTTGCTTCTCCACTGATATGCATGTTTGAATTTGTATATACATGAACAAAAATGAATAAAGTTGTAAAAAAAATATTATTGATTATTGCATTCCCAAAAAAAGTGGGGGGGGGGGGGGGTGGGGGATAGCGCAGTGGTTAGAGTGTTCGGCTTCGGATCAAGAGGTCCATTGTTCGAACCGCGCCAGGGGCTCGGCAGCTGTGTCTGCTGTAGAGAACTTCAGTGCAGTACCACCCATTGTTCGATGCTCGATGCTCGCAGGTTTCACCGCAATACATAGCCACAATGGTGTTTCGGGCTTTCTCCCTGCAATAATATTTTCAGTCTCTATATACTGGTAGGTGAAATATTCTTCAAAGCGGCGTTAAACGATCAAAAGAGTCAATATTGGTTGATATCATGATGCATTGATTTTCGTAACCAAAAAAAACAAATGTTTTTGTATAGGACAATCAGTAAGTTTGAGTTTTTGCATTATAAAGCTCAATGTTGCGTAAGTCACTGTGTTCTTGTGGTACTACACTACAGCAATAAATAAACATACCCCGCACCTAGAAACAACAATATGCAATCTAGAAACTTTCTAGAAAATTTTAGCTATTTGGAACTTTGTTTCTTGGTAAAGTGTATGAGTTCACATGGTAAATTTGTAATAAGTATTTTTTTCTACACGTAAGTCAACATCCCTCGTATCTAATAACTATCAAGATACGAACTAGAAACTTTCTAGAGCATTTTAGCTAATTGGTACTTTGTTTCTTGGTGTAGTGTATGAGTATACATCTTTAAATTTGTAAGTTTGTCTTTCTCTACATATAAATCGTGCGTTTTATCTGAATGATGGATGTGTAAATCGAACGATAGCGTTGTTAAGTAGTTGAATAATGTTCAATTTCCAGACTCATCTATTCAATTAAATAGTATATGGGTTCCGAAAATAATTCGCACTCAGTCACGCGAATCCTTAGTTTTCAATATTCATTATTTTTTATTTTTACATTTCCAATCTGTTCTTGATGAGTCGCTAAACATTTTATAACGAAATATATTTCAGTTCTTTCATTGCCGAATCTCTAATACATCGCTTATCCTTCTATAATGAAATATCTTTTAGTTTAAACATTGCCAATTAGATCTCTAAAAAATGTCTCGGTTTGGTGTACTTAAAGGAAATCCATTACTTGCAAATGAGTTTGAGGAAACCATGTTTTGGTGTTGTTTGATGTGTAGATTACATGTTAGGCTTACAATTGGACTGTGAAATGAAAATATGGTCAATAAATTTTGAAACAAATATTAAATGAAATAAAAAAAGAGACTGATAGTTCTTCATTTTAGGCTCTAAAGTCTTGTCCTAGACTTTCTTAAGCTTTTTTTCTTATATTAGGGTGTGACTGACAGACTAATTGCATACAAAGTACATCTTATTGTGTGATCTAAATTCCAGTTCATTCGACTTGAGAGCAAGAAAACAAACATTTGAATCTCATTCATGTGGTAAATAAAGAGAGCGGGTTCTATTGTACTTAATTTCGAGTTAGTCTTTATTGAATGGTCATATGTGTACATACGAATTAGAATGGATTTTTTTATCATAAATGTTAAAAAACATTTGCCGAGACCAAATGTTATTGCACTTTGACGTAAAAGTATAATGGAATTGATAGTGATTTGCCAGGGTAAAACGAAAACATATGTACAGAGCAATAATTTACATTACTACTCTATTTTATCATTTCTTTCATTCATGCTTTAATGATAGTTCAATGGAGGAAAGGTATTTAATAGACTAATATGCATTAGCAAATGGGAGTCGAAAGTTGATGTTGTGGAGCTATGTTGATGATGTTTGATGGATTGTGATGTTTGTTAATGAGATACACCCTGATTTTTATGATATTCATTTGACTTTGATTCCAACCTTCAGAGCTCCAGATAAGCTTTTGCCTATATGTGGGTATGATACCCGTATTTTAAAAATTGATTGAGTGTTTAAATTTTCAAGTGAGTATTCATATTTTTTTATAACCAGCACTTTTTTCGAAATCAGAGTATTCTTTTAAAGTAGTGCATGCTTTTACGGTTAAAATTGGCTATTTAGAGGTTTAAGAGGACTTATGCATTCACTCAAGATTTCTATCGATGCAAAGAAATACTTTAAATTCCTAACAGTTGACCTGCAATCAACAATGAAAAAGTTAAGACAGCCGCTGTCGGCTTGGATATATAAAAAATCTATGGTTAGCTGTGTACAAAACGGATAAATTATAGACAGTTGAACGCGGCTGAACTAGTATTATGTGCATCTATCGAATTTACCTAAACTCTGAACTGAGAACAAATAATGAAATATGTTTTATGAAAGCAATGTTGTAAATAAACCGATTTAATAACACAGCATTAGCATTATTGTTAGATTGACCCAAGCGACTGCTGTTTCCGCTTTTCTGTTTATAAGCAAAATCTTAATATTTCCGATATCGTAGTTCATGCGGATTTAAGGTTACGTTGCATTAAATACTTCCGGCCTTTAAAAATCAACTTTACTACCTGAATATGTAAATATTTGTTAAATAAATTACGAGGTAGATTACTTGAATGAGGGTCGTGAGTAATATCGAGAGATATGCAGTATTTGTGCATTCGTTGTGTTTGCAAAATATTGGTGTGTACTAGTGCGTTTAACTTTTAAAAGTTCTTCACGACGTTATTTGTTAGCTGGGGAAATTACACGTTGTACATGTGACAACGTGTTTGGGAGTCTACAAAATCACGTTGTGACAACGTCAGGAATCAACCTAAGGACAACGTAAATAAGAACGTCGTTACAACGTCGCTACGACGTCTTATTTAGGTAGAAATACCATGTTGTAACAACGTGAACGGGAGTCTACAAAATCGTGACAACGTCATGAATCTACGTTAGGACTACGTAAAGTGGACGTTGTGACAACGTCATGAATCTACATTAGGACAACGTAAAGTGGACGTTGTGACAACGCCATTACAACGTAGATTTGTTAGGTAGGTAGTGCGTTTAAAATTATCTGTAGCAGCTTTCCGGCGATTTTGAGTGGGGAGGGTTTTGCCTTCTATGTCAATAAAATCGAAACATCTAATTTCAATCGAAACACGGATGGAAATATAGACCATTTGGATTGGTCCAATTCTATTCTATTTTCATCTCATCGAAATCATCCATACACCATGTCAAAGATGCATAGATAGTGCCTGTCAATTTTATCAAATGAGAAGGAATGGCGATGAATACAAAAATCGAAAGACGTATGTTTTTTCTTAAGATGCCGTCTCTAGCATGCTAGACTAGGTTTGAACCAGCAGGTAGGCCTATATACGTTTGAGGAAGTTATATGTGTTCGTTATCTGGCCTTTGCTTGGTAACATAGAGTTTAGTACACTAGCAGCTGAATTTATTAAGCAGTTTTCCTGCAATTGCCTTTTCAGAAAAACATCTTTTTAAAATTTTGGCTCCGTTTTTGAAAAATAAGATTTTAATTTCTTAAGATTGGTACGCTTCTCCTTAAAAGTAAAATATTTGCTGATTCGAATTAGTTTTAAAGGTTGTTATAAGTTACGGAAAAAGTGCGCCACAGTTTTGCTATCGAATAAATCATCTTTGTCCCTGTAATAAATGTGTGTCTTTATTGTAAAAAGAAACCCAAACACATATGTTAGTCTGTCATTTTTCTGTTATGTTATGTGACTTTCTTTTATTTTGCTCGTGTTCAATCTCTATGAACGACCTTCTTTTGATTACGAAATTATTTTGGTTACGAAATCAATAAATGCGGCGCAAAGTTCATTTTGGCGAAACCAGTCAAACTAATACAAAAGTGTACTTTTACTGGAAAGCAATGAAAGCATTTACATCCATACATTTCTTAACAACATCAGCGATAAATCATTTAACCATATGTTCACTTAATTGTAAGTTTAAAGTGACCATTGATGATACAGTCTGTAAAGAAGCTAGGTTTTAGTTTAAGAGGTGCAGGGACATCAACACATTCACATTTCGTTTTCATTACGCTTATGATTTCTAATGTAACAGAGAAAAATTGCGGGAAAGCGAAGGTTCCTCCGTGAAATCAAAACAAAAATATTGCTTATTTCCGGAGTAAGTTGAAATTATATTGGTGGATACCTTGTGCCTACATACATATATTTCCTTATTGTTTAGTCAAGACGTGTTTTTGCCAACTGACAGATGTAAACAACAAAATAATGTCTCTTTTTTAAGCTAACGATTGTTCAGGAAGAAATTGATTGACAAGATATAAATATCTATCTATGTTTAATGATGATGTTAAAGTTTGTAACTTGTACTTAAATTGCTACTAATAGTTAACAATGAAATAAATGTCCTTGGTTTTATTTCCATGAATTCAGTAATTGATGCTAAACGCAGCACGTTCCTTTGATATTGGTGAACATTGATTGTTCAAACCCCTGCATTACACTAATCAAAATGTCTTTTGCTTGTTTGCAAGCACGATTAAAGTTAATCGAGTACTGTATTTTACTGGTTTAGCGTGATTCCCATCTGCAAACAATACAAGAGACCAACCCTTACGCTAGACCCTTAATTAAAGCTTAAAAATCGACAGGGATCTAGGGTCACAGAAATAGTAGAATATGCAAGGGTTAAAAACAACAGTCAAACTGGAAAGAAAGAGCTAAGAAAAATACGAAATGAACATGACTGTTGTGTGCCCCATAAAATGTAATCTAACAACAAAAGTTGAAACAGGGATTCCTCGTAGACAGAATGTTATCTGAATGCACGTCATTGTACTGCTTTATAAACTATGCAAAAAACTATCAACATCATAATGGCTTTCTTTTCTATTTCAGACAGCAAATCATGGACAAGAGAAAAGGAACTCCAGGGAGAGGACCTGGTCCTTCAAAAAAAATTCGGTAATAAAAGATAATCTCAGAATCTAAGATCAACCCAGGTTGATAAGTGGTTTCGTTAGTTGTATCTTTGACGGTTTGATTGTCAGGAAACAAAATGCCTCCTTTGATTAATAAAACAATCTTTTATCATTTATGAGGCTAATATTAAATGCCATTCTTTGACATTACATTAAAGTTTCCATAGAGACTTGCAACCAACTAAGCATTCTTAGTGGCGTTAGTGCATTAGAAAAGAAGGCCCTCAACTTCATTTCTAACTGTTAATTCTGTTCGTCAGTGAAAATATGATAACGGTAAAATTATATGTTATTTTACTTAATGCCCTGAATAACTGAACTATCTAGCCTATGACAATAATATTGCATGATAAAGATCATATTGTTATGATAATAGTCAATTCATATATAGAGGATACTAAACGACCTTCCATTTTATACTATTTTTATTAAACGAGTTAATGATTAAGTATAAAACGAGCGAAAGCGAGTTTGATACAAAATCATTTACAAGTTTAATAAAAATACTATTAAATGGAAGGAAGTTTAGTATTCTGTTTATTACTTGACATCAGTAATCAAGCATGATAGCCGAAAGTGTACTAAACGAAACATTTCCGCGACTTGGCAGCCATTGTGACGGCAGTGCTAATATTGTAACGTCATAACTACACAATATTATGACGTCATACGTGCAGTGGTATTACACTAGTTTAATATCGCCATATAAATATTACACTGCAGTATCTTACACGGGCGAGTAATAAAGATAGTATACAGGTTATGATGTTGTTACAATTGCAACTTGCAATACATGTAATTTTTAATCGATATTGACTAGGTAACTGACAATAACCACTTTCTCTCACTTCCATGAACATGGTATGATAGGAGCTTAACAAACTCTAGTTAAAGTCATAGAATCACTTTTTTGAAGGCAATCTTTTAGGCACGCCAGACAAATAGGTCATCACTAACATCAATCTTTCCTCTAACATTTGCAACAATTTTCAGAACTTTGCCTGCATTCTTATGATTCTACACCTCAATATTGAAATTCAAAACACCTTATCCATTGCTGATGTCGAACGATAGGCTTGCCACATCATTTCTCAAACGCTATGAAATAGAACAATAACACTTGCATACCTTTTTCAAATACAGAAATAAACATTAAAATGTGATAAACTCAATGAAGAATGCGCTTGTCATAAGTATCGGCTATGGAATTACCAGATTTACAGTATATCGCACTTGCGATGGGGTGCACTTGATTTGTGTTCCCTCCTAGCTGAAACGACAGAGGCCAATAAGCAGCGTCACCCTAAACTGTAAAACAGGCATAAAAAAAGAAAATCATTGCAGAAGCAACAGAAAAGTTTGGTGTAAGTAATCAGCTTTTTGCTGGTGAATAATAATTAGTTCAGTTTAGTTGCCATTCAAAAGTAATCCTATGACTTTGAACTCAAAGTGAGTGGTAAGATTATCTCTCAATTTAATTTCTCTTCTGTTTATAGAGGTGATGATGATGACGACCCATCTCAGTTTGAAGCTGACCTTGCTATGATGGAAGATTTTGAGAATGAAATGATGGAAGACAATATGGCCTCAGGTAGGTTCTTTCATTTGAGCCAAATTGAGCTGATGTGTTTATTTCTTGCTTCCATTCCTTAAAGGGCCACAGAGTATGTTGTTGGAGTCAATTATGTCAAGCTTCATAAATGGTGTTAATTTATCGAGAAGTAGTGGTTCTTTCTGAAATTCAGTATCTTAGTGCTTATTACTTCAGTACAGTGACGCAGATTACAGTCCGTTTTTGTGATCGAAAACTGGACAATGGCATGCGCCATTGACTCAAACGTAATTTTGGAAACTATATACAGTAGAGACAAAGACAAATATTGATTGGTAGTGTTAAGGAGGTCCTTTAACTAATATTCATGAAAATTGGACGCATATTTTTTACTTCCGTACATTTATATCGCTGTTTTTTATGTATCATTGAAAACGAGAAAATCTGATTATTTTGACATTTTAAACATAAAGATGAAAATTTAGAGGATCGATTTGAACTTAACTCAGGTCAAATGGTATTTTGACTCGGATTTAACCGACATATAAAAATCGTCAAACATACTATGTGTCACTTTAACAAATTTGGTTGAAAAGTGTTGATAGCAATTTTCTGAACCTAAATGTCACTGATTGAAATTTCTCCACAGTGATATCCACTATATCTCTAAAGGCAATTCGCAATTCCAGTTTCAAAGAAGAATAAATGATTAATATGTGTCCTGGTAGATATTGATTTTTTTAATATCTTATAATTTCTATCGATAAGAAAATATATTTAAAAAAGAATAAGTAATGAATATTATATTGATTGCCAGGGTCTGGTGATGCTCCTGGTGGTCTGGACAAACACACTTTTGGGGAGAAGTGGCGCCGACCTCCGCCCCCAGTTCTTGACCCAAAGTCTGACAAAGTGGTCTTCCAACAGCTTGACGTTGATAACTATGTTGGTAGGTGAAAAATAAATTTCAGTTGGATTCTTAAGCTCACCAGGCGTATAGTGCCTATTTTTCATTACAAATGTGATGGGTATTTTTACATTTCGAAGTAATTACCTTCTTGTGTTCATATTGAATGACATTGTCATGTATGTTAATCTTTTTGATTGATTTTTACAATTGACAAACGTTTACTTTGCTATGCATTGAGGTATACTGTTATCTCTGCTAAATATTTGTTCACTACTTTCCAACTTATATTACAAAATAAAAAAGAAACTTATCAGAAAAGCCTTCCTATGGTATGCATACCATTTTTTAATGTGCTTCAAAAGATTGAATTCATTTAATTTTTGCTTTGGAACTTATGGACAAAGGATCACTTTTGTAAGGCAATTTTTAATGCACTTGATTTGGGTGCCCTCGACAGGCACCAATAAGGAACATCACCTTAATTGTAAAACAAGCATAAAAATCAAAATCACCTGAATCGTGTTTCCACCTGAATTTGATTGATAAAATGTATATTGACAGGTAAGCACTTGAAGGGAATGCCAGGTGCTACACAGGGTCCGGTTCCTATCATTCGCATGTATGGCATCACACAGAACGGTAACAGTGTTTTGGCTCACATACACGGCTTTGCTGCATATTTCTTCGTGCCAGCACAACCTGGCTTTAAGGAGAAGGATTGTGGCGCATTTAAGGTAAATATATTGCATAAAGAATCTATTGATTGATATTGTCATCTACACAGTGACTTTCAGTTTGTGCAGGTCAAAAGGCTATCGTGTGTGTGTTATCACCAAGTTATATAAATGATTGAAGATTCAATCTGTGGTAAATCATTATTTTAACGCAAGAGTTCAATGGTATTTTACCCTCCTGACTTTAGTATGACTTAGTAAATTTTTGCAAACTAATGACAGTTTTAGCTCTTAGTGATGTAAAATTAGATTGAAAATGTTTCCACTTGTGATGTTTTTTATTTAATTAGTAGCTAATTTGGGCTGGGGATAAGGCTCAATTCTTTATAATCAAGATATAGTTTCTGGCACAGAATTCAAAAACTGTATGACCATGCTCAGCGAAACTTGTTTTGTAGATTGGGCAGCTTGTATTGATGTGCAGTTTGGGTTTCAACTTCTTGATATTTTTATCTATATTTTTGTAGTTTTCATGGAAACTAATTTTATGTTTTTTATCATTTTTTAATTTTGCTCAGGATGCCCTTGATGCAGCTGTAAAGAAGGATTTGAGATCAAACAGAGAGGGAATAATTCATGCAGTGCTAGCTGTAGATCTCTTAATGAAAGAAAGTAAGCAAAATGACCAGTCACTGTCTTTTTCAATTGTGATCTCCTTAAGCTCCTTCCATAAGTGGCATACACCGTTACCAAGAGTATATATATGTTTCTCATGATCCCATCATTAGCGGGACATTCACTAGCGCTGCACAATGAGAGAAATAGTAGATTAAGAAAAGAAAAATTTAATATTTTTGATTTATAAGATTTCTATCAGGTATTTAACATTGCTATTGGCTGAAATATTGCCCAAGCGGCGCTAAACGATTACTCACTCACTCTTATAGGTATTTATGGTTACCATGGAAACAGAAAGATCCCCTACCTGAAGATCACAGTGGCGTTACCGAGACTGATTGCCCCATCTCGTCGACTCCTAGAGCAGGGGTTTGTCTGTCCTGGGTACTCTCAATACGGCTTTCAGACATATGAAAGTAACATCGATTTCGAGATCAGGTAAGAAATCAGTACAGTTTCTCACCGCTTTCAATATAAACGAGTTGTGGCAATCAAGCTGTTGTCTATGAAATTTTAAGTATCAGCTGTTATTTGTATTTGAATCTGAATAGTTCTGACTGTCTGCCTTCAAAGAATTATTGCTCATTATAATCATCATCATCATCAAAGGGGGTGTTCAGGCGTCACTGATAACTTTTCAATCATCTCCTGCCATTGGTCTCTGTGTTTATAGCTTTTATGCTACAGTCCTATCCAGTTGTCTAGTACACTCTCCCCAAAGAGGTAGCTTGAGTCATATCCTTCTATGCTAATCTTTGTTGTAATTTGTGCGCTTTCTGGGCCATAAATGGAGAAACCTAATTGGATGCAATCAAAGTTAGTTGTGCAATAAGCGATACCTTTTCAAATGTTATATCTTACAAATCCTCGTTCAGTTCTGTTTGTTTTTGGAAAGAAATTATTTGACTGTGAAGTGTACACGCAAGTCTTTTTGATAAAACATGGTCACAGAATATGACAGATGGCTTTCGGTACAACAAAGCATCCTGTGCAAGATGTGTTCGACAGAGAGTTTGTGTTGTCATCTTTTGCAACTTTGAAAATTTGCCAAAACTTCAGAAAGTGCCCAAAATGAGGCAATGGTCTGCATAGATGGATATGACTTGAGTTACCTCGGTTAGGAGAGAAAAGTTGTGTAGTTTAACCAGTGTGCCTGACCTGTTTTGAAATTACATGGACAGATATAAGGGATATATATTATATATAGGTCTATACCAAAAATGAAGACTGATAATTCTCTGACAATATGATGTCGGAGGTGTCATGAGCATTGTATTTAAAAAAAGCACGAAAACAATGTTTTATTTATTACTAAAGATATGAAATTGAGGAGTTAAACCAAAATCTACAGCATAATTACACTACTTTAATATCGCCATATAAATATTACACTGCAGTATCTTATAAGGACAAGTAATAAATACAAAATATGAATGTGAAGTTTTATTTACCACTTAAAGGGTCAAATTTGGGAATTGAACCAAAATTTACTTTCAAGGTAGCGTAGCATCATTCATGACATCGAGTAACCAGGGCAATACTGGCCGAGCAAATTTCTGAAATACTATCAACCCAATATATTTGCCCATGTAGCTAATTCAGATCCTTTTTCTCATCAGGTTTATGGTAGACACCCACGTTGTTGGCTGCAACTGGATTGAGATCCCTGCAGGGAAGTACCAGCTGCGTAACAAAGACAGTCCAGATCTACCGGCCATATCGCGATGTCAGATCGAATTAGATGTGTCGTGGGAGGACTTCATATCGCACCCAGCCGAGGGCGAGTGGTCAAAGGTCGCGCCCTTCAGGATTCTCAGCTTTGACATTGAGTGTGCAGGGAGAAAGGGTAAGAATTTGACTATGACTTGAAACTAAATTCTACTTCTCTTTAACTTACTTCCTGTATCTAATTTACGCAATGTATTTTTATTGTTATTAATGTATCGGGGTTTATATTATTTATTCAGAGGACACATATTTGCCAATTTAACCTTTATATGACCTATATTTTGGTGACATGTCCATCATTTTTTCGTAATATTGTTTTAATGTAATCCTTTCTTGCAGGAGTGTTCCCAGAGGCTGACAAAGATCCAGTGATCCAGATCGCTAATATGGTCATCAAGCAAGGCGATCAAGATCCGTTCATCCGTAATGTGTTCACACTGAACACATGTGCACCAGTTGTGGGATCTGTGGTACTTTCCTACATGTCCGAGAAAGAGCTACTGGAGGTATGGAATTGGTTACCTCTGATATTTTATTATCAATCAGGATTTGACTCACTTCTGTACAGTAAGAGACACTCAGGTTTTCATGAAATTTTATTGACAAATACGTGCTTAATTCCATCTATTCTAAAATCAGTTCAAAACCTTGCACGTATTCTCTCCAAAGCCAAATATATAGCATTTGATAGATTTAAATAAATATTGAACCACATACATTCGTCATATATATATGCATTTACTTATATATACAGTCACATTCACAAGAGCCGCGGCAATAGTCTGGTTTTCTATAAATACAAATCAAGATACTGGATAATGTTGTTTCTGAAATTCAGGTTAATCAATCACTTCTCTTTTCCTGTTTTAGTATTTCCGTTTCTGATTTCTGCAATCTAATCAACGAGTATATTTCTTATTCCGCCATTTGCCACCGTACCCTATTGCGGTGTGGTGGTTTTTGTGCTATGCCACTCAAAGCTGACATTCTCCTTGTAGGGGCACCTAAGCTTCCACTGAATGGATAGAAGCAAGACCAAATTTAAGTTGTTCTAAAACCTTCTGCCTGTCTCTCAATATACCTTTTTGTCATTCTCTTCCCCTCATCTTTTGATCCCTTTCTCTTTTGGATGATTTAAAGTTTACATAACCACAAATATATTTCACTGTTTTCTTACGAATATATGAATCCCTGATTACAATATTGTGCATCAAAGTGCCACTCAAATGAAAGCCGTTTTGAATGCCACTTGTGATGGGCCGCTTAGATCTATCTGGCCACAAACCAGTGAATGCATGACTGGTCACATGCCCTTTTTGTGACGTCATTAACAGAATCATTACTTCGAGAAGTGATAAAGTCTAGGTTAGCGGTTGTTTAAAAACTGAAATATTATTTGAAACTAGATAAATCCAAACCCACTCACAATGGTTCCTCTTCCATGCAAGTGCTTTAATGTTTAAAAATTATTTCAGAAATGGGCTGCGTTCGTGAGGGATGTGGACCCTGATTTGATAACTGGCTACAACATCCAGAACTTTGACTTTCCATATCTCCTGAACAGAGCATCCCATTTAAAGGCGAAGACTTTCCCGTATCTCGGTCGAATCACAAACACAGTTTCTGTCGTGAAGGAGGCCATGTTTCAGAGCAAACAAATGGGAAAGAGAGAAAACAAAGTTATCAACATTGAAGGAAGAACACAGTTTGATTTATTGCAGGTTTGAGAAATACAAGATTTTTTAACTGTTGAATGGTATTTAGTAGTTGTTGAGGTAATAAAATAAAAGATTTTGGTACATACGATATTATTGTCCATTGCAAACATGTAACAAGATTACTTGGTTTGAAATAGATTACATTTGATGTAGCAATATTTTAAGTATTTTAGCTTCCTTCTTTCAGAAGATAGCTACTTTTAAGAAAACGTTTTTTTAGCAAATCCCACAAATTGTGAATTGAATTCATATTCTTTTTTAGATTTTGCTGCGAGACTACAAACTGCGGTCCTACACCCTAAATGCAGTATCCTTCCACTTCCTGCAAGAACAGAAGGAAGACGTGCAACATTCCATCATTACAGATCTACAGGTAGGGGAGACCACTCCTGCATTCATCTGCCTATCATTTACACCTGCACACAGTTAATCAATAATGAATATTTATGTAAACCTGGCCCTTATTTCACAAAGCTCCCTTAGTGCAAAAGGCGGCCTTAACCCATATAACTTTGAATTGAGGTAACCTTAGTCTTAGAGAATTTAAGTTGGCCAACATTTTTGAAATATATGTAAACTTGTGACAAAAACAGTGACTAGATTTCATGTATTTCTTTTCAGAACGGAAATGACCAGACACGTCGACGTCTAGCGGTGTATTGTTTGAAGGATGCCATTCTACCTCTGCGGTTGCTAGGCAAACTGATGTGTGTGATCAACTACATGGAGATGGCCCGTGTTACCGGTGTGCCTCTCCCCTCCCTCCTGTCTCGCGGCCAGCAGATTAAAGTCATGTCCCAACTCCTCAGAAAGGTAAATCTGGTTTTACATGATTTTTGTGTTTTATTTTCTGGTCTAGTGTGCATAGAATAAAAAATTAAGGGAATTCTTTGTAAGTTGTTGAACTCTTGTTGTAAAAGAGTCCCTTGTATTTTCATAAGGCACTCTTCATTTGTAACAGTGTTATTTTGATTCATAGTTGTATGAATAATAGAATGATAATAATAATGAACTCATATAGCGCCTTATTTCCATCAAGAGCTGCTTAATGGTGAACTTCTGAGTCAATGTTTATGAAATATTTATTTTTATCCACAATATATCATGCGACATCATTGAAATAACATGAACCTTGTTTATCCATACAGTAGTTGTCTAGATGCTTTCTTTCCAAAACCGTTTTCATCCTTTGCAAAAGTCGTCTCCATAATGTGTGTGGGGAATATCACAGTGTGATCAAGGCAGGGCTATTTTGAGATAACCGACAATTCAGGATCAGAAAAAAATGTCCTAGATACCATTCTGTCTAGTTAAAGATTTTTAAACTGATTATCCCTATTCTAGCATCCTGCTACATCAGCGTATTTGTCTCCGCCTAGCTCCATCATATACCCTTATATCCTTCAGCCTAAAACGTTCGCATCCCTAAATATAGCAAGCCAATGAAATGACTCGCATTCGGCGGTAGCGGCACAAACCAGGATGAGAATACCAAACAAATGTCAATGTAGGCTATGAATAGCCATGAGTAACTAGCCGTAACCGATATGAGTGTTTTAGGCCAAAGGATATCAGGGTATATGATGGAGCTAGGCGGAGACAAATACGCTGATGTAGCAGGATGCTATTCTAGCTGATATACATATCCAACCCATATGGGGATGGAATAAAATCCCCTGTTGGCTGATAATCAACAAATTTTATCATTATTGGTGATTATGCACTTTAGACACATATAAAAATACTGATATGCCCTGTTGACTAATTATCAACATATTGCATTATATGTAAGTTAAGATTGTGTTTCTAATGAGGATTGTTTCTCTACAGGCCAAAGAGCAGGACTTGGTTCTCCCAGCTCAGAAGGTTGAGACAGGGGATGAATATGAGGGAGCTACCGTCATCGAGCCAGTCAAAGGGTAGGTATGGATAGGAGAAAATTCTGCATTCCATTGTTCCTAATTTTTCATAAGAATCTACCATTTGAAAGTACCTGAAAATGATGGAATACTATATTCCTACTCAGTTACAGATAGTCAACTTCTTTATTACACGAAATGCAACGTTTCAGAGTAGATATTAACACCATTATCCATGTTACTGACGGTGTTAATATCTTAACCAAAATGTCCCATTTCATGCAATAAAGAAGTTGAATATCCTAAAAATAACTTGTTCTTCGTCATCAATCCAGCTTCTAAAATGCCCTTAAAGAAATGATAATGGTATTTGATGTGATTGCAAACACATCTTATTGATTTCTAACTTTGATATAATAGTTTATGCTTATCTTTTCTAAACTTGTTTTGATTTTGACAGATACTATGACAGCCCGATTGCAACGCTTGATTTCTCATCTCTATATCCGTCCATCATGATGGCACACAACCTCTGCTACACAAGTCTACTCAACCCCAGCGTCATACAGAAGGAAGGGTGAATATACCTCTGATCTAAGATCATGGCAGGGAATTAGACTCGTACCATGGCCTGAGTGGCGAGACGATGTATTTCGATTCCAATTTTGTTAAGCAAGACAATATATCATGGGAGAATTGCTAAGGAACCCGCGGAACGATTATCATCACGTTACAGTGGTTGCTATACGATACGTATCCCAATTCTCTACAGTTTATGAAAGTAGAATACATATGATATAGAACAGTAATCTTATTACTTAGCTACCATTACATGAAGGGAAATCACAAAATAAGAGAGACTGTGAAATTTCAGGTAAAATGTCAGAAATATTATTTATTTTCTGTTTTTCTAATCACTGTTATCTCTGAAATAGAATACAAACTTTTTCCAGTTTTTAAAATTGTTTATTTTAAACAAATGATGTTAACAGTATTGGGATATATTGTCTCTTATGGCGATGCATCTTCATATCGTGTCATATTTAAATAATTCAAATCTTAAGTATTCACAAATATTTGTATTCAGGAGGATATTTCGTAATGTTTGTTTTGAGGTGAGGTGAGGTGAGTTGGGGTTTAACGCCGCTTTCAAGATTATTTCACTTATATCGCGGCTGCTAGTATTATTGCAGGGAGAAAGCCCACAACACTATAGTGGATATGCATTGCGGTGAAACCTGCGAGCATCGGCTGGAACTAGCAAACCATGGATGGTACTGCTCTGAAACTCAGTGTAGCATTGCACCCAAACCTGACTGCGTGTAGAACAGTTCTCTACTGCAGACAAAGTTGCCGAGCCCCTGGCGGGATTCGAACCACGGACCTCCTGATCCGAAGCCGAACGCGCTAACCACTGCGCTATCCCGCCCCTGTTTGTTTTGAGAATTACTGTTCATTACTGATGGTTTTGTAAGCTGCTAGAATTACTTTGATAGTTTAGAATTTAATTTTATGAAATCTCACCCCCAGTTTGACACAAGAACAGTACATCAAGACACCTAGTGGAAATCTTTTCTGCAAAGCCACTGTTCGAAAAGGACTGCTGCCTGAAATCTTAGAACATCTATTATCAGCCAGAAAAAAGTAAGAATTTATCAATATAAAAATTTAATTATTTTTTTAAAAAGAAGAATGCAAAATAAATATCTTTTTTTAGAGTTTGAAATTTTTATATGAAGGTTTACAGTTTTTCCTATTCTGCCCTCTACGTCAACAATTTACTCTGCAAAGATCATTGATAGAGATGTCACGATACACCGATCCATTGGCGAGTCCTCGTGGTTCAGTTGAATATTGAGTAACTAAATCACAATCCAAATTATAGTGAATGTCGATTCAATTTCAGTTAATATCATCCCAGAAATTCAGAGTTTGTGAAAATGCTCATTGAGATAGAGTTTCTTCTAAGGTTCATGTTGACCAAAATACAAAAATACGGGATTCAAGATTCAAGATTATTTTTTGGGTTAAATGTTGTTTCGTAGCTTAATATGTTGTTGAAATATTGAATTGAGATAAGTAAAATGGTATCAATCTGCAAGAATGTGGCATTTACTGTATCGTGAGTAAGCTGTATAGTGACATCCCTAATCAATATCCCTGTCAGTGGGTCACATGTACAAAATTGCAACCTCCGTCAAATCTTCACCATTATTCAAGTTTTGCTAGGAGAGAATGACCAAAAGGTTGTGACAAACAATCTCTATTCTTATGAAATTCCTCATGCATAATGTAGAAGCACTGTGAGGAGACTCTTCTTATAAATTGTTATTTGAAAAATTTCTTTTTATCATGTAAATTCCATGGTTACAGAGCCAAAGCTGACCTAAAGAAAGAAACTGACCCATTCAAGAAGAGTGTGTTGGACGGCCGACAGCTGGCGTTGAAGATCAGCGCTAACTCCGTGTACGGGTTTACTGGTGCTCAAGTCGGCAAACTGCCTTGTCTGGAGATTTCCCAGGTACTTAATTAGGTATTGAAAGTATTGAGTAGACTTGACAGACAAACCCCACTATCAGCCCTACCCCAATCACATGACCCAATCACATAACCCAATCACTCGGGCTCAATCAAGTCTTAGTACTGTTTGTCATCTTTGAAGGAAGTTGGGCTCGAGCTTGATAGTCCAGTCAGAAATCTCCTGTACTTTACCGTATAAGGGTGCTTGAACCAAAACCATGAAAGGGCAAAAACAGCAGCAAAACTTTCAATTGCAAGACTGGCACTATTTTTTGTGTGGAAAACTGGCCAATCTTATTGTATTACTTTTTCCATTTCCAAGTGAAATTAAATATTCTCCAGGGGACCATTTCACAAAATGATCTCAGTCGTATGAATTAACCTGATGTTAAGAAAAACAATTTTATTACTTTAATTACTTTATACAAGGTTTTTTACTAGTCTCTTGAGCAGCCTTAGACCAAGCAATGGCTTTCTACTTTATTGCCAAATGAACAGAAGTTATTTTTCACATTGCTGTTAAGGAGATAACATCTTAGGACACAGAAAACTGACTTTTAAAACAAATTCAAATTTGTTGAATAGTCCTATCAGCCTGTATAGATCGGTTCATTATGTTTCCTCGATGAAAATGTAAGAAATTAACATAAACTGTAGTAAAATTGTCCTATGTATCTAATGAGAGGGTTTATGTTCTGTGTATGTTAACCAGTATTTAATAGACATGTTTTATCTCCAGAGTACGACAGCGTTTGGACGTATGATGATTGAACAGACCAAGCAGTATGTCGAGGAGAAGTACACTGTTGCCAACGGTTACAAGCACGATGCTAAGGTATTACCCTTATTTTGATAATGACCCCTCTTCATATGAAGCCTTGATAGTTAGAGTTGAGCCTTTTTAATGTCTTTTACTAAGTAAGATTAAATTCTATACTTTCGGGATTGGGTACAACCCATCTGTCTTCATAAACCACAGAACAGAAGGAGTTGAGCTTAAATACACATTGACCCTGTTGGTGTAGACATCTATGCAAAACGTTTCACAAAAATAGGCTGTAAGGTGTTATGGCATTTCGACCAATAAACTGCATTGGATAAATCTATATAGAATTTTTATGTGTGTAAAATAATTTTTAGTGGGTTGCAGTTTGACATGTTATTTCCCTTGACTGTTCTCTAATGCTTTGACTTTGCATTTTGATGTGTATGCCTTGTATTTTACAGAGGCTAGGTTAGTCCTTGCTATTCTTGCAACTATATTATCCCGCATATTTGAATTTATATTATATAATATGAATCCCTCTTCAGGTAATCTACGGAGACACTGATTCTGTGATGTGTAAGTTTGGTGTTGAGACGGTTGCAGAGGCAATGGAACTTGGAAAGGAGGCAGCCGAAGTGATATCAGCAAAGTTTGTCAACCCCATCAAACTGGAATTTGAAAAGGTTTATTTCTTTGAGCATTTTTTTATTAAGTACACCTTTCTTTGTGAATGTTGTATTAACAATAATACGCACAATGTTGATCAATATCAGTTAAAAAATTCATTTGTATTTTCATGGACTTCTTCTCCATAGAAATGCTTTCAATAAGTCGTGAGATATATAGCCAATTCATCAATGAAACTGATTGGCTAATTGTCCCTCCTTTTCAGATATGAGATTGTCGTTATTAGCCATGCACATCTATGACCTATCTCAAGAGGTATAATATAAGGCTGATCGTACCTGACCACAAGTGAAGATTTAGGCCTTTCTCCATCATGATAAAGAATGAAGTTATGCTATGCATGAAATGATATCAAATTAATTATGTATTGTGATGGAGATAAGTATCATGAAAACCGGATGTCCCAATGAAATTTCTCTTAATGTAAACATATATATGATACAAATGTTGTGTCTGTAAAATTGGAAACAGAATTTTGACAAATTTCTATGATTTGAAAACTTACCTTTGCAAGTGATATTGTGACCATATTTGACCCCAGGTATACTTCCCGTACCTGTTGATTAACAAAAAGCGGTATGCGGGGCTCTTCTGGACAAACCCCCAGAAACATGACAAGATGGACTGTAAAGGTATCGAAACTGTACGACGTGACAACAGTCCGCTAGTAGCGAACCTCATCAACATGTGTCTACAGCTTCTTCTTATAGACAGGTTGGGAAATTCACTATATTTGTGTCTCCGTTTATTCTTTTGCAGTTTAAAGGTAGAAGAATAATAAAAATCCTATGAGTAAAATCCTTTATATCTTTCAATAGGTTTGTTAGCTATCAAACCTTGGTAAAATAACTTAAATATATATATAGTTCTCACAATGTTCCTTAAGCCAGTTCCTAATATTATTTTCCACAGAGTTAGGCCTCTAGTGGAAATTTGATTGAAGGGGTATGTGATTTGCTCACTTCAGTCTTGTTCATAGAGCAATTAACATGTTTGATAACCTCTTCTAGGAAATGAAAAAAGCTTGAGAGGAGAGATTGACGCCACTTCATTTTGTTGACAAGTAAGATCATTCTTACATTGATTGATATTCCCAGAGACCCTGATGGTGCTGTTCAGTATGTGAAACAGACGATATCAGACCTGTTATGTAACAGAATCGACATCTCGCAACTCGTCATCACGAAGGAGTTGACCAAGACTGATGACGATTACGCTGGGAAACAGGCACATGTGGAGCTGGCTCACAAGTAAGTTTAGGTTTCAGTTTTCAAAATAAGACAGAATGTAATTGTTTTGAATATCAGTTTTGATAAGGATTTTTCATGTTATGAAATTCAAATGGTTCCTATATATATATTGCATATTTGTTCTTTAAGATTAGCATTCTATACCATGACCACTTAAAGAGTCTTTCCCAGGCATAAGTCATTTGAGTTATTTTATGTTATTAAGTTAATCGCTGACAAATTTCAGCCTGGCTGCAGTTTTTCATGGTTTGAATAACAGCACAGACATTATTAGAACTTACCTCCAGGTGTTTGCCTTGAAGTTATTTGGGGAAGCTGTTTTTATAATATTTATTTAAGTGGGTGTGCCTAAGGAAAGCAATCTGATATTGGCTGCATGCGTCATAAGGTTTACCGTGTTGGTTTTGATCTCCAGAAATAGTTTTGAAAAAACTTACTGAACAAACTATCATGTTCAGGTGCTGTACTTCAAAGAGTTGGCTCGCCACTAATGGCTGAAATATTGCCAAGGCGTTAAACAATAACTCACTCACTCACTTGGCACAGAGAAGGTGACTCGGCTTAAATATGCAGGTGCAGGCCTACCATACAAACGGCAAACAAATCTTCAAAACTGACCACATATACTCTAAAACTGACCACAAATCGTCTGAAACGGAAGAAATACCTTCCAAAACTGACACCATACCCTCTGAATGGACACAATAGCTTCTGCAACTGAAAACAAATCGTTTGGAATGGAAACAAAACTTCCAAATCGGCTGCAACAGCAGCCGAGAACTGTAACCGAGCGTCCGGAGTGGAGTACATATCACCCCGAACGGACAACAAACCATCTCGCAGCCTCGCTCTAAGTGTAGCAAAATGGCGACCCGCGGAGACAAACAAGCTTTGCTGAATAAAGTTTCATGCCACTACGAGTAATGTCTTTTACATGTCATATCGTAATATAGTGCATAAACCCCCTAGTGACCTAAGCTTTAAATATATGTGCACAGTTGTCACTGTCAGGCTTGCGATTCTCCACAATTTGGTCCCCATTGTGATTCTTCGTAGTGGGTCATTCTACTACTATACATATGCTTGACGCACAATGCTGACTTTATCATATATTATTAAAATAACAGAAACAGTTTTCTAATTTTGACCCCAATCGTCTATTGGGGAATAGCAAAAATGAACCTGGAATAACTAATATCTCTCCCTTTCATCTGTAATGTAAAAAAGATGCTATCTCAAAATAATCTTCAAGTTTAAACTGTAAATGAGTTTTCTACGAAATGGTGACGTTTTTTTTCTCCCAAAAAGTAGGATTTTACAAAGCAGTTATTACACAGTGACAAATATTTCAGCTGTAGGATATTTTAATGGAAATAGTTCTTTCTTGGGTGCATACTACGAAGATTCACCCGTTCAGTCAACCCTAATCAACACAGCGAACCGACTGATATCACATTGGGGACCAAATTGTGGAGAATCGCAAGCCTGACAGTGACAACTATTCACATATATTTAAAGCTTATGCCACTAGGGGGTTTATGCACGATGTGATATGTTAAAGACATAACTCGTAGTGGTATGGAACTTTATTCAGCAAAGTTTGTTAGTCTCCGCGGGCCGCCATTTTGCTACACTTAGAGCGAGGCTGCGAGATGGTTTGTTGTCCGTTCGGGGTGATATGTACTCCGCTCCGGACGCTCGGTTACAGTTCTCGGCTGCTTTTGCAGCCGATTTGGAAGTTTTGTTTCCATTCCAAACGATTCGTTTTCAGTTGCAGAAGCTACTGTGTCCATTCAGAGGGTATGGTGTCAGTTTTGGAAGGTATTTCTTCCGTTTCAGACGATTTGTGGTCAGTTTCAGAGTATATGTGGTCAGTTTTGAAGATTTGTTTGCCGTTTGTATGGTAGGCCTGAGGTGGAATAGACTGGCACAACAAATGTCTTGAATGGGAAAATTGTCCAAAACTTGACAACAAACATACAGAATTTGAAAATTTCTTGTCATGATTTTTTATAGAATATTTAGCTATATCTGCTTTTTGAAAATTATTTATCTCATATATATGCGCTTTGAGCTTGCACTTTAAGTATGGAAGTAGTGCTTTATGTATACTTATTGTTATTTTGACATTTTCATAAACCTCTCTGACTTTGATAATCAGAATGAGGAAGAGAGACGCAGGAAGTGCACCCCAGCTCGGAGACCGAGTTCCATACGTCATCATCGCAGCAGCAAAAGGAACTGCTGCCTACATGAAGTCTGAGGTAAATTACTTCAAATAATAAAAAGAGACAATAAAATATTATAATAAAAAGACAAAGAGGATAAACTATCATAACTTTCATGAAGAACATTTATTGATAAACCAGTTACTTAATTTATTAACCATGTTTCTGATAAGTGAATGACTATTTAACCTTTCTTTCACCAGTTAAATAAAAATTGTATGATGTGGAAGGAAATTTTATCATTCTGTTTGTTACTCACCTACATGTTGAGTTGTCATTGGCAGTTTTATAAAGAGGTGATGTGAGGCAAATCCTGTAAATACAATCAGTGTATTGTGAAAGCTAAGTGATGAATAACTGAAATATTGTTGAAAACAACTTAAGCTTACTCACTCACTAAATTTTAGAGTCATTTTGATGAAAACATCATATGTTTGCAAGATGCAGGACTACTTGTTTCATAGTTAATCATAGAGCAGTTAATAGTATTGAAATGAAGACTTAAAAGGTTTTCTCAGTGATGGGCTTGTTGCAGGACCCTATCTACGTGCTGGAAAACAACGTCCCTATCGACACACAGTATTACCTGGAGAACCAGCTCTCTAAACCTCTACTGAGGATCTTCGAACCCATCCTCGGAGAGAAGAAGGCTGAGAGTGTCCTGTTGAGTAAGTTTTAAAATTTTCAAAATATGAAAACAAAACGTTTTGGTAGAAAAGACGATAAGGATGAAACAGTACAGATGAGCTTTGTTTTGGTTTGTATAGTGGTTTAATGCCTATTTGTATTGAGCTTCCTTAGGCTATAGTGATCCTTACTTGTTGTAAACAGGCTAAGTTTGCCCTTAGCATAAGGGTTCCTCTGAAATAGGACCAGGGCCTTTTTTCACAGCAGTTCCGCTCATAGTTTGCTAGTTTCAATCCGATGCTCGCAGGTTTCTCCGCATTGCACAGCCACAATGATGTTGTAAACTTTCTCCCTGCAATCATTCTAGGAGCTATGAGAAAAGTGATATGTTCTTGAAAGTTGTGTTAAACCCAGAATCACTTCGCCTCGTTTCATAAAGCATAGAACTTTTCTATACAAGGTCATAACTTAATGTCATAGCTATTCGTAAAAGAACCCTTAGTTCTGTATAAAATTGATACGAGAACTCAGTTTTAATTTATCTAATGAGGAATTTTGCTAAGTGATGCTCACAACATATTGTCCATTTCACATTACAAGATGAAGGTAGTTGTTTTTTTATGTCTGCTATTCTCAAATAGAAAGAAAGAGAGAGAAAAAAATCATTTATGCGTTTAAGATGCGCTTTATTCGGAAGATATTTGATTGATTTGATTATCTACAGAGGGTGATCATACAAGAACGAAGACTGTTGTTGCATCAAAGATCGGCGGTCTTGCAGCATTCACTAAGAAGAAAAGTACATGTATTGGGTGTAAAACTCCACTCAGTGAGGAAGGTAAGTTTACAAACCAGATTGTCGTTAAAGTTGAGGATTATCAGCCATAGCTTATTCATTCTTTCATTTCATTTATGACAAGGAATGGTTATTGGTGATGCCAGATAATAAGTGACCTTAAAAACATTTTCATAGTCACAACAATTCTTACTGTTATATCTCAAGAATCAATAAATGTAATTTATTCAAATTTCGTATCAAAGCATCTCATAAACCTTCAAAATATTTTCAAAGTCACAGCAATAATTACTGTAATATCTCAGAAAATAAGGATGTATTTCATTCACATTTTATTATCGTCATACCATTTCAAAGTCACAACAATGATTATTATTTATCTCAATAACACAAGCACGGGTATGATAATTATTTACCTTTCAACAATTTGATGACCTTCAGAATGTTTTTCAATGTCACATCAACAATAATTATCACATTTCCAAACTTAATCAATGGATTTTGCTCAAATTTAGGTTATGGGCATCTGAATCATTTGTTATCCTCCTTTGCACAAATACTTCAGTATGTTGTTTGGGTAATATTAAAACTTCATAAATGATGTTATTTCATCGATAAGTAGTGCTGGTTTCTGCATTTTAACATCCTAATGCTTATCAATTAGAATCATGCCAACAAACAAAACAAATCTGAGATTTTCGATTGAAAACTGGACGATGGTGGACGCCATGACTCCAACATAATTTTGGAAACTCAAGTATAGCAGACACAAGATGCAACTTTAGAAAGGTGTTTTGAATTTAACTCATGTCATATGATATTTTGGCCCTCATTTAAGCCACAAACAAAATTCATGAAACATTCCCTGTGTCACTTAATACATTTAACCCATGTCTGCAGGAGTGGCGGTCTGTAAGCATTGCAAGACTCAGGAGTCTGACTTCTACCAGAAGGAGATTCTGCAGCTGCAGGTTCTGGAAGAGAAGTTCTCCCGACTGTGGACACAGTGTCAGCGCTGTCAGGGCAGTCTCCATGAAGATGTCCTGTGTACCAGGTGATTAATCACATTTTCTAATGTAGTCCTGAAAAAAATGTTTGAAATTTCTTTTAACTACTTAGGCTGAAATTTAATGTAACTGTTTTTTGGCTTATGGATGACATTTTCATTGATGTATCAGTTTTGATATCGTATGTGATGTTTAGTCTCAGAAACACCCTTAAACTCCATTTCAGCTCATCAGGCCATTAAGTTCAGATAGGCTTGCATGTTTTATTGCCTTGCAAAAACCTACTGCAGTTGTTTAAATGAAGTGATCGTGGAAATCTGCTAGTGCTGGGAAACTTTATCATAGGATCATTACATTTACATTGATCGTTTTCAGGGTGGTTTTTTGTTTAACATCATATGGTTATATTGTTTCAGTCGGGACTGTCCAATTTTCTACATGAGGAAAAAAGTACAGAAAGATCTTGCTGACCAGGACAAACTGATACAGAGATTCGGGGCTCCCACATGGTAGCAGATGAAGCGGACTTAGTTTTCAATTCTCAAGGCTTGCTAACTTAAAATATTTACGAAATGACCAACTTTATGAACTGCAAGATTTATTAACTGCCGAGGTTGATAAACCTCCTTGGCTCCGTCAACTTTCAGTTGAATCAAATACCTGTTGGATGAATTTGTGAACTCCCTTAGTGCTCAATGGTGTGCTTGTAAATAAGTTTTCAGTCTATGGGAGGAAAGAAAGTGCAGGATCTCTGAAAACTACAAGGAAGAAATTATTTCTTCATTTGACTTGACATTCCTCATTTCAATTGCATTCTTGTGAATGCTTGAACAGATTCCAGAATGTGACATTTTGTCAACAAACAGGGATGAAGATTTCAGGCAGAGCAGTTCATCAGAACAATTCTGGTGTTTACCTATGATGTTTAACATATAACTTCCCATCTCCATTCGTTTATTACTCATTCAACACCACTTTGTCTTATTCCATTGTGATTTAGAGATAAAACTATACAAAGTATTTTTGAATTATATATATATTTATACATTCAAAATAGGAAAAAAATGTTTTGTATTAGTTCATGTATGCAAAGGCGATTTTTATTAATGTATTTTTTATGACATAAAGCGATGACATGACACATTTGAGCTTTGATAATTTTTGCATTGGTCACAGAATGCTTAGAATAAAAATTTGCATTGGGCACAGGGCCCTTAGAATAAAAAATCTATCAAAATTCAAATTTCCACTTACCATATTTTCTTCAAAATTTCTTTATTGTTAAATAAATTTTTTTTTAAATTTGAGTTCAATTTCATTAAACAAATCGATTTAATCTTACATCATAAGACATGTATATAGTGAATATAACATGTTGTACATAACTATTATAAACTTTAAAGCACGGTATGGACTGAACTGTTTCACGACTAGTGCCACATACCACGTGGTGTGACACCAGATCCCAGCCATAACACTAGCAGTTGTTATCCTCAATAGGGAGTCCTGTTACACACATCTGTTAGAGTGCCTTAACTCGCTGAGGTAGCCTTGAAGCAACAGGACTCGGGTCTCCAGCAACTGACAGACAGATTCTTTAGTAGACCAATAAGTCAAAAGTACATTTGTCAAACATTATATTTTGCAGCACGCTGGAGATCATTATAAACTTAAATAATGCTTGTTAAAAGTCAATACATGAAAAAGCCTAAAACATACCAGAATCGGATCCATGAATCAAATGACTTTAGTACAAGATACAATTATTTCACTGAATTGAAATAAGTTTCTTGAAGTCACTCTTTAAAAGTTCTTGAAATGTAAACTGACTTAGAAGACAGAAGACTTTGTGTCTTTAAAACCAGGTGTTAGTGTTAGAATTGAAGAATTTGTGGATGCTGGATAGTACCTTTGTAAATGCTATTAGAAAGGGAAAGAGAATGAATGAAATGAATATATATTAAGGTGAAGATGAATGTGAAATGATTGAAGTGCTGAATTCAAAATTGCTATAGTTCTTTTAAAAGTTTGGAATGAACAGAAATGATCATATTATAATGAAGTTTGTCAATATGTTTGAAAAATGTATCATTTGGAAATAATTTCTGCCCGATGATTTTGTTTGTTGTACTGCACCATTAAGACCATCAAACACAATTTAATTGCACGTCAAAGTTCATTTGATCCAAAATTATCAATTTAAGAAAATAAATTAAACATTTTCTATGTAATTCTGGCATCTGTTACAAATCACATTTATAAAATGAAAATTTTGACACCTTGTTATTAATGATTAATTATTAATCAAATTTTGTTTATTTAATAATTTATCACCTCTTGCATATCATTAAATTCAAAACTAATTCAACTGCACTCTTGATATTGTTCATGTGAGTAATTTTAAAAAATCCAAAGCATCATTTTCATCAGCACAAAAAAACTGGTTTAGGCAGTGAATTCAACATTATTCTAATCATTCCAAATAAATGAGAAGTGAAATTATGTATGATTAATATGGCAGGAATATTCTGAATTGGTACAGGTATAAATTGTTTACTGTACTAGGCGACTAAGTCCTTCTTTGTAAATAATAAAATGTGTAACAGTGAAATGCCTTTTTAGCAATAAAGACATTTTCTTCTGTATGTGACTACAGGGTTAAGTTTTCGTTCTTGCTTTTCCGGCAAGTGGCATTTGATGAGAGTAAAACGTCATATTCTTTTGTAGATAGAGACAACAAATAAAAACTTGCATTGCTATGGAGGACTGCATATTTTGTGGCTTGTTTTCCTTCTATTGTTTTTTGTCTTGTTTATATTATGACATTTGGAGACATATATATTTAGATTCTGTTAAAATGTGACAGTGTCCCATCTACGATAGTGCTAAAGGGGTGACCAAATTTGCCTTGATAAAGGACGTTTGACACTTCAGATAAACTCCGTGAATAGAAATATCACACAGTTTATCAGAAGTGACCTGAATTTGATGTCACAACAATACAGAGATAATATATTGAATGCTAAAACTTTGCAATTGTAAGTATATTTCAATATTTTCTAATTACAATAGCCAAATGTTTGTTATTGAAAATTTTAAATTCTCAGTCAGTTATATGGCATTGGTTGTATGACTATTTGCTTTGTGGATGAAATTAGAACTAGCGACGGCAGTGAGAAAATTGAGTATCCATAGATTTTGTTCACTATTCCACTAACAGTCTCTTACTAAGTTTTCATGGGAGATCAAATTTACAAATTGTATATTCATTTCATATACCTCAAAACATAATTTAATGTTAAATTTATGTATCAACTGTTACTGTTAAAACCATTTTTGCCTATTTAAAAGTTACCGTTATCATGAAAATTCAAACCAAAGAAAACGTGTGTGTAATAATAAAAAAAATACTACTTTCGCATCAGCTATTGTAAATGCTAATGATACAACGTTTATTAAATTAATATTGCCATGTTCATAGATTATACTCCTGCATGCTATTAACTTTGACGATTCACTGGGAGTAAACACGAAATGAGTATTTCACAATGATAAATCATTGGAGAGATTTTAAAGAGTTTTGCAAACGAATCTCGATACTGCACAGTACAAGCTGTAATCACAACTCTTGTGGCCGTGAAAAACTTACAATCAATTTCAAAAATGAGTTGGAACATTTGACTGTCGTTTCTGACATTAAACACAACATTTTCGGTTTTTACTTCTCCATCCCTTGAATAATTCCCAAAATCTTGATAGTTTCAGTATGCAGTTGTTAAACATTCATTTTAAGCTAACAGAAAACTCTTGTTTGCATAATATGACACAAAGGCCTAGACATTCATAAACAACATACACACGCAATCATAAAAAATCTTCATAAAAACAAACACACATTCAAAAAACAACAAACTGCAGCACGGTGATCTATGACTCAGGCATTTATTTGAAGAAGTTAATTGGGATATATATATTGTGGAATCGAACTTTGAGGGGACATTTCCTTTAATACAAACTATTAAAGTGGATGAATTATATTAAAAGTCTCGGTTTTGATTTATGGGACAACGTGTCTATGCTCTCTATGCTGTAATGATATCTAACTTAATTTCCATAATGCGTATTATGTAAGTTCTTTTGAAAAAGAAAGTCAGTTTGTTCACACATTTAAAACATATCAGTCGGAGTATGTAGTTTTTGTAATATAGAAATTATTGGAAAATGTATTCCCTCTAACATTTCACCTTAATGAATATACATCACTTCCTTTCCTATGTGCATATTTCAGCGAGACGATGATCCGACTGGGAAACAATGTCATTATTGGCTGGAAAGCACTTATATTTAAGTAAGTTTCGAGTTTTATCAAAATATGGTTTGGTTCAGTGACTCGATATATCGCTATAATTGTCTTACGATACAACAACTGGCCTGCAACAGTTAATCTAAGCATTAATTTAAGATTAGCATCCTTAAAAATAAAATGAATTGTCGATCGCTTGTAAATACTAGTGCAGTATAAGAGTTCACTAGTAGCCTTTGTTACTCTTGCACCATGTTATAATTTTCTAATTTGCCTTTCTGAGCACATGCAATGGTTTGACGGTTTCACACTCTCAATGAACTCAACCCCCCTCCTGATCATTCCTTTAATTTATTATTCGTGCCAGTCTCTGACTCTCTAACTTAAAAGCCTTGCTGCGTTGCGCTTAAATTTGTAGCTCAAGTGCAGCAGCTTCAACATCGAATAAACCTGGGAAAAATTCAGTTGGCTTATCAAGGTCAGGTGCGGTATGCTGAGGAGACCGCACAGAAATTATGAGTTATGCCTTGCGGGGGTTGATCTCGCTAAAGGCCAGTCTCTCTATCTCTTCATACTTTTTTTCGTTTCAGATGCCTTTGTGGACTTTTCACCATATGGTCAGTCATGACCATTCTTCAGTTTGGGAGGTCCTTCAAGAATTCTAGAGGTGATCAAGGGAAATTAGCAGTGAAACATATCGCCTTTGTAAAGACACACAAAGCAGCTAGTTCGACAGTACTGAATATTCTCTACCGCTTTGCAAGTGATAGAGAACTAGTTGTTCTTCTTCCAAAAACAGGGAACTACCACAGAGGAAGTCACATCAACAAGTCTCGAATCCTTCCACCGCCTAGGAGAAGAACTTATGACATCCTTTGTAATCATGCTATATTTAACTATACCTCTTGGAGACAGTTCCTTCCAGCAGATACAGTGTATGTTGGAATCGTCAGGGAACCATTTGAGCGATTTTTGTCAGCATTCTATTACTTTCGCTACGAACAGGGTACCGAGTATTTAAAACGTATTCCGGGGAATTATGCTTCCATTTTGGCTCGGTACTTGAAAAAGCCTTCCAGGTGGGAACCAGAGGATCCAATGGTTTCTATGACCAATAACAGAATGGCTGTAGATTTTGGATATCCTGTTGAGCAGTTTGGTAATGAACGTTATTTTGATGAATACCTTGTCCATCTTAATAGAACCTTTGAGCTTGTGATCGTCACGGAACTCTTTGACGAATCTCTTGTTCTTATGCGAAGGAAATTTGGTTGGTCATTGAGAGATATTCTGTACATTTCTAAGAACAAAGCTCGCCATAAACCAAACCGTCCTTTTATTCCCGGAAAACTAAAAAACATGTATAAGACCATGTCAAGGTTGGATGATAAATTGTATGTGTTTTTTCTTAACAGACTTTACCGCCAAATTGAGATAGAAGGGGACCAATTTCCGGCGGAAGTAAAGTATTTCAAACACGTTCGTCTGCAAGTGACGTCATTTTGTAAGTCACCTGACCCGAAAAGGGAGATAATTGTCGAGGATAGTAGATGGTCATCTGCTTTCACTTTCACCAGCTTAGACTGTTTTTTCCTCACTATTGAAGAGGAGGGTTTTGTGACTTATATGCAGCGTCTACACAAATTAACGCTATTAGCCGACGGAGCCAACACGGAGTTTTTGGACAGAATATAAAGCTGAAAAGAGAAAGAGTACAAAATGCTGAGGATATTCAGTGAATCGATGTATTGAACTTAATGCTATATTATTAACTGGACGTAAATAGAATTTTTTAACGTTTAAGTTTATTTATTACCGAGGAAAAAGATAATTCTTTCACTATTATTTCTTTCTGACCTTTCTTTTCATCTTTATAAAGCATACATTTTCAATAGCTCTTTTATTATGATAATTATGTTCTATTATCAAGCTTAATTTATCCCATCATACACTTAACAAATTTCAAATTATCTGTTTAAACTATTTATCTTGTTAACCCGTTGTATCCACATAAATGGTTTCATTTTTTTATGTCATCGAGATTATACCATCGTCAAAATCGTCTGACACAAGTTATATAAATCAACTATGCATGTGTCAAAACTCGTAAACAGTCATTTCATAAGGGTGACATGAACATAGTGCCTACAATACGACTGAGCGTAAACCGAAGCGTTAAAAGCATTGATTTACTTTTGAGAATTAAATACCTACTGCAAAACATTTGAACCATGAAGA
This sequence comes from Phorcus lineatus, assembly GCA_921293015.1. Classification (NCBI taxonomy): domain Eukaryota; kingdom Metazoa; phylum Mollusca; class Gastropoda; order Trochida; family Trochidae; genus Phorcus; species Phorcus lineatus. The sequence continues at coordinate 21,485,296 of OV121096.1, read as the reverse complement.
AAGTGATCCTACGAAAATGAAAATAAATGTTACCTAATGCAAAGCAAGCTATTGTAGAAAATGGGGCGGTTCTCAAACGGACATCACTCGCTAAGCTACGTGAATTCATTTACTTACCTTAAAAAGGTTAAAAGGTATTCACACCAAAATAGTCATTTAAAGATCATCGAGTCATGAGGTATCTGACCCTCTGAAGAAAATGCTTTTAGCATTAACATTTATTTTCATTTATTTTGGGGGGGGGGGGGGGGGATTTTGAAGTAATAAAATATCTAAAAAGTGGTACCCCCCCTTTTCCCTCCCCCTGAAAGAGTGTTTGAGGAAATCATACCAATATAATAAGTGAAGTTCTTATGTTACAGTCGTCTCAACATAGAAGGTGTTGTTTCAGTCAATCTGATTAAAATTGACCGGGTTCCGAAGAATAATGGTTATATGAAATGAACTCTACCGGGATTCGAACTCTTTCTATTAAAGGTTTTTCTCCCCACATTGTCATGCATAGGAAAGCCCCCGATACCAGTTCGAATCCCTCTAGGGTCATCGGAAGACGATCGATTTTAATCAGACTTTGTCTCACAAAGAAATTCTGTTCGCGAGTATGAAAGGAGTAGAATCTTTAATAGGTAGATATATTTAAATGCAATCCAGAGAACCTCTATCTCATTCACTACAATACTCACTTGATTATTTTTTTTCCTAAAGGTTTTCTTTTTATTGCTGATTTCGACGTTTTTGATGATACCAGCATAAGAGGTAAAAAAATATTGGGGTCAGTATACTGTTATATAATCAAGATCCTGCAGGTTGAAAGGTACTAATAGTAAAAGCTTTATTTGTAACTAAAAGAGGCCAGCTACTTATTGGACACCCCTCGTTGCTGAGCATCAGCAATGGTTGATTAGTTCAATCGTAGGCTCTCACGTTTCATATTTTGCTTTTGATATATACTTATGTCATATAAGTTAAAAAGATAAAAGTCATGAAATAACCTTAAAAGCCATGTCTGGTTTTCCAATTCTTGTACGTCATCAGTTCAACTAGAGATTGTAGATTTGATTTCATAGGCTACATGGTAATTAAATGGTGTTTATGTTCGATATAAGTAGTAATATAACCCAAAATAATTACCTCACATTTTCCAATTCTTTTACTTCATTAGATCCACCCAAAGCTTTCAAATTTGATTTACATAGAGCAAATGGCGCTGTGATGGAAAGTTAAACTGTAATATATAACACAAACTCGAATAAGCACGGTTCCTTCTCAAATTATGTTACGTCATCAGTTCAATCTTATGTTTCAGATTACATTTACATACAAATTTACATAGCAAATGCCGCTTAAATGTGACGGATGTTGAAATATCATATAAAAAAAGAAACAAAACCAAAATCAAATATCGTACACCCCATTTTCCAATTTAATTACGTTATTGGTGTTGCACTTCTAGCATTATAACAATAAAACGAGAACATGATATCATATCACACACAGACATCAAATAACGACGTGAAATTATCACTGAACATCAAAAGACTCCCCAGTTTTATTCCCTTTGTCATCACACCTACATGATATGGATGTGATAAGTACCAACCTGTCTATTGACCATGTGAAGATAAACAAGTAGGTCACTAGCAAGTATTTGTCACCTGGCTTTGCTACGGGATGCCGATTGTGCTTCAAAAGAGGTATTTGGTTTTTTATTAACTGTTTGACCTTTGTACCTTTCAAGCATATTATCAAAAGATATCTTTATCAAACTTTAAGATGTCAAATTATCATCTATAAACAGTATCCGATCCAGGGAAAATGGAGGGGGCGGAACCTTTTGTAAAGGGGAGGGGATTACCCTGGGGGGTCACCCTTTTGAAACCCTTCTTTCTAGATTATAAAGTTAATATTTGCATTTATCAAAATTTAAAATATCCAACTTAAGCAGTGTCCTATCAGATTATTAGGATTGTGTAAAGGGGCTAGGATTACCCTACATAGTAAGGGTTCACCTATTTTTCGGTCCTAAAATTAGACCCGCCAGTGTAGTGAATACCCTTGTAATGATCCTGTCCCGGTATTAGTTTGTTTCGTGTTAATGTTGTTTCAGATAAAATTTGATACATCTCTTAACATTAGATTTGAAATTACGAAAACAAAAATAAAACTCAGATTTAAACCCAATCGCATGAGAACACATCGCCTAAATACAACAATGATGTTGAACTGTGGTATCAAACGCATGCTTTTCCCAAATTTTGTCAAATTATGGTTTTCACCTTTTTCATGTAAAGCAAAATAGCCCCATATCCGACGGGTATAAAACCAATGCGAATTGGTTGTCAGACACCCACTTTGTAAAAAAACACTTGAAGAATTAGAAGATTGACTTAACAACATTGAGAGCGAGCAATCGGGATGATTCCCACCCACACCCATGTTGCAAGAACGCTTGACTGTCACCGTACAACTGTCAATAGACTAATGCAACGTTATCGGGACAGACCTCAGACAGACCAAGAGCAAGCCGACCGAGAGTCACAACCAACCAGACGACCAATAGCTGCGCACGTTACACTTCAGAAACCGCTTCCTGACAGTGACGTAATTGGCGTCGAATGCCCTGGGTCACCGGGTAGGCAGACGCACAGACGCCAGACGTCTAAGGCCCATGGCATCAGGGCATACAGACCGTTCCGGGGACAGCTGTTGTCAGCCGAACATCGCCAACGAAGACTGAGATGGGCGAGGACGGTTTTACGTTGGCAGCGACGTCAGTGGCAGAGGGTGCTTTTCTCTGACGAAAGTCGGTTCTGTCTCTTCAAAGCAGATGAAAGAGTTCGTGTTTACCGCCGTCGGGGAGACTGATTTTGTATTTATTCTGCAGTGTAAATTTAAATACATGGTATTTGCCCGTGAGTTTATATGGTTTAATTGCCGAGTTATGATATATTATGTCTATATGCTAGATTATTTCAAATTTAAAAAATCCTTATTTCAGGAAATGGGTTTAAACTGGAGGGAACTATTTTCAAGATTGTCCTTTCTCAGGTTCGTATATTTCGTATAATAGAAGTGCGTGTTCTACCAAAGGACATTAAAAATATTATTTCTTTTTATACGTTTCTATACATACAATAATACAACCGTTATGGTTTAACGGAGTGAGAGGTTTATCAATGTGATCAGATGTTTTACGAGATCATGATGCTATATGTCATAACGTCATACAAGGACACGTCCTTTTGTCAAAAGCGTTTTTATAGGTTATGGTTAAGTATCACTGCAGCGGACATGTGAGTAAAAAAATTAGGCCCTATTGGTTGTTCGTCTTTCTGTCCAAATCACGAAGTTAAACCTTGATATTGTCACTGTACTGAACTGATAAGCAACAAAATACTTGTCAGCAACATGCAGTACTTCTCGAAAAAAAATACATTATTGATAGCGTATCGCAAATGTGAACACACAGTTAAGCAAGAGATCGTTGCCTTTGAGCCTTAAATCATCTTTTCCGGTTAATGTTTGACGTGATTTAATGCATTTGGGATTGGATACCTGTCGAGTCGGATCGAGCCCCTTGCTGGATTCGTAAAGGCGAGATAGGCGAGTTGTTAAGCTGCTGGTACGGTTAATGCTGGCAGCGCTGCCTGACTCTGAGGGTATGGGTTCGAATCAAGAAATAAAGTGACACGACCCGAAAAAGGACAAGAATTTGCACAATTGCGGATAGAGTTATCCGAAATATGTCACTGTCACATTTGTTCAATACCTTCATGGCATGTATTTCTAATACTATAGTTGTTGACACTGATCAGCTGGCATTCTGGTTCCCCAAGTGTATTACGCTACGCTTCGACTCGCCGCATTTCGAGTGATTATATGTAGCTCTTCAAAGCGAACCGAAACAAACCGGAAGTTTCCAGTTCCCAGTCTCTGTACATACTGCCTCTGCTTTCAATGCGACTGCAGCAAACATTCACAATCCTCAAATACGTTTTTACCTGTGTTCCCTTCCCCCTCGACACCCAAATCTGGTAGTTCATAACGTGTGATCTTTGTCCTTCCAGGTGGTTGTGGTTCGGAATCCTCGTGTATGGATCCCTCTTCGTCCTTCTCAAGTGGAACATGAAGCAGCCTGAGTTTGACGTGAATAACCTCCAGCAAGTCTGTCAGTCGGATGAAATGCTTCTGCAGATATGTTCCTGTCAACAAGTTCCTCCACATCAACAACAACTACTACCGCAGCATCAAAACCAGTATCCGCAACAACAACAACAACAACCACAGCATCAATATCAGCAACATTATCAACGATATAGGACACAACAGCCTCAAAGACTACCTCATGAGCAACAACAAATAGAACAGCAACAACAGCAGCACCCGCAACAGCAAGATGTGAATAACAATAAATTACAATCAAAATCAAAAGCCTTTTTACCGCCATCCTCTGATAAACATGATAAACAGAAATATTTCAAACCAAACAAGGTGAATACTTTGAGGAGAATTCCAGTCAAAGAAAACCAGAATCCAAATGAAAGGCGTCATGTGGCGTTCTTGAAAACTCACAAAGCAGCGAGTTCAACACTTCTTAACATCTTTTATCGCTTTGCAAGCGAACGGGATCTGGTTGTCCTGCTTCCGAAAAACGGGAACTATCATTTGGGAACATATCTCAACAAAACCAAAATTCTCCCTCCACCAATAGGGCAAACGTATGACATTATCTGTAACCATGCCATTTTCAACTACTCTTCTTGGAAAAGGTTCTTACCAGAAGATACCGTTTATATAAGCATCGTCAGAGAACCCTTTGAGAGATTTGTGTCTGCGTTTTATTACTACAGGGTAAATCGTTTTGAAGCATACCTTACCAAAATTCCAGGAGATCGCTTCCAAATTTTGGTAAACTACCTTAAATTTCCCCAACATTGGGAACCAAGAAACCCGCGCCAGTCTATGACCAACAACAGACTGGCAATAGACTTTGGATATCCACCGTCTCTCTTTAACAACGATACTGCGTTTGATGAATACCTTCTCCATCTTAACAAAACATTCAGACTTGTGTTAGATGCAAATAGATTTGACGAGTCTTTAATTTTGATGAAAAGAGCCTTGAACTGGACTTTTAGAGATATAATTTACATTTCTTTGAACAAGGCAAAGATGAAACCACCGCTTCAGGAGCAAGTGTTGAGGCTTAAGCGAAATCTTCAACCATATCTTCGTCTTGATAATAAACTTTATAAGTTCTTCAAAGAAAAGCTTGACAAAGAGCTATCTATTCAAGACAAGTCGTTTGATGAAGAGGTGAACATTTTTACAAAAGTGAGAAAAGATGTGGCAGATTTCTGCAGTTATGTTCATCGGAGAAGAGACATTGTTATCCGTGCTAATAATTTTACAAAGACGTTCAAGATAAACAAACGAGAATGTAGATACATAAAAATGGAAGAAATAGGTCATTTGAGATTTATTCATTCAAGACAAAGGGTTCGAATTAACAGATTTGGCATAAACAGGAACTTTTTTTATTCTCTCCCGTAGAGAGAGCACATACTAAGGACATCAATTACCGTAGAGAGAGCAGATACTAAGGACATCATTTACTGTAGAGAGAGCACATATTAAGGACATCATTTACCGCAGAGAGAGCACATACTAAGGACATCATTTACCGCAGAGAGAGCACATACTAAGGACATCATTTACCGTAGAGAGAGCACATACTAAGGACATCATTTACCGTAGAGAGAGCACATACTAAGGATATCATTTACGCTACATCATTTTCCGAAAGACTACTGAACATATTGTCCTTATATCCCAAAGAAAGGTCATAGTATTGCAAAAACATTTTAAGATTCCTGGGATTGCTTAACAGAATGTGATGTGTTAGCCATTTTGTTGAAAAGCCAGCTATAGCCCTATGTAACATAAGTTTATCAAATCATGGTTTACAAGGACGTAAAACACGGTTTGCTGTGTTGGTCAACTCAAATTTAATCCTTACTACAATGTATGTATGAAATCCAAGGTCACAAAAATGATTGGCAATCTAAGTTGTTTTTCTACCATTTGCACATAAATTTTCAGACCTACCGGTAACACGTAGGTTTTAAAGAAAGTTTTCTTCCTGTTAAAGTCACGCCAGTGATTATTTCATTATATAATGGTATGTATGAAAAAATAATAAAGTATCATGTATGATAGAATGATAAATTATACCATCATCAAGCCAAAAAACATGGTGTTTATTTCTTTTTCAGTACTAGTTTGAATTTATCAATTCTGTTTTATCATTAGTACAACGTATGAAGTGATGGCATTTTAAAACGAGGGTTTACTAAACACTTACATCAGTGCTTTAGGAAAATCTTATTTGCGGACATTCAGCCCTCAAGCAAGATATCAGGCGAACCAAAGTGAAATAATATAAGAAATGTCGTAATGAAAAGAGACGATCCTAAATTTCAATTCTACTAAGATAAGATAAGTGTCAAACAAGTTTAGAAAATTTCTTTTTCCTGTTTTTAAAATGATATCTTTATCTTCCAATCTAATTTACAACAGCGTAGACGTTACTTTTTCTCTCCCATACGTGTACTTGGTTTCAATATCAGCCCTTATTCTAATTTTGAAAATAACAACGATAATATAGATAGAAATATTTGCCTCATTTCCATTCCAAAATCTCAATCAGAATCTGTATAATATGCTCATTTTACTTTCATAATTCGATAAAGATTACAAAATGATAGTTGCCAGAATTGAAGGGAAAATATCACGTCATATTTCTCGACAAAGACACATTTTTATATTAAATTCTTGGTAGCAATTCACTACAAACACTGAGGATAACAACCTAAATTTGGGTAGTTATCAGCTAAGAGTAGGACCAACGATAACAATACACTATCATCGTTGGCTCTGAACGGACTGATATGCTATCTATGGCGTCTATTCGATGTCTGACCTTCTAATAGGATGCATGTTTATGGGAAAACGTCTTCTTATTACAAGTAAGGCATTGTTAATGTTCGTTTTATAAACTTTATAACTTATTTTTAAAAAGCTTGACAAAGAGCTATATATTAAGAAACACGGTGCAACTTCTTCTTATTACAACTTAAGCATTATCAATGTTCCATTTTGAAAAACTTGAAAAACTTAAATTCCATGTATGATATCATAAATGTTTTCTATATTGCAAAATAAGAGTACCAGTTGAAGGTCTTTAAATTCATATAATGCAAATTAATTTAGGAATGGTTTTCAAAAAGAATGTTACTGCTAGATCAAGTTATTTTCAGTAAGATAGCATCTTTTTCAGTTTGCTATATCACTTATCAAGTATCGGATAAGAATACGTCACAAGGACCAAACCTCCTTAGGGTCTTGAAACCCAGCAGCCGATTAAGCTATTCATCTATTTTGCTTTTTAAAAATAACAATTGTATGATGACACTACATGCACAACCACAAATAAGCAATGAAATACTTATCTCCTCAATGGTGAAGGAATAGGAGAGGGGAAGCCAGGAGGGTGGACAGTTCCAACTTATCCCTCATCCCCGCACTTCCGATGTGTTATTGAAACGCGGACGAAAGAAGAGTGACCACCCCGGTGTCCCCAGACCACCATCGCCCAAGCTAAAGGTCCCCCCTCCCCCGCGCTTTCTTTGAAATTTCCAAGATCTGGCGCTGATCCTTGCTGTGGTTTTAGTGTTATGGATTGTTTTAAAATAGTGCCAAACTATCGCGAAGTTAATCAGAGTCCTAACAGATATATTCTCATATTTACAGTAAGCAGAGATGAGAAGTAAACAACACAGTGCGGCCTCAGTAGTAAACAGATACACTCTTCTCAAGTAAGTCATGCTTAATAGATCATAACAAATAATGATAAAACACGTTTGGTGTTATCAGTATGACGTCAAGACGAATCTCCCTAATAAGAAGGCTTAATGTAAGTCTTAAAGTGACATAGGGTATAAAGTTGGAGTTATATGTGTCAAACACATCAAATACCATCTACCTGTAATAGCCATGACTCCTTATAACAACAATCTACGGGACATTTGTTCTTTAAAACCATAATCGCCAACATGGACCTGAAATATCGTGACTTACCCATCAACTATAAGTTTCATCAAACCAACATTATTAAATTTTAAAAAGTATCTTTCACTACATTTGACAAAAACATACAAAACAGACATAGTAATTCCATGTGACGACGTGACATTTAAAAGTTATTTGAATGTATTTCAGATGGGTGTGTTTCGGAGGAGCAATCTACATCTCTCTCCTCATGACGCTTAAACAGAGCCCGGAGACTCCTCCAGATTTGGACATCAGCGTTATAAAACACATCTGTGAAACATCACCGCTCTTCAAACCGTCATGCGCATGTAAAAAAAAAGCACCGAATTTTGACCAATCGCAATTTAGCAAATACCAAGATTTAGAACCCGGATCTCAAGAAGAGCTTGGGAAGAAAAAACGCCATATAGCATTCGTGAAGACCCACAAAGCAGCAAGTTCAACTGTCTTAAACATTCTTTACCGTTTTGCTATGTCAAACCAACTTCAGGTTCTTCTTCCAAAGACCGGAAATTACCATAATGGGCGATACTTAAACAAAACACATATCGTTCCTCCAGTGAATGGTAAAACCTATGACATCATTTGTAACCATGCCATATTCAATCACTCTTCTTGGAAACAGTTCTTACCAAACGACACCGTTTACATCGGAATCGTTCGGGAACCATTTGAACGATTCGTTTCAGCGTTCTTCTATTACAGGTACGTCATTCCAATGAGGTACATTGCCCGAATACCTGGTACCCACCTGAAGGTGTTACGAACTTACCTGAATAATCCTCTCTTTTATGAACCGCAGTCGCCGATGGAATCTTATACCAACAACAGGATGGTCATAGATTTCGGGTTTCCTCCGAATAAGTTCAACGACGAAAAGGCTTTCAACCAATTCTTGTCTTCCTTGAATAGAACGTTAAGTCTAGTTCTTGTTGCAGAGCATTTCGACGAATCTATCGTATTGATGAAAAGAATGTTTAATTGGACAACTAAAGATATCATATATACTATCAAAAACCGAGCTCGCGTTAAACCAAAACTTGTTGGTATTGGAAGATTAAAGAAGAACTATGAACTTTTTTCACATTTAGATCAGAAACTATATAACTTCTTCAAACAGAAGCATCATGAGCAGGTTTCTAAAGAGGGTCCGGACTTTCATCTGGAAGTTGAACAACTGAAGGTAATAAGGAAGCAAATTGAGACTTTTTGTAAGTCATATGGGAAAGTTCAACAACTGAAAATAGACAAAACCAATTGGACTGATCAAATAATAGTTTCGAGAAGAGACTGTGTTTTTTTGACGATGGAAGAACTTCAATTCTTGAATTTCATTCGAAATAGACAAACCATATTGGTTCGTAACTTCGGTCATAATGCTAACTTTTGGAAATATTTGCCTTAGTTTATACTTCGGAAAAATGACTGAAATCTAAACACATTCTTATCTGATTATTTTTTTTCATTTATTTTCTGAATTGTTGTTACAAATTAACCATTACTTTCTTATTTTCTTAGTTTGGAATCCTTACGTTATTTGATCTTGCCAAAATGATTGAGAATAAAAATTAATGAAAAAGTTTATATTTTGTCTGTTTCTTAAAACCTATTAGAATGACATTATTACAGGTAATTTTGCTTCTCGAAATTTGATTTATTTAAAAAAATGTTTCTTTTATTGTTAAATCATTTCAATGCGTACAAAAATTATAAATAACCATTGCTAACATCATTGTAAAACATGCATTGAAAGCATTAAAAATATAGCGCATTATCAGATATATTCTTAAAAGTCAAAGTCGGTGAATACCACACAAAAGAATAATGAATAAAACCAACTAAATTTAAAATAATAAAATTAATATTTATGAAAATAAACTTCCAAAGGCGTGATTTAGCAGAAGAATGCCATAATAACAATAATTGTTGATTTAAATTTATATTTGATTCAAATTGTCCTACTTTCGGATTCCTTCATCATTTTGGCTAAGATTCCTTTCCAGATATGATTCTATTCACGATATGCAAAAGGTAAATTTTTATTATCAAAATACCTAACTTGAATACTAACTTGTGAAAAAACATAAACATTTACTTCCGTTTCACAATTTTTTAAATGTTCCAAATAAATAAAGGGGGAAACAGAAAATAGTAATTACAACCTATTGATTTTATACAATCACATAAACATTTCATTTCATTTCATTTATTCCTTACTAAGACAAAGGTTCTTAATTAGAGGATTACTAAAATTGTTGGTGCCATAGTCACGTAATTACATGTTTTCACACGCTCTCCCTGCTAATTGCCCTCTAATTTTGTGCTAGTAATTGACCGGTAAGCCAAATGTCATGGTGAGCGTGGCCTTTCTACCTTTATAAGCAACAAACTTCACAACTAAACTCACATTACTGTCGCTTGAGCTGGAGAAGTTTTAGATTTTTAAGGGTCCTTATACATCATCATCGCGACAGCGGAGAGGAGACACATACAGGTATGAACAACATTCTTTCAGACCATGGTTCAGACAGCGTTAAGCGAGGCAATATTATTCATTTTATAAGTTTGTAAGAAAGCGTATAGAAGATACGAACAGGTGGGAACCAAATACTTTCAGACCTTCGTCCTGAAAACTTTAAATGGGGATGGATTATTCATAATATAAGTTATTTTATAAGAAAACGGAGAGGAGACACGAACAGGTATGAACAACATTCTTTCAGACAAGTTTTCAGACAGCGTTACAATTAGGCAAGATTATTCATATTATAGGTTTTTTAAGAAAGCGTAGAAAAGATACAAACAGGTGGGAACCAAATACTTTCAAACCTTCGTGCAGGAAACTTAAAATAGGGATAGATTATTCATATTATAAGTTTTTAAGAAAACGGAGAGGAGAAACGAACAGGTATGAACAGCATTCTTTCAGACCATTGTTCAGACAGTTTTAAATGGAGCAAGATTATTCATATTATAAGTTTTTAAGAAAGCAGAGAGGTGATACAAACACGTATAAAATAAAACTTCCACACCTTTGAGCAAAAACTTTAAATGGCGCAAGATTATTCACATTATATATGTCTTTAAGAAAGCGTAGGGAATACACGAACAAGTATGAACAACATTCTTTCAGACCTTTATGCAGACACAATGTCTTGTCAATGGAGACAGATTATCATTATTATCGGTTATGAACATGTATGAATCACATACTTTCAGACCATTATTCAAACAATCTCGTTACGTGAGGTTAGTGAATGTATGAAGCACATACTTTCAGACCATTATTCAAACAATCTCGTTCTGTGAGGTTAGTGAATGTATGAAACACACACTTTCAGACCATTATTCAAACAATCTTGTTCCGAGATTAGTGACATTATCTTTAAATCATCATTGATCTACATCTTTATGACAACCTTTTTCGACCTGGGTGTTAGACATTAGCGACCTTTCGGTATAGGTCCTTTTACCGTTATCAAGCATATTGAACTGAGGATGTACACCAATTTATTATTATATGACATGGTAATAACATTATGGATATGTACAGAAACCTCTATTGTGTCCAATAAAGAGGTTGTACGTCAACAACGACTTTCATTGTTCTACTACCAACTTCTTTAATGTTTCCAAAACAGTCCATCATAGCTTGATAAGTTATGGAACACGGAATTAAGCAATAGTGAAACATAGATTGTCTCTATATTAATTTTGTTTATAACTAAATGTAGGATATATGTGAATGTAATAACTCATTGGAAATGTTTTTTAAATGCCTCAATAGGGAAATTTTGGTGATCCTAATAAGTTCCGAAGTGTAGTTTGGACTATTTTTCCTATCAGACAGACAGACAGACAGACAGATTTTATAAGTATAAATGGCCCTGAGGCCAATAGTACAATGGCATACATAGTAGCATACATTCTGGGTCGCCTTGACATTAGTTATACTGAAACTAACTTTCGGGTAATATTTTTGTACAATAGACAGCTAGGAGCAATGAGATATTAGCTGACTTTGAAGTCAATAAACTTATGAATTTATCTTGATTTGGATTAGTGTAATAATAACATGGTACATATTTAATTCTAACAACATTATAGAATGGACATTCTAGTAATACATGCTATTCTGCATATTTTCTAATTTATTATCATTACAATGAGGGCATATAGCAATAGCAATATCTGCACTTTTTGATCTTCTATATAGTTGTATTCTAAAACCAGCAATTCCACAAGAGAATTTAGTCAGTGCTCTACGTAGATAAAGCGAGGGTAGCACTCTCAAACACGTTTCTGGCATCAAATCAAATTTAAATGTTGAATACGTTTTCAGATATTTGGAAGACGTCATACTAGCTGACCACTTTTTTTCTATCAATTCTTTAATTACAAATAAGATGAGGTATTTTGACCAAGTTTGTCTCGCACTGCCGTCATCTTTTGGATTAAATTTTAATGTTTGGACCGCATATTTCCTAAACCATACGGCATTGATATTTATAGGTCTAAGTGCTTTATTTATACAGCATTCAAAGATGTTTTTGATTCTTTAATTACAATTGACATGTCATATTCATATTATGTTTATAATAATTTCACATAATATTTTGAAATAATGATACAATTTTTATGATACAAATGCGTTTTCACTAATTTCTAGAGCATATGACATTAAAATATATTACCATGTTAATAAATTGTTTTGACTTGATTTTACGATTGACATGTCACAATCGCATACATCGTATATTTATTAATGATAATTTCCACATTACGATCTAACGTCCATTGGCATTGATGTTTGTTGACACGTACACCATTTGATCTCCATGTAAACCTTTTGATCAGGTCATAGAACATTCATCATAATTTTGATTATCACTTATTATCGTCGTATAAGCAACAACATACGAGAGTATGTTGATTAACTAAAACTCACACTTGTACAAGTTACGTTGTATCTTATTGCGTTCAGATTTTAAAATCGAACGTTGCATAATATAAATCCCCATTTGTCCTTTTATGTCCTTTGATGTCCTTTGATGTCCTTTCACCTTTTATTGTTCATAATTTGTCACAATTGTCACATGCAGGTTGAATAAAGGAAACGATAATTATATCTAACATCGCAGTACTTTTTATTTCAACCACGTTCACCAATTTTACCAAATTACTATTTCCTTTCTCATTACTATACCCTAATACCATCCATATCAATTCCACACCATACGCTTTGATCATCAATTCTACTTCTACCGTGTGCCCTTTGAATATAGTACATAATACTAATACAAAATAATAATAGTAATATTAGTAACGTACATGTTATGTATCACATAAAGAAAGGTTGAAATTGATCTTAATTGAAACTATTATGCAACCTCAAAATGAAAAAAGTAAATCAATTTTGTTCTTGAAATCATTTCCGTTATTTAAATGCTCAATCATTTCGACCTGTCATTTATCCAATAAAACAAGAGGAGCATCGCCAGTATTTAACATCGCAGTAACACCTGTTACCTGTTAACGATAGACAGGTATAATATTACCTTGTTAATTACGAGACGTCAAATCGTTCCGGCCTCCTAGTCTAATAATCAAAACTATCTGCTCCACAGGTAAGTGCAACATCATTTCTCATGCAGTTTTCAAATTCTTAGTTCTATCATTCTTTACGTAAATAAAGTTTTAAATTAATATAGTTTAATTTCCACTGTAACTTTAGTTAATGAAATTCACGAAGAGGGAAATAAGAGGTACAGAATATTTTTAAATGCCGAAATCAAATGAATCTGTATGTCATAAAGCTAAAACGAATGTCCATTGTAGATACAATAAACACAATCTTTTTCACATGAGAACTTTATCAATTGGCAAAAATCTCAATCCAGTAACAAGTTTACTTAATATATTTGGCATTAATAGAATATGATCGATTATGACTGTGTAAAGAAAGATAATTCAAGATAACTATTAGTAAGTGATGAATAACCGTTAACGTTTCTTACTCGTTAATTTTTATATCACAGCAGATAAATGTTGCCCAAACACGACAATTAGGAGCGTTTCCGTAAAAGCGTTTGCTCATACAGTCTGTTGTGGCAGTTGTCAGTTGATATCAAATATAAGGCCTCATGTCGCGTGTTTTTAATTCAGAGAAAATTAATATATGTTAACATGTGTTTAAGCGAAGCAGGGGGTCGTACTTTATCATTGCACAAAGGTTACCTTAAAAATTTAAGATTACCTAAATCATTTCAGGTAACCATTGTGTTTTTTGCAACAGGAATCATATACATTATGATTGCCTCAAATCATAATGTTTTTTTTGAATAATAACGCATGTCAAGAATTGAATTAGTTAAATTAATTATTTACCATACAAAGGTTTATTTGACACAGGTTGATGTAAAACAATTGGGGTTTTGTTATAGGGGGAGGGGATGGGGTGAGAAAAAATTACTACCAGTGTTTTGCTTGATACTTGAGTATTATCTGTACGTCTGAGGGTGATCGGGTTGAGTAATGAGATGTTTTTTACCCTTTGAAGATAATGCATTTGGTATAAACAAATGTGTATTGGGTAAACTTTCTTATAAAATACTAGTAGATCTTTCAGAAAAACGGGCTATTGTCCCTTTAAGCATTTCCCATATGACAAGCCGGTTGAGTTTGAGGCTTTGATTCAAACTTTTTTCATAAGCTGAATATAATAAGCTTAGCATGGTCACTCATGGGCAGTTTTCTAAATAGGAAGCATTTGGTCTGAAACATATGAAGGTATTGAAGGACTTTTTGCGGATTTGAATACGATGGAATACGATGATTTCAGCTGTTATCCGATCTAACGGGATATATATCGTCAATACTATGAAATTATGTAATATGATATTAAAAGTTGTTTATCTAAATCAGTTTAGGTTGCCTGTCAACAGATCTTCATGTTTGTGTATGAATGTCTAGTATCTCGATCTAGTCTTCTGTTTGATTGAATATAAAAACATCTTCTATATCTCCTTTTCTGTATCTGCCCTGCTCTGAATCCATCACAATTTCTGCATCTGTCTTTATCCTTCCATGTGTCTGTGTCTGTATCTCTAGCTCTCTATTTCCGTTTCTGTGGATCTGTCTCTTTGTCTCCTCTGTCTCTGTCTTTGGCTCTGTCTCTATCTCCCTGTCTCCGTCTTTGTTTCTGTCTCTATCTCCCTGCCTCTGTCTTTGTTCCTGTCTCTATCTCCCTGTCTTTGTCTTTGTTTCTGTCTCTATCTCCCTGTCTCTGTCTTTGTTTATGTCTCTATCTCCCTGTCTCTGTCTTTGTTCCTGTCTATATCTCCCCGTCTCTGTCTTTGGTTCTGTCTCTATCACCCAGTCTCTGTCTTTGGTTCTGTCTCTATCACCCAGTCTCTGTCTTTGGTTCTGTCTCTATCTCCCAGTCTCTGTCTTTGGTTCTGTCTCTATCTCCCTGCCTCTGTCTTTGTTTCTGTCTCTATTTCTCTGTCACTCTCTCTGTACCTGTCTCTCTCTGTGTCTCTCTCCTCCCCCTTATGGTTAGATAAATCGTTTTTGGACGTAATACCATAGTTAATTTCGTTACAATATCACTTACAAAAACAAACAAGGAAATATCGAACTTGTTCATAGTAATTGATCTTTGCAACACGTGTGTTAGGCCAAGGCCGTAATATACAAAGGACTGAAAGCTGTAACTAACGTTTCTATATATCTATGGTTAAGTTAATGGAGCTTTCAGTATGACTGATTTTGAATCACGTTTTATAGACCATTTTGTCATTGAAATAAATCTAGGACAGACGAGTGGTTTATATCATTACAAGCAGTCTCTCATTGCAGAATTTTTCCATTAAACGAAAGTCATTTGGGAGGAAGAAAAAGGATCACCTCATTCTTTTAAATGGCATCTTCTTCTCAAGTTGTTAAAGGTGTCCCGATCGAGTCAAACCTGGTTCCAAGATTTAGTACAAATAGAATTTCAATAAAAATGACAACTTCGATTCGTTTTAATTTTTCACACTTATTGGTTTTTGTGTTTGTATTAAATCTTATAAAGCTGAACGACAATTGTTGATCAGACTTTGATTATCAAACATCTATTGCCAGGCTGACCTATGCACAACAAGATATCAACAGAGAAACCATGTATAGTGTATGCACATTAAATCGGCTTTTAATATGACTATATGAAAGTATTAACCCATTCGCTAAGGAAATATGAGAAAGTTAGCAACTTTAACCTTAAGTAACTTCACTCACCCATAGGTCATGCTTAATCTCACTTATATACCGATACATCTGAGACTGAAAGAGAACACATTGTACCCGTCATACGGCAATATGAAACTTTTCCATTGGAATAGATCCTTTTTCTCAAGCTGTTTAAATGTAACATGTGGATTCAAATTCACGGGAGTGTGGCACCAATATATCCAAAGTGATGTATTTATCAGCGTATCGAATCAGAATGATGTCAAAATATCATAAGGCTGGGATAGTTAAATGGTCCAGTATGAATATTCTCAATGGAACACGTAAAAACTGAAAGTTATGTCGTGTTAGTTTTTGGATTATTATATTGGAGTAACTGTAATTCGGGCAATACGTTAATACTTAATTATAGAATAATTATAGGAATTCACATTTATCAAAATAGAAATTATAAATGAACCGAAATAACTGATGAAAGTTTCTGAGCGATTATTAAGCTCTCTCTCCATCAGTGTGAGTGTGCATGCTCAGAATTGTATTACCCTTTTTTTCCTTTCTGGTTTTTCCGTACTGGTCCAGTTGCCGCATCACATAGTCTAAACCGTAAATATTGTAAACGCGCAATGTAATTGGTTGGTAGCTCTCGTTATTAACAACGGTCATGCATGTGTACATGTATTAGATTTTTGGAATTATGTACCTATCCAGCTTATAAGATTGATTCTAAAATACCGAAAGTACCCCAATGATACAAAATATATACAGAATTTATTTCCTTGTTGAGCCGTTTTCAACAATCCATGAATCTGATTTTGTACACAACCAACTCTTGGAATAATGGATATCCCTCAGAGATTTCGACCGTCTTAACGTTTCTATTATTGATTGTCAATGATAAGTATTTCATTGTATTAAGATCATTTTATTGCATTTTCTCTTGAATCCAACATGTTAGCGTGTAAATACGCGCATGGGCATCCATATCAGATATCAGATTCCCGTAACATGTCATCACGGAAAGGTAACCAATTTCGTGTGAGATGTTTATCAATAAGGACATCCGGCTGTCTCATATTACAGTTTTTGTAAGCTATGTGTGTAACATTTGAAAAATTTTATATTTTGCAAACGTGGCAGATTGCGCTACAAATAGCTTTTCAAATAAATGGAAAAAAATTTGCTCGTTATGAAATTCAATTATAAATGAATTTTCACTTGTCTATAGTTTGTAGATCTTATACATATTATTAACGCCCACTCATATATAATAACAACAGGAAAAATCGTTATACAGATGATAATGACTCAAGCTCGACATATTGCACTGGAGTAAGAATTTCCATCCATTTTAATTCCTTATGAACATATTGTATTTGCTGTTATTATGAAATATGAGTGCACTCAGGAATTATTATTAATTATACAAATAAATCTGTTCAGAGAGATCCGATAAGATGGTTTCATGTAAATCAGTCTCACATCATATACATCAACAAACGTGTCTTTGTTTACTTTGTGAAATCTTTGATATAGTCCGAGGTGATATGAAGTCATGGATTCGTACAATTTGATTTCTATCACTCGTTCACAGAGCGTCTATAATCTGACTATTACTCCATAGGAGTTGTGTCACGTGGTCTTGTCTGTTGACCCTCTTAACCTTTCACCTATTATAAACTCAAACAACCAGAGGCCCAATGTGACATCAGCTTTCGCTGGAAAGCGCTCGTTAAACTCTCAACTCAGCAAGCAAGCTCAATGTAGAGCCACGTCGTTCATTGGCTATAGTGCAAAGGTCATCTAATAAGACCCAATGGAGCGGTCGTCAGATCAGAAACGCATAGCAGTACGAGTGATTGTAAGTGATTTATATTAGATTTCAGATGTGTATTAAATGTACATAAAACAGTGATGCATTAGTCAAAAAGCATTTTTTTTCCCTCACCACAAGTTGTCATGCTCTAAAACCCTTTCGTGTGTATTACCATTGAGCATAAACATTCAAATGAAAATATATTTGACACTGGGGTTGGTATTTTCCTTCCCTTAGATGATTTTTTGTCTTTAAGTTAATAATTATCATCCTTCTCGAGCCACTGCAAGATAATGTATTATGGATCATTTAAATATATCTTTTACGATATATGAGATGAATAGATCCATGTAAATTCTACACCTTAAAGTGACGCAGAGTATGTTTCATGAATTTTGTATGTGGCTTAAATCGAGCCAAAATATCATATGACCTGTATAAGTTCAAATCGCCTACCTAAAGTTGCATCTTTATCTATCAAATGCTAAAATTAGGAGATTTCCTTTTTTCGATCGTAAATTATACACGACCATATTAATGTTTTAAGTCAAAATTTAACGTCCCAACTACAGGATTATTAGTTAAATGACCTACTAAGCGAAACCAACCTATATTACTCGTTGTGTCTGATTTGAATAAGTTTAAAAATTACGTTTGATTCATAAATCTCGGCCATTTTCCTTTTTAATGTCACTATGCTAGCTGACAAGCATTGAGACGTTAATTTTCATAAACAACCACTACTTGTCGTTGAAAAAACACCATTTATAAAGTATGACATATTTGACTCGAACAACATACTGTGCGCCACTTTAATTCTTAAATGCGTCATCCTTAGTAACATGGAATGAAGTAGATTAATTTTGCGACATCATTCAATCATAATGTCATTACAAATGAGTTACTAACATGCTTTCATTCCAAGAAGTAGCTTTTGGGAAGGTAATTTCATTGTGAGGTTACCTATATAAATATTATTCATATAATTTTTATCTAATATCTAATTGCAACGACAAAAAAAATATAGAAAATTATATACGAAATTCATAGCATTATCTGTATGAATAAAATATTCGTTAACAATTGCATCAATGTAAATTTTACCTATACGAATACGACTTTCATATTTATCTAAATTTGCAAATAATTTATCATTTCTGTTTTGATTGAATACATTCTAATATCAATCAGATTATGCATATTGATAAAGTGCTCACCAGAGAAATCGGTATATATCTTTTTTCTATGAAAACTGCATTGAAGTTTTAATACAATGTTTTTAAATCGTAAAAAATTTCTCATATGGATATAGTTTTCATTCAGGGACTTGATATTCATTATTTTTCAGCAAATTTCGATTTAAGTTTTTATGTTTTTATGTAGCATACTATCTTTTCGATTTCAGAATGGCTCAACTCAACAAAGTGCTTTGTCTTGTTGTTGTGTGCCTGGTTTATTCTGCCAGCACATTTATTCTCGACAGCTTAATTGAAGGTATATTCTTTATTTTCTTTTTAGTTATGATAATGAAAACCAAAATTTGGTATTTATGTAACATGCAAATCATTAAATGAATATACAAAATTTCCCTGATTTAACTTTTTTATAATTAAGATTATCATGAATTTGTTAGTGACAAATATATCAATGAAATACAATATACTTCAATATGACATATTGGTGGTTTTCACTTTTTTTAATTAATTGATATCGATTATAAAACATTTGTTAGAGCTGTCAATTCTTTGATATCAGAAGTGTAAAAAAAAACGTGTTAATTTTACAGTTAACGATTTATTTTAAAATTCAGATACAATTGTTTTATATGAGATGTCAGCAATGGAACAAAGGATTCTTGATTCCTTCCAATATAAAGTTGTAACATTTTACACGCCTTTGTAAAATGAAAGTTGTGATTGAAGTAATTTAACTTGCTTATGTTGTTATTTGTCAGTAATGTTCTGTTGAAAGTAATTATGCTTGTTTATTTTGTATTTTTATATTTTGTTAATGCCTATTTGATCCGATTGATAAGATTATTTTTTCAATTTCACTTCAAATTTGGATAAAATTTTCACCCTTTCAGAAGAAGAACTTGTGCTAAACAAACGATCAACGGACGATGAGTCAACGGAATTTCCCTGGGCACCTTTTAAGCCTTCAAGAGATCTTATAGGTATTTTGAATTATATGCTAATAATAAGCTGATACTTAGAAAGAGGTACGAAAGATGCGTCTGGGACTATCTGTCAGGCCATTGCTAAAGATATGCTGTATTTTATGGCGCTTCAAATTATTTTTACTTCAAGAACTGTCGATTCAATATTGGAACCAATGAAATGCAAATCCCGACACTAAAACATTCACGAAATCCCACTCTAGTGGCGGACCAAAAGGGGGGTTCATATACACCCACCCCTCCCACCCCCCACCCCCCTCGCCACCCCCACCCCCCACCAAATCTTTGAAATTATTTTTATTTATTTATTAGACCCCCAAACGGTGACCCCTCTCCCTTTTGATAAGGTGGACCCCACCCCCCTTTTAGAATTCCTGTATCCTCCTCTTGATACGCCACTAGAATGGGATCCTTCATTGTGTCTATTTCACTCTATCTCTCTATTTAATACTCTCTATCTCAACAATGATGTCTGCGTCCTCCTACATGTATTTTTCCATCTAAGTTGCTCTCTCATCAATATACGTACGCTTTCATCCTCAGGTGAAAACTGTTACATAAAAAACACTTACGAGACAGTGTGGCCATACGAGTGTGAATACTATCTGAAACAGGACACCGAATTCACTACCCCTTGTCAACCTTTCTGTCAGTTGTGGGTTGACAACATGAAGACCGGATTGAATCTCACTGACGGTAATTGAATATTTTTGGCTGCTTTATTTGCAAACTTGATAAATGAATGAGTAAAGAGTTATATGAACAGATGGTTTAAGTATCGCGAGTGGTCTGAATGGAATTTTAAAGACTGGTATTTCATTGGGATTGATAAACAAAGAAACAATTTTCTATAATATGTTTTTAATTTGTTTAGATCCGGAACTAATATTGTCAGTATACTATTATATTAACTTTTTGTGATGTCGAATATCTTAACTTTTGAAAATTAAAAGCGAAATTTAAAAACTAATCTAAAAAATGTGAAAATCGATTCTCTCTTAACGTATGACGTCATTCTGTTTGCAGAGTGCAAGTTCCACGACTTAAACCAACCGTCTTACTGTACCAGTCATGTCGAAAACAAGTGCAAAACATGTGCTTATCACACGTCCCAGCTCTTCCTTACGTGCTGTGGGACATGCATTGCCATGTGTTAAAATGAAATACACCCCTTGCTTTTATTTATTACACTCACATCCTGTCCTATCAGCGTATTCGTATCCGCGAAGTTCTGACAAATTCATTTATACCTAATCTCATCAAAAACGGTATGTCGTGTATCGCTGACAGGTGTTAAAATGACTAATTATAGCATGTATGCATTCACCCAAAGAACAATCGTTATACAATGATCCCGAAGCAAAATATCTCAATCAAACGTTGAAATCCTGCCCAAGCGGCGCAAAATAGGAAGTCACTCAATCATTTAAACTCAACTGTCAAGATTCAAGATGCCTGTTTTGTTCGAAGTGAAGTCTTTCCAATCATAGAACGCTGTTTTAAACTAAGATATTGTCCAATCTGAACACCAGCTCTGTCACGTACTTCTTATTCCGGGGGCGGGGCAGCGCACTGCAGTGGTTAGCGCATTTGGCTTCGAAACAGAAGGTCCGTGGTTCGAATCCCGCCAGAGGCTCGGCAAACTTTGTCTGCAGTAGAGAACTGTTCTACACGCAGTCAGGTTTGGGTTCAATGCTACACTGAAATTCAGCGCAGTACCACCCATGGTTCGCTAGTTCCAGCCGATGCTCGCAGGTTTCACCGCAATGCATAGCCACAATGGTGTTGCGGGCTTTCTCCCTGCAATAATGCTAGCAGCCGAAAGCGGCGTTAAACACAACTCACCTCACCTACTTCTTATTCCATTATACCGATATTAGGTGTGCTTCGCAGTTGCCATTACGCTGATGAAGCAGGATGACACCTTATCTAAGAGCAACAGATAATCCAGAAAATACATTTTGATATTTCTCCGCTATTCCATTTAAAGCATTTGTTACTTATATGCAAATGTTACAACATAACGCAAGTTTATATTTTGCATGCTTACGGAAATGGTGAATTGTACAAAAGACCCAATGTAATCAATTAACGTAAAATGAAAAAGATTATATAGTTACAATAACAGAATGTAAGTCAGCAGTGACGTTGTAATGTTCAAATTAATAATGTAAGCATATACTTATAAGATTACGAAAATCTCCTAATATCATCTATCTAAGAGTAGGATGCTAATTTTGTAAATTAAATCATTAATTTTGGGGGATTTGTATTGCACTGTTTATATCACGTGTGAGAATCATACCGTTTAAAGCTAAAATATTTAAACCTTAATCAATTTTATTTCGATTTCTTGTATTGATGAACTATGATACATTCGTTGCATCTCTAATATGTATATGTGCTGTTCGACTTATATTTTGATCAAATCAAGTTAAATGTCCCCTGTTTATCATTGTTTATTTGTTTGTGTCATGATTCAAACGTATGACGTCGGTATTTTGCTAGTATCATAAGTAACATGTTCATCTTACAAATATTGCAATACGTCTACTCCCTTAAAACCAATTGTTGACATTCAGCTTAATCTTAATTTCTTTGATTATTACAGGTGAATAAATGTTTTATTGTAACACTTCCCTTCATTGAATTCATATGTGTTGGTTAGGGTGTTGGTTATTATGAACATTAAACTGTTATACCTTAATCATTGTATTGTTATCTATATTTTGTGTTCAGAAAACATTCTCTGACCATATGCAACCTTTGATCTGTTTACCCTTATAACCTCGGTCTGCACTCACAGAGGCTGATCCAAGCAGTTTTTCCAATTAACCTATGTCATAATTGGGAAGGTTTATCGGCAAGAAATACAGAATCATGATTGGTGGGAATCAAAGTTAGTTGTCCAATCAGCGACGTTGTTTCAAACTAAGTATAATGTCTTTTTGTATCGATGACATGACTGTGGTGAATTTACCTGTGCGATGCGCATATATCTTACTAGGCCTAGGAGGGTCGAAAAGGGGATCTTGATATTTAGGACCCTCTTTCTGAGGGATTTTTTACTATTTGTTTGCAGTTACCTTTGTTATCAACGACATTTAATGATGAAAAATTCACCTGTAGATAAAATAACAAGTGTCATATGATTAATATTTTGATATAATTTTTTAAAAATAACAAAATAGCATGAGCAACATTATTTGCGACAACCGAAGGATTTATGATATTTTGTGTCATTACCGATTAGCCGTCAACTTGCTGTTACACTCATTGATGCAGATGTTGGAACGGTGACAAACCAATCGGTATATAAGTTTTGCCATGTGTCTATTCTATATAAAGTATTTCGATATGTAGCAGTATATTGTCATGTTTTTATTAACACAAAATAGGATCTACAATGAAAACAATATAATTTACGTGAAATCTTATTCACAGGAAAGAACTACATTGATTGTAAAATAACATATTACAATAGGGTTTGTGATCGGGCAGGTACGGAAGGATAGGAATTGATAAGAGGTCAATTAGGGATAAACGGGAGAAGGGGGGGAGGGGGGGATACAGTTGGTAAAAAGTAGTAGACTGATTAAGAGAAACTAGCCCCGATTTATGAAATTAATTAAAGGGGCAGTAGCACGTTTTAAAGAGATATATAAACTGATTCCTAGAAAACGAATATAAATGTTTCCAATTTTAGTTTTGTAGGAGTTTTGAAATGATCGTACCAGTATCGGTTAAGCTATGTGTTGTTTTCCCTACCTCACACGATAAAAAGGTGACCACCAAAAAATGCCTCCAAGAGGTTCTTGCTTCATATGTGATCATGTCCTCTATGGCTACGGATGACTGGTTCGAGTAATGAGATGTCTTGACGTTCTGAAGATAATACTTTTGACTTAAAGATATGTTAATTGACGAGATTTTAAAAAAAACTTGCTTCTGTCCTTTTCATTCAAGATGTATAGTGAAAAGTCGCAGGCCTAACTGAATAAAATTATGAAGTATAGGTTGTAAGTTTCGTACCCTCTTCCTAGCGTTATTTGCCCCTTTGAGTCTATAAAGAAATCCTGTGAAAGTAGTGGGTTATGGCCATAAATTACATACATAAATCTTCAACTGCAGTACATATTCTAAGGCAATAAAAATGAGAAATCATGATATCATATAACACACTTGAAATGAGGAGCCATTAATATGCCTGTATGACCTCATTTCTGATTTAAATTGAACAGTGATGTAAATACAATATTTTCAGTCATAAGGTTCTTCCACAATAAAGAGAACCCAGTTATGGGGCTTGTGAAACTGTTGAAGCACAGCTGTATAACGTGGGCGTTATTTATTTAGTAACTGAATAGTTTTAAAGTGGTCGGGCAAGTCTTCAAAACATCCATAGACCAATATTAAACAAATATTTGACATTGCCACTTTTAAAACATTGTTTGCTCACTGCGAAAATGTCCTAGAGATTCTAAAACTAACGCTGACTTCTATATCAAGACTACAAAAGTTGCTCGGCAGTGCTCCTCCCACTCTAACCTCTATGTGATTCGAGCACTTCTGGGCTTCCAGCAGACTGCCCAAGCGGCAAAAACGTAAAACACAAACTATCTGCCGAAATGTATTAACTATCGCCAGTCTCGAAATGTCCAAGTTAAGCTGTGCGTAGGATGATGTGTGTGATCTAACGTCCAATGACATTGATGTCGACATTTTAACCAATTCATATCCATATAGACACTAATTATATAACCATAGGCTCCTGTCAGATCTTTAGAACATTAAGTTTAATGTCATAATTATGATTATTATCACAAAATGACATTTATACAGCAAAAAAGGAAAATCTATTTTTAAATCCCAGAACACAATTTTCTCCATGACAAGTTTTTGTCAACTCCGACCCCATTGCACATTATTTCTACACTGAAAATACCCAAAAACCGAATGCAATTAGTAAATAATATGTATAATGTATCACGTAATGTTACGCGGAAATTAATGGAAATTGTTGTTGCTAGAAATTGTAATTGAAACCATTATAACAGAAATATAAAATCAGTAATGTTCTTGAAACCATTTCCGTTTTTATTCATCATCCTATAAACAGAAACATTACAATTATATTTATTGAATAAACAAGTAAAATAGTTCGGGCGTCCAAAGTATACTAAGGTATAAATGTAAGTGAAGCAACATTTCTATGCACTTTTCAAATAGTTGTTCGCATGATTCTTTCTCTAAAATCGTACTTAAATTTCTTTGCTTCTGTACCTTTTAGTTTGCAAAACATACAAAAGGGTTAAAAATAGGTCATAAACATTCAAGGGAGACAAGGATGTCATATTCAACTTCATATTCAAAACGGCGACGTTTCGGTAAAGATCCTTACTGATCAAGCCCCGTTAAGAGGATCTTTACCGAAACGTCGCCATTGTGAGAATAAAGAAGTTGTACATCCAAAATAGCATTGTCTTCCTTATACAAGCAATTTCTTGAATGCCACTGAAACAATTAAAACACGTTCAATGTGATAAAGTATTAATGTAATAATGTTTACACGAGGCAGGTGAAATTGGATAAAAGGGATGCACAACTTTAAAGCACATGCCTATATTATATCAAATATTTTGAAGTGCATTTAGAAGTGATATTACATAAGGAAGACAATATTTTGGATAACAACGTCTTTATAGTATTAAAAAAGCGACCAATGAAATTGTATCAAGCAATTATAATACGCTAATGTAGAAGGATGAATTAATGCATAACACACATCAATCATTCGAGGGACATTCTTTCAAATTTGTAATGATATTTCGTTTTTCATATTTCATATCTTTGTAGACGTTTGATACTCTTTAAATCAAAACGTACTAGAGAATTTCAAATGGCTATCCTATTTTTTAAAGTATCCATTTCCCGGTTGTTATCATTTTCAAGTGACATATGCCACAACACAGAAGTTGAATCTGCAGATGTTTATCGAACATCCGGGTAGTTGACACCAGTTTTGTGTCAGTAAAAGCTTATCTGTGAAACGTGTAAAAGATGTTATCTGTGATATTGGTTGCAGATTGCGCAAAAACACCTTTTTATATGTATCATTATTGCAAAACTGCAACTTACATTTTACTTTTATGACTGTGAAATAGTGTTGTATGTAAAGGGTATCAATGTCTCTACGAAACACACCCTACATAATATGATAATAACAGGTATGAGGGAAAACGTGTTTTTGTTTACTTTGTATTTTCTCAAGGAATCAAATCATATGACATCATTGATTCATACTATCTTGTTAAAGTCAGAACACATCACCCGTACATCTCACCCTTTCTAATCTTTTAATGCTTCATAAAGATTTTAGGCATTAAACAGTGTTACATTAGCGAGAAATAACTCTTCTCCTAGACACATATTTGAAAAACTCTTGAAATCTATGTTCTGTATTACGATTGAACAGAAATATTCAAAAGAATATCGCCTCTTCGAACTTTTGCAATAGTTTACATTATGAATCATTTAGAAATGTTGTAACGAGTTAATTTGGTCAATTTAAAAATCAGTACTTAAAAACATACACGTTTTCATATTCTAATGCGCTCAAGTTACATCAGTTCTTTTTGACCAAAGCAGATACTGAAAAAACATTGGTAACCTTATTGTTAACTATCTCAGTATATTTTAGATTCTTGTAACCTATTCAATGCCTGAAAGATGATGTATAAAGGTTGTTTTAGTTTCTTAACTATTACCTATGCGCGACATATGAGAAAAATATGAGACGAAACTAGAAGAGAATAAAATTGAATGTTTATTGGTTTTTAAAATTCTAAAATTCCTAATTCGATTTAACTACATTTTAGAAACTGGAGAGGTGATTTACTGTTATAAAATAGGCCCTGGGTGTTTATGATATCTCGATTTGATGGAATATATGAAAGTTTACACAAAGATATGTTTTAAGAAAAATAATAAAAACTACAATGAAAGCAAACAAACGTACACGATATTGAGTAGGAGTTTATCAAGTAAAGAGGCCACCGGCCCATTTCAAAGTACATGTTATACATTGTCAAGATTGAGGACATTGAAGTTGTTTACATCTTTTGTTCTGGCGAGGAAGACAAATTTCGCTAAAGAGTTAACTACATCATAGTAATTAGATGAGAGCAATTGAATAAACTTTCAATATAATGATTAGGAAGATTGGTTTTTAAGTCATTATAAAATGGACAAATCATTCAAAAATGGTATTCTGCTTCAATGTATGGTATGATACAGAATGGGCAAAGTCTATCTACTCTTGCAATGCCAAGTTTTCTACCTTCTTCAAAACGTTCACTATATATATGTAAGAACTATAAGGATTACAAGAGGAACGGGAGTATATATAGAGATTGAGATTGTTTAACGAAATGAGAAAGAAGAGTGAAATAATTAACATAAACTTATAACAACTTATGCTATGATTAATTATGGATGTTTACTTTAAAGCCTCAGTCGGTGAATAAATATGTTCAGAGTTAATGCCCCGTACCAACCATCCCCACAAAGCACAACTCGCGCCGGTTCCAATTCCTAGCTCATTTGAGACTTGCAGCGCTTCCCCAACTTTTCCGTGGCAAGCACCTTCCCTACTCTAGTTGAGGGAGCCCTTTCAGAAAGCATACTATGGTTGGAACCTAAAACCGAAGAAGGCCGCTGCACAAACAATAGTTTCTTGCTGTCAACGGCAAAGCTTGAATACGCCAGCGGTTGAGACAGGCTCGGATTAGGCCATACGGCAGAGGTATGTCCCTGGCGGGAGTCCTACCTTTAGAATTTTGCTAAGATGCACATGAATTTTATCCTTGTGTAAGCCAGCAATTGAAAGTCGTTAGTGTGTAAAATACATATGGGTATTCATGATATCATTTTAAACACTTCTATTTTCTCTCCTAAGATATGTTTTTCTGATTTCAATACAACGTTAACAGAGTGTAACTACCAACCTCATTTGACAGAGCCTCAACAAAATTAATTCCTTGTTTGATTTTCTTTCTTTTTATTAAGTTTTAAATTTTACATATTAAGTTTTGAAATTTTGGAAACTTTGTTCACCTACAGTCACGAAATGTTTGTACATGTACGTGAAATGAAATTGGGTCAACAATATCGGATCAACCTTGTGTATATAAACATATCACGAGAAAAGTTAAATGTTTTTGTGTCTCAAAACACTGCATTGTGTAAACGCTGTTTTTCTTGTAATTCAAATAAGTTTTTAAGTGGTCGGGCAGGTAATATGAAACTCTGCAAGACGCTTTCAAATTTTAAAATGGTTCAGTTTTATCAGAGAGTAGAAATAGCTGTTTCAAATCGAATGTTTGCTCACTGTCAAAGTATTCAAAAAAGGTTCGGCCAAGATTTCTATTCAATGAAGACGCAAATGAATGTCACGGTGAAGTCAATTTCTGATTTTCAAAAGATTTTCATTTAGGACACCAAATCTCTTAAAGGGAGAGTCGTACGGTTTGTTTGTAAATAAGATGATCTCAAGAAACGAAAATGAATACTACCGATTGGAAGGTAATGTTTTTAATCAAAAGAAGCAGTTCTAAGCTAACGGAACATGTTCGGTTATCTATGCGATTCCATTTCCGTGCCTAAGATGATGAATTCGCACAAAATGGCCACCAGTGGTTTGGCTTGATGCGGAATTGTTTTCTCTACGACGACTGCTGATCGGGTTGGGAATGAGATTTTTGACCCTCTGAAAGTAAAACATTTGGAATAGAAAAACTTTTAAATTTCTTTTATGATAACTTATAAAAGAGCAGGTCTTGCTTCGTACTGCAAATGTAAGGTTTGAGCTCATCCCCTTCGTTTGCAAGCAGTAGTACCCTCCAGAAACTTTCTGATCGGATATACAAGTTCAGATGCAGTTCGCTGAAGAGCTTGCACAAAAAGTGACTTACTTCAACAAGGCTTTAATCAGCTATTGATCAAGACTGGCCTTAGTAATATCTTGCGAAAGAAACTACATTTAAAGAAATTTTGTTTTCTATACCAGTACTATAAATGTTCTCTAGAAACCCGGTCACAATTTTATAGTGACCTGTATGCTTGCTTTATGTCTTGATGTCAAAGATTGTGTTGTCAAACCGTATGCTGTAGATGGGCTCAGATAAAGAATAACTGTTAATGGGGGAGTCACACTTACGTTCATTTACCTAGTTAAACGTAGTTCATTGAACGTAGCCACAAAACCGCTAACGTGCCGAAAATGAGTGCATTTTTAGTAACTACGTAAAACAACGTTTCATTATAAGTTCATTCACTACGTGTAAGTACGATTAAGTACATATAAGTACGTTTTACTAGGTTTAACATCGGATAACTACGTTCATTGAACAACTTACTAGCTACGTTCGGCTACGTTTAACCACGTTGATCTACATTTAAGAACGTTTGTTAGTACAACTAAGTAGGTTGAACTACGTTGAAACACGTTTAGGTACGTCAAAGTACGTTCAAGTAGGGTAAATCACGGCACTTCAGTGGTAGGGTATATAAAGACACACGTTTATGTATTTCATTCTTTCTCTTAATTGTCAAGCCAACAGAGTGTTAGTTAATTTTATCAACTATGGGTAAAACGAGAGGCAGAAAAAGTCGCCCCCCACCTTCTGATTCAAATCAAGCCGCAAGAGATATTCCTGAAAAGAGGGTCATTTCTGTCAATCCTGACAAAGGAACATCAGATGTAACAGAGGACAATATTCCACTCATCCTCTCTCAGTTGTGAAATGAACAGTGTTAAAATGCATACCAGGTGTTTCACTCACTTGTGACACAAGGTACAAATATATGAATCTACCTAGTTAGGCGTAGTTGATCGTAGTTCAACGTAGTTATACTTACTTAAGTGTAGTTAAATTTGTACTACGTTAAAGAATGTTCTTAACTAGGTTCAACTACGATGAACTAAGTTCACATTTTCAATTAACTACGTCCAACTACATTGAACTACGTTTCTGGAAACGTAGTTCGGAAATGCTAAACTTTGAACATGTCCAAAAGTTAAATCACAAACTACGTTTTGAGCACGGATAACTAAGTATAACTACGGATAACTAGGCTTAAGTACAGTTAACTGCGTTAAAGTACGTTCTGCATCACTACGTTCATAAACGTAAGTGTGACTGGGGCATAAAGATCCAAAAGTAAAGGCTCGACTTTTATAGAAACACGAGAACACAGTCCAATGAACTGGCGTCAGGATATACAATATCTCAAATAGTATACATGGGTCAATGAACTTTAGGACACGGGGATAAACCTCCTGTAATAAAGATATATGTTCCTCAACGGGGTCATAAGTCCATACACTTTGAGTATATTTATTAAGTTATGAAATTGTATTACTTTATTTCAGGTCACATCAAGTTTCAAGTTCAAAGATCAACCTAATAGATAGCAAAAGGAGTAAAATTTGTAAGACATAGAGGATATTTAAATAAGTTTGATTTATAAGTGAAAATATCAGCTCCAACACCACCGCTCGATGAGATAAACATCGTATTTGACAAACTATTCTATTTATTATATAATTTCATTCTAATTTCGTTGATTTTTAGTGTTTATGATATCGATAAACATTTCTTAACCCTAAAAGTAGTCCCGGCACAAAGAGGGCATGGAAACTTCACCAGCAGTGACGATTTATTATATCGCTACTGTCACCACATACAAGGTTTATTTCACTGATAAATCCCAGTATTTCATTGCTTATTAAATGATAAAAGTACTTATCTACATATATAGGTTGTGGTATGATGATAAACCTTACTGCCTACCTGGTCAAATGGCCAATTTAGTTAAAACTAGATGTATTGAACGGACTTCGAGACGTATTATATATATTACAGCTAGTTTTAACTAGATTGGTCAAATGGCCAGTGTCATTTTTCATACGAGAGCGACATTTCAATATAGTTGATACCGTTATTAAGTAATGATGCAGTACAGGGTAATCTGAATACACGGTTTGATATCAGCAAAAGCTACATTATATAGATAACCTCCTACATGGGTGTAAACAACACTGTGTCATTCCGGCTGAGTACCGAATGTCATGTCATAGATGCATGTTTAATTCATGGCGAAGACGTCGCTCTATTGTGTTGACAGTGGACTATTCAGTCTTCATGAATCCACTGCTCATTGACAGTCTTCGTCTCAAGTAGTGTGAGGTTTTGAATTTCTTGATAATACAAAAGCTTCAAGAATGACAAATCTAAAACGTCTCAAATATTAGAATACACTTCTGAGATCACTTGAGATAAGATTTGAAAACGCAGCTCTCCGATTGTAACTGGGTTTTGTTATCCACTAGTTTACGTAGTAAATGACAGAAGTATATACTCAGTTTGTCAGTAAGAAACCCTTTGAAGGTTAAGCGTGGTCCTCAGGTGGAGAACATGGGTAGCTTGATCTAAGCACGTACAGTGTTTGGTATTACCTGTATATGTATCGCAGAGCGTTAAGAACGCTATTACAATCCCTTTTTAACGCATTGGTTTTTAAAAAAAGTTCCCAAAAGATTCGCGATAAGTTAAGTTTATAAGTTACGAATTTAGTTTTTGAAAAATAGCATGCATGCTCCTCATATGTAGATTTATATTTAGATCTTGGAATAAAACTAAACCAAATAAGAGAACAAAGAAATAATTAGATGTTGTTGAATGAGTAATATTTCTTTATTAAGATTAGTCAATTTATCCTTGTACGAAGGTATAAATGTTTAATTGAGCAAAAAATATCTTACTTTCAATTTCAATTTTCGGAATGTTGTCAATATTATTCAGATACACTTCTTATTCTGAATTATTATGTGAACGTTGTAACTTAAGAACTGTCGAAGATGAATTCCACTTTGTTCTTGTTTGTCCTTTCTTTCGGGATAGTAGAACGAAACTCATACCAAATCGATTTTGTCAGTTTCCAACGCTGCAAAAGTTTGTTGAACTTTTGTCTTGCAAAAGTGAAAATGTACTTAAAGGATTTGCTATACAGCTGCGTACCAAAAGTTTGTTGACCTACCTGAATATACTAGTGCAAATATCATGTAATTTGAGATGCCTTTGAGGTATCGTAGCGTTGCGAAAAGGAAACGTATAAAATTGAATTTTCAATACACATATGCAGATCCATTCTTCTTTAAGGCAAAGGTTTATCGTACCCCACAATTACCCGTAACAGTTTTGGCAGGTCACTAAAATGAAAACACATTGAAAACACTAACCAGGGGTCAAAATTCCGAAAACACTAATTTTTATTTTTCTCCATAAAATCCTTTATAAGTTATCAACTTCTTAAGAAAAATTAGTCACGTTTGTTCCTTAGCACAAAGTCAATGTGATTATATTGGTTTTAATCTCAGAGAGTCGATATGGAACATTTTATTCGAAATCGAAATTTCGAAAATGTGACCCCTTCTGTCTATATCAATATGCCAAAATGAGTTCAAGAATAGCTATTTCACGCATGGACAGTGGGTGATCCATTGTCAGTCTTTCTGAAGTTATTCTATTGACGTTGAAACGAAACCCGAATTACCTGATATTTGCACTACGATTCAGTGGTAACTTTCGGTATGCAGCTGCATACTTGAAAAGACATTTGTATGTATGAAATTTAGCTCGCACACCAACATGTTCATGTACATTAACATTTGTATAAATTGTGCACTATTTTTTGTATTTGTACTCTGGGCCACGCGGCCTCCAATGCTGAATAAACGTCTGATTTCAATGAGATTGTCAGGTTTGGATGCATTGCCTCTCTCTCTCTCTCTCTCTCTCTCTCTCTCTCTCTCTCTCTCTCTCTCTCTCTCTCTCTCTCTCTCTCTCTCTCTCTCTCTCTCTCTCTCTCTCTCTCTCTCTCTCTCTCTCTCTCTCTCTCTCTCTCTCTCTCTCTCTCTCTCTCTCTCTCTCTCTCTCTCTCTCTCTTTCATGAACTGAACTGAAGGGGTGAATGCAGGGTCGCAGCTCCTTGGACGATGACCCACGGTCAGGAAGGCCTGTTGAAGCCATTAGAAATGATATGGTTATGCTGGTCCAGGACTTAATCATGTCTGATCATAGAATAAAGGTGGACAAGATATCATCAGGGTGTGGCATTTCTTATGGAAGTGTTTGCACTATTATCCATGAGCACTTCCACATGTTCAGGTGTCTGCAAGATGGGTGCCAAGAAACTTAAATGCACAAGATCGACACCAGAGGGTTGAATCCAGTCGTGAGCTCTTGGACATCTACAATGCTGATCCTGATAACTGTTATGTCCGTCTAGTTACAGGGGATGAAAATTCTGATTTGTTGAAGCAAGAGGCGCGGTATGTTGACTGCTGGAGTTATGCTTCTTCATGACAACGCTCTAGTGCATAAGAGGCGTATTGCACAGTCTGCACTTCAACAATGTGAGTTTGAACAACTTAACCTCCCCCTACAGTCAAGATCTGGCCCTAAGCGACTTCTATCTGTTTCGCAATTTTAAATCCCACGTGTTTACAAGATTTGGCAATGATGATGAACTCAAGGCAGCTATTGAGAAGAATTCTACCGCAATTGCATAGACAGTTTCAAAGACAAATGGGCAAGTTGAATCAAGGCCCAGGGAGATTATATTGATAAATAAAATCAATATCACCAAAACTGACTTCTATTTTTTATCCACCTCTATGAACTTATTGACTTCCCTTCGATGTAGTAGGATATGTCTATAGTCATTATGTCTTTGTAAACCTATTCCTTAACGATACACGCCCCTGTGCATGACCTGGCATTGTTGGTGATCATTTGTCCATGAACATACATGCTTCGGATCAGGTCAGTGGATCGCAATTCGCCAGGCTCGGCAACTTTACAGTAGATGACTTTTCTAGACGCAGTAAGGTTTGGGTGCATTGCTACACTGAATTTCAGACAAGTATCACCTATGGTTTGGTAGTTCCAGCCGATGTTTGCAGGTTTATCCGCCATGCATAACCACAATGATGTTGCTGGCTTTCTTCCTGCAATAGTACTAGCATCCGTGATATAAGTACTCTTGAAAGCGGCGAGAACTCCAAATTCCCTCACCTGACCTCACCTCACCCAATTACAACAGGTGGTATTTGAATAGATTCTGGTTCGATACGGACCAGTGACGTTCTTGGACATACTATGGTCATTATAAGCGTCAATCAACAATGACACATTTTCACAAGAAACACCCTACCATGCTTGAAAGAGAATATAGATAAGATTTTGAAGGGTTCGATACCACATCTTTCTATATGTTCTGGTTCGAAACGGACCACTGACGTCTTCTATACTATTATAAGCGTCCATCAACGATGAAACATCGTCACAAGAAATATAAGTGTCTTTTGTGTTATATGCATTCAAAATTTAAGCAAATATAGACTATTTGTCTATTAGTTATAAACATATGCGTCAATAATAAAAACATGTGTAAGAAATTTGAAGATATAAAAATAACATATAATAACACTGTCATTTGATACATTAAGGAAATTTTTAAAGAAATTTTAAGAGGTACCTGTCATGCATAAAATCTTTTAATGTTTAAGGCGGCGGTTGAAATTCATTTTTAAATTCGTTTTCGTTTGGATTGTGGCTATTTTTTTAGAAATTTAATTTCTTTATCTTTCCTCAATAAGTGTTAGTTTGTGTAAAATGTATGATCTAAAAACGGTCAAATATTTCATGAATGAACATTGTCAAGATTATCTGTGGTCGTGGAAGAAATTTTAAAGTAAGCAACGAAAACACATATGGTCATTTTAATCATTTGAAATAGGTAATTGCATTTGAGAAGCTTAACCGACCGAACTTGTACGCTCGTTTAGGGGTTCCTTTTATTATGAAAAAAATATTGTCTTGCAAATGGTAATAT
Organism: Phorcus lineatus; assembly: GCA_921293015.1. Lineage (NCBI taxonomy): Eukaryota > Metazoa > Mollusca > Gastropoda > Trochida > Trochidae > Phorcus > Phorcus lineatus. The sequence goes on along the minus strand of OV121096.1, from coordinate 21,450,002 downwards.
TTACTTTCATTTTTGTAAGATCAATACTAAACGTTCTGCATGCCTTTATAAGGTGAGCTTTAAGGTGGTTCCGTAAATTGTAATTTCAATTCTATAACATATATATATTTCCTTCCTTCCAAAAGGAGTTTTCATTTAGGCTTATGTACTGATAACAAGTATGTGATGAAGACGAACATTCCCTCTCGAATTGCCCCTGAAAATGGTTATTGACAAAAGTGAAAATCGGATGAGAAATTCGTAAAATCAACACTGCCGCCTTTGTTCTCTTTTCGTCTCTTTAACCAGACCCTCGCGAGTATTAAATTGTGAGAAGAAATAATATACATTTATGATATTTTGAAGAGTCATAATTCTCAGTTTTATTTTACAGGAGTGCATACTGCCGGGGTGATTATTATAGGTTTCGGAGTGCAGAAGCTACAGAAGAGACATGTCCTTTCTACAATTCTACAACGCATAATCGCTCGTGGTGTCATTGAGAATTATTTTTTTCATAACAAATGCGTTTTCTCTTTGAAATCGTAAAAACTCTTTCTATGCACTAATGGTGGAACATCATAATACTGAAACTTCACACCATTTGAAAATGTGATTTTGTGAAGTATACCATCCTAGATCATTCTTCAAATTTTGGTTCCTTCATCGGGATTCGAACCATGGCTAACCATAACACCACTATGCTCTACCAAATCTCTTGGTGACCTACAAGCTCACATCTTATTAGCCTGGTAAGACCTTTTAATTGCAAACTAGTCACCCGTAATGTTTAAGGTCGTCCTTATTCACATATTCGCAACCAAACAAACAGGACGTGCCCCTTCATCTTTATTCTTTCTATTCATGTCATTTCTTTAAGGTTTCTCAGTGCGATTCGATTCAGGTTTTCACTCAATAATCTGTATTATTATACGTTTTGTCAGCGAAATCCTTAATCTCTGTACTTTATTCGTAGGATAGCATTCCCGAGTTAAGTCAGTTGTTATGGTAGATATATAGGTTGAATCAGGCTGATGAATAAATTGTCCTTTTTCAAACTGGTAGTTTGGAATAAATATCTCTCGTCTTCTGGGGAATTTCGAGCATCATATAAAATGAAAATAAGAAACAGAATTTTGGATTATTTCCAGCTTATCTATCAATATTGACAAATTTGATACCCAAAATTATCACCATCAATTTACAAATCTCGTTAAATGGTGTTTAAAATGCTCCACTACGTTACGCGTAATTACGTAGTGCAGCAATATTTGATCTGATTGTAATGAGATTGAGTAATCACTAAATGACAAAAATGCATTAAGAAAACGATTTTTACGTATTCTGTTACAGACTAAACCAGGAAATGAACAATTCAAAATTCAAAATTGCCGTAAATGGTATAATAAATCTATATCGTCACAATACAGTGTAGTCATAATTTGATATGTGCACAGCACCCATCAGCCATAGTACAGCGCAATTTTGATGGTGTTCTGTGGAGCGTTTAGTAAAGAAGCAGCATCTCCCATCTTTTACGGGTTTCCGTTTGACTCGGCCAATTTACAAATTAACCCACATACATTTATGTTTTACATATCTTATATTAATTCATATGGAGGGTATCCCTACCCTGAGGCAAAAAATTTTTATATAGTTTTATATAGCTTTATATAGGTAGTACCCTAAGGCAAGACCCTTAAGAAAACTATCCAGAGGCGTTCCGATGTACGAGACCATTTTTCTCGAACCGGTTATACGAAGGGTGGTAAGTTCCTCTTTTCAGCAAAGATTAAGTGTCTATTCATGTTTATCAGACTGAAAAGAGTGTACATTAGGCTCGGTAAAGTCCAGCATCAGTAAGATGGACAAGCGTTATTGATAATATGGTTTAGCGATAAAAGTAGGACGAAAATAAGAATTGGAAATTTCAAAGGAATATGAAAATTGGTTTAACACGTTTCTGAAAATATAGGCAATTAAAATCTGAGCATATAAATATAAAGGCCATGAGGGTAAATGAAATAAATGTTTTGAAACAATCTATACTAGTGCGAACTTTGCGAAACGCGACGTTAAATATGGCTGCAGTACACTATAGATACAATTGCTTCTTTCGGAACTTTTGCATAAAATATGTTGACATATAAAGTGAAAAAAATTAAACTTGTACATGAAAATATAGTTATTCATAGTCTTGTAAACAATTTTGGTACAAAAGTTTTATTCTCTCAAATTGATTTCACGTAAGTAAGATACAAACATCTTATCCATTCAAGTTGACTTCAATTAATTTAATACCATAATATAAGATACAAATCTTTTATTCACTCAAGTTGACTACAGGTAAGAAAATATACAAAAATCTATCCACTCAAGTTGATGTAAGGTAAGAAAAGATACAAAAGATGTATCAACTCAAGATGACTCTAGGTAAGATAAGATATGAAGATAATTCACTCGCACAAAAAAAACACCAGTACCTGGTAGTGTTCAAATACAAAGATACATAATATATATTATAAACTCTGTGACACAATGGGGATATGTCATGTTGGGTTTTAAAAAAAAATTCTTCTAATTCTCCCCAATAAATATTTATGTTTATACCAAATAAAGGACAATTAACATCAGTACTCATACAATAAACCGCACTCTTAGAAGAAAGTACCAAGCATCATGCGAAAACTAGTGACGGTCATTTTTGTGTGAAAAACATTTCATGCAAACATCATGCAAAAATGAAATCGCGTAGCTGAAACGAACATGATATGTTCCTTTGAGAACTGAATCTTTTAATTAAAAACGAATGTCTTGCAAAAGCCTATATTCATTTTCGTGAGATAATTTTGTACCTAAATACGTTTTGCTGCCTCTTTGATATCATTCATTAAAAAAGTAGAGTTAATACATGACATATAGTTACCCACTGAGGCCTAATATGAGCTGCAAGCAACCATGTATTTTAACTGCATTTCTACATTTTGTTATAAATTCAGTCCCTTTACTATAAAACTTGCATGTAAAAGACTTTTGAACTGACTTTGTCAAGTCCCTAGCCTAATATATTCCTTTGTTAAAGTAAATTTAACCTTGGAAAATCCTCTCTTTTGTTCAAGGTAGTCTCTCGTTCCGCTGACCTGGAAAGCTCTTTTCATTACACTACAGAACAAACAAGAATACGCGAATCTAGTGTGCAAGTTTTATAAAAATCATGTCGAGCAAATATAGTGCAAATACACTGAAGAAGGCTGTTCGTGTAAATACCGTTTATACTTGCAAAGCGCTATGACAGTCAGTGTCTGAATGATTGATGTTAAAATATGTTTTCGAAATTTGGACTTTAACACCCAACCTTGAAACACTGATCTTTATTACTTTTCGAAATCATTTGATCATTTTCTTTTCATATGTTTACAATTATGAAAGTCTTGTGTTTAAAATTTATTAGATTTAAGGCACATATTCATGTATACATAAATGAAAGGAAGACATTGGGTTCGTAACTTCTTGTTTTAATAGTTTAACAATGTATATTAATGAATCTCTGTGAGAGGATAAGGATCATGCTAGTTATTTAATGCATAGAGAAACCTATTCATATAGACGATGTGTGAAAAAATGAATTAGCTGATCAAAGAGAATTTGGCAGGTAATACAGGTACATTTATCATCGACTGCTATATACCAATATAATGTTATCATTTTGAGAATAAAGTTTATATAATAAGACCATGGACATATTAACATTGTTATATATTAGTAAATAATATCATATCATATAACATTAATGAGCAATACAAAAATTATTAACGTCATTAACATATAAATTTCTTTGGTTAACGATCGAGCGATATCTTAAACGGTCTAACCATTTACCATTTTCTACAAAGAGTATCCTTAACTCTTAAAACTGATCAAGACAGTTCAAAGTTAAATTCACTGATGATAAACTCAACGCCTACCTGTACTGTTGCCATGGCCACCTAGCTCATCTATGAATATTCATAAAGGCTAGTGAAACGGGTGGATCGCGTTAGTACTCATTTATTCTCTACAATGGCGCGTCTAGGAGGGGTTTTACTTCTTGGGCTGGTTGTTGTCTTGTGCCAGGAATCTCTGGCAGATTATTCCAGACCGGAAGTGTATAACAAACTTAAAAGACTATTCCAGGATGAACGAATAGCCGACATTGCGGAACAGGTGAAACGGGGTATGTAAACATTGATTCATCATTGATTTATATGAAAGGATTATATAAAAAAACGACTTAAAATTGGTTAAGAATCGGTCGTATTCTTCTATGAAAAGTAAAACTTAACCTTGCATACCCTAACAGGAACTTAGGAAGTATGATACTACGCAAATGCATATATTCGTCCCTCATTATTTATGGGACTCAATTATAATAAGATAAGATTTAAAAAAAGTTTGGTAGCAGCATTGAAAGAACGATTTCCTCAGGGTAATAAATGTTAAGCGCTTTTAGCATGTGCCTTGTACATGATCAAAGCGCCATACAAATGCATATTATCATTATTATTTTTTTTTTCATTATTATTATTATCATTATTATTATTATTGGTAGTAGTAGTAGTAGTAGTAGTAGTAGTAGTAGTAGTAGTAGTAGTATTGGATGGAGAATCATTCGATCTATAAAAACAGTGCATGTATTTCGAATGAAAGTCTACAACCAACTAATACTGCACTGCAGAGCTCTAAGCTTTATTTGTGGTTTTGAACGATGTACAGTTGCATACCAAACGTTTGTTCATATAACTGCGTATCTTAGTGCAAATATCATGGAATTTGGCATGTCTTTGAAGCACCGTAGCAAAGCGAAAAAGAAATATGAATTTGAATTTTCAATATAGAAGCGAAGATCCATTGCACCTTAACTAAATCGTATGCCAAACCAAACAGTTTTCCGTGATGGTTTTTGGCAGGTCAAAGGGGTCAAAATTTCGAAAACAGTCATTTTTATTCTTCTCTACAAAACCCTTTATAAGTGAGCAACAATTTTAAACACAAGTCATCTTTGTTCATTTGCAGTAAGACAATATGATTTTGCTGATTTTCTTGTCAGAAAGTCGAAAGGGAGTATTTTAATCGAAATTTAAGGAAGTAGGAATTTCGAAAATGTGACCCCCTCTGTAAATTTATTCATGCCAAAATTCTAATTTTAGCGCGAGGGGCTAGACGATCCCACAATAAGTAAAACGATGGCTTCTTTACACATTGATAATAGGAAATCCTTTGTTAGTTCTGCTGAAGTTGTTTTATTGACTTTCAAAGCAAACCCAAATTACATGATATTTGTACTAAGATACAGTAGTAAGTGGCCAAACTTTTGATATGCAGCTGTATTATTGTTGATAACTCCACTCATTGGACTGTAGACTTAGTAAGGAGTTGCTAGTCCCAAATTTATCAGTACCAAACCATGTGCAATTATCAAACCAGATGACCAGATGATCCACATGACTCTTTCATTTGTACCTGTGAAGATGATCTTGAAAAATGTCTGACATCACCAAATCAAAAATGTGTTTTTGCCTTTTTGTCCTGGGTTGGCTACATAGCCAGTTTTCCGGTGGTTAGTTGGCTTATTGCCAAATTATGGGGTAATAATGGCTAGGGCAAATACCATTGTGTGACACTGGCAAAATACAATTTAACAGACATCCTTAGGGCGAAAAACGGAAACAGCTGTCTTTGTTTTCTGTTTACCGTTACACGTATGTTAACTGTTTAGCCGTTTCCAAAATTTTATCTAGCTGTCTATCCTCTTAAACGCAGCGCGTTAGTACCATCTTTAATTTTTTTTGCCATTTATAATCTTTTAAAGGGAATTTTCTCGTGCTATTCTATACATAAAAAAGCATTTCCTATTTTTATGACTAACGAATCGCGAGTGATCAAATATTCAGAGCTAAGCCATTATTTAACTACAAATATAATAAAAGTTGTTCCGACATAATATGGAATGCAGTGATATTTTTTTTCTTATCTCACAGTAAGGTGCGTATGCATGTATATAACAATAGGAGATCCGACTGCAACATCCCCACCTCCCCACCCCCAAGTTATCCAAATACAGTGTAACGTTAGTTGAGTGACGTCTATACACTGCTAGACGATTGTTCTAGCTAATACCACTAATTGTTTGCACGTTGTTGTCATCTGTGTTATCAGAACACTTTGAGAGTGGTTGATTAAGTCCTTTTCCATGTAAATATTCTGGCAAAGATCGATTTAAGATCGAGTGACTTTAATTTTGGAGGATTTATACATGTATGTGGCAGTGTGATAAGTAATTAAGTGTCCAACAGTTACAAGGGAAGCAAGAGTAGCGTCCCCTGATTATTAATCTCGATACCGACAGTCTCTTTATAATAAAAACCTCACATGTTCATCCTGAAATGCCAAATACTTTTCAATTAATAAGTTTTTTCAATTTGACTGTTTCCTTATATCGCAATGTCGACAGTTGTAGATAAATAATAAACAATAAATATAGATAAATAAATATTTTGACATATCAAAAGCTCATGCATACTTGATCGACCTAAATTGCAGTTAATATTTTAAGATACAAATAGGATACACTCTGTTTTTTTCTCGACATATCTCATTTGGTTTGATACGAGTATTAATATATTTATAGTGATGTAGATTCAAAAGATTTCTCATATTCATACCAAAATGACTTATATTAGATAATTAGCTTTCATTGAAAATGGTAAAAAGCCTTATGTTCAATATGAGAAATCACTCGTCCAGTTTACATGAATATCATTCAATATATAATCTTTCAAACGCTATCAATCCTTTATGTCCCGTCTACTTTAGATGATTATTTCTTACTAAATGACTCTCTGTACGAAACCGATGACCTCTAAAATTATAACAACAGTCGATACATCTTGATAAAATGACACCATTTATACATCTAACCATATATGACGTCATCAACTCACGGAGTGTCTTTAACCACAGATATGGAAGCAGACAAGATGAGGGAGAAAGAGGAGAAGAAATCAGACCTTCTCAATCAGCTGGCCCGGGCGCTGCAGGAGAAACGTGACGAACATCCCAATTTTGCAGAGGGGGAAGAAATAAGCGATCGCGAATATTCAGAGACTAAATATGATGAAAGAAGTGACGTTCCTGAACGAGGTTAGTTTTGAAGCATAGTAAATCATTTTGAGGTTGTAACATGTCTTTTTCCCTAATCATACCTCATATTAGCCCACACACCCAATATCTGCCTGAGGGCCGCAGTCCATAGTGATGATGGGATAAAAGGTGAAAAATTACATGTTGTAACCTGTTTATCATAATCGTTTTTTCTCTAACAAAATAAGGTTTTTAAGAAATTTTAAGAATATGTTGTATTCATTTGAAAATTTACAAATAAAACTCATTATTTTTCGAAAAATGGGAGTAACGCCAATTAAACAATAAGTAGCATATCTTAATATTTTATTATTTGAAAATAGTTATAGTCAAAAGAGTCAACAATATAATGCTTGTAGACGAAAAACATTGCTTTGCCTACACGTCGTCTATGACGTTTCCCGTTACGAAGGGAGATAACTCTAAGCTAAAGTCCCCCGTGCTGATATAGATTTGCGGACGGGATGATATGGCTGATTTTAATTATCGGAACGGGCAGTTACATGTGTGATGTGCTTTGTCACATATGCAAAACACCCCATATCATTGATAGATATATGATAAGGGTCGTTATTATTAAAATCATTAAATTTTTGAATTATGATAACTTTCATAACAGAGAGTCATATCAAATATTTACTTTGAGGAAACGAAATTCAAGGGGATATATCACAGGCGCCAGACTCTGAATTTACAATATCATGTAAGTTTATATGTACATGTAGCTATATAACATAATCAAAAATCATAAATTCAGAGTCTGGCGCCTGTGGTATATACCTTTTTATTGAACCCAGTGAAACCAGTTCCAGGCTTTTGTTTCTATATCGATTCATTATAAAATGCCTTTCTGTATATCTGTGATAAAGAAAAACCGCTCGTTTAATACCTCCAGAAATAAAAACTGGAACAATTTTTACAAAACGTTAATCAGTCAGTTCCGAATTTAAGATGTTATCCAAAATGGCAGACTTTATCGTTTCTTATTTTCATGTTATTTAGATATGTATATATAATTTTATATATATTCAGAGTATTGTGCCAGTGGTCCAATGTCAAATTTAGAAATTATGGAGAATTATTTCCTTTTGCAGGCGACGAGTCTTTGTATAAACGCTTAGTGCTGCTGTTGAAGAGAGGCGAGTTGAAAGAAGAAGACTGGTTCAAAACCAAACCTGATAGAACTAGATTTGAAAATTGTAAGTACTGGGGTCACTGAACGAGAATCGCATTAAAAAGATTTCCTCAATACATTAGCTAGAAAGCTCAAAGAAGTATATCGTTGTGTAACGTAGTTTTTTAGCAATCAAATGATATATTACGAGTGCTTCAATCATAAGTCTATCTTCGACTTCTAACACATCTTAAGGCATATACCGGCCATTAATGCATTGTCTCCCTTGTGTATTTCTATTATAAGGCCTGTCTTCATGGAATACTGGGTTTTGAGAATCTATTTAGAAATTCGGGTTACAAAATATATATTTTATTAAATTAATATTTGAGCACTAACTTCAAATTCAACTTATCAGGAAAAATCATCAATTCTCGTGAAAAAAATCACAAAATCACAAAAAAAGCACATAGGGGATATATGGGATTTAGTAACCTTGTGGGGTGAAAGTTTGTAGTTATTGAAAAACATTTACTAAGATGCAAACATAAAACCTTTTTCACACGACATTATATCTGACGTGCAATGGAGTATGTATCTAATAATATGATATGTTTTAATAAAGTTGTGGTGACGTGAATTATATTCAGAATGTTCTGAATCAAGAGGAAAGATAAATTGATATAAACATTACATGATTATGAACTATGATAACACTCAAATGGTTAATAAAAATAAGAGCCAATTTTATCTATAAGAGCATTTTCATTTTCATTTTCTTCACAAATTCATTCTGTTAGCGATGACTCTTTGCAATTTTTTTCTCACAATCTGTAGAGCACATTGTTAAATAATCGCCCGTTTTATGTGTTCTTTTTCATAAATTTCCAACATCTTTTCAACACTGTAATGACATTTTTTATGACTGCTAGCCACTGCGCCAAATGTCAAGGAAACGATGTCCCAATATTAGTGTAGAAACTGTAGTGATATAATGACCTACCTATATGTAATCGCCATATGGGGAAATTTCTGGCATTTTTTCTTTGTTCTTATGAGGAAGAGAAAGTTTGATACTTAATTCGGTCCCATTAAACACCATTTTATGGAACGCGTGAAACGAGTTGGTATCCAAATCGCTCTCGCTCGTTAGATACCAGACCCTGAAACGTTTCATAAAAATTGTATTCAATTGGGGTTTGCAAAGGATTTCAATTATCGAAACATCTTGTTGCAGATGAAAAGTGTTTCTTGACGAAGAACGAGATTAAATTCGAAACCATCATGCCAAATGAATGCCGGTGGGTACATAAGAATAACAATAAGTGGACGGTTCCGTGTAAATCCTTCTGTAATGAATGGACGGAGGCAATAATGGAAAGCAATAAAGGTAAGATTTAGATGAATTAATAAACTGACGTCTCATTTGATACATAGAATAAGTTTCAATAGAAAATAGTCATTAGAGAAATGCGTTCCAAGTGCATAGATTTGCGAATTCTAGCGGCTGGGCGAAAGGTGGGATGGGGCTGGGGATGGTGGCGTTGAGGGGTAAAACCCAATGTCAACCCCTCTTTTTCAATAAGTGGATCTTTTTTCTAAATATCCTAGATCGGCCACTGATCTGTATTGAAAAATGATTTTGCTATGAAAATTAAAGTGAAAAATACTTATGTGCAAAAACTTGAAGGATTTTACGTCCTCGAAATTGCTACATGCTATACGTGTTTTGTCGTTTTTGCATTTATTTTAATGAGACGCTCATTGACCCGTATTACATTTCATTTGCCACCAAATGTCTCAAAAAATATTAAATATTCATTTTTAAAATATTACCAATCATGATTTACAATCAAAATCGAATACGATCCTTATATTTGTCTGGAAATTATTAATCATCATGGAAATGTTTTCAAAATCAAATTCAAGTGATCAGCGCGAGCCAATTCGGCACATGTCCGGTTTTCGATCAAAATCGCACCTTTATACCTTAATTTGTCACTATAATGAACCGATTAGTCTTAAGACGATAAATATCATCAACAGTCGGTACTATTGGATTAAATTACACCATTGGTAACGTTTGGCATATGATGATATTATCATCCCGAAGTGTTTCTTTAACGTCAAATACAAAATATATTTTCTTAAAATGCTTAAAATATATCTTCATTTATTTATTTTTTACAGATACTAAGGGCGTTTGTAAATATGACAACGAATATCAGAAAACGCATTGCGACAAAGTCTCATGTCAGAAATGTGAATCAAATCCGGAAACCTTTCTCTATTGCTGTGGATCCTGCCTTAGGAAGAATTGTAAGCTCGACATCTATGGGGTGAACTAGAAGTAGAGAAGATCAAGCTGTTGGACCAATCACAGCCCTTGAAATAATTCCAAATGGCCAGATAAAGCATCTCTTTTTAAAAAGTCAAAGCATGTCATCATTATCCTATTATGACTCTGTGACATACGTTTGCTCAACGTAATTAACAAGTTTGATTAATAAAAGATTATAGAGGATTAGCGGGATTCGAACGTACTCATCAGGGGCTTTGCCACATAACGGTCTGAGAGTGGCCTCATAGCCCGCACGTTCCAACGTAATCTCAACTAGCCAATCACAATGACTCCGGCAAAAGCCGGTCTCTAGGTATCTAGGGGCAAGTTACTCCAATTTACCATTCGTAAAACTTGATCATCCGCTATCCTTATTTTGAAGACGATGATTATTAGGTTTTGTCTGCATTAAACTGGTATAAGAACGTGCGAGCAGTGAGGCTGATTTCAGACCGTTATGGAGAGGAAAGTCCCTAATAGAATAAGTTCGAATCTCGCTGAAGTCAACTTTAAAAAACATTTCCCTCGGTAGATTTAATCAGACTGCGTAATTAACACATATAACATATCATCAAACATGGATTTGGTCGGATTAAAGTAAATGAATCAAAATCAATAACTTGATTATAAATTCATTGATGCCAAGGACGAAACAACGACAGTTTATGCATGCATCTTTGCGATATTAGAAATAAGCTTATTTGAGTTGATATTCCCTAATTACAGTAAAAGTCAGTAAGCTAAAAATTTAAAATCCATCTATGTCTCCTTTGTTGCTTTGTCTACTTTGGAAAGACACTTTAACAACACATTAATTGCTGCACGAAAGGCACTTTCCGTAAGATTTAAGAAAGAGGGTTGGCTAGAAGAGCTCATACATGTATAATCTCTAAATAGACAAACATAGTCCTATCAGAACGTGTAGGAGGTGAACTTGTTCATCCTTTAACCCGCCAACCTCTAAACAAGCACCCTTTCGCTACTGCTAAGTGAGTATAGACCATGTTTTTTAAGGACCCTGGAACTGTTATATAAATTCATCCTTACACTCAATATTTTGCCATTGTACATTGTTTCGTTTTTTTTAGTTCCTTTAAAGTTTTGAAACCGGTCCTGTTTGCGTAGATGAATAACACCTACAATTGACTTATGTACGTATGAACTTGTTTCATCATTTTGTACTATATGTATCTTGCATTTGCGTTTTACATGTGTCACATACTACATAAAAGAACCGACATTGAAGCTAAAATATTGTAACGTAACTGATAACGGATGTCACCTAAACACATGGTAAATAAAAACGCTTTGTGGTTTTGGATTTCACATTGGCTTATTGTACCTAAATGGTTATATTATTATTGATATTAAACATTTTATAACTTGCTTGATAACGGTGTCACTATCTCCACCAACATGTCGTAATTCCTACAATAAAGAAGTTGATCATCCATAAAAACTTGTTCGTCTTCTTAGGAATGAAAGCGGAACTTGGGGTCTTCCCTCCATGATACGTGTATACCGAAGGTTGTACAATCCCAACCATAACTGAGTTCGAGTGTTTTATCTAGCTTACAAACCGTGAAATATTTTATGGAAGAATTAGGGGATATTTTTCGTTTCCTTGACAAAACCATGTCTATTTCATGTGAGTGAGGTAGACATTTTTTATTTTATGATTTCCGATGGGATCTCTCAATTAAGACAATTCTTGTTATCAGTCATTAGTAAATTTATATAACATTGGAACGTGACGTTAGTCGCATGGTCTGGCGTCATCGAACAATGATCTGTCGTAATAACACGCTTATGACGTCATTCTGTTGCTGAGGCGACGGGCTGTCAGAGTGGATGTCAGCGCAAAGTTCGATGACGTCAGAACATCCTTATTTTGACTAACAACTCGTTACGATGTTATTTTCACTAGAGACCAATAGTATGGTTATTTTCTAGATGACGGTATTTCAACAATTATCGTATGACAAAATGGTCTTATATATGTAAACAATTGAATGCTTCCTGTTCTGCAAAATACATGGTTGATAAAGCGGTGGCTATTGACATCAACATTCGGATGTTCTACAAATGACAATGGACGAGAGAGAGAGAGAGAGAGAGAGAGAGAGAGAGAGAGAGAGAGAGAGAGAGAGAGAGAGAGAGAGAGAGAGAGAGAGAGAGAGAGAGAGAGAGGCATTGCATCCAAACCTGACAATCACCATGGTAGAATACCACACAAACAGCTGACAATCTCATTAGATCAGACGAAACTTGTCCCTCGTAGCAAGTTTCGGTCTGATTTCAATGAGATTGTGGTAGTGTCATAGTTCTCTCTTAAAGTGAAGTAGAGTTGGTAGTTTCTTTTGCAGCTCGCATTTAGGATACTTATCAAATTGGCTAATTATTACGGACAGAAATGAGTATCACATAAGATTAGATGTAAGACATTTGGACGAATTGGTCTACTTCATTCATATGTTCGAACATGTTTTACACCAATCACAATCAGCTTTCAGTTTTTGTCAGATGATAAGATAAAAAGAACTTCTGACTTACTTTGAAAGATAATTTTGATAAGAGACTTGGGCAGAGTTTGAACACTGTGTTTTTTTCAAATCTCTTTATTTGCCCGTAATAGAAATATCTTTTTTTATCCTATTGAATTTGAATAAACTTGGATTGTGAGTTGAGTTTTATTAATATACCTCCTTAGGCAAGACAGTTTGTGTGCGTTTATGAAGGATCTGACATCTATCATCTTTAGGCCACCTTCTTCATATTTTCTACAATTAGTTGACCTCTTGATTTTATCCTTCTTGCCATCCCACAGGAAGTTGTATATGATATCATTCAAATGATCAACAAATTATTTTGGAGGGGATGGCAAAGCAGAAAAATATGGGCTTAAGTTGATAATACTAGAGTTTTAAAACTGTTATTTTACCTTGTAAAGTAAGTTTTCTCTTTTTCCATCCTGCAAGAAGTCTTTTTATTACTTCTAGTCTTTTTCTAGTATTTATTACCCATAGATCTTTTAAATCAGGATTGAGATATATATTCCAAGGATGTTTAAGTTACTCTCATGTCAAGCTAAGCTACTTTCCGACCATAGTGTTCACTCTGCTTCCAGTCATTGAACCAATCCAAATTGCCCTGTTTTTTTCAATGTTTATCTTTAGACCTGACATTTCAAAAAATTTATCTAGAGCTGCTTTAAGACTGCTTCCAGATCCCATTGTCCCATCTTATATTCTTCATTATTGAGTTTAATCCCTTTAATATCTTTATTGTCTCTTATCATAATTCAAGGATTTCAGCTACAAAAATAAACAAATATGGGGAAATTGGATCTACATCCTCGCTCAGTAGGAAAGAAAGAGGAAATACGGCCATTTTGAAATACACATGAAGATGCATTTTGTGTTAGTATCTTTATCCATTTAATCATGTAGGGTCCAAAACCGAATTTTTTAGAACTTTAGTTATAAAATCTTTTTAAACTGTATCAAAAGCTTTCTCAAAGTCAATAAGAATCAAAAGGCCTGGTTTATTTTCTTTTTTCAGTTCGAACATGATATCATACAACTAGCTAACATTATCACTGATGCACCTACCAGGTATAAAACCTGTTGTATGAGCATATCTAGAGTCTTTTTCAGTCTGTTAGTAATACAAGAGCTTATAATTCTATACATGGTATTCAGAAGTGAAATAGGGCGCCAGTTATTCATATATCTTCTATCTTTGTCTTGTTTCGGAATGCATGTTATTACACCTCTATTAATAGTATAGGATGACTGATCATTGTCAGAAACTACCTGAACATATCTGAATACCCAAAACCATTTGAAAAATTAACGGTTTAACGGTTTCAGAAAGTTCCTTCATTTGTATGGGTTAATCAAGCAAAAGAGCTATAAAGTGAAGGAGTAATAACAGTGTTTAAAATTCCTTCTGTATCACAATCAATATTATCAGAAGCATAGAGTTTATGATAAAACTTTTCTTGTTCATTGAGGTTGGCTCTCCCATCAGTCGTAATGTCCTTTTTTTCATTAATTAAGGAGTTCTATTTTCTAAGTGATAAACATATTTTGTGGGTTTTCCCTCTTCTTCATACCATTGAATTCTATTTCTTATTTGTCTACCTTTCTCTCCTTCCTTTTTAATTTTTTTCAAATTTTGACATATATTTTGATAATTTAGCCAATGGTTCCAATCCCCACAAATAATGTTTGATTGATGGTTTAAAAAAAAGAAATATAAATCCTGGATCATCTTGGTTTGGTCCATATACAGTGGTAAGGGTTAGCCGTATACCTTCAACAGTAATATCAGCGACAATGTAATTTCCGTTTGGATCTGTTTTATATCTATGTATGTTTAGGTCTATATTATTATTAAATAAAACAGCAACCACTCTGGAATTGAACCACAAGGAGCAATGATACTATTAAAAGCCCATTCGTTTCGCATTACATCTCATCCTCCTTTTTAATATGTACATGTATGGAGGCATATAAATGAAAATTGTTTCTTACGCCATACATTCATTACTTCTTTTCGTTTAGCTTTTTGGGCTAACCCTCTACAATAGGCAGAGATTACGTCGACTTTATTTGTCATATTGAAGTATGAATGAGATTAAATGGGGGTTTTTTTATAACAGACATGACCACACCTACCGAAGAAAAAGATTTTTCAGAATATAGTAGAATAAAATAGTTTCATAAAAACATGAGACCTCCACCATGGAAATAATAAATCAGGTTAATTAGGCCATTTCAACTTGTTCAACATAACACATCACCTTACTTGTAAATCATAAATGTCGACACTCAAAGGAAAAGTAGTTTCGGTAACAAACCGAAATCCTGATACCAAGATTTTCATAACATTCCAACTCATCGGGTAAACAGAAAATGTAAACATAAGTAACAACGGAAAGTCACTCGTATTACTTTGCAAAACTTCAACAGCCTCATAAAAAAATACTCAATAATATTAAAGTGCATGATTATCATCATGATTACTATAGTTGACCTCGCTCAGAGTCCACGGCTGTGTATGCGATGGCAAGCAGACATATCATAGAATTTGAACATTGTTATCAAATAATAATCTTAGTTACCTGTGAATATAACGACTTTTCAATTTCAGGGATATGTTTTTAGTTGTTACTTATGGTCGTCCACTAGAGACATATCGCTGAGAAAATCTACCGGTGAGTGAGCGAGATTTTGTTTAGAGCCTTATACGCAATATTGCATCCAGTAGAGCAAAGTAATATATAAATCAATATTTATTAAATTTTATTTATTTGCAAAGCGAAACCGCAGCAAGAGCCCTAAGAAACAGTGAGGTTGGTAAAAGCCGATAAAGTATATTAATATATCAAAATACACATTCCTTTTAGAAATCGTAAATGCTATGCTCACCAAAGTGATGAGGGAAAAACTAAAAAAGAAGTACAAAAGAAAGCACACACACCAGGAAATTGGTAATTACAGAAAACAGGGCAATCTTTCGAGCATTTAAAATGTATAACATTAATAGTGAACCATTTTTAAACATCGCAAGCCTTATGGAGAAATTTGTTCAATACATCACTTCTCTATATCTGTTTGTGTCCACTGGGGGTATATTTTGATATTTGCATGGACAGATCAGGCGACATTGCGTTGTATGATTTTCATAAACAGTGCATGGAGTTAGTATCGGGTGTGACCCAACAGTACATTCATTACAAGCATAGACACGTCTTCTTATCGAAAAGGTAAGACGTCATTCGGGATACGTTGCCACCCTTCGTGCAGTGCCTGTTCCAGTTTTTGCATTTGACTGGTTGCTTCCACAGTTGGTCCAACAGATGCTCGATCGGTGATAAGTCAGGGGGCATGATGGTCAAGGCCATGGTGATCTTGGCGGTATATGGACTTGCGTTGTTCTGTTTAAAAATCTTCCCATGCTGCTGCATGAATGGGACTAGCACATGCTGTAACACTTGATCCCTGGGCTGTAAGGGTCTAACAAATTGTCACAAAATCTGCCATCTGGTCGCCGCAGATGCCGCCCCAGACCATGACGCTGCCACCGCCATAGGGTATATATTCTTGGACACATGCTGCAGCGTGTCTCTCGCCTTTACGTCTGTAAACTTTCCCTCTTCCGTCTGCTGTTGAATCGACTTTTGTCCCTGATGATAACTCTTGCCCAATCACGACGTTGCCAGCGACTCACTATCCTTGCCCAGCGTAGACGGTTCAGGCGATGTTCGCGGGTCAAGGTCATTCCGTACAACGGTCTATATGCCTGAATACCAGTAGCTCGAAAACGTCTCATGACAGTGTTACTGCTCGTATGTTGCCTAAACGCCGTCGATGCCTTTGACGTCATGCTGACGAACCTGTTCCGCAGATGTAGTGTGCGCAGATGGCGGTCTTCTGCACGAGTTTCACCATCGGTCTTCCGCATCTAGGCCAGTCAGATGTGTGGCCAATCTGGATAAGTGGATGAAGGAGTCGAATGACCATTTGTCTGGTACAACCAAACGTCCTGGCAACCCACACTTGTGACATTCCGATTACTCTTTCAGGCTCTGCTTCTGGTAAACGTGATTTTGTTTTCTGCTTTTTCCGTAACACGCGTTGTGAATCGTATTTATAGCTTTTTATACCCATAGCGTGTCCAATTCATGTGCTAATGAAACACATCGTTATTTCTGAAAGAACTTTTTCATCAACTCATATGCCTCATTTTCTCTTTGGTCATATGTTTTCATTGTTGCCATTCGTTTCATTTGGATAAAATCATATTATATCAGAATAGGTATGTATGTTTAAAGATAAATGGTTATTATATAAAATGTAGTATATAAATAGTGATTAAAAATGTAGATGTTCTATGTTTTATGGGAATATGAAAACAGAAATATACTGAACGGTCTGAAAACGCACAAGTGGAAATGACAGTAATTTTAATGGAGTTTTTGTGAGAATGAAACATTAGAACGAAAAATTATACTAATAACGTCGCAGATAATGCCTAGTGACGGCAAAACATTACACTGTCAGAATAAAAGATGCTTTGAAGGAAACCACTACATTCACGCCACAGACTCAAAAAATAAAATGACATTACCCTGTCTTAGGGTAAAACGTATGTATACGCTCTCGCTCCATTCATTTATCTTTTTAGTTTTATATCAACAGAATAAATTTTGATTCAAAATATTACAATGCATAAACACTTATCTTTTTCTGTAACATACCAATAAAGTATCATTTCAATTCAAGGATGTTCGTACATGTGCCACTTGTGAAATACCTACTTATCTACCTCACTAAACGAAATACATATACGATCTTTCAGAGAAAGACATATATGTGCTACGTATTCAATACACAAATTGGACGTATTGTTGAAGAAAAGAATGCATATTTCAAAATGCTGTTAGATGTCAATGAAGAAATATTTTATTGTTGCCATTTTTAAAAAATTATTTCAGTAAATCATAACTAGATGATTGGTTAAAATTACAAAGTGTAATCTCAAAATGTAAGTCAAGAGGGATCGAAAGTCATAGTTCTTCCTCTTATCTCAATCGTATGACAATTTATTTACCCGTCAAGGTTGTAAACAAGTTTAGCATATAAAAAGTGACTGATAACGTTATCGAAACAGGGTGATACAAAAGTCTTAGTTGCAGTTATCCCGTACATTTCTGTTGAAACAACTCATTAACATGAAGATAGTTATCTTTCTTGTAGTTGGTAAATAGATAAATTCGTATTATTTTTCCAATATTTAAGGAAAACATATATGTGTATATAAACATATGTGTAATGATATGAGCCACTCATATCTTTTGTATTTTCCGAAAAACAAATATCCTAAAAAAATAATATTGCTTTTCAAAAGGAATTTCAAAAACCAAACCAGTGTAAAAAATTGAAAGCCTGGAATTATTTTATAAATGTTAATTTCTCAGGTGGTGACATTGATAAAGTAATATACATATAGAAAAATATAACTGAGGTCCTGTCATTCAATGAATTATTTCCTGATCAAGTTTATTTCCATTTACCTAATGGCCACCTACAATGTATCAAAAGCAAACTATCATTGCAAATTTATTAAATTTTTTAACATTTTATTGTATTGTTATTTCTATCAGTTAGCCTTGGGACATTCTTTTGCATAAGGAGATTCATAATTTGAATTTTTTAAAAATAATTTTTGGTGCGTTTGTTTGTTTCTTTAGAATAATACAGCCCATTTATTGATACATATCGTTTTATTATTATTTTTATTATTATTATTAATATTGTTGTTGTTGTTGTTGTTTTTGTTGTTCTTGTTCTTGTTCTTGTTCTTGTTCTTGTTGTTCTTGTTCTTGTTCTTGTTCTTGTTATTAATGTTAATACACCCAGTTTAGGGTTTAGATTTATTAATCTATTGTCCACCCGTAAAATACAAATTCATAAAGATATATTTATCCTATCGTTTCAAAATTTTGCACACCACTTCTACGCTTTAGAGATTGTTTCATTCAAGAGTAACAAATTAAATCGTGAACGAAATTCATACATATTGTTCTTTGTCATCTTTGAAATGTAGATATTCAATACGAGTATAGCAAATGCGAATACTTTGTAAATTGTTCTAAGTTTATTTTTAAAATCCGATTTAATAAATAGAGATTACAAAACGAGTGGGTGTTGAATATGGAAAATATTCCAACGAGATATTTTTAAACGTTTTGATTTATTCACGAGCGAAAGCGAGTGAATAAATCGAAATGTTTAAAAATATTGAGTTGGAATATTTTCCATATTCAACACCCACGAGTTTTGTGATCTATTTATTACACACAGGAAAATAGGAAACGTGTTCTTCGAAGACCTCAAAATGTTCACTGAAAGACGTTAGCGCGCATGAATACATTGTGCTCAATAATACACTGCCTCTTTTGTCTGAAACGTAGGCCACGTTATAGTTGTAAAAGAATCAAAGAGCCACACGTGACAGAAATATGAGTTTATATATCTTTTGATTTGGTTTAATGTACGAAGATTTGATAAACAGTGACTGGCAAACAACTTGACAGATCAAAACGCAATTACAAGATCCTCCGTCACTGCAACCTCCAAGTCAGGGCGCCTTCCCTTCGAGTACCTCTACGGTAGTTGCGAGTATATTAGTGACGTCACGGAGCGAATATTCGCTGTCTGGAGCTAGCCGTCACTGAACACTTGACGCGTCATCGCAAAATTTGACGTGTCACTGCTAACGATAGATGAACAACGGCAGCTCGCTTTGAACAAAGTAACACAGAGTCTGTCAAACTAGATACAAGAAATTACTGGTCATCAAGTCTCATTTTCTTGTTTTCTGGTCCAAAGAAGTTATCATTTCTCAGGGTACCACTATATACTGGGGCTGAGAAGATGGAATGCAAAAGCTCGGTACTCCTGTTACTGGTTGTCTGACTGCTCTAGGAAGCGAGGTTGACAACAGAGTTGGAAGGGAGACTACTCTCATTTTGACATGATTCGATAAGTGCGAGAGAATGAAAAGTATAGATTGCTGACTTAAAATATGATAGTCATTGTGGCGGTTCGACAGCGTTCTGTAGTTGTTTATGCACTCTACGTTCAGGATGTAAACAAAGCGCTAAAGGGAGATAACTCTGCCTCGACTGCTTCATCGACGAAATTAACACTTCTGAATGTACTTTGAACACAAATAGTACTTTTTCGAAAAAATAACCTACGTCAATATTTTGTTATTCACAAAATTAATGTGATGTTTGGTTGTGTTTTGTTGCTGATAACTGCTTGAATATAGGTGTGATTTTAATCTGAAATATTGAGGTGGCAACGGAAAGATCACAGGGGCGTGTATCGCTTAGAAATAGCTTTAGAAAGACATATATACCCATAGACCCTACCCTACTACTATATAAAAGGAAAGGGATGTAACGACCAAACCACCCCATGCTCGAACAAAGTCAGTTTTCGCATCCAAAATAATTTTTCTGGACAAATTGTTCACTACGATTCGAAAGCTAAATGATTTCCCTACAAAACGAGCTATGGATTGTCAAAATCGGGTAATTATTTCAAAAGTTACATGCAACGACGTCCCGAAAATCGCTACCGCCAGATTTTCAGGCCAAAATCCCCACTCACAGAAAACAGCAAAAACTCACCGTTTAACATCGTTTATTGATTCCAGCAATGTTGACAACACCAATGGAGAGCTCGATTCGATCGGCGACATCGAACTACATGTTCACAATATGAGAACAGCACCTAATTATTGTTTCTACGAGTGCTAGCATACATTATATAAAAAATCATCTGCTTTGCGGTTGTCTTGCCCACCATAACAGTGGCCTTGACATTCATTTGACCTCGTAGCCGCAGCAAATTTAAAAATTATAGGATTTGGTAGAAATTAACATTGAGTATTTTCTATTAAATTCCCTTCTGCAGTCGTGTGTGTTTTAATGAGCCCAAAATATTAAATAAACTCGTTTTTTATAACTATGGGTCAAATCATAATTTTTTTTAAACGTTCCAGAAATATGAAATTATTCGACTGGCAAATGTCAAAATTTCAAACGAATCGTTAGAAAATCGCAACATAAACTTTAATTGACAAAAAAATTTTTTTTAATTTATGTAGAACAATATACTTATTAGTATGATTTTTCATGTTTTATTAAAGAATATAAAAACAACTTTTACTCGGTTTACCTAAAAATATTGTTTTGATCTTTTTCTCCAAAACGTGATGGCATATATAATATTAACCTGTTACCAACATTAACTTGATAGATTTCGCTATCCTTCTTAATTAAAGCATATATTTTTAAAACTCAGTTATGTTTTATAATTGGAAAAGAAAATATTCAAAAATTAAAAGAATTTGTAAAGAGGTTTGAATCTCAAAGGCAAATTTGAAAGCAACTCCTAATTCTAGATAAACTAATTCCATGTTGAATATTTGATGTGCAGTTCAGATACATTATTTAATAAAATAGGTTAACCATTATACCATATAGACTATAGAGTACCTCTGTTACAATTAGATAGGTGATTTCATTTCATTTCTTCAAACAATAGTGATATGATTAAAATTATCAAAACTGTGTTCAACAAAAAAGGGGATATTTATTTTTCAGAGGTCAGACAGAATTATATATTTTTATCAATATTGGCTTGGCTCAGGAGTGAGATCATGTAAATCATAAAAGATGTGGATAGCAATCATTGATAATGACTTGTATTTTGTAATTCATACTGTTCAACCACCCTAGTGGTTAGGGGCATAAATGCAATGCCTCGCTTGGAAGGTTACCTTAGTTTTCTTTATTGGAAGCAATTTTGATTTTCATAGTTAAAAGATTAAAATAACAAAAACAAATTAAGTTACAACATGCTGCATTAAAACTTATTAACAGTTATGTATAATCATGTTGAAAAAAATAACTTTTCTTATAACTTCAGTTGAAAGGTAGATATTTATGCCTCATTAAAAGGTAAATTGATTAAGTTGAGAGCAAATAGTCCTGTTGGCAGAGAGAATTCAATGATAGGTATTTTTTTACTAAAATAAGGCCTGTATCCTCCCGATAAAGGAACAAACATTAACAGTGTGTCCAATAAATAAGAGAATAAATTTCATTCTGAAAGTAATCAGTATATTTTTTATGTATAAGGTCAAAAAAAGCATGTCTGAAGTGACAGATCTCCAGACTGGCACAGTACTTGTATCTTTAATTGCTGTTTCAAATGCAATAAATCTGATTTAGTTATATTTTTTAGAACATTTGCGTATGGGGGCATTTTCCCTAAAATGTCCCGAATTTGTTTGCCTTGCAAGCAATAAACTCTTTAGTTTCATAAACATGTCTGTAATGGTAATGGTAATCAAATGATGGCTCTACCTTTTTTACACTTCAAAGAAATTAATTATGCTCAATGAAATTAATTTGAGTTGATCGTGATAGAATAACACAAACCTTAACAGTGATACACACTCAACCTTTTTACAAGGTTCACAGGCTCATCAGTTCTGTAATAGTTTTCTCAGTTTTAAAAGAATAGAGTCATGACCCTGGAGCTCATCAGGCTTTAAAATCTATTATCACTAGACCATAGTATTATAATACCAATCGCTTATGGTGCATAGAAATATTCCATCTTTCTTAGCTTTATTAAGATTATTTAAGAAGAAGATATTTATAAGGCCATGACCTGTGTGACAAACAAGATATATAATATATAGTTAGAATCCTCATTAGAATGTACAAACAAATTCAAGTTTCTTCACTGTCATCTTCAGGAGAAAAAAATGAAAATAGGTTTGAGGAGGCCTTTCTTAGGTCACCAAATAAATTTAGATCCTTAGTAGTCAAGGAATTGGTACTCAAAATTATATTAGGACATTGTCCCATGTCAGGCTAGATGAGGTGAAAAGTGAAATTGAATCACTTATATGCTTGCAGTTTAATTCAATTGGCATTGAATATTTGATGTAGAAATTATAATTGAAAATCTAAAAACACATTCTTTGTACATCATCTGTTATATATCCAGCACGAAACAGACAGATTTTATTTGTAGCCCATATTTCACCTACTGTTAAGCACTCATTACAAGTTGTGCCAAAATAAACTTTCCTTGCCTATTATTGTGTATATTATAGTCATAAAAGTATTTGTATTCAGTATTGAACATCCTTTAAAATTTACCAACTCAACCTTTTAAATATTCATGAAAACATCATGAAAGGCTTTTATGAAGTACAACCTACTGATCATCTAAGTTATGCAAAGTCTTAACAATTACTCATGGTTAATGGTATTAAACTAAAACTTTGAAAAGGGGGGTGTTATCCATAGGTGGCTAGAAATTCATGTATTAAACACATGAAATAACTATTTTATACTCCCCAAAACACACATTGAGTTCTTTGAAGGTTAATGGCACCTATTATGATCACATATCAAATAATAAGAATCAAGTGAATTCAATACAATCAATATAATTGGATGAAATTTGATGAGGGTAAATGAATTGTTTTCTTAATTGGGGACTCACTTGTATGTCTGTATATATACAAAAACATATTAAAGAATCCTCACAAATAAATTCATTGATAGTCAATTTATTTATTTTATTTGAAGATTTTATTGAATTACAATAGCAGAAAATTTTCAAGAGTGTCCATGTATTAGAGATTCTTTTCCATGTATGCAGCAAGGATATTCTCCAGATTAAACTGTCCCCTCTTGATATCGAATCTTGTAACTGAAAAATATAAATTGGAACCAAATTAAATATGAGGCAAAAAAAGATTGTTCCATTGTCATTATAGCCCCTCAAGTACTGCAATATTAATTGTATTTAATGTTACAAACTAACATTTTAAATAACAAAGTATAGTCAAAGTGGTTGCTCTCATAATTCAAACAATCATGGAACTTAATATTTGGTTAATCATAATCTACATTGGTAAAGGTGTGTTGTATAAACATCTATGATTACAACATTTTGCCTTTAAGATAGCTGAAACAAATAGGTTTTAAATTTAAGTTGGATTTCTTTTGCCTCTTTTACAGAATTGCTCAATCAAACTCTAGAAACAAAGTGACACTTTTCACCAAAAAGGTTTCATACAGCATTAACAACAGCTTGAGACATGGTACCTAACCCCTTGTTATCTCCTTATCTCCCCCCCCCCTCCCCCTCCCCCATGATTAGGCCCTTCCAATACCTCTCCTCCCATTAAACCTGTTGTGACAATTGTCTTCCCTTTTCTCACTCATGGTGAAGTAATATATCTAAAAAATTACCTTGAGAAACATATGTCAAATGGATCATGTCTCAGTGGCATATATCTAAAACTCTACATTATCTGCTGAAATACATTAACAGAAAATTTAAAAAAGTATATCATGCAATGATTCAAATCTTTAGATTGTGGCTGTTGTGCATACCTGAAACTTTCAAATAATGATGGAAAAGTGTCTCCACTCTCTCCTCCTGTATTGAGACACATGCCTGCGAAGAGATAATCATTTTTGAAAAAACACTTCTATATTTTAAACGATGTACATTTCATCACTTTATTTCTTAAATTAATTTTTTTTTTGATAATTCTAGGCTACATCATGTATTTGTGCTTGTCAAATTAAAACCATATTTGCTCTGCTACTCTCTTGAGAAACTTTTACCCAAATGAATAGATATGTACATGATCATATATTTGATATTTATTACAAAAAGCCAGAAGGCTATTAACCAGCTGTCACCATCAGTTTGTAAGTGTTATATGGAAGGCTCAATCTTTAAATTATCTACATGTATAAAAATGATATTACAAAATGGAAATAATTCAGGTATTCTAACAGTCTTGAATAAAAATCAAATATTGAGCAGCTTAGAAATAGAAGTGCTAGTAAATACATTTGATGGTGTTATATCAAATTGATAACCAGATCATTAAAATGACATAATTCTCAATCAAATACTTACTGTTTATGTCTGTGACATGCATGCCTTCATCTGAAATCCAAAATAAAAATCATGACTTAGACTTTTGTTAAAATGGTTTCAAACTTAATTTAACTTATCATTTACCTATTCTAGTTTCACAAATATATTTTATAATCATATACAGATATAGCACCTTCAAATTTTCAAAAGGCATGCATACCTAATCGATAAAGTTGGTATTATTGTCAAATGTTAAAAACATGGCACTTTCATCTAAAATCAATAACCAATTAAGCCTGTCTTATTGGGGTTTTTTTTACGGAATATTGGCAAAGTAATTACATTTATAAATAACTTTTTAGAGATGTTTAAACAATCACTAAAGTAAAATAATAAATTTATGTTAAAATGATAGATTGATCGCAATTAAAGAAAAAAATATAATTATCAGTGAAAACATCGTATACGCCGATGCTTACCTGATGGAGGCTTCGCAAATTGAAGGCATCGGTCGATTAATTATTCCCAGCACTGCCAGCAGCGGTGAGAAGTGATTCGAAGCGCCTGGAGTTGGAGAATCGTTTTTTCTTTTGCCGATTCAGACATAAATATTTTAAACTCTTACAAAAGGCTCTCTTAAATTACTAATTTCCAAAAAACAACAGCTCCAGTTGTTTGTGGTAAGGTGGACACGTCTAAAAATCCTAAACGTTTCTCAACCACGTTGTGTTGTTTACAAACATGGTATTGAAAGGACTGTGAGGAGTTCGATCAGAGTTCGGAGTTCGCTCACTTACTTATTTGCTGCGGCTACGAGGTCAAATGAATGTCAAGGCCACTGTTATGGTGGACAAGACAACCGCAAAGCAGATGATTTTTTATATAATGTCTGCTAGCACTCGTAGAAATAATAATTAGGTGCTGTTCTCATATTGTGAACATGTAGTTCGATGTCGCCGATCGAATCGAGCTCTCCATTGGTGTTGTCAACATTGCTGGAATCAATAAACGATGTTAAACGGTGAGTTTTTGCTGTTTTCCGTGAGTGGGGATTTTGGCCTGAAAATCTGGCGGTAGCAATTTTCGGGACGTCGTTGCATGTAACTTTTGAAATAATTACCCGATTTTGACAATCCATAGCTCGTGTTGTAGGGAAATCATTTAGCTTTCGAATCGTAGTGAACAATTTGTCCAGAAAAATTATTTTGGATGCGAAAACTGACTTTGTTCGAGCATGGGGTGGTTTGGTCGTTACGTCCCTTTCCTTTTATATAGTAGTAGGGTAGGGTCTATGGGTATATATGTCTTTCTAAAGCTATTTCTAAGCGATACACGCCCCTGTGGGAAAGATCACTTGTACTCGCTTGATTGTTAAAGTAGTTCGGCATTATGACGTCACTATCGTTGAATAACCTGTTTTGGTTACACAACATTCGTTGAATAACTTTCAACTGGTTACACAACACTTGTTTCAAATAACCAAAATTATCTCATAAAGATATTCAGAACACGTGTGTAATAAGATAATATTTCTCCTTTTACCTACTTCATATTATTCGGATTTTAGCCCGCTTTAAATCTTTAATATATGCCTTGCCAAGATCAGACAGTGACTTTAAGCTTCCAAATTGTTTCTATGGCGAATAACTGAAAAACTGAATATGAAAAAATTATAGTTTTCGTTTCTTTATGCTACAGCGTTTGCAAGTTGCAAAGGAAGTAGTGCCAAACAGTGTGGCGGAAAGTGTAATACTGGTTCTCCAGCTGTTCAGAAAATGTTAATTTCTTTCACACCCGAAAGTCAAGGCATCTATGGAATCTTTAGCAAGGATTTCATTCAAAGCATGTGCGCGTAAGTAGACTTTATACTTTCACAAAAACTGGTTCACTTGCTTGGTCCTTGCTTCAACACAGCATCTGCGAATGTCTTTATTAAAGGCACGATAGTAAGTTCAGATTTTCCCCATTGAATATTAGCTCATGCAAAATAAATTATTTCATCAGGTAAAACATCTCATTACACAATCTGAATATCTGTAGTTGTGTGGTTAAAACGAAAACGAAAAATGAAAATTGGATACGGTTATTTTAGTGTGAACTCTTAAAAAGCATTTGCGATGAGGAGATGGAGTAACGTAGCATTTCCGAAATCGGTAGTCAGTATTCATCGGATACCAAATTTGACTTGAGATCTTATTTTCCTTGTTATTGAGAAGGTATTTTAGACAGAAAACGTGCAACTATGCCTAAAAGTAGGCGAATTCCGATGTCAGGAATTGCCCGTTTTTTGCATGAACGAACCAGTACTTTTGAAGAAAATAAATTGCATCCTGCTATGTCAGCTTATTTGTCATTTCATTGGCAAGATTCGAAGCGTTGGCTTTGGGAGACATCAGGGAACATAAGGAGTTATCTTGATACGAATATGCTGATGTATCGGGATTCAATTCACTGTACTCATTAGTTTCTACAGATTTTGTTAATGATAAAACTCGAGGTACAAATAGCATCTTCAGATTCGACATACTTATTGTTGCTTCACATATCAGGATTTTTTTCAGAAACAAGAACACCCTACAGAAGTTTATGAGATGTGCATTCGAAGAATTGGAGAGCTGCATGATTTCCGAAAAATTACGCATGTTGCCACATGTTGAGGGTGTTGTGGAATCTATTTCCTATCTCTGCGAAAATGCTAAAGGTAGCTTCATTGACAAATCACTGGTCATAAGACATTAATTACGTTTAATTAATTAATTAATTTTTCTAGGGTCCTATCCGCAATGCAATGTAAATTTTTTACACCGGCATGCTGAATCTGCTAGCAAAAACAACTGATTAGAGTAAACAAAACGGAAAGTAGCTAATTTCAAAGGCAAAGCCTTTTATCGATCTAAGGTAAGAGTAGATATATCGCAGCACATCGCCTGTGTTATCGAAGTTGAAAAACTCACAGCACAGCAATTAATTTTTGTTTTATCAGGCCTTTTTATGATAAATGTATCATAAGTGCATATGTTCGATTACACTGGGGTAATTTTATGATCTGATGATACACGAAGATATTTTCTCATTTGTCATGAATTATAAGATTCATTTACAGAGATTATAGATGTGATCACTTCACTATATTTTAATCATTTTCCGACAGATGTCAATCTCACCTGTATTGCAGCGAGTCTTGAGCAAAAATACAACCAATGCATGAACACCGCTACACATACTCCACCAACGAACGTGTCAGATCCTGACAGCATGATGAAATACACATGCGCGTAAGATAACATTCTTTGCCAACAGAGGTATCACCGTCATAAATTCCTACACAAGCTCTGTTCTGATTAGAGCTCTCTTCGAGCTTCCGACAGGTTCCCCTACCTAATATCTCCTCAACCAATTTGCGGACGACACATCTTGCAGTTTAGATGGATCAGAACGCAGCCTGCAAGCAGTGCTTCAAGTTTTGACGTTTTTTGCAAAGTCAACATTGATAAAACTAGAATTATTTGGGTTGGTTCAAAGAAACGTTCGAAAATGAAACTCTGTCAAAAATGGAATTTAAACTGGGAACAGAGTGACTTTGAGCTACTAGGAATTAAATTCAACGTTGATTTAGAAAATATGATTGAATTGAATTATAAAGACAAATTAAGAACATGTGAAAACCTTATGTCAGTATGGTCTATTAGAAACCTTACACCTCTTGGTAGAATAACCGTATTAAAATCTCTAATCCTTCCAAAATTAAACCATCTTTTCTCAGCTCTACCCAATCCACCTGACAAATTGATTGATGACTTTCAAGGCAAATGCTTCAGATTTATATGGGGAAACAAGCCTGATAAAGTCAAACGTGACCAACTGATTTGTAATGTAAAAGAAGGTGGTCTCAATGCTCCAAATATTAAAGAAATAATTCAGGCTCAAAAAATCTCTGTCATCAGACGTTTTTATAAACATTGCTCAAAAGGTAGTAATCTATTTTTAGAAAACTTACCCAAAATTTGATCTTATACTATATTTGAATACAATTGCCCAAATTTAAGAAATGTCATTAGTCCACTTGTTCGTAACAAATTGTACTGTGATGTTCTCAATGCTTGGTGGGACTTACTATCTAGACAAGGGGAAGCAGATTTACAAAACACTTGTACATCGCAAATCATTTGGTTTAACCAAAACATCTTAGTAGACAGAAAAACCATTTTCTATCGAAAATGGAATGCAAAGGGGATAGTTTTTATCAATGATCTTCTGAATGACTCAGGTAAATTCATGTCTTATGTAAACTTTGAAAATACATACAAAGTAGAATCAAATTATCTAGAGTATTCTGCAGTTGTTAACTCAATTAAAACCTTTTTCAAGCAAAATGGGATCAAACTGGAAACTACCATGAAAATGGAAAACCCTTTGCAACCATACTTTATAAATTTTCTCACCAGAACCGTAACTGGATGTCAATTATTTTACAAAGCTCTTCTCAAAACAAAATTAAATCAGAATCAGCACTGCGAAAAATGGAATGTAACTCTTGAAAATGAAATTGATACAAACTCTTGGCATCTTTATAACCGCATCCCTTTTCGCTGTTCAAAAGATACAAATCTTCAATGGTTTCAATACAAACTTCTTCATCATTTTTTTGCAACAAACAACAGGCTTTTTAAGATGCAATACATTGATACTAACTTATGCAGCTACTGTTCGGGTTCTTTAGAAACTATTACCCACCTATTCTATGACTGTAGCAAAGTTACTCCTATTTGGCAAAACCTTGAAAACTGGCTAAATGACAAAATGGATGTAAATTTACATTTGACGAAAGAAAGGATTCTATTCGGATTCCACCGTAAAACAATGACCCAATCAACGTGATACTCATCCTTTTTAAAAACATTATTTTTAAACATAAAACTTCTTCAAAAATGCCCAAATTTCAGTTTTTGTTAGAGGAGCTTAACAAGTACTATCAATTGACAAAATATTCTGCTATTATAAGTTCGAAAATCGACGTCTTCTACAAATTCTGGTCGACATGCCATGTCCTGTTTAATGATTGATGTATTCTGTTTATTATGCGCCTGTAGACATTGCCATGTATCGTAGTCATATTATTTGTAAAAATGGGAAAAAAATAAAAAATAAAAAATAAATAAAAAAATAAAAAAAAGGTTCCCCTACCTTTCAAGGTTGTTTATGTTGCAATATTTTCCGCTAGGAGAACCTGCCGGAAGCTCAGGAACATTTCGTATTAGAACAGAGGTTGTGTAGAAATAAATGACGGAGCTACCTCCGTGGGGAGAGAATGGCACGACAAGAATTCCATAATGTAAAAGGGTTCATCAAGCTTGTTTGAGGACATGACAAAAAGGGCGTAGTTAAAGACTTTATACTCAGTAGCACGTTTCTAAGACAAATTAAGCGACCTCACGAATACTAATATAAATATTTTCACTTCAAAGACATCAGTTAAACTATGCGTATCAATTTCCCTATCTCGAATGATTTAAAGGTGTTCCAACAAAAATGGATGTTAATGGTTTCGGCTTGACACTTGATGATTTCCATTATCGGGTTGAATATCTAAAGATTATAAAATTGGCATGAACATATGTTAATTAGGGAAAAGGTAAAGAAATAATTCTTTCCAACACAGCATGCCACTGCCCCTTTAAAGAGGAGGCTATCGCATAATGTTGATTAATTCTGTATTCACATATACGAACCTGGTACGTGCAGTAAAGTTCTTACTTAATAATATCCGATTTGACATTTGCCGCTTTCAGGGTATTTTCGACGCGTGCATCCTGTTACAAGGATTCGACGTCCAACTGCCAAGGGAGATCCAGTGGAATCTTGGCTAAATTTATGGAGTATCAGACACCTCGTGCTTGCGATGCCGTGATGGTCAGAATCTCCCAGGGATTACTGGTTGCATCTCTTTGTTACATGTGGCTTAAGAACATAATTTGAGAAAATGATTATTGCAAACTCTTCAAAATTTGATCAAACCTTAAATTCGTATCTCTGTCTGATTATCTGATTTTATGTTATAAGTTATTGCAAGTAAGCTTTCACTCCAATGCAAAAGCGAAATATAGGAAATCATTGTCATAATTCATTGTATGAGCGGGATGTGATGTGCAGAGCTTATTAGGTGGAACGTCACTTAATATGGCCCTAATGGAGCGGTGAAATTTCAATGAGATTTAAAAAATGTTCATCTGGGAGGTGCAGTTATTCGAATCGTATTGCAAAGTGTGGTGTCCTTTTTGCACATTCTTTTAGTTTGAATAATTAAAGGTAGACTATATTTCATCACTTATTTCTTATTTTGAATATTCAAATTCAGTGTACAAAGTAATAAAATACTTCTTCTGTCGATTGATTGTCTTCTCGCTTATGTAGTACATTCATTTGAATCAGAAATGACACTGTTGTTATCTTGACATCCCCGGTTATTGTATAGTTAGTCCCGACTTCACCATCCCTTGGTCATTTAAAAACGCACCAGTGAAAGTAATTGTAGTGAGTTTTTTTATATAATAATGTAAAATGTACACGGAATGTTATACCGACAACATCACAGATCATGCCTGGTGACGGCAAATTAACTCAGATACGATCCCCATTGACCACTATTTTTTTAAAAGCTCATAAACCCACTAATTGCATGTAGTTATTGAAAATCCTCAAATCAGTGATGCTGTCAGAGTTAAATTCTCTCAAAGGAAACCACTGTCATTCACACTACAGACTCAAAGAATAAATCGTTACTTCTTCAGCTGACGTTAACGTGTTTGGGACATGAGTCACGTTAGTACTTCAAACAGTGATAATTCAAATGATTTTGATGCCGTCATTTTACTCCTAAACACAATCAAACTGTAACAACTTGGGAGTGCCTAGATCGTCATCAAATACGTGTCACAAGTCCTGTCAAGATCGCCATATTGTTCGGTACCATCTACATGATTTAAAAGGGCAGTGGCGCACTTGTAAGGTAAATAAAGTGATTTCAGGAAAACGAAGATAAATCTTACCACTTGAAAGGCGATCTTTTTTTATCAAAAGAATCCGTTCTCAGATAAACTTAACATATTCGTTAAGGCTTTGAGAATCCATTTGTCTACCTGAAATGTTTAAAAGGTAGTAACACAAAAAGGGTCACCAGTAGATTTTGCTTTATTTGATACTTTCTTCTACGATTATTGAGAATCGTGTTGACTCATGAGCTGTTTGAAACTGTAGTCTGTAGCCTATGTATTTAGCAAAAACATATATTCGGGAAATTTCAAGGTAAATAATTCCAAAAGACTTGCTACTGCCTTTTAACATTGGCAGCTGCCCAGATTGCTCAGAACTGTCAGGGCGAGGTGGGGGGTCATCAATGAAAACAATTAATCTAATTTCAATTTCAATTTCGTTTATTTGGCATACATGCTCGTCGTCCTAATGTCGGACCGTGACATCCTGACTGATAGACCCCAAAATGAACAAAAATTAAGGGCAGAAGAGCATCGTGATTGGAGATAACAGCGATTGCATGGTGTAGTTCTGACAAGTCTGATATTTATCGTAACTCATGAGCATAAAACGTCACAATACCAAACTACGAGATATTTCAATTCATGTTTGATACATACGACTGAAACAGAGGTTCATATTACTTCAGGAGCCATGAGAACCAAATTATACATTTTTTAAACAAAACTTGTTTCTAACACGGGTCTAAAGAAAAAGTCGCCCGTTAGAAGAGTCATGAAGGGCTTTTAGTTTATTTTACTGCGTCTACAAAAGTGATGCGTCAACATTTTAATATCAAAGGACAACATTTCTATAAATTATATTTCTACTCTTCTGTTTTTTCATATATGACCAAGGTTCTCATCCAAAAAAATGTGAAATAGTTCAATTCTGTGTGAACAGACATGAACTTAAAGTATCAAACTTTGTTATATTAAATTATGAGTACGTCTTAACATAATATGTGTCTATTCAAAATATTCAGATTCACTTTTTCATTTTAAAGATTTTTGTCCAATAAATCATTTCATGACATATGATTAAGATATCTATACGCCAAATGTGATCGCATGGACATGAATAAGAACGGGAAAAGCGTTAATATGAAATTCTGTCATGAAGAGGAAATACCTTATTTTCTATGTTATCAGTGTGCTAATGAATACAATTACAACAAATTGTAATCTTTAATTTGACATTTATCTGTTACTATATTTGCAAATTCCCCCCAACACCCAAGTACAGTACAATTCATGAAGACAATAAAAAGATAATGTTCCTGACGGCATAAATTTTTCAGTCAGAAATGTTCGTTCCAAAGTTTTATTAAATCTATACACAACACTCCCGCGTGAAAATAAGAACCTTCTACAAAAATTAATTTAAACCAATCAGAAGTTTTGATTGATAATCTTG
The DNA here is from genome assembly GCA_921293015.1 of Phorcus lineatus. Classification (NCBI taxonomy): domain Eukaryota; kingdom Metazoa; phylum Mollusca; class Gastropoda; order Trochida; family Trochidae; genus Phorcus; species Phorcus lineatus. The sequence continues at coordinate 21,416,437 of OV121096.1, read as the reverse complement.
AAGTTATGATCTGGTCTGATCTAATTCACACCCTGACCCTGGCAAGGTATCATATTTGTACTAGTTTGTGAATTAGATAGGAGCCTTTCATACAGTCTAGGTCCTCAGTCAGCAAGTCTAGATTTGAAAGCATTCACATATGAATTCAAGAGCCCGAAGGAAAGAATATAATGGATAAAGGAACAGTGAATTATTAAAATATTTAATGGACTTAATTTTCGTCCAGTTGATGTTAACTTAAAATGTTATAAGCTTCACAGGATCTGTTTCAGTTCCATTCAAATTCGAATTCATCACTTGGTGTTAGAAAATTGAAACTAGTTTCGTTATATGAAAAAAATTGTTTATCATGAAGCACTTACGATATATGCCAAAAGGTTAGCATGGCTCATTAACACCCATAGATAAAAGCCACAGATCACATTGCCCAAGCAACAATGTCAATCGGATGCTTGATGAATATTATTAAATGAATTCTTATTTTGTGAAAACAGATAAAATTTTCGACTTTACACCATCAACTTAAAAATCCATACAGTCTTCTCCTTGCTTTTCCACTCAGGGTCACAACATTTGGGTGTCTGCAGTTCCTCTGTAATTTAATACTCTGTAATATGATACTACCGGTCATTGGTCCTGATAATGCTATAGGTCACCCCACCCTATTCACTGTACTCCCTCCTCCCATTCTCCCTGCTCTCCACAGAAGATTCCACTGCTTACCAAAATCATGTCAACCATGAAACTCTAATTAGTTTATGGGCAGTGGAACAAATCATTAATGACATGAAAATAAACAAATGTAGCACCCTCTTGTAGTCGCCCGGGCCTGTCTATATAGTGAGTTTGTTGTTGGTCCTGTGGGTGGTATTGTCGTTGTGGTTCCAGGTTTGGAGTCTCCATGGGACGTATATCCACTGCGATGTGACGTAGTCCATTTACTTAGTGATCTGCTCTCCGCCAGGACTCACCGCCATAGTGTCCAGCCAAGCAGACATCAACGTCGTAAGCGTAGAGTGTTGAAGGATGGTTGTGCTCCGATGTCCTGGTCAGCCTGTCGTTCATGGTAGCCATGTTTCCTTCGTAGCCCCTGTCTGTGTATCTCCAGTAGGTGGTGTCGCCGACTACCTTGTCGGTACATGTATTATAAATATATGGGACACAAAGGAACAATTATAAACATTCAACTGATACCCTTACTCAAAGTATTAAGTTTACAGTCTACATAAACAGAAAGGAGTTTTACAGTATGATCCCTTTACTCGGTAATATGTCCGTTATCCGTCTAAGAAAATAAGACCTTCTCATGAAAACAAGCGATCGTAATGATTGTAACAACCCGTGTGTCTCCCAGTGTCTCTTGCATCGGTACAAAATCACGCAAGCGTTATTCGACGGATAGGTACAGTTCAGTTTTGAAAATTCGATGGATTAGGCTGTAATCAATAAAACAATTAATTTTCAATACTATATACACTTTTAATTCGTGAAAAGAAATGACCATTATCATATTGACACAAAAAGCTGAAACTGAAACAAAAACTAAAAAAATAATGTGTGGATCTTACAACGAGATTGATTTTCGGCAATTTGTATAAACATACCCTGTGGTCCTTTAATTCTTAACGTTATGGACTAAATACCTGCAATATTTTCAAAGCACATAAATGGCAATTTACCAGAGTTAGGGTGATTAGTATTATCAATGGATTGGCATTATTTGTGCATTAGTTATTATTTACAAAATATTGGTGTGCGATGGTGCCTTTAAGTAATTTTAAATAAACTGCAGCTATAACAAGGAAGTAATTTCAACCATCAAACCTAGCTCAGCAGATGACTACCCCGCCACGTTTACAGAGCTCAGTTTATAGATGGGAACTCGTTGCGCATAGGACGTTATCTACCCGGGCGACGCGATTCCAGAAGACGCTGTCCTTTTCCTTCGAATTTTTCAAACGTTTCGTGGAAACGCCAAGGCACATACAAATCAAACCGAGGTTGTCACACCAGTTCATTTCACCTTATCAGTTTCCAACGCGCTTGGTGTCACGGTTGTCAAGATGCTTTTCAAGATATTAACACAGCTTGAAATACAACATACGTGTTTCTCCACTTAAAGTGGCAAGCCGGTTTCAAATGATGACAAACAAGAAGACTTTGTGTTTTTCTTCTATATTTTCTGCGGGAGGTTTTCACCAGAACTTGTACAATAATGGCGTCCACAGGCGAGAGAAGTCGGGGATTGTGTCGTGCCGTAGCTGCGACTCCGAACCTGTCTGCCTGGTTTACGCTATGGACGAGCCTTTATAGAATATGGACAATAGGGTCATTTAACATTAAAACTACACACCAGATGTCAGTTTGAAACTGTTGCAATATGTCAAGTCCGGAGAACAGCGGCCGTTCAATTACTGCATCGGGCTCTGATTAGCGTGGCGAGGGGATGCTTTGATCCCTGCCGACGTGCTCTGATTAGCGTGGCGAGGGGATGCTTTGATCACTGCCGACATAAGCCACTTCACTGGGAGCGTGGCAAGGGGATGGTTTGAACCCTGCCGACTTGAGACACTTCACTGAGCATTTATCATGAAACAGAAAATTATATATAAACAGTTACGCTATGACAAATTCCTCCGCCCCCGGTGAGACTCGTCCTCGAGTCTCCTAATGGGGTTTGTGGTGTGCATTCGAGTATGTTGAAGATGAGTTGAGTCCAGCACAGTTGGGGGAGATTAGACCAGGAATCTGCCAGCGGGTGGATGGACATGGTTTGTGGTCAACATGAGAAGATTTATGACTGTCGTGCATTATGTTGTGGTGAGGATTTGAATAATTCTGATATTGTTTACATCTAAATTCTAAACTTCTTACATGTGAATTTAGTCTTGATATTTCTTGATTCTGCCGTATGGAAGCACGTTTATGGACCAAATTTTCTAGCTGAAGATCTTGGAATTGTTTTTGTAAAATGTTTATTTCCGTTTCTTTGTCTTCAATATTTGCCATATTTTCAATATGTAATGCTTCATTCTCACGCGTTAATTCTTGGTTCTCCTCTTCTAGCAAAGAGACTTTGTCTGTTAACCTACTTATGGCATCTAACAGCGGACCGGTTGTGCTAACACAATCGAAAAATGATCTAATTCCTATGTTCGAAAAGGGTAATTGTCTAGCCAAATATTTTCTAACATGGAAGTCTAATTTTCGAAATGAATCTCTTTCGTTTCTTTTTGAAGATTTAGTATTTCGCTTTGGAGAAGATTTTGTTTCTAGTTTCTGATTTTGGCTTCGATTTTGTTTTTGATTTTGATTTTCGACTTTAAGTGCATTTACGGCAGAAGCATGATGGCCAGAAGAGAGTGTCTTACTTGTAATTGAACTGTGCCCTACGGTAGGGTAATTTCTAGGTTTTGAAGGTGAAAAATACAAAGGGGCATCAAAACAACAAATAGTCAAATGACCAACCTGACCACACAAGAAGCAGTTTTTGAAATTAGCATGACAGTCAACTTCCTGATGAGAAGACCACTTACCACATCGCCGACAGCGGTGATCCTGGTGTAGATCAGTGTGTTTGTCCTGCCACTGACGTTGACGGCTTGCAGTCTGTCTCATTCTCCAGTGAGATGGGAAGAAGGCTGTCATGTCTGCTCCTCTGTGTTGGTCGGGATGATCCTTGACTCTGCCGGAGGTAGAAGTTTCTTCTCTGGGGGTTATGAAACCGAATGTAGTTTCTCCGAGAAGTCCTCGTTCTTTTCTCACAGCAGGGGGAACTCCACCAGGTACCGGAATACCACTTAACTTTAAGAAAAGCTAAGTACCTCTGTTCAACACCAATTAACACAGCTTGAAATACAACATACGTGTTTCTCCACTTAAAGTGGCAAGCCGGTTTCAAATGATGACAAACAAGAAGACTTTGTGTTTTTCTTCTATATTTTCTGCGGGAGGTTTTCACCAGAACTTGTACAATAATGGCGTCCACAGGCGAGAGAAGTCGGGGATTGTGTCGTGCCGTAGCTGCGACTCTGAACCTGTCTGCCTGGTTTACGCTATGGACGAGCCTTTATAGAATATGGACAATAGAGTCATTTAACATTAAAACTACACACCAGATGTCAGTTTGAAACTGTTGCAATATGTCAAGTCCGGAGAACAGCGGCCGTTCAATTACTGCATCGGGCTCTGATTAGCGTGGCGAGGGGATGCTTTGATCCCTGCCGACGTGCTCTGATTAGCGTGGCGAGGGGATGCTTTGATCACTGCCGACATAAGCCACTTCACTGGGAGCGTGGCAAGGGGATGGTTTGAACCCTGCCGACTTGAGACACTTCACTGAGCATTTATCATGAAACAGAAAATTATATATAAACAGTTACGCTATGACAATATTTATCATTGCAGCAGGTATGTTTTCTAAACTTTTATTTAATGATAGTCTTATCTTTTTTTCTCCGCATTTCGTCAATATTTCGGACAAAGTTGTTAATATTTCAGTTAAAGTTGTCCGTGTCATAAAAGCCGCGTCTAATTTAAGTAGTCAATAATATCGACAACCAACACGTCAATTAGCTTGTGTTACGCATGCAGATTAAACAGATTATCTGAAAGTCTTGAGTTGAAAGAATTCACCGATGGCGAATGGTCAAGTCTTGAATTGTAAACCAATTATTTGTTATAAAAGACGATTGAAGATTTAATCAATATAGAATTTAAGGAATTACTTTTTGCCTTCAATCTCAAAATCATCTTTCGAGTTGCTCTTTACCAAAATATGACATATTTAGCATAGAAATATACTAACACTATTTGCAATTTTGTTGAAATACACGTAAAAAGTAAAGTTTGATAACACTGGTGACAAGGGTTTTGTGATAGAATTACAGATGAAATGATATTTTGAACTAATGTTGATAAGAACTCGTACGTTTTTACTACAATTATTTAACGTTAATTAACTAGAATAAGTTTAAATAATAATTTGAAACCACAAACGGTATCACATTTAAAAAAAGACAACTCACCCGGGACTTGATAACTCCATAATAACTGGTTTTAAAATTCTCTTGCATAGCTATAGGAGTTGTTCAACGAGAAAAACTAACGACATTAAAATGCAGAAAATGTACGTGTTTTTATGATTATTCCGCCAATGCGTCTCAAAGAAAAATATCCTCACGCCACGGGTTAAAAACCGCGTGTTGCAAAATCCTCGTGCAAATGTTGCTTCGAAATAAGTAAGGATTAAATTCAATTTCATTATCAATATTCGTGCTATTTGCTACAAGCATTCGTCAATAATTAAGAGAAGGTCGTGTTCAAGTTCAATATCTATAAAGACACGAAAATAGATTTTCTTATTTCGTTGACAATATCTAAATTATCTGACTTTGGACAATTCACAGTATAGTTCGTGTTGCACGTGCAGATTAAACATTCGCTGAAAAGCGTGCTCATCATGCGATGGTTGCTGGCATTTGATTGGGTACACCGACAATGTAAACTTGCCTTGGTGACGCCTTTGTCATGGAGGTCTATAAGTTATATTTATCTCTCCGCTATTTAGCCAGAATCACACTGACCAATCGAGCATCGAGATCCTTACATGACGTTGGAAATTATACGAATAATCAACAAGATGCGAGGAATAACAGTGTATCTGTCCTGAGTAGATTATCGTGATAAATTCCGAGCTTTAGCTTGAAATTTATCTCAATAATTCACGAGAGACGGATAAACCATAGTGATAACTAAAAATATTTAAAGTACTTTTGGAATAAACCTTCGTGAAGGCGAGTTGCAAGTTAACACGGTCATTATATTCATGCGCGACGAACGACGATTATGTAATGATTTTCATTCGCTCAGTCAAGCTAATTTTTATGATATACGTCTTCAACTTCCCAACCAAGATAGAAAATAATTATGTGTCCTTATCTTTTAGGAAAACGAAAAGCGGATGGCACTGAAACAACTGGGTCAAGCTGTGTGGCCGTTGCTATAGTTTTATGAGTACTACGTCACAGTTACTTGTTTATTGCACTGTTAAAACAAGCGGCGCACGTGGCTTGAAATCAAATCGAAAATACAACCGTGTTTAAAATTGTCAATATAGTTCCTTCTTTTCATAGTATGTCACCTGTTTTATGTAGATATTAGTGAAAAGTTTCCGAAAAATTATTTTCTTGATAACAAGCGGTAGTTAACAATCGCATGATCATTGATGGTAACTGGGCCAGACACGCGATCGTTAAGAGTTATATCTCATTTATCCTTAGTCATTATCAAAGAAGTGATAACTTTATCATCCATAATTGAAATTGCCAAGAAATTATAAATGATTGCAAGATAAATATGAAAACACTAAAAATGCAAAAACATCAATCTAAAATTTATCATGTGATCATGATTATCATTTTATTTTTCATATTTTTTTATTTTTTAAATAATTTTTTCCTTAAATGTTACCTCAATTAAATATCTTTTTATAAACTCAAATCAAATAGTGTTAGCTCAACCTTTGACAACCTTTCGACCACGTGCTCTGATCAGCTGCATAATTTACTTCCGGGTTGTGTTTTATATTTATTATTCACACAAATAATCCTGTCAATCATTTTCAGAAATATCATTTATAATACTATGGTATTTAGGCCATGATATGGTTGTAGCTTTCAAACATAAACATATTTTATCTTCCAAATTAAGTGATAGACTAGACAATCAAAGCACTGAAAAAAATTAGACACATGTCATACGACTGTGATTGATTCACAATGAATTAACTCAGAAATCAGAAATAAACACAAAACCATCTAGTGGCTGAAAAGTAAAACTTACAAATTCATAGAAGAATGGAGTAAAAACAGATTGGTTGGAATTTGATGTTGACAATATCATGTTTTGCCCCACGTTTAAAAATTGTGATAAGAGCAAGTAAAAAGGTAAATAGAAAGATTTAAAAAACATAATTATTTCTTTCTTAACTTAACCCATAACAGTGCAACTGAACTTTGGGTGGTGCAACCATGTAAAAGAGTCAGGTTGCACTTGGTGCAAGTGGATAAACATTTCCTAATTCGAGCCCTGATGAATTATATATTAGGTAAGACAACCTTTTATTCCATACGAAAGTAAAACAATGTGTTTTGAAGTCTAGTTGACATGTGTAAGCTACATTCACTGATGCAGAGAATAGAAAGTAGTTCTGTCACCAATCAGATCTCGACTTATTTTTAGAAAAACTGTCATTCCCGTGACCATTACATAATATTAAATATCCGGTGTTTGTGCCCGTTTGGGTAAGAATTTTAAAAGTTATACGCTTTCCGTCGGACACGCCCCTCAGAGACGTTCGGTGAATTTAAACGCACCAGTGCACGCCAATATTACGTAAACACAACGAATGCACAGAAACTGCATATATCTTGATATTACTCACGACCCTCACTCAAGTAATCTACCTCGTTAGTTATTTAACAAATATGTACGTATTGAGGTAGTAAAGTGGATTTTTAAAGGCCGGAAGTATTTAATGATACATTACATTAAATCCGCATGAACTGCGATATCGGGAATTTTTTACTCAGAACCAGAAAAGCGGAAACGGCAACCGCTATAGTCAGTCTAACAACAGTGCTAATAATAAGTTATTAAATCGGTTAATTTACAACATTGCTTTCATAAAACATACTTCATGATTCGTTCTCAGTTCAGAGTGTTGGTAAAATTCAATAGCTGCACACAGTACTAATTCAGCCATTTCCAAGTCACAATATTTATCCGTTTTGTGCACAGCTAACCATAGATTTTATTATGTCCAAGCCGACAGCGGCCGTCTTAACGTTTTCATTGTTGATTGCAGGTAAATTGTAAAGAATGTTTCGTATTTCATTGCATCGATAGTAAGTTTTTATGAATGCACAAGTCCTCGTAAACCTTAAAATAGCATATTTAAACCGTAAAAGCGTGCACTAGTGCCTTTACGCCAGTATCATATTGTCCTAATGACAGAGTTAAAAAACGCTTGACATCTTCCAAATTCTCCTTAAACAATAATCATTATACCCCCGCCTAACAGCGTAAGCGGGGATGTGTATGGCGTTCATTCCGTCCGTCCGTCCGTCTGTCCGCCCGTCACAAATCTTTGTCCGAGCATATCTCCTAAACTATACATGCTAGCTTCGACAAACTTAATACACTTATAAACCATGATCTATCAAATTAATTTTATTTTTTTGCGGTTTCCATGGAAACATGATTGAACAGTGTCTCTATGACAAAGTCATATGTCCGGAGCATATCTCCTAAATTATATATGCAATCTTCACAGACCTTCATACACTTATCAACCATGATCCCTATATGTGCCTTTTGAGGTTAAGACCATCAAATGATTTTAATTTTGGCGGTTTCCATGGGAAACATGACTAAAACAGTGAAAAAGTCTTTTGTCCGGAGTATATATATTCTATACTTTACATACTGTCTTCACCAAACTTAATAAACTTATCAACCATGTACCTTTTGAGGGTTAGACCAACAAATTACTTTTATTTTTTGCAGTTTCCATGGAAACATTACTAAAACAATGACTCTATGACAAAGTGCTTTTTCCTGAGCATATCTCCTAAACTATACATGATAGCTTCAACAAACTTAATACACTTATCAATCATGATCCCTAGACACAGGAGAGCCTGACTATAATTTGAAGCGGGGGTATGTAAGCTGTGCTCACTTCTTTACTTGTTGCCTTTGCAGTTTAAAGATCGGCATTTATAATAATCTATAAGCTAATACGTGTATTTTTCAATACTGTCTTATATTGTATCCTAAGACGTTCCATGTTTCTGATCAATTTTTATCTTTCAATATCATCTCTTTAACCGCCTTTCGATATTTTGCAGATCTATTTACAGGGTACCTGTTGTCTGTTTAATTTTCTTTTGCAACCACTTTTGGATTTCATTATTCTTTATACCGATGATGGTATGCGCAGAACAATAACTCGCTCACTTAGTGAATAAAAATAAGAAAATTTTGTCTGAGCTTTTGAGTGTAGTATATCTTGACTCACCCAATACTATAGGGACCAATGTCCAGTTTGCTCCAAAAAGTCTGTATCATATGTTTGTGCAAAACATTTGTCCGAGCCTTTCAGTAGAGTAAAACTGTTCTCCAAATACTAGCGACCAATGTCCAGTTTACTCCGAGATGTTTGGGGACGGATAGCGCATTGGTTAGCGCGTTCGGCTTCGGATCAAGAGGTCCGTGATTCGAATCCCGCCAGGGGCTCGGCATCTTTGTCTGCAGTAGGGACCTGTTATACAGGCAGTGAGGTGTGGGTGCAATACATTGAATACATTGAATTCAATTTCATTATAGCACGAGGTGGCAGGGGGTCGTCTCAATAAATAAATTATAGCACGAGATTCAGACACATTCAGACTTCAAAGTCCAACAAGGTGAGATACTGAATCTGCATATTCAGTTGGAGTTTTGGTGCCAGCTAGGAGATAGTCCTTCTCCCTTCGCAGGCGCTGGTCCAACTCCCTATACTTCTTCTTCCGTGGTGGCTGACGTCCACCTGCAGCAAGTTGACACATAACAATCTCGTTGCATGATTGTTCCTTCTGAATTAAGCTTATGAATTTAAAGAGGTTTGGATGGCAGGGTCCAGACTTGTTCAATTTGGAATGCCATCCCTCAACGTGGTTGGTTGTTCTGGCACCGTCGTTGTTGAAGTGGTTCCACATGGCTCGGCCAGGAGCCTCAACCCACGTCTCCGTCATGAGGAGGGGCAGAGCAGAGGCACGGCGAACAAAAAGATTCACCACAGGATCAGAGGAGAATTTGCCTTGTAGGGCAAACCGTTGAACACTTCTCCAGATGGATTGTCTAAAATGGAAAAGGCAACCTTTGGGTTCGCAATTAAACACATTCACGGCAGCATTTTGGGCAGCAGTTTCAAAGTCTGTCATCATGTAACTGGGCTGCAGCTGGAGATGGAGATCAACACATTTCTGCTTTACAATATTGAACATTTTAACATATGTACACTGTTTCTTATCAGACATGAGAGCATAGACAAGGGGATACATTTTCTGACCAACAAAAGCATGAAAGGTATACAATTGGTAAAAGAGTTTTGGACAAATATTAAATGTTCCGTCAGCATATATGGTATCAGCTGCTGCAAGGTGCTCCAAGTTGGATCTAGTAGAGAAGACGAGCATGTCGTCATCGGAATGGAGCAGGAAGTTGTCACCATTCGAGGTCTTCGTGTAGATGTCAGGGAGGTCGATCTCTGAGCGTTGACTAGGTAGAGGTGGAAGTGCCTTGGCTCTGGCACGGTAGAGACTGGAGTGGACGCTGTAGAACGTTGGTGCTTCTGCAACAACTTCGGCTTCATCTCTCCGCATTTCTGAAAACAGATTAAAAATTAGATTAAATAGTCTGGTCAGTATGATAATATAAGATAATTCTACTGTTAATATATTTTGTTTCAAGGCAGAGGGCCAATTATGTATAACAGTAATATACAATATGTAAACATATATAAATCAAGTTAAATCAGAAGTAAAAAAATGCCAAAACTTCTACTCATACATACCATGTAACCCGGAAAGATAAATTGAATGAATCGATCTGCTGTCCTCCTTAACCATGTCCTTCACTGATGAATAAAACTTGTCAAACGCGATCTTGCTATGATTTGGACCATGGTTGTGGATGTTGTTAACTGTCGTGATGTAGTCGTTGGATGTGTTGATAGTAGCTGGACATGTTGATATGCAACATTTCCAGTGGATGCTGGTACCTCTGGTTCTCTTCACACGATACTTATAACCTTGATATACAAGGCTTCTACCACCACGGTTGTTGGGAATGAACTGAGTGTCTACCTGTGCATTTGCCATTTTGCAATGAATGACTTAATCTGAACTTTCTTATATATCAGTATCTACAGTGATCACTTATCAGTAGTAATTAGTTAATCAATAAATACGGAAAATCGCTCACCAATTTTATGAGTGAACATGTTTCACATCTATCTAGGTGGTGAAAACATTTCAGTATTCAATGACTACGATGGATATTATTAAGGGGTGAGCTCAGTTCAGCATTTGATACGACCCCCGTGCTCGTATAAACATTGTTTAACTTCCTGCTCCATTCCGATGACGACATGCTCGTCTTCTCTACTAGATCCAACTTGGAGCACCTTGCAGCAGCTGATACCATATATGCTGACGGAACATTTAATATTTGTCCAAAACTCTTTTACCAATTGTATACCTTTCATGCTTTTGTTGGTCAGAAAATGTATCCCCTTGTCTATGCTCTCATGTCTGATAAGAAACAGTGTACATATGTTAAAATGTTCAATATTGTAAAGCAGAAATGTGTTGATCTCCATCTCCAGCTGCAGCCCAGTTACATGATGACAGACTTTGAAACTGCTGCCCAAAATGCTGCCGTGAATGTGTTTAATTGCGAACCCAAAGGTTGCCTTTTCCATTTTAGACAATCCATCTGGAGAAGTGTTCAACGGTTTGCCCTACAAGGCAAATTCTCCTCTGATCCTGTGGTGAATCTTTTTGTTCGCCGTGCCTCTGCTCTGCCCCTCCTCATGACGGAGACGTGGGTTGAGGCTCCTGGCCGAGCCATGTGGAACCACTTCAACAACGACGGTGCCAGAACAACCAACCACGTTGAGGGATGGCATTCCAAATTGAACAAGTCTGGACCCTGCCATCCAAACCTCTTTAAATTCATAAGCTTAATTCAGAAGGAACAATCATGCAACGAGATTGTTATGTGTCAACTTGCTGCAGGTGGACGTCAGCCACCACGGAAGAAGAAGTATAGGGAGTTGGACCAGCGCCTGCGAAGGGAGAAGGACTATCTCCTAGCTGGCACCAAAACTCCAACTGAATATGCAGATTCAGTATCTCACCTTGTTGGACTTTGAAGTCTGAATGTGTCTGAATCTCGTGCTATAATTTATTTATTGAGACGACCCCCTGCCACCTCGTGCTATAATGAAATTGAATTCAATGTATAATGAATTTATATATCATGTATGTGAAATGATGTCTCAAATATACTGAGATGAAATGTATCTGTATATTGAGAATGTTAGTTTGAATAAAATTTATTGAGACGACCCCCTGCCACCTCTATTGTTTTACCAATTAGCATGCATGACCAACTTTGCCACCGAGAACAATAGGTGGTGGCAAAGTGAGAAGACACCACTGCATTTCAGCGCAGTACCACCCATGGTTCACTAGTTCCAGCTGTTTCTCGCGAGTTTCACTGTGGGCTTTCTCCCTGCAATAATTCAAGCAACTGCAATATAAGTGAAATACTCTTGAAACCCCAAATAACCTCACCTCACCTCCAAGATGTCTGTATAATTTGTCTGATCCTTAGGATGGAGTGCTTTCTTGAGCGCATTTGAGGACATTGAAATTGAGAACGCGTATGCGCTTTTTACATTCCGTCCCTAGGAAAAAGACTATTAAGAAGGAAGATTTGTTGTGACGTCCACTTGAGCCAACCCGATTTCAAATTAAAGTTTAAGTAGACTCCTTAGCGCTTCAAAAGAAACCAAAAGAGCTCAATTGTAGGCCTTAACAGTTTCCGTGTATCCATTTCGTGCATTTTTTTTAGGATTTTCGAAGTCTATTATATACATAAACATATACTAATGATAACCTAGAATGGAAAAATTCGTGGATCAGATCAATCAAGAACCGAGCATTATTTTCTTATAAGAACCCGTCCAATCTCTTGTGAAATGCAAGGTACATCTATTCGTGGAAAACTACGTAACCGATCCTATTTTCTTATAAGAACCCGTCCAATCTCTTGTGAAATGCAAGGTACACCTATTCGTGGAAAACTACGTAACCGATCCTATTTTCTTATAAGAACCCGTCCAATCTCTTGTGAAATTCACACAACCGATGCATTCTTTCCTTATTCGGTTCCCTTCCAACTTTTGTGTTATTCAAGGTAAACCAATGCATGGAAGAATGCAATGATAAATGAACAAAGGCATTCTTTCCTAATTTGAGCCCTTACCACCTCTGGTGAAATTCAAGGAAGACCTCTTCATGGAAAACTACATAACCGATCCCTTTTTCCATATAAGGACATTCTGTCACTCACTCCGCTAAACCTTTTCAATAACCCACCACCCGCTGAACTAGATAAATGCGTCTCTCGCTTCACGTTTCATTCGCACAAAACTATGCATCCTAGGCAATATTTTCCAGCAATTCGGGAAGTAACATACTCAATATTCAAAGAGACTGACCTATCGGCATCCAATCCGCCATTTTCTTTTGAGGAAAATGTCATATATATAGGCGCTGTCCTTTCACGAAATTGACAACATTATAACAATTAACTACAAGAATGGTTAAAATATCCACTCTTTTACAAACTATTTGTGATAAGACTAATCAACAGTGCCTTGTAATGCTGAAGAAGGCTTTTCACACTCGTAGCGCCGATGAATGGGTTTACTTCTCATTTGTGTTTTATTTTACCGAGTGTGCGCTCTTATTTATTAAGTGGTATACCACAGGGCTCTGGGTCATAGAGCAACCCCCATCTACCCCTCAAAAAAGATGTGAGATGCCCCCCATCCCTGGGTGAAACATCTTCATAGCTACACAGTACTGTTTAGAAAAGGGGAGACGCTCCAATGTACCCCCCTCGCCTTCGTGGTTAACAATTGTATCAACATTTGCATGGATGATAGACCTACCGATTTCAACTATTGGAACCTGCAAGTAATTCAGTGCCTTTCCTGCAGTTCGACAGAAAAACATTTTGACATTTTTCCAAGTATTAATCTCTGGACAATTGGTCGGGTGGCTAAAGCGGACACTTTGATTGGTTTTATCTAGGCCTCTAGTAATTTCTAACATTGTTGATCTGTTTTATTTGAAAACTACATATTCTTATAGTTGTGTTGTTTAACGATGAACTTGTGAGACCTGCTCAAATAAAATCGTCATGCATGATTTTGGCAAGTATCAAAGCCAAATCGTATGTCATGTTTCCTAACATTAAGTGAAGCAAAGTAACAGGTGGGGTATATGAGCTATGCTCACTTTTGCCTTATGATAATTATGACTCGTAATTATGACTTGTGTATTCCCTGTGTCTTACAGTTTTTTCTTGCTGCAACTGCCAACTCAGTAACTTGTGCGCCAACATGGTGAACGATGTCAAGACGTGCGCGGCTGAATATGTTGACACCGTCAGCGATCTTGCAGGACGGTTCACAGACGGATCATCTGCGCTGAACCTCGAAAAATTGATGACCAATGAATTCAGTGTCGTGTGCAGGTTAGTGGATTGCCTAAAAGGGACTATAGCACGGTTTTGAAATATTTACTGCTTAAAGTTTCCCCCAGTAAAATTAGAAGAAATCGAAATGAGGACCACGAGGTGCATAATACACAAATAAATAACACAGTCTATTTAGAAATAGGATGACATTGTAAATCAATCAAACCGCCTACGACTCACAAATCCCTTTTCAGTACCTTTTTTATATCACAACTGATCAAAGATAACAATGATATAAATATCACTTTAAAAGCTTTTGGTTAAATGAGTTTTTAGTTTAAAAGGGACAAAAGATGTTATGAAACTCTGATTTCACAATTTACAACAGTTCATGCCATATTTATCATCTTCAGATTTTTTTCAAAACTCATTCAAATCATCCATTGTCGTAGAAAAAATAATTAAAAATTAAAATAATTAATTAAAAATATTAAACAAAATCCACAAGCGGCCACTTTTGTGTGATCAAAGACGATCATGTGACAGATACACATTCTAAAAACTTCCTTACTTTAGAGGTACTAAATAACCACAGGATTCAATGTACCATTGCGCGGGTTGTTTTCTTATTTACCTTTTTAAACTGCTTAGATACTAGTAAGACATATTTAAAAAATCACAAGTAATACATTTCATTAGAACTACGAATCAATCATTTTAGTGATGTTTTCTCTGAACTTCTTTTTCTTTATTTTGGCATGAGTGATGCGGTGTTATGGTAGGATAGGGATAAGGTTAAAGTTATTGTGGGCCGAGTAACGAGGCTGTAACATATAGGAAAGTCTAATCCGCTGGTTTACCGTTGTATATATTTTGCCTCTTTTTTCAACATTTCAAATTTCAGAGTTCGAATGCATAAGAAATAGATTAGTTATGTGTTTGTCACTGGCTTATAAACGGTTTAAAATTTAACCTAACGGCAAGCCTCGGTATTTATATCAGTATAAATTTTTAGTTTCAAGGTCACAACGAAAAGTTGATGTATTAACCTTATCCGACAGCACTAAAACTCAAGAACTTCTCTTCATAACCTGCCGGGCCCAGGCGATTATGTTGACCATCACATTATTTTCAAGGTCGCAGCGAGGCGTTGTATTTTTCACCATTCAAACCTACCTGTCAGGTCAAACCTGTCAGCGCCATTTCAAACCACTTATAACATTTTTTCATAATTGGCATGAAGCATCTTATTTTGGAAGACGAAGGGCCCAGTTGAATTTCGTGACCTTCGAGTTATTTTCAAGTTCACAGCGATACTTAAAATATTCAACATTTAAAATTACCTATAATGTTCTTTAGGGCCATTTTTCAAGACTTTATTCTCTAGATTCTCTTCATATTTTGTACAAAGCCTCTTTTTTAAAGATTCAAGGCCAAGTTTTGGTGACCTTTCTATTATTGCCAAGGTCGTATTTTAGCATTGACTTATTCAATATGTGAACCTTCATGTCTATCTGTCAATGGAATATCGCAGACATTTGATGGAAAAGACACATGAGGATGTAGTTTTTGGTGACCTTGAGATTTTTTATTTTTCTGGCATGGGAACCTAAACCTTGTCTGACCTGACAGTGAACTTTGAGATTCAACTGTCACCACGAAACATTTCAAGATACTTAGTCTTGATTACAGATGTTTCTGTTGACTTGGAAATTTGACTACTTACTTTTCTTACTCAAATAACAATTTTCGGCGGGGAATCATGTCATCCTTTTGAGCATTTCTTGGTTATAAACATATAAACAATATAATATTATATACATCTCAATGTAATATTATTGTGTTAACCTTAGTTATGCATATATATTATATACATACAATTGTAAGTATTTGAACTGTTTGTGTACATCCTTTCCCAAATGTATGTGAAACATTAAATCAGTATCATTTCTTTACCTGTATGTGTAATATGCACGTATCATTCATATGTATTTGGGCATTTTATGTCCATAATGTTGACAGTTGTGGGTTTAAATCTATCAGCAACATCTTATCAGATGTTTCGCTCATATCAGGGAAAATGCAAATGCTGGTTCTTTCAAACGAAAATATCTACATTTACATGTATGATTTTAGAATAAAAGAAAGATAGTTGTAAGTTCAGTTTTATAGATATCACTTTGGTGCATTATGATAAAATACTAATGATTGGTGTCGGGGCGCCTAAATTGTATTTTACCAATACCAATAGATAACAAAATTGCCTTGTTTTATATATATATATACCTGCTTACTACCTCGAGTTTATTCTCATGTGAACGAATAGAATAGCAATTTCGTACAAGTTTAATTGCATGCGAACGGGTAATGGTTTTTTTTTACAGGAACAGCAAACCACTGAAGGAATTCTACCGGTGTTTTTACAACAAGTTCCGTGCATGTATTCCATCAGAATGGCTCAAGGCCCTGCCAAGCACTGAACGAATCGTTGACTCCATCACCTATCTTTGCAACAACATTAACGGTGAGATTGATAGATAATTAAAATACCTATCCTGTAGTACTATTTTTTATCAAACGAGTTGATGATTTTGTATGTTACAAAAGCGCAATATTTTCAATTCGAACATTGAACATCTTTTTTTACATAAAGCGCTAGCTTGTTTATAACAAGGATTATGACTGGGCTCCTCTCCTGTCTATTTTTTAATTATCTTAATACTCTTTCATCACTGAATTTGGTATAGGAGCGCTTTTCAGAAAACGTTTTACTTTGGCTTAACTATTAATATTTACATACGAGATGGCTCTCTGCTAATCGAGTACATTCCCCTTGCCACAGTGCCATTAAGTGAACATATTTTGAACTTGACTCAAAGAAAAGCAGCATTATGTTATGTTTTTGTTGTTTCGGATAAATTCGACTAATCCAACCTTCACTAATTAATACCCTTTAAGAGGCATTTGCACTTTTTGGAAATTATATTTCTTGATATTTTCCCAAATACATATATCACCTGAAAAATGCATTCACTTCAGAGGGCCAAACGACTTACATGTTTTAGTTACTCCGACTCTCCGTAGTTGTAGAAAACTGCTGGCGGCCATGTTAGTGTGAACACCTTTTATTAAAATCATAAACTAAAACATTCAACTGGGAAAATGTTACAATTTTATATTTAATCATAATAGAAAACTCGTGTTATTATCTGTTTAACTTCAGTATTTGTGTGTGAAAGACTAGTTTTGTTAAAGTAACCATTAGTAATACCATTAGTTAGGAGTAATGTGTGCATTCAAATAATTTTACCATTATAATGTCTGTTTTAGATGTTGACATGTCTTGTGTAGCCAGCAACGTTCAGAAGGTGCCTCTGTGTGAGCAGGCAGCGGTATCAAGGATGTCGAGTCCAGACGTGTCATCTGCTGATGGCTACATCAGCTTCATCTGCAGGTAAACGAATGGTCATTGTCGCTTCTGTGTCGAACATGCATTGATTGCCAGTACTTGTAAAACTAGATGTAAGATCAGGTAAAGCAATGGCTACATGCGGAGGTAAAGCATGTTTATATTAGTTACATGAACAGGTAAAGCAATGGTTACATTGGCTAAATGCGGAGGTAAAGCATGTTTATATTAGTTACATGAACAGGTAAAGCAATTGTTACATTGGCTAAATGCGGGGTTAAAGCATGTTAATATTAGTTACATAAACAGGTACAGCAATTGTTACATTGGCTAAATGTGGAGTTGAAGTATGGTTATATTAGATACATGAACAGGTAAAGCAATGGTGACATTACCCATATTTGCAGGTAATACAATTGTTTCATTAGCGATATGTACAGATAATGGTTACATAAGCTAGGTATGAAGGTTACAAAATGATAAAATAAACTGCATGTACAGGTAACCTAATGGTTACAAAAGCCACACATGCAGAATGCGCAGTAGTTAAAATAGGCTTACGTACAGGTATGCAATGATTGAATTAGCTAGGGTGCTGGGTAAATAAAGGTCATGTCTACATCTACATTCACGGGTAACATAGTGTTACATGTACATGTTCATGTTACATAATGGTCAGATAGTAATGAAATGGCTATAGTAGTAAATCACGAAATTGAATGGTAAAGTGTGGTTCTGTAAGTTGTGACATTTTTATCAAGTTGCACTTAAAAAGCATTTTGAAACTTTGCCATCATATAAGGAAATTTACAATTATTCTGGGTTTTTTTGCAGAGCTTATCCAATTACAGAAGGTTGCAACAAGAGTGCTCTGTCTGCTTGCCCTCGAAGAACCTCTGAAGTCTTCACTCAGTACGTCAAGTACCAGACCCCCGCTGCCTGTGATGCCAGCATGCTCAGGTTCTCCTGGGCTCTACTGGTTATCTCCCTTTGCTATAATTGGCTCAAGAAAATGATTTGAATAAATCACTGATCAACATAGCAATCTCATTAAAATCAGATCGGAGTAATCACTGGTACCACGCTGCGTTTCTGATAAAAAAGCAGGGGTATTTGTGATAGGTTCCAGCTGATTTTAATGAGATTGCCGACAAAATTCTTTTCCTCCGCAAATTAGAAATACGACATACATGTACTCATAGTCTGAAGGGGCAAGTGAAACGGTATTGCATCGCATGTGGACACATTTTCAGGAGAAAAGTTAAATCATCAATCAATTTGTATTTTTTTTACTCTCAGTCTGATTAAAATCGAGCGTGTTCCGAGGAATAAAAGTTTCTAAATATTGACTCCAACGAGATTAGAACATACTCTATCAGCAACTGTCCTCTCTACAACGGACTGAAAGCACCGTCCTTGCTCGCACATTTTGACGCAATCTCAACCGGCAAACACAATGACTGGGGCAAAAGCCTTCGATATCGAGGGGCAAGTAACTCCCGTTTACCATTCCTTTTCCTTGATCGTTATTTTAAACGCGATGATGCGATTGGTCCGCTAATGGCTAGTTTTTTCTGCGCTCATCAGGTTTAAGAACGTGCGAGCATAGAGAGTGCTTTCAGACCGTTGTGGAGAGGACAACCCTTGATAGAGTACGTTCGAATCCCGCTACGGTAAATATTTGAAAACTTTTATTCCTCGGTACACGGTCGAATTAATCAAACTGTTTGTACTCTCATCTCTAAAAGGTCTTAAATGTTCTTAATTAAACCAGTAAGGCGTTTTAGAATGAGATAAAAAATATTTAAGTGCCAATCTTGGACATAATTTAACTTCAATATCAGACTTTGAGCAATTGATTTGCTGACTGATTTATTTTTAAGTTTGATTTAGGGCGAACAAAGATGATAAAATAACGAAAAGAAACGGCAAGTACAACGAAGGTTGTTAGTGTGTTTTGCAAAGGAATCTCCCGTTTGACTTGCACCTTTTTCTTTCGTAACGCACATCTTGTTATATCGCTTAGCCTTATAGTCCATCTATGCTAATATGCTACTGCTGATTTCTTTATATTCAAATACTCAATTTTCAATAATGTTTGTTGTTTTGTATCATTTTCATAATTTTTTAGTATTGAATTTTGAAACTTTGTGTGTTGGAAATATGTTTGTAGTGTTTTCAAGAGTTGTTTAAAAACAACAACTGTCAATAAATTTAATATAACTTTTTTTTAAAGCTGTATGGTAAAAGCTGTTTTCATTTCACAGTTAGTGTATAATTTTTGCTTTTACAAGAGTTTCATCACTTTTTATGTGTTTGTTGTAACTTTTTCTTTGATAATTTCCAGTCAGTGACGGATCCAATAATTTCTTGGGGTTGGGCTTTTGGAGGGTGAAGTTTGAGACATAAATACATGCAAAAGTAAGGGAGGATCTGCCACTGACGATAGATTGATTTGTAATCACTCATAATTGTGTTGCGAGAAATATAAATTATCGCCATGTGAAAAAAATAATTCATTTAATTTGTTAATTTAAAAGGATTGAAAGCTACAGATATGTTAATGTTTTATTGCAAATTGATTTGATTTTGATGACGTACTGTTTCCGTACTTCTGAAATTAGATATCTTTCCCCTGTATCAAATATCTGGAATTGTTTTTTGATACCATTTTTCATTGATTCTACTGATTCTTTGTATTGTTATGTCACTTTTAGAAATAAAGCTTTTTATATAAACCATAAGAGCGTTAAGGCATTATTGACACCATCTCCAAGGAAACGATACCTCATGGCGGAGAAGAGAAGGGGGGGGGGGGGTCCAGTTAAGTCCCTCTCCCTCTCATGAATTTCAGTTATCCCCCTCCCTCTAAAAAATATATGTTTTACCCCAAACCTTTCAAGATTTCCTACGCCTTTGTACCTGTTTTCGCAACGGCGTTCGTTTTAATGAAAATATCAGTTGACTCTAGGACTGACAAACTTTTTGGACGTTCAATTCATAACGTGATTATATTAACTACATGCATAAATGCACATTTTAACTTTGATAAAGTGTTTCACTATTTACATTCAATGGTTTATGGTTGTCTACAAATTTGACATTTTAAAAACATCCCTTTTTCATATGCTATCTATGCTAAAAATGATAGCTTTAAATATGTAGTTTCGAACGTCTTTATTTTCAATTTATCAAAATTACGTGATTTACCATAATGAAATATCTACCTAGCCTACCTCCCAAATGAAATTATTGATCCAGAGCAAAATGAGGTCATTTATGATTTATAAACGTTGATGGTAAAGAATGGTCAAAAACAATTTTGAATCTTTGAATTGTACAAACAGAGGTGTTAAAAGAGACAAAGCGATTTATAAATGTTGCATATGTCTTACATAAGAGCCATAAACCAATGTCTAGAGTTAATTTCAAATCTCCTAAACCTTACATATTTATTTCTAAAATGCCCAAATTGTGACGTTTTGGTTTTTAATAGTATTTGAAAAATGGCCATAAATTGTAGGAAGTTGAAACCCTGCGTACATGTTTATCAGTTAAATGACCTACTTAGCATTACCAACCAATATTTGTCGTTGTGTCTCCCGCAAATGCATTTCGGCGATAACGTTTGAGTTATTGGTAAACATCTTTGTCCGACAAATCTCCACTTTAAGCTGTTTATTGTCACAGAACTCAGAAACATCAAAATGCTCATTTTCAGTAAAAAAGACTAATATTTAACAACTATTACCATTTTTGAAGTTTGACGTACTTGACTCCAACAACATACCCTCTGCCCTCTATACCTAACAACAGCACTTCAGTCCTGATACGTACTGTCCAAAGCAACGCGATGTAAGTTCAATGGATTTACGGGCATTGGTCTATGACGTGCCCTTGATTAAGCAGCAATTTTAACAGCCATACCTAAAATCGAATGAGTAGATGGTAAATATTCAAATGTTTATTTCAAGGCCATTCACCCTTCGAAATAAAGTATCAATTAATTGAGTATAAGTAAGTAAATTTTGGATCGACGAATATTCTCTTTAAAAAAAATTTTCTGCTCATAAAAAGGCATGGTTAAATAAGTCTTAAAGTATAACAACGAGTGACGGTCTCTCGATTTAATCCCGAAAAATATCATTTCGTTAAGTTTCATAAAGTAGAGATTTGCAAAGGTCGTCATGAAAGTTTGGGATTAATGGAAAGTTATAGTTATACCCCTTATCTTTATCACAACAAAATTCATCATGAATATTTATCCGGTCAAGGTGTGTCAAGATAGGACTTAATTTCGAAGAAGCAACTGATAACGTTTTCCTGGAACACTTTAATTATTGAAAACGGAAGTTATAAAACTTGGTGTTGTATGTACACACATGCGTACATTAGTGTTAGAAGAAGCTTATCAACATGAAGATCGTGCTAACTCTTATAGCTGGTAAGTTCATATTATTAAATCCAAAATTGGCTTATAAGTTCATATATATATGCAAAATTGAAATGAGGTGTGCAAAATCGAAATGCCGTGTCTTCAAGTGTACAGTCAGCATATATTCAAATGATTATTAAAAGAATAGCAACCCCCTTTTCCTCCTACATGTTTCAACTTTATCCTCAGGGAGGTTTACATTACAGTGAACATGTAGGAGGAAATAGGCGTTGTTATTCTTTTAATTTCAAAAAAGGAGAATAGGTTTCTCACGTGAAGGAAAGTTATATGTAACTTATGTATGTATGTATATAATAATGTTGAATTGGTTCAAACGCAAGGTCACATATAGATTAAATATAACATACTTCACATAGTCGTTTGAAGAATCATTTTAATCCGATAGTAGTTTTCGTCAATAGTATTGACTCATCAAGGATGAAACGATATGATCGTTAACATCGCATTACAAGTGTTTTTATAACATTTTGTTATTATAGCGTTTTTGTATAAGTTCATTACCAACAGGTTTCTCAACACAGTGATAATCATGGTAACTTATACATTGTGTTGCTAATGGTATTACGTTAACCTTGCCATTGTTTATTATATCTTGATGTATTTTCTGAACAAACAAATATCGCATATTCAAAAGGACCTCTGAAACGAAAAGAAAACTGAATGTAAATTTTTCGAAGGAGATTCTGTTTTAAAAAGTCTGACATTATTTTCTCCACAGAGACTGACATGGACTGTACATGACTTTCGGGATTTAATATACTATTTCTATTTTCTAAGATAGCTATGGGGATAGGTCCAAATAATTGATTAATGTTTATTTCCGTTAGTTGCGCATTAAGAATCAAAAGTTAACAAATGAATATATCTTTGAATACTGTCCTTTTTTCAATATACAAAACTCTACAAATGTAGTTTATCTGTTCTTTTCGAACAGAACAAGCCGAAAATCACTCACAACTAACGAGGTGTATCAATTAAAGATTTTAATATCATGCTTCAAATATTCATACTCTGGGAGAATGTGGAAAAGTGCCTTATTATACAACTAAAGCTGTGAAATACTGGTGTAGACTTCTTAACATGCCTGACTATAGATTACCAAAACAATGTTATTACATGCTTTTATCACTAGACAACCTAGGTAGAAATTATTGGGCAGCAAAGATTAAAGACGTTGTTTTTCATTTTGGATTTGGATTTGTTTGGCTAAGCCAGGAAATTGGTAACCACAAATTGTTAATTAAAACATTCAGACAGAGTTTACATGATAATTTATTCCAATCATCGGAATCATCTATGGAAAACAACATTAAATGTATTTACTATAAGCAATTTAAATCTTTATCAAATGTGGAAAGTTACTTAACAAATAATGATATTCCTCAATATTTAAAAATCATATCTGTAAGAATTCGGTGCTGTAACTTTAATTGAGCAGTAGACACCTGGTAGATACTCACATACATAGATGTAACATATAATGAAAGGCATTGTTTATTTTGTAAATCCAATGGCATTTCAGTTGTTGAAGATGAGTGCCATTTTTTTTAATGTATGTGATGCATATTCAGAGTTAAAAAGTACCTTTCAAAATATCTCAGTAAATACCCAACTTTGATTAATTTTAAGTCCATTCTACAGAGTAATAATGTTAATATCATGAAGGATGTTTGTCTACACCTATATCATGTTGACAAGAATCACATATCTAAATGTAAAAATAAATAAAATAGATAATTATGCGCATGTTACAATTCAAAAAAAGTGTTTATGTATGTGTATTTTGGGCCGGAGGCCTGTTACTGAAAAAAATGTCTCTCTGTCTGTCAATATTCATACACCAAGCATATTGTTAAGTGTTTCAGATATATAGAGATTCTCACCAAAATGTCTTCTGATATCAAATATATCAACACGAATTGATGAATGTTACAAATTGTATTTACAAAATATTATTTTATCTTTTATCAATGAGTGTTGATATATATGATATCAAATGACACATGGGGAAGATTCTGTTTATCATCTTAAGTCTCCTAAAAGGCGATGTCTCCTGTAGATCGGAGTTTTGAATGATAAATGGTTATGGGTGAAATAGCTACCTAAGCGCAGGGCGTTAGCTGTGATATCGCCGAGTGCTTGGTCGGTATTTGCAATACACAACAAGGCCAAGTTAATATTCCATACCTTTCATTTTGGAAAGTGAATAATTTGGACTAAGAATATCAATTGATATTTCGTTGAATAACTTTTTTTAAAAATTCTACCCGAGGTACGATACTTATACAGACGCGAGGACACGTAGTTGGTAAGTTGCTGGGTTACAAATCCGTAGGTTGGTGGTTCGATTCGACTCCTTGCCAGTGTTAATTTGAGAGTTTAAGATATTTCTTTATTTGGGTCTGATATCTGATATCATGCGTGCAGATTAAGATATCACTCAGACATCGTACCCCATGGTGCAGTTACACGATTGTAATTACCCCCGTATAACGAGAACGTGTTGTGTATACTCCCAAATCAATCCCTTCCTACAATTGTTCGATCAATCAGAATATAATTTACAATGTATATCATCCTGTTATACATTTTGAAATTGCATCCAATTTCTACGCTAATTAGGGGCGAGATAGCGCAGTGGTTAGCGCGTTCGGCATCGGATCAAGACGTCCGTGGTTCGAATTCCCGCCAGGGGTTCGGCAACTTTGTCTGCAGTAGAGAACAGTTAAACACGCAGTCAGGTTTGGGTGCAATGCTACACTGCAGCTTAAAATGTAATAAGTTAATACCTTTTTTAACATGATAATGGTATATATCAACATTTTTATAACTTCTTCCTTCTGGTTTTGCAAAAGGTATACAACTGGGTATGCGGAGGGTACTACAGTGAATTTATTTAAGTACTTGGTTCTGATTTTCTCATAAGTATTACAAACAAATAGCATTTGGTACTCGTTTCTTTTTTTATAAATAACTGTTTTCATTATTTTCTGTTTATTATATCAGCTAAGTTCAACAACGATATTAAAATTAATACATTTGAATCTTGATATAGCAATTCATAGGAAAATCGCAACACAAGTATCTTTCAAAATTAAGGAAAGATTTGAACTCGATATAAGATAAAGATTTTGGGGATTCATTGCTTGATAAATATTATACTTGCTTTAATCTATCTCTCAGCCTAAGTCTAAGACATATAAACATACTTAACATTTAAAATTTATTTACTGAGCCAAGCATAACCAAAACCTTATTGGAATAGTATATGTCTACCTTTTGTTACGCAGATGTTATAGCCTAAACTATTTATTGATCTTAAAATTAAATAACATCGATGTGTGAATCTACAAAAATAAGTCACTAAAATCAATGATTTTTTTCATTTGCAAGTTACAATTTAATCTATGAAAATTGAATTTTTAAAACAAAAATTCATATGTACTTGATCATTCTCTGAAATACAGCGTTTTTTAATATGACTTCAGAAAAGGCATGATCCGATTTCTTTTTCCGGAATTATGCTACACACGACTATAACTCTTTCCCCTTACTCACGATGTTTCCACCATGAACCACACCAGATCTGGATCCATTCCTCATTGTTCGCAGTCTCCGGCGAGTAAAAAAATTTCTGTAAACGTTCTTTTGAAAATGTTGTAGCATAGGTTAGTGCATGGAAGTTGGGACAGGGAAATGTACAGCCGCATACCGAAAGTTTGTTCACTTACCTCTGAATCGTAGTGCTAATATCATGTAATATGGGTTACGTTTCAACGTCAATAGAATAACTTCAGCAAAACTGACTATAACCCACTGTCCATGTGTGAAAAGCTATTCTTGAACTTATTTTGGCATTGTCTGCTCTCTCATACAGAAATCCGAATTTTGGCATCGTGATATAGATAGAAGAGGTCACATTTTCGAAATTTCGATTTCGTTAAATGTCGAATAAAATGTTCCATATCGACTCTCTGAGATTAAAACCAACATTGCAACATTGACTTTGTGCTAAGAAACAAACGTGACTTATTTCTAAAGAAGTTGATAAATCATAAAGGATTTTATAGAGAAAAATAACAATTAGTGTTTTCGGAATGTTGCCCCGTGGTCACTTCCAATGACCTGCCAAAACTGTTACGGGTAATCATGGGGTACGATAGACCTTTGCCTTAGAAGAAGAAGAATGGATATACATAAGTGCAATGGAAATATTATACGTTTCTTTTTCGCAACGCTAGGATACCTCAATGGCATTTAAAATTACATGATATTTGCACTAATATATTCATCTTATGTGAACAAACTTTTGGCAGGCAGCTGTAATATAGAGTGCGGTAGAGTGGGGAAAGATGGTTTAAAGCAGGGCATTATATTTGTATAGGGTAGGGAAAGCTGGCGGTTTGATAGAGTAATGTCGTGTTTGATAGGATAGGATAATATAAAGCAAGATAGTACAGCTCTGTGTAGGATAGTGTAAGGTAAGGTAGGGTAATGTAGGATAGTACACGTACAGTTAGCTGTAGGGTAATTTTGATGCTGTATTATAGCATCGGTAGAGAAGGACTGGCAGAAGCAATAGGTAGTGTAGCATTGTGGAAAGTCGTTGGTCCGGTACTGTCCATGGTGGAATTTGCCTGCTGTTTTTCAGGTGCAAATCCTTTTAATCAAACTGCTTTTGCCTCATATATAACATGATTGATCGGAGACGAAAGGGGGTTGCGGAAGATCGTCCTCACTTAAAACGCAGTTATTCCTTGCAGATTGTTCCTATTGTTCAGAAACTATGCAGCAGTTCAATGTCGCGTTCCGCAGCCGAGGGAAAAAGGGGTATAAGCTACCATACATTTGCTAAGAAGATGCCAAGCACTTTAAATTTGTTGTAAAGAGTACGTGTTGCTTTTGGTTATATTACAGCGCTTGCAACCTGCACCGGCGAAGGTGGCGGTCAATGTTTGACGAAAATACAAGCTTGTGCTGATGGTACTCTTAACACTGTGAACGGTCTTGATGGTATCTTAAGTACCTCGTCATCAAGTATGGGTATAAACCTTGAAAGTATGACCAATGGAATCCTTCATGATATGTGCACGTAAGTAGACACAATGGTTACTTCACTTGTGCTAACCTAACGTTATCCAACAGTTAATTACCATTTTGAAACTAGTTTAAACGTTTGTGGCTTAAGAAGCAGGTTAGATGACCCAGAGTTTATAGAGTTTGTACAAAGTAGAGATATTGTCGGTTTTCAAGAGACTAAGACTAGTGAGCTGGATGTTTTAGAAATAGAGGGCTATACTCTTTACTTACAACATAGGAAGAACGCAAACAGGAGATCAGGAGGAATTGGTCTAGCTGTAAGAAACAGATATTCAGTTTATGTATCCCCTCTGGGAGAGGATGATGATTTTGAGGATGATTATGTATTATGGTTTAGAGTGTCAAAAGCATTGTTTAACACTGATCAAGACATTTTCTTAGGTATTGTGTATATACCACCGGAAGGATCGAAGTACGCATCTGATGATTTATTTATGCAAATGGAGCATTCGCTCATTAACTCATTAAGCGAGACAGATTACGTTATTTTAATTGGTGACTTGAATGCAAGAACTAGCACTTTACAGGATTATTTAATTTTTGATGAATTTATTGCTGAAAAGTTAGACATCGATATCGGAAATCAAAGCAATGAAATTGACCCCGAACAAGTACTAGAAAGTCTGAATATACCGAAAACCAGACAAAGTAAAGATAAGAGTTGTATTAACAATTACGGACATAAATTAATCAGCCTCTGTAAAACCTACGTAATATATATATATATGTAATGGCCGAATCGGAATAGACAGATCCATAGGTAAAACTACGTGCAGAGATAAAAGCGTTATCGACTACTTAATTTCCTCACCGCTGTGTTTGCCATTAATTACCGATTTTGAAGTTTGTGACTTTAACCCGTTATACTCTGACGTTCATTGTCCCGTTAACTTTACGTTACAAATTAACCTAGAAAACGAAGATGAAGATTATCATACCTTTGAATCCACTCGTAATGACTATCCAGACCTTTCCGCACAAAGTATCCCGAAAAAGTTCCAGTCGATAAATAGTCATCTTTATGCACAAAATATGGACACAAACTTGATTAAGGAGCTGACAAACACACTCGTCAATACCGATGGTGATCACTCTGACCCTGACTTCATGGTTAACAATCTAGCCAATGACATAACGCACGTGCTAACTGATGCAGCACAATCCACGTTCGGAACACGTAAAGCACCGCGTCCGAGTCTCACGAATATCCACAGTAAACGTAAACACAAACCGTGGTTTGGAAAACAATGTAAAACTATGAGAAAACATTATAGATTTGCCAAAAATAAATTTTATAGTAGGAAGACAGCGGAAAATAGATTGTATTTCCGGCAACAAGCAAAATTTTATAAGCGTTGTCTAAAACGACACTCAACCCAGTATACGAGATCGGTTAGCAATAGGTTCAGATCACAAATCAAGAACTCGCCTCGAGAATTTTGGAAACTACTAAATCCTAAAAAGGAAAATGATAAAAACAATGTAGATCTCAAATCATTTTATGATTTCTTTAAAAATCTGAATAATACGGAATACCCTGATATTGATTTAAATGAGGTTAATCATAACCCGAATAAATGGAACGCGGACAAATTAAACGAGGATATTGATATTGAAGAAGTGCGTAAAGCCGTTTCGGCGCTGAAATCAAATAAAGCCGCTGGATCTGATCTTGTAGTAAATGAATATCTCGTACATTCTTTTGATAAAATGGGACAATTATACGTACTTTTATTCAATCTTATACTCTCAACAGGATCTATACCCGAGGCATGGGTAACCGGTATCATAAAACCGATTTACAAATCTAAAGGTAATATTTCGGACCCAAACTCATATAGACCGATAACAATCCTCAGTTGCTTAGGAAAACTATTTACTAGCATTCTTAATACGCGTCTCTCAGAATATATAGAAACGAATAATCTTATGACTGCTTCACAGGCAGGCTTCCGGAAAGGTTTTTCAACAGTTGATATTATATTCATTTTACACATGCTTTCCCGAATATTGAAATCATCCAAACGAAAGTTATATTGTGCGTTTGTCGATTTCTCGAAAGCTTTCGATAATGTCTGGCGTGCCGGACTTTGGTTAAAATTACTACGTGTTGGAGTAAATGGCCGCTTCTTGAACGTTGTACGAACACTGTATCGGAATATTAAATCATGTGTGGCATCAAACAATGAATTTTCGGATTTTTTCCCTTGTTTGAACGGAGTCCGTCAAGGTGAAAATTTGTCACCATTACTATTCTGCATTTTTATAAATGATCTAGAAGAGGAATTATCTGGACGAAATTGCAAAGGCGTTAGGATACAGTGTTTGAGTGATGCAAATGAATTGTTCTTAATACAATTCCTAGCACTTCTTTATGCTGACGATACTGCCTTGTTCGGCGACAGTCCAAAAGCATTGCAGCTGTCTATTGATCACTTTTATGAATACTGTAAAACATGGAAACTCACAGTAAATATCTCTAAAACAAAAATAGTCATCTTTGGTAGCGGGCCAAGCAAATCAAATAAATGCTTATTTAAATTTGGCAATCAGAATATCGATATCGTTGATAATTATACTTACCTCGGATTAAATTTTCATAGAAATAGACGACTCATTTATGCTATGAAAAACCTAGCACAGAGTGCTATGAAGGCAATGTTCTGTCTTATAAAACGAGCTAGAAATATATTGTTGCCCCTCGATTGCCTTATCAAAGCCTTTGACATAATGATTGTACCAATCTTACTCTACGGTTCCGAGGTATGGGGCTATGAAAACATAAATATCATTGAAAAAGTTCATTTAAAATTCTTGAAGATGATAACTGGATTAAGAAATTCTACAGCGAACTACTTCGTGTACGGCGAACTAGGTCGCCAACCACTAAGTATACAAATATACAAAAGAATTATATCATTCTGGCATAAGACCTCAATACAAACTGACATCGTCAAGCTATCTAGCACAATTCTAACATTTCTAAAACTTGATCAGCACAATGCCAATAATAAATGGCTGAAGAAAGTGGAAGGAATTCTAAACAATTGCGGATTGAGTGATGTTTTCAATAACCCATTTAATTATAGTACAAATTGGCTTATTGCAAAAGTTGATTATGTATTAAAAGATCAGTTTCTCCAGTCATGGAGAGAATCTATTCGATCAAGTTCTAAGGGACACTATTATAATTATTTTAAAGATAGCCTGCAGTTTGAAAAATATTTGTTGTTGCCAAAAAATATCTCAATCCCAATTTTCAAGTTCCGAACATGTAATCACAACCTACCCGTTGAGACAGGGAGGTGGCGCGGAATCCCAAAGGAGGCGAGGACATGCCACCTCTGTGGCTCACCGACGGTTGCTGACGAAATGCATTATTTATTCAGATGTCATGCCTTAAGTAGTTTTAGAGCTCAGTTTATACCTGTTTATTATTCAAATTGGCCAAACCCTCACAAACTTAATGCACTCCTCAATAGTAACAAATTCCGATATTTAAAAAACCTCTCTTTGTTCATCAAATGCATTTTTTCACATTTGTAAAAGTTTATATGCTGTTGTATGTTACTTTTTATGCTATGCATGCGTAATCTGTATCTTTATTTCTCTTTGTAAAATTGCTCATGTACCACCGTGCGTGGTTTTAGAGAATAAAGAATCTAGAAAAATGACATGTTAAACACAGCCATGCTAAACATATAATGCTGTTATTATTCATATGCTTGAATTCACACAATCGATTCATCTAGTATGTCAAAGAGTTGTTGTTATAATAATAATAATAATAATAATAATAATAATATCATCAATATATTATTATTATTATTATTATTATTATTATTATTATTATTATTATTATTATTATTATTATTATAATTGTTATATTGTCATTATTATTATTATTATTATTATTATTATTATTATTATTATTATTATTATTATTATTATTATTATTATTATTCAGGGTAATGGAGGAGCTCTGTTGATTCAAACACGTCGATGTAGCAGGATGACAAAATTACAATTATAAGTTGTTCCTAACGTATCAGTCGATTTATTGCATATTTCATCTAGAGACAGAGAAATGAACGCCTGCATTCGCTCCGAAGCCAGAGGTACTTTACTCAGTGCCGATAGTGTTGTGGGATCAATTTCCTATCTCTGCGACAATTCTGAAGGTAGCTTCATTGTTAGAACTCTCTGATAATAAGACTTTATGCCCTCGATAAGACAGTGCATTCGTTTAGATGATCTCCACTCACACCCTGGATCAATTCACTTATTTGACTATAGTTCATTAGACTATGGGCCTCGAGCTCTGCCGCAATGACAGCAACCTTTTCATTTGAAAGTTCCAAAGGTCAGCTATTTGGATTAAATTATGTGCGGTAGTTTTAAGAAAACACAGCAAAAGCTGTAACTTGGTCAATATTGTTAGTTTAAGGTGCACAGAGTTTGTTGTTTGGGTCAAACTTCATAAATGGTGTTGTGTCATCGACAAGTACTCGTTGTTTCTGAAAATTAGCACATCAGTGCGTATCACTTAACACAGTGACAATAAACAGGGGAAATATCGAGATTTATGATCGAAAACCGGAAAATGACGCGCGCTAATGACAAACGTAATTTTGTAAACTTATTTAAAGTAGACGCTAAATGTTTGTTGGTATTGATTAGTTGGTCATTTTACTAATATATATGCAAATTGGACGCAGCATTTCGACTTCTTAACATTGTAATGGCCGTTTTTAATGTACAATCAAAAACAAGAAGCCGAATGTCATGGCGGCATCTGTCCGTTCCGAAAAGGGATGCCCGTCTTGTAAATTCAACTCCTCCTTCTTTTTTTTGCTCAATGAATCTGAAACTTGGAACATACTTTGGGTAAACATACCTACGTGATGCGCAATTTCATGTTATCCTTTAGTGTAAATCAAGATCTCATGCAGAGCTATTTTCAGCCATTGAAGAATTGTGCATCACTAACACGTGGCCAGTTTGATGTACTCTCAGAGCACTCTTACTTCATCTGTTAAGAGTTCTCCTCTAATTCCATCTGTTTAAAGGGATAATTCTATAGAGGACACTGAAGACGATAAAGGCACGTTCATTAAGAGTTCGATTATAGCTTTTTGCAATAAAGATTTGATGATAAACGAACATTTGTTCTTGATATAGTTTTTTCGTTAGCCATACATGTACATGACATACATCATTAAACAGTTTGATTCTGATCCAATGTGTTAATTTACAGAAGTGAGTTTTACCTGTGCAACAGCGAGTAGTCCAAAAGCAGATCGCTGTATGAGGGCTGCTTCAAATACTCCTCCATCGGATATGGCAAATCGAGATACAGTTATAAAATACATATGTGGGTAAGTCAATGATATAACATCATTTGCTGATTGCAATGAACGTCCCGAAGTCACCATAAGTTACGTCAAAAGTTATGTTGTTATCAATATAATGGTCAACATACAGCGCTTTCACATATGACAACAGAGATATTGCCATGTCCCTATACCCTATACAAATATTTAAGTTGGCCCATCGGTGAAACACTCAAGACAAAGAAGCGAAGGTCATATAACTATGTTAAAGAGGAACAGTCCGTTACAATCAAAAGTAAAATAGATGACGTAAATTTGCACATGCAAAAGGAATACCAATCCCGTACAAAAGAGATGACGTCATTAGGACAAAACCAAATTTTGCCCATCAGTTTAAGTTTACCAGGAGGAATTACAATATTCTGTTAAAATCATTGACACTCTTAAAGTAATTTCTTTTGAGATGGTCTTTTATCCATAAAGGAAAAATCCAACATGGTTGCAACCAAATTAGGCTGCGTTATTGTTTCAACAGAGGTTCGGGTTTGACTTCGTAAACCATGAGTATACGAAATTTATTTTATTTGTGAAATGAAGGTAGGGTAGATATATATTGAATTGGGACATTCAGGATGATATGACTCGAAGCAACTCTGTGGAAGATTGGCATTACAGAAGAAATAATGGAATGTAAAAAAAACCCGAGTCAATCGTATCATGATAAAATATCAAAATAATATTTAAAAATTTCGAGTAAAATTTGGAATTTGAATTTAAAAAAGGCAAGTTCATATGATAAAATTTCAAAATTTAAGTTGGAGCAAGAGTAATCAAGAGTAAATCAAAAGAGTTATTCATGCTTATTTCGTGTCCAGCAATATCCTTTATCAGTGTAATGTGAGAAGTAAAGAAAATTTAAGCAAATATCAAAAGCTGTTAACATGTAGAGATGAACATTTACTATTAAATCTAGCTATTTAACAAACATGCACTAAAAGGACATATAACAAATTTTAGAGTAAATATGTTTCTTCATTCATTATTATGTAGTTATCTCGACATATTGTCTGAATATCATATTTAATTTATCCTGGTTTTACAATGACTTTCTTACCGAAGTAAACTTCATTGAAAGGCATATGAGATGAGCATATTTCTTGACCATATCATAAGAACTGTCCATTAAGGTCCGGGAAACAAGCCCCGGCTTCGTATCTTTTTGTTTATCTTAACACCTTTGTTTGTTCATATTAACATTTATGTATCATTTATATAGAAGTTTTTCGGCTTATATCAATCAATAAATCAATCAATGTTTATTGTACGACAGGCCAGTTCTCAAAATGAAACAGTACAAAATATACAAGGCTATTGATAAAAGGATTTGCGTAATATTAAAGCATGGTGTATATAAAGTGCAATTGGAGGATAGGGTATATCTGTTATGGATACAACGTGTCTTCACTGTTTTATTTCAAATTGTTTCTCAAACTAGATTTACCGCTTTCAGGCAGGAAGAGACGAAAGTGTTCTGTTTGAAGGAAGCAATGGCCGACTGTCCTGGTAAATCCGCTGAAATTATGTCTAAATTTCTGGAGTACCAGAAACCTGTTGCCTGTGATGCCTCCATGGTCAGAACCACCTCGGGGTTACTGGTTATCTCCCTTTGTTACACGTGGTTCAAGAACATGATTTGAGATTATTGCAATCTCACTTAAAGAACCACTCCGTGATTTTCCTAACATATTATTTACCTTTGTCATATGTGGTGATATAAAATCAAAACATCTTAACTTTTCATGTCCAAAAGACATATATATGACAAATACTGGTTTTCCATGAAAATCTAAAAACAGCCTTATAAATGCACAGAGGTGTAGATATTACGTCCAATATACATGGATGCTAGTTATATAACCTAACAAACACTATCAACTCCTAACTGCCCTCCTGGCTGTTTTAGATAAGTCTCCAAAATCACGTTTGACTTTACGACGCGCGCCACTGCCCGGTTTTCGATCATAATTGCGACGTTCTACCTTCATATTGTCACTGTAAAAAACCAACAAGCTTTAAAATGTGTCTTTTTGGTAACAGTCGATACTTTGCGATTAAATGACACCATTGATTACGTTTTGCATACATGACTAAAACAACTCACGGAGTGGCGCTTTAATTAAGATCAGACCTTACACTCGCATTTTATATCTGATTTTCTGAATTTTCCTCGTAAAAATATACAAATGATACTCTTTGATCTTTGGATAAATGCCGCTCTGACGTGCATGTATCTTACGACAACCAGTTCACTCGCCGGCTTATATCCAGAAGTCCAACTACAACGCCAATCCTCACCCTTTACTATACCTTTCATATCAGTTACCTGTAGAAAAATGTTACATCCTGTTTAGGAGACTGGGTTCAACCAGAATGATTATCTGAGACGCCATGATCGATACGCATGGTTAGTTCTGGTTAAAACTAAGTTGTGTAAACATTAGTTCCATCTTGCCCCTGCATTGTCTCCAATTGACATAATAAAGTGAAGATACCCTCCAATAGTTTTCAATTAATGTCCAACCTCCAATAGTTAATTTATGGGTTGCCAATTTTTTTATGGTAAATACATGTATAGGGAGAAATAAACACAAAGTTGACTTGATAGCAAAATAAGAAGGCTTTTGAATTAATTTGAAGTGTTTTAACACTTAGTTAACATCAATATGACAGTGGGTAGCGCCCTCCAATAGTTACAAGTCTATTACGGTCTAACTTGGGACAAAAGCGTAAAATTACGCACATAGGATTGCATTTTACTACAGTTGGAGATTTATGCGCTGCAACCCGTTGTGATATGTGAACACCTGTAGAGATAGAATACATAATTTTCAAATGACTGTTCGTAGTCCCTGGCCGCCATTTTGCTGGACTGAAATCGTGTTTTTAAGTTAGTTTGTTAGCTGTTCGGATTATAAGTTATCAGTTCCATATGCTCTTGTCACCGTCTCCCGCGTTTTGTCTCCATTCCAAACCATCTTCGAGGTTTGGGAGTTTATGAATTCAATTTTGGAGGGTTTGCATTCCTCTTTCAGTGATTTGTGTTCTGTTTTAGAGTCTATGTAGTCAGAGTACCGTTTGTATGGTAGGCCCCGCCAGCACAGGGTTACAACAATTTTACAATGGTTTAAGAATTAATACGAACATATGTACTATATATATATATATTCAGCATATGAATGAACAATTTTTGTTAATCAGAACAGAACAGAATGATCTTAGATTAGATATTATTAGATAAATGCACAATGGATAAACAAATCAACTTCTCAAACGTTCTCGTAATCTCATTCATGGTAACACTGAAATAATCTGCATTCAAAGTTGACTCCAAGTTTTTTTTCACCTAGTCACAAGTTAGCTAAAACCAAGAAACACAATCACCCCAGCTTGACATCTAAGCAGTACTGACTACCACGTGACTTGAAAACAAGCATCTGACTTGAAAGCATCACCTTTTCAAGACAAACAAAATGTTATAAACAAGTTTCAACATTACTTTAAGCCAGAATTCAATACCAAAAATGTAATTAAGACGCAAATACACTGGCTCAACAACAAGTAAATACCCTGTCACGTGTACAGAGCTGATGTGTACGACAATGAACAATGGGCATTATCCGTGTGGTGTTAAATAAAGGAAATATGTTCCTTTTTAATGGCATTTTTTAGCTATGACTAATTCAAATGAAGACTTTCCGACGATCTTATTGTACATCGTCAGTTTTACTAAAACTCTGAACTTAGAACTAAGGATTAAATACTAGTATTGTTTATAAAAACAATATTTGACTTAACCAATTTCATGATAATTGTATTTGCATCGATATTGAAATTTCCATAGTTTATGCCGTATTCACTTTTATGGCGCTAAGCAAAATCTCAATATTTCCGATATCGTAGTTCAAGCTGATTTAATGCAACGTTGCATTAATTACGTCTAGTCTTTTAGAATCTGAATACTTCCTTGTGCCCGATATAAAACTTCCCATGTGCCTTGAACAATTTCCATATCAATTCATCTGAAAATATGCATGCTCTTAATTATTCTATATTCACCATTGCTTTTTTTTAATGTGATAGTTTGGTTGAAATAATTTATGTTTTCAACTGAAAATGATCTATACAAACATTTAGATATGAATTTTTTAAATTCAGGTATAGGATAAAACGGTGAATAGCGAGATTTTTATGAGAAATATACGTTGTTAGTCCTGTTTGGATATTGCAATCGTATTTCCATCCCAGTTATTTGTGTCAACAATTTTTATAAAAACATAGAAGGATAGAGTTCGAGGAAAAGCACTTCGTGGAAACGCACATTGCCTATGCATTATTTCCATATAAGGACACCTTTTATCTGAACAATGGACATAATCTGTCCTGTTGGTGAAATTCGATGAAAAGACGCACCTCTTTCGTTGAAAAACGTGACTGAAATCATAACCAATAGATATCTTCCAATTTCCCTCCGCAAAGCAAACAATAACGCCAAGTCATGCCTAACGAGATTCGAATCAAAAGCTTTATTGTTCGAAACGAGCTGCACACTCAAAGTAGTTATGGCCTCACTTTTGCAAGCCAATTGCAAATGTTTATGAACGCCGGGCAAATGCGAGGGGAAGTCAATGAATTCATACGAGTGCATATTCAATAAGATATAATGGTTGTGATATTGTTTTTTTTCTCAATATCATATCCCTGAACCTTGATGTACTGTGCCCATTTATCTATGACACTGTGTTTGCCCTCCACGTATAAGTCTTTTGATTGGCCCCTTAGCCACACCTCAGTAAACAATGTAACTCATGTCATGCATAGTTTGCGCGTATTTCCCGCGATTGTACACACAATTTCCATTTGAAAATGATATGCAATTTGGCGTACAAGACCATATGACATTTGCGTGCAAGTGTCAATGAGGAATAACAAATCTGAAACATGTATGTTCTTTATCTCTCTCGGTCACAAATCATTACAAACACCGAACAAAATATTTGCACCACAATCACTCAAACATATAGCAACATAAGACGTGATGCGCAGATATGAGCCTACAAAACTGTGAAAGAAAAGTGTGAGTATCTTATAGTTGATAGCATATCCAGATTGAGTCAAGTTCACGTTCGAAAGATTTTCAGCTTATTTCACTAACCAAACATGTTTATGGTAACCTTGCCAAAGCTACAGGTTATTGAATATTTTAAATTTTTTAATTTCTTTAATGTATTCACAAAATTCAAACCATGTCTATTGTTTTTAAAAAAGGCAATAGAAACGTTTTGAATGTACATTAGTGTCTAACTTTATAAATAAAGGTTTATGTGCCTTGTACCATATGTCTAACAACACATGTAGAGGTGCAAGACTCTAATAACACACGTTCATTTTCATGTAGCTATGTAACATATACATATACACAACTACCAACGGAATCTTCAAGAAAACCGGAAATGATGAAACTGGTTTTCCCCATCAATTGCGCTTTATACAATTCTGAGACAGACTCAAGAATTGCCTCTGTCGTACCTAATTTAATGTAGTGTAGTTAGGCGTGAATACTTACATTCATATCAAAATAGAGACAGACAGACAGAAATGTTTGATTCAAGTGTCACATGATATGTTACAGTTAAAATATCGATTGTAAATACAGAGAGTATAACTTATCATCTGGTGATTTTGGTGAAGGGGATTTTCCCTTCAAAACTGTACTCAAAGAACTTTTCAGGCTTTACACATTCAAAATCTTTGAACGGTGTTTGGTATTTTTGACCTCCATCGGCATCGGATCCCCAAAAACACACGTACAATTTATTCGAGTCATATTTTACTTGGTTGGGCAACATAAATGATTGAACCAAAATAATGGCAAATTTAGAATTTATCAATTAATCATTGCAAAGAACAGTCTACGGGTTTGCTCCTGTCAAGGAAGATGATGATGATTTGTATCAACCGAAACACGTTCTTCTCAGTGTAAGACATCTGCACTTGGACTCCGTTTTATTTTGAGCACTGGGAAACGGGAATCCCAGACCATGACGTCATTAGGGATTTCCTGGAATTTGTCCTTGACCCTTTGATACAAAATGTTTAGTGTTAGCATTGAGAAGTTGGTTGTGACTTGTATAAAATCAACTATTATGAACCTTGAATTAGAGAGTTTTGTACATTTTCAAACATGATCCATTGCGATAAAATGCATGTGCTACGCAATTAACGCGATATTTGACACATTCATTTTGACAAGGACATTCAATCAAATAAATTTTACTCATAAATCTCCAGTTGAGGATAGTAGTAGTTAATAATATTAAACTAACAAACATAAATACAACCAACAAATTGGGCTCAGAAAGTTTAATAGCGATAATGCAAATTTGACAGGGAGCATAAAAGCTGCTTTACATTTGGAATAAATGAATATTATTGAATATTGATGGAAATTAATATGCCCTGCAAGGCTCAAGAGAATAAATGTACATAAAAACGAACAAAAAAAACAAAAGCCATATATTCTCATACTATGCTGCTTGAGTAGACAAAATAGTCATATGCTATGAAAGTATATCCTCCTCCATATTTATAGCAAAAACGATGTAACATGTTACATATGCTAAAGACGCCAGTAATACTACTGGGAGGGAGTGGAGGGGAGGCAAAAACTTACTGCGAATGCGACCTGCGGGTCGAGCAATGCTAGGCGAAGCAAAACGCCCTCTAGCGAGAATGGCAATAAAGGGAGATAATTCCCAAAATTTAGTTCAACTTGAACTAACACTTTACTCATAAATCTCCAGTTG
Organism: Phorcus lineatus; assembly: GCA_921293015.1. Lineage (NCBI taxonomy): Eukaryota > Metazoa > Mollusca > Gastropoda > Trochida > Trochidae > Phorcus > Phorcus lineatus. The sequence goes on along the minus strand of OV121096.1, from coordinate 21,376,957 downwards.
AGGATAGTAGTAGTTAATAATATTAAACTAACAAACATAAATACAACCAACAAATTGGGCTCAGAAAGTTTAATAGCGATAATGCAAATTTGACAGGGAGCATAAAAGCTGCTTTACATTTGGAATAAATGAATATTTTTGAATATTGATGGAAATTAACATGCCCCAAGCCCAAAATGTTAGGTGTAGAGATATGGCCATGGAACACAAGCTTCCCAAATACCAGATCACCAAATAAAATTAACCACACATAGCCATATAGACTAAGAAATATAAGGGGGTGTTCTGGGATATGGGGAGTAGTGCACCAGGACATGAAAAGTGAAAATTCAATTATTAACATAAGTAATATAAGCTTTAAAGAGATAGGAAGAAAATTGAGTTCCTATTCAGGAAAAATGACAAAGCTGTGAGATAGGTATCATAGCAATCAAAAACAGTTACACAGTGGGGATGTGAGCTTGCATACATGAAAAAACAAATGTTCATTAGATATATATAGGCTGAAGTCCTACATATACACAAAACATGAAGACAAGGAATTAGACAATCAGTCAATAACGATCAACATATTTGCCACAGATTGCATGTGTTGATGCTCATCAACATCGATATATCGAACAAAAGCATCGCTGGACCAATAACCAAGTCTCTGAACAGTTTTTTCTGATAACCCGCTTTTAAAGGCCCAGGTGGCACCCCCACGTCTGAAAGAGTGGCCCCCATATTTTGAAGCCTTAAGGCCACATTGCTGCAACAGTCTATACAATGAGGTAAGGAATGCAGAATATGATACTGGAGAACCATTCATGGAAATGAATAAAGGCTGCAGTGGTAAGGCATGGGGAGTCATAGACAGGTAGTCCCTCAAAGCACAGGCTGGACATAGAGGGTGATTCTTCACGCATGGCAGTGGCACCTTGACCACTCGTTCCCGAAATTGCACGGTCTTTGTGCGGTTTAACCTCAGGATGTAACCTCCCTCTACTCTACACACATCAATTCGACGAGGTGCACTAACACTATGTCTGTCAGAGGAGAGGAAGTTGATCGGCCGGAGCAGACCGAAGAACGCAACCAAACATGCAGTCCAAAACACCATCTGGTCACCCTGTTTTAGATCTAATTTTGCTCGAAACTGAAACAAAATTGCAGGTGTAATTGGCATAACACAATCTTGGGCTGCTCCAAACACTCTCTTGGCTCCAGTTAACACTTGATAGACGCCCCAATTATCTAGCATTGGGTTATCAAGCCCCTCACACTTGTGGAGTTGAACCACAATATTTAGATAACACTTTACAGAGGCATACTTTAGCTTTTTAACACACACCAAGTATGCTGCATATAATTCGAGCATCTCCGGATGCAAGGGGGCCATATCCACATGTACTGCTTCACAGAAAGCCTTGTATGTTTGGAGATGTGTCGCGTAGGTTTTCTTTGTAGACTCTGACCAAGCTGAGGACTTGAGCTTCCTTGCTTTCTGATGAAGAATCCCACGAAGTTGAGAGCCACCTCCTGCCGATGAAAGAGTTTGACATATGGTTGTACAAATCAGCACAATAAAAACCATCCCAGGATAAGCCTGGCATTAAACTAAATAGCCTTGATAAACCACCTGCCTCATGCAACCGTGAACAGGCATCTGCCATATCATTACAACACCCAGGAATGTACTTTGCACTAATGCTGTAATTATTGATTGCACTGTTCCAAAATAATTCCCTTAGACATTCCATCATAGTTGGATTAGCGGTTGTCCCCTTATTGATAATAGAGCGAGCTGCACAGCTGTCTGTATATACAACAACCTGTTTATTCTGCCACAAAGAACCCCATCTAAGAGCAGAAGCAATAATTGTAAGAGTTTCTTTAAAGTTAATATGCAAATCTCTGTATTTAGGAGCATCAATTGGCCAGTTGACATAGAAGAAGTCATTTAAGTATACACCACCACAACCTTCATTTGATGCGTCTGTATGGAGATTTGTGATAGGACGTTCATCAAATATCTTAACACAACCATTGAACACTGGTAAAAAGTCACGCCACCATTGGATGTCTTTATGAAATTCCTCAGAAAGCACAACTTTATGATTAGGTATATTCACACTTGCCGTCATATCCAATATACGACGCATGAATGTGCGACCCCCACGAATGACCTGTGATGCCCAATTTAGTTTTCCTGCCAACTGTTCTAGCTGACGTTTGCTGGCCCTTTTTCGCTGGGCGAAATCATCTAAAAGAGCTGAAAACTTGTCGAGTTTATCGTTTGGCAAAGCCAGTGTATAAGAATTTGTATCTATAAAAACACCAAGAAACTGCAACTGCTGGGTTGGTCCTTCCACTTTAGTATAATTAATGGCAAAACCTAGGTACCGAAGCACCTTTATTAAGTTATTTAGGCCATTCGCACATTTGCTTTTGCTTTGCTCGATAATTAAAAAGTCATCCAAATATGAAATAACCACTATATCAAAATGATATTTCATAATATCACAAATCGCATCAGTCAATGTTTGAAAAATGAGAGGGCTGCGTGAACAACCAAAAGGAAGTTTAGTGTCCACAAAATATTTTACTTTGCTGTCGCCTTGAAATTTCCAGTGTAAACCTGTGAACGGATAATCGTCCTTATGAATCTTAACCGAGCGGTAAGCGTGGTGCAGGTCAACTTTGCCTAAATAACAATGTGGCTTTATCAACTTACAAGCCACTCTCAAGTCTTAATATGACACAGAAGTTTCACCTACATAACTGTTCATGCTGCAACCCTCAGGACGGCTGCCGTCATGAATTAAACGTACTCTTCTCGAGTTTGTTTTAGGGACTGCCCCTAGGGAGCTCACAACTGTTGGGGGTTCATCCACAAGCAGATAATTTCCTAAACTTAATTCTTCCTTTAATTCAGTCTCTACTTGATGTCTATATTGCTTTGATGAAAAAGAGTTTTCTACACACACAGGTTTAACATTTTGACGTTTATCATTATCAATAATCTGGAAGCCATCTTTTACACCAGTCAATATAAATTCTCTATGAACACTGTCAGGCGGCAGTAAGCTGTCCCATGCTTCGTAATTTAGGCCTGATTGATGTGGGGGGTCATCTTCCCACGGCAAGGTGAAAATGTATCGAGATGAACTCTATCCATTTTCTACCTTGCCCTCAACGGTAACAAAACCTGTGATACGAAGCAGCGACACCTAACGTCATCACGAGTTACCACCCTTACTAGCTGCTAACCTGCAGCCAATGAAATCGCCGTTTACATTCGAAACCCACGCCCAGCCTGTAGACCTAAGATAAAGGAAATCCAAGCGAAATTTTCATATGATACTTTAGTCAGATGGATTATATGCAGGAATTCACTGACAACACTAGAATTTAAATTTAACAATTAAATCACAATTAATTATTCCTCAAGTAACTAATGCTTTTTTCTCCTCCCTTCAAAGACTGAGAGCTTGCCACATCATCCAACTAAAAAACAAATCATCGTTTTGTACGTGCAGCAGTCAAAATATATTTTACTGAATTATGCATGTAGGCCTAGTGCCGTGTTGATAATTTCGAAGCTAACCTAGTCGGCATCAAATGTTCACACATTCCATCTTTCGATGTTCAGAAGTTGAGTAAATCACATCGTTGTCTCCAACATTAGTTAACACAAAACGATGGCGCAATTACACAAGGTGTGATAACGAATATTTCGCGATAATTTTGTCTGAAAACGGATACATTGATAGGAGAAACATTCAAAATTGAAATAATGATTATGAAAATCTTTAAATTTTCATTCGTACAATAATTTCGTATTTATGTTACTTTTAAACTTTACAAACATTACAGTAAATATCGATCAACCACAAACGTGATAGATCTACCCTGTATCCATATAAATATATGCTTGAAATTACAACTGAAATTAATGTTTTAAAAAGTCTTCTCTTCAAACGCAACAGGTCACTACCGCTATCTTTGCCGTTGACATTTGAAGTTCGTTTTGAAAGCCGCCTTCTGATTGGCCTATCAGAAAGGCCTGCAGTGGGCTAAACTCTTAGCTAAACTCTTAGCACAGAAAATGTGGGCCTGTAGACCTAAGACCTAAGCTTTCGTTGAGACTTCGAGAAACGATTCTTCCACACATCCCTCTGCAACGAGAATCTCCGCTAATCTACTGCCGGCTCCCGATCTTTTTGGCCTATCCGACGCCATAATTCAAATTTTGCCGAAGCAAAAACTTACTGCGAAGGCGACCTGCGGGTCGAGCATTGCTAGGCGAAGCAAAACGCCCTCTGGCGAGAATGGCAATAAAGGGAGATAATTCCCAAAATTTAGTTTCAACTTGAACTAACACTTAAGGGAGAAGCGAAAAGAGTTCGAAATCTTTTCGTTTCGGCCTTGACGTTGTGAAGATGGTGGGGGGGAGGATTGCTGTTGTTGTGATTTCCCTGGTGTTGAAAGTTTTTTGGAACAAAAACCTGGGCATGCCTCAATTCACTATGAGGCTGGTAACAAATAGAACAAACATGCTGCAATTTACAGTCTCTTCTGAAGCATGTTTCCCTATTGTAGTTACGACAGATTTCTCTGCCACCCATACTGCTGGGTGTAAAAGGACCCACATTTCTACGGCGATATGCATCACCCCCCTTATTGCTATAAGAGTTCTGTCCCTTGCTATTGTAAAGCAGGTTTTGTAAAGCTATTGGCACTAGCTGTACATCTCTCAAATCCTGCAAATAGGTACCCCATTCGAAACCCTCATGGGCTTGTCGCTCTCTGTATTCACTGTCGTAACTAACCACACTCTTCCAGGTATAGCGAGAGGCAAGTCTGAATAAGTGACCGGTGTACTTTAAATATGCTTCTGGGGAACAGAGCTTACCGCTTGAGAGAAGTTCTGCCATTATCCGACTGTTAGCATAGCCCCATTGCTCCATGGAAATATCGGTTAGTTTGGGTTTTTTCTTTCCAAAGTTCAACTTAGCACCTTGCCCTATATCGATTTCTACATCACTAGCGCCAATTTCGTGCCAGACAAAATCAGTTATTTTCAAAACCTTAGCACTGTTGCTCGTATGGTTTAACAGCTCACCTGGTATTTCATAACTTGAAGTGAGAGTGTTCTGTTGTTGAAGTTTATCACGCTCCAATTCTAACTCTTTTTCGAGTTCCGTCCTTCGCCGATTTGCCTTCAGCAATCATAACTCCTCCTCCAACCGCTGACATTCTTGCTCAGCTACCTCGCGCTCTTCGTGTACGGAACATCGCCCCAACGATCCTTCTGCCTCGTGTGTGCTTTGGTCCGCCATAATGCGAGAGTCACGAGGTGATTTCGCGGTTCGGCCACCTGTCGCTTTCGTTGAGACTTCGAGAAACGATTCTTCCACACATCCCTCTGCAACGAGAATCTCCGCTAATCTACTGCCGGCTCCCGATCTTTTTGGCCTATCCGACGCCATAATTCAAATTTTGCCGAAGCAAAAACTTACTGCGAAGGCGACCTGCGGGTCGAGCAATGCTAGGCGAAGCAAAACGCCCTCTGGCGAGAATGGCAATAAAGGGAGATAATTCCCAAAATTTAGTTCAACTTGAACTAACACTTAAAGATAACAAACATTTCGATTGAATTTGAAAAACCCCTACAGGTCAGTCCTTCGTACGTTTTCGCGCACCTGCTCCATAATTCGTATCTATCTATTTACCTTCACCTCTAAAAGAGTTCCACTTTTTGTTACGATCTTATCGTAACGTTGATTATTTTACGATCGGTTTACGAACGTTTAGTGAAACGCTCTTACCCTTTTATGACAAATTCGTAATATCGGTCGTAAGTGCTTACGAACGTTCTTAGTTACGAACGTTTAGTGAAACGGCACCCAGCCATATAACTGGCTTATGGGACACTGTAAAATATATAAACTATTATGTACAACAGGGATAAATGTATTTAAAAAATGATAAAAAAAAGAAAAAAGTAATACATTGTTAAAATGAATTAGGAGTGTAACTGTCTTCTGCGAAACATACCATTAACATTATCAGCTAAAAGTTTAAGGGCCTTGATTTCCATTAGTGTTCATAAGAGAATTGAATTTCGTATAATCACTATCATATAAGAAAATGGGCTCCGGATTCAAAAGCATCACAAAATGGGCAAAATCAACAATTTAATATCGGGGGTTTGCAGAATCGTCCCGTTTCTATAGGGAGGGGTAAAACACTTTAACGTAACTTAGTAAGGTAACTACGCCTATTTCTGGAGTCGGGTGCCTTTGTCTGGGTTGTCACAACATCGTAGAGGACATTAACACGTGTGTGACTGATGAGACAGGTTCCAACAGTGAACAAACCGGTCTAATGTCGTGTACAAGTGATTATTTTGCTATGGAATCCCTGAATAAACGTATATCAGGTGAAATAATACTTTGAAAATAGTACAAAAATAAATAACTGTCGAGTTTGAGGTAAGGTGAAGCGACTTGGGGTTTAATGCAGCTTTCAATAGTATTCTGTATCCTAGAATTATTGCAGGGAGAAACACCGCAAGACTATTGTTGCTATGCATTGCTTTGAAACCTGAGCGCATCGGTTGAAACCATAGGTGTTTGTATGTTTGCAATGTTTGTATGAAAAAGTAGAATATTATAAGTTTCATGAGGCATCTGACCCTTTTCTGCAGATTGAGAACGTGACGTGAACATTAAATGCCTGTATTTGGTCTCACCGACGTTGTAAGCGGGTGTTTTTCTTAAATAAATAATCTGTCAAGACCTATAAAGTATAAACGTTATTCACACGCCCCCCCCCCCCCCCCCCCCCCCCCCACTGAGCTAGCAAATCCCTAATTTCAGTCCCCCCATTCTCCAAATTCGTGCTACGTACGGGCCTGCATTGACCAAAACCTTATTGCATGTAGTTTTCTACTGTAGACAAAGTTGCCGAGCATCTAGCGAGATTCGAACCCCGGATCTCTTGACGCGCTAACCACTGCGCCTGTCTCCCTAAAATTTGACTGCAGTTCCTTCTCATGTGCGGACTTACTTCTTTCAAGCCAGATGTCAATCGTAGACATGAGACGGTGCTGATTGGAAGATATTTTGCGTTTAGTAAATTACAGTGAACAAATCAAAACAGTTGCTTGTTTCGTTTACAGATAAGAGACACAATTGACATAATTCTTGTAATTTTATTACAACAAGTATTTGGCTAGTATCCCAAAGGCCCTGTCAAGCACTGACCAAATCCTTGACTCCATCTCCTGTCTCTCCAACACTAGTGGACATATTACTTTAGAGATTTTATTTAGAACCACTCGCAATAAAAACTCTCTACTTTTTACCTTTGGACCACCCGAATTGAATGAAAGAAGGTTTTAGTAACGAAATATGACACTTCTTGACTGGCAATTTATAAATAGTATGTTTGAAAGTCAGGGGGAGTCATATTTTATTGAATATGAATCACAAAAGTATGAAGTTGAATTAAAATTTTGTAACCAAAAAAAAAAGGGAAAAAAAAGGAAACTTGCCTGCTGCTTATCCCATCTTATCATCAATTAGGACATAATACTGAAGTCAGTTTAATTCCTTGTTTGATGGGATGTTTTACTTCTACCCTCAGAGTAATTTTAGAACTACCCTCAAAGTAGTGCATAGTAACTGTTTTGTAACAAAAGTCATTTTGAAAAAAAAATATTTCGAAAAAAAGTGGGGGGGGGGGGTGGGGGGGGGTAATGGCAAATTCGTTCCAAGGGGGTAAAAAAATAAGTATCGTAACATTAACCCCTGGGTAACTGAGGATAAAGTGATCGTTATACAAATGTCTGAGTAGTGCGTGCATTCTCTTGTGATCAAATCCTTACAATGTCTTTTACAGATATTGACCTGCCTTGTGTTGTTGAGAACATATTGAAGGAACTCCCATGTCTGAAGCCGCCCACGAATATCAGTGAGTAGAGTGAGTCGCTTGGAAAGTCGTGATTGGGCAAGAGTGATCTTCAGCAACGAAAGTCTATTAAACCTGCTCCAAGCAGACGGCCGAGTGAGAGTATACAGACGCGAGAGAGGCTGCATCATGTGTCTAAGAAGTTGTACCATATGGCGGTGGCAGCGTTATGGTTTTGGGCGGGATCTGCGGCGATCTGATGATTTTGGGTGACAATTCGCCGAACTCTTACAGCCCAGAGATATAGGGACCAGGTGTTACAGCCTGTGGTGGTCACATTCATACACATGCAGCAGCAACAAGGGGTGATTTTTCAACAGGACAACACAAGAATTTATTACATACCTATGTAATCTTACGATAGTAATACGTAATGAAATACAATGAATACCGTATTGCACTCCTCAATCCCTATTGCACTCCGTATTTCACTTCTCACGGAACTACTTTCTCAGCGAGGGAGGTGTCATGTCAGCTATTATTAGAACTTAAGTCAGGGGAAACCCATTATCAATGATGCGAACAAACGCATATTAACCTCAACTTTTCCTCACAAACAAATTAAATGGATGTCCCTCCAAAACGTAGACGTGCCATCATTGACAGTGATTCCGATTCTGAGTGAGTACTGTCATTTCATCTCGTTGAACTGTTCTGTAACGTCATCTCTCCGTGTTCACATGTTCACGGTTGAATACGTTGTGAACGAACTTTGCCGAATGTCACGAATGTTTCAAGTTACGAATGTTTACATTGTATTCGAATGAAATGTTGATATACATGTAAACATGTGAACAAATATCTTGCGTCTGTTTTCTTTCAAATATTCATCACAGTTTTGTGTGTACTCTATTGCCATGTGACGTCATAGGTAGAGAAATTTGATGACGTAATATTTCGTGAAAGGGTTGGCGTAGTAATTTCTTGAGGTCAAGACAACACGTAAACACTCTTCCGTGTTCGGCTTTATTTTATGTAAATTAAACGAAAAAAGGGTATGTGATAAATATAGAACGTCATTCTAGTGCATGTTTTCGTTTGTATTGAACTCGTAGATGTCACAAAGAGCAAAGAAACAACACGTTCTGAACACTTTGCTCTTTGTGACATCTAATCGTTCAATACAAACGAAAAAATGCACCAGAATGACGTTCTTTATGTATACATACCGCAATGATCACCATGGACTTCTTGAACCGACAAAACATCAAGGTTTTAATTTGGCCCTAACGCTCCCCTGACTCATCAATGGGACTAATTTGGAAAACGACTAAGCAACCAGTCGCCAAACAACAACTGGAACAAGCACAAGAAGAAGAGTGGCAACGAATCCCGTATGACGTCATCCGACGTCTTACCTTTTCCATGTGAAGACGTGTCTATGCTTATATTGACTGTAATTGGGGTCACACCCGATACTAACTCCAATAATCATGAAAATCATTCAACCTAATGTCGCCTGATCTGTCCATGTAAATTTCAAAATATTCCCCCTGTGGATACAAAGAGATGTAGTGAAGTGATGTGTTAAACAAATTACTCCATTATGCGCTATCGATATTTGTTCTCCTTCAGATTCTATCTTACCATACAAAAATGGCTATGTGGATTTGTTCAATTGGCGCCTTCTTTTAGTCACTGCTTTCTGGCGCACTTGCTCCCATTGAATGAACCTCACTTCAAAATTGGTGTATTGCATCACAGAAATGCGTAAAAAATGGAGATGCTTAACTATTTTTAAGGTTATGAGTATAGAGAAGTTGAACATTATACCAAGGATGACCATGGATAGTAATAAGGATATACAGGAGTAGTATATGAATGGCGCAACAGGGTTTGATTTTTCCTTTTGGTATAACACTAAGAATCAAAGAATATCCTTTGTCGTTTAGTGACTATACCAACTCCTTTACAAGTAAAAGAGGCACAGAGTATAGAAGTGTTTCAAATACTGAACATTATCTTTAAAACACGTTTGATATAAATCGGTAGATAAATCTTTCATTTATCCAATGAAATACGAGTGTCATTTTCACGACAAGATCATGTTTCAACAACAACTCTTACGAGATGTGAATTTAATGTCATTATCTGGAATTTATTTATTTTACTTTATTATTATTTTTATTTCGTAAAGGTTTTATTTTCAAATGCTTACAATTCATGTGAACTAACTTCAGCCTTTTAAGTGAATATATTACACAATATATACACATATTTACAATACTTACATCTAGCTGTAGCATAACTGTAAGACCGATTTGAATATACTTATACAGAGACAATTCAGGAAAAATAAGTAAACCACATTAGCAGCATACCTCAATCATAGTAAGTCTCAATTCTCAAACACTGATATAAAATCTACCTGGACTTTATTGTTTTGAGTATCACCTTAGCTCAATTATGATAATCTAATATTCCAATCAATGAATAACTATCTTTATTCCATGAATCACTTGTTTTTCTTCTATACTAAAATAAAAGTTGACATAGCTCCATATAAAGTATCTCTGGTAAACGCTTCAATCTCATTGAAGTTTGATCAAACTTTACACTCGTTCATTGCTGCGTTTATGACCTGGGTACTGCTCAATTGGGTCCGTATGCAGTGACCTTGAATTTGACTCTCCGCCTCCAAAGCTCTTCCCGCCAAGGCATCGAATTATGACGATGAGTTCGAATATTTCGCTTATGCACTTGAGTGCAAGGTCACTTGAGATAACTTATACAAAAAAATTAGATAATACTGCATCGAGATACAAATGTAAGGTTTGGTCGAATTTTAATGAGATTGCAGTTCTTTCCTCAAATCGTGTTCTTGAGCAACATGTAACAAAGGGAGGTAACCAGTTATCCCAATGAAATTCTGACCATCGTGGCATCACATGCTGCAGGTGTCTGATACTCCATATATTTAGTCATTATTTCAGCTGTTTTCCATGGGCAGTCGGACATCGCGTTCTTGTAACAAGAGTTCGTCGTCTTAAGCATCCTGAAAGCGGCAAATGTCAAATAATATATTTTAGGGATAACTGTACCGCACGTACGACGTATGTGACAATGACTTCCTTTCTTTTGTCTACCAGTATATCGTAGAGATCACAAGGTATGACGTCATCTCTTTTGCCTTAACTTAAGAACTCGCCTTGTCATGATTAAAGGAGGTTGTGTCGATTGAACAACACGAGAAGGTTGTGGATACTTTCTACTCCGAACGGAACTGATAAATTCTTGTCGTAAAATTATGAGAACTCTATGGTCTTACCCGCATGTGTATTTTATCAAGCTGTCACGATTTGTCATGTCCGATGGTGGAGTATTTGTTGCATCTGTCACACATGCGGTTACTTGTTGAGTCCTCGCTACAACACAGGTGAAGTCTACATCTGGTGGGAAAAAATAAGAATAAGGGAAGGAATCACATTTCTCGTTCATGTTAATGAATATAAAATAATTCATCACGAACGAAAACATATTATCATAACAATGTTTTCGGGCATCATCAAAACATAATGAAAGTGTAATAAAACCCTGTGCTTTTTCCTGTTTTTGCGAAATAGAATAATTGTTTTACACAGATTAAGCGAATGCACATTGCTGTCAAATGTCAACTACGATGAGGTCTTCAACCTCGATTAGAGGCTATAGGTTGCGATAAATCTCTTCTCCTACCTTGTAACAAATTTCAACAACCTTCCGTTGTGTTTAATTCAATCATTTGTTTTTTTCTAGTAGGTTGAGTATGTCAATGAAAGATGAAAAAGCTTGAGGTTGCTATCAAAACTCACTCACGTCACCCTGCTTTTACATAACGAATACGACTCTTGACAAGATTGTTATGTATTTAACTATTTATCTTAATAGCTAAAATGGCCTAGTCAGACAAGATGGATTGAGAATAAGGCAGGAATGGATCCAGGAAATAAGTTGTTATTACCGGCACGTATACCAAGGGTTATAAAGAGCGTTAGTTCTTTTGGCAAGTGAGTTGACAATGGACCTACCTTGAACATTATCGCAGAGATAGGTTAAAGATTCCACATAACTATCAGCACCCGGTTGAAGGCCTCGGACTTGGTCAGGCATGCAGCTGTCCAGTTCTCCGTATACACATGTAAGATACTTCTTTAAGGCGTTTTTGTTGCTGAAAAAAATGTCCTGCTACGTGACGAGGGTTTATGTACGTCGACTTTGAAAATTCTATTATCACTTTAAGCATTAACAAAACCTGCCGAACCTAATGAGCATGAATCCTGCCACATCAGCATTTTCGTATCGGCAAGAGTCCCTCAATATCCTAATGTCTCAAAAGGCCAAAAGCTTCGAATCGCTCTTGATATAACAAGCCAATGAAATGACAAATAAGCTGACATAGCAGGATGTAATTTTCTTTGCTCCAAAAATACTGATTCTTTATCATTCATATTAAAAACTGTCTATTCCTGACAGCGGAAAGGGAATTCGCCTACCTGAATACAGAATAGCACGTTTTTCTTTCGAAATAACGTCTCACAAAAAAAAGGAAATTAAATGTTATCAATTGCAAGGCAACTCTGCTACTGAAAGAAAGGACCAACGTTACTCCATTTCCTTATCGCACATGCTTTTTAGTAGTACACACTAAAATAACCTTATCCAATTTTTGTTGTTCGTGATACTTTATCACCATACAACAGCTATCAGATTTAGAAATGAGGTGTTTTACTTATGAAAACATATATCATGCACAAGCTTACGTTCCATGAGGAAAATCTGGCCTTGATGAAAATCATTCCATTCGCAGACGAAGTGTTCAAGCAATTATCAAGCAAGTGAACCAATTAAAGTGAAAATGAAAAATATACTTACTCGCATATAACATTCAGGAGGTCCTTGCTCATGCTTGCAACGTTTATTGAGACACTTGATGTCGAAGGACTAAAGATATTGCCAACACCATTTAACTTGTCAAGAGTACCAACAGCACACTTTTGGATCCTGCTTCCCATCGAAGCACACTGGTTGTCATCATCACCTTTGCAACTTGCCAACGCTGTAGCTTAAAGAAAAGAAAAGTATAACTTGCTTTCATAAAGTTTCGTTGTTTGTTATTTCCGAAGAAACAGTTTGGAGGTCATTGTCTACTCTTTGCAGGGCAAATTTCGAAGATAAGCTTGCCAAAAAGCACAGTATTTTTGGAATTAATTGAAGCATGGTAAGGGGTGTTATATGTTTAAGCGTGACCGACAATATTAAGGCAAGATGTACGAAAGTGGACAGGGGAACTGTTGAAACTGAATTTCGATGAGTAGGATGAACGAATATATCTGAGTATTGATACTAATTTAAGATGAAATGATGCTATTCCTTGCCTTTGCAAAACTGATCTGACTCAGTGATTTAAAGAAATCGAGAATACTAAACGAACATCATTGAGTAAGGTTTGAAATATTGTCAGTGATTTGGTTACATGCGAACAAAAGCGAGTTAATAGTACATGTAATTTGTCGACATTTACTTTTTCAGTTATTCAATTTTTTAATTATATTTTTCTCTTTTTTGTTTTTTTAAAAATTAAAAAAAACCCAAACACCTCCCGTTTTTAAAAAATCTTTACTTTTCCAACTCGTGTCTTGCGATCATGCAGTGAGGGCCATATTGTCCATATAAGGCTTAGAAGGTGGTTAACATTCCACAATTATGGGTTTTGTTTGTCTTTGAAGCGTGATGGCGGATTGAATGCGGACATTATTTTTTGTTGCTCTCATAAATGTTGAAGGTGATGATTAAATCTCTGATATGAGCCTGAACATGGCAGAGACGGTTGACGTGAACAGTGCCACGGGGCACCGTGACCTGACGTGAAACAACGCAGTCACTCGACAGTCGTCAATAATTTGCTTTCCATTCTTCTTTCAGGTAAATAGAACTCGATGATTCGAAACTACTCTCCGTTAAATGGAACATTATCGCCAAAATCGACAATATGATAATTATTGCTAGGGATAATACGATATTACGATATGATTCAATAAATGGGCATTATTATTTAAAAGCAAAATTATTCTTTTTTAAAATCAAAAACCATTATTATCCTAAAGCAAATGAAAAATAAGATGGAAATTAGTTTATTGAATGATTTATAGTATGACTGGACCACAACTTTATGTGTTGCTATCTATCTGTGGAATTATCAATAAGAAAATAATGTAATGCTTTCAAAATCCTAAGATTCTCTTTTGAAATATTTACTTTGATTTAGGTTTATAAAGTTTACAGAATTCCATTAAATTATAATTTCATGTTTCTGACATTTTTGTTTGGAAAATACAATGGAGACAAGTGGCTTATATATCGTTATACAAAGTTTAAAAAAAACCCACAATTATGAAAATAAACTTTGTTTAATTTGCAAAAGTAATGAATTTTAACCAGATAATTTTTAATGAAACTTTTTAAACAAATAGTACTAGTCTATCTACTTACCAGCTATAAGAAAGAGAGCTGTCTTCATATTGATACGCTGTTGAGAAAATAAATGTTCGGGTTAAATGCAACCAACACTTTTATACCAACCCTGTTTCAATTAATCATTGAAGTGTTCTTGGAAAACGTTATCAGAGCTTCCTTCTTGTCTAGTCTTGTCATCGCAACTTGGCGGTAAAAATATTTTCATACGTTTGAGATAGGGGTAATAAAAAATGACTTTCGATCACACTTGAATTATGGGGTATTAAAACACAACAAACCAAGTTACTTTGAGCAAATAACTTTTAAAGATATTTCAATTCAAAGAGGTGTAATATTTATTTTGGTGTTCTTTTTATGTTTATACAAAATGCTTTTATCTTCAGTGAGTCAAATACCTTATGGAAGTCTGTAGGCCAGACCCTGAAATAAGGTAGAAGCCTAAGCAAAAAGCCAAAAATACTTTAAAGCTTGATTTCAGGCTGAAAATGAAGACATTTCAGTCTCCTTTTCATTTCATTAATAATAAGTTTTTTTTAATTCTTCGATTAACTGGTGCATTTTTCATTTCAGAGTCTAATTGTTAGTTTAACCTTATGAGTCAACCCATAAGTGAGTGAACTGTTCAAAGTCGTCCCAGATCTAATGTTTATAGTGACAAGTTGATATTGAAAAGTCAAAAGTCTTATCTCATCTTCCCGTAGCGGGGAGAATACCGAGAGCTGATTGAAAATCGTGGAAAAACGTGTTCCAAAAGATCATTCAAGTAGATCATGATCTATTTGTAAAAATGTCACACTTATTGTCCTTAATCATACCTTCCATTTATGCAATAATTACCGTTTGTACAGATGCAATCTAATATTACAGCACTTTCTCGATTTGTGTTGTAAATTGCGTTTTAGGTGTCAATTTCATACGTTCATTTGTACAGATGAATCATCATTAACTGTGTAGTGTATTATCATCATTATTAAGACTATCAAAGGTAGGTAAGGTCAGCGTTGCCTTGATTGAATAGAGGAAATAGACCGAGGATGTCAAATTATACCGATTTGCTTGAATGAATAAAAAAACTAGTGTTTAACGGATTTGACTTTTTTCAAAGATTGTATAGAGAAAGATATAAAAAATTTCTTTGAATTCTGTGGAGTGAGAAACGTTATTATGTATTATGGTTTACGTTCCGTCATCACTTCACGTGCACGTGAAAGCACAACATTATCTTTTTTTCCGCCAGATACAATATTTCATGTGATTACTGCACTTGTGTTGTGTTGTAATGCCAATGCTATATGTAATGATTTATTGAAAAGCGAGTGCTTATCCAGTATTATTACCTATGGGGGCATTCATATTGGGGTTCATATTTTTCATGCGTTGCCCTAGGACAAAATATCACTTTTTTCTTCGTGACGGCACGTTATAGACAACGCTTTGAAATCACAGTTTGCATAGTTGATGACTGTGGGTAAAACGCTTATACTTGGAGGTTGATTTTGATAATTTCCTTTTACTTAGCAACTTTGGTAATAAACGGAATATTACATTTTTGCCTATGACATTCTAAGTTCACGACACTCACGCCTTAAAGGCACTAGTGCACGCTGTTACGGTTTAAATTAGCTATATTTCTATCGGTGCAAAGAAATAGTTACAATTCTTTACAGTTGACCTGCAATCAACAATGAAAAAGTTGTCGGCTTGGACATATAAAAAATCTATGGTTAACTGTGCACAAAAACGGATACATTATGGACAGTTGAACGCGGCTGAACTAGTATTATGTGCAGCTATTGAATTTACCTAAACTCTAAACTGAGGACAAAGAATGAAATATCTTTTATGAAAGCAATGTTGTAAATAAACCGATTTAATAACACAACATTAGCATTGTTATTAGATTGACCAAAGCGGCTGCCGTTTCTGCTTTTCTGGTTATAAGCAAAATCTTAATATTTCCGATATCATAGTTCATGCGGATTTAAAGTTACGTTGCATTAAATACTTCGGGCCTTTAAAAATCAACTTTACTACCTGAATAGGTAAATATTTGGGAATACAAATGTTTAATCACTCGTGTCGTAAACATAGTATTTCATGGACACACATATAATATCCTTTATATCTTACATGGTGGAATTACAGATGTGTATGCCAAGGCGTTGAGCATTCGTGCTTTCTTAAGCTGAAACAATAAAAGGTTTTATACTTGGGTATCATAAAAAAATAGCACAACTATCTGTACATACTTCTAAGCTAAATAGAATATACTATACCCGATGATAAAATACTATCTGAGTACGATGTAAGGAAGAGATATCTGGTTATTTTTATAAATTCCTCTGAATCTACTGATTATTTCAATATCTGGATTTCAAAAGAGGAAATCGGAGCTTGCAACTTATCGTAACCACTAGTTTGAATTGCCGGACTGACCTATGCGAATATGAAATAATTTAATAATGATAATAGGAATATTAGGAAAGGTTAAACCTATTACTACTTTACACGTTATTTCATTAACTGATATTATCAGAAAAAGTCACTTCTACATTTCACATTATCACATACTGACTGACATTATCTCTAATCATTGGAAACAGTTTTTTTATTATTTATTATTAAAATTCACTTTTAACAGAATCATACGGACTGAAATTTATTCTGATATTTTGGACACAGTTTATGGCTTCAGGTTGTTTTCTAACCTAACTAAATGAAATTAATTAACATTTTAAACAGTCATTTTATCAAAAAGTATAAAAAAGGGTTTATGGAACCCCATGGATCCGCCATTGACACCACATTGATTTGTACTCAATTCTGTATATTATGTATATATGTATTCTGTATATACGTATTCAGACACGGAATAAGACCAGAAGAACAAAATATACATTTAATTCAACTTAAAACAATAGAGACTTACAAATATTTTCAGACATATAAAAATTGTATGGTTATAAATTGTCTATCTGAAAGTAGAGTTCCTGCCACGTTGTATAAATCTTTTCAATTTGTAACATGGAAAAACTTTTTCATTGATCCCCAATGACGTTAAAATTTTAAAATAAACACGAGCTGCGTTTTCGGTTTATCGACTCCCGCTGGGGTAGGCAACGGATATCTGTGTAGTCATGGTCTGTAAGCCTGTTTCTAGTTCTCTCATAATAAAAAGGAGCTATTGACTTTCAAATAGGAAACTAAGGTCATTCAATCTTATATTTGAGAAGTGCTTGTGATTCTGATGCGCACGTATGAATCGCCTATTGCCTATCGCCTATAGTTTTCCCCATTTTGAATAGCTTTGAAGACGAACACGTTTTGAACTTAAAAGAAAGGGACAGAATAATAGCATAATCAACTTTGATTGCATTTAATCAAGATTTCACTTAGACGATATCTACAGAAACAAAATGATCTAAGTCATCTTACAAACCGTTATCTCTGCCTATCTCACATGGGCATTCATGATTTCTATTTTGATATTTCATAACATTGTTTTATTTCGTTTTTATTTTATAATAAACAGTAAGAGCTTTTAGGTTTAACTTCCACAGTTCTTAACTGTAGAAAATCGTGTAGAAACCTATTTTTCTTTAACTTCAAAACTGATTCTTTAGATATATCAAACACCTTTATGCTACAGTGTTTTCAAGCTGCAAGGGTGAAAGTGGCAGTGGGTGCGAGGTTTTACACGGTAAAATCCAAACTTATGCCCATGGTACTCCGAACTGGTTGTTTGGTCCGAATGCTATCTTCAGTACTTTGCAAACCACTATGAGCGTAGAGCTTGAAAAGGTTTACCAAGGAGAGGCCGGATTAATGATATGTGCACGAAAGTAAACTGTAATATATACTATAACAATCATTATTTTAAGTACGTGACCTGACTGAAGTAGGCGATGTGCAAAGTAAACGGTATATCAACATAGTATGACTCTCGCTATTTCAGAAGTACTAAATTTTAAACACGAAACAATATCAGATATTGAGTTATTTATTTTGATATAAATATCCTCTTGTAATGTAAGAGTATGATGAGGTTTCGCATTTCAGAAACAAGGAAACTGTAGAAACGTTTTTGAGATGTGCATACAAAAAAATTAACAAATGCATTCCTTTTGAAGATAGAGATAATTTAACCGGTACAGACAATGTTGCGGAATCCATCTCTTATCTCTGCGACAATTATAAAAGTAGTTTAATTGATAACTCACTACCCAAACACCCTCGATAACGCATGCAAAAGGTCCGGGGAGATTTTGTTGAAACATGGTAGATTACTTAAGTGCGGATAGTTAGTAATATCGAGATATTTGCATTATCTGTGAATTATCTGCATACTATGCCTTTGCAGTAAGAGTTTATAACTTCCCTGAGTTCATCATCATGGCCAATCTTGTACCACTCCAGTGTGATTTCAAATTGCGAAACGGATGGATGTTGCTTGGGGCCAGATCTGCACTGTAGGGGGATTGTCAAGTTGTTCAAAGCCACATTGTTGAAGTGCAGTTTGTGCAATACGACTCTTGTGCACTGGAGCGTTGTCATGAAGAAGCATAACTCCAGCAGTCAACATGCCGCGTCTCTTCATCTTGATCACCGCTCTCAGTTGCTAAAGTCAGTATAGTAGGCTTCTGTTACTGTAGTCTTAGGTGGTTTATAATGTATAAGTATAACACCCCTTGAATCCCAGAAAATGGTTGCCATGATCTCGCCAATGGAGAGTTGAGATCTGAACTTCTTAGGTGCAGGAGAGTGCTAATGCTTCCATTGCATGAATTCTTGCTTAGTGTCAGGATCTTAGCGATGAATCAACTTGTCATCCCCTGTAACCAGACGGGCATGAAAGTTATTGGGATCAGCATTATAGATGTCCAAGAGCTCATGGCTGGATTCAACTCTCTGGTGTCGACCTTATGCATTTAAGTTTCGGGTCACCCATATTGCAGAAACTTACGACATGTCCAAGTGCTCATTAATTATCGTGCAAACAAGTCCATGAGAAATGCCAATCTTCTGACACTATCTTGTCCACTTTAATTCTACAATCGGAAGCGACTGAACCCTTTACCCCTGTAACCATATTATCTGCAATGGCTTCAAAAGGCCTTCCTGACTGTTGGTCATCATTCAAGGAGCTAGGACTCCGTTTAAACTCAGCTCTTTTGTAGCAGTAGAATATTGGGAAGCTTCTTTCACATACACATTAGTCATACGTTTATGTATGCATTCACCCCTTGTTTCGTGAGAAACCTCCTAGCCGTACGATGCTCAGTTTTAGAACTTTGCATAATTACAATTGGGTACCTGTGTTCAACAGGCTGTAAATCTGAAGAAAATGATCGGGAAGGTTTGTCAAGTCTTTAAACTGTCGTCAAGTGGTCTATTTCAATAATGACATCAACGATGATGTCTTTAATCATTGATGTCTTTACAGGTGTATCAATACTCAATTCTATGAACTTTAGGACTTCCACTCGTATTTAAGTATACAAATCGGTCAACAGTACCGCAATTTGACGACGGCAACAATATTATCAATGCTAATAGGTCTTCTTCTCTCAAATGTTTATATTATATTAGTTAAACTACACCGTTAACTTGTTGATTTTAAAAAAGAAACAAATTTATATAAAAACTGTTTGTTCTTCCCGTCTCTCATTGAAACGAATGTTTTGTCTGTCATATACTCATTTTCACATTTTCCAGCAAATACCTGTAATATTGTACACTTCATTTATCGTTTTCAGGGAGGCAGCGACGTTTCTGTCCTGTCAAAGGAAGTCCACTGAAAGTTAATTTTTGTCAACGATAATATATACACCAATACATTCCTGTAACTTAATCTTCACTTTAGGCTACTTTTATGCGTTCAAATGTATTTATCATGCCCCATGTAGCAGATCTTTTTCATGTAGCATTACTATGTTAATATCTATGCTATTTATATTTATATGTACATATGTAGAGGAGTTTGTCCCCCTTACAATAAGCCATTGTATGGCACCGTCACCCCAAATATTTAGGGAGCTAAGGCTAATTTCGCCTAACGAAGAAACAGAACTTTGTGTTATCTTAAAGATAAGCTACCATCTTCCGACGTCCGCCCACTGGCCATAAATAGCGAGCTTAAGCTCTGGTATCGGAGGTACGATCTAGTGTTGGCTTAGTTGTCGTACCAAATATCGTCTTGTTTGGACTGCAAACAAATCACTTTGCTCGCTCATTGCTTCTCTCTTACTTTTATTAGCTTGATTATTATATTGTTTTTTCTTTCTGCCGGATAAACGGGTCTCGTCTGAGTTTAGATTTCGTTTCACCGTGACAATATATAATTAACCACCCTTTAGTCTTGTCAACAAACAAAACCCAATGAAACAGCTTGATACGAGGGAATGATATAAGTTTTGGTAATTCTCATTTGAAAAAAGTCCTTTTCAGCGCATGTCTAGGAACATGAAGTTGACTTTAAAAGGAAATGTTCCCTCTTGATTGGCTGTGTACACGTAAGTGTGAACGAAGGTCTTGGATTGCAAGCCAAATTCTTCAACGCATATATATATTTTGAGATGACCGACGTAGTATTTGTTCAAATCAAGATCGGACCATGTATCATCAAAACTGCGGATCCGCAAAATCTTAAGATGGGACGCATTTAAACTTCGAATCCTAAGTTGGTAATGAATATGATAATAATTATTGTATTGTATTCTAATAACTATATTTCTATGATGAATGCTAATAAAAATCTTATTCATATATGAATTTTACTTTTGAAATATTTTTCTAATCGTTTCGGTATATACTTTTCGTACATGCATGGGAAATTCAACTTTATATTCGTCTACTTAACCTACTGGTTCGGATTTATTTCCTATGATACACCAATTTCTTTACCAGAGGCTAAGGGCATGTTAGTGTTTCAAATACTGAACATTATCTTACGAACATATCGAATGATATCAATCGGTAGATAAATCTTTCATGTATATTATGATATAGGGGGGAAGACTTTCTTATATCACGACAAGATCATGTTCCAAAAACAACAACTTTTATTAATCTGATATTCCAAACAATTACTAACTATCAATATTCCACGACATAGTTCTGTTTCTGTTCAATACTAAAATTAAAGTTGACAAAGCTTCTTATTATGCAAAGCTTTTCACAGACTCTTATTTTCCATTTCATTCTATGTGTCAAGATGACAAAGAGTCGTTTCTAATTAAAATAAATTTACCACAGAAGCAGAAAATCAATACAACAGAAGGAATATTTTATTACATGGTACGAAAATTTACATTGGATTTGAATACTCAAAATAAGAAATAAACGATGAAATATAGCCTACCCCTAATTATTCAAATGATAAGAATAGGCAAAAAGGACAGGACAATCTGCAATACGTTTCGAAAAACTGCAGAAAAAGGACATCTCTCTGATGAACGATTTGTTTCAATCTAATTAAGTTAGATCGAACCTTACACTCTATCCTTGCTGCTTTTCTGACGTAAGCACTTCTCCTTAGGTGCCATGTGCAGTGACCCTGACTGTCAATATTCACCTCCTATATGTAAATTCTGCGAAACACTTCCCGGTTTGCCGTCGAATTATGACGATGATTTAATGTATTTGCTTAAGCACTTAGGTTAAAGGTCACCTGCGATAACTTATACCAGCAAGTTAGATAAGAATGCACCGAGATACAAATGTCAGGTTTGATCAAATTTTAATGAGATTGCAATATTCATTTTCTCAAATCATGTTTTTCAGCCACATGTAACAAAGGGAGATGGCCGGTAAACCCCAGCACATTCAGACCATTGTGGCATCACATGTGGTTCAAAGAAGAGGTGTCTGAAAAGCCATAATTAAGTCATGAATTTAGCGTTTTCTCTTGGCAGTTGGACATCAAATCCTTGTAACACACATAACTTATAACAGAAAATTAGATAAAAAAGTACCGAGCTACAAATGTAAGGTTTGATCGAAATTTACTAAGATTGCAATAAGCAATTCCTCAAAATATGACATTGAGCCATGTGTTACAAAGGGAGATAACAAGTAATCCCCAGGAGATTCTGACCATCATAGCATCACAAGCGGGAGGTCTCTGATACTCCATATATTTAGCCATGATTTCAGCTGTTTTCCCTCGGCAGTCGGACAACGAATCCCTGTAACAGGACACAGTCGACGCAAGTATTCTGAAAGTGGAACATGTCTAAACAATATATTTTTGAATAAGGACAAAAGTGCACGTACAAGCTATGTGATGGAAATACTAGAGTCATTTCTATTTTCCACCAGTATATCGAAGTGATTACTGGATATGTCTTCTCTTCTCGTCTGAAAGGGACAGTAGCACGGATTTTGGGGAAGATTTATTTCTTCAAATTTTCCCTAATAAACATATGTACATGCCAATTATATAATCTTCAGAGAGTTAAAAATGTGATTACTCAACCCGATCATCCTTTCCCTTAGTGGAGTTCATCAAGTATCAAGCAAAAACCATTGGCGGCCATTTTCGTTTGAACACCTTTTAATCATTTTAGTTTGGAAAAAGGATTCTCATAGCTTAACCGATCCTTTACGTTCGTTTTAAAACATGTTCTCGTGTTTAAAAATCATTTTCAAGTAAAGGAAAACATTAATATTTGTTTTCATGAGGTCATTTTATTTATCTAAAAACGTGCTACTGCTAAGTTGATAACTACATAATTACTGTCATGTCTCCATACCTCTGTTATAATACGAGTTCTTCCCGGCATGATACCCTAACGGAAAATATTGCAACATAAACTTCCTTGCAAGGTAAAGAACCCATCGGAAGCTCGAAAAGAGTTCGTTTTAGGTCAGAGGCTTTATAGAAATTTCGCCGCGAATGGCTGAAATATTGCCCAAGCGGCGTTAAACAATAACTCACTCACTCACTCACTCATTATGGAAATTTATGATAGAAATACCTCTTTTGGGAGAGAATGTTGTCTTACCCGCATGTGTATTTTATATTGCCGTCAATTTTGGTCATGTCCGTTGGTGGAGTATTTGTAGCAGCATTCAAGCATTGAGAGAATTTTTTACTACTACTCGCTGCAACACAGGTGAAATCGATATCTGTTGGAAAAGATTAAGAATAAGTAAAATAATCACATATATACATCTATGTCAATGAATTTTATAATTCATGACACATGAGAAAACATTTCCGTGTATCATCAGATAATAATTGGACTTCAGTATAATCGAAACCTATAAAGTTCTTCTCTTATCATTTAAATGATACGTGATGGATTTATCTTAAAAATGGATAAAACAAATCTACATTGATTTGAAAAATACATCATAGTGATTTGTTTCGCTGCGATAAATTTCCTCTTACCATTGATCAATAAACGGCTTTTCCTGTGTATTTTAACAACCTTCCGTTGTGTAATAATGCATCTGATTCATTTGCTGGCATAATCAGCATGCCAATAAAAAAGTCACACTCCTAACTCACTTCCGTTACCTCCACTTTTACATTGCGGATAGGAACCTTGACAAACATGTTTAAATCTAATTATCTGAATAGCAAAAACGGCATGCATGTAGTCAAACAGGTTGAATTTAGAAATACATTAAATCCAGGAAGAGATGGAGGACATGAGTCGCGATCGAGGTTTATCCGAACTTGTCCCAGGTTATCGAGGGTATAAGATCTTATGATCAGTGAGTTGTCGATGTACCTACCTTTAGCATTTTCGCAGAGATAAGAAATAGATTGGAAAACACCATCAAAGCTGGGTTGAAAGGTTTTGTCTCCGTGAGGTGTGCAACTATCCGCTTCTGCAATTATACATTTTAGATACGTCCGTACGGCGTTCATTTTTCTGAAAAAAAGTCCTCATATGTAAAGTGGGTTTAAATAGGTTATGATGATGGTATTCTAACCTCGAGTTTGGCATTTGTAGCGGTATGCGCTTTCAATATGATACCCATGTCGGGATTACCTCCCTTTGTTGTAAGTTAGTTGTTCTCAAAATAAAGAAGTATCTTGATCGCCTCTCGTCTACTTTCACCCTCACTTAACTTCAATATACGTTTGAAGACGTAAAAGCATTAACAAAATCTGTCGGACCTAATGAGTACAGGGAATTAAATCCTGCTCCATGTATATATTTATATATATATTTATATACATAGTAAAAAAAGTGTTGCCCCCCTCAAATAAAAAGTTTAATTATTTCGGAAAATACCAAATTGTTTTTACCAATGAATATGCAATGTGTAAGTTTGATTTTATCATGATTTTGTAGGGATATTCTTCATCTTTACGCGACAAGCTGCACGTGCCCTTTCCGAAATTTGCACCATGGGTTTGTGATCAGTTTCGGTTATCAAAACGTTGATAAAAGCCCTTTTAAGCCATTGTATTTCAGAGGCTGTAAAGTGGCAGATAATTGGTCTTCTCGGAGCGGGCCTTCTTTCAAGGAAATTGCAAGAAGAAGTGGATTCATTATTATACCATAAGTCGTTTCATTAGAACATTATCCTAATTAAAACTTGATGTACGACTATACTTACATCCTTGTCTTTTTGCACCAATTTGAACCTCATAGAGCAACATTTAGATATACAATGGGGACAGATAGTGGCCATTAACAGTCTAATTCATAGTCAATAGAAAGCTTTTCAATCTCTCAATCATTAAGTTAAATTTGATTATATCATACCCTTTTAAAACAGAGGAGGGGCGGGACACGTTTTGATTCTGTCTATGTCTTATAAAGCCAAAGCTTTGAATCGCTCGTGATATAAACAGCCAATGAAATGACAATTATGCTGACATAACAGGCTGTAAATTTCTTTGCTTCAAAAATACTAATTCTCTATCGCTCCTATTTAAAACCTGACAGCGGAACCTAACCCTACTTGAAAGAATAGTTTCCACAATAACGTCTCACAAAATTGGAAAATAAATTTTATCGATTGGAGACAACTTTTCTAACAAAAGGACTTCAGATTTCGGTAAAGCTGTGTTATTCCATTTTCCTCTCGCATATGCTTTAGAGGAATTCACACTTACATAACCATATCCATTTTTCGTTTTCTTTGACACTTTATCACCATACAGCTATAGGTATTTAGATTGAGTAATGATATGTTTTACCTGATGACAAAATATATCTTGCATAAACGAATATTAAACGGGGATATCTGACCTTACCTTTAAGTCAAACCATTCGCAGACCATGTTGAAGCAATGATGAAGTTAACGAACCAATTATTGTTAAAAGAAAAAGTCTATTTACTTGCACATAACATTTAGGTCGTCCTTGCTCAAGCCTCCAAGTTTATTGTTAACATCAGATGTGACAGAACTAAAGACATTGCCAATACCAAGATTATCATCACCGCAGTTTCCTCCACACTGGTCGGCACTATACCCTTTGCAACTTGCCAACGCTGAAACATAATGAAATCAAAATTATAGGTTTTACCACATTTTTCTCATAAGAAGCAGTTTGTAAGCTTAAAGTCACTGTCCAAACATGTCTAGGCATATACTGAATATTAACGGCTTGCGAAAAACGTAGTTTGTCTTATTGGAGTAATTTGAAGTAGGGGAGGGGATGAATAATGCTTTTTAATGATCGAACACTTTAAAAAAATTTAATCGAACAAAAGGAACGTTGCTTCCTAAGGTGCTATTTCCGTCGTCAACCAGGATGACAGGGTATAAGTTATGGTCCGTTCACGAATTGTTAGGTTATGACCGGCCACAGTCTAAACAGAGCATGGACCGTCCGATGAGTTAATCGTCATTTCTTGCATTTGTATGCAAATGTTACTTCCTCGCTTTGAAATGAACTAAGCTTTTGTTATAGTGTATATTAAGGTAAGTCGTACGAAAGTGGACTGTGAACTGTTGAAATTCAATTTTGATGAGTAAGATGAACGAAAAACTCTGAATATTTATATAGATTTAAGATGAAAGATTGAAGCTATTCATGAGCCTTGCAAAACTGACTCAGTGATTTTAAGAAATCGAGAATACTAAACGAACCTAATTGAGTACCTTTTGAAATACTATCAGTGAGTTTGTATCATGCCAAAGAAGCGAGTTAATTCTACATGTAATTTGTCAACGTACCACAATTACATAATGAGACAAAAACTGACTGTAAATACATTTATGTTTGAGAATCCTTGTGCTTTAACTATAATAGTTCCGGGCAAAAGTATACTTTTTCCAAAACATATTTGGGTAGAGCGAACTTTTTTTCTTTTTGTAAGATGCCATCCTCATTTTAATAATTTCGAAATACAATGTAGTGTTTACAACGCTCACGATAATAATCCATGAACAGGGCTAACTGTTGGCAATTCCAAAACATTCTTACAGTTATAAGACATAA
This sequence comes from Phorcus lineatus, assembly GCA_921293015.1. Lineage (NCBI taxonomy): Eukaryota > Metazoa > Mollusca > Gastropoda > Trochida > Trochidae > Phorcus > Phorcus lineatus. Next base: position 21,350,132 of record OV121096.1, on the reverse strand, counting down.
GAGTTAAAAAAAAATTCATATGATGGATTTATATTAAAATATTCATCTTTAAAGCCTTGAAGCTTAGTAAGAGATACATATTAACAGAATTGAAATTCATCTTCAATATATTCAAAACCTACTAATTGGCATTGTGGGCATCTTTTGGCTTTTTCTATCTTGTTATGTCGTCCAGTTTCGATGATCAGTTTTTATGGCAACTGCAATCTTGAGTTTCCCTGTAGACTTTTTTTATCAATATGTTTAATGCTGATTTTAGGGTTGAGTAGGTTTTAAATTTCAAATTTCGATATATGTTTTCAATCCAACGTTCTTGACCACAGTCCAGTATTCATTGTTTTTGTAGAGATATTAAAATGTTCGAACTTCCAGCATCTTGAGGAATCCAGGAGTATACAAAACGTATTTAAAAATAATGTTCTTATATAAGTAGCCCAAGCTACACGACCACCTTCATCTAATCCATACGGCATTAAATATGTTTCCTACTACGGAGGCGTTCACTGTTCATAGAAATCAATCTTGTCATAAATTAAATTTAAGATGATGATAAAATTTATTACATAAGCAGACTGTTGGGGCTGTACACTAAGAACTACTTACTTAATAGGTTGATGGTTTTACATAGAACCCGGCAGAGACGGTTGACGTGGAGAGTGCAACGGGACGCCGTGACCTGACATGAAACAACGCGGTCATTCGACAGTCGCAGTCATTTGATTTCCATTCTTCTTTCCGGTAAATAGAGGTCGATGTATCAAAACTGCTCTAAAAAATTATCCCAAAAATCGACAATATGATAAATATTGCTAGGGATAAGATATATCATTGATCGGTAGAACCGAGACGAAAGGTTACCATTGACGCGAGAAGACAAGGGGGCAGCGAGGAAGAGCGGATGATTTTTAAAGTTATCAATAAAAAGAAAATATAATTAATAATTGAATAAGTGAATAATTTTAGGTTGAAAAATGAAATAATCAAAGCTTTAGCCAACTTAATGTCGTTTTTAACTAGGGCTTTAGTTGTATACTTGGAATAGTCAGCAGTTAGCGATGTAAACAAAAATCAGGATGGTTCCCGTAAAGGTCGTTTTGGCATCTTAGAAAAGAAATGAAGTTCGCTCTACTATAACGTTAAAACACGAGGACTACCGTCTTTAGTCCTCGTGCTTTAACGTTATGATAGCTCAGGGCAAAACTTTACTTTATTACAAAACACATTTGGGTTGAGCGAACTTTATTGCTTAAGTAGTGGTGTGCCCAATTTGGAAATAATATGACAAAATATATTCTTAAACAAAAAATAATTCGATTTTTGGCATCAAAATATATTCAACTGTTTGTTTGGTGTATAAACAATAATAATACGATATAACGATATGATTAAAAAATGGACTGTACTATTTCATAAGCAAGAAAACGCTCAAGAAAATATTCCTTTTTAAGATTCAAAACCATTATCATTATTAAGCAAAAAATATTCGATGAGTAAAATTGTGACTCTTGAATGAACAAAAGACTTGAAATGCATTTTAGTTATATGTGTCCCAAAGTTAACAAGAAGAAATTACATAATTATCAAATAATCATTGAAGATAATTTTTTGACGATATTAATCTCTAGTTACATTATTGCAGTCTTTTAAGTAAATAAAAATAAACATCGAAATTAGTTTATTGAATGACTGGACCACAACTACATGCATTGCTATCTATATGTATATTTAATCAATGTTAGCACCCGTGGAATTATCAATAAGATAATAATGTAAAGATCCAAAGATTCTCTTTTGAAATATTTACTTTGATTTAGGTTTATAAAGTTTACGGAATTTCATTTGATTATAACATTATCATGACACTTTTGTGTTTGGAAAATACAATGGAGTCAAGTGGCTTATATCATTAAACAAAGTTAAATAACACAGTAATAAAAATAAACTTTGTTTAATTTGCAAAAGTAACAGATAATTTTAATGAAACTTTTTAAACAAATAGTACTAGTCTATCTACTTACCAGCAATAAGAAAGAGAGCTGTCTTCATATTGATACGCTGTTGAGAAAATAAATGTTCGGGTTAAATGCAACCAACACTTTTATACCAACCCTGTTTCAATTAATCATTGAAGTGTTCTTGGAAAACGTTATCAGAGCTTCCTATTTGTCTAGTCTTGTTTACACACCTTGGCGGTAAAAATATTGTTATACGTTTGAGATAAGGGGAATAAAAATGACTTTCGATCACACTTTAATAATTGAATATTAAAACACAAAAAAACAGGTTAAAATAACTTTTTAAGATATTTCAATTTAAAGCGGTTTAACATTTCTTTTGGTGTTCAGTTTATGTTTATACAAAATGCTTTTATCTTCAGGGGGTCAAATACCTAATGAGCCAACCTGATAAACAACAATCGCCTTACAAAAAATATATCTTATAATTAGTTTTCCTGAAAACCACTTTATTTACCAGAACAACGTGCCACTGCCGCATTAGCATGCGTTTCTAGACAAATAAAGCAAACTCATGGAAACGAATAAAAATGTAACTAACTGAATGATAATGTGTAATAATCAAAAACCAGTTCTAAATCAAACATACCAATATCAGTTAAGCTATGCTGATCAATTTTCCTACCTCAAATGCTTTAAAAGTGTTTACTGAAAAATGGCCGCCAATGGTTTTCGCGTTGTAACACGTCGTTGGCTAGGACATAGACAACCCCTTTTGGTTCCTGTTAGATTGTGTCTTCAGAATGATAAATGATGGATTCAAATAAAAAAAATGCTGGATGTATTAACGTGGCTCATGTCCAAAATACGTTAATGTTCCTCAGCTGAAGATGTTACCTTTTAGTAGCGTGAATGAAAGTGGTTTTGGGTTGGGTTTTTCAATCACTGCATGCAATTAGTAAAATCATGTGATGTGTTAAATAGTGGTCAATGGAGAACTTATAAGTAAGTATTGGTGTTCTATTATTTTATCACTTTGGTGAACGTAGTATTCAAGATCACTAAAAGGAATATGTGCTTTGATAAATTAATATAATATCAGATTTTACTAACTTCACTATGTTTTTCTATGGCTCTTCTGATTATTAAAACTAAAGAAATAACAAGAAATTTCATTCCGAACATGGCTTCAATATAGACCATGCACCTCTTAACAAAAACTAGCTCACTAGCTCACTAGTTTATCTACACGATGTGTGCACTTGGATACAACAAAAAATAACAATCATAAACATATCCCAGAAGTTGACACGTCCATATAAAGACAGATAACTATGAGTTTCATTTGAGTGAACTGTTCAAAGTCGTCCTAGATCTAATGTTTATAGTGACAAGTTGATATTGAAAAGTCAAAAGTCTTATCTCATCTTCCCGTAGCTGGGAGAATACCTAGAGCTGATTGGAAATCGTGTAAAAACATGTTCCAACAGATCATTCAAGTAGATCATGATCTATTTGTAAAAATGTCACACTTATTGTCCTCGACTCGAATCTGATGTAAAATTTCATTCCTTCCATTTATGCAATAATTACCTTTTGTACAGATGCAATCTAATATTACAGCACTTTCTTGATTTGTGTTGTAAATTGCGTTTAGATGTCAATTTCATACGTTCATTTGTACAGATGAATCATCATTAACTGTGTAGTGTATTATCATCATTATCAAGACTATCAAAGGGAAGGTAAGGTCAGTGTTGCCTTGATTGAATGGAGGAAATAGACTGAGGAGGTCAAATTTTATCGATTTGCTTGAATGAATACAAAAACTAGTGTTTAACGGATTTGACTTTGTTCAAAGATTGTATAGAGAAAGATATAAAAAATTTCTTTGAATTCTGTGGAGTGAGAAACGTAATTATGTATTATGGTTTACGTTCCGTCATCACTTCACGTGAAAGCACAACATTATCTTTTTTTCCGCCAGATACAATATTTCATGTGATTACTGCACTTGTGTTGTGTTGTAATGCCAATGCTATATGTAATGATTTATTGAAAAGCGAGTGCTTATCCAGTATTATTACCTATGGGGGCATACATATTGGGGTTCATATTTTTCATGCGTTGCCCTAGGACAAAATATCACTTTTTCTTCGTGACGGCACGTTATAGACAATGCTTTGAAATCACAGTTTGCATAGTTGATGACTGTGGGTAAAACGCCTATACTTGGAGGTTGATTTTGATAATTTCCTTTTACTTAGCAACTTTAGAATATTACATTTTTGCCTATGACATTCTAAGTTCACGACACTCACGCCTTAAAGGCACTAGTGCACGCTGTTACGGTTTAAATTAGCTATTTAATGGTGTAAGAGGACTCATGCATTCACTTAAGCTTTCTATCGATGCAAAGAAATAGTTACAATTCTTTACAGTTGACCTGCAATCAACAATGAAAAAGTTGTAGGCTTTGACATATAAAAAAATCTATGGTTAACTGTGCACAAAAACGGATACATTATGGACAGTTGAACGCGGCTGAACTAGTATTATGTGCAGCTATTGAATTTACCTAAACTCTAAACTGAGGACAAAGAATGAAATATCTTTTATGAAAGCAATGTTGTAAATAGACCGATTTAATAACACAGCATTAGCATTGTTATTAGATTGACCAAAGCGGCTGCCGTTTCTGCTTTTCTGGTTATAAGCAAAATCTTAATATTTCCGATATCATAGTTCATGCGGATTTAAAGTTACGTTGCATTAAATACTTCGGGCCTTTAAGAATCAACTTTACTACCTGAATACGTAAATATTTGGGAATACAAATGTTTAATCACTCGTGTCGTAAACATAGTATTTCATGGACACACATATAATATCCTTTATATCTTACATGGTGGAATAACAGATGTGTATGCCAAGGCGTTGAGCATTCGTGCTTTCTTAAGCTGAAAACAATAAAAGGTTTTATACTTGGGTATCATAAAAAATCCAGCACAACTATCTGTACATACTTCTAAGCTAAATAGAATATACTATACCCGATGATAAAATACTATCTGAGTACGATGTAAGGCAGAGATATCTGGTTATTTTTATAAATTCCTCTGAATCTACTGATTATTTCAATATCTGGATTTCAAAAGAGGAAATCGGAGCTTGCCAAATTATCGTAAACACTAGTTTGAATTGCCGGACTGACCTATGCGAATATGAAATAATTTAATAATGATGATAAGAATATTAGGAAAAGTTAAACCTATTACTACTTTACACGTTATTTCATTAACTGATCTGTTCAGAAAAAGTCACTTCTACATTTCACATTATCACATACTGACTGACATTATCTCTGATCATTGGAAACAGTTTTTCTTATTATTTAAGTTTGTTTTCAAACTTAAAAAGAAATTAATGAAGAGGTATGTGGTTGTTTTGAGGCTATTTCATTAAAAATGATAATGATGTTAGGAATAAAAGGAAACGAAACACCTATAACTGATAACTGATATGCTGACAAAAAGTCACTTTTTACAGAATCATACTGACTGAAATTTACTCTGATCTTTTGGACACAGTTTATTGCTTCAGGTTGTTCTCTAACTTAACTAAATGAAATTAATTCACATTTTTAACAGTCATTTTATCAAAAAGTAAAAAAATGGGTTTATGGAATACTCAATTCTGTATATTATGTATATATGTATTCTGTATATATGTATTCAGACACGGAATAAGACCAGATGAACAAAATATACATTTAATTCAACTTAAAACAATAGAGACGTACAAATATTTTCAGACGTATAAAAAATGTATGGTTATAAATTGTGTCCATCTGAAAGTAGAGTTCCTGCCTCGTTGCATAAATCTTTGCAATTTGTAACATGGAATCACTTTTTCATTGATCCCTAATGACATAATCTGCGTTTTCGGTTTATCGACTCCGCTGCGGTAGGCAACGGATATCTGTGTAGTCATGGTTTGCAAGCCTAGTTCTCTCTTAATAAAAATGAGCTATTGACTTTCAAGTAGGAATTAAAGGTCATTCAATCTTATATTTGAGAAGTCCTTGTGATTGTGGTGCGCACGTATGAATCGCCTATTGCTAAGGATCGCTGTGTGACAATGTAATGTTTGGTAATACTTAGCCAAAATCATTTTAGTTTACAAACAGACGAAAAGATATGCGATTTAAGTTTAAACCTTCCCAGGCGTTTACTGATAGAGGGTTAGGGTTAGGGTTAGGGTTTAACCCTAACCCAAACAACTTTTCTCATAAAACTTTTGACGTGTCTGTGTATATATATCATGGTTGCTCAAAGAGACCACCAACTGCAGTATATGGATTACATGAAAAAAGAATTATACGTATACTATAAGATTATTGTAAAATAATTCTTAATTACCTTGATATTCTTAAACTGACGATCAAAAGAAAGTTGTCACCATAAAATTTTGAATATTTCCAAAATGGATTCGAACCCAGGTTTTTAACTTTCAGGAGCAGTTCACACAAACGCAACACACTCATTTCCAAACAACCAAGCTGATGCATTTGTTAATATCCGTGCTGCGTCCCAAAAGTCAAAACCAGGTTTTTTTCACTTCCCTGGAATTTTAATGCACATAACTCCATATAAACCCGTGACAATGGTAACTTGCTATCACATCAACCGAAAAAGCACTAAAGCAATGCCACGTTTGACTGCTGAAGAGAGGGAAAGGGCCATTGGCATGGCCATGATGGGGACGGAAAAGTCAACAATAGCAAGAAGACTTGGTTGTTCACGCCAATGTATAACTAAGTTATTTCAGCGGTTCCAGCAGACTGGCACAACACGTGACCGACCTCGGAGTGGCAGACCACGTGTCACAACCCGCAGGGAAGACCGTTTCCATAGAACTTTACATCTTCGTAATCGGTTCCTGACAGTGACGCAATCAGCAGCAACAGCGCTTGGTCGTCGTGTGAGTCGACACACTGTGAGGAGACGATTACTTCATGCTGGAATAAGGGCTTACCGACCTCTTCGTGGGATGGCACTGACCCTCGAACATCGCCTCGCAAGACTTCGATGGGCACGACGTGTACTGCGTTGGCAGCGACGCGAATGGCAACGCGTTCTCTTTACTGACGAGAGTAGGTTTAACCTGTTCCATGCTGATGGGAGAATACGTGTTTATCGTCGTAGACATGAAAGAGAGGCTCCAAATTGTGTCCAAGACGTTCATCAACAAGGAGGAGTTGGTTTAATGGTTTGGGGTGGAATTTGTGATGACCAGAAGACACAACTTGTGGTGATACGTGGCAATATGAACGCACAACGCTATGTTGATGAGATATTGAGACCTGTAGCAGTGCCATTTCTGCAGCAACGAGCAATGGGAAGCATTCTGCAGCAAGACAATGCAACTCCCCATACAGCCAGGATCACTCAGAACTATCTGGACAACGCTAATGTCGTCGTTTTGCCCTGGCCATCACGTTCTCCCGATATGTCTCCTATCGAACACCTGTGGGATCATCTTGGTAGAGAGTTAAGGAACCGTCCAAACCAACCAACTACTATTCGAGAACTTGAAAATGCCTTACAAGATACGTGTCAACAGATACCTGATAACGTCATCAGAAGACTGACATCATCCATGAGAAGACGATGTGACGCTTGTGTTCGTGCCAGGGGAGGACATACAAGGTACTAATGTGATATGTACACTTGTCAGTACTAGGAATCGCCGATTCATGTGCCATAGACGTTTTCCAAAGTTGTGTGGAAAATGACATTTTGGACCCCTAGTGGTCGCCAGAGACTGTAAATATTTGAGATGCAATGGCAGCAATTCGATTCTTTGCATGGATAACCACACATTAACGCAGTAAAAATATTTCATAACATCAAACTTGTATCTGTTGTCGTTTATCTTTTAGAGTCAATTGAAGTGGGTGACAACTTTCTTTTGATCGTCAGTTTATTACACATCAGATATTAATTCATTTGCTTAGTAGATTAAAATCGAATATAACAATTTTGAATCAGATTAAAACTTTGGTTCACTAAAGCAGTGCAATTGAATAAATAATGAGTTTCATATCCCACCTGATTGGCGTTATATCGGCTACATATTCTTTCTTCAAATGAAATATTGTAATATTTATTTATTGTATTTTATACTGATTCAACTATCCACTCTTTACAATAATACTGATTATTTTCCAAAATGATTGGTTGACCACATGTGTCAAATATCTTAAAATAATTTAAAGAAAGATAAATTTAACCATTTATGATTTTAGTTCAAGCTGAGCAAATGACAATTTTGAACAATATGAAAAATTACATGCAAATCTAGTTGTTGTTAGAAATTGATCGAAGACACCTTTAGTTTTCACTTTGTGTGTTTTCTTCATATATACTGGGAATACGAATTTTACTATGAGTATTACGAATGCCGATGTAACAGTCTCAAATGACTCCAAATTTACATGGACCAAGCCAGGAGGCTCATATCACTCTACCGCCTCAAATGACTCTATAGAGTGAAACGGACCTTGCCATATCCGAGTCTAGAGTCATACGAGCCCAGGAAACGCCCAGTTCAAAATGACTCTTTTCAGACCCAAATGACTCTACCACACTGATCTGTAAAATCAAATTTCTGAATTATATTTTCAAATCTTTGATAAGTTAACTACTCTTTAAGAGTATGAGGCTAGCCTAGAAACACTCTATCCGCATACACAAACATCTTATCAATATTCAAGGCTGAGAAGAACTTCACGTATGCAATGTAAAATGTCATTTTCTGTCTGATTTGATTGAAACAAAAACGTGTTTTCAAAACGTGAAAATACAACCATGAAATGCTCAGACTTGAGAAGCTTCATTATCCTTTTCATTTAAATCAAGACAAATTAACATTCTTAAAGAGGAGACGTAACGCATAATTTTGATTATTACAAATTATTATCTGTATCCGTACCACTTATGAGACTCAATAGAGTAAAAAAAAAGAAAATATACGCTTTAATTCGACTACTAGGAAACTTTTTATACACCTGTTTTGGATAACCGCCTTTTGACAAAACCATCGAAGGATGGCTCGAAGCCACGCCCGGACGTGTTTAGTCAGCTGAAACTCCAGCTCTTTGATTTTCTCCATATCTTTTAAGCTTATTCAACAGCTAAATAGAGGCAATAGCATGACCGAAAGAATTACTAAGTACGATATATTACTGCTTCATGATATCAGCTTTCCTCAGTTCTCAGTCGTCAAATGCACTTTCATTGGACTGTGATCATCCTTGTACGCGGTTTTCTCGGGTGTGTTTATATAAAAAAGTTTAGAACTTGGGCGGTGAGAGATCCACCAATATGTGATAACACATATTGTTATATCATTATTTAATAATATAAAGTTTTAAATTGTCTCGAAAAAATGATTTTTTTTCTAATGAACGGGAGACAATGTAATATATATCAGTAATTTCACTGCAAAGACAAAAATGCATTCACTCATATTTCACCTTGCATTAGTTATTCAATAAATAACATGATCTGTTCACAAATATTGTTAAGCAGGCCAGGAAATAATAGACAACCCTTGAATATATTTGATAATGACGCATTCCATTGACAATGCCTCTTCATTCTTTATTCTGTTAAAAATAGAAAATCTAATTCTAATACATAACAATATTCATATTTTTCATTTTGCAAAAGAGAGCCATGGGCTATGTAACACATCAGCCTTTGTATCGTTCAGGACTAAGAAGCATTAGTTCAACAGGTGAAATACATCACCAAAGCGTCCAGTTTCCATGCATGAGACAAGGTGTCTTAACACAAAATTTTAAGAAAGTCAATAAAACCGTATCATATTCCTTAAATCGTGATACAAAATAAAAAAAGTATGTGAAAAACTCTCTGAACACACCATAATACTTATAAAAACAACAAACAATCTGCAAAATAACATTTCCGGACCAACATCCTCACTCCATCTTATTATTCCCCCCTTTGTTGTTCATCCGTCCCAAATTAACATCAACCAAACCACTGCCAATACCCTGGAAATAACAAAAAAATCAGGTTTCTGCTTTTCCCTGGTTAGTGTAAGTCTAGAATAGTGTTAGTGCATACTTAAAGAGCCAGTCCGTGATTTTCATAACATATTATTTGGCTTTGATACGAACCTAAATGTCATATGTTATGATATAAATTCAAAACATCTTAATTTTCCCCCTGTTTTTCCATCAAAATCTTAAAACAGCCTCATAAATACACAAAGGCGGAGATCACATGTTCAATTTACATGGATACTAGTTATATAACCTAACAAACACTATCAAATCCAAACTGACTTCCTGGCAGCTTTAGATAAGTCTCCAAAAATACGTTTGGCTGTTTGGCGCGCGCCACTGTCCGGGGGGGGT